>CM062816.1:1712279270-1713587240 GCA_031772625.1 Pinus tabuliformis | reverse complement strand
CCACTGTAGTGTGCATACCAAATCAGCTTGGAACGCTCACTTGAAGGAAGACAAAGGTGGCCTGTAGAACAATAACATCCTAAAGTGGGAAATTAGGAACTTTCTTCCCCTCCACTAGCATTTGGTAAGTGAAGGTGAAATCTGGATCATTCTTGTATAGTTGCAAACACTGAGAGGTCTTGTGGCCCAAGAGTTGAGAACAATAGTCAGTGCTGCAATTGGGGGTCGACTAAGGCAATCTACAACATATTGGTGTTGCTCTTTTGTATTTAATTTTCAAGTGAAATATTGTAGATATGTAGACCACTTCTGATGGTGATCATTCTACAACTTCCCTTGTGTCTATATAAAATGAAGAGGTCAGTGATCGATGTGATGACAGTCTCCTTCCCCGTAACGTAATGCTTACTTTGTCGACAAGCCTACACGATGGAATACATATATTTATCAGATGCTGGGTACTTCTGAATTGTATCAAAACATATCTCACTATCATAGGGCACTAGATGCTCATATTGGTGGGGACTACATCAATACCATAGCCAGAGGCATTATCTCAATTTCAAATGTTGTTGCAGGTCTAGAAATGTGAGTACCAGTGCAGAGATACGATGCTTTAACTTAATAAGCGCCTTCTATTAGGACTCAGACCAAGAAAACATTGCTTTTTCTCTGCCCTTGGTAATCTAACTTCAAGAGCAAGTGATATGGGAGAATCTCAACATGAGCCTTCAATAAAAATTGGCAAGGCCCAAAAATATGCGAAGCTCTGTTAGAGTGGTTGGGGTTGGACAATCCTGAATGACTTGGATATTAGTCGAATCCACATTAACACCTCGTTCATCTATAATGTAACCCAGATGTTGGAGTTGGATCATGCCCAAGGTGCATTTATCTAAGTTGGCACACAGTTTGTGATGCCATAGGGTTTGAAGGACCTACTAATGTGTTGGAAGTATTCTTCCCAACTCTTGTTGAAGATGAGGATGTCTTGCAAATAAACAACCATGAATGAGTTGGTGAAGGTTCATAAGATGTCCTCCATTAGCCTCATAAAAGTATCAGGGGCTTTATCAACACGGAGGGCATAAGGAACCATTCAAAAAGGCCTTCCTTAGTTTGAAGGCAATCTTCCATACATCTGTGGGATCTATTGGAACCTGGTGATAGCTAGACTCATATCAATCTTGCTGAAATACTAGGCCCCCTTGAGTTGGTCCAGAAGGTCATCAATCTGAGCGATTGGATACTTTTTTCTAACAATGCTTTTGTTTAGTGACTGATAATGAATGAAGAGCCTATAGGTCCCATCCTTCTTCTGTACAAGTACAATCGGGCTCCCACAAGGCAAGGAACTTGGTCGAATGTGCCCTTTTTGCAACAAATCCTGGACTTTCTACTTGATCCCTTCAATTTCCATAATGGAGTGTGATATATTAGGCCATTGGGTAGAGGTGCTCCAAGAGTCATCTCGATCGAATGCTTGACCTAATAGTACAAAGGTACCTCTATGGGAGAGGATAATATGTTCCTGTATTATTCCACGACCTTATCAACCTTTTTCTACTGCTTGGAGGAACCCTCCCTGGGGGCCCTGGATGTGGCCACGATCTTCCCCTTACTTTGAGAGAAAATAAAAAACAAAACAAATTTCGTGGTTTGGGTGATGATCTTACTTCATTACTTAGCAGAAATCATTGACATGGTGGTAGGTAGGGATACCTCTAGTATCTTGTATAACTTATTTCCCAAATAAATAATAACAGTGCGTGGACTCGACTCATAGACAACATGATGCTTCGACAAGTATTGTTGGCCAAATAATACATAAAAACTTCAAGAGAAGCAACATCACACAATACCTCATCTATGAAGGGCTTGATGTTGTAGGAAGATGGCAATTCTGACTGATGTGAAGATCTCGTCCTTGGTGATGCCACCTAATGGTGTATGACTATGGGTGTGCTATGGTCGGTAAGCCAACAACTTCACGAACTCTACTGAAATGAGTTCTTTTGGCTCCCTCTGTTGATATTTAATTGAAGTGGCAAACCCTTCACCCACATCTATGAGTGGAAGAGACGTTCCCCTCCTATGGCTATTCAGTCCCAATATTCTAGATCTTGGTGGTGGCAACAGTGATGCAGGGCTCCGTATCAATAATCCACTTCCATTTTTCATTCCCCTTGTTAGTTTCTAACTCAGATTCGGAACATGCATATAATTTTGTAGCCTTAAGATCAACCACTAGTGACTTTTTGGATTGACACTCACTTGTGTTGTGAGTGGGGACCTTATGGAACTCACACCACATTCCTATGTCCTTCTTTGTCTTCGCAATGTTTATCTTTGGTTATGACTTCGACGAGTTGTATTGGGTCACCCTGCCTTGGATTTGACTTGTGTTCTATGGTCTGAGGGCACCTTTCCCTTGCTTCTGATTTGCAAATCCAAAGTATCACTTCTTCTGTTTAAACTTTTGCTTGATCTTGATAGTGTATCGGTAGGTGGTGCCAAGTGAGGAGATGTCTAGGAACTCCATCTTGTCTTGGATGTATTTGTGTACAAAACCATGATACATGAGTACTAGATGTTGCTCAGAGTCCTTGATAACCAAATTCCTGCAAAGGGTATTAAAAACATTTGTGAACTCGAGCACATCTTGGTCCCCTCCCTGCTGCAGTGTGGTCCAATTTATGTACTTATCTTCATAGCTCCCAACAGGTTAATACTACTCTTTGATGGTGTCTCGAAAAGAGTTCCAAGTGGTTGAGACTGAAAACAATGAGGGTTCCCTCTCGTCCTTATGCTCATAGCAGGTTTCCCACTAGTCCTTGATGTGGGGGTGGCGTTGAGGTGTGAAAAATTAATCTTTTCCTTATTGGAAAATCATGAACATAAAAATACCCTTCCAACAAATTTAACTATGTATCTACGGTGGTTGCATCTATCTCACCTTGAAATATGGGAATTCCAAATTTTACTTGTATCTTGAAGGGAGTGGTGCCTCCAAAGTGGTTTCCAGATGAATATGTGTTTCCTGTGTGCATCTGTCAAAGGATCCATGAAAAGTTGTCCATCATCATGTTCCTTTGTTGCTCGAGGGATTCTTCAAGCAATATTTTGAAGGCATCTCTTGCTTTCTTGTCTTTCTTTTCTTCCACCATGGGGCTTGATCGAACTTTGTGAGACTAGTCTTGCAAAGGTTCAACCAGTTCGAGCCCTAACTCCATATGCCCTGACCTCATTAGGGACATGCGAAGAAAATAGAGAGAGAGAGAGAGAATAACTATCTGATACCACTTGTCCAGGCTTATGTAGGAACAAAACAAAATACAAATATAAACATAAACACAGATATGCAATAGAAATAAAACGTCATTTCATTAATATCAAAAAACTAAAATATGCTTACATACAAAATGGAAATAAAATAGCTCGGGTGATGGTAGCTTATCTCTAAGAAGAGACGAAGTGGCTACATGCCTCTCAATTGTGTTACAATGAGGCTGAAAGGACTATTTATTATTAAGAAACAATGGAAAACCCTAAACATCTAAAAACCTAACCCTAAGAGATGAAGCGCCAAAACCATGGGTCCAATTGGGGAAAATTGGTATATCAACTTCCTGGGGTAGTAACTTTGGCATACTATATTCGTTTGGCATGCACGATACCTTGTTAGAAATATCTATACAAGTGCTATAAATTTTAATTGCCAACTTCAATTAAAGCGTCATGTTTTCGTATTTTCCAAAAAATGTCATTTAGTGACGCAAAACGGATCCGGAAGTTTAGGACTTGAAAAATGCCAAAAATAGTAAAATCTGCTACAATTACGGAAAATGGAATAAATAATGGTACAATGGTGGGGGTCCAAGTGGAATAATTGGGTGGCCACGAATATCCACCTAGATAGTCAATTCTCTGGAATCTGTACATATGTGTCAACTTCCATTTTTCTTAGGACAACATTGTTGGTATTGTACATGGGCTAAGTCTCTCTTTGATCAACCCTTTATTTAAAAACTCCTGCACTTGTTTTCTAATTTATTCATTGTCTTTAGGGGTCCTTCTATATTCAACCTTATATGGTATAATTTCTCCCAATATCAAGTGAATATGATGACTTATACTCCTCACAAGTGGCAACTCATTAGGTAAGTTAACCACTACGATATCACTATACTCATTCAACATATTTTGAATCTCAAAAGGAATATATATATAAAGGTAGGCCCATTAAAGCCAAAACACCAAATAACCATTGCAGCCAAGCTTGTAACAAGCTTCCAAAGGAAACATGACTTGTCTCTAATAAAAGGCATTAACTCTACAAATTTGGTTTCTGACTCTCAACACTTATAACATGACCAAAACTCATGAAAAATCCCACTTTAATTTTTTTCACTTGAATGTGTCTATGCGGGCTTACATCACCCTAGCCATCCCTAAGTGGTTGCAAAGGGAAATCCCTAGAAGACATACTCCAGGGTTTCTCTATCAAATTTTGAACCTTACTTTGTTAACTCTTGGTCCCACTCTTCTCTACCTTGGACATATTGGCCCAGGGTTACGTCATCACATCTCATTCACAAGCGCACCAAAGAGATCCATTAGTTGTTTTGGGCCCCTACTCTATCAACTGACAATCTTGACTTGTTTCAAAAGGAGTTTATGTCTCTCCGCCTTTGGGATAAGTCAACAAAGAACCACCTACACTCCACGCCATCCCAACCTCCTCTTAATTGGTTTGGCTCACATGTAAGCTTGGTCCTAGTAAGCCCAACTTATTTCAGAAATGCGCTCCTCTCGCCTTCCAGGATAAAGCCTTCAACATGACATTGTTATTGGATGGTTCAGTTTGACATAACTTCAAATTCATGTCTCTCAACGCTATTAGGTGTCGGACTCCCATCGGATCCTCAAAAAACTAAGTGTTTCCCCTTCCACCTATGTATTTGACCTCTACTTTCTTTATGCTTCAAGCCCCTTTTCCTCCCCTACAACCTCCCACTCACGCTCTATAAAGCCTCTCTCGCTTACGTTGATGATTGAAGTTCGCTACAATAATATATATGAATATACATACACAAATAATAAACAATGATTATAGAAGGACTCATTTGGAAATTAAACAAGGTTGCGGAAGGACTGGTTTTGGAAAAGTAATCTCATACTCCACACTTGCTTTCTTTTTATCACACAAAATTAATAAATAATACATCATACTATCGATCTATATCCACGAAGATGGGATCAAATGGAACAATTTGGGAAAATGAACCAAATTACAATAATATGCTAAATTTATGAGTTAAATGTCAAGCAAACAAACTCTATCTCTATCCTAACAAATCGACTCATTGAGGAACCAACTCCATAAGTAAAGAAATTTTGACCTCTCGGTCAATTAAGGTTTTTTTCAGGGATTGCCTTGCATCATAAGTACTTAGGAGCGAGGTCCATGGTAGGATTACGTAAAACCTAAAATTCAATGTCTCCATTAGTTTTTCCATTTGATTAGTCTCTTGGAATATTAAAGGGGGTAGTTTACCTTTGCGCGCATTAAATCTAAAAATCCCATCATTCCTTTCCCATGATTGGGGAACCCGTATTGAATCAATACTTTCTAGCTAGTAGATATCTAAAACAACTATAGTTAATCTCGTTTGCATGCTTCAAGTGCTTTTGTAATGATGGACGAGGAAGTGATGAGTTGGTTAGGAGTTGGCTATGTGATAGAGTTGAGTTAATAGAGTCTTAAATCCTTGAATGCATTATTGTTCAGGGAATCGAAGTGGGTGTTCTCACTTAGTCTCCAAATAAATTAGCAATATATCAATTCATACTTTGGCTTTAATTAGATTAAATTTCAAAATTATGCTTTATAGTTATTGTTATTTTTTTGTGTTCTTAAATTTTCTATTTATGCCTAATAGATAAATATAAAAATAACTTGTTTTAAAAATAATTTCAATCAAAATCTTCTAATTAATCAAAATTTTAAATCATTCAGATAAAATTCAATAAATTATCTAATGTTTGCCCCATCATAAATTATTTAATTTTAAGAAAATTGTTTAATTTTTTTTGTAAATTATAAGGAAAAAAAATGTTTTCTTTAAAATAAATTTACACATCAAAGTCCAATAAAATGAGTAAAAGAACAAAACCATAATACATGTGTAATAACTAAGTAATAGAGAGAAAGGTTGAATCAATTGTTTAAAATTTTTATATATTAGTATTTGACAAAGGTAGAAAAAAAAGTACTATGTATAATACGTTGTATATAAACCTACATGTTTAATTATAAAATATAATTGGAAAATTTAAATGTTGGTGATTATTTGTCTATTAAAACATGTTTCTATAATATTTTCTATAATAGATAAATAAATATATTTTAAATTTTTTTATTATAAATAAAATAATATAATAAATAAATTTTATTTTTATTTATTATTAATAAAATAAATAAAAATGCTAAGTGTGTTAATGGGTATTTATTTTGCTTTTCTAGTTTGAGTACTAGTGTTTTAGACTTGGTATTTTAGTTTTTAGGATAAATGTTTATCTATTTTTAGTTTTCTTTTCCAGGCCTAGGTTGAAGTCATTTTTAGTGATTGTTCTATCTTTTGCTAAATTGCATGAACTTGAATACCCTCTAGTTTTAGATAAAGTAACATTGTTTTAAGTTGAGTCCACGCTTTCATGAGTGAGAAACCTCTTTGAATGGGTGCACTTCATTATATAACTCGCTTATGCATGGAGGCACACTATTATAGGAAATTTAGGATTAGGGCTCTATTACAAATTTAGACTTCTATTTGTAGCTTCTCTATTTTTCTAGTCTAAAAAGGATTAGAAGAGATAAGGTGCTAAATAATTTCAGTTATGTTTTGAGATGGTTTTTCTACTATTTTTTTTTTGAGTTCACTATAAACATATTTGTGTTTCTGAGTGCTGCATATTCTATTACTTGTTATTTTCCTTTTAGTTCTATATGGGTTTTTGTAGAACTAGGATATAAACCAACGATTTTGCGAGTTTATTTCCTTAATTTCTATTGTTCTAGGTTGTAGGTTTGTTTACCATGTCCAAAAGTTTAACATGAAGAAGCACTTCAAACACAAAAAAAATGCGTGATGGGTGTGGGGTCATGGTAGTCTCTAAACCTATAGCAATTTGTAACCTTATCATGTAGGTTTGGAAGCTAACCATCAAGCATCTTCCTAGCTATGTTAAAGAGAAGGAAGTTAGAAGTAATCAACTTGGAGCATGTTGCTTTGGATTTGCTTTTGGTAACTAGTCAACAAAGTCAAACATCTCTTTGAGGAAGAAGGCTAGTTATCTTTGGTCCTCATAAGCCACTTAGAGAGTACGAAGTAAATTCTTTCTTGAAAATACAAGAATTATCCTCTAAACTCATCGTAAATAAAGAATCTAAATACAAAATGACCCTCAATCTTAAGCTCTTAAGATAATATATTGAAAATACAATAAATTCAAAAATTACATTAAAAAATAATGATGATATCTATTAACAAGAGGTTAATGAAAATCAACTCTTATGCCATAATTATCCAATTCTAAAAAAATACTCTTATCTATTATGATCATATTGTGATGCAATGAGCATCAAAATAATGAAACTTCTATCCTTGAGCAAACCATCCATCTTTAGTTTCCTTTAATGTTTCCATTCACCCATTTTGGATTTATGCTAATAAAATGGAAAATAACCAATTATAATTGTATTTTTTCCCTTAATAATTTCACATCAGTTAATTTTTATCTGGTAAGGAGCATCTTGAGTTGTTCTTGATCCGTGTTGAGAGAACATGAAGAGGCTAGGATTTTCTGTGATGAAACACTACTGATAGTATAATGAAGGCAAAGGATATCACTAGTGAATCAATATGTTAGAACGAGCATATTAATTAAATTTTGTTGTGTCGAAGCACCAATATGTAAGGAAATTACAAATCCTGAGCTTATTAACTATGGGCTCAGTAGAAGATATGGCCTAGGTAGTAGATATGGAGGTAAATATGAGAGCCAAAAGTTACGTGTGGAACTTTGACCTGTCGAAGCATTCTCAAAGTCTATTCGGATGGAGAACAACCAGAATACTACCAAGCAAGGTTGACAATATCAGTCATCACATCCGATAGCTGTTCAAGGCACGACACAATAGATGATGATCACAATATATTGAATGGTTGTTTTCAGAAGGAAAACTAGGAGCGAGAGGACTTAAGGTGATACCGTGTTAATACCTTCAATTGAGATGAACCGATATTTAGCAAAAACTGACACTGCTATAAACTCGACATGACCCCGTGGTAATCAATTTGTTTACTTCGGCAAGCAATAGGATCCAACCAACCATTTGCTAAAGATTTGAACAGGGAATGTTATTATTTTATTAGCGCTCTCCTCTTCTTTTTCTTTGCTCCGCGCTCTCCTATTTTGACACGATGAAAGGGATCATCATAGGTCAGGAGGTTCAGTAGGTATCGGTATTATCTAACAATAGGATATAGATATAGCTTTCAGGATAATTTGAGGTCTAGGTTTCGGGATGATCTCACAGACTGTAAGACCTGTATACTACAGATTCACATCCTTACCAAAAATCTATATATTTTGATCTCCAATCAACTGCTTAGTCGAAAAATGAATGACTTGCATAATGAACAGATCCTGGTTACTTACTTATAAAGGGTTATGGATTTCAAACGGCTTGGCCTTCACTGATAATTATTCCTCCGCTATAAATTAGACTTGGAAAATTGGATAAGCATATGTATTTGGATTAGGATCCACTGTTGGATCTACCCGATATCCAACTGGAACATAACATAATTATTTCTTTTGAGCATCGATCTCCAACTAGGTAACATAACATAATGATTTATTTTGAGCATAGATTTACAGTGGATCCTAAACCTGCTATGATCCAATGGACACAAGCAGTGTTTCAACTACAGTAATAAGATTATTTTTCTACAACCTTGTTATCAGAGGCATTTGGATTAGCTAGCAGAGGCATTTGGATCAGCAACATGTATTTTCTGAGAGAATAATTTTGTGTCTTCATTATTAAGTAACAACAGAAAGGAACTTGGACTAGTGGGGTAAGGGGTAAATGGGTGCACTTCACACTGGAACTACACCATCCATCCTCTCTTGCCGCTCTAATATGGTAAGCAACATCAAAATTATATTAAGCTCTCTACCCATGCTTCCTTTCCTTTGTGATATTAATCTCTCTCGTGTAACATGTCTCAATTGATAAGCTCCTAAGGTAACTTACATGGCTCAATCTCATTGTTTAAATGGTGAAGTGTGAAGGTATCACTCACACATAGCCTTGTTGCATGCACATAGTCGCCGTACTGTGATAGTCGTTGTATTTGTCTAGCGCCTTGCCTCACCTGATAGGAAACTCTTCACTATCCAAAAACATGTCTAGTTGTTGTCTTGGTAGTTCTCGTATAGAAGGTTCGACCAACTTTCGTATAACACATTCGACCAACTTTCCTGTACTTTTTATTTCTTCGCCAAGTCTATCTAGTGCTTCGGGTGGGGTTCCTCGATTCAAGACTCTTTCTTTGGTATTGACTTGATGAACATAATCTTTTAACTCTAATTAAATAATTTGAAGCTGATAAAACAATTTAAATAATTTGAAGCTCCTAGTATCCTCAAATGCAAAGATTCAAGACTAGGATACAAATATGAAATAGAGAAATAATAAATGTTTAATTCATACCATTTTAAAAATATTTTCATAACCTTTTGTGTAAACAGAATTTTGTCCAGCCACCAGCCTCACCAAGAAAAAGAGAATTAAGAACTCGCGGAATAAAACAAGGTCAGAGTGACGACCAGGTCTTAGTCGGTCCCTAGATTAGGTTCAGTAGCTTGACCACCTTCTTTTGGCAAGCCAATTCCCCCCGCAAAAAAATGAAAAGTGAAGGCCAGCTATTAGTTTGCGGAAGTTCATCTCCAATAGCTTGACCATCTTCTTCTTACAAGCCTGTGCCCCTTGCAACAAAAGGAAAAGTGAAGGCCACCGAACACAAATATGGGAGTTTTTCATGGTGGTGTAAGTGAAATTGGAACTATAGGTGGCACACAAAGTTATGGGTGCATGTGGCACACGAAATTTGCATGGTTGTGCAGGTGGCAATTATAAGGAAGTGATAATTACCCTAAATAAGTATAAGCATTGTGAAAGTAACATAGCATTTTATCATGTAGATTAATGTTACCATTACTCTCATAGCATTAGTCTACACTATGAACATATACGACCAAAAAACTCAAATAATATATGTCCAGCCTTGGGAAGAGACCAAATAAGATGGTGAAACCATCTAGGATTGACAACTTTGCTTATACATGATGGGGAGGACTAACCATACTAATGTTACCAATCGCCATATCGATTACAATAGTCCCAGTAGAGCCTACCACAAGGAATAATAATAAGAGCCCAATGATAAATATCACCATTTGCCACGGATTTTGTGGCTAATAATATTGTCCCTATGTTTGACATCACAGGTTTGATAAACAAAATGAGGATGTCATAGAATAAATGAAGAGCGGTACTCTACATTACAAGCCCATCAATTTTGGCTTAAACAAAAATTTTAAGATAGAATTTGATGAGAAGAACACCGACAAAGAGCCTAATAAGGCACTTCATACAGATGAATATAAATTTTAAAATTAAATATTGTATTTTTAATTTTTAGAATAATAAAAATGCCTCAATAAAAATAAAAATCATTAATGGCAAGTTATATTTTTTTTTTCAATTGAATTTCGAAGTTTCGAAAACAAATTAAGCTTTTAGACATGAGGTCATAAATATAGTGTATCCAAATGATGATAAAACATTATATCTTAAATTAATATCTCAAACCTGTCACAATTATACTTAATCATAAGAGTCATATTTGTTATAAATGTGAGTAAAAAAATTATTATAAACCTTGAGAAATTTATTGAAGGGTGGTAGTTTCATCAAAACACTATAACAACAATAAAATGAGCCTTCGTGTTTCATAGTGATCTAGGAATATGAAAATCAAGTGTGATTCCATTGATTTCTTTGTACATAAGATAAGACCTCTGTAATTCATTAGGTGAATATAAGCAAAAGCCAAAGGAAATTACTTATGTGAAGACTTTTATCATTCATTTTATCTCTCAATCCATGCAAAACATGCATGTCATGGCTGGTTTAAAGGATAATTTCTATTGCATAGATCCCATGATAACATTAATTATGTTACCTTCTCCATATATTATATAAGAATCTCGTCAATGCATAAATGTTGCTCCAAGCATTAAGGTTGTAAATGATATGTTTAATTTTTCCTGGGTTTGCATTAAGGTAGAGGGAAAGAGATGTGTAGAACATTCTAAAATATTTTACACTTAAAGTATTGTTAGACTAATGCAATTATTTTTTCTTAAACAAAAATTATAAGATATAATTCACTAAGAATAAGTAGATTGGTTTGATTAAATTTGAACATATATTTTGGCTTCACCCTTTTATGATGAAAAGTTGTAAAAAAGAGGCTTATTTTTTATAGGGCTCTAAGAATATGGAAATCTAGTGAGATTCCATCCATTTCTTTGTACATAAGATAAGACCTTTATAATTAATCATGTTAATATAAACAAAAATCCAAAGGAAAATACTTATCAAGACCACCAAATATTTTATTCTTGGTGAGGACATTTATTACTTACTTTTTCCCTAAGTCCGTGCATTATGTTTGTAAATGATACATTTCATTGTTCTTGAGTTTACATTAAGGTAGAGGGAAAGAGATAAAAAGATAATTCTCAAATAGTTTACACTTAAAGTATTATTAGAATAATGTGAATGTTTCTAGATAAGAAAATGAAAGAGTGTGACACATAAACATGCAAAAATTGGGCACATGAGAATGAACATAATGAGGTTAATGTTGTTTGGATTGTAAGTTTAATGTTCTTTTATCTTTGTTGATGCATTATCTAGGAAATGTACATATATGATTGATACCTTTCCTAAGAAATGTACATATATAATTGATGCCTTCGTTAAGAAATGTACATATATCGTAGATGTTGATGCCTTTACTAAGAAATGCATAGATACGTTATTATTAACTCTTGTAGAATTTAAAACAAAAGAAACCTTGATTAAGATAAATCTCCATAATATATGTACATACATGGTTAATAGGATTTTAAATTAGAAGCAAATATGATCCATCACTAATATGAAGAAATTTTTCATAATGAGATTTCATATTTTGAATTTCAATTGAAATATTGTCGCAAAAGGCACCAAAATTTTGATAAAAGCATGCAAAAAGGAGGTGTTTAATCAATGTTATCATACCATGCCATAATTATTAGATAGTGTTGCATGACTAATAATAACTAATATACTCTATGTGAAGGAAGAGAATATAAAATAAAGTTATGTCGATATGCAATAATAATAATTTATGGAGGTGTACATACCCTATCCCACTTTGAATTTGAAGCCATCACCTCATAGGACAACCACTATGACCCCAAAAATTCTTGGGGTGCTATGGAAAATGGATTTTTCCATATATCCTTTTTTACATATATCCTTTTTTATATATCATAGGTTTGTTCCCCAAGTTGCCTCTATTCCCACATAATACAAATCAAGCCTTATTCCAGTTTTAGGTTATTTACCTAGGAAATTACAAATCTATTAGCTATGGAATGTAATAGCTAACGTGCAACATAGTTACTTATATAAAGAGTGACTAGAAGAACTACATTTTCAACATTACAAAGATTTGGAGCATAGTTGTTATATAATACAATTATCTTGCTAATTATATTTACTAGTTCAATATGTATCTATGTTTTATGTTCAAAATAATATAGTATCATACCAAAAACAATATTTTGATATGATATGAAAAATGCTATATATATGCTTTACTCATTCAAGTTAAACATGACGTGCTATCCCCATCCATCCATGTGGGGGAATAAGGTAGGAAGAGTGGAACCCTCCTATCAAAATTGTGCTCACCCACTAAAATGGTATGCAAGTTTAAGAAGTAGTGAAGCATTAGTAGACACAAATGCTTAGATGGACTACATAGAGACATAGGGAAAACTCATGACACTTGAATATGTGGACAATGAACCTATAGGTCATAGTGTGTATAATAATGAAAAATGATGTTTAATAGGTATATCACTGATATGTAATGAGTATGTAGCTGACTATGATGTTGAAAAAAAGGTAACTTGGAGTAGCAATGATGTTGTTGGGTCATTTGTCCCACCCGTTATGCCTTTTGTTGTTGGATATCTTGGTGTACAGTTACCTCAAAAAATATGATATTTCCATAAACTAGGGAATTTGTTTTAGCATTTGTTCCTCCCTCTATGGGGTGGGTGCAGAAATTAGTGACATTTTAATATTTCAAGATATTGCAGTACCATTTTCCATTTCTTCTAGTCATTTTCATATATGTTTAGTTATGTTATATTATCTAAGTAATTACACTTCAATGAATTGAGAAAGAGTTGATCATATGATGAATTTTGCAATTACCAAATTGATACCATAGTAAGAATTTCTTTAATAAGGGGTTTAATAGTCTATGGTGGGCAACTCTAGTGGGTGATTAAAGTAAATCACTAGTTTCTTCCTTATCACTGTACTATCCACTATAAAAAAAAAACACATTGGAAATAAATAATATATTTATACAACCCATTTCTCTCTCTCATTATCCTTCCTTTGGTTAAGCAAGTAATTCCTACTTATGTAAAGTGAGGAATTATTCCTAAAGTCCACTTTTATTACCATTTTCTATGCTTTTCTTTAACTAGGAATGAAAGAGACATATACAAGATAAATGGATGAGATGAAACAACCACTGATAAAAAGGAAAACATATACATATAATTATTTATTTTGATGATCATATGCATATATTAGGTGTAGATTTTGAGGTATCATTACATGAGATAGCTAGCATGTGTGTAATGGAGATAGTCTATCATTATAATTTATTGGAAGGTAGGCATTACATAACTCACATATTAGATATAAGTGTTAGTGTTAGGGATAGTAAGATATTTCTTTACATTACATTATAGATAGTGTATAGGGATTTGACTTCATATATTTCCAATGATAATGGGGTGTACACAATTATTATAGTTTCAACGTGTGATGGTTTGAGGGAATGCTTCTTGTTCCATTCAATGCATTGGGACAAGTGATGAGTTTGGGTTTAGAAAGTTAGGAGTATTTCTAATATATGTATATTAATATACTTGGAAAGGTAAATAACAAAAAAAATGCATTGAGACTTGCTATATAGTGTATGTGGTTTATAGGTGACATCCGGAACCAATGTATGAGGTTTTTCTTGCACAAATCAGATATACAAAAAATATGCATTCGAATAGTAGCCTAAGAAATTAAGGAGTCATTAAAAATCTTTCCTTGGGTAGTGGGGAATAAAAAAATAAGAGCTTGATATTGTTGAAACTCTATTGGTCGTCTTTGAGTCTTAAATGATTATTAATAAGAAAATGCAGAATGAGAAAATATGAAAATGATGAATATAACATTCCCAACTCAATCAAAATGATTATGGGGATGGAGGAGATCTCTTTAAGCATATATATTGAATAAAGTGACTATTGATTTTAGGCCTTTCAAAAATATTATTACCATATATGTAATTATTCCATAAATTCCTCCATAAGCATCTGAAGAATCTGGTATCTCTATCTAAAACAACACTCTTAGGAACTCCATGTAATCTCACTACTTCTATAAAGAATAAATTAACAATATGGGTATCATCACTGATTTTAAAACAAGGAATGAAATGGGCCATTTTTGAAAATGTATCCATTAAAACAAAGATTACACCATTACCCTTCTAATTTTTTGGCAAACCCAATACACAATCCATGCTTGCTAAATCCCACGGTCTATCTGGAATTGGTAATGGTCTATATAATCTTGTATTCTGGATCTTTCATTTTGCATGTTGGCATATTCTACAACTACTTACAAACTTTTGCACATCAATCCTCATATTTAGCCAATACTAAAAATTCTTCGACTCCTCATAAGTATTTTCATGTCCAAAGTGTGTTGCAAGACCTCCACTACACTTTTCTTTGATTAAATTATCCCTCATAGAACATTTTAGAACACAAAGTTGATTGTATTTTAACAATAATCCTTAAATTTGAAGTGTAATCAAGCCACATAGTTCTATATTGGATTGTTGAATTTTTAGAAGCCTTGAAATCCTCCTTAAAATCAGTATCTTCCTCATACAACTCCTCCACGAAGTCAAACCCCATAATTTGTACCTGGATTTCCCACATAAGAAAATTCCTCATGCGCAACGCATCGACAATTTTACTAGGTTGGCCACTAATATGCTTCAAAATGAAAGTGAAATTATGGAGATACTCAATCCACTTGACATGATTTTTACTCAAATTAGGTTGTTGCGTAATGTACTGTAGGGCATCATTGTTTGTATAGAAAACAATTTCTCTAGACATTATATAATGCCTCCATTTTTTTTAAACATTATACCACAACATAAAACTCCTTGTGATAAGAAGTATACTCTCTCCTTACTTCATTCAAATTCTTGTTGAAATATGCTTTGGGCTTATCCTCCTAACTTAACACAACACTAATTCCTTCTCCACAAGAATCACACTTCACTTGGAAAGGCTTACTGAAATCTCATAAAATCAACACAGGTTGTTTTGTCATCATATTCTTTAATAGCTGGAAGCCCTTTTCTATTTCAATAGTCCACTGGAATGGTTGTTTTTCTTCTTTTATAGTGTCCATAATTGGAGCACTCATCATTCTAAAATTTTTAAGAACTTCTTGTAAAAAATAGCCAACCCATGAAACCTTCTAACTTTAAAAACACTTTTAGGAGAGGGCCAGTAAAAAATAGCTATTACCTTATCACGATCAATCCTTAAACCATCCTTGGATATGAAAAATCCAAAATATACAAGATCTGTCTTTAGGAATGAACCTTTCTTCAAATTAATAAGCAATTTCTCTTGTTGCAACTTCTCTAACGCATACCTCAAATGTCTCAAGAGATCTTCTTTGGAATCACTATAAGCCAAGATTTCATCTATATACACAATTACAAATTTATTTGTTAAGCGGTTTTCACAATTCATTATATTAGATATCATTTTTTGGGATTCAACTACGTTAATTAAGTCATTCATGTAAGATAATTTCCATGAGAGGTAGACATAACTGGCTAATTTCACATGAATTTTGAATAGTCGACTTAGCACTCATTACATTGGGTGATGGTCACAGGGTGAAGAAGTGGGATTGAAAGTAATGAAATGAATCACACGGCACCAATCATCACTTCCGAGGCTTGCACCTGGTAGCCAGGACTTCCCTGGAGGTCACCCATCACAGATCGCCTCTCGCTCAAGCATGCTTAATTGTGGACTTTTCCCCACAATCAAGCCCACTTAGCTTGCTTCCACATTTGCAGAAACCTTATCAAGTATCAAGTAAGTAGAGTTCCCTTCACTCTTTTGAATTTAAGTATTAAGGGGTTTTCATAGTGCATTATATTAGATATAATTTTTTGGATTCAACTCTGTTAAGTAAGTCATTCATGTATGACCATTTCCATGAGAGGTAGTCGTAACTGACTAATTTCACATGAATTTTGAATAGTCCACTTAGCAATCATTGCATCAGGTGATGCTCATAGGGGTGAAGAAGTGGGATTGAAACTAGTGAAATGAATCACATAGTGTCACTCATCACTTCCAGGGCTTGCACCCGGTAACCCAGACTTCCCGGAGGTCACCCATCCTAGATCGCCTTGGCTCAAGCGTGCCTAACTGTGCAACTCTACTTGAATGGTTCATGATGCAAAATACTTGCTAAGGTTTTGCAAATGGGGTAGCAAGCTAAGTGGGCTTGATTGTAGAGAAAACTCCATAGTTAAGCGCACTTGAGCCATAGGCTATATGGGGTGTGTGACCTCTCGAGAAGTCGTGGTTATCGAGTGCAAGCCCTGGAAGTGATGATTGATGCTATGTGATTCATTTCACTAGTTTCAATCCCACTTCTTCACCACTGTGAGCATCACCCCATGCAATGAGTGCTGAGTGGATTATTCAAAATTCATGTGAAATTAGTGAGTTACAACTACCTCTCATGGAAATGGTCATACATGAATGACTCACTTAATGCAGTTGAATCCCAAAAAGTGATATCTAACAATTACAAATTTTGTATGAACTCATTTAACACCTCATTCATCAATCTCATAAAGGTACTAGGTGCATTTGAAAACCCAAAAGAAATGAACATCCATTCATACAACCAATCATTGGTTTTAAAGGCCATATTCCACTCCTCTCCCTCACTAATCATGATTATATGGTATCCATTCTTCAAATCAATCTTAGAAAAAAATATTACCACTCAAACAATACAATAAATTATCTTTGTGTGGTAAATAAAATCTTTACTTGATTGTGACATTGTTTAATGCTCTAGGATTTGTACACATGTTCCAACCTCCACCTTTCTTAGGATACCATTGTTGGTATTGCACATGGTCTAAGTATCTCCTTGATCAACCCTTTATTTAACAACTCATGCACTTATTTTCTAATTTTTTAATTCTCTTGAGGGTTCATTTTGGATGTAACCTTATTTGGTAGACTTTCTCCCAATATCAAGTCAATATGATGACTTATACTCCTCACAGGTGGAAACCCATTATGAAACTCATCCACTACAATATCACTATACTCATTCAACATATTTTGAATCTCAAAAGGAAAATCATTTATAGTAGTAGAAGTAAGACTTGCCTTAGGTTTACACACTAAAGAAAAACTTGCCTCATTATCTTCCATCTACTGTAAAAATTCTTGCGTACTCAACAACAATCCCTTGGAAGCACTGCTCTTTCAATGTTCCCTCTTCTTACAAAGGCACGAGGTATAATTGATGCCATCCTTACGAAACTTATTATGCCCATCCTGCACAACTCCTTTTTCGAATTGCCACAGTCTACCCTATAAGATATGAAACACATGCATGGGCATGATATCACATAATATTTTCACCTTATAGTTTCCTGTCTGCAACTCCACTTCACACTTCTCATTCACCAACAATTGATGACCCTTTTGAAGCCATGACACCTTATAAGGTGTTGAATGATTCATCTTCTTCAATTTCAAATTCTCCACCACTTTTGTAGACACCAAGTTGTCCATGTTGCCAACATCAATCACCATCCTGCAACATTTACCTTGGAGTTAACAAACATTCCTAAATAATTCCTTCCTATGAGCTGGTTCAACAACATCCTTCTCTGATTTGAACAACACTTTATTAAGTAACGGGATTCTCCTGTCTCTGGTACATTCTCTACCTCTAGTACATTTTCTTCCCCTTCTTCTACTGGGGCAACAACAAAAATTCTTTGGCCCACTTATCTATTTTCTGGATATTCATATGCCATATGTCCAAGTTGTCCACACATGTACCAACATATCTCTCTTCCTCTGCCTCTTCATCATCATTTTCGAAAAGGATCTTCAACCTCTAGAGTCTCTCACTTATTGTCGATGTGGACTTAAGCTACTAATTCCTTCCTTCCATGTTGTAGATATTCTTCTGGTTGACTGTTGTCCTCTTGCTCTAGAAGTACTTTTTCCTTTTCGATACTACTTCCTTGCAATATTCTCCTTAGCCTTCATAGCTAATTGGTATGCTTCCTCTACTGCGTTGGGTGATAAAACATTGATTTCATCCTAGATGTACAACCTGATACCATTAATATATCTGTATGTATTCTCTGTAAATTATTTTTCATATCCAGCCCTAACCTTCACCTTGTAAAACCCTTATGTGTACTCTCTTACAATCATCAATCTCTGCTTGAGACTCTACATTTATCTGAATACAGTAACCTGATAACCCTTTGGCAAGAAATTTCCTCTGATCTTTGCTACAATTCTATCCTATCCCTTAATTTCTAGCATATTATTCCTTCCCCTTTCAACCTGTACTCCATCCCACCATAAAGTGGTACATCCCTTCAGTTTAGTGACAACAAACTTAACCTTCTTCTCTTGTTCCATCTCTTCATACTCAAAGAAATTTTCCATCTCTATAATCCAGTCAATGAGACCTTTCAGATTCATGCTACCTATGTAAGAAGATAAATTAGGATTTTCCTTCATAACATATCCTAAAATTGTGTTCAATATCCTGATTTCTTGAGGATATTCAACTATTTTTTCCTTTGGGGTTTCCTCTCCTTCCTCACTATTGTTGAGTGTTTGTACTTTTGATATGTAAGATTTGTTATGCCAGATTGTAAGGTGGATACTTGCACACTAGTATGTATAAGTTGTTGATGTATATATATGCAATAATGAAGTATGCATCACATATATACTCAAATATACATATATACAAAAAAAATAATTTGATGTGTTAAGTATTCCATAAATAAGTAATATTTCACAATCATGTCGACCCAAAAATTTGGGTGACTTATACAGAGTGGCGATCTCTGTATAAATATATCAAAATTATTCTTCTCTTCCTCACAATGTGAGACCATCACTTTCATTTGTTTTTGTGAGACAACCTACGCAAACAATAGTCAACGCAATTGGGTTACGTTAGGTGACATTTTGGGTGTAAGTCAAGGCTCTGTGTAACGTTTCCATATCTCGCTTGACAGAAGTTGAAGGCTAAGAAAGGTGGGCACTTACCACTTCAAAAATGATGATGATCTCCACCGATAAAGCTATGGAATTCAATGAAACATGGGATATTACTCATAAGGGCATCCTAAAATTGACAAATATTTTCAAAAGATATTTAAAGGATGAGTTTCTTGTGACAGAGTACATAAAAATTTAAACAACTGTCTACAAAATCTGAAACCAAAGGCCTCCTTATTTGTACACACAACAAATCTATGACAAGTACAGGATTTCTTGGAAGAATACATTGCTCACACAATATTGCAAATTTGTCTTATTTACCCATACCCTATTGATGCTACTATTTCACGCATCTTGATTTTTCGAAGCCAAAGAAAGAGCAAGTTCAAACGAGGTTCATCCAATGAAGAGATAAGTATAAGAGAGGCTCCAACTAGCATGGGCAGATACTTTTTTGAATTTTGGATATCAACATATTGATTTCATTTAGAATGGATAGATAGAGAACAATAATTGTTCAAAATTGTAGAAACTGAAGGCATGTTGTTTTTCTTGCAAACATTAGACTAAAAGGGAATTATGTTTAGGAAATTTAAAATTTGTAGCAATCATATCAATATAGATAATTCTCATGTACGAACAATGAACAAATGTTTTTAATTTTCCTTACTATAGTTTTATTTGTGTTTTCAAGCAACAAAAAAATTGAACCATCTTGTTATTATAGCAACATTTTGTCATATTTTCTTTTGATGTGGATAGATATCAAATTTAGTATTGAATTTTCTAATCCCAAAATGTTTAATTTCTCCAATAGGGGCTCCTACCTCTATAGTGGCTAGATTGAGACCCCTCTTAAGTAGTGAATAAGGTTATAGTAAGGTGGGTCATTTATGCACGTTAAAAACCTATAGGATATATGCATTATGTTCAATTTGATGGCCACTAGAAAATTACATTCATTCATGGTGAAAATTACATTCTTTATATTCCATGAATAGCACTCAAAAGACCATCCACATATAACTGTGCCATAAACATATTCTAAAAACTATACAAAAACCCAAAAAAATGTTGTAGCCACAAACTATCCAAAAATCATACATCCTTTTAATTGTATCAAGAGTTCACAATAAAGGTTGTTGTCACAAAGACGAGCAGTCCCAAAAATGACTAAAAGTACTGCAAAAAACTGTAACTGAAGCTATCATGGAAGGATAAATGCATAGTTTATTGTTCTACTTGAAGCCCTTCATTGAAAGTTCGATGGTAGTATCCATTCTCTTCATCATGATTGCAATCCACTATATGCTGTGAACCCAAATCTTGTGTAGTACTCACTTTAGAAAGTGCATCGACTTCTATATTCCTTTCCATGTAAATATGACATCTAGAAATGTTTCTAAACAAATTAACAATTGTCTTTGAATCTACAAAATTATGAATGTGTCACCTGATTCTAAGAAAAATAACATGAGGTTTGAGATTCATTATTTTTTCATAATTGTTTTTCCCTGATCCTAGACTGAATTTCATCTTGAAAGAGTGGCTATGTGATAAATTAAGGACTACCCCACCCCAATAGGAGTCCTCTTAAGAAGAGGCTCTGTCGAAGTATGCCCATAGAACAGATAAATCAGTAACTTCTTCAACAGTGGGACGCGAACATTGAATGAGATAAAATTTTAAGATAAATGCATGTACCACTAAGTATTGGGCTGCCACAAAGTCTGGAATAACATGTTTATCTAGAAAACAAAAAATTCTCTTGCGAGCCAAATTCCCCACAATAGTAGGAGAGGAGGAGCACCAAGCTTTTTTGGAGTAACAAAATTCCACCAAGATTACTAGGCAAATGTATAAGACATTTCATGCCAATGAAAGATTATACTCAGATATGCACAAGCGAAATTCCAATTCGATAAAGAAAATGGGTAGAAGAGAAAAAGTCGATTTAGAGTCTCCCCTTTGTTTTTACATAATGGGCACTGCTTTGGACTAATGCTATCTCATTGAGACATATTGTCTCCTGTGGGAACCCGATTTTCCAGGATACATAATTGGAAGAGATGTTCTTTTGTAGGGCATTTGATCTTCCATAAAATTTTCCAGCACCTTGAGAGAAAAGGGGGCTTCATACCTTCAATTAGAAATACATACACTGATTTTGGGGTGTAGTTTCGGAGTCCACATTAGTGAATCCTCCCTATCCCTGATGCAAACATCATATTCATTTAGATAGGCTATGAAATTTCTTTAGAGATCGTCCTAGTTTCCTTGTAGATTAAGGTGATGCGCTGAATGCTAGCCCTGTCCCCATATTGAGGAACTTTCCTCATCTGCAACATGAGCCAATGTTTCAAATGCAGTTGTTGAAAGATGATATACCATATTCATGGGAGATGATAGTTTGGGCCACTCACAACCCATGGATATGATCCAATTCTAACATGCTCCCCATTACCCACATTCCGAACCAATCCCTTTTCAATCACCTCAAAAGAGTGAACAATCACCTTCCAAATAACTGAAGCATTTGATCTCCTTCGATTTGGGGCCCAAATCCATTCTATAATTGACCAAGGACTTTTGTATTTGTGCAAACAACCTGAGACCATAAGCTAGTTGTAGAGATCATAAGCTAGCCTAGCT
Source organism: Pinus tabuliformis (assembly GCA_031772625.1). Taxonomy (NCBI): domain Eukaryota; kingdom Viridiplantae; phylum Streptophyta; class Pinopsida; order Pinales; family Pinaceae; genus Pinus; species Pinus tabuliformis. The sequence continues at coordinate 1,713,564,761 of CM062816.1, read as the reverse complement.
TAGAAGCTAGAGCCTCATGGTGGCTTCACTCAATGAACCTATGATATATCACATGCGTTCATGGCATATTAAATAATACCCTTGATTTGACTACATATTGAAAAATGTTAGAAATTAATTAACAGAGCAATGAAATACACAAAAAAAATTGCGGAGACACAAATAAAGAAATGCATAAAACAAGAGAGACACAGATGTATGTGGTTCATCCAATTTTGGCTACATCCATGGAGAAACATCTAGTCCTTCCTTTTATGTTATCCAACAAAATGGAAAGATACAACGTGCGGCAAATGCGTTGTAATTTCCTCTTCATTTTCACATAGTCTACTCTATTTTTTTCTCTCATAATAATAATACATAGTCGTAATACAATTCCCTCATATAAACTGATTAACATAACCCTAGATTAACATAACTTCTACCGTGAGATCATCCGCATAATGAACGACCCATAGTTACTATGAAATTACAATATTTTACAAGACAAATTTTCATCTATTTTTAGCTTCCCCTGTGGTGATTAAACGGGCAACATTGCAACCTCATAAGGAACATTGATCCAATGCAGCTAAAACAAAAAACCTTTGAACAATCAGGAAGATAATGAGGCTTCACACCCACCAAAAGATACCTCTAAAAATCTCATTATTTAACCCCCTAGCAATATGAACCAGATGCACCTTTATAATTTAGAAAACCACTACTTTGAATAGATATTACAGATATCCATTTTTTCATTAACATTTTCCTTCCATGTGTCGATGCTTTATGGTTTGTATGCATGATTTGTTATGCCAAATTGTTAAGGTGGATACTTGCCTGCCGGTATGTATAAATTGTTGAAATGTGTATATGGAAAAAGCCATCTTAAATACGGATCTAACAAGAGCCGAGAGGGATCCGATTTGATATTTTCAAATAAAGTAACCTCTCCAAATAAAATTCAATAAATATAAATATAAATTTTTAACGTTCAATATAATTTCCTATCTGGCTCTCATCCAAACACCTCCACCAATGTGAAACCCAGCCTATCTAGCTCCCATCCAAACCACCTCCACCATTGTGAAACCCGGCGTATGAAGTGTGAACCCTAGGTAGTTAGGGGCAATGACAAGATGCCAACTAGGGATTGCCCTCCAACCCCATGACAAGCATGACGTGTCCCCATGTTGGGGTGCAAAGGCAGGTTTTGTTCCATGTAGAATGTTATATTGCATTTATAAATATGTAAGTAACATGAAAGTCATGTTATGAAATCTGTTTCTAATATTTTTATTTTTATAATATCCAGTTAGTGGACCTACCCTCCTGGTGGTGTGTACGGTAGTTTGAGAAGGAAGTTTATATGGTTCATAATTTATTTATTTCACATATTGTCGACCCAAAAATTTGGGTGCCCCATATGGAGTGGCAATTCTGTATAAATATATCAAAATGGTTCTTCTCTTCTTCCTCACCATGTGACACAATTTCTTTTGTAACTATTTTCCATTGATGTCAAAGGGAGAGAGAAATCAAGAAAGGAAGATCAAAGCATGGTGTTAGGGAGAGCACAAATCTCAAGGGGAGTATGTGTGTTTCCATCAATGACAAAGGGGATATTTTGAATGGTGTTTTCATTGATGTGCACATCTACGTAGCTTCTAGAGATTGAATGAGTCCACATCAGCGAATCCTCCCTATCATTGATGTTGACATCGAATTCATTTAGATAGGTTACGAAATGTCGTTAGAGATATGTCCAGTTTCCTTATAGATTAAGGTGATGTGCTCAGTGTCAGCCCTTCCCCCAGATTGAGGAACGTTCCTCATCTTCACCATGAGCCAATGTTTTAAATCCATTTGCTGAAATATGATATACCATATTTGTGGAAGACGATACTTTGGGCCACTCCCAACCATGGATCTGATCCAATTCTAACCTCCTCCCCATTACCCACTTTCAGAACCAATCCCTTTTCAATCACATCAAAAGAGTGAATAACCTCCTTCCAAATAACTAAAGCGTGATCTCCTCAGATCTAGGGCCCAGATCTATTCTACAATTAACTACGGACTTATGTATTTGTGATAGGTAACCTTACACCATTAGCTACTTGTAGAGATCAAATGTCAACCTACCTTAGCAGTGATAGCCTCATGGAGGCTTCACTCAATGAACCTATGACATATCACATGAATTTATGGCATATTAAATAATACCCTTGATTTGACCACATATTGAAAAATGTTAGAAATTAATTAACGGAGCAATGAAATACACAAATAAATTGCAGAAACATAAAAAAAAGAGAACAAAGAGATATACGTGGTTCACCTAATTTGGGCTACATTCATGGAGAAACCACTAGTCCTTCCTTTTATATTATTCAACAAAATGGAGAAATATAATACTCTCACTTAGTCTCCTCTATCTTTCTCTCTCATAATCATAATACTCAGTCATAATACAATTCCCTCATATAAACCGAGGGTTGCCTTCTAGTGCAAAAATCCTAAATTAACATAATTTCTATCGTTAGATCATCCGCCTAATGAACGACCTAAATATGGAGTGGTGATTTCCCTATAAATATATCAAAATGGTTTTTCTCTTCCTCACAATGATATGCAATCCCTTTCCTTTGTTTTATGCACAACGACCAACACAAATAGCAATCAACACAATCGGGTCACATTACCACTTCAGAAAAGATGATGATGTCAAGGGATACAACTACAGAATTCAATGAAAGATGGAATATTATTCAGAATGGCATCCTAAAGTAGATAGGTATTCTAAAATAATATTTGAAAGACAAGTTTCTTATAATGGATTATATGAATTTTATACAATTGTCTACAAAATGTGCACCCAAAGTCCTTGTTATCTATATGAACAACAAATCTATGACAAGTACAAGATTTCGTTGGAAGAATATGTTGTTGTCACAATATTACCAACTAAAGGGTAAAGTACATGATGAGGTCATGTTCAAAAAGCATGAGAAATGTTTGGGATATCAGAAGGTGATGTTTAGCCTCACCTCAAATATGTTCTCTTATTTGGATCTTTACTTTGTGATGAAAAACTCCCTCATTTCACAAGTCAAAGATGGAGTGATGTGTTTCCATGAGTTGGCCAATGATGGTACCAATATTAAAAATCTTCTTGTAATATCTCCTTGCAATCTCCCTTCAAGGTTAATAAGGTTGATTTCCAGCAAACTTTGTTTCACTTGTTCATAGATCTCTTGCATGGATATAACAAAGTCTTCTCCTGCTGCACTCCTTTTCTTTTCTCTTCCCAAGTTTATGAGTTCTTGTGCTCGTCTTAGATGCCTTCTATACATAATATGAAAAGGACTTTGATCAATTCTTCTATCTGGATAATCATTATAGGAAAAATTAGCTTGGAAAATACCTGATCACACTACTTTGGATGATCTCCAACAAAGCTTCTCAAGATATTCCCCAAATTTATATTAACTACTTCAATATACCTAGGGTGATAGGCTAAACCAAAGTTCAAATAAGTTCCATGTTTATTCCATAAATTCCTCCATAAGCGTCTGAAGAATCTGGTATTTCTATCTAAAACAACGCTCTTAGGAACTCCATGTAATCTCACTACTTTTGTAAAGAATAAATTAGCAATATGGGTATCATCACTGATTTTAAAAAGAGGAATGAAATGGGCCATTTTTGAAAATATATCCATTAAAACAAAGATTACACCATTATCCTTCTGATTTTTTGGCAAACCCAATACACAATCCGTGCTTGTTAAACCCCACGGTATATCTGGAATTGGTAATGGTCTATATAATCTTGTATTCTGGCTCTTTCGTTTTGCATGTTGGCATATTCTACAACTACTTACAAACTTTTGCACATCAATCCTCATATTTAGCTAATAGTAAAAATTCTTCAACTCCTCATCAAGTATTTTCATGTCCAAAGTGTGTTGCAAGACCTCCATTATGCTTTTCTTTGATTAAATTATCACTGATAGAACATTTTAGAACACAAAGTTGATTGTCTTTTAACAATAATCCTTAAATTTGAAGCGTGTAATGAAGCCACATAGTTCTATCTTGGATTGTTTAGTTTTTAGAAGCCTTGCAATCCTCAAACCCCATGATTTATACCAAGCTTTCCCACATAAGAAAATTCCTCATGCGCAACGCATCAACAATTTTATTAGGTTGCCCACTAATATGCTTCAAAACAAAAGTGAAATTATGGAGATACTCAATCTACTTGACATGATTTTTACTCAAATTAGGTTGTTTCATAATGTACTATAGGGCATGATTGTTTGTATAGAAAACAATTTCTCTAGACATTAAATAATGCCTCCATTTTTTTAAAGATTGTACCACAACGTAAAGCTCCTTGGCACTCCTTACTTCATTCAAATTCTTGTTGAAATATGCTTTGGGCTTATCCTCCTAACTTAACACAACACTAATTCCTTCTCCACAAGAATCACACTTCACTTGGAAAGGCTTACTAAAATCTCATAAAATCAACACAGGTTGTTCTGTCATCTTATTCTTTAATAGTTGGAAGCCCTTTTATTTCAATAGTCCATTGGAATGGTTGTTTTTCTTTTTTTATAGTCTCCATAATTGGAGCACTCATCATTCTAAATTTTTTTATGAACTTCCTGTAAAAACTAGCCAACCCATGAAACCTTCTACCTTTAAAAACACTTTTAGGAGGGCCAATAAAAAATAGCTATTACCTTATCAGGATCAATCCTTAAACCATCCTTGGATATGAAAAATCCAAAATATAAAGTATCTATCTTTAGGAATGAACCTTTCTTCAAATTAATAAGCAATTTCTCTTGTTGTAACTTCTCTAACACTGACCTCAAATGTCTCAAGAGATCTTCTTTGGAATCACTATAAGCTAAGATTTCATCTAGATACACAATTACAAATTTAAGTATTAAGGGGTTTTCATAGTTCATTATAGTAGATATCATTTTTAGGGATTCAACTGCGTTAAGTAAGTCATTCATGTATGACAATTTCCATGAGAGGTAGTCGTAACTGAGTAATTTCACATGAATTTTGAATAGTCCACTTAGCACTCATTGCATTGGGTGATGGTCACAGGGGTGAAGAAGTGGGATTGAAACTAGTGAAATGAATCACAAGGTGCCAATCATCACTTCTGGAGCTTGCACTTGGTAACCAGGACTTCTCGGGAGGTCACCCATCCCAGATTGCCTCAGGCTCAAACACGCTTTACTGTGGAGTTTTCCCCACAATCAAGCCAACTTAGCTTGCTTCCCCATTTTCAAAACCTTATCAAATATTGTGCCTCATGTACCATTCAAGTAGAGTTCCCTTCACTCTTTTGAATTTAAGTATTAAGGGGTTTTCATAGTGCATTATATTAGAAATAATTTTTTGGGATTCAACTTTGTTAAGTAAGTCATTCATGTATGACCATTTCCATGAGAGGTAGTTGTAACTCACTAATTTCACATGAATTTTGAATAGTCCACTTAGCACTCATTGCATCAGGTGATGCTCATAGGGGTGAAGAAGTGGGATTGAAACTAGTGAAATGAATCACATAGTGTCACTCATCACTTCCAGGGCTTGCACCCAGTAACAGGACTTCTCGGGAGGTCACCCATCCCAGATCGCGTCTCGCTCAAGCGTGCTTAACTGTGGAACTATACTTGAATGGTTCATGATGCACAATACTTGCTAAGGTTTTGCAAATGGGGTAGCAAGCTAAGTGGGCTTGATTGTGGGGAAAACTCCATAGTTAAGCGCACTTGAGCCATAGGCTATATGGGGTGGGTGACCTCTCCAGAAGTCGTGGTTACCAGGTGCAAGCCCTGGAAGTGATGATTGATGCTATGTGATTCATTTCATTAGTTTCAATCCCACTTCTTCACCATTGTGAGCATCACCCCATGCAATGAGTGCTAAGTGGATTTTTCAAAATTTATGTGAAATTAGTGCGTTATGACTACCTCTCATGGAAATGGTCATACATGAATGACTCACTTAATGCAGTTGAATCCCAAAAAGTGATATCTAACAATTACAAATTTTGTATGAACTCCTTTAACACCTCATTCATCAATCTCATACAAGTACTAGGTGCATTTGAAAACCCAAAAGGAATGAACATCCATTCATACAACCCATCATTGGTTTTAAAGGCCATATTCCACTCCTCTCCCTCTCTAATCATGATTATATGGTATCCATTCTTCAAATCAATGTTAGAAAAAAAAAATTACCACTCAAACAATACAATAAACTATCTCTGTGTGGTAAATAAAATCTTTACTTGATTATGACATTGTTTAATGCGCTAGAATTTGTACACATGTTCTAACCTCCAACTTTCTTAGGATACCATTGTTGGTATTGCACATGGGCTAAGTATCTCCTTGATCAAACCTTTATTTAACAACTCATGCACTTATTTTCTAATTTCTTAATTCTCTTAAGGGTTCATTTTGGATGTAACCTTATTTGGTAGACTTTCTCCCAATATCAAGTCAATATGATGACTTATACTCCTCAGAGGTGGAAACCCATTATGAAACTCACCCACTACGATATCACTATACTCATTCAACATATTTTGAATCTCAAAAGGAAAATCATTTACAGTAGTAGAAGTAAGACTTGCCTTAGGTTTACACACTAAAGAAATACTCGCCTCTTTATCTTCCATCTGCTGTAAAAATTCTTTCATAGTCAACAAAAATCCCTTGGAAGCACTACTCTTTCAATGTTCCTATTAGTGTCAGTCTTTGCAGCCTTGCTCCAGTGATCAAACATGCTCTTACAAAGTGATTTTAAGGTGTCAAGGTCAAATTTCGTCATTTCAGTGAGTCTTCAAGTAAAATTTGGTCACTAGGTATTAGGTCTAGGGTTTGCTTTTACTCCTTTCAAAGTTATCCAAATGTCGGTCTATGTCACCATTCAGCTGAGTTTATCATCATTCATAGGGTTTTCATCATCATTTCAAGTTCCAATGGGTCATTTTACACCTTGTTCATGCTTCAGTTGTGCCTAGGCATGGTTCATTTCCCTCTCCTAGGGTTTTGAAGGTAATTTCTCTTGGATGGTCAAATCATTAGCAAAACTTGTATCATGATGTTCATACACCTTCCCCTATCCTTAAAGTACCTTATTAAACACTTCCCATCACTGGTATCCCTCAAATTCCTCATTTTCACACAAACCCTAGTTTCTTGCTACAATTTGACAATTTTATAGGCTAGGCCTGTGTTTTTTCCGTTTTGGACCCCTTCCCCTCACTCAATCTTTGAAATTCCACTTTCCCCTACTTCCTAACATCCCTCCCTACTTCTAAAAATTTTCTAAAGAATTTAGAAGCGCCTTATCCCCTTCCTTTAACTTCATTTCGACAAATCCCCTGTTCCACACATCGGGATAGGTTTTACTCCAATGATGTTTCTGAGCAAGAAAAGATGAATTTGGGAAGATTGAGAGAGGTTTTTTTCCACAATAGGCCAAGGAAGAAAAACCTCCTTCACTTTTCACATGGGTGTCATGGTTTTAGAGAAATGTCAAAAATACAGTTGCCTCAGGAGAATTGATGCACCTCTGAAGTGACCTTGGGAAAATCAAGATTTCTCCTAGAGTGGTTGGCCAAATGACTTGCTTGATGAGTCAAATGATAACTAGACACAAATAAATTTCGAATGAGCTATCATGAGCTCAATTTGGAGTTGAGGAAGACCTTCAAGAGATGACTGCAACAACACTTTGCCTTTAGGTAGCCTCATTTTGCACATTTTGACCAGTCTTGGGAGATTTGACTTTTGACAGGGCAAATGAACTCCAATTGAAAAATTCAAGTTGTGTTGGAAATTAGACTCAATAATATCTCCAATGAGCTATCCCATGCCAATTTGGACACCAGGAAGGCCTCCAAAAGTGTCCCGCAAAAATCACTACGCACTAGAGTTGGAGCGCAATGCACTCATTCAGCGCGACGCATTGGGCAGCATTCTGCAGTGTAATTTTATAACGGGTGCGACGCATTGAGGCAGCACAGCGCACCTATGAGGTGGTGCAGCGCACAAGACTATAAGGCCCGAAATCGCTCACATCTTCCTCAAAGACTCCCAAATTGCTAAATTCTTCATTGCCCAAGTAAGTTAACACTCCTTCATGGCAAATGAATGAGTTTATCTTAGTGTTTATGGTGATTTAATGGGAAAAAACTGAAACCATAGCTCCTTGCATTGCTTGTTAAAAAACATTGTCTAGGGTTTACAAGCTTTTAGTTTTGCTGCTAAATTCCATTCCTATCATTTTCACTCTCTCACTCCCTCATTTCATTTCCTCCCTCCCTTTTCATTCATATTTACTCATTCCATATTCCCCATATCCCTAAGACTACTTACCCTAATCCCTAATCTCATTACCCCAAACCCTAATTGCTATCCCAAAACCCTAAATATCATTCCCTAAACCCTTTCACTCCCTAGAAACCCTATCAGCAAACCATCATGGAGCTCAAAAACATGAAAGCAAACCGGCAAGCTGCCAAGAGGAGGAAAATCAAATTGACCACACTTAAGCAAGAAATTCAAGTTGATCGTGAATATTGGCTTGAGAGGACAAACATGCACCTAGAAAAAATGCTATAGAAGGCCAACAACGAGAAAAACATGTTGAGGAACATGGCATACCACTACTTGTCAAGAAATATGGTGTACAAAGCAAGAATCAGGAATTTGAAAGCCAAATTGAAGAAAGCCATGAGGAAGAGAAAAGAGAAAAATAGACTCTAGATCTTGGCTGAGGCTTCTTTAGCCCAACACAGCACCTGATGAGGAACACTCAGCCCAAATTTCAAGAAATTTTTTTTGGAAATTTTGAAATTTTTGGCCTAAAAAACAGGTTTTTCTGCCAGATGCGCCGCGCCACTTGGCGCGCGCTTTTGCTAGAGACCTCCTTTTGAAAAAAACTCAGCATTTTTGGATTTTTCATGGAAAAATATGAATTCCCTCACATGGCTAAGAAATTTTGACAGGTTTTGAGCTTCCAAAAATGTCAAAAACACCTCAAAAATGACCTTTCTACCCCTTTTTGGACACACAGGAAGCAGTGTTGGGATAACTCAATTTTGGAGGGGAAAATGGAGGCCAAATTTACAAATTCCACTTGTTCTAGAAAGTAGACATAAATACCTTTCCAACAAGCCCACTTGGAGAAAATTTGGTGCATGGGAAGGCCTCAAAAATGCGCTACGCATAGGGAAATCAGCGCGATGCATAAGAGGAAATTTTCTCATTTTGGCCAAAAAACTCTGTTTTTCGCCTAGTTTCTTCACAGTTTGAATTTTCTCTTTCTAATAGTCAAACTCATGATATAATTTAATGTGAATTGATGGATTTTTATGTAATTATGCTAAATTTTCACTCATAGAGGTAGATTCATCTTGAAAAAGTAGTTTGCAACTGAATGAATCAGTTTCCTAGGTTTTAGAGGCATGTTATTCCACTACCTACTTTTCAATTCTTAGTTTATATCTTGTTGAAATAGCTCCTAAACTCATGAACTCGACCCCTAAAGCCTAGCATGAGTTGTTTGATGCCTATATCTAGTATTTTTTCAGTCATTTGAGAAGGTTGGACTCTTGTGAATGCTTTGAGCATTATTGTACATTCATTTTCAGCAGTTTGGCAAAGGAATTGACCAGGGTTTGCAGCACTTTATGGGATTCTTGTGGAATCTTGATTTGGTATTGTGTTTTCTTCTGTAATTGCAAGTTTTACATGTGATTTATGTATTCCATTATTTCTCTTTTCTTCAGCTTAACTAAATCAAACAAGGATAAAGGTAGAATGCATTGAAATTGCAGTGCTCTACCTAGGGTTTGGTTAGTTATCTATGTTTTCAGTTGTTTGAAGAGGATCCCTGAGACTTTCATGCCCTCTCCAACTCCTCACCGGTCTAAAACTTCTCCATCTCACTCACTTTGAAGTGCTAAACCATTTGCCTACCTCTCCCCATAGAGATCTCTGCAAGACTGTGTCCATTCCCCAGACCCAAATCTGATTTTTCACAATTGAGCCAGCAAACCCATCTTAAATTTAATCAGACACGTCTGTATACATACCTAGCCTAAAATCAGTCATTACATCATTCATCTCAAGCTTTCATTGGCCATATTTTCTGAGATTGACAAGGAGAGAGCCCTCTTCCGACGTGGTAGGGCTAGCTACGAGGTTAAGCATGGTTTGATGTTACCCTAGACCTGCCTTTCTCAGCCTGAGGTAGATTTAGGCTCTAACGGTTCCCTCTTCTTACAAAGGTAGCAAGGTATGATTGATTCCATCCTTATGAAACTTATTATTCCCATCATGCACAACTCCTTTTTCAAATTTCCACAGTCTAACCTATAAGATATGAAACACATGCATGGGAATGATATCACATGGTATTTTCACCTTATAGTTTCCTATCTGCAACTCCACTTCACACTTCTCATTCACCAACAATTGATGACCCTTTTGAAGCCATGACACCTTGTAAGGTGTTGAATGATTCATCTTCTTCAATTTCAAATTCTCCACCACTTTTGTAGACACCAAGTTGTCCATGTTTCCAACATCAATCACCATCTTGCAACATTTACCTTGGAGTTAACAAACATTCCTAAATAATTCCTTCCTTTGAGATGGCTCAACAACATCCTTCTCCAATTTTAACAACACTTTATTAAGTAACAGGGATTCTCCTGTCTGTGGTACATTCTCTACCTCTAGTACATTTTCTTCCCCTTCTTTTACTAGGGCAACAACAAAAATTCTCTGGCCCTCTTCTCTATTTTCTAGATATTCATATGCCATATGTCCAAGTTGTCCACACTTGTACCAACATATCTCTCTTCCTCTGCCTATTCCTCATCCTTTTGGAAAAGGATCTTCGGCCTCTAGAGTCTCCCCCTTATTGTCAATGTGGACTTAAGCTACTAGTTCCTTCCTTCCATGTTCTAGATTTCTTCTGGTTGACTGTTGTCCTCTTTCTCTAGAAGTACTTTTTCCTTTTCGATACAGCTTCCTTGCAATACTCTCCTTAGCCTTCAAAGCTAATTGGTATGCTTCCTCTAATGCATTGGGTGATAAAACATTGATTTCACCATAGATGTACAACCTGATACCATTAATATATCTGTATGTATTCTCTGTAAATTCTTTTGCATATCCAGCCCTAATCTTCACCTTGTAAAACCCTTATGTGTACTCTCTTACAATCATCAATCTCTGCTTGAGACTCTACATTTATCTGAATACAGTAACCTGATAACCCTTAGGCAAGAAATTTCCTCTGAGCTTTGCTACAATTCTATCCTATCCCTTAATTTCCTGCTTATTATTCCTTCTCCTTTCAACTTGTACTCCATCCCACCATAAAGTGGCACATCCCTTCAGTTTAGTGACAACAAACTTAACCTTCTTCTCTTGTTCCATCTCTTCATATTCAAAGAAATTTTCCATCTCTATAATCCAATCAATGAGACCTTTCGGATTCAGGCTACCTAAGTAAGAAGATAGATTAGGATTTTCCTTCATAACATATCCTAAAACTGCGTTCAATATCCTGGTTTCTTCAGGATATTCAACTATTTTTTCCTTTATGGATTCCTCTTCTTCCTCACTTACATCCCTTGATTCATGTTCCCTCTACTTGCTCGATTCCATGGCTATCATTCTTTCTTCCAATCATTGTATAACTCTCATTATTTCAACATTAGATGCATGCCTATGTCCTCTCCGACCTCCTCTAGCACCTCGTCCAACACTGTTTTCCATGATCAACTTATTTGTTCCTGGAGTAGATGTAGGATATGCTCTGATACCAACTAATATAGGCCTTTATCTTTTTGCTATTTTTCTATAGTAGGTTAAGCTCAAATATTCCCCCTTTTAATGGTTGGGCCAACCAGAAGCACCACAGCCAAAAATGTTTATATATATATATATATATATATATATATATATATATATATATATATATATATATAGATATATATATATATATATATATATCAAAAGGTAGGCATTTAGGCCAAAACCACAAAGAACCATTGCAGTCAAGCTTTTAGCAAGCTTCTAAAGGAAACTGGGCTTGTCTTTGATAAAACGTGTTAACTCTACAACTTTGATTTCTGATCCTCAACACTTATAACATGACCAAAAATCATGACCAAGCCAACTTTAAGTTTTTTCACTTGTATGTGTCAGTATGGGCTTACATCACCTAAACCACCCCCATGTGCACACAAAGGGAAATCCTTGGGAGAAAAACTCTAGGGTTTCTCTGTCAAATTTTGACCTCGGCTCTGTTAACTGTTAGTCGTACTCTCATCTTCCTTAGACATATTAGCCTAGCATTACATCATCCTAGCCTATTCACAAGTGCACAAAAGAGATGCACCCAGGAGATAGAATCCAGGATTTCTCCGTTAGTTGATGGGCGCGGCTCCAACAATTGATGATCTCGAATCATTTCAAAAGGTGCTCATGTCTCCACCTTCAGGATGAGTCAGCGCAAAATCACCTACATTCCACGCAATTCTGACCTCCTCTTAATTGGTTCGGCTCACATGTAAGCCCCATCCTAGACAGCCCAACTTATTTCACAAATGTGCTCCTCTTGCCCCTACAGGATAAACCCTTCAACCTAACGTAGTTAGGGGATGGTTTCCTTTGACATAGTTTCAAATTCCCATCTCCCAGTGCTATTAGGTGTCAAAATCCTCTCAGATTTTAAAGAAAGTAAGTGTTTCCCCTTCCACTTGTGTATTTGACCCCGACTATGTCAATGCTTCAAGTCACTTTGTCACTATTGCAACCTCCCACTTGCACTCTATAAACCCTCTCTCACTTACTTTGACAACTGCAATTCACAACAATAATATATATGAATATACATACAAAAACAATAAATAATGATTATAGAAGGACTAGCTTGGAAATTAAACAAGACTGGAGAAGGTCTAGTTTATTGGAAAATCACTCTCGCACTCCACACTTGTTTCTTTTTAGGAAATTTAAGAATAATACATCATTATGTTGGCCTAAATCAACGAACATACGATCAAATGGACCACTTTTTGGAAGATGAACCAAATTACAAAAATATGCTAAATTTAATGAGTTACATGGCAAGCAAATCAAACTCTATCTCTATCCTAACAAATCCACTCATTGAGGAACCAACTCATGAGGTAAATAAATTTTGACCTCTCAATCAATCATTTTTTTTACGGACGCTCTATTGTCATAATTACTTAGGAGCAAGGGCCATGGTGGGATTACCTAAAATATAAAATTGGGAGTCTCCACTAGTTTTCCCATTTGGTTAGTCTGTAAGCATCTTAAACGGGACAATTTATCCTTGTGAGCATCAAACCTAAAAAACCCACCATTCCTTGCCGATGATTGGGGAACCTATCTTGAATCAATACTTTCTAGCTAGTAGATATTAAAACAACCATAGTTGATTTCCTTTGCATGGTTCAAATGCATTTGTAATGATAGGTGAGTAGGTGATGAGTTGGTCAGGATTTGGCTAGGTTGTAGAGTTGAGTTAATAGAGTCTTAAAGCCTTTGACTACATTATTGTTTAGGGAATTAGAGTGGGTGTTCTCTCTCAGTCTCCAAATAAACAAATTAGTATAAGTGGCCATGTATCAATTAATACTAACATCAATTAGAATAAGTTTCAAAATTTTGTTTTATGACTATTGTTGGCTCTCGATTTTGGTCTTATTTTTGCTAAAGGAAACTTACTTAATCCATATATTTTCCATCCATTTTCCACTATAAACATCCCATTTTTATGTATTTCATGTCTATTCAAGTATTTAATTTAAATTTTTCAAATTCTAAAGTTTTTATGAAAATCTGGTTTCAAGTGCAAATATTGACAGATTCATAAATTCCTGTAATATCTATATGGATGACATGTTTGCAAGACACTTGGGCACGATTTTGATGCATGGATAGATAGCTTGGGAACTAGGACTAAGCCAACTCTACTTCGTTCGATCAGAAGAAGCTTTATTAGGCCCATTTAGTGCTGGTCAACCATGACTAGTCACTCAGAAAATCCATAGAAATAGAGCAGTTTTGAGATTTTATGGGATTGACCATATTTCTTGGGATGGGATTGATGAATTCAACTTAGATAGGTGAATATGAGTAGATATGTTTGTTAGAAAGATTATAGATCATTTTGTTTCACAAAACTTCTATTTAAAGCCAAGACTTTGATGGCTTATGTATTGACTTTTGTATAATTTCATGCTGAGACATTTTGGAGTTGAGAGCTAATTTGAAGAACCTATTCTACTACTATTTTGCTGTTCAATAATGTGGATGTGTGACTGAAGTTTAAGCTTCTGATATCAATCTTCAAGTGTGCAAAGCAAGGGTGGAGGGCCCCCATTCCAAGCTAAGTACACTTCTTTGTTTAGACTAGTTTAATTTTCCATAATCTAGTTATTGTAGAACTTGTTTACATGCTTTGTTTCAGATTGGTTTATGGTTAATGTGTGATGATTTATTTCATTAAATCTTAGTTTATTCATCACTTTAGTAAGTTGGAAAAACAAAGTGTTCAAGTTGAGCACTCCTTCTGTTAATTTGGTGAATTGTAACTAGTTTTCCTTGATTACATGCAAGCAGTTTTCTTATGTATTTTTGGTTTTTAATTGATAGCATTATGGTGAATGAATTATGATGGAAAATACCAAAGGTCTCTTAAGTTAGGAGCCTCCCTTCATTAATGATTTGTCCATCTTAAGCTATTAGTTTTTTATTTCTATTCATCATGTAATAATTGACGAAGAATTGGACCTCTTAAGTTAAGAGCCATTTCAGCTTTCCCTCTTTACAAAGTGAATTGGAATGGTTAATATAGGTTATATTTGTAATATGCACTTCTTTAGTTTTTGAAAAACTTATCTTTTAAGTTTGATTACATCTGATATTCATACATAGTGGACTTGCCTTCAAGTATTACCAACCCGAATTGATAAGGAATATTTGTGTTAATTTTTGTGAATAAATTAGCTCAACATTTTGGTGCCATCATCGGGGAGGCAAATATCGGCATAGTCAATAGGAAGATAAGAAAAAGCTCTTAAAATATCATAAAACAAAAAAATTTAAAAAAAAAAATTAGTTACATTTCTTTTCTAGTTATGTTTCTTTATGCCTAGATATAGAGATCCTCAAGGTAGATTTATTAAAAGCCCCCCACAAATTTAGGTAGGACCATCAAAGCCAAAAACACCAGTTACTGGTAATCCAACAATTGAGGAATTGGAAGAAAAACAAAGAACTGGACAAATGTTAACTTTGATTGAGAGGCAAACTTTGTTAGCCTGGGAGGTAAAAAGAAAACAGTTATCAAGTTTAGGAAAACAAAAGGAAACTGTTAAAGAAAAAAAACCTATTTTTGAAACTGTAAGTCAACCTGTCTTTAAACAACCTGAACCTCAAATTGACATTGAAACAATCAAAGCTATGGCAGAAGAGGGACATGGATCTGTTATTCTTACTCCTGAACAACTACTTGAATATGAGAGACAACAAAGAGAATGGAGAAGACAAAGAGAGCAAGAGGTAAAATGAGAAAATGATAGAAAGATAGAAGAGGATAGGAAAAGACAAAAAGATGGTGGTGATCAGGAAACTACATTTGGCTTTCCAATAATAGATACAAGTGTAATATTAGGAGAAGAGGTGAAAATGAAAAATATTCCACCTTCTGTATTGCCAAATTTTTATGGAATGTCAATTGAAGATCCTGATTCCTTCATGTTTGAATTTGATATCCTATTTAGAACATATGGATACACTGATGACACACACAAACTTCGTCTCTTTCCTACTACATTGAAAGCAATAGCCTTAAAATGGTTCGTGGGTTTAGGAGAGCAAACAATAGCTTCTGGGGATGCTATGAGATCAGTCTTTCTTAAAAAGTATCAAGCATATTGTAGGCCTAGGGACTCAAATGAAGATGTTTTTAGAATGACACAACAAAAGGAAGAAATTCTAGAAGAATACTTAGAAATATTTGCATATAATCTACAGAACTCCAAACAACACTCTCTAAATGAGGAAACCATTCGAACAATCTTTCTCAAAGGTATAAGAGATGAATATCTTGACATTATGAATGTAATGGGCAAGGGAGATATTTCAAACTTGCCATTCAATGAAATTGTTGAATTATGTCAAAAATATTCTATAGTTACATCAAAATCTGGAAAAAGAGATGGGAGTTCAAAAGTAGCAAAATCAGCAGCAGGAGGAGTAACAAGAGCAGGAATAGGAAGCTTGTTAGAAAACTTCAAAACTAACCTCCTAAGTACATTAGGAACTTAGGTAGATGTTTTAAAAGCAAATAAGAAGGAAGAAGAACAAGAACAAGCTTTTAGCAATCTTTTGTTCCAAATGTAGAAAGAAACATTCATTAAGAGAATGTCCTTTGGATAGTGTTCAAGTATGTGTGGTTTTTGTATAGAAAACCAGTCAACAAAAAATTGTCTAAGGTTGAAAGAATTACAAATGAATCCAATGGAAGAAGTGCAAGGAATAGAAGGTTTCTATTATGTGGCACCATGAAGACCTTGGCAACCAAGGTTGCCTCAACAAAATCTGCAACAGTTTCCTCAAAAAAAACTATCCATATCCGCCTCAAAATTCTTGGAATACTCCAATGCCATGGCAAGCTTGACCTCCACAACAATATCTAAACCAACTTGCACAAGGATGGAGAGGATATGGTTATGGAAACCAGCCACCTCAACAATATCAACAACCATTTCCATATCAACAATATCCACAATCCATGTTATTTCTGCAACAAAATTCTGCATATCTGCAATCCATGCCATTTCCGCAACAAAATTCTTCATATCCGCAATCCATGCCATTTCCGCAGCAGAATTCTCCACCATTATTAACACAACCAAAATAGCTACAGCTACCTTCGAACCAGCCCAGACCAACTCAATTACCAACCCAACCACTGGCAAATCCGAACAATAAGATGGATAAACCTACATACACTATAGAAGAAACAACATATTTTCCAACATATTCTATTCTTCCTGTATATGATGTCCATTTAAGGTCTGAAAAGGTACTTACAAAAGATTCTCCTCCAATCATAGAAGATCCAATTGAGTAAGGAGAAAAACCTGAAACATCACAATTTGAAACACAAATTCAGAAAGGAAAAACTATTATAACTCAAACACCACCATATCCTGAGAGGTTAGTAGAGCAACAAAAAGAAATGAACCTTCCTGAATTTGATATTTTGGATGAATTGAAAAATGCTTATGTAAAAATTCCTTTATTGAAGGCAATCAAAGAGATACCAATATATGCTAAAACAATAAAGGAATTATGCATTAAGAAAACTGGTAAAAAGAAGAAGGATCCTACTACAATCCAAGTCATTGGCAAATTAGCAAGCCTCATGGCAACACAAACAATGGTAGAGGAATATATTGATCCTGGTATCCCTATGGTTACTATTTCAATAAATAATTTCTCAGTTCCAAACACATTAATAAATTTGGGAGCTGCTATAAATGTAATGACTATGGAGACAATGAAAAATCTGCATCTAAACAACATTAGATCAACTTCTATGATTTTAGAGTTAGCAGACAAATCTAAAGTTGTACCAGAAGGAATACTAGAAGATATCATAGTCTCTTTGGATTCATGGGAGTATCATGTTGACTTCCTTATCTTGAAGCCAAAAACAAATTTGGGAGGACATCCTCTAATCTTAAGCAGACCATGGCTGGCCACGACTAATGCCTTTATAGGATGCAGATCTGGAAGTATGATTATTTCACATGGAGATGAACAGAAACACATTACACTTTATTCACCTGCACAATCATCTCCTTTAGAATCAATACTTGAAACTCAAGAACAACAGCAAACTAAATTATTTTTAAGTATAAATCAAGTCTTTGACCTTAGAGAAGAAGAATTGAATGGGGATTTAATGGATCTTTTCATCTCAGAACCAAATATTTCAGAGCAGCTTAGAGAGATTCAATATGAAGCTGCAAGTAATCTCTTGAACCAATGTTTTCAGGAAACTTGTATAGTTCAATCCTTGTGAAGCTCTTTTTCAAACATTTTTTCTATAAACACAATTACCAATTCAACAACAAAAACAATTGAGATATATCCTGGAAAACATTTGAACATTGGAAACCATTTGAAATTGTCACAAGAACAAGAGGTAATTGTATTATTACAAAAATATTCAAAAGCTTTTGCCTGGGATTATACAGACATGCAAGGAATCCATCCCAATACATGTATCCACCACATCTATATGGATGATCAGATCAAACCAGTAAGGCAACCTCAAGGATAAATGAATCCCATGATGAAAGAAATAATGAAGGAAGAACTGTAGAAATTGCTTAAAGTTGGGTTCATCTATCCTATTTCAGACAGTCAATAGGTTTCTCCATTGGTAATAGTACCAAAGGAAAATGGGAAGGGGAGAATATGTGTAGATTATCGGGAATTAAACAAGGTGACATTAAAATATCATTTTCCGCTACCATTCATTAACCAGGTTCTAGACTCATTAGCTGGAAAGAAATTTTTCTCCTTCCTTGATGGGTTTAGTGGGTACAATTAGATTAGAATAGCAACAGAAGACCAAGACAAAACAACATTCACTTGCCCATGGGGAACCTATGCATATAATGTCTTGCCATTCGGGTTATGTAATGCACCTGCAACTTTCCAGAGAGCAGTGCTTGCAATATTTGCTGATCTTATCCATGAATGTGTAGAAGTTTATATGGATGACTTCATGATATATGAAAACACATATGACGATTGCCTCAACAATCTTGAGAAAGTTTTGAAGCGATGCATATAAACAAATTTGTCATTGAGTAACGAAAAATTCTATATGATGTTGACAGAAGGTATAGTTTTGGGACACCATATTTCCGCTTTAGGAATTAAGGTGGATCTAGCAAAAATACAAGTCCTTGTGAATTTAATTCCACCTACAACACAAAAAGAAGTGAGGAGTTTCCTTGGTTATGCAGGCCACTATAGATTATTCATACAAAACTTTAGTAAAATAACCTAACCTCTATTCAAGTTATTAACAAGAGATGTTGAATTTCAATGGACAAATCACTGTCAAAATGCATTCCAGATATTGAAAGAAAAGATATCAATTGCACCCATTCTTCGTGGACCAAACTAGTCTCTGCCATTTCATATTTGAACTAATGCATCTGATACTGCGATAGGTGCATCACTTGGGCAGAAAGAGAGCCTGTTCAATTATGCAATATACTTCATAAGCAAGAACTTAACACCTGCAGAATTGAACTATACAGTCATAGAAAAAGAAATGTTAGCTATAGTGCATGTAGTAAATAAATTCAAGCATTATATAATGGGATATCAAGTATTTATTCATACAGATCATTCAACAATAAAGTACTTGATGATTAAATCTATCACCAATAGAAGAATAACAAGATGGTTACTGCTAATGCAAGAATTTATCATTACAATTCAAGATCTACCAGGTAAAGAAAATCAAGTAGCTGACTTTCTTTCACGAATACATTCACCCAATGATCCAAATCCAGTTGCAGATAACTTTCTGGATGAGCATTTGTTTGCAATAGCAGTAAAAACACCATGGTTTGCAGACATAGCAAACTATCTATCTTCCGGGAAATTTCCAACACAATTCTCAAAGAAACAAAAACGAAAAATCATTAAAGAAAGTTCTATATATAGTTGGGTAAATGGCGATTTGTTTTATACTGGTTCAGATTTAATAATAAGAAAATTAGTCAGAAAGGATGAGATATTAGAAATCCTAAAAGCATGTCATGATGAACCATGTGGTGGTCATTTTGCAGATAAACGAATAGCCTACTAGGTGCTAAATTAGTCTACTACTGGCCAGCAATCTTCAAAGACTCCAAGGCATATGTCAAGCGGTGTGACAGCTGCCAAAGAATAGGGAGGCCAATAGTATCAGATGAGATGCCACTCAAACCACAAATTCTAATAGAACCATTTGAGCAATGGGCTCTAGATTTTGTGGGACCAATAAATCCACCATCAAATGGCAAGAGGTACATCTTGGTATGTACAGATTACGTCACCAAATGGGTGGAGGCAAAGACAGTCACCAAAGAACCAGAAAATATAGTGGTCACCTTCCTCTTTGAAGAAATATTTGTAAGACATGGATTGCCAAGACAGATTGTAACCGACCAGGGAGCACAGTTTACTTCAAAGCTTGTATGCGATCTTACAGAAAAATATAATATAAAGCACAGTAAGTCCACACCGTATCATCCTCAGGAAAACAGACAAGTGTAAGCAACAAACTAAGTCCTAGGGATGCACTATGGGCATACAGAATCACATGGAAAAACACAACTGGATTTAGTCCATACCAGTTAGTGTATGGAAAAGAGGTCTTACTGCCCATAGAATTTCAGATACACACATATAAATTGGCAGCCGAACTAGGACTAGAACTATCTGAAGCACAGCAGCAGTGGATAATGGAATTAAATCAATTAGATGAACATCGCCAGTAGGCAATAGAACACACAACATTGGTACAGTAGCAACAAATGAAGTGGCATGACAGATTCATCAAGAAAAAGACATTCAACAAAGGAGACTTGGCACTACTGTTCGACTCCAAATTCAAAGATTTCAAGGCCAAATTCACAACACACTGGTTAGGGCCATATGAGATAGAAGAAATATTTGATAATGGAGCTGTTCAAATCAAGACAATTGACCAGGAGTCTACATCATTTTTGGTAAATGGACATAGGCTCAAAGTTTACAACAGGCCTATTAACAAAGAAGAATTCATGAAACAACTGATACAAGGAATAGAACTGGAAGTATTGGCACACCAGACCCAGCCATCTTCCAGTGCTACAGAGAAATAAAGAACAAATTACTAAAAATAATAATAACAATAATAATAATAATAATAATGAAATATAAATAAATAAATAAATAAAATAATAATAATAATAAATAAAAAATAAAACTGTTTGCTAGTGAAAACCAGGAAACTGGCGCCAAGCAAACAAGAATTCATAGAGGAAAACCAACATGTTTTGGACTGTATGAATTCATACTTTCTTGTTCTATTTTTATCACAACTTTGATTTGCAGGATATCCTCCACACAAGCATGACTTGAGGACAAGTCAAATAACAAGCAAGGGGGAAGGTCGCACAAGAAATTTAGTTGTGCAGTTGAATTGATGACGGAACTTGTATTGTTCACAGTTGGGACCTGAACAACAATAGCAGAGGGACCTGAAATATTAGCAGAAACATGTACATATTGCATAAACATGTGCATGATAGTTGGGACCTGAACAACAATAGCAGAGGGACCTGAAATATTAGCAGAAACATGTACATATTGCATAAGCATGTGCATGATAGTTGGGACCTGAGTTATGAAATCATTGCAGAGGGACCTGAACAACAACCGGCAATTCAAGAACCAGAACCAATAAAGCATGAAGAACAGGAAGCAAAAATAAATTCTATCTTTCAATCTATTTAAGACATTTGATCAAGAGACTTCATCCAGCTTTTAAAGAACAGTAGACATCATCCAATATTATCAAGGAAGTACAAGTATAGTAAGTACACAATTTTTCTCTTGTGAATTCAATTTTTTTTAGAAATTTTTAGTCTTTGATTAATTGAGATTAGTACCTGAAATATATATTTCTCATTATCTCCACCCATTATTCTAAGTATCACATCCTATAACCCTTAACCATAACCTTGTACATCCCATATTCATTTCATATTCATGACCTTAAGCCTATACCCCTAATTATTTTTCCTCAAAAGCAAAAAGGGATCAAAAGAGTGCAACATGATGGTACCTGCACAAGCAATCCAAACATTAGACATGGAGATAATTTTAAACATGACCTAGTTGGTCATTTTAAAATTATGAGAAATATTTCAAAAGGAAATATATGTGCATTTTTTAAGGAAGTAAGAAAGGTAATAAAACATTATATGCACATTTTAAATACAAAAAAGCAATGTATTGAATACCATATGCGTTGTATTAAACATAATAGTTTTGCGCATAATGAAAGTGGCAAACAAGGATATGATGTTAGGCAGGCTTATAGTAATATAATTGCATAGTATGGCGGAGTAATATGATGCTAGGCAGGCTTGGAATAATATTATTTCCAGGGCTCGCAATAATATGATTTCATAGTATGGCGCTGATAGCACGGTTCAAATCTTAATGAGATTGAAGTCGTGGATGTGGAATGAACGGAAACGGAGTAATAATGTGGCATGGCTACTACGTTGTAATAATTCAATGGAGGATGTGTTTCCAGGGCCGTAAACCGTATGGAAGGACAACCATGACCCACATGCAAACAAGCCTGAATTTGAATCATGGAAACAGTCAGGTGCGACTAGTCAAAAGGACCAACATGCAAGCATTAGCCAATAAGACATGCTTACGACTTACTCAGCTAGAATACGATGAAAAATGTTGAAATGGTCAAGAAAACTTAAAACCAAAACTGTTGTGCATCTCAGAACCATTCTGCCGATTGCTTAAACACATCTGTATGCCATCATCGCCCTTAAGAGCTCAGGAGAATAGTGGCGAGAGCGCTGAATATTTTGACAGAATAAGCGAGGGAAAAATATAGCTGGACCTGTGGAGAGATAAGTAGGAAAATTCACAGAGATAGCACAACTCAGTTACCCAGAATCTTGGGAAATTTCAGGTAAGAACGAGATTTGATTTGCCTCCATCAGATTACAAAGGTGAAGTCGGGATTACAATCACCGAAGTTTTGCCAGAACTGCCTGTCATTTAAACATTTATATGTTTGTTTATGCCACCAGTTAGCATGCTAAGGCATTGAAACGAAGCTTCAGGAGATATGGGTAATGAGGAGCGCCATTAAACAGTCCACGAGTCTAGAAAATAGCCAGGTAAAAGCCGAAAACTCACCACGATTCCAGAAAATTATAAATGCAAGGTTTAGATAAACCAACAATGAAGTTAATGGAACAAAGAATAAATGGCCATGCATTACCAAAAAAGGTTTTGTTCACAAGTGTAATTGCATAAACTAAGGTTTTGAATGAAGCACGTAATTTGTGTAAAACAAGCAGTTGGTTACACTTGTGCGGATAATAAGGCAGTTCGACCACATCTCAGTTTGATGCATGTAATATGTGTAGATAAAACAGAGTATTTGGGTTGTATTGTGTGTTTTGTTTTTACAAATAGAGCAGGGGTTGTATATTGCAAAAACAAAGTTTTTTTTTATAGTGCTATTACAACCAGGGCAGATTTGAAAACTATTTTTGTTTTCCTTTCATACAACACTGAAGAAGGCTTGCATGATGAATTATACAGAAAAATTTCCTTGAAAATACATTAAGAAATACATAATTATGACATAATTATTTTGTTTTCTTATGTATTTCTTTTCCAAAACAGAGTATAGTTTTTTTTACAGAGATATATAAGGTAGAATGTTTGAATGTTTGGACACAATAGGGGACTAAAAGACAAACTGTGTTGCTGCAAAAAGAAAAAAACAGAGGCCCAAGCAGATTGAATTAAGTTTGTTAAATAAGGCAGGTAAGCTTCTCTGACTTCAAAATTTTATTTTAAAAAACAGTATTTCTAGATTATCATTATAAAAGATGAAGTTAATGACAGCAGAGGCATACACTCAATGGTTTTCAAAAACAATGACAACAAGGATAGAGCCGAAGTTCCAAATAGAAAACTGGAAAAAAGAGACCATAGAGAAGCTATACCAAGCAGGACTGATAGGATTCTTGCAGAGATTTAGTGGCCACAGTGAGGAAGTAACAAGGGAGTTCATAAAAAATTACAGCCAAGAACAAACAAGGGTAGGAAATGTTATAATTCCCGTGACTCAGGAATTCCTTTCACAAGCACTAGACCTCCCTATGATAGGAGAGAATTACCATAAAGGCTTGCATTTCAAGGAGAAAGCATGGAATTTTTTCTTTGAAAAGAACAGAAAAGGAACCTTTAACAGAACCAAAGGTATACCAAGGGAATGGTTCAATGAACCATGGGGCGAATTGGTTCTAGTTATACAAAAATTTCTTACATGTGATAGGGGATATAGTGTTGCTCATCTATATCACATTTGACTCCTACAACACATTAAGGGGGAAGATAAGATTAATATGCCATACTTTCTCTTTAGAAGCCTCCTAAAGATGATAGAGTCAGTAAAACATGAACACAAGCCCAGAGAAGCACAAATTTATCACCAGGGGCTGACTAAAATCTTGGTTGAATATCAAGTAAGATCACAAGGGATGATTTGGAGGGAATTCATGAGTCAAAACCAGTTTAATGAACAGATCAATGAAGGACAGAACAAAGTAGAGCAGGAAACCAGGGGGGTGATGAGCTCACCTTTCTATCGTAGGACTAGAGCCAAAAAGCAAAATAATACAGCTATGCAAGAAAATGAAGTGTCCATCATGTCCATTCCTAGGAGGTTTAGAAATAAAAGTCCAATTGAGATAAATAGCAAAGAAAAAGAAGTTCAGATAATAGACACATGCTCAACGGGAAAATAGGTAGAGGATGATATTGAATATGAAGAATTGGAGAGAGATTCTTATTATGATGATGCAACAGCAGCATCATTAATCAAAACTACACAAGAGCTTAAAAAGGGAATAAACTTGGGCAAAATCAGGGAGCTAACAAACCAACTAGAAATCAGTAAAATCTTGGAAAAACATTTGAAAGAAGAAAACAAAGCAAGCAAAAAGAATAATGCTAGATTGGTCAAAGAAAATGAAAGATTAAATGAAGAAATAGGAAGATTGAAAAGAAAGAATAATTTGTTCTCCAAACAGGCATTCAAATGGCTAAAAGAGAAGAACATGTGGAAGGCTAAGTATGAGAAGCAGAAAGTTAAGGCCACTTTATACAGAGAAGGACATGATACAGGTATGGACTATTTGATAAGGGCAACACAACAGGAAGCATCTATAGGAACTGCATCTACAACAGGGAATAGAAGATCAAAAAGGAATAAGCAAGCATGAGGACATGCTTGATGATCAGCAAGGGGGAGATGTTGGCCCTCGATTTTGGTCTTATTTTTGCTAAAGGAAACTTACTTAATCCATATATTTTCCATCCATTTTCCACTATAACCATCCCATTTTGATGTATTTCATGTCTATTCAAGTATTTAATTTTAATTTTTCAAATTCTAAAGTTTTTATGAAAATTTGGTTTCAAGTGCAAATATTGACAGATTCAGAAATTCCCGTAATAACTATATGGATGACATGTTTTCAGGACACTTTGGCATGATTTTGATGCATGGATGGACAGCTTGGGAACTAGGACTAAGCCAACTCTACTTGGTTCGATCAGAACAAGCTTTATTAGGCCCATTTAGTGTTGGTCAACCATGACTAGTCACTCAGAAAATCCATAGAAATAGAGCAGTTTTGAGATTTTATGGGATTGACCATATTTCTTGGGATGGGATTGATGAATTCGACTTACATAGGTGAATATGAGTAGATATGTTTGTTAGAAATATTATAGATCAGTTTGTTTCACAAGACTTCTATTTAAAGCCAAGACATTGATGGCTTATGTATTGATTTTGGAGTTGAGAGCTAATTTGAAGAACCTGTTCTACTACTATTTTTCTATTCAATAATGTGGATGTGTGACTGAATTTTAAGCTTTTGCGAGCAATCTTCAAGTGTGCAAAGCAAGGGTGGAGGGCCCCCATTCCGAGCTAAGTACACTTCTTTGTTTAGACTAGTTTAATTTTCCATAATCTGGTTATTGTAGAACTTGTTTACGTTTCAGATTGGTTTATAGTTAATGTGTGATGATTTACTTAATTAAATCTTAGTTTATTCATCACTTTAGTAAGTTGGAAAATCAAAGTGTTCAAGCTGAGCACTCCTTCTGTTAATTTGGTGAATTGTAATTAGTTTTCCTTGATTACATGCAAGCCGTTTTCTTATGTATTTTGGGTTTTTCTCAATTGATAGCATTATGGTGAATAAATTATGATGGAAAATACCAAAGGTCTCTTAAGTTAGGAGCCTCCCTTCATTAATGATTTGTCCATCTTAAGCTATTAGTTTCTGATTTATGTTCATCAAGTAATAATTGAGGAAGAATTGGACCTCTTAAGTTAAGAGCCATTTCAGCTTTCCCTCTTTACAAAGTGAATTGGAATTGTTAATATAGGTTATATTTGTAATATGCACTTCTTTGGTTTTTGAAAAACTTATCTTTCAAGTTTGATTACATCTTATATTCATATATAGTGGACTTGCCTTCAAGTATTACCAACCTGGATTGATAAGGAATATTTATGTTAATTTGTGTGAATAAATTAGCTCAACAATTATCGTTTTTTTTGTGTTCTTAAATTTCCTATTTATGTGAGATATAAATATATAAATAACTTATTGTTAAAAATAATTTCAATCAAAATTTTCTAATTAATCATATTTTTAAATCATCAAGAAAAAATTCAAAAAATTATTTAATTTTTTCCCAATAATAAATTATTTAATTTAAAAAAAAAAATGTTTTATTTTTTCTAAATCATAACAATAAAATAGATTTTCATTAAAATAGATTTAAACATCAAAGTCAAATAAATTGACTCAAAGACAAACACCATAATCCCTTCGTATAAAGGACCAAACTAACTAAGTAATAGAAAGCAAGGTTGGCTCAATTGTTTAAAAGTTTTATACTACTATTTGACAAAGGGTAGAAAAAAGGTCCTTTGTATAATACGTTGTACATAAACCTACGTGTTTAAATATAAAATTTAATTGGAAAAACTAAATGTGGGTGATTATTTGTCTATTAAAATACGTTGCTATAATTTTTTGTATAATAAATAAATAAATAAATTTTATTTTTATGTACTATAAATAAAAATAATAGGGCGTGTTAATGAGTATTTTAAATTTACATGAGTAAAGTAACCTATTTTCATTATAAAGAGTATCACTAGGTGATTAGTTTTCTTTAATGTGTCTATGCTCTATGGTTTGTATAGAATTATCAATATTGTTGAGTGTTTGTACTTTTGATATGTATGATTTGTTATGCCAAATTGTTAAGGTGGATACTTGCACACTAGTATGTATAAGTTGTTGATGTATATATATGCAATAATGAAGCATGCATCTCATATATACTCAAATATACATATATATACAAAAGATAATAATTTGATGTGTTAAATATTCCATAAATAAGTAATATTTCACGATCATGTCGACCTGAAAATTTGGGTGACTTATACAGAGTGGAGATCTCTGTATAAATATATCAAAATCATTCTTCTCTTCCTCACAATGTGAGACCATCCCTTTCATTTGTTTTTTGTGAAAAAACCTATGCAAACAACAGTCGACGCAATTGGGTTATGTTAGGTGACATTTTGGGTGTAAGTCAAGGCCTCTATGTAACATTGCCATATCTCACTTGACAGAAGTTGAAGGCTAAGAAAGGCGGGCACTTACCACTTCAAAAACGATGATGATCTCCATCGATAAAACTATGGAATTCAATGAAACATTTGATATTACTAATAATGGCTTCCTAAAATTGACAAATATTTTCAAAAGATATTTAAAGGATGAGTTTCTTGTGACAGAGTACATAAAAATTTAAACAATTGTCTACAACATGTGAAACCAAAGACCTCCTTATTTGTACGCACAACAAATCTATGACAAGTACATGATTTTGTTCGAAGAACATGTTGCTCACACAATATTGCAAATTTTTCTTATTTCCCCATACCCTATCAATGTTGATGCAACTATTTCATGCATGTTGATTTTCCGAAGCCAGAGAAAGAGCAAATTCAAACGAGGTTCATCCAATGAAGAGATAAGTATAAGAGAGGCTCCAACTAGCATGGGAAAACACTTTTTTCCCCACAGTCAAGCCCACTTAGCTTGCTTCCCCGTTTGCAAAACCTTATCAAGTATTATGCCTCATGTACCATTCAAGTAGAGTTCCCTTCACTCTTTTGAATTTAAGTATTAAGGGGTTTTCATAGTGCATTATATTAGATATAATTTTTTGGGATTCAACTCTGTTAAGTAAGTCATTCATGTATGACCATTTCCATGAGAGGTAGTCGTAACTGACTAATTTCACATGAATTTTCAATAGTCCACGTAGCACTCATTGCATCGGTGATGCTCATAGGGGTGAAGAAGTGGGATTGAAACTAGTGAAATGAATCACATAGTGTCACTCGTCACTTCCAGGGCTTGCACCCAGTAACCAGGATTTCCCAGGAGGTCACCCATCCCAAATCGCCTCTGTCTACAAATTCTCTCTATTTCTAGTTTCACGTAGATAATTGATAACCGTTTTTGTTTTATAGTGAAGATAAGGTAAACTTGGATTAGCTTAAAACTAGAACAACACATAAGGGAAACTCTAGCTCGCTTGAATCTAGAACAATTCCATGGAATTAGTAACAAGATATGTGATTTGCTTGTAACACATTTATAGTGGTGTGACCTCTCTGTTTAAGTGACTTACAAACCTATAAATGTTTATGATATTTCCAAATAACCACTTCAAAGTATTAACATCAAAAAACAATATTTCATATATATGGAAGTCCTTCATTTTGAAGAGAAGCAAGCATGGTTAGAACCAAATTGTAAACCTTAAACAAAAATACATCTATTATAACAAAAATAAAAGATAAGCTCTTTAATTAACATGCAAAAATAATTATTATTTTAAAAATAACTTTAATAACTAAAAATAACCATACTCATTTCATTTAAATTTTATATAACCAAAACATTAAAAATAAAAATAAATTAGATATATATTTACAAGCTTATAAAAAAATATAACTAAAATAAATATTCCTTTTTACAATAAAAATAATTTCTACACCAAAATTGAAAATAATCAATCCTATTTAACTATCACCAAACATGTTTTAACAAATTAAGAAGCAGTATCACCTAAACCTCATCTCATTTATGTTATGCCAAACATTATCACATTTTATTACCAAGTTAGTTGTTCTTATTTAGAGAACTCCCTATAGTTCTTAATATGATTTAATTATGAGAGAATTAATTATACTCATTGGTGTATCTATTTTGAAACCTAGGTTGTAGATTTTTGTTTAAATAAATGAATAAGATTTTATTTTAAAAGAATATTTGGTTTAATAACAGCATCAAGGGTTATGATTTTACTAAAACATACATATTGAGCTTTACAACCCAATCTAATAAATATTTTAATAAACAAAATTGAAAGGATTGTCTGCATTTCATTCCACAGGATAGTCTATTTGTTTACCTGTCTTAAGTAAACATCATTATATTGGCATTATATTTGGCATTTTTGTAGATATGGATTTGATAATTTTGAGGCCATCTTTAATATATATCTGTGTTTTCACAGACATTTATTGGACGGAGGAGGAAGAACATAAAATGTCTCTAAGGGCTTCATAAAATGGGAAAAAGCCACTAGAGGCATTTCCAGGAAGTTTGTCACTTCCACAACTCCTAGCCATGCTCAATTCTTTCTTTTTTTTTTACTTTAGCGCTTCCACAACTCCTCCTCAACTTGCTAGCTTTTTCGATATGCCCTGATTCGATATATTTC
Source organism: Pinus tabuliformis (assembly GCA_031772625.1). Classification (NCBI taxonomy): domain Eukaryota; kingdom Viridiplantae; phylum Streptophyta; class Pinopsida; order Pinales; family Pinaceae; genus Pinus; species Pinus tabuliformis. The sequence goes on along the minus strand of CM062816.1, from coordinate 1,713,534,940 downwards.
TTACCATAAATTCGAAAATAATAATTTTTTTTTTTTTTCTTAAATCATTTATTTCTGGTATTCCTTCACCCATAGATTCCTAAGTATTTCAGAAATCTCGAGATAAAAATATATTACTTCTGCAACTAATCATATTGACAAATCTTCACCTCAAATCTTCACCTTTGATTTTTCCAAAATCCTAGACTTTTGCCGGAGAGGTTTTGGAATTTTGCACAAACGAATATGAAATATACTATTTCTGAACCTCGTTAGACTATATATGAAATCTGGAGTTTTGGAATTTATTTTCAGATAATTTTTATTTTTTTCCGAAAAGGGACATATAAACCCATGGGCGTATATTAATGAAAGTCTTATATTCAAGACACAACCTTCACAAAACTTATTATTTACATTTTAACTTTGCATATATATCTAGAAAGTGTTTCTATTTTCTAAGTCATATATGTTTTAGAAGATATTTCTCTTTTCAAACCCAATGCACTCATAACCCACAACCACGAACAATTGTACTCTAACCTTCCGCAGTTATCCCAACACTCCAAGAGTTCAAGTTGTTATAATGTAGATATACGAATCCATTGAATTCCATGTATGTTGAGGCATCTTCACATTGAGATTATGTGATTTGGTAACTTCATGGCATTCGATGCACTTAAGTGAGAAAATAAATGTAAATGCCTTAAACCTCAATGAGTGCATATTAAATGGGTTAATACTCACATGGAATATGAGTTTATAAAACTCAAAAGTAACTTCAATAAAATTATTATTATTTATATATATAAAAAAAAAAAAATTAAATTTAAATTTAAATTTGGGGACATTGAATGGAACCTATACATGTTTTTGAGATATGAAGTTCTCCTTTATTGTTAACATTATTGGATGGTGACTATGGATGGAACCCCTAAATGTTATGAAGTGTGAAACCATCTCATTCTCAGTGATATATATTATGCGAACGATAGACTAACACAATATATATTTTAGACAACAACATGTGAATGTATATTATTTGAATAGTGTGTGGTGAATGTACACTATTTGAATGGTGTATGGTGAATGTACATTATTTGAATGGTGTGTGGTAAAAAGGAGTATAATGTCATTTAAGTAGGTTAAAACAACATATATTTTAGACAACAACATAAGACTGCATATTATTTGAATGGTGTGTAGTAAAAAGGAGCATAGTATCATTTAAGTAGGTCAACACAACATAAATTTTAGACAACAACATGTGTTTTATGTTATATTTAGTAAAACAATCAATTGGATTATTAATACTATTTAAACATTTAGTGCATTTTCATTTATGGGAGATGATTTTCAATTTATTTTACTATGACCATCATCTTACTTTACTTAGCAATGGAGTACAATCAAGTTATATGGGAAGGGGGAATTTTTGACAAGGCATCTGATATGGTTTATTGATTGAGAACCCTCTTAATTAGCGAATAAGATTATAGTAAGGTGGGTCGTTTATGCACCTTAAAAACCTATAGGATCTATGCATTATTTTCAATTTCATTGCAAGTGGAAAATTACATTCATTCATGGTGAAAATTACATTCTTTATATGCCATGAGTAGCACTCAAAAGACCATCCAAAGATAATTGTGCCATAAACATAGTTTGACAACTAAACGACAACCCAAAAAAAAATGTTGTAGCCACAAACTATCCAAAAATCATACATCGTTTTAATTGTATCAAGAGTTTACAATAAAAGTTGTTGTCACAAAAAAATGTCTAAAGCAACAAAACTATCCACTAAAAACTATTGACCGACGACATAAACATAGCATAGATAGAACTAAATGGGCAACTAGTCCCGAAACTCACTAAAAGTACTACAAAAAACTGTAATTGAAGCTGTCATGGAAGGATAAAAGCATGGTTTATTGTTCTGCTTGAAGCCCTTAAATGAAAGTGCGATGATGGTATCCATTCCCTTGATCATGATTGCACTCCACTATATGCCATGAACCCAGATCTTGTGTAGTACCCGATTTAGAACGTGCATCGACTTTTCTATTCCTTTCCTTGTAAATATGAGCAACACATATTTGATCAAAATAAATCTTTAACATGTTGATGTCTTATAGAATAGGACATAGGATGTAAATATGACGTTCAAAAATGTTTTTGAACAAATTAATAGCAGAATATTTGTAGCTGTGCAACTGTTTTGCTTACCCCAAAGTGACCTAATATCATAGAAGTGTGTGCTTCCCTAATTATCTTTATCCTCTCAGTTTGTGGAATGCAGAGTTTCCCACAACGGTATAAGATTCGGTCCTTTATATGATAGTCCAATTCTTCTACTCTTTTTCCTTGACTCAAAGTTCCATATACATCTTTAAAATCCATATCCTGAGCATATTGTTCTATGTAGCTTTCATGTAGTATAGAATTATGCTTAAGTATGGTAGATGCATTTATAATGGGTCTAGATAACATATCTGCAACCTTGTTATGTATGCCCTCTTTATATCTGATGAGTGAAACTGTTGTGGAAAACCCATCCACCTGTAATGTCTTGATTGTTGTAGCTTAGTTTGGGAGTGTAGATATTGAAGTGGCTGGTGATTAGTATGTATTACTATCTCTTTTCCCATTAAGTAATGTTTCCACTTCTTCACACTCTGAACTAATGCATACAATTCTTTATCATATGTAGGATATTTAACTACTGCAGGATTAAAAGTCTCAGAATGATAGCATATGGGTTTGTCGTGCTGTGTCAACACTGCTCCCATGACATAGTCACTGGCATCAGTTTGGATCTCAAATGGTCTTTGCAAATCTAGCAGTGCTAGTACAGGTGCTATACTAATTTTCTCTTTCAAGGTGTCGAAGGCTTTTTGATGTTTTCCTCCCCACTGGAACACCTTATTCAATCTTGTTAAAGCATCTAATGGAGCTGCAATCGTGGAGAAGTTAGAGATGAACTTCCTCCAATATTGTGCTGCTCCTAAGAAGCTTCTCACTTCTGTAGCAGACCTGGGTTTAGTCCAGTTTACAATAACTGCCACTTTAGAGGGATCTATTTTCAATTCACCTCCCCCTACTATGTGATCCAAGTAGTTTAGAGATGTTTTTCCAAATTCACATTTGGAGAGTTTAACATAAATTTTTTCTCTTTTCAAAACATCTAATGTCTGCTTAACATGCTTTAAATGTTTTTCCCACATTTTACTAAAATTCAAAATGTCATCTAGATACACAATAACAAAATCATCAAGAAAAGGTTTGAGTACATCATTCATTAATCTCATGAAGGTAGTAGGAGCATTAGTTAAGCCAAAAGGCATAACTAGCCATTCATACAATCCCTGCTTTGTTTTGAGAGCAATCTTCCATGCATCATTTTCTGCAACTCTGACCTGATGGTATCCACTATGCAAATCCAGTTTGGTGAAATAAACAGCTTCTTTTAATTGATCTAAGAGATCATCTATGCGAGGAAGGGGATAACAATTCTTGATTGTTATCTTATTTAGTGCTTAGTAATCAATGCACATTCTCCACGAGCCATCTTTCTTTCTCACCAAAACAATTGGTGACCCACATGGTGATGTGCTAGGCCTGATGAAGCCCTTCTCGAGCAACTCCTGCACCTGCTTCTTGATTTCAGCATTCTCTAAAGTAGACAACCTGTACATCCCAATGCTAGGCAATGGAACATCTTGCTTCAAAATAATATAATTTACTATTCCCTTTTTGGGTGGCAGACCTTTAGGTTCTTGAAACAAGACATCATACTCTGAAAAAACCTTTTCTATATCAGCTTGTTGTTCATCAGTACAACCCTCAAATACATTGGTTTTATCAGGCTTCTTTTCCTTTACAACCATCAGTAAGAATTGTTTGCATGAATTAATCATTCTTTTCATCTGCCCTGAGTTTATGAGATTATAATTATTCTTGAGCTTATGAGCTCTCATAAAGTATTCGATTCCATCTTTAACCAGTAGATACTTGTTCTCATCTCTATAGAAAATAGCCTTTCTATCGTACAAGTAAGTACTTCCTAAAACAATTCCACATATATCAAAAGGAATTATGTCTAACTCAACCTCATCTACAAATGCTGACCCAAAAGAAAACTTGAGTTTTCACTGTCTAGTCACTTGTAGTTGTGCTTTATCATTCAACCATCCTAATGGGTATGGTTTCTTGTGAGGTGTAGTTGCTAATCCCAATTTCTTTACAATTGCTTCAGAAATCAAATTTACTTGAGAGCCACTATCAAACAAAGTATCAATCTTTTTATTTTTGGAAATAACTCGAATATGGAAAAGCTCATGTCTTTTTCTCTCATTTTCTTCATCAATAACAGATTGAGCATAATTACTATGGCTGCTATGGTTGTTTCATCTCCCGACTCTGATCCCAAACTCTTTGAATAGCTGCAGCTGTCTTCTTCTTCTTGCCCTCAGACTTCTTAGGTCTCAGCTCTGGATGCAGAATCCAACAATTCTCATCATCATGCCCCTCCTTTTTACAGTGAGTGCATGAAGCTTTGGCTTTCTGTGCAGTGTTAGCCTTCCTTGCTTTCCACTTCTATTTTATTTTCTCCTTGCTCTTGCTTACAGTGGGTTGGGATGGTCCCCCAACTTCTGGATTGCCATTCTTTCCTCTAGCCTCTAGATGAGTAGCTTGTACAGACACCTCATCTATACTAGTGGGATTAAACATGAGGATGGTATGCCTCATGTAGCTGTGTAGACCACCAATGTACTTAAAAAGAGTCTCTGGTGAGTCTAGTGAGATACCCAACGTCAATGCTTTCTTTCTGAACTCTTGAGTATACCCTTGTACACTTTGCCCCTTCAACTGCCAAAGAGTTTGCCAACTCATCATGGCTTGCTGCATGTAGGCCAATGGATAGAATTGTTTCCTGATTATAGAAACGAAGTCACTCCAGAAAGAGATGGTCTTACCATGGCTTTGCATATCAGCTTGGGTTCTACCTTCCCACCAAACCAAGGAAATGCCTCCTAGGCGTAGGCTTGCCAGCTGAATCTTACTCTTGTCTGAGTTTATATTCTGTACCCTGCAATAGACATCAATTTTTCTAATCCAATTGTCCAATTTTTCAACATTTAGCTCTCCATCATATATAGTAAAATCAAATTTAACATCTAACTTAATCAAAGATGATTTCTTGTTATGTATAGGGCTATTAGGAGGTGTGAGAAAGTTTTCCTCTTTCCCTTTTCCTTTGGAGTTGTCATGGAAGTGAGACTCATCATCTTCTTTCTCTTGATTAGAGCCTGACGCTTCTTCCACCTTTTGCTTTCTAAAGTCTTGGTACATTTCTTCAACCATGGACTTCATAGCTAGGAAACTCTCTATGAATTGAGGGTCTGGCCCCATAGAACCTTCTTCTGACAGGGTCTTTCGAGGATAGACTCTCCCAATTTCAGGATTGGTTTCCACCAACTCTCCTTCTCCTAATTTGAGCTTTGATCATGTGAGCATTCACAACTATACCAACACAAGCTTGTCTAACCTTACAACCTTACTGCTCTGATACCACTTGATTTGATATTCACCCTATGAGTGCCATCAGTTAAAGATTTATTAAGCTAAAGGTATTACAGACTCATGTGCTAGTGTGTGTGTGTTCTGTGTTATTGAAACAACGGATCGATCAGATTGCTAATACACAGAAAATAAATGGAAAGGCAGTAGAGAAATACAGTAAACAACACAAAGAAACAAACAATTTTAATAAGGAGTTCACCTTATTCTCCAGGGCTACGTCTCCGGTCCAACTTCAGTGGTAGCCTAGTTTTATTGTGTCTTTCAGTAGAGAAATTACAATACAGGGACTCAATATGAGTTCTCGTGAAGCATATTTTTCTTGGCAGGGTGGTTCTTGGATTCCCCAAGCAACTCAGAGTACACAGACTCTTCTTCTTCCTACCAGCTCTGTGACCCTTGGTCTATAGTGGAAAGAGCCAAATTTGATGCTTAGTCTGGACAGATTCCTCTATGGGAAGGCTTGAATCTTCAAGATCTCTGGTGCTTGACGTTGCCTGTGGTCAGCTTGGCCCTTTGTCTCTTCTTCTTGGCTTTACTGTTCTCTGTGTTCAGTCCTCCTCTCAGGGTTCACTGTTCACTGTCTCTCTTGGTCGCTTGGATTCTCCTCAATTCGGATTCCCAATCTGACTAATTCGACTGTCTCTATTCATGGCTTTAGACATTCGATCCCTATGTCTGTTCGGCTCCTCTTCCACCTATGTCGATTCACCTTCTACAGGTGCGCTTGGGAGTTCCTTATGTTCGACGTCATCATGAACGCTCAGGTAGTGGCCACTTGTCCTCCTCTAATTTGTGCCAGCATGCTTCGTCAGTTCGTTTCTTCAATTACGGCATGGATGCATTCTTCCTCCACCGTGGCAGTCAAACTGATTCCAAATCCCTTTAGATCGTGGCTTAATTCCCTGTCGATTCTGCTTCTTTCCATTAGGCGCAATCTTAGCCGTCCAATCTGAGCCCTCCAAATCTGATGCCATACACATGTTTCACACGGTTGACTTGCTCGATCGATAGCACACGATCAACGGCGGTTTTCTCTCACCTCTGTCTGCCACACATTGATCGGTGTATGGAATCGCTCCGCTCCTATCCAAAACCTCTTACTGTTCAAGGGCGCCTCGATCAAAACTGCCGGTTTCTAGAGCGCGGGTCCCGCCTTTGTACTTTAGCACTTTTACCTTTTTCTGCATGTGTTCCTCCAGTTCCCTCATGTGACCGGGTGCTCGGGCTTTCCCATTTTGGCCCTATTCGCTTAGCGATGCGCGATTAGCGATAATCGCGCATCAAAAACTTCGCCCTTTTTCCATTCCAGGGCTCCTAGGGGCTACTTTGGCCTCCTGTGCGGTCTCCATGGGCCTTGGTTAGTGTGCTTTGATCGAGGTCCTCGTTGTTCCATGTCAGCTGCCATGGCCACTGGTTCCAGGGTGTTTATGATACTGTTTTGGATTTCATTAGATATTTGTTTGACCTGATTCAATCATGGTTCTCGATAGTCTTTCTATGGATCCAATTCGGATGACCAATCGAGCCAGTCGTTGCGTCTGCCCGCCTAGCCCACCATAGAGGCCCAACCACTGCCCTTCGCCCAACCCCTCCCGTGCCACCCTGGTGCCCTGCCCTTCAGCAGGGTGGCGAGGTGATTCTTGGAAACGCCCTGCCACACTACCAACTGTCGCCCCACCACCCCGCTGGCGGGCAGGCCATTGGGGGAGGATGTGATAGCCCCTCCGCGCCACCCTATCAGCCTGCCACCCCCTGGGCGAGTGGGCCGCTGAGGAGGCACGGGGGGGTGGGGGGGGGTTGTAGTAGCCTCCCACTGTGCCACCTCGGTGGCTCACCAGCCCGCGCGGTGGAGAGGCGATTCTGAGAATCGCCCTGCCACCTTGTAGGCGGGCGGGCTAGCCATACTCATCGCCCCTAACCTACAAGCCCGTTTGGCCATTGTGAGCATTACCGGGCTCGTTTAGCCGTCATGAGCTTTATCGGGCCCACCATGCTCACAGCGGACATAGTGGGTAAATTTGGCCCGCAAAAAGTTTTAATTTAAAAAAAAAAATTCTACTTCATTAAACTTATTTAATATTAAAACTTGAAAGGAAAAAAAATTAACTAACCTTTCAATTGCGAGAGTTCTCCGTTGAATATGTTGTTGATAACAATGTAGCTGCTCCACAAATTCGCTCCAAGTCTTTCAGCGAATCTCAAAAAATCTTGATGTGTTGTGAGTAATAGTGATAATGGAATTTATTATATAGGTGAAAGTATGAAGATGTTTTACCGTACAGTTAATGTGGGATTAATTTGTTTTAAAAAGAATAGCATGTTAATTTTTTTATGGCGATATAGGAAACTATGATAAAGTGAATATTATGGAATCGTTTTACAGTGTGGTGAATGTGGGATTAATTTGTTTTAGAATGTATTATAAAAATTAAAAAAAACATTTAATTGTTTAGTAAATATTATATACTTTAACTATTAAAATAATTTAGGTAAAATTTGTAGTTTACAATTTTAACTTTAAAGATTTATTTCATAAAAAAATTTAGTTTACATTTTTCAATAAATTGTAGAATAAAATAATGAAGGGAAATAAATCTAACAAAATTTTTGGAGGGAAATATTTTAGCGAAACTTTTTGGAGAGAAAATTTCATTCTCTAAGCTTTATAATATCTTTAGGAGACTCTGCATTTGTATCATTCAACCTCTACTATTTGAAAGGGATGGATTCTCCTGATAGTGAAGTTTCGTTTTGTACACATCAACATCTTCATCACATAACAACTCTATTCATATTGATGAATATAACAGGAATTCTTCCACTATGCATAGAAAGTCAATCTTTCCACTTAGTCCTAATCCTAAGGACTATGAGAGCAACACTGATGAAAGAGGGGATGGAGAATTTTAAATAAATAAAGAGTCACAGGTTCCACTTAGTCCTAATTCTAAGGACTATGAGAGCAGTAGTGATGAAGAGCATGATGAAAAATTTCAAAAGAATGGAGTGTCACGGTGACCACTTAGTCCTAATCCTATGGACTATGAGAGCAGCAGTGATGAAGATCATGATGATGAATTTCAAAAGAATGGAGTGTCATGGTGTCCACTTAGTCCTAATTCTAAGGACTATGAGAGTAGCAGTGATGAAGAGCATGATGATGAAGTTCAAAAGAATGGAGTGTCACAGTCTCCACTTAGTCCTAATTCTAAGGACTATGAGAGCAACAATGATGAAAAGCGTGATGATGAATTTCAAAAGAATGGAGTGTCACAGTGTCCTCTTAGTCTTAATTCTAAGGACTATGAGAGCAACAATGATGAAGAGCGTGATGAAAAATTTCAAAAGAATGCAGTGTCACGGTGTCCTCTCAGTTCTAATCTAATGGACTATGAGACCAGCAGTGCTAAAGAGCATGATGATGGATTTCAAAATAATGGAGTGTCACAGTGTCCACTTAGTCCTCATTCTAAGGACTATGAGAGCAACAGTGATGAAGAGCGTGACGATGAATTTCAAAATAATGGAGTGTCACAGTGTCCTTTTAGTCCTAATTATAAGGACTATGAGAGCAACAATGATGAAGAGGTCACTTAAGCCTTGAATGCATTATTGTTCAGCGAATAAGAGTGGGTGTTCACTCTAAGTCTCCAAACAAAGAAAACGGTATAGGTGTCAATGTATCAATTAATACATTGACTTCAATTAGAATAAGTTTCAAAATTTAGTTTTATGTTTATTGCTATTTTTTAAGAAAATGGTTTTCTAAGAAAATTGATATATTTTGTTTTTATTTATTATAAATAAAATAAATAAAATATTATCATGTGTTAATGGGGTACATTAAATGCAAGTGACTAAAGTAAACTATTTCCATTATAAACATTATCACAGTTAATTGGGCACATTACGTGTAGGTGTTTATTTTTCTTTAATGTGTCAATGCTTTATGGTTTATATGTAGAATTATCAATATTATTTTAACCTACTTAAATGACATTATACTCCTTTTTACCACACACCATTCAAATAATGTACATTCACCATACACCATTCAAATAGTGTACATTCACCACACACCATTCAAATAATGTACATTCACCACTCATCGTTCGCATAATATATATTCACTGAGAATGAGATGGTTTCACACTTCATAACATTTAGGGGTTCCATCCATAGTCACCATCCAATAATGTTAACAATAAGGGAGAACTTCATATCTCAAAAACATGTATAGGTTTCATTCAATGTCCCTAAATTTATATATATATATATATATTATAATTTTATTGAAGTTACTTTTGAGTTTTATAAACTCATACTCCATGTGAGTATTAACCCATTTAATATGCACTCATTGAGGTTTAAGGAATTTACATCTCAAAATGCAATATTACAAGTAATGGGCTAGTTTTGGAAACTACAACTATTATTCTCTACAAATTCTCTCTATTTCTAGTTTCATGTAGATAATTGATAACCGTTTTTGTTTTATAGTGAAGATAAGGTAAACTTGGATTAGCTTAAAACTAGAACAACACATAAGGGAAACTCTAGCTCGCTTGAATCTAGAACAATTCCATGGAATTAGTAACAAGATATGTGATTTGCTTGTAACACATTTATAGTGGTGTGACCTCTCTGTTTAACTGACTTACAAACCTATAAATGTTTATGATATTTCCAAATAACCACTTCAAAGTATTAACATCAAAAAACAATATTTCATATATATGGAAGTCCTTCATTTGGAAGAGAAGCAAGCATGGTTAGAACCAAATTGTAAATCTTAAAAAAAAATACATCTATTATAACAAAAATAAAAGATAAGCTCTTTAATTAACATGCAAAAATAATTATTATTTTAAAAATAACTTTAATAACTAAAAATAACCATATTCATTTCATTTAAATTTTATATAACAAAAACATTAAAAAATTATATTTACAAGCTTATAAAAAAATATAACTAAAATAAATATTCATTTTTACAATAAAAATAATTTCTACACCAAAATTGAAAATAATCAATCCTATTTAACCATCACCAAACATGTTTTAACAAATTAAGAAGCAGTATCACCTAAACCTCATCTCATTTATGTTATGCCAAACATTATCACATTTTATTACCAAGTTAGTTGTTCTTATTTAGAGAACTCCCTATAGTTCTTAATATGACTTAATTATGAGAGAATTAATTATACTCATTGGTGTATCTATTTTGAAACCTAGGTTGTAGATTTTTGTTTAAATAAATGAATAAGATTTTATTTTAAAAGAATATTTGGTTTAATAACAGCATCAAGGGTTATGATTTTACTAAAACATACATATTGAGCTTTACAACCCAATCTAATAAATATTTTAATAAACAAAATTGAAAGGATTGTCTGCATTTCATTCCACAGGATAGTCTATTTGTTTACCTGTCTTAAACATCATTATATTGGCATTATATTTGGCATTTTTGTAGATATGGATTTGATAATTTTGAGATAGTCTATTTGTTTACCTGTCTTAAACATCATTATATTTGGCATTTTTGTAGATATGGATTTGATAATTTTGAGACCATCTTTAATATATATCTGTGTTTTCACAGACATTTATTGGACGGAGGAGGAAGAACATAAAATGTCTCTGAGGGCTTCATAAAATGGGAAAAGGCCACTGGAGGCATTTCCAGGAAGTTTGTCACTTCCACAACTCCTAGCCATGCTCAATTTTTTTATTTTTATTTTACTTTAGCGCTTCCACAACTCCTCTTCAACTTGCTAGCTTTTTCGATATGCCTTGATTCTATATATTTCTTACCATAGATTCAAAAGTAATAATTTTTTTTTTTTTTTCTTAAATCATTTATTTCTGGTATTCCTTCACCCATAGATTCCTAAGTATTTCAGAAATCTCACCATAGATTCAAAAGTAATAATTTTTTTTTTTTTTTTTCTTAAATCATTTATTTCTGGTATTCCTTCACCCATAGATTCCTAAGTATTTCAGAAATCTCGAGATAAAAATATATTACTTCTGCAACTAATCATATTGACAAATCTTCACCTTTGATTTTTCCAAAATCCTAGACTTTTGACGGAGAGGTTTTGGAATTTTGCACAAACGAATATGAAATTTATTATTTCTGAACCTCGTTAGACTATATATGAAATCTGGAGTTTTGGAATTTATTTTCAGATAATTTTTATTTTTTCCGAAAAGGGACATATAAACCCATGGGCGTATATTAATGAAAGTCTTATATTCAAGACACAACCTTCACAAAACTTATTATTTACATTTTAACTTTGCATATATATCTAGAAAGTGTTTCTATTTTCTAAGTCATATATGTTTTAGAAGATATTTCTCTTTTCAAACCCAATGCACTCATAACCCACAACCACGAACAATTGTACTCTAACCTTCCGCAGTTATCCCAACACTCCAAGAGTTCAAGTTGTTATAATTTAGATATACGAATCCATTGAATTCCATGTATGTTGAGGCATCTTCACATTGAGATCATTGAGATTATGTGATTTGGTAACTTCATGGCAGTTCGATGCACTTAAGTGAGAAAATAAATGTAAATGCCTTAAACCTCAATGAGTGCATATTAAATGGGTTAATACTCACATGGAGTATGAGTTTATAAAACTCAAAAGTAACTTCAATAAAATAATTATTATTATATATATATATATATAAAAAATTAAATTTAAATTTAAATTTAAATTTGGGGACATTGAATGGAACCTATACATGTTTTTGAGATATGAAGTTCTCCCTTATTGTTAACATTATTGGATGGTGACTATGGATGGAACCCCTAAATGTTATGAAATGTGAAACCATCTCATTCTCAGTGATATATATTATGCGAACGATAGACTAACACAATATATATTTTAGACAACAACATGTGAATGTATATTATTTGAATAATGTGTGGTGAATGTACACTATTTGAATGGTGTATGGTGAATGTACATTATTTGAATGGTGTGTGGTAAAAAGGAGTATAATGTCATTTAAGTAGGTTAAAACAACATATATTTTAGACAACAACATAAGACTGCATATTATTTGAATGGTGTGTAGTAAAAAGGAGCATAGTATCATTTAAGTAGGTCAACACAACATAAATTTTAGACAACAACATGTGTTTTATGTTATATTTAGTAAAACAATCAATTGGATTATTAATACTATTTAAACATTTAGTGCATTTTCATTTATGGGAGATGATTTTCATCTTATTTTACTATGACCATCATCTTACTTTACTTAGCAATGGAGTACAATCAAGTTATATGGGAAGGGGGAATTTTTGACAAGGCATCTGATATGGTTTATTGATTGAGAACCCTCTTAATTAGCGAATAAGATTATAGTAAGGTGGGTAGTTTATGCACCTTAAAAACCTATAGGATCTATGCATTATTTTCAATTTCATTGCAAGTGGAAAATTACATTCATTCATGGTGAAAATTACATTCTTTATATGCCATGAGTAGCACTCAAAAGACCATCCAAAGATAATTGTGCCATAAACATAGTTTGACAACTAAACGACAACCCAAAAAAAAATGTTGTAGCCACAAACTATCCAAAAATCATACATCGTTTTAATTGTATCAAGAGTTTACAATAAAAGTTGTTGTCACAAAAAAATGTCTAAAGCAACAAAACTATCCACTAAAAACTATTGACCGACGACATAAACATAGCATAGATAGAACTAAATGGGCGACTAGTCCCGAAACTCACTAAAAGTACTACAAAAAACTGTAATTGAAGCTGTCATGGAAGGATAAAAGCATGGTTTATTGTTCTGCTTGAAGCCCTTAAATGAAAGTGCGATGATGGTATCCATTCCCTTGATCATGATTGCACTCCACTATATGCCATGAACCCAGATCTTGTGTAGTACCCGATTTAGAACGTGCATCGACTTTTCTATTCCTTTCCTTGTAAATATGAGCAACACATATTTGATCAAAATAAATCTTTAACATGTTGATGTCTTATAGAATAGGACATAGGATGTAAACATGACGTTCAGAAATGTTTTTGAACAAATTAACAATTGTCTTTGAACCACGAAAAATATGAATCATCAGATTCCTGATTCTAAGCAAAATAACATGAGAAGTTTCAGATCCATTATTTTTGCATAATTGTTTTTCCCTGATCCTAGATTGAATTTGATCTTGAAAGAGTGGCTATGTGATAAATGAAGGACTACCCCACCCCAATAGGAGTCCTCTTAAGAAGAGGCTCCATCGAAGTGTGCCCATAGAATAGAGAAATCAATAACTTCTTCAACAATGGGACGTGAACACAGAATGAGATAAAATTTTAAGATAAATGCATGTACCACTAAATATTGGGTTGCCACAAAGTCTGGAGTAACATGTTTATCTAGAAAACAACAACTTTTCTTGCAAGCCAAATTCCCCACGACAGTAGGAGAGGAAGAGCACGAAACTTTTTTGGAGTAACAGAATTCCACCAAGATTACTAGGAAAATGTATAAGACATTTCATGCCAATGAAAGCTGAATTCCAATTCAATAAAGAAAATGGATAGAAGAGAAAAAACCGATTTAGAGTCTCCCCTTTGTTTTTACATAATGGACACTGCTTTGGACTAATGATATCTCATTGAACCATATTATCTCGTGTGGGAACCCGATTTTCCAGGATACATAATTGGAAGAGATGTTCTTCTGTAGGGAATTTGATCTTCCATAGAATTTTCCACCACCTGGAGAGAAAAGGGGGGCTTCATACCTTCGATTAGAAAGACATATGCCAATTTAGGGGTGTAGTTTTGAGAGATTGCAAGAGTACACATTAGTGAATCCTCCCTATCCTTGATGCAAGCATCATATTCATTTAGATAGGCTATGAAATGTCGTTAGAGATCGTCCTAGTTTCCTTGTAGATTAAGGTGATGCGTTGAACGCCAGCCCTGCCCCCATATTGAGAAACTTTCCTCATCTGCAACGTGAGCCAATGTTTCAAATCCAATTGTTGAAAGATGATCTACCATATTTGCGGGAGACAGTAGTTTGGGCCACTCGCAACCCATGGATCTGATCCAATTCTAACATGCTCCTCATTGCCCACTTTCCGAACCAATCCCTTTTCAATCAGCTCAAAAGAATGAACAATCACCTTCGAAATAACTGAAGCATTTGATCTCCTTCGATTTGGGGCCCAAATCCATTCTATAATTGACCAAGGACTTTTGTATTTGTGCAAACAACCTTAGACCATAAGCTACTTGTAGAGATCATAAGCTAGCCTAGCTTAGAAGCTAGAGCCTCAAGGAGGCTTCACTCAATGAACCTATGACATATCACATGCGTTCATGGCATATTAAATAATACCCTTGATTTGAGTACATATTGAAAAATGTTAGAAATTAATTAACTAAACAATGAAATACACAAAAAAATTGTGGAGACACAAATAAAGAAATGCATAAAAAAAGAGAGACACAGATGTATGCGGTTCATCCAATTTGGGCTACATCCATGGAGAAACATTCAGTCCTTCCTTTTATATTATCCAACAAAATGGAAAGATACAACATGCTGCAAATGCATTGTAATTTTCTCTTCGCTTTCACATAGTCTACTCTATATTTTTCTCTCATAATAATAATAAATAGTCGTAATACAATTCCCTCATATAAACCGAAGGTTGCCTTATAGGGAAAAAACCCTAGATTAACATAACTTCTACATGAGATCATCCGCATAATGAACGACCCAGAATTACTATGAAATTACAATATTTTACAAGACAAATTTTCATCTATTTTTAGCTTCCCCTGAGGGCGATTAAACTGGCAACATTGCAGCCTCGTAAAGTGGTGTGTACGGTAGTTTGAGATGGAAGTTGATATGGTTCATAATTTAATTATTTCACATATTGTCGGCCCAGAAATTTGGGTGCCCCACATGGAGGGGCGATCTCCGTATAAATATATCAAAATGATTCTTCTCTTCTTCCTCACCATGCGAAACAATTTCTTTTGTTTAGGCGCAGTCGACACAATTTCTTTTGTTTAGGTGAAGGCTAAGAAAGGCGGGCAGTTACCACTTGGAAAATGATGATGACGTCAACAGATACAGGTACTATAGAATTCAATGAAGGATGGGATATTATTCAGAATTGCATCCTAAAGTTGATAAATATTCTCAAAACAGATTTAAAAGGCGAGTTTCCTGTAACGGAGTACATTAAGATTTATACAACTGTGTACAAAATGTGCACCCAAAGGCCTCCTTATCGGTACACACAACAACTCTATGACAAGTACAGGATTTCGTTGGAAGAATACGTTGCTGTCACAGTATTGCCAGCTTTAGGGGAAGTGCATGGTGAGTTCCTGTTGAAAGAAGTTGAGAAATGTTGGGGAAATTATGAGAAGGTGCTGGTTAGACTCACCTCAAATATGTTCTCTTATTTGGATCTTTACTTCGTGGGGCAAAACTCCCTGGTTTCGCTAGTAAAAGTTGGAGTGATGTGTTTCCGTGACGTTGTGTATCACGGTATCAAGATTAATGTGAAGAATGTGGTGATTGAGTTGATTAATCGAGAGCGCGAGGGAGAACAAATTGATCGCGGTTTGTTGAGAAACATTGTGAATTTTTTTGTGGAAATGGGAATGGATCGCATGGATTTGTACCAAAAAGACTTTGAAGCTCCCATGTTGGAAGATACTGGAGCTTACTACTCTAGGAAGGGTTCATTATGGATATTAGAGGAGGATTCATGTGCTCACTATATGATAAAGGCCGAAGAATGTTTGAGAGGTGAGAAAGAAAGAGCTGCTCATTATTTGCATTCCAGCAGCGAGCAGAAGTTATTAGAGAAAGTAGAAAGTGAAATCCTCTCCCGCTATTATATTCAACTTTTGGAAAATGAGTATTCGGGCTGTCATGTTTTGCTTACAAACGACAAGAAAGACGATCTTTCGAGAATGTACAGGCTGTTCTTTAGAATACCTCAAGGCTTGGAACCTTTTGCAAATATTTTTAAACAGCATGTAATCAGCGAAGGAATAAAATTATTTAAATGGGTGGAAGATGTTGTCAAGAATAATAATAATAATATAGATGACATTCCAGCACATGAGTTTGTGGAGAAGATTATTGAAGTGCATGATAAGTGTAGTGGTTACGTTGTGGATGCATTTCAAAGAAGCAGTATTTTTTATAAAGCCTTGAGCGACGCATTTGAAGTAATATGTGATAAAAAAGTCGAAGAAAGCACATGTGCAGAGTTTCTGGCTACATTTTGTGACAACGTGCTTAAAAAGAGCGGTTTAAGTGATGATCATATTGAGGGTATTCTTGGAAAGGCGGCGAATCTCCTTCAGTATGTTAGTGATAGAGATTTATTTTGTGAATTTTACAGGAAAAAACTAGCTTCCAGATTACTACACCCTAAAAGCGCAAATGAGAGCCATGAACGAGCCATGTTGTCAAAGATAAAGCATCAATGTGGTCTCCAGCTAACGTCAAAGATGCAGGGCATGGTTAATGATTTCACACTGGCAAGGGAGACTCAACTTGACTTCAACACATACCTTCATGATTATTCAAATGTGCATCCTGGAATAGAGTTGACTGTTACAGTATTAAATAATGCGTTCTGGCCAACCTACAAGTTATTCAACCTCAATCCACCAGCGGAAATTCTTAAATGCATTACGGCGTATGAAGGCTTTTATTCTACAAAATATCAGCATCGTAAACTTACATGGATGTATTGTTTGGGAAATTGTAAAATTATAGGAAACTTTGATACTAAGCCAATAGAAATTGCAGTATCAACCAACCAGGCAGTCATGCTTTTATTGTTCAACGATTTCGAAAGATTGAGCTGTGAAGAAATCAGTTCACAATTAAATTTGCCAGAGGAGGATGTTATTAGACTGCTTCATTCATTTGTATGTGGAAAGTACAAGATTATTTTGAAGGAGCCGGTGACTCGAACAATAACAAAAACTGATAATTTTGGATTCAATGCTAGCTTCACCTGCAAATCTGCGAGGATTAAGATTTCACTTCCACAAATGGATGAGAAGAAGAGAGTCAGCGAGGTTGTAGATGGCGATAGATGCCATGCCATCGATGCTGCGATAGTTCGGACAATGAAGGCTAGAAAAGTCTTGAGCAGTCAGGAATTATTGGTTGAATGCGTTCAGCAACTGCAAGCCACGTTCAAACCAAAAGTTAACTTAATGCAGAAGCAGATTGAAGATCTGATTTCAAGGGAGTTCATAGAACGGGACAAAGAAAATCCTAATATCATTCGATATGTAGCATAAAAGAAATTGTATCATTTTCGGATATTGTTTTAGGCCTACATTTTCAATCATTCATCTGCAGGATACGGAACTTTTTAATTGACTTTATGGATAATGTAAATTATTATTATTATTATTATGTAAATTATTATTCCTGCCGTTGTAGAATTAGATTTCATGTAGCCGTATATTACGAGTTTGGTATATGTTTTATCTTTCATTTTTTTTATTTTGACCGTGTATGGATAATGTAATTAAGAACATTATTTTCTAGGTTATTTTATATTTAATTTTTTATGCTGTGACTTTTATTTGACCGTGTATGGATAATGTAATTAAAAACATTATTTTCTAGGTTATTTTATATTTAATTTTTTATGCTGTGATTGGTTTCATCTATTTGAGTCATCATTATAGGCTTATATTTGGCTGGCAACAGAAGTCAAATAATGGATTCTCCCGTCTCTTTTGCCAAAAATTGAACCAATTTTATTTGAAACAAATTGTTTTACTTTACCTTTATATGTGGAATTGGTTGAAAGGCCATAGCTTTTAGTTTTTCACTGCTAGACTTGTCTCTTGTGCCAAAATTTGAACCAATTTTATTTGAAACAAACAGTTTTACTTTACCTCGATATGTGGACTTGGTTGAAAGGCTATAGTTTTTAATTATTTACAGCAAGACATGTAGAATTCCACATTTTGTTCATCCCTAAAACCACAAAAACTATAGCCTTTCAACCAAGATTTTGTTCATCCCTAGATCTGTTCAAGATTTTGTTGGTAGGCGTTACTGGAAAGAAGTTGAAGGCTAAGAAAGGAGGGAAGTTACCACTTCAAAAAATATGATGATGTCAAGAGATACAACTATATAATTCAATGATGGATGGGATATTATTCAAAATGGCAATCAGTCTAAAGTTGATAGATATTCTGAAAGAATATTTAAAAGACAAGTTTCCTATAACATTGTATATGAACATTTATACAAATGTCTACAAAATGTGCACCCAAAGGCCTTTTTATATGTATGCACAACAACTCTATGACAAGTATAAGATTTCATTGGAAGAATATGTGGACTCGCTACTTCAACTAGGTGAACTCATGTGTACACGCGAATGTACTTAAAGAAACCAACGTATATGCAGAGAACTTTTGATTTACACATTTTATCATGTATTGAACTTTAACCGAGATTTATTAGACAGTATAGTAAAATCAAAATAAAGCATCACACATAAGCAACACACATGAACACCAAGATATAAGGTGGAAATCCAATGTGGGTAAAAACCACCTGTTGTTGTCGTTTCTATCTTCTTTTAATAATAAAAAAATATGTTTACAATCTTGCACTGTTGCAGATTCATACCAATATGTAGGCACCCACCTCTAATTCTCCAGTTACCATTGGAAGGGAGCTACAACCCCCTAGCTCTTGTACTAGCCAATACGTTTACTAGTACGTTGTGCCAGCCTATAGAAAACTCCACTCTTCTACCAGTGACCAAGTTTCATGAATTTTCACAATGGATACTCTTGGAACACAACACCACAATCTAAAGGCCACGTTTCATTCAATTTTCATACTAGATCCATCAACAACATCATAACTACAATACAATCATCAAGTACATCTGCATCAACCAATCACTGAAACTCAATCACCATAACTTGAATCTCATCATTCACAACACTCTCACCATAATACAGTCACCAGAACCCAAAGTAAAAGTCAGAATTTTGCAATAACAAATAGAAACAACTGAAACATACTTCATAAGGTATATGCTACTTCCATGTGACAAACTAGAGTGTATAAGCACTTTTGTCAAAGCCGACTAGAGTACACATTTGTAAATATTAATTCATAATTTTTCTACTATTCCAGACTTCAGTTATACCCAAATCATAACATTTATAGAATAACGCATGCGTTAGTATTCAGATCTATACTATACATGATTAAACCACATAATTATAATTCATTGTCATAATCTTTTGTTTTTGTTTGTTTTGGATTTTTGCATGCTTCATCAACTACAATATCAATACTTTCAACAATTTTCCCATGTCTTTTATTATAACATTTATATCCTTTACCTCGGGAAGAGTAACCAAGAAGAATACCTTCATCTGCTCTAGGATCAAACTTACTAAGTTTTTCATCAACCCTTTTGATATAACATTTGCTTCCAAAAACATTGAAGTATTTTACGATAGGAGTCTTACCATACCAAATTTCATGTGGAGTTTGAGTTCTATCTACCATAATAGTTAAGAGGAGAAAATGCAGCTTCGCCCCAGAAGGTAGCAAGAGTTCCAGATTCATCTGGCATAGCTCAAGCCATTTGTTGAACAATTCCGTTCATTCTTTCTACCACTCCATTTTGCTGCGGAGTCTTCACAGTGGAGAATTGACTTTTTATTCCAATACTTGGAACTTTTCAAATGCTTCATCTTTATGCTTTAGCATACCTATCCAACACATTCTAGAAAAATCATCAATGAACAAAATAAAGTATTCTTCTCCACGAGGTGACCTTTTCCTTGATGGTCCACATAAATTTGTATGAACAAGTTCAAGAGGCTTACTAGCTAACCCTTCTTTTTCAATGAAGTGAGCTCTGGTTTTCTTAGCGAATTGACATGGTTTTCATATTGTATTTTCAAGGATGCTAATATCTAGAAGATCACGAACAACCTTGAATCTACATGCTTTTCTTATTTGAGAAAAGCTTAGATGTCCTAATATTCTATGCCACAACCAATTTTCATCATTTTTACTTAGATAACACTGTTGTTGTCCTCCCTTAAGTATGCATAAGTTGTTAGGATTTCTTGTACCTTTGATCATGGTCTCCCCTGTATCAAGTTCACGAAAAACACATCTGTTTGATTGAAACAACACTTCATTTCCTTGATCACACATTTGACTGACACTCAACAATTTATGCTTTAAATTGTCTACATACATAACATTTCTAGGTTTAACCTTTTCTTTCAAGAAAACAGATCCTTTACCTTTTATGATAGCAGGAGTATCATTTCCAAATGAGACATTTGTTTCATTTTCTAAGGCATTATATGAGTGAATTTTTTCTTTGTCACCTATCATGTATTTTGAGCATCTACTTGTCGATGTACTACTGATTTTCTTATCCTTCTACATACAAAGCTATACCACATCTTTCTGTTTGAGATTGTTTCCTTCTCCATATCTTTGGATTTAATTGAGTTTGCTCCTTTTGAGATTATTGCCGAAATTTGCTCCTGCATTTAGATTCTTCGTGACCAAATTTGTAATAGATTGAGTGTTCTATTTCATTTTCAAGAAGAGAAAAGTTATTATAGGAACTTTTCTTGACCCCTATTACATTCCTTTGATTTCGTGCTTCTCTAGTCATGATGGTTTTGTAAGCAACACATTGAGCAGCTTTGTGTCCGAAATTATGACATGAAAAACATTGCCCATTAAAGAAGTTCCTGCGACTATTGAATCTATTGACCTGGTGATTGTAGTTTCTATTGATATTCATCTTTGGAGCAAATTGAGTATGATTTACCTGAGATTGGTTATGGCTTCTATTCATCCTTGGAATAAATTGAGTTTTATTTACCTGGTGATCTGCTTTATGCCCTTGCTGACGATTGTCATATTGTTCACTTGTCTTTGCTGCATCAAGATAGCTTTTAGTGGAAGTTGACGACTTTTGTGATTGAGATGCTTCTTCGTATATCCAAGACCTGTCTTTATCAGAGGAGAACACTGCACTTTGATAATTTCATCTAAGGTTTTTGATCCTTTAGCAAATCTAAGACTGAGAGATTTTTTTTTCTCAAGATCCTTTCTTATACCCACAATTTCACATTCTAGTTTTTCATCGTGTTTTTCTTTTTCAGCAAGTTGGTATGTCAAGGTATCTATAATCATATTCTTTTCTTCTAAATAGATTTTTAGTTCAAAAATTTCTTCATGAAGGTTGTCTTTTTCTAAATCATCCCAAAAATTATCATTGTCATAAGCCATTAGAAGTCTATATTCATTACTATTTTCATCTTCATCACTATTTGATAAACCATCTCTATCTTCATGAGTATAGTAACTTCTTTTATTTACAACTTGTTTTATATTCCATTTTTCATATTCCTTCCCTTTTTCATATTTATCTTTATAAGGACATTTGGCAGCATAATGACCGACCCTGCCATAGGCAAAGCATTTGAAGGGTAGCTTACCTCTAAATCTTTTGGAGCCCCATTGAAGCTTCTTGACAAAGTTTACCTCATCTTCTTCTTCTGAAATATGTCCTGATTCATTGTGTTCTTCCTTTCCTTTTGCTGAAGCTCTAAATGTGGCTTCTCTCATCTCTGATGGACCTCCTTTTTTCATCTCAAAGGCAGTTAAGATTTCGTGAGGCTGTGTCATAGTGATAATCTACAAATCATGTTTTTCTTCTATCGTAGACTCTTTTGATTCAAATTTAGCAGACAAGGATCTGGAGGTTGGAGCCTCACAAAAGTCAAAGTTGGTGCTTGGAAACTGATTGCAACCACTTATATATTGTATCTATTTTTATAACAAAGATTATATTAACAAAAGCATTGATACTTGTTGTTCATCGTGTGTTTTGAATATAAATGTTTCAATTGGTAAAATAATAGTTGAAAAAGAAATACTGATTCACCCCCCCCCCCCATCATTTCCAACAATTGGTATCAGAGCTAGTACCTTCATTCAAAGCCTAATAGCTTGAAGGTTGATCTTTAGAACACAAATGGCGAAGTCAAGAGCTAGTGTCTTCCTCTACCCCTAAAATAGAAGACAATCAATTTGAGGAGGCTCCAAAGTTCAATGGGAACTTTAGTATATGGGAAGCAAGAATGAGGAATTTCTTACAGACTCAAGGGATTGAAATCTGGAAATCACTGATTGTTGATAGTAGGATGGATGAAGAATCCAAGGAGTATAATGCAAAAGCAATGAAGGCAATCTTGAATGGACTACCTGATTCTATAAAGAACAATCTAGGAAAATATTCACCAGCAAAGGGTATATGGGAAAAAATTCATGGCCTTCACTCAGAAGGAGTATTGACCATGACCATCAGTCAAGAAGATGATTGAAATCAAGAAGGAAATCTAGAACCTATCATAGAAGCTGAAAATGAGAATGATGACATCAAGGCTAAAGCAGACCTAAAAGATGAAGAGAATGAAAAAGATTTTGTAGAATATCTCCTCGCTCAACTTATGGCTGCCATGGAAGAGATTAACAATTTGAAAAAGGAAAATGAAGAACATAAGGAGATAATACTAGCCAGTGACCAAGATCAAACAAGGGAGACAGTTGACCTTGTCAAGCTTCAAGTACAAGAAAGGGATGAAGAGCTTGCTAACCTTAAGAAGGAATTTCATCAAAGAAAAAGAAAGCATCATGAAGAAGTCATATCCATGAAAAATCAATTGGATAAAGCAAAGAAACGGGAAGATACCTTGTCAAGTCAACTTGAACAAAGGCACAAGAGATTGAACAAACTTGAAGAAGGTATTGGTCAGTACAAGGTGGAGGTCTCCTCTCTAAAACCTCAACTACTAGAAGCAAGGAAACAAGCATAAGGAGCTGAGAAGACAATGGAAGCATTATAAGTCATTGAAGGACAGGTTGATGAAGTAGGAAAGGAAAGAAACACCACAATATGTCAATTGAAAGTAAAGGATGAAGAAACCTTCAAAATTAAGTTAGATATAATCTCCCTTAAAATATAAGCAGATGAAGCTACTCGTATCAAGGAAGAAACTGAGAAACAACCTGCTAAGAAGAATAATGAGTGTAAAAGATTGGAAGAAGAGATTGTCTTCCTCAGAAAAAAGGTTGAAGGGATGAACAAAATCTTGAAGAGATCTCAGGCCTTGGATGACATGCTCAGCTATCACATATGTCCATTTGATATATCAGGTCTCGCTTATGCAGGTGAATCCTCAAACAATAATGATAATGATTCAAACAAAAAGGATGTGAAGAAGCCAGAAAGAAATGGTGATGCTCCCAGTTCCAGCAAAGGCGAGGAGAAACATCAAGGCTACAATAGAAGAAGTCCTGCTCCAAGACGAAATCCTGCTCCAAGAAGAAATGTAGATGATGTCAAAGATGCGAGAGGCAATGGTTATCATCAAAGGATCTCAAGGCAGAAAGGCTTCAGAAGTACATCAAGGAAATCTCCATCTCCCAGGTACCAAAGTTCATTTTTTAGTTATTTTTATTCTTGTACAAACTTTGGTCACATGGAAAAATATTGTAAATCATATCATAAAGATAGATGTTATGGTCCCCAACCATCTCATAAAGATAGATATTATGGTCCCCAACAATCTCCAAGAAACAATTTTGTAGGAAGAGATCATGAATTATTATTCATGAACAATGTAGAATGCTTCAAGTATCATAACATTGGTCATATGGCACATGATTGTAACTTAACTTGGGCTCTTACACAAGCTAGAACCATGCAAAAAAAGAAAGTTACACAAGTATGGAGAAGGAAGCAAATACAGTCTGAAAGTCCCTTGAACTCTCCAGCCAACAACACAGGTCATATTGGGCACATGAAAGAATCGAAGATGTTGATAATACCTTTTCACAAAGATTAGGTGTGAACACCCTCCCCTCGTTAATCTGAAGGGATGTTTATGAGTCGAAGAATTATTTTGATTCTTCCAAATTTTTTCTTTCCAAGCACTTTGGTGAAAATGTTTTCTATATGCTCATTTGTGGAACAATGTCACAACATGATGTTGGATCAGATGATGCTTTGTATTGATGTGTTTGGTTCAATCATGGAACCTTGTGTTCTTGGCCAACTTTATTGCAAAAGTGTTGTCAATCAAAGGAGGAGTTGAATGCATTTGTTTCTCCTACAAATCTTCCAGAATTTTTTGAAGCCACACAATTTCCTTTGTTGCTTGAGTTGCTGCCACATATTCTACCTCACTTGTGGAATCTGCTGGAACTGATTGTTTGTGTGACCTCTAGGAGATGTCTCATGATCCAAGACTCATAACATAACCTGTACTAGATACTACAGTTTATATATCTCCATCAAGATCTGAATTAGAGTATCCAATCAAGCTAAATGTCACCCACTTCTGTATAGTTGATTCCAAAGTCTTCATTTCCCCTCAAGTATTTTATAACTCTTTAATAGTCGTAAGTAACCAAAACCACCGCTAGGAAGAATATATATATATCTATATATATATATATCAAAAGGTAGTCATTAAAGCTAAAACCCTAAAGAACCACTATAGTCGATATTGTAAAAATTTTCCAAAGGAAAGATGGCTTATCTCTCATAGAAGGTGTTACCTCTGCAACTTTGTTTTTTGACACTACATTTATAACATGACCAAAACTTGTGATGAAGCCTGCTTTAATTTTTTTCACTTGTACGTATCAGTCTAGGGTTACATCGCCCCTGTTATCCCCGAGTGTGCACAAAGGTAAATCCCCTAGAGACAGACTCCAGGATTTCTCTCTCAAACACTGAACTTAGCTCTGTAAACTATTGGCCCCGATCTCCTTTGTCCTGGAGACGTTGGCTCAGGATTACAACATCCTGGGTTGTTCAAATGCGCACATAAGAGATGAACATAGAAAACAAACTCCGAGATTTCTTCGTTAGTTGTTGGGCTTGACTCTATCAACTGATGATCCCAGCTCATGTCAAAATGCTTTCATGTCTCGACCTCTAGGAAGAGTCAGTGTAGACCCACCTGTACTCCATGAAATCTCAACCTCCTCTTAATTAGTTGGGCTCACACGTCAGATCAATTGCAGTCATATCAACTTATATCTAAATCAACCATAGTTTTTTCCTTTGCATGATTCAATAGTTTTTGTAATGGAAAGTGAGGAGGTAATGTGGTGGTTAGGAGTTGGCTAGGTGGTAGAGTTGAGTTAATAGAGGCTTAAAGCCCTGAATGCATTATTGTTCAATGAATAAGAGTGGGTGTTCACTCTAAGTCTCCAAACAAAGAAAACGGTATAGGTGTCAATGTATCAATTAATACATTGACTTCAATTAGAATAAATTTCAAAATTTAGTTTTATGTTTATTGCTATTTTTAAAGAAAATGGTTTTCTAAGAAAAATTGATATATTTTGTTTTTATTTATTATAAATAAAATAAATAAAAATATTATCATGTGTTAATGGGGTACATTAAATGCAGGTGATTAAAGTAAACTATTTCCATTATAAACATTATCACAGTTAATTGGCACATTATGTGTAGGTTTTTATTTTTATTTAATGTGTCAATGCTTTATGGTTTATATGTAGAATTATCAATATTATTGATTGTTTTTATTTTTCATATGTATGATTTGTTATGTCGAATTGTAAAGGTTGATACTAGCACAGTGGTATGCATAAGGATGTGAAGAAGCCAGAAAGAAATGGTGATGCTCCCAATTCCAGCAAAGGTGAGGAGAAACATCAAGGCTACAATAGAAGAAATCCTTCTCCAAGACGAAATCCTGCTCCAAGAAGAAATGTAGATGATGTCAAAGATGCGAGAGGCAATGGTTATCATCAAAGGATCTCAAGGTAGAAAGGCTTCAGAAGTACATCAAGGAAATCTCCATCTCCCAGGTACCAAAGTTCATTTTTTAGTTATTTTTATTCTTGTACAAACTTTGGTCACATGGAAAAATATTGTAAATCATATCATAAAGATAGATGTTATGGTCCCCAACCATCTCATAAAGATAGATATTATTGTCCCCAAAAATCTGCAAGAAGAAATTTTGCAGGAAGAAATCATGAATTCTTATTCATGAACAATGTAGAATGCTTCAAGTATCATAACATTGGTCATGTGCCACGTGATTGTAACTTAACTTGGGCTCTTACACAAGCTAGAACCATGCAAAAGAAGAAAGTTGCACGAGTATGGAGAAGGAAGAAAATACAATCTGAAAGTCCCTTGAACTCTCCAGCCAACAACACAGGTCATATTGGGCACATGAAAGAATCGAAGATGTTGATGATACTTTTTCACAAAGATTAGGTATGAACATCATCCCCCCCTTAATCTGAAGGGATGTTTATGAGTCGAAGAATTATTTTGATTCTTCCAAATTTTTCCTTTCCAAGCACTTTGGTGAAGATGTTTGCTATATGCTCATTTGTGGAACAATGTCGCAACATGATGTTGGATCAAATGATACTTTGTATTGATGTGTTTGGTTCAATCATGGAACTTTGCGTTCTTGGCCAACTTTATTGCAAAAGTGTTGTCAATCAAAAGAGGAGTTGAATACATTTGTTTCTCCTACAAATCTTCTAGAATTTTTCGAAGCCACACAATTTCCTTTGTTGCTTGAGTTGCTGCCACATATTCTACCTCACTTGCGAAATCTACTGGAACTAATTGTTTGCGTGACCTCTAGGAGACTCATAACATAACCTATAGTAGATACTACAATTTATTTATCTCCATTGAGATCTGAATCAGAGTATCCAATCAAGCTAAATGTCACCCACTCGTGTATAGTTGAGTCCAAAGTCTTCATTTCCCCTCAAGTACTTTAGAACTCTTTAATAGTCATAGCTAACTAGAACCACCGCTAGGAAGAATATATATATATATATATATATATATATATATATATATATATATATATATATATATATATATATATATATATATATATATATATATATATATATATATATCAAAAGGTAGTCATTAAAGCTAAAAACCTAAAGAACTACTATAGTTGATATTGTAAAAAGTTTCCAAAGGAAAGATGGCTTATCTCTCATAGAAGGTGTTACCTCTGCAACTTTGTTTTTCGACATTCTGTGTTTATAACATGACCAAAGCTTGTGACGAAGCCCGCTTTAAGTTTTCTCACTTGTACATATTAGTCTAGGGTTACATCACCCCTGCTATCCCCAAGTGTGCACAAAGGGAAATCCCTGGGAGACAGACTCCAAGATTTCTCTGTCTAACACTGAACTTAGCTCTGTAAACTATTGCCCCTAATCTCCTTTGTCCTAGAGATGTTGGCTCAGGATTACGACATCTTGGGTTGTTCAAATGCACGCAAAAGAGATGAACTTAGCAAACAAACTCCGAGATTTCTTCATTAGTTGTTGGGCCTGACTCTATCAACTGATGATCCCAGCTCATGTCAAAATGCTTTCATGTCTCGGCCTCTAGGAAGAGTCAGTGTAGACCCACCTGTACTCCATGAAATCTCAACCTCCTCTTAATTAGTTGGGCTCACACATCAGATCAATCGCAATCAGCTTGACTTATATCTAAAACAACCATGGTTTTTTTCCTTTGCATGCTTCAATTGTTTTTGTAATGGAAGGTGAGGAGGTTATGAGGTGGTTAGGAGTTGGCTAGGTGGTAGAGTTGAGTTAATAGAGGCTTAAAGCCTTGAATGCATTATTGTTCAGCAAATAAGAGTGGGTGTTCACTCTAAGTCTCCAAACAAAGAAAACGGTATAGGTGTCAATGTATCAATTAATACATTGACTTCAATTAGAATAAGTTTCAAACTTTAGTTTTATGTTTATTGCTATTTTTTAAGAAAATGGTTTTCTAAGAAAAATTGATATATTTTTTTTTTATTTATTATAAATAAAATAAATAAAAATATTATCATGCGTTAATGGGGTACATTAAATGCAAGTGACTAAAGTAAACTATTTCCATTATAAACATTATCACAGTTAATTGGGCACATTATGTGTAGGTGTTTATTTTTCTTTAATGTGTCAATGCTTTATGGTTTATATTTAGAATTATCAATATTATTGATCGTTTTTATTTTTCATATGTATGATTTGTTATGTTGAATTGTAAAGGTCGATACTAGCACAGTGGTATGCATAAGTTGTTGAAGTGTATATATGCAATAACGATTTATGCATCTCATATATACTCGAGTATAAATCCACAAAAATAATTTAATGTGTTAAATATTTTCATAAATAAATAATATTTCCCAATCAAATTGAACCAAAAATTTGGGTTTCTTATATGGAGTGACTCTCTCTATATTAATATATAAAAAAACTTCTTCTTTTCCTCACAATGTGAGACAATCCCTTTCTCTATTTTATGCATAGTGACTAACAAAACTAGCAATCGACACAATTAGGTTAAATTACATGATATTTTTTGCGTAAGGAAAGACTTCCCTGTAGCGTTCGCAAACGTCACTTGAAAGAAGTTGAAAGCTAAGAAAGGAGGGAAGTTACCACTTCAAAAAATATGATGATGTCAAGAGATACAACTATAGAATTCAATGAAGGATGGGATATTATTCAAAATGGCATCCTAAAGTTGATAGATATTCTGAAAGAATATTTAAAATACAAGTTTCTTGTAACATATTATATGAACATTTATACAAATGTCTACAAAATATGCACGCAAAGGGCTTCTTATATGTATGCACAACAACTCTATGACAAGTACAAGATTTCTTTGGAAGAATATGTGGTTGTCACAATACTACCAGTTTTAGGTAAAGTACATGACGAAGTCATGTTGAAAGAACTTTAAAAACGTTGAGATATCACAAGGTGAAATTTCCCTCATTTCGCTAGTAAAATATGGAGTGATTTTTTTCCGAGAATTGTTTTATCATGGTATCAATATTAAAAATCTCCTTGCAATCTCTCATTTCAATCTCCTTTCAATATTAGCAAGAATACTCGCCTATAATCTTTGCTTCACTTATTCATGGATCTCTGGCATGGCTTTAACAATATATTCTCATGTTGCACTCATTTTCCCTACTCTTCCAAAGTTTATGAGTTCTTGCACTCATCTTGGATGCATTCCATGCATAATCTAATAAGGACTTTGATCAATTCTTATATATGGAGAATCATTATAAGAAAATTTCGCCTGGGAAAGTAGTTGATCCCACTGCTTTGGATGATCTCCAACCAAGATTCTCAAGATATTCACCAAATTTATATTAACTACTTCAGTCTGCCTAGGGTGATAGGATGATCTAAATTTCAAATCAATTCCAAGATTCTCCATAAATTCCTCCATTAATGTCCCAAAAATCTGGTATTTGTATCTGAAATAATGTCCTTATGTATTCCATATAAAAACAATGTAAACTTTGAAACGGGGACTCTGGCCAAAAAAACCCTGAAAAAACATCAAAAACAGTGCTAAAAACGAAAATGTGTATACTGGAACAATGGTTTTTTTAAGGGTCAATTTTGAACATGTTTTAAAAATGGTAGTGAAAATAAAGTTTTCGTGCAAAAAAACACCTTGAAAATTAAAAAGTGATGATACTGGAATGATGAATTTTTTAGGGTCAATTTTCAACATTTTTAAAAAATGCTAGTAAAACCGAATTTTTATGTGCCAAAAAAAATTGTTTATGAGGAAAAAACACACTAATGTTTTTGGTAGAATAACATTTTTCTTTTCTAAGTATAAATTCAACATGCTTTCAACCATAACATGCTAGATACAAAAGAAATTGGAATTTTTTCAACCATAAAATTAAAAAACCATGACATTATGAACAAATTACATGACTAAAAAAATTCAAATGTCATTATTTGTATATTAAATGAAACATATTTTATATCTCTAATTTAATGTTGCATTGTAGATATTCTAAACAATAAAAATTATCATAATTAAGACATATAATCCAACAACATAAAAATGACTCATAACTTCTCAGTTAACACCATATGGAAATCAAAAAATTATTTCGAGATACGATGCAAACATCAGTTATATAAACTGTCTTAAACAATTATTCAAAATCACTCATCTTTTCTTGCACACCATCAGAATTCACATCTTCAAATGAGTGACTGGATGTTGACGAAGATGTTCCATATTCTTCTCTTTCATCAACTAGTGCCCCATCTGAGTCCACATCCATGCCCACCATTTCACGTTTCAAAATTCTTCTAGATCTACCACTAGTTTCAACAAACTCCCATCTCAACACTATTCCTTCTAGTAACAAACTTTTAAGAATCTCTATCGTGTTGGAGCGAAGAGTTCATCTCTTTGTTAAATTGAAGTCATAAACAAGTATGTCAACATCCTCCAATTTTAATATGTCTGTGCAACGACAATTTATATTTCTACCCTTTATTTTTATCTTTCCGCCATTTTTTTGTCAACTACTATCTCTGGTTTATACACACCATTGAATGGGTGTGTATGTGTGGCATACCAATATACTTCAACACCTGAAACATCCTCATTTTCTCTAAAGACCTTTATAACTTTAGAAAACTAGAATGGATAACCATTGGGATCTCCATCTGCTAGAACTGCGATCATGCAACTCTCCTTAATATCATGTATTGAACCCCTATAAAGGTCTTCCATGGCTTCACGTTGTGCACGAGATCTTCTGGAACCAATATACATCTCTCTTTCCTCTGCCTGTGAAGAATTAATAATACCTTGAGATTGTTGTTGTTCAATAATGTTTATTTCCTCATGTTCATTCGACACATTTTGTGGCCAAATAAATGGATTTTTCAAAGGTATATCTTCATTTGTTGTTGTTGAAATGATATCACTTTGATTATTGAAAAATGACTCCCACCAAACTGAATCAGCAATATCAAAGTACTCATATGTATATCTAATATATTTCTTTTGAGTTTTGTCTCGGGGTATCCACAGTAGAAACCATATTTGTCAACGTTTTAAATCCCAACAGGGATCCATCATCAGGACCAATCTAAATGATGATGGATCCCTGTTGGGATTTGAAACATTGACAAATATGGTTTCTACTGTGGATACTCTGCGACAAAACTCAAAAGAAATGAACCACAGATGCCTAAAATCCAAATATCTAATACATTTTCTAATTTCTTGTTAAATTGGATACTAGGGCTAAACTCTATGTGGTTCATCTTATTTATGGCAGCTGATATTTTTATTGGATCCCTCTCATCGAGAGGTGTAGGATTGATCTAAATATCATCCGATTTTGATAAGTATTCATGGAGTTATGAATTTATTTGTATTATAAGACATATTGTCAAGTCGGTTAACATCCTATGTAGGCTCAGAAGCCCAATAGTCGTGTCTATTCATCATCCACATTTTAGTATAAATATAGAGGACCTGAAATCATTTGGAACACACATCCTCTTCATATGTGGTCTCCTCCTCTCCATGTCTTTGGGTTTTGGTGAAGGAGAGACACAGTGAAGATATGTTGGCCCAATGGTGATGCCCTAACCGCAGGAAGCCACAGGCATATGAGGATGATCTATGCAGCAGACAGAGACCTAATACACTGTCCAGAAGCCTTATACACAGGCCCTAATACGCTATCCAGAAGTCTTATAGGTAGGCCCTAATCTACGCAGTCAAGGAGGCTCCCATATACGCAGATCATGATGGAGACTTATACGTTGTTCATGATGGAGACTTATACGCTATTCATAATGGATACATATATGCAAAAGACTTATACGCTATCTTTATACGCTGTTCATAATGGATGTTATACGTTGGTCATTGTGAATGTTATACATTGTACTTATGCATTGTTCTGGAAGTCATTTATACACAGGGCAGAGAGACTCCCTACACGCAACGACTGTCATATGGAACAGCCACAGTCATGAGGAGGTGAAGCCGTAGTTAAGGCATGGAGCTACAGTCAGGAAGAAGAGGAGCCATAGCAATAAGGAGGTGTAGCCACAATCAATGCGTGAATTTGCAGTCTTGAAAAGGGAAGCTACAGTCATGAAGAAAGTAGTCGCAGTCATGAAGAGAGGAGCCGCAGGGTTTGACTACACCTGGTTTGGGTTTTAGGTGCAGTCACAACCTCGATGCATGGAGTAATGAATAAGTTCTCTATAGCAAAGTCTAGATACACTTTAGATCTGAAGGTAGTATCCACAACAAAGTCTGGGCATGTCACTCTCGGCATATCTATCTCGAATAAAAGGAACAAGACAAGTTTTGGATGTGGACATAAAGATCATGAAGGTATTCCTGCAGTAGACAATAGTCAATCTCAGTGATGATCACAGGTATACAGAGAGATCATACATCATAGTGAGATTCAGATCTATATCTCATTGTCTCAGCATAAGGAGTAGTATCATAGTCTATAAGAAGAAACAGTCCTAAAGCTCCAGCAAACTAGTAATGGAGGAATGATATAATAACTAGGACTACTTGATGAAAAGCGTCATTTTCTCAATGATGATGAAGATATAATGCATAGTCATAATGTTGAAAAAGACCTCGTTGACATAATGTCAAGGCTGATCTCAGTGATACTGTAGTGATGGCTTCAATGGTACAACAATGAGGAGGACCTGTACAGCATGGTATCACACAGTCATGTGCAGAAAATGGATGAAAGGCAACACTCTGATAGGTCAAGGAGTCACCTTAGAGAATCAGTTGAAGCAATATGTCTTCAACTAATCTCATGCGATATCAAAAGTCAAAAGATTGACTTCTATTGTAAATGTACTATCTCTCTCACTTTCTCTGCTGAACTTTGAAGAACATAAAAGAAGAATTGATCAAGCGTTTCCCCACATTAGGATTTATCCCTGGCTAGCGCCACATCTTGTGTCCTCTTGTCTTGGCTTGTCTTCTACGATTTATATTTATGTTCTATCTACAGTTTACTTTATGCTGTTGTGATTGCTAATCTAGAAAAGAAATTGAAATAAATTGCTCTAGCATAAAACATACCTAAAATTAACATTTCTTCTAGGCAATCAGAATAATTTATATCTCTATTCTATTTGCATGCATTATGAACTTCACCAACCGATTGTAATAACAATATTTTTGATGCAAATATTGGATGATCTGGAATGAACTTCAAAAATTCCAAACCTGATGACGGTGCCCATTCTGCAATAGTTGAAACTTCTTGCCCCATATTAGTGTTTTCCCATCAATTTTTTTGATACAAAATTGATGTTGGAAGCTAATGTCATTAAGATATTCAATTCATTTCCCCTCACCATGTGATCCTAGAATAAACCTTCGCATGTCAACAGTTTCTTCCAACACATCAAAAGTAGGCTCTGGCATGTATTATTTCTTAATACATTCAATTAATGATGGCGAGCTCCCAACTTCCTTCCTCCTCAATGTGACTAAAAAACGACTGAACATCTAATCAATATGGTCATCAGTATGCCAAAAAAGAAGGAAACCTACCTTTACCTTCTGAAAATTTCTCAATTCAACAAGCATGTTTAGATATCCAAAAACAACTTGATTTTTGTTTTCACGGCAAGTGTTGTCCAATTGTAGATACAAAACTTTGGGAAGATTACCAGACCAATGAGAAACAACATCATGAATTATGGTTATGGTCAAATTTGCATCATTATCAATATTTGGAGCTACGAAGTACACCCTTGGCAACATTTTCCCATTGAAGACCATACAACCGACCAAGTTATACTCAATAAAATTTTCATCCTGTAAATTTTTGGGTGTGTGAAAAAAATGTGGTAAAAGTGTTTTCTTCTAGTCCATACCATCAATTATCAAACCCAAATATTTATTCAGATTATCATAACACTTCTTTTTATGCTTGTACAAATTTTTCCTTTCACTTGTTTGTTGTTCGCGATGCTCTTGAAGTTCTTTGACAATTGAATCTACACAACATAAAAGAAAGCCATTAAGAAATATGTTTTCATAGTTGATGACTATAAAATTTTAAAAGTTAAAGTTATGAATGCTTACCTCTTTATGACCCTTCACATTTGTCCCTTTTTTATTTAAGAGAAGCACATGCACTGCAAATCCCCATCCTTGTATTCTTAGGAATACAGACATTTTTTAATTCTTTCTTCCATACCTTCACAAAATATTGATATGTAATAAACCGTCCATGTCTCTCAGCACCTTCTGCATATTCTTTATATAATTTGTAGATTTCTCATCTTGAAAAATTATCTGGAATATGTATTGTCTCTCTATTTGGCATACACTCTCCACGCTTTGAAAAGAAATCTTTCATTCATGACATTGCAGTATTTGATAATGGCCCAAACTGTCTTTTATGACATACTTTTGAATAAAATGTGGGATCCTTTTCCAAATTTTCTTGAATTCTCAAGAGACGAAAATTCCCAATCAAATGAAACATTTTGAAAGCCTTTCTATAGATAAATAAAGACCCAATATGATAATCATAACCTGACAATGTAGATTGCATGCACCCAACGAAATATGAATTTTTCATTCTTATATTCACTAACAAATATCTCTTCCTGCTCTCTAATGCAAATTTGAAATCCACATGTTTCAAGCAATCCTTTTGAAAACATTCACTTCAAATGGGAGCATTGATAGAACTTCTTCTCGTCAGATATTCTGCTCTACCCCTTGTATAACTAGAACATCTTGCATTGATATGAAAAGGTCTACTCCTACTCGATACAATATTTTTGGCAACATCTCCATCATTGGATCATCATTTGTATAAGGATTTTCATCATGATGAAGAGGAATGTTATCCACGCTATGATCAGCTGTGCTTTTCAAATACTGACTTGGACAATATTCTTCATCTTCCCATTCATTAGTGCTACTATCATAGTCCTTAGAATTCAGACTGAATGGAAAATTTGACTCGATGTTTATTGGATATTCTTCCTCATGTGCGTTGTCAGTGCTGCTCTCATAGTCCATAGAATTAGGACTACATTGAAAATGTGACTGTTTACTTAATGAAAATGCTACATCTTGTCCTTTGTCACTACTACCTTTATAGTCACTAGAATTAGGACTAAGTGCATCATCCTGTCCTTCATCACTGCTGCTCTCATAGTCCTTAGAATTAGGACTAAGAGAACATCGTGACACTCCATTCTTTTTAAATTCAGCATCACGTTCTTCATCACTGTTGCTCTCATAGTCCTTATAATTAGGACTAAGAGGAGACTGTGACACTCCATTATTTTGAAATTCATCGTCACGCTTTTCATCACTGTTGCTCTCATAGTCCTTAGAATTAGGACTAAGTGGACACCGTGACACTCCATTATTTTGAAATCCGTCATCATGCTCTTTAGCACTGCTGGTCTCATAGTCCATTAGATTAGAACTAAGAGGACACCGTGACACTCCATTCTTTTGAAATTTTTCATCACGCTCTTCATCACTGCTGCTCTCATAGTCCTTAGAATTAGGACTAAGAGGAAAACATGACACTCCATTCTTTTGAAATTCATCATCACACTTTTCATCATTGTTGCTCTCATAGTCCTTAGAATTAGGACTAAGTGGAGACTTTGACACTCCATTCTTTTGAACTTCATCATCATGCTCTTCATCACTGCTGCTCTCATAGTCCTTAGAATTAGGACTAAGTGGACACCATGACACTCCATTCTTTTGAAATTCATCATCATGATCTTCATCATTGCTGCTCTCATAGTCCATAGGATTAGGACTAAGTGGTCACCGTGACACTCCATTCTTTTGAAATTCGTCATCATGATCTTCATCACTGCTACTCTCATAGTCCTTAGAATTAGGACTAAGTGGAATCTGTGACTCTTTATTTATTTAAAATTCTCCATCCCCTCTTTCATCAGTGTTGCTCTCATAGTCCTTAGGATTAGGACTAAGTGGAAAAATTGACTTTCTATTCATAGTGGAAGAATTCCCATTATATTCATCAATATGAATAGAGTTGTTATGTGATGAAGATGTTGACGTTGTACAAAATGAAACTTCACTATCAGGAGAATCCACCCCTTTCAAATAGAATAGGTTGAATGATACAAATGCAGAGTCTCCTAAATATATTATAAAGCTTAGAGAATGAAATTTTCTCTCCAAAAAGTTTCGCCAAAATATTTCCCTCCAAAAATTTTGTTAGATTTATTTCCCTTCATTATTTTATTCTACAATTTATTGAAAAATGTAAACTAAATTTTTTTATGAAATAAACCTTTAAAGTTAAAATTGTAAACTACAAATTTTCTTAAATTATTTTAATAGTTAAAGTATATAATATTTACTAAACAATTGAATGTTTTTTTTTAATTTTTATAATACATTCTAAAACAAATTAATCCCACATTCACCACATTGTAAAACGATTCCATAATATTCACTTTATCATAGTTTCCTATATCGCCATAAAAAAATTAACATGCTAAATTTTCTTTAAAACAAATTAATCCCACATTAATTGTATGGTAAAACATCTTCATACTTTCACCTATATAATAAATTCCATTATCACTATTACTCACAGCACATCAAGATTTTTTGAGATTCGCTGAAAGACTTGGAGCAAATTTGTGGAGCAGCTACGTTGTTATCAACAACATATTCAACGGAGAACTCTCGCAATTGAAAGGTTAGTTAATTTTTTTCCTTGCAATTTTTAATATTAAATAAGTTTAATGAAGTAGAATTTTTTTTTTTAAATTAAAACTTTTTGCGGGCCAAATTTACCCACTATGTCCGCCGTGAGCATGGTGGGCCCGGTAGAGCTCATGACGGCCAAACGAGCCTGGTAATGCTCACGATGGCCAAACAGGCTTGTAGGTTAGAGGCGATGAGTATGGCTAGCCCGCCCACCTACAAGGTGGCAGGGTGATTCTTAGAATTGCCTCTCCACTGCGCGGGCGAGCGTGCTGCCGAGTGGCACGGTGGGAGGCTACCACAACCCCACCCCCCGTGCCACCTCAGCGGCCCGCTCGCCCGGGGGGTGGCAGGCCGTTAGGGTGGCGCTGAGGGGCTGTGTTATAGACATTTTTGGTCACTACAACCCCAATCATAAATGTCCATAAACTAAGGGCTCCTAAGTCCCTAAAGGTGTTGTTCCAACCCCTAAAAGAACAAGGTCAACTAATTACATCATGTCCCAGAAGTTCTCCATGAAAAAACTACTCAGAACTAGTCAAAACTGGATCATTTCACTTGCTCCATGCCCAGGGTGCGATGCATCGCACCTTGTACGCACGGGAAGTGCGTTGCATTTCAAAAATCCTTTCTATGGGGTGCGATGATGAGAAGAGACAAGTGGCGGAGACAGTTTGCGAGGTGGATGATCATGGAATCTTCCAGAAACTTCTCCTACAACACTTGCTTTTCAGAATCGCCCAAGGATGAGTAAGAGATCAATGAGATCTCCAAGTGGAATCAAGAACTATCAGAGAGAAGACACTAATAAAAAAACCCAGAGCTGACTCACACCTCTGAAAATATCTATATATAGATCTCTCATCCTAGAGATCTAGGAGGTTGAAGGCTAGAATTTTGCATCTTGTAAGGAATTGTTGTTGGTTTCTTGAGGCAACATCATAGTGTTGGGTGATCTAAGTTTTGCATGAGGTGAAGAAGGGCTTACTTGCTGAGAGGATGATGCTGGGTCAGAACAATTGGTTGTAACTCTCTTGGCTCTTTCTTGATTATCAATAAAGCTATTCAAGTTTTCCTCCATACTCTTGTGTCATTTATGTTTCATGCATTTGTATAGTCAATTTACATCTGATCCTACAGGTATGTTTCATGCATTTGATGCTTTGATTCTACAGGTACTCTGTGAAGCTGGGTGTACAAGGAAGCAAGCAGCAAAGGACTATCAGAAGAGAGAGGAATCGAACAAGGAACCAAGCACAAGACAGAGGTTGGTCTCCTTTATTCTTCTCTCATCTATCGTTCATAAAAGAAATTGAAAGTAGTTTTACTTTGTTTGTTTCTAAGGTAGCTACCACACCTTAGTGGGATTAGCAGTTCTGCATAGACACTTTTCCCTGTAACAAAATGGTGACTCCGCTGGGGAGCGACTAGGTTGCTTGTTTATCTATCTTGTTGTTTACTTTATAAACTTACAGACGGAGCCTGAAGTCGAGCCAGGTAGCTTTCGAACTGCATTTTCTATGCAAATGCAAAGTAGATAAATGCTGCTTCAGTCAATCTCCGGGTTTTGTTTATGAATTAAACAACTGATTTAAAAACTCTCTAATTGCCCTTGTGGTGGCTCTAGTAACCTCCTTAGATCTACCCCTGTTGTTGATTTACTGATTACCACTTGCTCGGCAAAAATCCCTGAACTGAACTGCAAACTATGAGCCGGAACCCAAGATTGCCTGTTGTACCGTAAAAAGTATTCTACAGTTTTGCGATTGGTTTGGTAATCCCTCTACCTAGATTTCCAGAGCAGTCCCTTTCGTTCCTTTTCAGACTCCTTAACGGAAAAGGTCCATCTAAGAACTTTTCACTTCAGGCTCATTAAAAATTGAAGGCGAGTAGAGTCATCTTTTGTTTTTTCTCGACTCTTAAAAATTGAAAAAACAAGTTGTCTCAAAGCGTCTAAAATTCATCTAATTCGGAAACATACTTCCCCTTGATTTTTAGTTGATCGAGTAATCCACAATCGTGGAAGAAATTCAATTGAAACCCCGTCGTTTGCGGAGGCTTACGAGTCAACCGTCTTTGTCTCCGGAATCGAAACTATTACGGACAAAGTGAACTCGGTTAACCGGTTCCAAATCCCCTGGTAAAGTTAGAACAAGTGTTCCAACAACATCAGAGACTCCGGTCACTCCAAACATTTCTGGTATCCCTGTCTTTACAGAAGAAGTTCAGCAGCCACCGAAGGACAGTAGTACTGATCCTAGTCTGAGGGTAAACACTTGTATCACTGAACCAGTTCCATCTACAACCGGTTCGGAGAGTGTTGTTCCCCAAACATCTGTCCCTGCAGATTCCATACCTTCTTCGGCACCAAAAATATTCTACGGACCTGACGGTCTACCTCTTCCACCTGGTCTGATTGCTGTAGAGGAGATTGTGGAGGATCCTTGTTACAGGGAAAAGTGTCTATATAGAACTGCTCTATCCCACTAAGGTGTGAAAACTACCTTAGAAACAAATAGAGAAAAGCTACTTTTGTTTTTCCTTTATGAATTATAGATAGAGAGGAACAAAAATACCAACCTCTGTCTTGCGCTAATCTCTTGATTTGATCCCTCTCTTCTTTGATAGTCCTCAGCTACCTGCTCCCTTGCACGCCCAGCTTCACAAAGTGCCTGTAAGATCACAGAAGCATAGCACTATACAAAGACATGGATCTATAATCATAAACAATCTAGGATCAGATGTAAATTGACCATACAAATGTAACAAGCATCAATGACACAAAAGCATGGAGGAAAACTCAAATAGCTTTTATTGATAAACAAGAAAAGAGCCAAGAGGAGTTACAACCAGTTGTTCTAACCTAGCATCAACCTCCCAGCAAAGAAGCCCCTCTTCACCTCAAACAAAGCTTAGATCACCCAAAAATCTGATGTTTGTCTCAAGAAACCAACAACAATTCCTTACAATATGCAAAATTCCAGCCTCCGGATCTCTGGGATGAGGGATCCATATATAGATATTTGTAAGGGGGATGAGTCAGCTTGTGATTTGATTAGTGTCTTCTCTCTGATAGTTCTTGCTTCCACTTGGAGACTGCTGGCCTCGTACTCATCCTTGGTCGAATTCAGTGAGGCAAGTGTCACAGGAGAAGATTCTGGAAGCTTCCATTGCCTCTCCACCTCGCGGAAGGACATTGCCATTTGTCATTTCTCGCCCATCGCACCCCACAGAAGGGACTTTTGAAATGCAACACACCCTCACAGTGTATTTGGGTGAGATGCAACACACTTAGCCAGTGGAGCAGCTGCAATGATCCTGTTTTGACCAATTCTGAGCAGTTTCTCATGGAGAACTTCTGGGAGAAGCTGTAATCTGTTGACCTTGTTCCTTTAGGGGTTAGAACAACACTTTTAGGGACTTAGGAGCCCTTGGTTTATGGAAATTTCATGCTTGGAGTTGTAGGGCCCAAAATTGTCTATAACAATTGCCCCCTAAAGCATGAGGCCATTAATCTTTTGATGTCAGGTGAAATGCTTTATTGCGAGGATCCGAAGTTCTTTCAATGCTAGGAGGAGACCTGTAATAAGATACAATACAATACATTATCATCCTAATATTTTCATGATCTGGCTGAGGCGAGAATTCCCATGCTCAACTTTATAAATTCATTTTCATGTAAATAGGACAGACAATCGTCTGAGTGTAGACTGATGATTCTGATAGAGCCATCATCGTTTTGAGTGGATGATTATCTGTGCAGCAATGATGTACATTTAATGTCTTTATTTCCCTAAATATATATCGTAGCTCAGATGGATGAAACTAGATCCGGGGTCTTCAATCTCGTCCGATCTTCACTCGAAGTACAAGTCGATCCATGTGAGGAATGTTCTGAAGTCGAACATGGAAAGACATCGCTTGATTACCAGTCAATGATGTAAACTGTTAACAAGCGCGAGAGGAATCACCGATAATGATAATGACCCTCAAGGTACCGCAGTACAATTCACGTGGTGTGAATAAAGGACTTGGCGTCGAACACCACGCAAAATCTTTCGATCGAAGGCCATTGATGTAAACTTGTCGCCGGAAGTGAGAAACTTGCCATTGAGGCATGCAAGCTTCAAAGTACTGAATGGGGTGTTCCTAGATCAACTTCTTGGATAATGAGCTGATGTCGACAAGAAGTGATTTGTCACAGGAGGGCCTTAATGAATCCCACATCAATGACACAGAATGGAGCAAATGATTTTAATGGAGGTGAAAACGATCTGGTGATATAAGGTTCAGGGTGGCGGTCATGAAAGAATGGAGTATAATGTATGGTAGTGGGTGAGACACAGGTGAAATCACTGAATGGCTTCTCTTGAACATATTGGCGACACTGATGTGATGGATTGGTAGCATTAACCCCAAACGTGGATGGTATGGCGTGACCATGGTGATGTGATCGTTGAATGAAACAACCCAACCCGACTCGGACACGGAGTCGAAGTGTCATGTTCAAGAGCGACTTGCTACCAACAAAGTTTCTTCAAGTTTTCTTCCCAATTTTCCCTAGTCATTACTGACCAGTACCTCTTTATTTTTTTCAAGCTTGAGGAGGATAACATATGCTTGTTCTATAATTTGCCCTTCGGGCAAACCCATCGCTATGATTTAACGAGCCTAGCAACAATGAAACTCGTTCTCGTCTATAGACAAGTTTGTCGCTATTAATCTTTTTAAAGAGTTTAACGACAAAGATAACTCAGTCCTTTTCAATTTTAGAGAGTCTGAAAAGGAACGTAAAGGTAACTCCAAAATTCCTTTTGCGTCATCTAATCCCTTAAGTCCGAAAAAGTATAAAAAAATACAGAAGGGATGAATTTTCGATACTTTTAACGAGCCGAACAAAGCAAGCGCTCGATTTTTTTGTGTAATAATCCCTCAGGTCCAAAAAAATTAAAATCTAGAGGATGGATAGCACTTCCTGTCCCTTTAACGAGCTGGAGAGGCCAATGGCTCGGCAATCTTTTCATATTTTACGAGTCAGTTGAAAAGAGCTTAAAGGAGACTCGCCTTTTGAGGAACGAGTGATAAAATGGGTAGCAGCTGATTCCAGGTAAGGTTTTGAATTTTCCAATCACGACAGTGTTACAAGGATGGCTAGTGAAGTCACTCTTCGCAGTTGTTCCTCAAAATGGGTAAACAATCAAATGGGGGTGAATGATCGGCCAATGAAAAAGTGGAGGTGAGGGTGCAAACACGACCAAGGATTTAATGGCTGAAGTACTACATTCACGATGGTTATTTACCGGGGAATAGTTCATTTTTTAACGAGCTTAAACGCGGGGGGAAACATTTTCTCATGGCTTATGTTTATTTTTTAAGGAGTTTGAACTATGTGCTAAAACTGCTCGATTGAATGGTCCCATTCTGATTTTACCATAAATAGCTTTGTTCTTTCAAAGATTGTACTGTATTTTCAAATGCTTCATCAAATTAGTCAGAAATGAACAATATATGTTTGAAAACGAGTTAGAACACTAATATTTTACTTTGAACTACGTAAAAAGTAATGAAAAAGTGTTTTTATCTCTCATTTTACCATTTCATTTGAACTTTGGTTTGTTGGAGCTTTGGAGGTGCTTTCCCCCTTTGATTTTCATTATCTGATTTCGGGAGATTCTGTGGACGATTCTCGGTGCCGTCTGGACCAGGTAGGAGCTAAACCTGAGCTCTTTCATTTCATGGTTTCCATTTTGCATTTTGAGCTTGATTCCTAGTTTTTCTTAGCCCCTGGGGTTTGAAAAACTCGTTTTGCCTTCAGCGCACCCTCTGTGTATCGAAAGGTGCGTTGAATGTTGGCCTGTCTAAAGGCTATCTGACATGCAACACACCCAGAACACTATTGTAGGTGCGATGGGTGCAAAGAAGGAATTCTGTGCACAATTTTTGATGGAAATTTTGCCTGTTTCTTACCAAAATCAGGATCTAACTCTTCTCTTGTTTGTTTTTCAGAGATCTTTGGAGTAAGATGACCATTACATGCTGAGAACGTGAGCGTGAAGAAGAGGACATCCTTGCCCTACATGATCCGGTTACAGTAAACGCACTGCGGAACTGTGGCTTGCTGAAGTTTTTCCGCATTTCTAGCATGAGACAACAGATCAACTTACTGTAGTATTTGCTCGATGCTTGGGATCCTACCAACCAGGTTTTCCAGATCAGGGGCAAATCTATCCCCTTGACTGTAGTAGACATCTATTTCTTGACTGGCTTGTCGATTCAGGCGGGGTGCCCCCATCTCTTTATCAGGTTCAGCCCGAGGAGGCGACTCTTTGAGAGATTACGTTCGCCGGTACTGG
Source organism: Pinus tabuliformis (assembly GCA_031772625.1). Classification (NCBI taxonomy): domain Eukaryota; kingdom Viridiplantae; phylum Streptophyta; class Pinopsida; order Pinales; family Pinaceae; genus Pinus; species Pinus tabuliformis. Next base: position 1,713,491,271 of record CM062816.1, on the reverse strand, counting down.
AGAGAAGGATCTCAGCTGAGTAAGGATAGCAAGATCATCATCCGTGATGTCACTGACAAGTCCCTCGGGACTATTCTGTTTACTTTTGGTAGGATGGCCGGTGCTGCGGCTCTTCATGTAGCCAACCGATCTTATATGCGGTATGCCTTGGAATGCCTCCAACCGAAGGTGTTCAACTGGTGCGACGCAGTACTTCTTGTGATGAAAGAACAGTTGACCAAGATAAAGAGCGGGAGGTTGAAGAACTTTGGGTATGGTTCTATTTTGACCGCCTTTGCCTTGGAGAAGATACCACTGATGCAGCCGCAGTATATTGCACTCGATTTACCTTCACCTACTGAACCACGTATGCAGAGATGGGTTGACCATATGTCTAGGCATGCTGGTCAGTCTCAGATTTCATTTTCTGATACCTTCTTCAGGTGGTTTGATCGTCAGGAGATGGTTTATTCCGAGTATCCATATGCTGGCATGGACTTCCGGGGTGATCCAGATCTAGTACTGCCGGATGGCGAACAATGGGGCACCATTGGTAAAATCTTTGACCATATTCCTATTTATCGTTTTTCATTTATAATGTCCTTGTGCTTTATTCTATCAAGACTTTAATCAAACTCATGTGTATATGCAGATGTTGGTCCTGTTCGTCTAGTAGCTCGCCCGAGAGTACCAGTTGCCACCCCAGCAGGAGAGGCTGTTGGAAGGGCTATTCTTCGTGACCTCGATGTGGCCGAGACTCTCACAGCGTTACAGGAGCAGGTTGAGGGCCTCACTCTTGGTATTCCAGATGTGAGGACTGACGAGCTACCTTTGAGGCTATAGCGGCATACTACTGGTGTGCCAAGATGATGGACTCGTCTCTTACGCATGATCGCACAGGCTGTGACTTGCTATCACGAGCATCATTAGACTAGGGTGCCCCCTACCATTTTGAGTTTTTGGTCACTCGACCGATTTTGTCTTGGTTACAGAACATTATGTGTAAACCATAAACAGTTATACATATTTTTGATTTTCGGAGTTTTACTTTGGTTAAGTTACATGATCCAAATGCAAACATTGATGGTATGTTTCTTTTTATAAATGTTGCAAATGTCTATCTAACAGATAATTTGCTAATGAGTCAGTTAATGTGTTTAAGTTTCTGGAAATGTGTTGATATTGAATAAAATAAAATTGTCTTTCCAAAATCTTAACCCTTAGGAACATGCGATAAATAGCTGGGTTTCGGATGGAATATATACTAGTGAGTTGTATTATGAGTTGTGAGTCTAGCCTAACAATTAGTTGGCGTATACCATGTGTGATGGCATCAGAGAGAAGTTCTATCAACGTGCTATATTCAGCGATGTTATTTGTTGATCGACCAATACATACCCCTCTGAAACTTACTAACTCGCCGCTTGGATAAAAAATAGCCCAGGCTGTGGAAGATAGGTTCCGCGAACTACGACTCGCTCCGTTGGCATACCCAACACATGACTCCAATGGGTTTGACATCTGCAACAAATGTAAAAAATGGATTACTTGACCAAAATAAACACTTAAGCGAAAACAAAAACATAACAAAAGCATACAGGTTACCATTACGCATAGTAACGCTTGAGGTACAACCCATTACGAGGTTGTGCCAGTGGAATTCCATCATAATCCATTAACTCGTAGGCTCCTTTTGCTAACACCCGTTTAACAATATAGGGGCCCATCCATAAAGACTTAAATTTCCCTGCTCCCAATTTATCGGATTCTTGGTCGTAAAGCAAGACCAAGTCACCTTCTGAGAAGACACGGGGTTTGACATTTTTGTCGAACTGTGCCTTAACTCGTTTCTTATGGGCTTCGTTAACCAAAGCGGCATCACGACGGGTTTCATCCAATTGGATTAATTCCAAGAAACGAGCTTCTTCTTCTGAAGTTCCGGGGAGGAGATCAATTGCGAGTTTGAGAGACGAGATTTCGCACTGGATTGGTAAGACTGCTTCCAGGCCATATACCAGTTGGAAAGGTGTAAACCCGGTTGCATTCCTTACCGATGTCCGGTAAGCCCACAAAGCTGAGTACAGGATTAGGTGCCATCTTCTCTTGTGAACTCCAATCATCCTTTGCAACATGCGTTTCAGGACCTTGTTGATTGCTTCAACTTGTCCGTTTGCTTGCAGATAATATGGAGTAGAGCTGTCGTGAGACAACCCTAGTTTGGCAGCTAATTCGACCATCATGTGATTGCGAAAATGCGATCCATGATCTGTGACTATAGCCTGTGGTACGCCGAATCTAGCGACTACATGATTGAAAAAGAAGAGGGCAGCTGTTTCACCAGTATTATCCAATGTAGGCATCGCCTCGGCCCATTTGGTTAAATAGTTAACTGCGACTATGATATACACATGCCCCCCGGTCGAGGTGGGGTTACATGTCATGAAATCGATGCCCCATTTGGAAAATGGCCCAACAGCAACTATTGGCTGCAGAGGTGCGGGTGGTCTTCTGGTTTTGCTATCAAAAATTTGACAAGCATGGCAACTTCTGACTGCGGTTATGCAATCTTTGAACATTGTTGGCCAGAAGTATCCTGCTCGTAAGATTTTTTGCGCTGTAGCATATCCAGATCGATGCCCCCCACACGCGCTTGAATGACAATCATTCAGGACTTTTTTGGCCTCCTCATGGGTGAGGCACCTTCTCAGAACTGTATCGATACCAGGACAGTAAAGTGTATCACCGACTATCATGTAGTCTTTTGCTTGGTATCGAATACGTTTTTGTTCAGAGTGGGAGGTGTTTGGCCTATATTTTTGGGTTTGGAGATAAATTATTATATCCCCATACCACTCATTGCTTGAAGATATCAGAAACAAACTTTCGTCCACGATTATTTCTTCTGATGTTTCATCGTTGGACGACGATGGGAGATCGCACAATAATTCTGCGAAAACTAGAGCTTTCTTCAACTTGGATTTTACAAATTCCAGATCAAACTCTTGTAGGATTGCTATCCATTTTGAATATTTTCCCCCCAGCAACTGTCGCGACAATATATAAGTCATGGGGTTGCAATCTGACAGAATGGTAGTTTTCCGAAAGAGGACATAGTGTCGAAATCTCTGTATCGCTTGAACAGCTGTGAGTGCTAGCTTTTCAACGTAAGAATATTTTATTTCTGTATCATTTAAGTTTTTACTTAAATAATATATAGGATGTTCAATTCCATCGACTTCTTGAACTAAAACCATTGCGATGGTCGTATCTGCTGCAGCCAGATACAGGTTAAAATCTTTTTGATAATCAAGAGTGGACATTAATGATGCTTTCATTAGTGATTCTTTTAAAGCATCAAAGGAAGCTTGCGCAACTTGATCCCAGACAAAGGGCACTTCCTTTTTCAAAAGACGTGTATAAAATTTAGCAAGTTCGGCGTAATTTGGAATGAACCTCCTCAGAAAGTTTGCTTTCCCTTGGAGTTTCTGAATCTGAAGCAAATTCGAAGGTGGAGGCAAATTTATGATTGCCTGGACCTTACATGGGTCGAGACGAATCTCATCCTTCGAGACTACAAAGCCAAGTAAACGACTAGAACTGACACAAAATACACATTTGTGTGGATTGAGTCGTATCTTGTAGTGTCGGCAATGTAGAAATATCGCTCTTAAGTGCTGCGGGTGATCAGTCCGCTTTCACGAATGAGCCGGAAGGTTGTCGAGGTATGGTTGAACGATGTTTTTGATGTCATGGAAGGCATAATTCATTGCCCTCTGAAACGTCACCCCTGCATTCTTCAAACCAAAGGGTAATTTTCAATATGCGAACGTGCCCCACGGACAAATAAATGCAGTCTTTGACTGGTCCTGTGGGCAGATATTTATTTGATTATACCCGGAGAATCCATCCATGAATGAAAAGATTTCGCATCCGGCGCATTCATCAATTATCTCGTAAATGAAGGGTGTAGGGTAGTTGTCTTTTGGACAAGCTTGATTTACATCCCTATAATTGACGCACACTCTAATTGTTCCTTGTTTTTCATAACAGGGACAATATTCGATACCCAATCGGTTAGAGGAACCGGGTGGATGAAACCAGCATGGAGAAGTTTTTCAACTTCTGCCTTAATGGCAGCGGCTTTCTTGGGGTGCACCTGCCTTAGCTGTTGTCGTACTGATTTGACATCTGGATACATCCTAATTTCATGTTCAACGATACCCGAGTCAATGCCTGGCATTTCACTGTATGACCAAGCAAAGACATCTCTGAATTCGCGAAAAAGAGTGTTATATATTTCCAGTTCTGAAGGAGAACAACATTTGCCAACATAAATATTCTCTACAACATCTGTTTTGGTCGATATATTTATGGTGATAGTCTCTTCAATGTTGGACAAGTTTCGCTCGGAATCCACCGTGTTTACAGTATTTGATAGGAAATCAAAGACTGAAGGATGATAAAGGTCATCTTGAGTATCTTCTCTACAATCCGGAAGAAGGGAACGATGGTGGGAATCATTCCATGGTGCCCCTTCAATTACCATTGATTGTACAATTCCTTCGTCGGTGACATGCACTCGCGACCAAGGATCTGAAGGGGTACCATATTCTTTCGACCTATCTATCCAAACGCTTGATGAGCATTGATTTGGGTTTGCCTCCCATGCTAGGAACATTGATTTCTACAATATTTCCGTTGGGCTTGGGGGCAAAACCATTGCATGATCCATGTCGATATCGTTTTCTGAGATATTTTTAGAAGATATCATATTGCAGGTTCCTACCGACGCTACTTCCGCCAGGTTGATTGGAGGTGGAAGGGCGAAAGTTCCCATTAGTATAGGATCTTTTAGTAGACCTACTCCAATATTTTGAAGCGAATGGGGGCTTCCATGGATCATGGGAATGCTTCTTGTAACTTGAGAACCACTGGGGAGGAAGCTTTGCCGATCGACGATTGTAATCCCCCCTTGAAAGGGAAATGCAATCTTCCTAAAATAGGTCGACACAATAGCTGCCACAGCATATATCCATGGTCTTCCTAGTAGGATGTTGTAATCAAGATTTCCATCGATGACTTCAACATCTATTTCTATCGTTTTCCCTCCTAGTTCAACTTTCAAGTTACTTAGAATACCATATGGGGTATATGTCCTTCCGTCGAATGCTTTTAATTTCATCAAAGATCGCGACAAGGTTGGAGATCCTAAAGTTTTCCAGCAACTCATCGACATAATGCATGTAGATGCTCCCTCATCAATAATTCTTCGATGAACAGTTTTGTTGAGGGCTTTCACTTGAAAAAGGAAAGCTAGTTGAGCTGGTAATTGAGGATCGTATCCTTTATGGTCGAAGGATAAAAGAATGGAATCCTTTGGGTCTATCCCACCAATGGCTGATAATAAAGCCTGCCTTTGGGATGGGCAATTTTGTAGTACTTCAAGAGTCGACATAGCGGATGGAATTTGGGCCAAATCTTCCACTATATTATAATGTTGTGCCGCTCTAGCGCGGGGATTAAACATCGACTTGTGCACAACTCCCTTTGGAGGTTTTATCGTCAATTCAGGAATGATGGGCGGTGCAACTTCTATCGAAGTTGTTTTCGAACTACTAGGTTGATCTTTATCCTTATTGTTTGACAGCTGTGGATTCCCATAATCTTTGTTCCTAGTCGATATCAAAGCATCATTTTGTTGTTTTGAAACTAACAACATTAGCACTAGAGACGGGGAAGCATTTCCACTTTCAACCAGATTTTGGAATGGATCAGTTAACACTGTGGAGGTTCTTGAATTCTTGAAGAATTTCTTAAGCTCAGCTCTGTGTGGACAACTTGCGGTCCAATGATCCTCATCGCATATAAGGCATGGATTTTTTGGTTTCCTATCTCCAGGAGGGTTTGAAGAAGATTTTTCAGGTGATGATTCCTCCTGTTTCTTCTTCTTCCCTTTGCCTTTCTTCTTGCTCCCTGGTTGTTTGGTTTCTTTGCCTTTATCTGTTGATACGGCATTTACTTCCGAAGAAAGAAGTTCATCTTTTGCATTTTGACCTAAAATCTTACGGGCCTTTTTGGATGTAGCCTTTGTCGATTTCGTGTCTGTTGTGCCAATCACGCCATCACCGGCATGAGAGTCATTGTTTGATTTAGGAGGAGGAGGAATGAGAATTCTGGTCTAGGGGCGTCAGGTATTTTATCGGTGAGCGTGCCAGACTGAGTGTAAATCAAGTCCAGATATTGCGCACAAGTGATAACTTGCTCTTCTGTTATGACTCCCCCCTTTGCCACATCTTCCATGATGGAAGGTAGTAATGACTTGATAAACGATTCAGCTAAGAGCTGATCGGGGACATACGTTTTTACCATTCTACGACGACATTGCCACTCATGTATATGATCAGATATGTGAGTGGCCGTTGTCTGTTTGAAATTGGTAAGAAGTTATGTTCCCATTTCGTACCTGATTGGTAAATGAAAATGGGTTAAAAAGGTTGTGGCTAAGGTACTGAAGTTGTCAAACAAAGCTCTAGGCAATTCGATGTACCATTTCGCCGCCGGACCCGTTAACGTCCTCTGAAAGAGGAGAAGTCTTATTGAATCATCATTTAGGGTGTTTGATGAACACCATAGATGAAAGGTCATCACGTGATTCGATGGATCTTCACCCGGATTTCCATTAAATTTAGGAATATCTGATGGAAGTTTATGCGGAATCGCTGGCCACCAAGGGGCGTAAGCGATTGGATCGTTTGTTAACCTATTTAAATCAGGTAACTCTAAAGTTGCCACAAAGGGTAACTGCTGATTTAGGTTAGGTGAAGCATACCCAGGATAAGATGGGATTGCCTGAGCAGTTGGTCTTTGCATACCGGCATAATGCATTTGATGCTGGTAACTTTGGTAAGGTTGGTGGGCATGACCATTGTAAAATGGTTGATTTTGACTGTTTTTAATGTACGGCTGTCCACTATTAGCAAAGATTTGTTGCTTAGAACCTTGGTATACTTGTTGGAATTGCGGTTGTTGGTATTGCACTAGCCATGGTTGTGAAGCCATGTGCTGTTGCCCGATACTAACAGTTTGACCAAGATGAGGGGTAATTGTACCCGTCTAAACCTGTGTCATTCCACCAGTCGGCGATTGTGGTTGAGTCGCAGGGTCAAGGGGTTGTTGCATTACAACCTGAAAAACCTGAGGTTGGCATACACCAGGCAGCGCTTGAACTTGCGACACTGTCACAATAGCTAGCGTAGTTGGGATATTTGACGTAGGTAAGCATTGTTGCATCAAGTATACAACTCTTGGTTGTTGAGGTAGTATAGGTACCCAACCGCTTGAGGTAATTCCAGTATAACCCGAATGTTGTTGTGAACTCCCGTATGGATATCCTCACGGAGGGGATAATGAAAGGGTATACTGCCCCCCATATGGTGGTAATCCAAAACTCAAGGGAATTGTTTGCCCTTAGGGGCCGGACTACCCAAATTTACCTCCAAATGGATCAATCTGTTGAGACTCAACATAAGAGTTTCCGGATACTATTCCGGATGAACAAACAGGAACATACCATACTGTCGAAATGGCCCCTGAGTGGGCTCCTTCTAGCGGTTGAGAACTAGTCAGGACAGATGGTATACCGGCGAACATTGTCGGAGTGATCACAGGGAGTTCTGTCGTCGCTGTGTCAGATGACACAGTCCTAGATGTTGATGGTTGTTCAGACATTTATAGTCTATCCAAAAGATTACCTAGCGATTCTACTGGAGCTTCCTCCGGTGGAAGACTAACTTCTGATGAAGAAGCATATAGAGTGATCCCGACTCCAAATTGCGATGGAGTACTCGTTGGAGGATCTTCCACAATTTCTTTTATGGCAATCAGACCAGGTGGAAGGGGAAGACTGTCAGGTCCGTAGAATATTTCTGGTGCCGAAGAAGGTATGGAATCGGCAGCGATAGATGTTTGAAGAGCAAGACTCTCTGAACCGGTTAAAAATGGAACTGGTTCGGTAACATAAGTGTTTACTCTCTGATCCGGATTTAAACAAGAATGCAACAAATTACAGAGATAACCATATACACAAAGATGCAGCGGAAATAATACTTCATTTCATTAATGGGAAATACTGAAATATGCTTACAATCAGAAATGGAAATAAACCAGCTAGGGCGATGGTAGCTTATCTCTGAGAAGAGATGTGATGGCTACATGCCTCTGAACTGTGTTACAATGAGGCTCGAAGGCCTATTTATTGTTGAGAAACAATGGAAAACCCTTAACATTCCAAAACCTAACCCTAGGAGATGAAACGCCAAACTATGGGCCCCGTTTGGGGGTAAGTTGGTACATCAACTTCCCGGGGTCGTAACTTTGGCACATGATCTCCGTTTGACGCATACAATAGCTCATTAGAAAGATCTATCCGAGCACTATCATTGTTGGACCCTTGTTGCCCCCGGATTCCCCAAAAAACGTCGTTTAGGGCCTCAAAACAGCTCCAGAAGTTCAGGACCCGAAAAAGTGCTAAAAATAGTAAGTTGTGCTACAATTAAGGAAACTGAAAATGCTGAGAAAGACAATGGTGGGGGTCCAGGTGGACTTGGCAGGTGGCCACCAATATCCACCTGGATCATTCCTCCCCCCTTAGGAAGCAATGGTCCCCATTGCGTTGAGTTCCTCCATGAGATGAGGAAACTTCTGTTGAACTTGTTCCCTGGTGAGCCACTTGCCCTGCTGAAGGAGTTGGCCTGCTTTGACAACTTGATACAGTTGGATATTCTGTTGGCGAGTGTTCTTGATCTGTGTGTCCATGATCTGATCAGTTGCAGCTTGTTCCATGCAATTTGGATTTAATTCTGTGGGTTTGAGCTGTTCTGCAATGTCGGATGTGTCTAGCAATGGTGGAAAGTATGGCCGAAGGCGGTCCACATTGAACACTGGGTGCAGGCCAAGGAATGGGGGAATGCTGAGCTCAAATGCATTGTCTCCCATAGCCTTAGTAATGGTGTAAGGACCATATCAGAGTGGTCTCAATTTCCGATAGGCTCCAGTAAGGCGTTCCTTTTGCAAATGCAACCAGACTTTGTCGCCCACCTGAAACTTGTGTGGCACCCGATGTTGATCATGTCGTTGCTTGTACTTGGCATTTCATTTCTCAAGAATGTCATGGACCTGCTGGCGAATATGTTGGATGCGCTCAATGAAGCTGGTGGCCTTATCTGTTTCGGACTGGACATGAGCTGAATTCATGTGAGTAGCTGCAAGTGGCATGGCCACATCAATGGGACATAATGGCTGGAATCCCAAACCCACCTCAAAAGGGCTATGGCCAGTGGAGCTGTGAAGAGCTCGGTTGTAGCTATGCTGAACATAGGGGAGGCTCTCGTCCCATGTGCGTGGATGCTTTGAGTTATACATGCGCAGAATGTGCACAATCATCCTATTGACAACCTCTGTCTGGCCATCAGTTTGAGGATGGAAGGCTGTGGACTTCGTGAGTTTGGTGTCCAGCATTGACCAGAGACTGGACCAAAATGTGCTGAGAAACCGACTGTCCCGATCTGAGATGATAGACTGTGGGATCCCAAAGTGCACCCACACTCGTTCAAAGAAGAGTTTAGCAGTGGCTTCTGCTGTGATATTCTTCTTGCAGGCCACCATAATGGCCGTCTTTGAGAACCTGTCGACGACCACAAAAACACAGTCATTTCCATGCTTAGTGGAAGGAAGGCCTGACATGTAATCCATGGAGATGGATTCCCAAGGTCGACTAGGGGTAGGCAACGGGGTATAGAGGTTGTGCTTCTTAATGGCCGGTTTGGCAATGGCACAGGCAGTACATGATCGGATGTACTTCCCAACATCTTGTCGAAGATTCGGCCAATAGAAATAATTTTGCAGTACTGCCACTGTTTTCTCGACCCCGAAATGCCCAGCAGCCTGACTGTAGTGTGCTTCCCAAATCATCTTGGCACGCTCGCTTGAAGGAACACAAAGGTGACCGAGGTGGCATAATAGGGCATCCTGGAGGTGAAAATCTGCAACCTGCCGACCCTCCAAGAGTGTCTGGTATGTGTGGCCGAATTCTGGGTCGCTTTTGTAGAGAAGTGGCCAATCAGAAGTCTCATGCCCACAAGAGTTGAGCACGGTGGTTAGCGCCATGATCAGTGGTCGACTGAGGCAATCTGCAACATTATTGGTGCTACCCTTTTTATACTTGATATGCAGGTGAAACTGTTGCAGGTATGTAGACCACTTCTGATGGAGATCATTCTGCAATTTCCCTTGGGTCTGTATGAACTGCAGAGGTCGGTGGTCTGTGTGGATGACCGTTTCCTTCCCCAATATGTAATGCTTCCAATGTCGGCAGGCCTGTACAATGGAATACATCTCTTTATCATAAGTGGGGTACTTCCGGACTGTGTCTGAAAGTGTTTCACTGTGATATGCCACTGGATGTCCATGTTGAGTAAGGACTGCCCCAATAGCATAGTCAGAGGCATCTGTCTCGACCTCAAATGGTTGTTGTAAATCTGGTAACACTAGCACTGGTGCCGTGCAGAGGCGATCCTTCAACTCCCTGAATGCCTTCTGTTGAGATTCAGACCAAAAGATTTTTGCTTTCACCCCACCCTTGGTGACTTGACTCAAGGGCCAAGAAATATGAGAAAACCCCAACACAAACCTGCGGTAGAAGTTGGCAAGACCTAGAAAGCTGCGGAGCTCTGTTAGAGTGGTTGGAGAGGGCCAATCCCGAATGACTTGGATCTTGGCTGGATCGACATGCACCCCCTGTTCATTAATGATGTATCCCAGATACTGAACCTGGGTCATGCCAAAAGTGCATTTCTCCAAATTGGCACATAGCTTGTGTTGCCGCAGTGTTTGGAGAACCTGTCGGATGTGGTGGAGGTACTCTTCCCAACTCTGGCTGAAGATCAGAATGCCATCCAAGTATACTACTACAAAGGAGTTGGTGAATGGCCGCAAGATGTCATCCATTAGCCTCATAAAGGTTGTAGGAGCATTCGTCAATCCGAAAGGCATGACCAACCATTCGAAGAGGCCCTCCTTGGATTTGAAGGCAGTCTTCCACACATCGGAGGGTTTGATTGGTACCTGGTGATATCCCGACTTCAGGTCGATCTTGCTAAAATATTTCGCCCCCTTTAGTTGGTCTAGGAGGTCATCAATCCGCGGGATCGGGTACCTATTACGGACAGTGATCTTGTTCAGCGCCCGATAGTCAATACAGAGTCTCCACGTCCCATCCTTCTTCTGTACCAACACGATCGGGCTCCCACAGGGCGATGAACTCGGACGGATGTGACCTTTCTGCAGGAGCTCCTGAATCTGCCTCTTGATTTCATCGTTCTCCAGCATGGAGCGCCGATAAATTGGTCCATTGGGTAGCGGCGCACCTTGGGTCAGATCGATGGAGTGCTTGACTTGACAGTGCAGAGGAACCCCTGCCGAGGAGGTGAAGATGTCCTCGTACTCCTCCACAACCTTGTCCATCTGTAGTTGTCGTGCAGAGGGGCCCCGTTTGGAGGCCGCGGCCACTGTCTTCTTCTTTCCTTGAGGGCGTATCATCAGGAAAACAAATTTCCTGGTTTTGGAAATGATCTTACTGCATTGTTTTACAGTAATCAAAGAGAGGGCGACAGGTGGTGCTACCTCTGGTATCCTGAACAACTTATTTCCCAATGTAATAATAATAGCACGGGGCCTTGATTCATACACAGCATGTCGCTTCCACAAGTATGGTTGTCCTAGTAATACATCACAAACTTCAAGGGGAGCAATGTCACACAATACCTCATCTGTGAAGGGCTTGATGTTGTATGGAAGGCGACACTGCTGGCTCACGCGAAGATCTCGTCCTTGGTGAAGCCACCCAATGGTGTATGGTTGTGGATGTGTTGTGGTCGGTAAGCCCAACCGCTTCACGGCCTCTGCCGAAATGAGGTTCTTTTGACTCCCGCTATCAACAATGAACTGTATCGGGGAGCCCTTTACCCACATCTGGGAGTGGAAGAGACGCTCCTCCTCCTCTGGATCTTCGGGTTCATTTTTCTGGATCTTTGCGGTAGCAACAGTGGCGCTGGGGTCTGCATCAATGATCTGCTTCCCTTTTTCATACCCCTTATCGGGTTCTGACTCAGAGTCGGAACATGCATCTGATTCTGAAACCTTTAGCTCAGCCACCAGTGACTGCTTGGCCCGACACTCACTTGTGTTGTGAGTGGAGCTCTTATGGAACTCGCACCATTTTCTAGTGTCCCTTCTCGGCTTCGCGGCGCTGTTCTTTGGTTGCAGCTTCGGCTGGTTGTCTTGGGCTGTCCCGCCTTGGCTTTGTCCTTTGTTCTGCGGTTTAGGGGCACCTTTCCCCTGCTTTGGATTCGCAGATCCAAAGTCTCACTTCTTTTGTTTAAACTTCTACTCGAACTTGACGGCATACCGGTATGCTGCGCCAAGCGAGGGGATGTTTAGGAATTGTATTTCTTCCTGGATGTACTTGTGCAGGCAGCCACGGTATTTGAGTATCAAATGTTGCTCTGAATCCTTGATACCCAACTTTGTGCGCAGGGTATGGAAAAGATTGGTGAACTCCGGCACGTCTTGGTCCCTTCCCTGCCGCAGCGTGGTCCACTTTATGTATTCATCCTCATAGCTCCCGACAGGGTAGTACTGCTCCTTGATGGGATCCCGGAACGAATCCCAGGTGGGTGCGGCTGAAAATAGTGAGCCAGTACTTTCATCCTTCTGCTTGCAGTAGGTTTCCCACCAGTCCTTGACGTGGGGGGCTGCTTTGAGGAGAGCAAAAACAATCTTTTCCCGACTCGAAAATTCATGAACAGAAAAATAACCCTTTAGCAGATTTAACCATTTATCTACGGCATCTGCATCTATCTGACCCTCGAATATGGGGATTTCAAAATTAACTTGTACCTTAAAGGGTGTGGCGTTTCCAGAGTAGCTGCTGGAAGCCGATGCGTTGCTTCTGGGTAGCCGCTGAAGGATCTGAGCAAAGTTGTCCATCCTCGCGTTCCATTGTCGCTCGAGGGCTTCTTCGAGCAAGATTTTGATGGGATCTCCTGCCCCCTCGTCTTTCTTCTCGTCCACCATGCGAGGCTGTCGGGATTTGCGAGGCTGGTCTTGCAAAGGTTCAACCAGTTCAAGCCCTAACTCCTTATATCCCGACCTTGTTGGGGACATGCAAAGAAAAACAGAGAAAAAGCAGACCGCTCTGATACCACTGATCCGGATTTAAACAGGAACGCAACAAATTACAGAGATAACCATATACACAAAGATGCAGCGGAAATAAGACTTCATTTCATTAATGGGAAATACTGAAATATGCTTACAATCAGAAATGGAAATAAACCAGCTAGGGCGATGGTAGCTTATCTTTGAGAAGAGATGTGATGGCTACATACCTCTGAACTGTGTTACAATGAGGCTCGAAGGCCTATTTATTGTTGAGAAACAATGGAAAACCCTTAACATTCCAAAACCTAACCCTAGGAGATGAAACGCCAAACTATGGGCCCCGTTTGGGGGTAAGTTGGTACATCAACTTCCTGGGGTCGTAACTTTGGCACATGATCTCCGTTTGACGCGTACAATAGCTCATTAGAAAGATCTATCTGAGCACTATCATTGTTGGACCCATGTTTCCCCTGGATTCCCCAAAAAACGTCGTTTAGGGCCTCAAAACGGCTCCGGAAGTTCAGGACCCGAAAAACTGCTAAAAATAGTAAGTTGTGCTACAATTAAGGAAACTGAAAATGCTGAGAAAGACAATGGTGGGGGTCCAGGTGGACTTGGAAGGTGGCCACCAATATCCACCTGGATCACTCTCAGACTAGGATCAGTATCACTGTCCTTCTGTGGCTGCTGAACTTCTTCTGTAGAGGTAGGGATTCCAGAAATGTTTGGAGTAACCAGAGTCTCTGATGTTGTTGGAACACTTGTTCTAACTTTAATAGAAGATTTGGAACCGGTTAAACGAGTTCACTTTGTCCATACTGGCTTCGATTCCAGAGACAAAGATGGTTGACTCGTAAGCCTCCGCGAACGATGGGGTTTCAATTGACTTTCTTCCACGATTGCAGATTACTCGATCAACTAAAATAAAGGGGAAGTATGTTTCCGAATTAAATGAATTTTAGACGCTTTGACAAAACTTGCTTTTTCAATTTTTAAGAGTCGAGAAAAAACAAAAGATGACTCTAGTCTCCTTCGATTTTTAATGAGCCTGAAGTGACAAGTGCTCAGATGGACCTTTTCCGTTAAGGAGTCTGAAAATGAACGAAAGGGACTGCTCTGGAAATCTAGGTAGAGGGATTACCAAACCAATCGCAAAACTGCAGAATACTTTTTACGGTACGACAGTCAATCTTCCCGAATGCTGTATTCAGTGCATTGCGATCGATAGGGCGGCAGACACGGCTTCCTATGGATAAAGGATTAAACCTATTGGGGTCTCCCAAAATATACTCGACGGTACGTGGGAGCACAAGTCTGTACTGGCACTTATCGTCTCAAAGTGGAGGAATCACCCAACCATCAATGAGAACAACAGTTACCAGGCTTTACGACGCCGGAATACGTCTCTAGCCTAGACTTTTAAATGTTGTGCGTTAAGTTCTAAAGAGTTGTTAGATTCATTGAATTTATTTTAAGTTGATCTTGTTTATAAAGTTTACCTTTCGGGTTCACCACGAGATGTAGATGGAATTCCTAAAATGCAATCTAAGATGATAAACAAACTTTTTATCTCCTTTATGCAATGAAAATCCTAGCTACTAGGGAAAAGAAAGACAGAATCTTTTCAGAAAGAGCAAAGAGCACACTCTAAATGCACTTTCCTAAATCAAGCCAATCAGACTGTCTATATGCAAATGCATATGCATGTATTTGTTTTCGACTTTCTTACTATATGAATGCTAAAAAGAAAGTTGATGCACAAATATGAACTTCTTTTCAAGCGACAAATATCAACAAGTTTCTTTTCAAAATCAAAAAATGGAGACGATCACAACACCTTACGATTTTGAAATGAATACTTGTTCTCAACACTAGAAAATTACAAATTCAGACCAAAAGCAATAGTAACAGGATAATAGACCATCAACAATAATTAAACTCTTTCCTACGATTGAAATTGACACTTGCAACAGTTTCAAATCAAAGGACGACAGTACGATTACGCTACTTTTACAAAGGAGAACTGTAAATGACTCAACAAACACACAAAAACATCTACAGTTCTTTTGTACAAAGGAGGCGGAATAACATCAAGGAAAAGGGGTTTCAAACAGACATAAACTGATCAAAGGTAGCAAAATTGAAGAATAGAACTGGAAAGGATGAACCATAGAAGCCACAACTGCACAGAGCTAGTCTGATCAGTGCACCTGTAACACAGAGAATCTGAAATGTAGCGCAGGTTGTCCACTCAAGAAGTGCGCTGAAATTCAGAATCTCTGAAAAGTACCTATGTTGGGCTAGAAACGAGACTCTGTTCGGGTTCCGGGTCACAGTTTGCAGTTCAGTTCTTGGGTTTTGGCCGAGCAAAAAGCAATCAGTAATGCAACAATCAGGGGTAGATCTAAGGAGGATCTAAGAGCTATCACAAGGGCAATCAGATAGTTTGTGAATCAGTTGTTTAAATCATAAACAGATCCAGTAGATGGATTGAAGTAGCAGTTGTCTACTTTGCATTTGTTATGGCAAATGAAGTTCGAATGCTACTTGTAAGTTTATGAAACAAACAACAAAGAATGATAAACAAACAAACTAATTAGCTCCCCAGCGGAGTCGCCATTTTGTTACAGGGAAAAGTGTCTATATAGAACTGCTCTATCCCACTAAGGTGTGACAGCTGCCTTAGAAACAAATAGAGAAAAGCTACTTTTGTTTTTCCTTTATGAATTATAGATAGAGAGGAACAGAAAGACCAACCTCTGTCTTGTGCTAATCTCCTGATTTGATCCCTCTCTTCTTTGATAGTCCTCAGCTACCTGCTCCCTTGCACGCCCAGCTTCACAAAGTGCCTGTAAGATCATAGAAGCATAGCACTATACAAAGACATGGATCTATAATCATAAACAATCTAGGATCAGATGTAAATTGACCATACAAATGTAACAAGCATCAATGACACAAAAGCATGGAGGAAAATTCAAATAGCTTTTATTGATAAACAAGAAAAGAGCCAAGAGGAGTTACAACCAGTTTTTCTAACCCAGCATCAACCTCCCAGAAAAGAAGCCCCTCTTCACCTCAAACAAAGCTTAGATCACCCAACAATCTGATGTTTGTCTCAAGAAACCAACAGCAATTCCTTACAATATGCAAAATTCCAGCCTCCGGATCTCTGGGATGAGGGATCCATATATAGATATCTGTAAGGGGGATGAGTCAACTTGTGATAGTGTCTTCTCTCTGATAGTTCTTGCTTCCACTTAGAGACTGATGGCCTCTTACTCATCCTTGGTCGAATTCAGTGAGGCAAGTGTCACAGGAGAAGATTCTGGAAGCTTCCATTGCCTCTCCACCTCGCGGAATGACACTGCCATTTTTCATTTCTCGCCCATCGCACCCCACAAAAGGGACTTTTGAAATGCAACGCACCCTCACAGTGTATTTGGGTGAGATGCAACGCACTTAGCCAGTGGAGCAGCTGCAATGATCCTGTTTTGACTAATTCTGAGCAGTTTCTCATGGAGAACTTCTGGGAGAAGTTGTAATCTGTTGACCTTGTTCCTTTAGGGGTTAGAACAACACTTTTAGGGACTTAGGAGCCCTTGGTTTATGGACATTTCATGCTTGGGGTTGTAGGGCCCAAAAATATCTATAACAATCCTCTATCTAGTACTCCATCGCAATTTGGAGTCGGGATCACTATGTATCCTTCTTCATCAGAAATTAGTCTACCGCCAGCGGAAGCTCCTGTAGAATCGCTAGGTAATCTTTTGGATAGACTAGAAATGTCTGAACAACCATCAACATCTAGGACTATGTCGTCTGACACAGCGACGACAGAACTTCCTGCTATCACTCCAACAATGTTCGTCGGTGTACCATCTGTCCCAACTAGCTCTCAATAGCTAGAAGGAGCCCACTCAGGGGCTATTTCGACGGTAGGTCCGTTCCTATTAGTTCATCCGGAATAATATCCCCAAACTCTTATGTTGAGTCTCAACAAATTGATCCCTTTGGAGGTCAATTTGGGCAGTCCGGTCCTCAAGGGCAAACCATTCCCTTGAGTACTGGATTACCACCGTATGGGGGGCAGTATGCCATTTCATTGTCCCCTCCGAGAGGACAACCATACAGGAGTTCACAACAAAATTTGAGTTATGCTGGAATTACGTCAAGCGGTTGGGTACCGATACTACCTCAACAACCAAGAGTTGTATATTCGATGCAACAATGTTTACCTATGTCAAGTATACCAACTACGCTAGCTATTGTGACGGTGTCGCAAGTACAAGCACTGCCTATTGTATGCCAACCTCAGCCTTCTCAGGTTGTAAGGCAACAGCCTCTTGACCCTGCAACTCAACCGTAATCGTCGACTGGTGGAATGACACAGGTTCAAACGGGCACAATTACCCCTCGTCTTGGTCAAACAGTTAGTATCGGGCAACAACACATGGCTTCACAGCCATGGCTAGTGTAATGCCAATAACCACAGTTCCAACAATTATACCAAGGTTCTGAGTAACAAATCTTTGCAAATAGTGAGCAGCCGTATATTCAAAATGGTCAAAATCAACTATTCTACAATGGTCATGCCCACCAACCTTACCAAAGTTACCAGCATCAAATGCATTATGCTGTTATGCAAAGACCAACTGCTCAGGCGATCCCATCTTATCCTGGGTATGCTTCACCTAACCTGAATCAACAGTTACCCTTCGTGGCGACTTTAGAGTTACCTGATTTAAATCGGTTAACAAATGATCCAATCGCTTACGCCCCTTGGTGGCCAGCGATTCCGCATAAACTTCCATCAGATATTCCTAAATTTAATGGAAATCCGGGTGAAGATCCGTCGAATCATGTGATGGCCTTTCATCTGTTGTGTTCATCAAACACCCTAAACGATGATTCGATTAGGCTTCGCCTTTTTCAGAGGATGTTAACTGGTCTGGCAGCAAAATGGTATATCGAATTTCCCAGAGCTTTGTTTGACAACTTCAGTACCCTAGCCATAACCTTTTTAACCCATTTTCAATTACCAATAAGGTATGAAACGGGAACGGAACTTCTTACCAATTTCAAACAAACAACGGCCACTCACATATTTGATCATATACATGAGTGGCGACGTCGTCGTAGAATGGTAAAAACGTATGTTCCTGATCATCTTTTAGCTGAATGGTTTATTAAGTCATTATTGCCTTCCATCACGGAAGATGTGGCAAAAGGAGGAGTCGTCACTGAAGAGCAAGTTATTGATCATGCACAATATCTAGACTTGATCTATACTCAGTCTGGCACGCTCTACGATAAAATACCTGGTGCTCCTAGACCGAAATTTTTTGTTCCTCCCCCTCCTAAATCAAACAAAGACTCTCATGCCAGTAATGGCGTGATAGGTACGACAAGTGCGAAATCAACAAAGGCTACATCTAAGAAAGCCCGTAAGATTTCTGATCAAAATGCAAATGAAGAACTTATCGCCTCGGAGGTAAATGCCATGTCGACCGACAAGGGCAAACAACTAAAGCAACGAGAGGGCAAGAAGAAAAAGAAAGGGAGGAAAAAGAAGCAGGATGAGTCATCTCCTGAAAAATCTTCTGCAAACCCTTCTAGGCAAAGGAAACCCCCTGCGGGGTGTCATATATGTGATGAGGATCATCGGACGAGAGATTATCCACATAAAGTTGAAGTTAAAAAACTCTTTAAGAGTTCAAAAACCTTAGCAGTATTGACTGATCCGTTTCCAAACCCGGGAACCAAACTGGTTGCTAATCAAAATGCTTCCCGATCCCAAGTGCTTATGTTGTCTATCTCAAAGCAGCAAAATGATGCTTTGACAAGGAATAAAGATTACGGGAATCCACAGCTGTCAAATAACAAGGCTAATGAACAACCTAGTAGTTTGACAACAACTTTGACCGAAGTTGTGCCACCCATCATTCCTGAACCAATGATAAAGTCGCCAAAGGGAGTAGTACACAGATTGACATTTAATCCTTGTGAAAAAGTAGCACAGAATTATAATATAATAGAGGACCTGGCCCAATCGCCGTCCGCTATGTCGACACTTGAGGTACCGCAAAATTGCCCCTCCCAAAAGAAAGCTTTATTATCAACAATAGGTGGGATTTACCCAATGGATTCCAATCTTGTGGCCTTTGATCATAAAGGATATGACCCTCAGTTACCAACTCAACTAGCTTTCTTTATTCAAGTGAAAGCCCTCAACAAAACTGTTCATCGAACAATTATTGATGAGGGGGCATCTACATGTATTATGTCGATGAGTTGCTGGAAAAATTTAGGCTCACAAGCCTTGTCGAGATCGTCAACGACGTTAAAAGAATTTGATGGGCAATCATACACCCCATATGGGATTTTAAGTAACTTGCAAGTTGAACTAGGGGGAAAAACAGTAGAAATAGATGTTGAAGTAATCGACGGAAACCTTGATTACAACATCCTACTGGGAAGGCCCTGGATATATGCCATGGCCGCAGTTGTGTCGACCTACTTCAGGAAGATTGCATTTCCCTTCCAAGGAGGAATTACAATCGTCGACCAACAAACATTTCTCCCCAACAGTTCACAAGTTACAGGAAGCATTCCAATGATCCATGGAAGCAATCATTCGCTTCAAAATATTGGAGTAGGCCTCCTAAAAGACCCTGCCTTAATGGGTACTTTTTCCCTACCGCCTCCGAGTAATTTGGCGGAAGTGGCCACAATGGAAACCTACAATATGAAATCTTCTATATCTAATGGATTTGGAAGATTCCTAAACATTTTTTCAGCATGCATCATCGCGATTTTAGAAATATTGTAGCAATCAATTTTCTTGGCTTGGGGGGCAAACCCAAATCAATGCTCATCGAGTGTTTGGATAGATAGGTCTAAGGAATATGGCACCTCTTCAGATCCTTGGTCGCATGTACATTCTACAGATGAAGGAATCATTCAATCAATGATAATAGGAGAGGCACCATGGGAAGATTACCACCATCACTCCCATCTTCCGGATTACCACGAAGATTATTCCAGCAACCTTAATCATCCATCAGTTTTTGATTTTCTATCAAATACTGTAAATACGGTGGATTTCGAGGATGGTTCTTATCTCATGTCGACCTCGTTAAAAAATGAAACAAGGAGTCATGAGGATAGTTCTTTTACTGTGTCAACCTCATTAAAAAATGAAACAAATCCCCTTTCCAAATCTCAAAGGTAAACCTTCATTCCAACCACCGAGTTGAATGCAATGAAGCTTGGGGGGCATGCACCTGAATTTATGTTATTATGCTGGGGGCATGCAAACTTACCACGAGCAGTGTTACTGCAGGGTTCAAGCTCGTTAAAAAATAAACCCGCCACGAGCAGTGTTATTGCAGGGTTCAATCTCGTTAAATAATAAACCCGCATCGAGTAGTTTTAACGCAGACTTCATGCTTGTTAAAAAATAAACATAAGCAATGAGAAAATGTTTCCCCTAGCATTTAACCTCAATAAAAAATGAACCAATTCCCGGTGAATAATCATTGTGAATGTAGTACTTTAGCCTTTAAAGCCTTGGTCGTGTTCCCATCACCACCTTCACTCTGTATTGGCCGATCATTCACCTCCATTTGATTGTTTACCCCTTTTGAGGAACAGCTGCGAAGAGTGATCCTGCTAGCCATCCTTGTAACACTACCGTGATTGGAAAATTCCAAACCTTACCTGGAATCAGCTGCTACCCAATTTTATCACTCGTTCCTCAAAGATGAGTCTCCTTTAAGCTCTTTTCAACTGACTTGTAAAATATGAAAAGATTGCCGAGCCATTGGCCTCTCCAGCTCATTAAAAGGACCGGAAGTGCTATCCCTCCTTTAGATTTTAATCTTTTTGGACCTGAGGGATTATTACACAAAAAGATCAAGCGCTTGTTTTATTCGGCTTGTTAAAAGTATCGAAAATTCATCCCTTCTGTATTGTTTTATACTTTTTCGGACTTAAGGGATTAGATGACGAAAAAGGATTTTTGGAGTTTCCTTTACGTCCTTTTTCAGACTCTCTAAAATTGAAAAGGACCAAGTTGTCTTTGTCGTTAAACTCGTTAAAACCTAATAGCGACAAACTTGTCCATATCAGACAAGAACGAGTTTCACTATCGCTAGGCTCGTTAAAACATAGCGATGGGTTTTCCCGAAGGGCAAATTATAGAACAAGCATATGTTATCCTCCTCAAGCTTGACAAAAATAAAGAGGTATTGGTCAGCAATGACTGGGGAAAATTGGGAAGAAAACTTGAAGAAACTTTGTTGGTAGCAAGTCGCTCTTGAACATGACACTTTCACTCTGCATCCAAGTCGGGTTGGGTTGTTTCATTCACCAGTCACATCACCATGGTCCCATCACGCCATCCACATTTGGGGTTAATGCTACCAATCCATCACGTCAGTGTCACCGATATGTTCAAGATAAGTCACTCAGAGAATTCACTTGTGTCTCACCTGCTGCAATACATTTACGCTCCATTCTTTCATGACCGCCACCCTGAACCTTATATCACCATATCGTTTTCACCTCCATTAAAATCATTTGCTCCGTTCCATGTCATTGATGTGGGATTCATTAAGGCCCTCCTATGACGGATCACTTCTTGTCGACATCATCTCATTATCCAAGAAGTCGATCTAGGAATACCCCTTTCAGTACTTTGAAGCTTGCATGCCTCAATGGCAAGTTTCTCACTTTCGGCGACAGGTTTACATCAATGGCCTTCGACCAAAACATTTTGCGTGGTGTTCGACGCCAAATCCTTTATTCACACCACACGAATTGTACTGCAGTACCTTGAGGGTCATCATCATTATCGGTGATTCCTCTCGCGCCTGCTAACGGCTTACATCATTGGCTGGTAATCAGGCGATGTCTTTCCATGTTTGACTCCAGAACATCTCTCACATGGATCGACTTGTACTTTGAGTGAATATCGAACGAGATTGAAGACCCCAGATCTAGTTTCATCCATCTGGGCTGTGATATTTATTCAGGAAAATAAAGACATCAAATGTACATCATTGCTGCACAGATAGTCATCCAATCTAAGGGATGATGGCTCTACCAGAATCATCAGTCTACACTCAAACGATTGTCTGTCCTATGTACATGAAAATGAATTTATAAAGCTGAGCATGGGAATTCCTGCTTCAGCTAGATCATGAAAATATTATGAAGATAATGTATTGTATTGTATCTTATTACAGGTCTCCTTCCAGCTTGAAGGAACTTCGGATCCTCAGGATAAAGCATTTCACTCGACATCAAAAAGATTAATGACCTCATGCTTTAGGGGGCAACTGTTATAGACATTTTTTGGCACTGCAACCCCAATCATAAATGTCCATAAACTAAGGGCTCCTAAGTCCCTAAAGGTGTTGTTCCAACCCCTAAAAGAACAAGGTCAACTAATTACATCATCTCCCAGAAGTTCTCCATGAAAAAACTACTCAGAACTGGTCAAAACTGGATCATTTCACTTGCTCCATGCCCAGGGTGCGATGCATCGCACCTTGTACACACGGGAAGTGTGTTGCATTTCAAAAAGCCCTTCTATGGGGTGCAATGGACGAGAAAAGACAAGTGGCGGAGATAGTTTGCGAGGTGGATGATCATGGAATCTTCCAGAAACTTCTCCTATGACACTTGCCTCTCAGAATCGCCCAAGGATGAGTAAGAGATCAATGAGATCTCCAAGTGGAATCAAGAACTATCAGAGAGAAGACACTAATAAAAAAACCCAGAGCTGACTCACACCTCTAAAAATATCTATATATAGATCTCTCATCCTAGAGATCCAGGAGGTTGAAGGCTGGAATTTTGCATCTTGTAAGGAATTGTTGTCGGTTTCTTGAGGCAACATCATAGTGTTGGGTGATCTAAGCTTTGCATGAGGTGAAGAAGGGCTTAATTGCTGAGAGGATGATGCTGGGTCAGAACAACTGGTTGTAACTCTCTTGGCTCTTTCTTGATTATCAATAAAGCTATTCAAGTTTTCCTCCATACTCTTGTGTCATTAATGTTTCATGCATTTGTATGGTCAATTTGCATCTGATCCTAGATTGTTTATGATAATAGATCCATGTTCTTGTATAGTGTTATGCTGCTTTGATTCTACAGGTACTCTGTGAAGCTGGGTGCACAAGGAAGCAAGCAGCAAAGGACTATCAGAAGAGAGAGGAATCGAACAAGGAACCAAGCGCAAGACAGAGGTTGGTCTCCTTTAT
The DNA here is from genome assembly GCA_031772625.1 of Pinus tabuliformis. Lineage (NCBI taxonomy): Eukaryota > Viridiplantae > Streptophyta > Pinopsida > Pinales > Pinaceae > Pinus > Pinus tabuliformis. The sequence continues at coordinate 1,713,467,803 of CM062816.1, read as the reverse complement.
TCTTCTCTCATCTATCATTCATAAAGAAAAACGAAAGTAGTTTTACTTTGTTTGTTTCTAAGGTAGCTACCACACCTTAGTGGGATTAGCAGTTCTGCATAGACACTTTTCCCTGTAACAGGCTGCCACATCCTCCCCTGGTGGCCTGCCCGCCAGCGGGGTGGTGGGGCGACAGTTGGCAGTGTGGCAGGGAGTTTCTGAGAATCACCCCACCACCCTGCGGTGGGGCAAGCCACCGAGGTGGCACGGGAGGGGTTGGGAAGAGGGCAGTGGTTGGGCCGCTATGGTGGGCTAGGCGGGCGGACCCAATGGCTGGTTCGATTGGTGATCTGAATTGGATCCATAGAAAGACTGTCGAGAACCATGACTGAATCAGGTCAAACAAATATCTAATGAAATCCAAAACAGTATCATAAACACCCTGGAACCAGTGGCCATGGCAGATGACATGGAATGACGAGGACCTCAATCAAAGCGCACTAACCAAGGCCCATGGAGACCGCACAGGACGCCAAAGTAGCCCCTAAGAGCCCTAGAATGGAAAAAGGGCGAAGTTTTTGATGCGCGATTATCACTAAGCGAACAGGACCAAAATGGGAAAGCCTGAGCACCTGGTCACATGAGGGAACTGGAGAACCACAGGTGGAAAAAGGTAAAAGTGCTAAAGTACAAAGGTGCGACCCGCGCTCTAGAAACCAACAGTTTTTTATCGGGGCACCCTTGAACGGTAAGAGGTTTTGGATAGGAGCGGAGTGATTCCAGACACCGATCGATGTGTGGCAGATGGAGGTGAGAGAAAACCGCCGTTTATCATGCAGTATCGATCGAGCAAGTCAATCGTACGAAACGTGTGTATGGCGTTAGATTTGGAGGGCCCGGATTGGACTGCTGAGATTGCGCCTAATGGAAATAAGCAAAATCGACAGGGAATTAAGTCGCGTTCTAAATGGATTTGGAATCCGTTTGACCACCACGGTGGAGGAAGAATGCATCCATGGCATAACTGAAGAAACGAACTGACGAAGCATGCTGACACCAATTAGAGGAGGACAAGTGGCCACTCCCTGAGCATTCATGATGACGCCGAACATAAGGAACTCCCAAGCGCAGCTACAGAAGGTGAATCGACACAGGTGGAAGAGGAACCGAACAGGCATAGGGATTGAATGTCTAAAGCCATGAACAAAGATAGTCGAATTAGTCAGATTGGGAATCTGAATTGAGGAGAATCCAAGCGACCAAGAGAGACAGTGAACAGTGAACCCTGAGAGGAGGATTGAACATAGAGAACAGTAAAGCCAAGCAGAAGAGACAAAGGGTTAAGCTGACCACAGGCAACGTCGAGCACCAGAGAGCTTGAAGATTCAAGCCTTCCCATAGGGGAATTTGTCCAGGCTAAGCATCACATTTGGCTCTTTCCACTATAGACCAAGGGTCACAGAGTTGGTAGGAAGAAGAAGAGTCTGTGTACTCTGAGTGGCTTGGGGAATCCAAGAACCACCCTGCCAAGCAAAATTTTCTTCAAGAGAACTCATATTGAGTCCCTGTATTGTAATTTCTCTACTGAAAGACACAATAAAACTAGGCTACCACTGAAGATGGACCGAAGATGTAGCCCTGGAGAATAGGGTGAACTCCTTATTAAAATTGTTTGTGTCTTTTTGTTGTTTACTGTATTCCTTTGGTGTTTTTCCATTTATTTTCTGTGTATTAGCAATCTGATCGATCCATTGTTTCAATAATACAGAACACACACACACCAGCACATGAGTCTGTAATACCTTTAGTTTAATAAATATTTAACTGATGGAACTCATAGGGTGAATATCAAATCAAGTGGTATCAGAGCAGTAAGGTTGTAAGGTTAGACAAGCTTGTGTTGGTATAGCTGTGAATGCTCACACAATCAAATCTCAAATTAGGAGGAGAGTTGGTGGAAACCAATCTTGAAATTGGGAGAGTCTATCCTCGAAAGACCATGTCAGAAGAAGGTTCTATGGGGCCAGACCCTCAATTCATAGAGTGTTTCCTAGCTATGAAGTCCATGGTTGAAGAAATGTACCGAGACTTTAGAAAGCAAAAGGTAGAAGATGCATCAGGCTCTAAGTAAGAGAAAGAAGATGATGAGTCTCACTTCCATGACAACTCCAAAGGAAAAGGGAAAGAGGAAAAATTTCTCACACCTCCTAATAGCCCTATACATAATAAGAAATCATCTTTGATTAAGTTAGATGTTAAATTTGATTTGACTATATATGATGGAGAGATAAATGCTGAAAAATTGGACAATTGGATTAGAAAAATTGATGTGTATTGCATGGTATAGAATATAAACTCAGACAAGAGTAAGATTCAGCTGGCAAGCCTACACCTATGAGGCATTTCCTTGGTTTGGTGGGAAGGTAGAACCCAAGCTGATATGCAAAGCCATGGTAAGACCATCTCTATCTGGAGTGACTTCATTTCTATAATCAGGAAACAGTTCTATCCATTGGCCCACATGCAACAGGCCATGATGATTTGGCAAACTCTTTGGTAGTTGAAGGGGCAAATTGTACAAGGGTATACTCAAGAGTTCAGAAAGAAAGCGTTGACGTTGGGTATCTCACTAGACTCACTACAGACTCTTTTGAAGTACATTGGTGGTCTACACAGCTACATGAGGCATACCATCCTCATGTTTAATCCCACTAGTATAAATGAGGTGTCTGTACAAGCTACTCATCTAGAGGCTAGAGGAAATAATGGCAATCCAGAAGTTGGGGGACCATCCCAACCCACTGTAAGCAAGAGCAAGGAGAAAATAGAACAGAAGTGGAAAGCAAGGAAGGCTAACACTGCACAGAAAGCCAAAGCTTCATGCACTCACTGTAAAAAGGAGGGGCATGATGATGAGAATTGTTGGATTCTGCATCCAGAGCTGAGACCTAAGAAGTCTGAGGGAAAGAAGAAGAAGAAAACTGTAGCTATTCAAAGAGTTTGGGGTCAAACTCGGGAAATGAAACAACCATAGCAGCCACAGGTATAAAAGGTAAGAATTTTGAAGCATCTACTAGTAATTCTGCTCAATTTGTTATTGATGAAGAAAATGAGAGAAAAAGACATGAGCTTTTCCATATTCGAGTTATTTCCAAAAATCAAAATATTGATACTTTGTTTGATAGTGGCTCTCAAGTAAGTTTGATTTTTGAAGCAATTGTAAAGAAATTAGGATTAGCAACTACACCTCACAAGAAACCATACCCATTAGGACAGTTGAATGATAAAGCACAACTACAAGTGACTAGATAGTGCAAACTCAAGTTTTCTTTTGGGTCAGCATTTGTAGATGAGGTTGAGTTAGACATAATTCCTTTGGATATATGTGGAATTGTTTTAGGAAGTACTTACTTGTACGATAGAAAGGCTATTTTCTATAGAGCTGAGAACTAGTATCTACTGGTTAAAGATGGAATCGAATACTTTATGAGAGCTCATAAGCTCAAGAATAATTATACTCTCATAAACTCAGGGCAGATGAAAAGAATGATTAATTCATGCAAACAGTTCTTACTGATGGTTGTAAAGGAAAATAAACCTGATAAAACCAATGTATTTGAGGGTTGTACTGTTGAACAGCAAGCTGATATAGAAAAGGTTGTTTCAGAGTATGATGTCTTGTTTCAAGAGCCTAAAGGTCTGCCACCCAAAAAGGGAATAGTAAATGATATTATTTTGCAGCAAGATGTTCCATTGCCTAACATTGGGATGTACAGGTTGTCTACTTTAGAGAATGCTGAAATCAAGAAGCAGGTGCAGGAGTTTCTCGAGAAGGGCTTCATCAGGCCTAGCACATCACCATGTGGGTCAACAATTGTTTTGGTGAGAAAGAAAGATGGCTTGTGGAGAATGTGCATTGATTACTGAGCATTGAATAAGATAACAATCAAGAATCATTATCCCCTTCCTCACATAGATGATCTCTTAGATCAATTAAAACAAGCTGTTTATTTCACCAAGCTAGATTTGCACAGTGGATACCATCAGGTCAGAGTTGTAGAGCAAGATGCATGGAAGACTGCTTTCAAAACAAAGCAGGGATTGTATGAATGGCTAGTTATGCCTTTTGGCTTAACTAATGCTCCTACTACTTTCATGAGATTAATGAATGATGTACTCAGACTTTTCTTGATTATTTTGTTATTGTGTATCTGGATGACATTATGACTTTTAGTAAAATGTGGGAAGAACATTTAAAGCATGTTAAGCAGACATTAGATGTTTTTAAAAGAGAAAAATTTTATGTTAAACTCTCAAAATGTGAATTTGGAAAAACATCTCTAAACTACTTGGGTCACATAGTAGGGGGAGGTGAATTGAAAATAGATCCCTCTAAAGTGGAAGTTATTGTAAACTGGCCTAAACCCAGGTCTGCTACAGAAGTGAGAAGCTTCTTAGGAGCAACACAATATTGGAGGAAGTTCATCTCTAACTTCTCCATGATTACAGCTACCTTACATGCTTTAACAGGATTGAATAAGGTGTTTCAGTGGGGAGGCAAACATCAGAAAGCCTTCGACAACTTGAAAGAGAAAATTAGTACAGCACCTGTACTATCAATGCTAGATTTGCAAAGACCATTTGAGATCCAAACTGATGCCAGTGACTATGTCATGGGAGCAGTGTTGACACAGCACGACAAACCCATATGCTATCATTCTGAGACTTTTAATCCTGCAGTAGTTAAATATCCTACATATGATAAAGAATTGTATGCACTAGTTCAGAGTGTGAAGAAGTGGAAACATTACTTAATGGGAAAAGAGGTAGTAATATATACTAATCACCAGCTACTTCAATATCTATACTCCCAAACTAAGCTACAACAATCAAGACATTACAGGTGGATGGGTTTTCCACAACAGTTTCACTCATTAGATATAAAGAGGGCATACATAACAAGGTTGCAGATATGTTATCTAGACCCATTATAAATGCATCTACCATACTTAAGCATAATTCTATAATACATGAAAGCTACATAGAACAATATGCTCAGGATATGGGTTTTAAAGATGTATATGCAACTTTGAGTCAAGGCAAAAGAGTAGAAGAATTGGACTATCATATAAAGGACCGACTCTTATACCATTGTGGGAAATTCTACATTCCACAAACTGAGAAGATAAAGATAATTAGCGAAGCACACACTTCTTTGATATTAGGTCACTTTGGGGTAAGCAAAACAGTTTCACAGCTGCAAATATTCTACTATTGGCCAAAAATGAATGAGACAGTTTCTAGATATGTAAGAGGGTGTACCATGTGTGTTAAAAGCAAGATCAGCAATAGAAAACTAGGCTTGTACACTCCATTTCCAGTCCCTTCTCACCCTTGGGAAAGCATTTCCATGGATTTTGTAGGAGGACTGCCCAAATCTAGAAAGGTCATGATTATCTATACGTTGTTGTGGATACGTTCAACAAAATGTGCATTTTGATACCTTGTAGTAAACAGGTCACAGCTAAACAAACTGCAAAAGTGTTCTTTGAACATGTACGGGTTCATTTCGATTTACCCACTTCCATTGTATCTAATCGAGATACCCGAATTGTGGGGAAGTTTTGGTCTAGTCTTTGGGAACTGATGGACACCAAGTTAAAGAAAAGCACGACTTTTCATCCACAAACAGATGGCTAGACAGAAGTAGTAAACAGGACTGTGATCTAGTTACTGAGAGGATATTGTAGTAAACATCCTAAGCTTTGGGATGAACACTTGTGTTATGTGCAGCATGCTTACAACAGAGCCAAACACTCTTCTATATAGAGATCTCCTTTTGATACCTACTTTGGTTTCACACCAAGGTCTCCTTTAGATTTTGTCTTTGGTAAAGATACCATGGTTGATGGGCACAGTGATGTGGATAAGGCAACCAGGTTCATTGAACAGATCCAGGAGATCCATCAAGCAGTACAGGAACGGCTAGAAAAGATCCAGGCCAAGTATAAGGCTAGGCATGATAAGCATCGGATGGAGCATAGTTTTTAAGTTGGAGACCAAGTCTGGCTGTATATCACCAAGGCTAGGATGCAAGGTGAAGGTAAAAAGCTAAATCCTATCAGGTATGGACCTTTCAAGATACTTGGGAAGATTGGTGAAAATGTGTTTCTCCTTGATCTACTAGCTTACATGCACATCTACTCAGTCGTAAATGCAGATTGTTTGAGATTGTTTGAACCTTCAATGATTGAGGACCCTGAAGAGCAAAGTCAATTGCCTTCTATTAATGACCTGCTACCTGAATACCTCAATGAGTTGTAGGAAGACACAGTGTTGGACAAGAAGGTGAGGACAACATGCAGGGGAGAAGTTGAGTACCTCAGGATTGGGCTCAAAGGTTCAAAGCCAAGCAGCACAAAGTGGGTTGAGATTGGACAAGTGAAGAAACAGTATCCTCACTTAGTCAATGTTTAAAAACTAACTTTTTGTGGTCCAAAAGCTTTTTCAGTAGGGAGGCCATCATCCAAATTGGATCCATAGAAAGACTATCGAGAACCATGACTGAATTAGGTCACACAAATCTCTAATGAAGTCCAAAACAGTATCAAAAACACCCTGGAACCAGTGGCCATGGCAACTGACGTGGAACAACGAGGACCTCGGTCAAAGCAAGCTGACCGACTCCCATGGAGACTGCGCAGGATGCCAAAGTATCCCCTGAGATCCCTAGAATGGAAAAAGGGTGAAGTTTTCGATGTGCGATTAGTGAACAGGGCCAAAAAGGGAAAGCCCAATCACCTGATCGCATGGGGGAACCGAGGACCACTGGCAGAAAAAGGTAAAAGCGCTAAAGTACAAATGTGGTACCTGTGCTTTGGAAACCACCGGTTTTGATTGGGGCGCCCTTGAACGGTAAGAGGTTTTAGACAGGAGCGAAGCGATTCCATACACCGATCAATGCGTGGTAGGCGGAGGTGAGAGAAAACTGTCGTTGATCACACGTTATCGGTCGAGCAAGTCAATCGCGTGAAACATATGGTGTCGGATCTAGAGGGCCCAGATCGGACGGCTAAGATTGCGCCCGATGGAAAGAAGTGGAATCGACAAGGAATTAAGCCGCGTTCTAAAGGGATTTGGAATCTGTTTGACCACCATAGTGGAGGAAGAACGCATCCACGGCATAACTGAAGAAACAAAACGACGAAGCATGTTGGCACCAATTAGAGGAGGACAAGTGGCCACTCCTTGAGCGTTCATGATGACGAAAAACACAGGGAACTCCCATGCATAGTTGTAGAAGGTGAATCGACACAGGTGGAAGAGGAACCAAATAGGCATAGGGATTGAATGGTTAAAGCCATGAAGAGAGACAATAGAATCAGTCAGATTGGGAATCCGAATTGAGGAGAATCCAAGAAACCAAGAGAGACAGTGAACAGTGAACCCTGAGAGGAGGACTGAACACAGAGAACAATAAAGCCAAGCAGAAGAGACAGAGGATCGAATTGACCACAGACATTGTCGAGCACCAGAGAGCTTAAAGATTCAAGCCTTCCCATAGAGGAATTTGTCCGAACTGAGCATCAAATTTGGCTCCTTCCACCATAGACGAAGGGTCACAAAGCTGGTAGGAAGAAAAAGAGTCTGTGTACTCCGAGTGGCTTGGGGAATCCAAGAACCACCCTGCCAAGCAAAATCTGCTTCAGGAGAACTCATATTGAGTCCCTGTATTGTAATTTCTCTGTTGAAAGACACAATAAAACTAGGCCACCAATGAAGCTAGACCGGAGACGTAGCCCTGTAGAATAGGGTGAACTCCTTATTAAAACTGTTTGTTTCTTTGTGTTGCTTACTATATTTCTCTGCTATCTTTCCATTTATTTTTTGTGTATTGGCAATCTGATCGATCCATTGTTTCAATAACACAGAACACACACACACCAGCACATGAGTCTATAATACCTTAGTTTAATAAATCTTTAACTGATTACACTCATAGGGTGAATATCAGATCAGTTGGTCAGCCGATTTTCAGGGTGCGGTGACAGAGCGATGTATTTTTTATTTTTTTTTGAAATTGTTATGATTTATAAATTTAATTAACATTTATCGTTTTCGTTGTTAATTTAAGTTAATATGCTTTCTTCATTTACTGATTTATGTGTTTCTTTTGTCGGGAAAATGGCATCAAAGAAGATTTTTGTGAATCTTTTTGGACCAAAGACTCTTAAAGGTGGATCTTCAAAAAACATTGGTGAACGAACTCCACCTGAGCTGATGGCTACAAATCTTTCAAGTGCCTAAAATGATAAGAAGATGATTTCATACTCGAAGATATCAAAAGAAGTGAAACTTCCATCAAGAATCTGGTATGTGAAAGAAAGAGAAAGCCAAAATGTGAATATATATCTATATATTGATATACCGAATGATAATGGAATTTATGATGTGATGGGAAACATCATAGACATGTGTTCGGTACCAGAAAATGAAGTTGTTTACATACTTACAAAACCGCCCAAGTTGCATGAAAGGATTAAATAGTATGACATGAGAGAGGTATCTACAAAGTTGTGTAAACAAATCGTAAATGAGATGAAACAAAATATCTTAAGTGTTGTTATTTATATTTGTGTTTTATGTTCTTGTAACTATCTGACTATATTTTTTTAACTTTGTTTTTATTGACATATGATATTTTGTTTGGCAAAATTTTGTTGAAAGTTGTTCAATTAGGTTGGGAGGCATTCATTTCATAGAGCATGAGATTATGAAATTTGTCAGCAGTTTCTACTCAGTGTTTAAAGAAGATATGGAAAACAAGAAAAATGTAATAATTGACGATGCTACAAAACTACATCCAAGGGATTAGAAAAAAAAAGGCCTCTAGTGGATAAATCTAGCAATGGTAGACAAGTTACTTTTGAAGACGATGAAGTTGAAACTGACAGTGAAGAATATGTTGTCATTACTGAAGATGACATTGGAACTGAGAAGCGCCGTAAAAGACCAAAAGTAACAATGCCCAAGAATAAATCTATTACATTTAATGATGAGAATGTTATGAAGAAGAAATGTAAAGTTGAAGATTTTGAAGTATTCATTACCAACAATCAAGAACCTAGTGAAACTTCAAAAGAAAGCAAAGAAATCATTATACTAGGAGCTAATTTAGAGGATGGCATTTTCAAAACAAAACAAAATTCCATTCGACAGAATTTGACAAAGAGAAACTTAGTTGAGGGTGGTCGTACATTTTAGCTTAATGTCAGACAAATCTATAAGGCAAGTGAAGGACAATGTCAATATCAAGTCAAGAAGCCACATCATCTACATGTTCACAGCTTGAAGACATTGATGAGGTACAATCCATATGCTCATGTGGTTAGTTATGTGCTTCTTGTTGATCCAGTTCGTGTTCCCAACAAAGAAGCATTTCATAAGTCAAAATGTTTTGAATACAATTATTATGTGCTTGTGGGGAACCATTTTGTAGAAGCTCAAAGACAATTGATGGAGGAATGTCCCAATAACCCACATTTTGAAACAATGAAATGTATCACTTATGCTGGTCTATCAAATACAGAAGCAATGTTAGTGGCATGGGATCATAATTCAGATAATGAATATAGGATGTCTATGAATTTCATCAAAAGGGTTAGATTTATTCTTAGTGAATTTGAAGAAAAATGTGGTGGGGATAGGATAAATGTTACTGTAGAATTCTGAAAGGAATGTTGTATGGAAATAGGTTATCCAATTGAAGAGAAAATCAATTCAAAAGGTGGAAAAGACAACAAATTTAGTGATTTATTTAGAGGTGTTGATAACATTTTCTAGTTGGAATTTAGAACTGGAGAGATATGGGAGTTAATTAATGAGATTTTTAGCATGTGGGAAGACATTGGCATTAAAAATGAGAAGGTAAAAAAGTCTAAATCATTGATATGTAGCAATAGTAAATCAGGTCCTGAAATGAAGCAGCTTCTAGAAGATATGACTATCACACCTTGGAGAGCATTGCAAGGAGTGAAGGATGAAAAATTTGTCAAAGCAATATTATCTCGTTTGAGGTTAGGGGAATTATCATTGGAGGAAATGTCTGAGGAATTTCAAAAGTAAGTTTGTTGAATTATTTTTATTTATTTCTAGATTATAATTTTCTTTTAAATATAACATATTGTTCTTGGTAGTATTTGTTACACATATCATTATATTAACTTTTTTTACTTTATCTATGTAGTCACAAAGTTTACATGAAAATTCAAGAACAAATGGTTAAATTATTGAATGAAGATAGTTGGGATGATGTTGTACGCAACTGTCCAGATTCAAGTTCTACATCAACATTAAAAGTTTTTTATCTTGCATTTAAAAAGGTATGTGTATTTATACATTTATTTTTATTCATCTGTGTACTATTTTTAATTTATAACATACACATATATTTGTTTATTTTATAAAAGATGAAGAAGGATGATAATGGAGCACCAGATAGTTTCAGAACCTTTATTGAAAAAATAAAGATCGAAAGATTGAAGAAGCAACATATTAAGAATGTTGAACTTGATCCAACTCTTACTCATTTCATTTGAAATGGGCTAGACACTATTCAATATCAAGTAATACAAGGCGACTGTGAAGACATTGCTAAACTCATACCTAAAAGGGATTATGCCTTAGTTATTGCAGATATTCCCCATGGTTTCAATATTCCAAACATTGACTATGATAGTGACCCTTATACTTATCAAGCTCTTAGTAAAGTGGTTGCGGGATTTCTAGAAGTCACGTCATCACCATTATAAAGATTTGTGACATTTCATTCAGACACACAATTGGCAATGTTATTGTCAAGCTTCAAGGGGAAAAAAATTCAAGGATGCAGCTTACATGGTAAGACGTTTAAAATGTGTATTTGATTAATGTTGAAAAATTCATTTATGTACAAGTTAATTGAACTTTTACTATTTCATTTTACAAGCGAAAGTCAAATCTTCTTAACCGTGAATATCAACTATTTATAAATGATTGTGAGTTCATCCATATTGATAGTTGGGCAAAAGATGATAGTTATATCTCTATGATTTTTAATCAGGTAGATGGAAAGAGTCATAGCTAAATACTGACTTATGATGCTGTTGTGAGAAAACTAACATATGAAGACAAAGAAGCAATAGGAGAGATAGTTAACATTTATCAAAAACCACAGTTATTGATTAACTATCTTATACATATGTTCAAATGAAGGAGATTGGGTTTTGGATTTATTTTCTGGCTCAGGTAAGTTTTATTATATGGAATTGAATTTCAATATGTTATTTCTTAATTAATATGTCATTGTACTAATTTACTTCATTATTTCTTTTGTGCTTGATAACTAGGTACAACACTAAGATGTTGCCTTCAAAAAGGAAGAAATTGCATTGCAATTGAAAAAGATCCAATATAGTTCAATTTCATTCAGCAAAGAGTTAATGCTTTTCAATTTCTTCCAGATGCAATGCAAAAAATTGGGTTGAAGAAAGGGGACTTAGTGAATCACATGTGGAAAAAAAGGCAAAGGAACCTCAACCACCATTTCACGGAATGATTGGAAAGGCATACATTGGGAGATTCGCAGACATCAAAGATCCATTAGAAGAGGAAAATAAGAAAAATGAAGCAAAAAGTATTGTGGAAGAAGACAATGATGAAACTCTAGAGGACGAAGAGTTTGGATTACGTGACATTGTTGATTAAATTTAAGTTATGCTTGGAAATCAAGCTCATTTTTTGTAACTATTAATTAGTTATACTTGTAATGTTTTGACTTTGACATTTTATGAGAAGAATATACACTCAATTAAGGTTGTTATGCGTTCAATATTTGTGTTATGTGATTTTCGCATTAATTTTTAAGTTAATCATTATTTTTTGAAAAAAAGTGATTATAATTATTTTTTTGACATGAAATTCATAAAAAACACTATTATTTAACCATTTTTAGTTAAAAACTTCCTATAAAAATTGTGATTTTGACATATCATTTCTAGCAAAAAATTATCAAAACATGTAGTTTTTTAGTTATAATTATGTTAAAAATGGTTATTTTATGTCAATTGTTAAAAAATATTGTTTTTTAGAGACAATTATTTCATGTGGATTGAAAAATTAATTAACGATGTATAAATATGTAGAATATCAAAAATTCAAAATATCGACCTTCTTCTTTAAATATCCACAACAATAAAAACCTCACTACAAAAAAAAATAATAATAAAAAAATAAAAACAAGAAAATATGAAGAAGAAGACCACTTCAAAAATTATTAAATTTACAAAATAATTATTTACATTTCATACATTAGAAAATTAAAAGTAAAAAAAAAAAAAAAGCCTTTTAAAAAAGGGCATGGTGTAGAATTACCACTTTTTTAAATCAACATCAAAATCACTACCATTCTAAAACGTAATGTACATTAAAAAATGTATAGTGCCAAAAACTATGCTCTAAAAAAAACATGTGTGTTCTGCATCACCCCTTTTCAAACTCGGGTCACTTTTTTGCTATCTCTACAAAACGGGTAACAGTATTAGTTCCCGTTTCAAAGTTTACATTGTTTAAACCACAGTACTACATACTAGGCATAATAACATATTCATAACCGACATAATAGCAACAAAAATACCAAGGAAACAACAGTCATAATACATATTCATAACCAACATAATAACAACAGAAATACCAAGGAAACAACAGTCATGTAATCCATATATAAACTAGTATAATACTCATGAAATAACAAGGAGAAATAACCTCATATTAGTGATGCAAAAGCCAATCCGGTATGGGACTACCACATTCCACCCAATGGTAGACATGGTTGAGCCAATCATCCAGTCACCCCGATTCCATATTCCAAGCATGAATGTGGGATCTCATAAAACACATCGATCAAAACCATCCAGGGCTTCCAGAGGCCAAACCACCTCAACCCATCAAACAAAGGTTCCACCTCATGGTTAGACATCACAAAACCATTGTCAAATTGGTATCTAACCAAGCCTTCTTGGGCTCCAGAGTGTTTGTTCCAACCTAGCTTATAGGACTAGTATCTCAACCTATGGCTGCTACTGGGCTCGACAACATTTGTCCAACCAAGTCTATAGGACTAGTAATTCAACCCAACACTTTTCTAGGCTTCTGGAGTTTTTGTCCAACTAGGGCTTCTAGGACTAGTAAGCCAACCCACCAATGGCTTTTAGAGCATTTTTCCAACCAAGGCTTCTAAGACTAGTAACTTAACCCGAGTTGTTATAGGGCTACGAGAGCATTTGTCCACCCAAGGCTCTAGGACTAATAACTCCTAGAGCCTTATTGCTCAATTTTATTTCTCTTTTGATGATAACTTTTTCTATAGAAAGTGCATTGGACTACCGTGGTCTATCCTAACTTTAAATTACCTCCTTACGAGATATTATCTACATTTTTTATTACATGTAAAATTTCTTCCAATTTTTTTTCATATGTATATTTCATCAAGTATTTTACTTGAATTGTTCACTTTCAAAAGAAAAGCTTACCTCTTCTTTTGCTAATACTACTACAATTTCTTCTCCTGATGCATCACATTCTATTATGAATGTTTTACCAAAATCATGTGTTTCCCAAATTGGTGTAGAAGGTAGAATCCTTTAAGACAGAGAACACCAAAGTAGCCTCACAATCATACAAATGATTTTTCATCAAGACAGGTATGAGTGGGTCCACAATGCAGGCATAATATTTTTTAAAATTCAATAATATCTCGTGAGTCAAAAAAATCCTCTAAATCTCTTTATGTTAGCAATAAAGACCATTTTGCAACAACTTGGATCTTTTAAAGGTCTACATTAACTCCTTCCTTTGAAACAATATGACCCAAATACTCTACTACTTATTTCCCAAACCCTATTTATGATATTTTTACATAAAATTGATTGCTCTTAAGAATTTGTAGAACTTTGTCCACATGCTTAATATTTATTCCCTTCTTAAAATTTCTAAGAAAGGGTTGCAAAAAATTATTCACAGGGATTTGAAAAATAGAAGGATCATATAGTCAAGCCAAATGGCATGACCAAGAACTCATTGCACATCACGTGTTCTAAAAACAATCTTTAGAATGTCTTCATTTCTTAATTTGATTTTGTGGTATCCGAATTCAATATCAAGCTTTGTATAATAATCCACTTCGTAAAGCTCATTTAATAGCCCAATAATGATGAAAGATATTGAAACCAATGCCTCTTGACTCATTCAAGCTTACTGAGGAAACTATGACCATTGAGGTAGTTGTGAGATTTTTCTCTGACCTCCAAAGGTGCAAGACTCATTTGAGGAACTAGATACTAGAATCCCGATTTTTGTAGATTGTTTCATCACAAATGTTCCATTAACTACATCATTCATACCAAATTGCAATGTTTGACTTGAGGATAAGCCAAATATTCGGGGATATTGGCACAAGGGGAATATTGAAGTTTTGAAAGTCTTAACAAGTCAAAATAGATGCGCAAAGGAAAGGGATGTTGCACTAAGTGAAGGAAATACACTCCACAAAGACGTATTTCATAGTACTCTACACAATTGAGTAGGATATACACTGCGGGCATATGATGTAGCATGAATACCTGTAATGAATTGTAAATCAATTGTATTGATCTTGTAACCAACTTATAGGTAGGTTAGTGTGATCCCCACATAAAGCACACTTATAAAATGATGTAATAAGAGAGAGATAGAAGAGGCATATCATTTTGCAAGAGATCATTTTTTCATTGTAGAGTTCTTTCAACGTTGCAAAGCTCTATAATTATTCTAATAGAGGTTAGACTTGTTAGCTATTTTTAATATATAGATCTCATTTTTGAGAGGAATTAATGAGAGATATATTTATTTTAAAATTTTATAAGTCCTTTTTGTCCTATTGAATGTATTTTTAAGCTTATTAGTCTAATCTTTTAAGGATTTTTAAATAATGTTGATATGAATGTTTAAATGTAATTGTAATTGTGAATGTTTACTTTTGATTGAAAGGTACTCATTGTTGGCCTAGTTTTTCTATCCAATATGTGGGTGGGTTGGCCCACCAAATCTAATGTTATATAAATAAATAAAGAAGAGATATTTATTGACCAGTCCTCCATCTAATAACGAGGAGATATTTATTGATGATTCCTCCATCATTGAGTAAGGAAAAAGAATTGGGTACTGTAAAGTACCTCCTTGAAGTCGAGTATCTTCACTAGGATTTAAAATTG
Source organism: Pinus tabuliformis (assembly GCA_031772625.1). NCBI lineage: Eukaryota > Viridiplantae > Streptophyta > Pinopsida > Pinales > Pinaceae > Pinus > Pinus tabuliformis. Next base: position 1,713,452,537 of record CM062816.1, on the reverse strand, counting down.
ACACATGTTTACCCTTTTATTATTTTTAGTCGTAAAATATAGCTTTTTTGTAAAATAAACACATCATTGTTGACTAGCTAGTTATTTCGAAAAATGTCAAAATGACGGGTATATAAAAAAAAATAGTTTCATATATATATATATATATATATATATATATATATATATATATATATATAAGAGTAGTACAATTAGGACAACGAGCTAGACGAGCTATCCAGAGGAATCCTTACAAAGTCATGAATAAATACAACAAATGCCTAAGACTTTGGTTGGCCATATAGCTACAATTATGCATAAAACTAAAATCTAAATCCCAATACCCAGAACAAGATGGCATCACACATAAATGCATGAACAAATTTTAGTCACAACCAACCATTGCCTATTCACGATGCCAAAAAAATGTACGTCAATCGGTCCTCACAAGTCCCAAGATGGATTCAACAACAATTTCTTCACCATTCCTTTCTGCTTTAAATGAATCATAGTAGTATTTGCTACATATCTGGAATTTTAATATCAGTGACCTATCTTCACACACAAGAAATCCTCGAATGTATTTGCAAGTGGTCAGGGATTTCTTTGGCGCAAGCTAATTTAGCTTAAAAGTATTCTCCAGGAAATTAGAAAGCCACCTAGAAATGTAATTATGCCAACATTGATAGATGAAGCTGACGCTTTTTCATCATTTGTATGGGACTATGGCTTCTGCATGCGCGAGAGGGCACCACAGTAAAGAGCATTTCTAGGAAGAGGAAACTTCGTTTTGTTGTTTATCTCCAGATTCACAACCATTACATATGTTTCCTAACCCAAATATAGGTATCTAAATTTTTGGCTTGGATATTCCACATGCCAACATTATCTAGAGATACTAGAATTGTTTTCCAGACATTGGGGAAAACTTGTGTTGTGGAACGCGAAACTCCATCCACTTTGTTGTAAGTTCCTCTACTATCTTCGATCCAATCTCCATATTCCACCCTGAAAACAGAAAAGGCATAGCCATCCATGTGATAACTTCTCACAGCTATATCATTATTCTGTAGAATGATTTCCATGAATCCTCTATAGTTTCCATTAATTATCAACATGTCAACATTTGGTGTCCTATTCAATTGTTTCTCTGGGAAACCACGTTTGAAGACTCGAGATAGATTAAAACAATCAACAAGCTTGAGTGGAGTTGCAAGAGCTTGGTAAGAAATCCCATTCAAAGTGCAACACCGTATCCCATTGATTAATTATGGTGGCTTGTTTTTCAACACAAAGAACCGAGTGACATTAATATGTCCATATTTGAACAACCCTTGTGGATTAGACCTAGCAGCCCTAACAGATACATTTCTCTTCATAGATCTCGCTTATTTCATAGAGAATTGGTTGTCATAATAATCAACCAGACCATATGGAAGAGGCCCTTTTGCCCTACCTTTAGAATTGGAATAATGCGAGATCATCGCACCCATGAAATTGGACCAAATAGTTTTATTAACAAAGCAAGCACTTGCCACCATCTAATAATCAATTCTTGAATTTTGGTCCATCGTCACCAGGAATGAGTAAGACTGACCAACATGAATATCCAAGTTCGTGTAATTTTGTTGTGATGTATAGGACCCTTCTATCTCTGCAAGCAACAAATTATGATTCTAGATTCTAAAGTTCAAAGAAGTTGAAATCCTAGTATTGGGTAGCCTCAGGCGATAGCTTTTCTCAGGCTGAACATTGAATGTCTTGTACTCAATACCAACAGGGATTGAATTATTGTAACGGTAGGGCCCTTTCCCATTAAAAGCACTCCATCAAGAATTCCATGATCCTTGCTACCATCAAGGGATGTTCGCAGATCTTTATGACTCCTTGTATACCAATCACCAAAAACTATTGTGAAATCTCCATGAGGAGTTCCAAATGGCACTGGCGATTGTTCACAATAACTCCTCCAAACCCTCATGCTTCTCTATGAAATTGAAGGTAAGGAAAGTAAAAGAAGCTACCAATTTGATATTTGGCCTAAAAATTATAGATTCAGTTCCATCCTACCAGAATAGGACAACTGGTTCCAAATACAACAGCTTCCCAAGAATTTATATGATTTTGCAAACCATTCCAGGTGATCAGAGGTGGCTCATCCAAATTTTTCAAAACATTCACTACCTCATTTCAATTGGTTATCAAGTTGACCAAGGGTCCAAGATACTGCCCATTAATCCCAATCACCTGTTGCTTCACACCTAGAGGGGCAGCTTCAATGTAAGAAACATTCGATTCATAAAAAAAAGTTAGGTCTCCATAGTAGGCCTCTCTGAAGAAAACCCAAACAAACACAAGGAACAAAAATCTTTTTTACTCCCCCATGGCAATTATTTTCTTCTTCGAACAAGCTTTCTTCTACAGAAATGTAAGCTTCGGCATATGTTAAAAACCCTTCAGAACCCCAAACTTACAATTTATGAAATGGGTGTCAAGAAAACAACACAACTTTTTTGGAAATCTCTTCTGGGTATTCAAGACCACCTTGCATGCATTTTATGAGCTATTTACGCGGAGAATGAACATGTTGACAAAACATGATAGCTATTGGTCACCTGTAGTAGTCGAGGTTCTTCGGAGTTCGTCAGTAGCGACTAGTGGTTGTCATTGCGAAAAGACAAATACACAACTTCCCACCCCGCACAACACTACAAATAGACGAGATGGAGATTCCACATGTCAAAATGAGATAAGTGCAAGGAGGATGAAAACTATGCTTGCTGATTCGCTGCAATGAACAGTGTCTAGAAATCAAAAGCTCGCATAGAGAACACCTTCAACGTAATTAAAATAGAGATAAGGGCTAGTTTCATTACTTGAACTATTCAAGAAACATGCGATAGAAAGTTATAAGAAAGACATTGAGTGTATTCTAACAAATTATTAAAAGTTTTGGTTTAAATTCATTATAGGTTTTTCTTCAAATTTTGTGGTTGAGTTGCAAAAGATGAATATTTTAAGGATATTGAATTTATTTTTGTATTTAAAGGAATGTTGAAAGCTCAAGAAGATAATAACAAAGAACATGGGGGAAAATTGAAGTGTCGGTCATGGAAAAATCCATATCATGATGAGAATGCTCATGATTATCTTTGGTTCTATGGTCACAAATCTCATCTATATTGTTGTTTCATTCAAAGACAATAATGTACAGGTTATTGGTGCCACTTTCTATTGTACTTTTGGGCACATTACTCTCAATTTTTTTGATGAATCTCTCTTTTCTATGTTTTCAAGCAACACAAAAATTGAACCATCTTGTTATTATCACAACATTTTGTCATGTTTTCTTTTGATGTGGATAAATATCAAATTTAGTATTGAATTTTCTAATCATAAATTTTTTAAATTCTCCCATAGAGGCCCCTACCTCTATAGTGGCTAGATGGAGACCCCTCTTAATTAGCGAATAAGGTTATTGCAAGGTGGGTCATTTATGCACCTTAAACACCTATAAGATCTATGCATTATTTTCAATTTCATGGCAAGTGGAAAATTACATTCATTCATGGTGAAAATTACATTCTTTATATTCCATGAATACCACTCAATAGACCATCCAAAGATAATTGTGCCATGAGTTAGCGAAGTTTGAGAGTTTCCTCTGACTTTGGAGTGGTCCTTCATGTAACACCATATTGAAGAAGCCACCTCACCTTCTCTCTCTGCTTGCATTAATAATATTTAGCAACAGTTCAAGAAAATTAGAAGCATATAAGGACATGGATTATATATTGGACTATAAGAGATTAGTTACCTTGCCTTGTAATTTTTGGTATCATTCACCAAACATCTTGTCAAGCTCACTAAACATGCAATTTTGGAACAACAATCAATTTGGGAAAGTATGTTATTTTCCTTTTGCTGAAAATATTAAATAAATTATAAAACCAAAATTGAAGGAATAGAAAATCTAAAAACTCGTGATACAGAAACACTATAAAATACTTCATATATTACTTCATTCCCATCTTGGGTACATGAAAGAATCGATGTTGATAATACTAAAAAAAAAAAAAAACACTCATAATGGCATACTCATATCAATACTTATTACAATGAAGAATCTGATGTTTTGGAGTAATAATGACATTAACTACAATTTAACAATTGGAAATAAAATGATAAAACCAAAAGAAAAATCTACATCCAAATAATTAGGGATGTTGTTTAGATTCTAAAATTGTAAGACCATGGTTGTTGGATGTGACTGCCTCAACTAGTTATATAGTATACGTGTTGGATTTATTTGTTTGGGGGAAGCTTCTTTTGTTTGTCATGTTGTTTTAAATATATGAATCAAATAATGATTATATTTTATATCCTTAAAAAAATTATATAAAATTATTGACACGTAATCCTAAGGGATTGGGAATTTCATATAAATATTGTAAATAGGAAAATAAGGAAGCATTGGAAGATGAAGACACAATAGAAGACAAATCCCAATGTTATCCCTCTCATTGTATATATTATTGATTTCTCTTAATGAATTGTATATTCATGGAGTTACCCAATTCGTGGCTTAACATGGTATCAAAGCCAACTCCTCATTTTTTGATTCCCTTTATATCCATGTAACTGATATTTTCTCTATTATATTTTGTCCCTCTGTTCTTTGTCATATTCCCTGCAAGATTCTATGCATTCAAGTCACTTGGAGATGCATTGAACATCCACCGTGAGTGTTGGTTTTGGGTTCTATTATGCATTAAAGACCACCTATAACACAATCTTTTCTCTCTCTTAGTGAGTTGAGTCACTCCCTTTTATTTCTTAGCTAAGAGACCACTATAGGAACGAACTTCCTTTGGAATAAAGGAATCAAATATTTCATCTCTGCTGAAAATCGTGGTATGTATGTGTTGGAGATTACATTTCATGTTTGAGCAAGTTCTTTTTGCAGGCTAAAAACCATGAATGTAATGTTGACCATTGAAGATAGTATGCCTTGTTTTAAAGTTTGTGAATTCCCATATTTAAGCTATGTGTTGCACATTGGTTGTTTATATTGTGTAAATATTGTTGCATTAATGGTATGTTGGAGGATGGTATTTGGCTCATATATAAGAAGAATGTGCATTGAAATTATTTGAAGATTGTGTGTTGCATGACTATGCATACATATATTTGTTTTGTGCATTGTTTTTTGTGTTGAAGCCATTATATGCGTTGGTTAATAGTGTTGAATGACATATTAAATTCCTTGCGACATTCTATTGAATGCTGGATAAGTGCGTTGAGTTTTTTTGAAAGGTTGTAATATATAATATATGATGGGTATATATAAATCATATATTAAGGTGCGTTGATTTGGATAAAATACATATAGATTATATATATTTGATGTATTTTAATTCATATATATTTTATGAATGGATGATTGCCTAAGTTGTATGGTTTATATATAAAAGTAATATCAATTTTATTGTAGAGACATTTCATATTTTTATGACTGTTAAGGGTGCAATTCAAAATTATATGATGCATTCACTCATCTCCACAGTGGGAGTAGTTCTCAGTATAAAAGAGAAGTCCAATGAGTGTTGTAGAAAGAGAAAACACACACTGATTTTCAGTGAGTTCTGGAAAGGAGTTTGTGAAGGAGGAGGAAATCCTCCTAAGAAGCCCATGTCTGACAAGGAGCTTTCCATATGGGAGAACAAGAAAGAAAAGGCCTATGCGTTGATTGTAACATCAATCAATGAAGAGGTGAGTCATCATATTATGCCATTTACATATGTTTTTGGTGCTTTAAAGAATCTAGAAGTACAATTAATGATCAAACTGTTTAATTTAGAATTGAAGGATGATGATCCTCTTTCCTTAGCCTCTGAAATAACAACCATTATGCATGACATAGAAGCCACTAGTGTCAAAATGAATTTTCCTCTCACATGTTTTCTCAAGGCATTGTATCCCACTTATTCCCATTATCTTCAGTCATTACAAGCTAGTGGAAACCTTTCAAAGATTTCTTTTAACTCTCTTGGTGTCAAAATGGATGTTCCTCTCATAGATTTTTTCAAGGTTTTGTATTACAGTTATTCTTGTTATCTTGAGTCATTACAAGCTAGTGGAAAATCTTCAAAGATTTGTTTCAACTCTCTTGGTGTCAAAATAGATGTTCCTCTCACAAATTTTGTCAAGGCATGGTATCCCACTTATTTCCATTAATTCATTACAAGCTAGTGGAAAAATTTCAAATATTTATTTTGACTTTCAAATTATTTTGGGAAGTGTCACACGGAATGAGTCGATCTTGCGGACAAGATAGACCTTCCTAGAATCTAACAATATCTAGTGACAAGCAAGCCAATCAAAAACTATCTTTCTCTAAATATGAAATATATAAACAAAGGAAAACAAGTGTTTTAGGCCTACCTTGGGTCCAATGCAAGTTTGTGGAAGCCTCGCTCCTTTGATCCAAATGAGCTCCCTTCTAGCGAACCTGCAAGCACAAACAAGCAAACAAATTAAATAGCACCTGAAAATCCAATATCATAAAGCATACTTATCATGATGATCAAGGAATTCATGAAACAAATGACATAAGACAATTTGTTGAGAAAAATGAATCTGATTGTATTAATTCAAATCAAATAAGAACTTTACAACCTGTGCCTTGATGCTGTACAAGCTCCTCCCAGGGTCAAACAAGAAGTCTCCTATACTTTGACAAGTTTCACTCTCTTCCCAATGAAGCCAAAAGGTATGTGATCTCTCCTCTCAAGATTAACTAGGAAGTCTTAATTACACCAGCATTTACCCTCAAAAATGTTTAGCCTACAACCTCCCTAGCAACCAGCCCAATGCCTTAATTTATAGTGCAATGGAGGGAAGTTACTAGGTCCTCCTTCAAAGGGATAAAGCCCTCCTTCAAAGGGATAGCTCCTCTCATCAAGGGATTAGCTCCTTCTCTTTTGGGATGCATGAACCACCTAAGAGCGAACAATCCACGTCAAAATTCCTTCTAGAATCATCTAGAATTAACCCAAAGTGAGTTTTTAGAATAAACTTGCGCCTTTTTGACTTTCACAGGGGTCCACACCCACTCCTTTAGGGACAGAGCGGGCAGGTATTGTGAACAGGGGGTGCAGGACCGCAGGCAACAGTGAGAGAAAGTGCGGAACCAGAGCTTTGTTGATTTTCAATGTCTTTCTCTCATTTTCAAAGCTTGACTTGAAGAGCTGAGGTCTGAGACTTGCTTAGGAGGACAATACAAGTGATGATAGACCCATACTGGCTGCAAATAGTCATTGTGATGATATTTTTGTGTAACAGATTGCCCCCTAAAGTGCGAAGTCTGTAGTAGATGAGGATTTCATTTATCATTTAGGAAGAGTGAAGTACTTTATCATTTTGAGGATCATCTTGTGGAGAGCCTGGTTGGAACCTGTAAGAAAATTCAATGCAAAATATATATATGAGATCATATCATCGTTGAGGTAGGCATTCCCATACTCAGATCAAAACTGACTAGAAAACTAACTACTGCTCTGATATAGGAATGATCTTGTAATACATCACAAGTATAAACACATGTAGACACAGTATGGACGCAACCATCTGTTTATGAATAGTCCACAATATAATGAATACAAAATTCCTCGCAGCCTAGATTGTGGAAACTAGATCCAGGGTCTTCATTTCTACTTCCCAAAATAGTACGATTCTAACCATGTGAATGAATGTGTTGAAGTCGAACATGGTAGAAACCACTTGATTACCAGTCAATTATGTAAACTATTAACAAGTGTGAGAGAAACCACCAGTAATGTCAATGGCTCTCAAAGTACCCAGTACAATCCATGAGATGTGAATAGATGTGTGGATGTCGAACATGTCACGGAGTCCTTTGATCGAAGGTCAATGATGCAACCTGTCGTCGAAGGCGAGAAACCTGCCATTGAGGCATGCAGATCCCAAGGTACTGACGATTTCTAGATCATCTTTCTAGATAATGAGCTGGAGTCGATAGAAAGCGATCTGTCATAGGCAAGCCCACAACACGAAATCATAGATCAAGTTTGAAGAAATTTAGTTGCAAGGACTGACTCAGGGATGGTCAAGATGGATGACAGATATTTTGCAGATGAATGGCTTATTGGCACTGACCTCTTGAACACATAACGACACGGCAGATGGTTTTGTGACAATTGACCCAAAGTTAATACCCAAAAAACCAGCTGAAGACTTTCAATGTGGTTTGATCAACTGTTAGGCAAAGGATTTCCCAACCCAAGTGAATAAAAGTGTCGTGTTCAAGAGTGGTTACAAAGTATGACAAACAGGCTCATTTTTCTCTCTTTTCCCCCACCATTTCTGGAAATTACCTCTTTATTTTGACAAGCTTGAGGAGGATAACATTTGCTTGATTATAAGCTCATCCTTCGGATGAGTCCAACTTAGTTTAAATTCGAACCCTAAGAAGGAGTGGTTTGTTCCTGTTTGTAATTGAACAGGTCCTTTACTGTTAAATTTTAACGAGTCCAGTATAGGAGAAACTCGGAGTTTTTCAATTTTAGAGAGTCTGAAAAAACTTAAGAAGACTCCAGGGTTGGCCTTTTTCATAAATTTGTGTCTTCCAAGCCCAAAAAAGTATAAAATAATACTTGAGAGAACCGCTTGATCTTTACGACCAAGGAGTACTTTTCGTAATTAGTGTCTCTGATCCGAAAAAGTAAAAAAGTGATCAATGACACGTCGTTTTATAACCAATATCAAATTTGAAACGACAAAAATCCGCAATCTTTTCATGTTTTTACGGTCAGAAAAAGAGCTGTAAGTGGACCGTCTTTTTAGTTCCATTTTAACGAGTTTAAAAAGAAAAACGTGGCGATCTTTTCATGTTTTAGGAGTCAGAAAAGAGCTTAAAGGTGACTCTAATGTTTTTTTTGTCGAAAATGACCGATTTCGCCTGAAAAATCCGTTATCCTGAACAAAAACTCAAACATTACTCATACCTGTTTAAAATGGATAAGAATGCTGCAAAAGTTACCTTTCTAAAGTGAAACATAAACAAATTTACAATTCATTTATTCAAAAAACTTATAAAAAGGGCTTTCGTCAATTCATGTTTACCGTTTGAGATTTGGGTGAGAAAATAGAGCTTTTGGTCAGTAACTTCCCGTGAAGATTGCGGAAAATCCATCCGTCGGAATCGAGCGTCGTCTCCTCCAGGTAATCCACATCATCCTACTCTTCAAAATTATCCGTTTCAATTTGTTTTTAGGGTTTCATTTCATTTTTTAGAGGATTTTTAGGCTAGAAACCCGCGTGCGGGGGCCCGCAGGCACAACACAGGCAGCCCGCGGACCCTGACTTTTTCTCAATGGGGAAAAAGTCAGGGGTCCGCACCTGCCGTGAAGGCAAGGTGCGGACCCACGCACTGTCTCTAACAGAGAGGGTGCGGTCCCCGCAGCAAGGGTTTTTAACCCTAAATTTCTCAAAATTTACCCAAACAATTCAATTTTTTTCATTCTAATTCACCTTTTTGTTGGATGTAGAGTATACATCATGCTTGATTGGCGAGAACGGGAGCATGAGGATGTAGATCTTGCCGCGTTAAATCACCAACCTTCGATCGATGCATTGAAGGCATGCGGCTTGTACAAATTCTGGGCCATACCTGGCATGAGGGCCTAGGTGGACTTCTTGCAGTGGCTGGTAGACAGGTGGAGCATACAGGACCAGTGCTTCTTCATTGGTGGTCACCAGCTCGAAATGGAGCCGGCAGACATATACTTTTTGACTGGTTTGCCTAAGAGAGGCGAAGACTTGACTCTATTCGGGACTAGGCCAAGTGGGCAGTCTGTCGATAGCCTCCGGCTAGAGTTCTGCAACAACCAGACTAGAGACAAAGGGATAGACATCAAAACCATATCCCGTCCTGAACTCATGGTGATCACGTTTACTGTTACCAGGCTCTGTGGGAGCGTCGCACTACATATAGCCACTGGATCCCAGATGCGGATGGTAGTTGACTGCTTTCGAGGCAACATCTTCAACTGGTGTGATGCTGTGTTGGCTAATGTAAAAGGCTAACTGACCAGAGCCAAGAACGGACAACTGAAGACCTTTGGATATGGTGCTTTAGTTGTGAGCTTTGGTCTGGAGAGGGTCCCAATGTTGGTCCCGCAGCACCTCACTGTTGGCATTGGACTTCCTCGAGAGCCCAAACTGATGCGATGGGTTGCAGTTATGGCCCGTCATCCTGACGAGGGGACAGAGGTCGTTCGATTCAAACCTGAGTATTTCCATTGGTTGGAAAACTAGGGTTTTGCTATTCAGGACTTCCCTTATGCTGGGGTAGATTTTCGCGGTGACCCAGACATGGCTCTTCCACCAGGAGAGCAATGGGATGACTCAGGTAAAATCATTTTCAACATTTTCCTATTTTAATTTTTTTGTTTTCATCTCGTCCAAAAAATGATAGTAAAAGTTTCAAGTGCAGATGTGGGTCCACAGTGACCTACCGCTCTCCGGCCTTACGAGAGGAAACAACCAGTTGCAGCAGCCCCACAGGACGAATCAACAGAGACCTTGGCCGAATTAGAGAGCCATCTAGAGCGTTTGACAGGAGACATTCCAGAGACTGGCATAGATGACATTCCTCGTCGACTACAACGCTATGTGATCGGGGTCCCAGGACCTTTTAGGAGGTTCCTTTGTAAGGTGGCCCGTACAGTGGTTTCTTATTGAGATCATCACGAGTGATAGGATGATCGCCTATTGTAGACACATATGACATTTTTGCTTTTTGTATATCATTTTTGCCGATCATAAGGTGTTTTTCAACCTATGATTGAGGACGATGTATATTTTGACACACTCCTATATTATACTATATCACTATTATTGGCTTATCTTGTAAAACATGTTATGGAATGTTTTTAAATTTACTTATATGATTATTGCAAATGTCTACTTAACATTCAAGAAGCAATTGCATCTGCTAATGTATTTAAAGATCTTGGAATATGCTGATATTCAATATAATCAAATTCACGTTCCAAGAGACGCACTCTCAAAAATAATCTCAATAACACTGGATTTCTAATGGCATATACTCTATTAAGCTGTAATACAATGAGTTCAGAATCTAACCTCACTATCAAACTCCGAATCCCAAATGAAATAGATTCAGATAATAACTCAATTGCTGCACTATACTCTGCAATGTTGTTCGTTGTTTGACCGAGGCTTACCCCATGCATAGATACCAACTCGTCAGAGGGTGAATAGATAACCCAAGCTACGGAAGAAATGTTCCGTGTACTACGACAAGCACCATCAGCGAAACCAATGTATGTTTGGAGAGGCGTCGACATCTGCAATATCAAGAGTAAAACCAAGATAAGCAGGAATACTGATGAAAAACACTCTCTAAGCTAAGCACACTTTTTAAACTAAAACACACCAGCTCGAAAGAAAACTATCCTAACTAAAAAAATCTCCACACCCATTTTAAGCATAATACCTCTTCAGGTAAAGACCATTTTTGGGTTTGCCTAAAGAGTCCCCGTCAAAGTTTACCAATTCATAGGCCCCTTTTGCTAGCTTTCGCTTAACAACATAGGGACCATGCCACATAGGAACGAATTTCCCAGTGCCTAATTTATCATTTTCTTGATCGTATAATAAGACTAGGTCTCCTTCCGAAAAATTTCGAGGGGTCACATTTCGATCATACTGAGCTTTAATACGTTTTGCATGAGTTTCGATCGCCAATGCAGCATCACGTCGATTCTCATCTAGTTGAGCTAAGTATAACAAATGTTTTTCCTCTTCGGAAGTGGCTTGAAGTAGCTCGATGGCCATTTGCAATGACGGGATTTTGCATTCAATGGGTAACACAGCTTCCAGACCATAAACTAGTTGGAAAGGAGTGAACCCTGTTGATGTTTTTACTGAGGTTCGATATGCCCAAAGCGCTGAAAATAGCATGTTATGCCAATTCGACCGATGAATCCCAATGATTCGTCGGATCATGATGACTAAAACTTTGTTGATGGATTCAACCAGACCATTAGCTTGTGGATAATAAGGAGTTGAACTATCGTGATGCAAGCCAAGTTGGCTTGTAAGTTCAGTCATCATAACGTTTCGAAAATGACGCCCATGATCAATGATAATCACTTGTGAAACACCAAACCTAGCAATTATATGATTGAACACGAAAATCGCAGTTGTTTTGCCGTCTGCCTCAAATGTAGGCATCACCTCGTCCCACTTGGTAAAATAATCTACCGCAAGGATGATATACGCATGCCCCCCGGCCGAGTGAGGGTTACATGTAATAAAATCGATACCCCATTTTGCAAATGGACCGACGACAATTATAGGGTGGAGGGGAGCAGGTGGAGCGCGCATCTTTCGATCAAAAATTTGGCAGTTGTGGCATTTTCTGACCGCGTTAATACAATCTTTAAACAAAGATGGCCAGAAGTAGCCAACGCGCAATATCTTTTGGGCTGTGGCAAACCCAGACATATGACCACCACACGCTCCAGAGTGACAGTCATTTAGAACGCTTTTAGCTTCCTCGTGAGTTAAACAACGTCGAAAAATAGAGTCCGCCCCATGGCGATAAAGAGTATCTCCAATAATTCTGAATTGTTGGGACTGGAATCGTATTTTGCGACGTTCTGACCTTGATATTTCTGGCCGAAAGGATTGGGTCTGGAGATAAACGATGATATCCCCATACCATGGATCTAAAGTGCTGATTAGAAACAAGGATTCGTCCGCAATGGGCTCCTCCGCCACAGTTTCCGTGTCAGCACGCGGGAAGTCACACATTAACTCCACAAAAACTAAAGATTTCTTCGACTTAGACTTTTCAAATTCCAAGTCGAACTCCTGTAGGATCACAATCCATTTGGAGTACTTGCCCCCTAGCAATTGCTTGGTTAAAATATAGATCATAGGGTTGCAATCAGAAATTACTGTAGTTTTACGTAGTAAAATGTAATGACGAAAACGTTGGACAGCTTGAACAGCTGCCAATGCCAATTTCTCCACATGTGAGTATTTTAGCTCAGTTGGATTTAAAGTTTGACTAAGGTAATATATCACATGTTCAGTTCCAAATTCATCTTCCTGAACTAACACCATTCCCGTGGTGGAATGGGAAGCGGCGAGATACAAGAAGTAGTCATGGTTGTAGCTGGGAGGATGCAATAACGGTGCATGGGTCAACGCGTGTTTTAGTGCATCAAAAGATTTCTGAGCTATCTCATCCCAATAGAATGGAGTATTTTGTTTCAACAACCGGGTAAAACCCTTTGTAACCTCGGCGTAGTTAGGAATGAATCGTCGTAAAAAGTTTGCTTTCCCTTGCAAACTTTGGAGTTGGCGAAGACTCGAAGGAGGAGGCAATTTGACAATAGCTTCAACCTTCGAGGGATCGACGCAAATGTTGGCTTTCGAATCAACAAACCCCAGCAACTGACCCGTTTCTATACAGAAAACACACTTGTGTGGATTCAACCTAATCCGATAATGCTTACACCTCATAAAGATTGCTCGTAAATGGATGAGATGATCAGCTCGATGTAATGAATGAGCAGGCAAATCATCGAGATAAGGTTGCACAATGTGCTTGATGTCATGAAACGCATAAGACATGGCCCTTTGAAAAGTTTCCCCGGAAATCTTGAGCCCAAAAGGTAATTTGCAATAAGGAAATGTCCCCCATGGACAAATGAAAGCCGTTTTTGGTTGATCGGAAGGTAGAATATTGATTTGATTGTATCCAGAAAAACCATCCATGAAGGAGAATATTTCATTGCCATCACAATCATCAATGATTTGATCGATATAGGGAGTTGGGTAATTGTCTTTTGGACAGGCTCGATTAATGTCCCTATAATCGATACATATTCTTATTGTCCCTTGCTTTTTGTTAACCGGAACAATATTCGATACCCAATCCGTTAATGGAATTGGATAAATGAAACCTGCTTTGAGTAATTTTTCAACTTCTGCTTTAATAGCAGCAGCTTTTCTTGGGTGAATCTGACGTAAACGTTGCTGGACGGGTTTAGCATCCGGGTAAGTTTTGATTTCATGGACAACAATTGCAGGGTCAATTCCTGGAATTTCCTCATATGACCAGGCAAACACGTCGCGGAATTCTTGAAATAGGGCCTTATATATTTGAATTTCATCTTCCGTACACGAGGCACCTATATGAATGTTTTCAACAATTCCAGGCTTAACCGAAATGTCAATAGGAATAGTTCGAGAAATGTTTCCCAAATTTAACTCTGAATCAGGATTTTTCATTGGATTATGAGGTTCCTTGACATATTCAGTCGTAAAAATTGATGAAAAATCATTTTCAAAACGATCACTCTCAGGTAAAAACGAAGATCTATGATGGAGATCTTCCCATGGTAAATCATCGACACATAGGATTTCACGAATTTGCTCATCAGTGTGAACAAGTTCAGAAAACGTTGTTGAATCTGAGTTTGATGTGAAAAGTGATTCCTCATGGACCACATTCATTGAGTCAATTTTGGTGGAAGATGGGTCGGAAAATGACTGCACAGCCTAATACGCAATTTCATATGGACTCAAAGGCATAACATCACCAAATGAGTCTATCTCAGATTCAGAAGGTACGATCCAAGGATCATCATAAACAATGGTGTCTGAAGAAATCATATGAATGGCTGCAGTAGAAGACGATGCATTGATAGGAGGAAAAGGAAAATTTCCCAGTAAACCGGCATCTTTAACTAGTCCTACTCCAACATCCTTATACGGGATAGTCGTTTTACCGACATGCTGAATACTTTCAGAAGAGGTTGGGTCGGATGAAAAGTAAGTCAGCTGGTCTATAGTTACAATTTTTCCATTATGAGGGATCTTTATAAGCCGAAAGACCGATGAAACGACAGCTGTCATAGCGTAAGACCAACTACGACCCAAGAGAAGGTTGTAATCTATAGGGGCATCAACCACCTCCACATCTAGATTAACAGTTTTGCCTTCAACCCCTATAGGTAGATCCTGTAGAATGCCAAAAGGATGAAACCCACGGCCATCAAAGGCCTTTAGAATCATCGAGGATTGATTTAGCGAAGGAGAACCAAGCGATCTCCAACACTGTATCGACATAATACACATTGAGGCTCCCTCATCAATCACAGTCATGTAAATAGGTCTGTTTTTTACTAACACTGGGATCTGGAAAGCCATTTGATGAGGTAAGCACGGTGTACTATTTTCTAGATCGAAAATTATAAGGTTCGAGTCCTGAACGTCAACAGCTCCTATAGCCGACAATAGTAATTTACGTTGTGTTGGACATGATTGCAGCACCTCCAAGTCAACATTGATGAAGGTGAAACAACTAAATCTTCAACAATGTTATAGTTCTGAGCCGCTCTCGCATGTGGATTGAAAGCTGACTTTCGAAGTATACCCTTAGCGGGCGGTTCTTTTACTAAGTCTGGGTTAGGTTTCTCGATCTGTAGTGGATCAGAACCTGGAGCTGAGGTTGATGGGTTAGAATGAGAAGATTCTACTTCTTTACCATCAACACGACTTTTACTACCATAATCATGCGATCGAGTCGCAATCCTAACATGGGACATCATCAGTATGGGTTCTTCATTGGCATTTGAGGAAGAACCTATCATCTTACTGTCTTCACTTGGAAAAGGATCCTTCAAAACAGTAGGCGTTTGGGAAACTTTGACAATCTTCGCAACCTCTGCAAGATGAGGGTAGTCTCTTGTAAAATGCTCTTCATCACAAATGAGACAAGGATAACGAGGTTTGCGTTTCTCATCATTTGATTCCGCTTTTTCTGGTTTCTCTTTCGAATTTTTATCTGTTTTATTTTTCTTCTTCCCTTTCTTCTTACCACTAGATTTTGATTTAGCTGTAGATGACTCTACAACATGAATATCGGCGGAAATTTCTGCGGAAGAATCTCCTATCAGGGAATCTAGCAAGGTTATAATAGGAGAAGAATTCTTGGAAGACTTCTTCTAACTTTTGGTATTAACCGTACCAATCATACCATCAGCGGCATGAGACCCTGAAGGAGCTGCAGCGATTTGATTTTGCTTAGGAAGATCAGGGATTTTCTCGTGTAACGTACCTGACTGAGTATAAAATAAGTCAAGGTATTGTGCTTGAGAAATTACTTTCTCTTCAGTAACTACTCCGGCCTTAGCTACATCCTCAGTGATCTTTCGTAATAAAGATTTTACAAACCATTTGGCTAAGATTTGATCTGGAATAAAAACCTTCACTAAACGCCATCGACATCTCCATTCATGAATGTGATCTGAAATGTAAGTGGACGTTGACTGCTTTAATGAAGTTAGTAATTCCGTGCCATTTTCATATCTGACAGGCAACTAAAAATGAGTTAAAAATGAGGTAGCTAGCTGAATAAAGTTATAAAAAGTGGCTCGCGGTAACTCAATGTACCACTTGGCTGCAAGACCAATTAGAGTGTGTTGGAAAAGCCTTAAATGGATTGAATCATCTGAAATGGAGTTAGACGCACACCAAAGGTGATAAGTCATCACATGGTTCGACGGGTCCTCTCCTGATTTGCCTTCAAACTTAGGAATATCACTAGGCAACTTATTTAGCATTGGCGGCCAAAACGGAAGATAGTTAATGGGATCGTTCGTTAGGCGCGACAAGTTAGGCAAGTCCAAAGTTGCGATAAATGGTAACTGACGATTAAGGTCCCTAAAACTCTGGGTCATGAGACCAGCCCCAGGAGGAGGATATCCAGGATAACTAGGAATTGGGATTGCATTTGGGATATTTTATCCTCCCAGAAAACCAGGATTAACTGGACCGTACTGGGGTTGTTGAGGTTGTTGATATGTATACCCAGGGTACAGTTGATACTGATAGACTGGCTGCTACATAGCAGGGCCGAATTGGTACTGTCCCTGGTACGGTTGATAAGTAAACTGAGGTTGACTTGTGAGAACCATACTTGAACCCGGTTGTCCTACAAGCATCTGAACCGAAGTTTGAATTGTGGATCTAGACTGAGGTAAAGATGTCTGAGGAGTTGATACAGGAACAGTAGAAACTGGAGCTGTCGATACTCCAGAAGTAGGTGGGGTAGATTGAATAGATATTGCAGCAGTTGTAGCATCCATTTGAGGCGGAGTACGAGGCGTACTAGGCCCAGGCTGAGAAACTACTGAAGGTACAAAAGTTTGAATAGTAGACTGGACAGGTTGCTGGGGTGAACCATAAACTAAGGGTTGTCCAGTTTGAGATGACAACTGTACATTCGATTGCAAGACCTTTTGAGTTTGCGATGGATCCCACACTAAGTTCATTCTGGGGTACGGACCCATAATAGGTTGAGAATATTGAGGACCATAACCAGGTTGAGGGTAGGGTTGATAATTCAGAGGTACATTTCCAGTTCCTTGAACATATGATTGACCGGAAGGTGGTTGGAAACCTTGGTTCAAGTACTGACCTTGGGGTTGATAACCCCGAGGCACGTATTGATACTGGGGTTGACCTTCAGGTACATATTGATACTGGGGTTGACCTTGAGGTACATATTGAGTCTGGGGTTGACCTTGAGGAACGTACTGTCCTGTAGGTATGTATTGTCCTTGAGGTTGCCCCCCCAGTGCAAATTGGGTACCTTGAGGTTACCCCCCAGGCGATAATTGAGGATTTTGAGGCTGCCCCCCAGGCGGTAACTGGCCACCTTGAGGTTGAGGATTAGGAATAGTACCTGACATCATGAGAATATCTTCTACACTCAACGGCTTAGTACCATTGTTTCCAGTTAATAACCCTTGTTCAATGGGTTGAGGAGATGCTCTTGAAAAAGTACCAATAAGTGACTGATACCCAAAGGGAACAGAAGGACCGCCGTACAAAAAGGATTCTGGAGATTGAGAAAACATGGACGATTGTCTTGACATATTTAACGGAGGATAGTAACCTCTAGGTGTTGGGTGATAAGGAATACGAGGTGGTGAAAAACTTAGTCCCGGGTTTTCCAAAAAGTCAGTTAATGAAAGATACCAAGCACTGCTCCTAGGTGGATTGTAAAATATTGATTCACGCTCCCTAAGTTCTATAATAAGTTGATTTTCAGGGATGGGATGCCTACTTCTTCTTCTAGAGTAGCAAGTTCTTCAATAGCTATGAGTCTAGAAGGAAGATTTTGGGTAATTATTCTTTCTACCCTGGGTGAACCAGGACCACTAGAAGTTGGAGAGGTAAATCCCAATGTCGGAGTAGCAGCAAATTCACTTTCAGGTTCAGATATTTCAGGTTCCTCACCTATATCACTAGTAGATGAAAAGCTACCAGTAATTTCGGAAACAGACACAGATTGTGGATTATAATCTGCTACTAGAGCTTGAAAATCAGGATGTACCACCAAAGAAGACTCTCCTTCTTCAGGTGACCCAAATCTACTGTCTCTAGGAGTTACAAGGGCTCTTAACCCTTCAGGCTGGCTCGGTGAAAACTCAGGAGGTTGGCCGCGAAGTCTACGGGACTTCCTCGGTAATTCAGCCACAATTAAAAAATTTTAACTACTTCACACGCAAACAAAGTAAAATCTCAATGAAAACCACCTAAAGCCTCTAAAGAACCAAACAAATTTGAATCACACGCCTAAAGAATCTAGGAGATCAAACCACACACAAATAGTAACTTTACGTACTGAAAACACTAGTTGGTGATGAAATCCAACGTCGCAGAGTTCAATACAGAAATGGCGGTTGGAACAGTTACCCTGGCAACCTGCTTAATGAATAGACTGGCACAAGTTCCTCCACTAAACCGTCTCGAGTGAAGAGAATCCCCCAGAAAATCCAAGAGAGTCTAGCCGACGTCTTCTCCAGGTACAGTGGGATCTTCCCACCACTGTCACCTTAAGAAGAATCCTATAGAATATGGTCACTATGGTTACCAACATAAACAAATATACCTGGGGAAATAGTCTACGATCCGATACGCACGCAAGGGCAGAGTAACAAGCTCAATCCCCTTGAAGGCTCCTTCACATAATCCAAGGTTTACCAACAAGTGACCCCAGGCTCCTCGACAATGGTTATTCTAAGGTTTACCATTTTTAATACTTGAATATTTGGCGTCATTCCCAATGACGAAGGATTGATTCCCACACTGGTTCAGACACGATCTCGTGCTTCTCCTTTAAGAGGAGCTTTCCCAGAGCATAGATGCACCAATTGGATTTTTCTCCTACCGCAAGATACAGCTACATGTTTGTTTTACTGTCTTGGAGAGTTAATTAATCCCTACTCCAAGACACTAGCCTAAGCTATGTTGGTGTAATAGAGCCCTAGAAATAAAAATATTACTAGATAGATTTGACTTTAAGCGTTATTTTTATTGGTTTTTTTTTAAGTCAAGAGGTGCGGAGATGAAACTCGTGGTGTGAAGACTCAACTTGAAATCACTAAAAAATGCACTTAAGATGATTAAGCAATCTTTTCCCTTCAATGAACTTCTAGCTAGGAAAGAGTTTGAGAATGCAAATGTTTGTAAACACAAATCTTTCTTAACCAACAAATTAAAAGAAGAGCTTTTTGTCTTTTCCAATGCACTCAAAACGAGACAACTAGTTATTTTCACAAAAATTTCCCTTTTTCTTTCAAAACACTCAAATACTACAAAAACAAACTTTTTCCAAAAGAGATTTTTTTATTTTTTATAAAACACTCAAAACTATGGAAGTAACTAATCTTGAGATCTATAAACTATAAAAAACTATTTGAAGTCAAAGCTTACAAGATGTCTTTTTCAAGGATGTTTTACTTAGCTATAAACAAACTAAGGACTAATTTGTCCAGAATCACAAATCAGTAAAAAAAAACCAATTTTTGTTTTCTTTTCTAAAAATGAAATCCAAACTTTTAACACAAGCCTTTTCGAAGTTTCGCAAAGAGAAAACACAAGGTGGATTCCTCAACAAAGGTAGATTTTGCAAATGGTCAGACTCATAAGAAGGCCAGTAAAAACCAAGGTGATCTGAGGCTTCTACAGCTTCTAAGCTCTGAGCTACTACAAGACCAAAATGAAAACCAATCCCTGTAACCAAAACTTCTAGGAATTTCACCTATAACCCTAACACCAATGGAATTAACCTAAGAAAATCCTCTCACAAGTTACATGCAGGTCTGGGCAGGGGATAATAACATCTAAACAAAAACTAAACTGACTGAAAGAGGAAATCTTAAGTTTTTCAAATTTTTAGCAGGGTCCGTAGGCCCACCGTTCACACAGGTGTGGTACCACTCTGTGCTAAAAGCAAAAGTGTGGATAGGTCCACACTGTGTTCCAAGCTGAGGGTGCGGTCCTCTCCCAAAGTTATGAGAAACAAAAAATAATCCTAGATCAACTAAATCTACCCAATTCCACACACAACAAGCCAGAAACAGAAACAAAAACACAGTTTCTCAGGTAAAAGTAAAAACAAGGAAAAAATCAAGTCCCCAGCGGAGTCACCATTTTGTCACATGGAATGAGTCGATCTTGCGAACAAGATAGACCTTCCTAGAATCTAACAATATCTAGTGACAAGCAAGCCAATCAAAAACTATCTTTCTCTAAATATGCAATATATAAACAAAGGCAAACAAGTGTTTTAGGCCTACCTTGGGTCCAATGCAAGTTTGTGGAAGCCTCGCTCCTTTGATCCAAATGAGCTCCCTTGTAGCGAAACTGCAAGCACAAACAAGCAAACAAATTAAATAGCACCTAAAAAGCCAATATCATAAAGCATACTTATCATGATGATCAAGGAACTCATGAAACAAATGACATAAGACAATTTGTTGAGAAAAATGAATCTGATTGTATTAATTCAAATCAAAGAAGAACTTTACAACCTGTGCCTTGATGATGTACAAGCTCCTCCCAGGGTCCAACAAGAAGTCTCCTCTACTTTGAAAAGTTTCACTCTCTTCCCAATGAAGCCAAAAGGTATGTGATATCTCCTCTCAAGCTTAACTAGGAAGTCTTAATTCCACCAGCATTTACCCTCAAAAATGTTCAGCTTCCAACCTCCCTAGCAACCAGCCCAATGCCTTAATTTATAGTGCAATGGAGGTAAGTTACTAGGTCCTCCTTCAAAGGGATAAAGCCCTCCTTCAAAGGGATAGCTCCTCTCATCAAGGGATTAGCTCCTTATCTTTTGGGATGCATGAACCACCTAAGAGCGAACAATCCACGTCAAAATTCCTTCTAGAATCATCTAGAATTAACCCAAAGTGAGTTTTTTAGAATAAACTTGCACCTTTTTGACTTTCACAGGGGTCCGCACCCACTCCTTTAGGGACAGAGTGGGCAGGCCTGCAGGTATTGTGAACAGGGGGTGCGGGACCACAGGCAACATTGAGAGAAAGTGCGGAACCAGAGTTTTGTTGATTTTCAATGTCTTTCTCTCATTTTCAAAGCTTGACTTGAAGAGCTGAGGTCTGAGACTTGCTTAGGAGGACAGTACAAGTGATGATAGACCCATACAAGCTGCAAATAGTCATGGTGATGATATTTTTGTGTAACAGGAAGAAGAATACAACTACTCAAGGTCCTAGAGAATTTTTTTTCCTTGCACAAAAATATAAGAATTGAGCACAAGATTCTTCTGGAGCAAGAGGTGGCCAAAGAGAACAAGGAAGGAAGAATAATAAAGGAAGAGGGCATACATTTCCAAGGGGAATGTCTTGATATTCATTGCATACAATGTAATAGATATGGACATGGTGCTTCTACATGTAAGCTCTTGTGGGACATGATTAGACATGAAATACATGAAGAGAAAGGAAAATCATCAGATAAAGAGAAAGGTAAAGCACTTGAGTCCACTCATTATGTTATGTCACATTAAAACATTGGAGTAATTGAAGACTTATTTAATGCTTCGCTTGCTTCATGGAAATATGTTAGGTTGCAGGATTCAACAGTAGCTTGCCACATAACATTTAGAAGAGATTTCTTTGAAGAATTCAATGACAATGTTGATGGAGTAGTCTACTTTGTAGATAAGTAAAAAATAAATCCATCAGGGCTTAGCACCATCAAACCCAAACTGTTTGGTCTTGCAGACTTTCTTCTACATGATCTTCACGACCTATCGAAGTTGAACAGAAACTTGTTTTCCTTGTTTCACATCCACTAGCAAGAACACTCAATTTACATTTTTTGATGAAAAGGTTGAGCTCAGAAAAGCATCAAACAACTCACCAGTGAGGAATGGGATAAAAGAAGAAATGGCTCTAAATCTACAAGGAACCTTTGCTCGTGTAGAGAACTTTTCATACCGTTTCACTATGATGAAGGTACACTTTGATAAAGTCTTTTAAGTCATGCTAGATTTGGACATTTGAACTATGACAACCTTCATTTTTTGAAGCAAAATGGTGTTACTAGCTCTCCAACTATTCCGAGGAAACTTAAGCAATCTTATGCTTGTATATTAGGAAAGCACAACAAAGAGTTTTTTCATGATTCTCATTTCAGAGCACGTAGAAAGATTGAACTCATTCATTTTGATTTGTGCAGCATAATTAATTTTCCTTCTTCAATTGGTAATAAATACATGATGACATTTATTGATGACTACACCAGAATGTGTTGGGTATATCTATTGAAGAACAAATCTGGAGCTTCTAAAACATTCAATAATTTCCATGCATGGATTTAAAATGATATACAATCTCATATTGGATCTATCTGTACTGATAATGGAAAATAATATACTTCAAATGGATTTGAAAAATATCTTCGCTAACATGGGATCAAACATCAAACAAAAGTTTCCTATAATCCTCAATAAAATGGTGTAGCTGAAAGAATGAACATGACAATCTTAAATATGGTACGTTCAATGATGTTTTTTAATAATGTTAAGATGATATTTTGGGATGATGTATTTTTATGTGTTGTGTATATAAAGAATAGGTGTCAGTCTCATGATCTCAAAAAAAGGCTCCCTATGAAATGTGGTATGGCCACATTTCTTCGGTGAGGCATCTTAGGTTTTTTGGTTCCACCTATCATGCCTGCATAACTAAGGAAAAATGAAACAAACTCAGTGCAAGGAGATGAAAATGTATCTTCTTAGGGTACTCAGACACCTCCAAAGAATACTGTCTCTATGACGAAGTAAATAATAAGTTTATAATATGCAGAGATGTGATCTTTCTTGAATATTCCAAGATTGAAAATGTTGTCAAGAGTCAACTTGATCGCTTAGATATTGGTGCATGTAAATCATTTTCAAGAATGTTATATTGAATGGGGGACCTCTATACTAGATCAGTCTATGAAGTCTCATTTTGAAGCACTCTCTCCCCCTCATGAAGCTGTAGCCACTAATTAAGAAGACACTTTGAGTGATGTGATTGAGATATTTGGTAGGTTAATCTTGATTCATCACCATATCAGTCAATTGAGAAACCTACACCATCTCAGAAAGGTCCTCCTATCAGCCCTCGAGGGTAACTCCAAAAATCAAATTGTATTTTTCATTAAGAGAAAATATGGATATATACAAGGAGAAGGAGAATATTGGGTTTCATATCCATATGTCTCTTCATCTTCCAATTTATTTTATTTCTTCTATTTACAATATGTACATGGATTTTCCTAATCCCAAAGACTAGGTGTCAACACCCTCCCCCCATAATCTAAAGGGATGCTTATGAGTCGAAGAATTATTCTGATTCTTCCAAATTTTTCCTTTCCAAGCACTTTGGTGAAAATTTTTGTTATATGCTCATTTGTGTTAAAATGTCACAGGTGGATTGTCTTAGCCTCAACATGATGTTGGATCAGATGATACTTTGTATTGATGTGTTTGTTTCAATCATGGAACTTTGTGTTCTTGGCCAACTTTATTGCATAAGTTTTCTCAATCAAAAAAGGAGTTGAATGCACTTGTTTATCCTATAAATCTTCCAAAATTTTCTGAAGCCACACAATTTCCTTTGTTGCTTTTGTTGCTACCACATATTCTACCTCAGTTGTGGGATCTACTAGAACTGATTATTTGTGTGACCTCTAGGAGACGTCTCATGACCAAAGACTCATAACTAAACCTGAAGTAGATACTATAGTTTATTTTTCTCCGTCGAAATCTGAATCAGAGTATCCAATCAAGCTAAAGTAACCAACTTGTGTATACTTGAGTCCAAAGTCTTAAGTTCCCTTCAAGTAATTTAGAAGTATTTAATAGTCAAAGCCAACTAGAACCACCGCAATAGAGAATATATATATATATATATATATCAGAAGGTAGGCATTAAAGATAAAACCCTAAAGAACCACTATAGTCGATATTGTGACAGGCTTCCAAAGGAAACATGCCTTATCTCTCATAGAAGGTGTTACCTCTGCAACTTTGTTTTTCAACACTCTGCACTTATAACACAACCAAAACTTATGATAAAACCTGCTTTAAGTTTTTTCACTTGTATGTGTCAGTCTAGGGTTATATAACCCCTATTATCGCCAAGTGTGCACAAAGGGAAATCCCCAAGAGACAGACTCCAAGATTTCTATGTGAAACACTAACCTTAGCTCTATAAAGTATTGGCCCCGATCTCCTTTTTCCTGGACATGCTGGCTTGGGATTACGACATCCTAGGTTGTTCCAATGCACGCATAAGAGATGCACCTAGAAGACAAACTCTGAGATTTCTCTGTTAGTTGTTGGCCCTGACTCTGTCAATTGATGATCCTAGATCATGTTAAAATTTGTTCATGTCTTGACCTCTAGGAAGAGTCAGCGTAGAGCGACCTGTACTCCATGAAATCTCAACCTCCTCTTAATTAGTTGGGCTCACATGTCAACTCAATCCTAGTCAACTCGACTTATATCTAAAACAACCATAGTTGCTTTCCTTTGCATGCTTCAATTGTTTTTGTAATGGAAGGTGAGGAGGTTATGAGGTGGTTAGGAGTTGGCTTGGTGGTAGAGTTGAGTTAATAGAGGCTTAAAGCCTTGAATGCATTATTATTCAGCGAATAAGAGTAGGTGTTCTCTCTAAGTCTCCAAACAAGAAAATGATAGAGGTGTCAATGTATCAATTAATACTTTGACTTCAATTAGAATAAGTTTCAAAATTTAGTTTTATGTCTATTGCTATTTTTTAATGAAATGGTTTTATGAGAAAAATTGATATATTTTGTTTTTATTTATTATAGATAAAATAAATAAAAATATTTTCATGTCTTAATGGGGTACATTAAAGGTAAGTGATTAAAGTAAACTATTTCCATTATAAACATTATCATAGTTAATCAGGTACACCATGTATAGGTGTTTATTTTTATTTAATGTGTCAATGGTTTATGGTTTATATGAAGAATTATCAATATTATCGATCGTTTTTAATTTTCATACGTATGATTTGTTATGTCGAATTGTAAAGGTTGATACTTGCACACTGGTATGTATAAGTTGTTGAAGTGTATATATGCAATAATGATGTATGCATCTCATATATACTCGAGTATAAATCCACAAAAATAATTTGATGTGTTAAATATTTTCATAAATAAATAATATTTCCCAATCATATTGAACCAAAAATTTGGGTTCCTTATATGGAGACGTTGCTTGAAAGAAGTTGAAGGCTAAGAAAGGAGGGAAATTACCACTTCAATAAATATGATGATTTCAAGAGATAAAACTATAGAATTCAATGAAGGATGGGATATTATTGAAAATGGAATCCTAAAGTTGATATGTATTTTGAAAGAAAATTTAAAAGACAAGTTTCTTGTAACATAGTATATGAACATTTATACAACTGTCTACAAAATGTGCACCCAAAGGCCTTCTTATATGTATGCACAACAACTCTATGACAAGTACAAGATTTCTTTGGAAGAATATGTGGTTGTCACAATATTACCAACTTTAGGTAAAGTACATGATGAGGTCATGTTGAAAGAGCTTAAGAAATGTTGGGATATCGCAAGGTGATGGTGAGACTCACCTCAAATATGTTCTCTTACTTGGATATTTACTTCATGGGGAAAAGTTCCCTCATTTCACTAGTAAAATATGGAGTGATTTGTTTCTGAGAGTTTTTCTACCATTGCATCAATATTAAAAATCTCCTTGCAATCTCTCATTTCAATCTCCTTTCAATATTATCAAGAATTCTCTCCTGCAATCTTTGTTTCACTTATTCATGGATCTCTTGCATGGCTATAACAAAATATTCACATGTTGCACTCCTTTTCCCTACTCTTCCCAATTTATGAGTTCCTGCACTCATATTAGATGCATTCCATGCATAATCCGATAAGGACTTTGATCAATACTTATATTTGGAGAATCATTATACGAAAATTCAGCCTGGGAAAGTAGTTGATCCCACTACTTTGGATGATCTCCAACCAAGATTCTCAAGATATTCCCCAAATTTATATTAACTACTTTGGTCTACCCAGGTTGATAAGTTGAAATAAATTTCAAATCAATTCCAAGATTCTCCATAAATACCTCCATTAGAGTCCCAAAAATATGGTATCTTTATTTGAAACATTGTTCTTATGTACTCCATGTAATTTCATTACTTCTCTAAAGGACAAATTAGCAATATGGGTAGCATCACTAGTTTTAAGACAAGGAATGAAATGAGCCATTTTTGTAAATATATCCACTACAACAAAGATTTCATGATTAATCTTCTGAGTTTTTGGCAAATCCAATACAAAATCCATCCTTTCCGAATCCCATGGTCTCTCTGGAATTGGTAATGGTGTATACAATCTTGTATTCTTGCTCCTTCCTTTTGCATGTTAGAAAATTATACAACTACTTACAAACTTTTTCACATCAATCCTCATCTTCAACCAATAGTTAAAGTGATGCAACTTCTCATAATTCTTTCCATGTCCAAAGTGTCTTGCAAGACCTTCACTATGCTTTTCTTTGATTAACTTATCCCTCATAGAACATTTTGAAACACAAAGTTGATTTTTTTTTAACCATTATAATTTTTGAAGCATGTAATCAAGACACATACTTCTATATTGGATTGTTGGGTTTTTAAAAGCCTTATAAGCCTCCTTAAAATCTACATCTCCCTCATACAACTTCTTCATGAAGTCAAACCCCATGCTTTGTACCTGGATTTCCCGCATAATCAAATACCTCCTGCTCAACGCATCAAAAATTTTATTACCTTGGCCAATAATATGCTTCAAAACAAAAGTGGAATTATGAATATATTCAATCCACTTGACATTATTTTGAATCAATTTAGGTTACTGCATAATGTGTTGTAGGCAGGGAAAATTTTAAGAACCCCCTAAATTTATAAATATAATAAATGGGCGAATCTCCATTGTATATAGGAAAAATGGAAGGCGATTTTATCAATAATATAATATGTATATATAATTTTTTGGCTCATCTCTCACCAGGCATGGCGAATATTTTACTCAATTATAAAATCTTGTAAGATCTTGGCGAGTCTTTCACTAAATAATAAAAGTTTGTAAATTCCTAGTGAATCTTAGCATAGGCTACATGCTGGTTTAATTCCCCCATTTAGTCTTTCACTAAATAATAAAAGTTTGTAAAGTCCTAGTGAATCTTAGCATAGGCTACATGCTGGTTTAATTCCCCCATTTAAATAGGCTACATTCCAGGTGAATACCATGGGTCAATACCATGTGCCATTTTTGTTTTTATTAATTCTAATATTAGGGTTAATAATGGTTTTTTGCATGGTATTAATAACAATCTAGTCCATGGTATTTGTCCCATAGTATTTTGGCCATAGCTTTCACCTAAATATAACCCATTTTTTGAGTGTTCGTAAATATAAGGTGACTTATGGAGTAAATATAAAAAAATGTTTTATTTGTTTACCATACCTCTCGTTTATTTATATTTTTATTAATTTACCATACCTCTTTTACAAATATGGTATTTGGCCCATAGGATTCACTTAAATAAAACCTCTTTCTTGAGCCTTCATAAATAGAACGAGGGTTATGGACTAAATATAAAAAGAGGTTTTATTTATTTACGATACGTCTAGTTTATTTATATTTTTATTTATTTACCATACCTTTTGAGTAAGTATAAAAAGACGTTTTATTTATTTACCATACCTCCACTTTACTTATATTTTTATTTGTTTACACCCTTACATGTATATAAGGTGACTTATGGAGTAAATATAAAAAATGCTTTATTTATTTACCATACCTCTCATTTATTTATATTTTTATTAATTTACCATACCTCTTTTATAAATATGGTATTTGGCCCATAGGATTCACTTAAATAAAACATGTTCTTGAAAATGGGCGAATGGATTCACTTAAATAAAACCTATTCTTGAAAATGGGCGAATGGAAGGTTGTAAGTCCTAATTTCAAGGGCTAAATTTACCTTTTTTACCCTCTCCCTTAAAATAAGGTGGGCTATTTGAGGTGATTTGTAAAAATGTACTACGATACAAAATATTCGCCCACTAAAAATTTAAAACCCCTTAATTTCGCCAAAGGGCGAACATTCGCCCCTCAAATTATCCTTGGTTGTAGGGCATGATTGTTTGTATAGAAAAAAAAATATTTAGGCATGAAATTAATGCCTCCAATTTTTTAAATATTGTACCACAGCATAAAATTCATCGTAATAAGTATACTTCCTCCTTGCTTCATTCAACTTCTCGCTGAAATATGCTTTGGGCTTATCCTCCTGAGTTAACACAACCAAATTTAGCTTCACACTTCACTTGGAAAGGCTTATTGAAATATGGTAAAATAAACACAGGTTGTTCTATGATCTTCTTCTTTAATAGTTTGAAGTCCTTTTTTGCTTCAACAGTCCTCCGGAATGGTTATTTATCTTTCTTTATAGTCTCCATAATTGGAGCACTAATCCTGCTAATATATATGATGAACTTCCTATAAAACTAGACAGACCATGAAAACTTCTAACTTCAAATACAATTTTAGGAGAGGTTCAATCAACAATAGCTCTTACCTTATCAGGATCCATTTTCAAACCATCCTTGGATATGAAAAAGCACAAACATACAAGCTATGTCTTTAGGAATGAAAATTTTTTCAAATTGATAAGTACTTTCTCTTTCTACAACTTCTCTAACACATACGTGAAATGTCTCAAGTTCTCTTCTTTGGACTTGCTATAAGCCAAGATGTCATCTAGATACACAATTACAAATTTCGCTATGAACTCCTTTAACACATCATTCATAAATCTCATAAAGGTACTAGGTGCATTTGACAACCAAAATGGCATGAACATTCATTCATACAACCCATCATTGGTTTTAAAGGTTACCTTCCACTCATATCCCTCTATAATATTGATAAGATGGTACCCATTCTTCAAATCAATCTTAGAAAAAAAACTACTACCACTCAAACAATCCAATAAATCATCTATGCCTAGTAAATAAAAACTATAGCTAATTGTGACCTTGTTCAATTGATCCAAACTTATTCAATAACACAACAGAATACATATAAACATAAACACAAAGATGTAGCAGAAATAAAACATTTTTTCATTAATATCGAACAATTGAAATATGCTTACATACAAAATGGAAATAAACTAGCTCGATCGATGGTAGCTTATCTCTGAGAAGAGATGTGGTAGATACATACCTCTAAATTGTGTACAATGAGGCTTGAAGGCCTATTTGTTATTGAGAAACAATGGAAACCCCTAAACATCCAAAAACATAACCCTACAAGATAAAGCACAAACATTATGGGCCTCGTTGGGGTAAATTGCTACATCAACTTCCCAAGGTCGTAACATTGGCATATGATCTTCGTTTGATGCGCACGATACCTCGTTAGAAATATATTTCCGAGGAGTATAACGTTTGAATGAAAATGTCAATCAAAATATAATATTTTCCCATTTTCCAAAAAAATGTTGTTTAGGCCCTCAAAATGGCTCCAGAAGTTTAGGACCTGAAAAGCAACCAAAAATAGTAAATTGTACTACAATTATGAAAACTAAAAGAAATAATGGCACAATAGTGGGGTTCCAAGTGGAATAGGAAGGTGGCCATCAATATCTACCTAGATGTGTCATCCCGCTTAGGAATAAATGGACTCCATTGTGTTCAGTGCCTCCATGAGATGGGGAAACGTTTGTTGAACATTGTCCCTGTTGAGCCACTTGCCTTGGTGCAAGAGTTGGTGAGCTTCAACAACCCGATACAGTTGTATCTTTTGTGAGTGACTGTTCTTAATCTACGTTTCTATGATCTGATCAGTTGTGGCTTGTGCCATGTAGTATGGATTTAGCTCTATTGGTGTGAGTTGTTCTACGTGTCCAATAATGGTGGAATGTATGAGATGAAAAGAATTTTCTCCCACAACCTTGGTAATGGTGTAAGGCCCATATCATAGTGGGTTGAGCTTCTAATGGGATCCGATAAGGCGTTCCTTCTGCAAATGCAACCAAACTTTTTCGCCAACCTAAAACTTGTATGGCACCCAATGTTGATCATGTCATTGGTTATGCTTGCCATTGGACTTCTCCAATATGTTGTGAACCTACTAGAGGATTTGCTCGATAAGTTCAACAAATCTGGTTTCTTTATCAGCCTCAGAAAATACATGTGTGGATTTTGTTTATGTAGTTTCATGAAGCATGGAAACATCAATAAGACATAATGGTTGAAATCCTAGACCGAGTTTAAAGGGATTTCGATCAGTCGAGCTATGGAGACCTCTGTTATAATTGTGCTTCACATAGGGAAGCTCCTAATCCTAGGTTCGTGGATGCTTGGAGTTATACATGTGGAGTATTTACACTATCATCCTGTTGACGACCTCTGTTTGACCATCAATCTGGGGATGGAATGCAATCGACTTGGTAAGATTGGTGTCCAATAGTTCCTAAAGGCTTAACCAAAATGTGCTCAGGAAATTTCTATCTCAATACGATATAATTGTCTATGGGGTACCAAAATGTACTCACACTCATGCAAAGAAGATTTTGGTAGTGTCCATTAATATGATAATCTTCTTACACCGTACTAATATAGCCATCTTAGAAAATCTATCCATGAACACAAATACACAGTCATTACCATGCTTGGTAGAAGGGAGGCCAAAAAGATAGTCCATGGAGATGGATTCCCAAGGTTGGTTGTGACTATGAAGAGGAGTGTACAGGCCTTGCTTCTTGATAGTTAGCTTGGTGATAATGCATGCAGTGGAGGATATGATATATTTCCCAACATCATGTCAGATTTTTTTCCACTAAAAGTAATTTTATATTACGACTACATTTTTCTCCATACCAAAGTGTCCTACAACTCCACTGTAGTGTGCATACCAAATCAGCTTGGAACGCTCACTTGAAGGAAGACAAAGGTGGCCCAGGTAGAACAATAATGCATCCTAAAGGTGGAAATTAGGAACTTTCTTCCCCTCCACTAGCATCTGGTATGTGGAGGTGAAATCTGGATCATTCTTGTATAGTTGCAAACACTGAGAGGTCTTGTGGCCCAAGAGTTGAGAACGGTAGTCAGTGCTGTAATTGGGGGCCGACTAAGGCAATCTACAACATGATTGGTGTTGCTCTTTTGTATTTAAATTTCAAGTGGAATTATTGTAGATATGTAGACCAATTCTGATGGTGATCATTCTACAACTTCCCTTGTGTCTATATAAAATGAAGAGGTCAGTGATCGATGTGGATGACAGTCTCCTTCCCCGTAATGTAATGCTTACTTTGTCGACAAGCCTACATGATGGAATACATATCTTTATCAGATGTTGGGTACTTCTGAATTGTATCAAAACATATCTCACTATCATAGGGCACTAGATGCTCATATTGGGTGGGGACTACATCAATACCATAGCCAGAGGCATCTATCTCAATTTCAAATGGTTGTTGCAGGTCTGGAAATGTGAGTACGGTGCATAGAAGATACGATGCTTTAACTTAATAAGCGCCTTCTATTGGGACTCAGACCAAGAAAACATTGCTTTTTCTCTGCCGTTGGTAATCTAACTTAAAGAGCAAGTGATATGGGAGAATCCCAACATGAGCCTTCAATAAAAATTGGCAAGGCCCAAAAATATGCGAAGCTCTGTTAGAGTGGTTGGGGTTGGACAATCCTGAATGACTTGGATATTAGTTGAATCCACATTAACACCTCGCTCATCTATAATGTAACCCAGATGTTGGAGTTGGATCATGCCCAAGGTGCATTTATCTAAGTTGGCACACAGTTTGTGATGCCATAGGGTTTGAAGGACCTAATAATGTGTTGGAAGTATTCTTCCCAACTCTTGTTGAAGATGAGGATGTCTTGCAAATAAACAACCATGAATGAGTTGTTGAAGGTTCATAAGATGTCCTCCATTAGCCTCATAAAAGTATCGGGGGAATTTATCAACACAGAGGGCATAAGGAACCATTCAAAAAGGCCTTCCTTAGGTTTGAAGGCAATCTTCCATACATCTGTGGGATCTATTGGAACCTGGTGATAGCTAGAACTCATATCAATCTTGCTGAAATACTAGGCCCCCTTGAGTTGGTCCAGAAGGTCATCAATCTGAGTGATTGGATACTTTTTGCTAACAATGCTTTTTTTTAGTGACTGATAATGAATGAAGAGCCTATAGGTCCCATCCTTCTTCTGTACAAGTACAATCGGGCTCCCACAAGGCAAGGAACTTGGTCGAATGTGCCGTTTTTGCAACAAATCCTGGACTTTCTACTTGATCCCTTCAATTTCCATAATGGAGTGTGATATATTAGGCCATTGGGTAGAGGTGCTCCAAGAGTCATCTCAATCGAATGCTTGACCTAATAGTACAAAGGTACCTCTATGGGAGAGGATAATATGTCCCTGTATTATTCCACGACCTTATCAACCTTTTTCTATTGCTTGGAGGAACCCTCCCTGGGGGCCCTGGATGTGGCCACGATCTTCCCTTTACTTTTAGAGAAAATAAAAGAGAAAACAAATTTCGTGGTTTGGGTGATGATCTTACTTCATTGCTTAGCAGAAATCATTGACATGGTGGTAGGTAGGGATACCTCTGGTATCTTGTATAACTTATTTCCCAAATAAATAATAACAGTGCGTGGACTCGACTCATAGACAACATGATGCTTCCACAAGTATTGTTGGCCAAATAATACATAAAAACTTCAAGAGAAGCAACATCACACAATGCCTCATCTGTGAAGGGCTTGATGTTGTAGGGAAGATGGCAATTCTGACTGATGTGAAGATCTCATCCTTGGTGATGCCACCTAATGGTTTATGACTATGGGTGTGCTATGGTCGGTAAGCCCAACAACTTCACGAACTCTACTGAAATGAGGTTCTTTTGGCTCCCTCTGTTGGTATTTAATTGAAGTGGCAAACCCTTCACCCACATCTATGAGTGGAAGAGACGTTCCCCTCCTATGGATATTCAATCCCAATATTCTAGATCCTTGTGGTGGCAACAGTGACGCAGGGCTCCGTATCAATAGTCCACTTCCATTTTTCATTCCCCTTGTTAGTTTCTAACTCAGATTCGGAACATGCATATAATTTTGTAGCCTTCAACTCAACCACTAGTGACTTTTTGGATTGACACTCACTTGTGTTGTGAGTGGGGACCTTATGGAACTCACACCACATTCGTATGTCCTTCTTTGTCTTCGCAATGTTTATCTTTGGTTATGACTTCGACGAGTTGTATTGGGTCACCCTGCCTTGGATTTGACTTGTGTTCTATGGTCTGAGGGCACCTTTCCCTTGCTTCTGATTTGCAAATCCAAAGTATCACTTCTTCTGTTTAAACTTTTGCTTGATCTTGATAGTGTATCGGTAGGTGGTGCCAAGTGAGGAGATGTCCAGGAACTCCATCTTGTCTTGGATGTATTTGTGTACAAAACCAAGATACATGAGTACTAGATGTTGCTCAGAATCCTTGATAACCAAAATCCTGCAAAGGGTATTAAAAACATTTGTGAACTCGAGCACATCTTGGTCCCCTCCCTGCCACAGTGTGGTCCACTTTATGTACTTATCTTCATAGCTCCCAACAGGTTAATACTACTCCTTGATGGTGTCTCGAAAAGAGTTCCAAGTGGTTGAGACTGAAAACAATGAGGGTTCCCTCTCGTCCTTATGCTCATAGCAGGTTTCCCACTAGTCCTTGATGTGGGGGGCGGCGTTGAGGTGTGAAAAATTAATCTTTTCCTTATTGGAAAAATCATGAACATAAAAATACCCTTCCAACAAATTTAACTATGTATCTACGGTGGTTGCATCTATCTCACCTTGAAATATGGGAATTCCAAATTTTACTTGTATCTTGAAGGGAGTGGTGCCTCCAAAGTGGTTTCCAGATGAATATGTGTTTCCTGTGTGCATCTGTCAAAGGATCCATGAAAAGTTGTCCATCATAAAGTTCCTTTGTTGCTCGAGGGATTCTTCAAGCAATATTTTGAAGGCATCTCTTGCTTTCTTGTCTTTCTTTTCTTCCACCATGGGGCTTGATCGAACTTTGTGAGACTAGTCTTGCAAAGGTTCAACCAGTTCGAGCCCTAACTCCATATGCCCTGACCTCATTAGGGACATGCGAAGAAAAACAGAGAGAGAGAGAATAACTATCTGATACCACTTGTCCAGGCTTATGTAGGAACAAAACAAAATACAAATATAAACATAAACACAGATATGCAATAGAAATAAAACGCCATTTCATTAATATAAAAAAACTAAAATATGCTTACATACAAAATGGAAATAAAATAGCTCGGGTGATGGTAGCTTATCTCTAAGAAGAGAGGAAGTGGCTACATGCCTCTCAATTGTGTTACAATGAGGTTGAAAGGACTATTTATTATTGAGAAACAATGGAAAACCCTAAACATCTAAAACCTAACCCTAAGAGATGAAGCGCCAAAACTATGGGTCCAATTGGGGTAAATTGGTATATCAACTTCCTGGGGTAGTAACTTTGGCATACTATATTCGTTTGGCATGCATGATACCTTGTTAGAAATATCTATACAAGTGCTATAAATTTTAATTGCCAACTTCAATTAAAGCGTCATGTTTTCGTATTTTCCAAAAAATGTCATTTAGTGACGCAAAACGGATCTGGAAGTTTAGGACTTGAAAAAATGCCAAAAATAGTAAAATCTGCTACAATTACGGAAAATGGAATAAATAATGGTACAATGGTGGGGGTCCAAGTGAAATAATTGGGTGGCCACAAATATCCACCTATATAGTCAATTCTCTGGAATCTGTACATATGTGTCAACTTCCATTTTTCTTAGGACAACATTGTTGGTATTGTACATGGGCTAAGTCTCTCTTTGATCAACCCTTTATTTAAAAAATCCTGCACTTGTTTTCTAATTTATTCATTGTCTTTAGCGGTCCTTCTATATTCAACCTTATATGGTATAATTTCTCCCAATATCAAGTGAATATGATGACTTATACTCCTCACAAGTGGCAACTCATTAGGCATGTTAACCACTACGATATCACTATACTCATTCAACATATTTTGAATCTCAAAAGGAATATATATATAAATGTAGGCCCATTAAAGCCAAAACACCAAGTAACCATTGCAGCCAAGCTTGTAACAAGCTTCCAAAGGAAACATGACTTGTCTCTAATAAAAGGCATTAACTCTAAAAATTTGGTTTCTGACTCTCAACACTTATAACATGACCAAAACTCATGAAAAACCCCACTTTAATTTTTTTCGCTTGAATGTGTCTATGCGGGCTTACATCACCCTAGCCATCCCTAAGTGGTTGCAAAGAGAAATCCCTAGAAGACATACTCCAGGGTTTCTCTATCAAATTTTGAACCTGACTTTGTTAACTCTTGGTCCCACTCTCCTCTACCTTGGACATATTGGCCCAGGCTTACGTCATCACATCTCATTCACAAGCGCACACAAGAGATGCACCCAAGAGACAAACTCTAGGAGTTCTCCATTAGTTGTTGGGCCCTACTCTATCAATTGACAATCTTGAATTGTTTCAAAAGGAGTTTATGTCTCTTCCTTTGGGATAAGTCAACACAGAACCACCTACACTCCACGCCATCCCAACCTCCTCTTAATTGGTTTGGCTCACATGTAAGCTTGGTCCTAGTAAGCCCAACTTATTTCACAAATGCGCTCCTCTCGCCCTTCCAGGATAAAACCTTCAACATGACGTTGTTATTGGATGGTTCAGTTTGACATAACTTCAAATTCATATCTCCCAACGCTATTAGGTGTCAGACTCCCATCGGATCCTCAAAAAACTAAGTGTTTCCCCTTCCACCTATGTATTTGACCTCTACTTTTTCTATGCTTCAAGCCCCTTTTCCTCCCCTACAACCTCCCACTCATGCTCTATAAAGCCTCTCTCGCTTACGTTGATGATTGAAGTTCGCTACAATAATATATATGAATATACATACACAAATAATAAACAATGATTATAGAAGGACTCGTTTGGAAATTAAACAAGGTTGCGGAAGGACTGGTTTGTTGGAAAAGTAATCTCATACTCCACACTTGCTTTCTTTTTATTCACGAAAATTAATAAATAATACATCATACTATCGATCTATATCCACGAAGATGGGATCAAATGGAACAATTTTGGGAAAATGAACCAAATTACAATAATATGCTAAATTTAATGAGTTAAATGTCAAGCAAACAAACTCTATCTCTATCCTAACAAATCGACTCATTGAGGAACCAACTCCATAAGTAAAGAAATTTTGACCTCTCGTTCAATTAAGGTTTTTTTCAGGGACTGCCTTGCATCATAAGTACTTAGGAGCGAGGTCCATGGTAGGATTATGTAAAACCTAAAATTCAATGTCTCCATTAGTTTTTCCATTTGATTAGTCTCTTGGAATATTAAAGGGGGTAGTTTACCTTTGCGCGCATTAAATCTAAAAATCCCATCATTCCTTTCCCATGATTGGGGAACCCATATT
The DNA here is from genome assembly GCA_031772625.1 of Pinus tabuliformis. NCBI lineage: Eukaryota > Viridiplantae > Streptophyta > Pinopsida > Pinales > Pinaceae > Pinus > Pinus tabuliformis. The sequence goes on along the minus strand of CM062816.1, from coordinate 1,713,415,491 downwards.
GAATCAATACTTTCTAGCTAGTAGATATCTAAAACAACTATAGTTAATCTCCTTTGCATGCTTCAAGTGCTTTTGTAATGATAGACGAGAAAGTGATGAGTTGGTTAGGAGTTGGCTATGTGATAGAGTTGAGTTAATAGAGTCTTAAATCCTTGAATGCATTATTGTTCAGGGAATCAAAGTGGGTGTTGTCACTCAGTCTCCAAATAAAGTAGCAATGTATGAATTCATACTTTGACTTTAATTAGATTAAATTTCAAAGTTATGCTTTATAGTTATTGTTATTTTTTTGTGTTCATAAATTTTCTATTTATGTGTAATAGATAAATATAAAAATAACTTATTTTAAAAATAATTTTAATCAAAATCTTCTAATTAATCAAAATTTTAAATAATCCAGATAAAATTCAATAAATTATTTAATGTTTGCCCCATCATAAATTATTTAATTTTAAGAAAATTGTTTAATTTTTCTAAATTATAAGAAAAAAAAAACATTTTCATTAAAACAAATTTACACATCAAAGTCCAATAAAATGAGTAAAAGAACAAAACCATAATACATGTGTAATAACTAAGTAATAGAGAGAAAGGTTGAATCAATTGTTTAAAATTTTTATATATTAGTATTTGACAAAGGTAGAAAAAAAGTACTATGTATAATACGTTGTATATAAACCTACATGTTTGATTATAAAATATAATTGGAAAATTTAAATGTTGGTGATTATTTGTCTATTAAAACATGTTTCTATAATATTTTCTATAATAGATAAACAAATATATTTTAAATTTTTTTATTATAAATAAAATAATATAATAAATAAATTTTATTTTTATTTATTATTAATAAAATAAATAAAAATGCTAAGTGTGTTAATGGGTATTTATTTTGCTTTTCTAGTTTGAGTACTAGTGTTTTAGACTTGGTATTTTAGTTTTTAGGATAAATGTTTATCTATTTTTAGTTTTCTTTTCCAGGCCTAGCTTGAAGTCATTTTTAGTGATTGTTCTATCTTTTGCTAAATTGCATGAACTTGAATACCATCTAGTTTTAGATAAAGTAACATTGTTCTAAGTTGAGTCCACGCTTTCATGAGTGAGAAACCTCTTTGAATGGGTGCACTTCATTATATAACTCGCTTATGCATGGAGGCACACTATTATAGGAAATTTAAGGATTAGGGCTCTATTACAAATTTAGACTTCTATTTGTAGCTTCTCTAATTTCTAGTCTAAAAAGGATTAGAAGAGATAAGGTGCTAAATAATTTCAGTTATGTTTTGAGATGGTTTTTCTACTATTTTCTTTTTTTGAGTTCACTATAAACATATTTGTGTTTCTGAGTGCTGCATATTCTATTACTTGTTATTTTCCTTTTATTTCTATATGGGTTTATAGAACTAGGATATAAACCAACGATTTTGCGACTTTATTTCCTTAATTTCTATTTTTCTAGGTTGTAGGTTTGTTTACCATGTCCAAAAGTTTAACATGAAGAAGCACTTCAAACAATCAAAAAAATGCGTGATGGGTGTGGGGTCATGGTAGTCTCTAAACCTATAGCAATTTGTAACCTTATCATGTAGCTTTGGAAGCTAACCATCAAGCATCTTCCTAGCTATGTTAAAGAGAAGGAAGTTAGAAGTAATCAACTTGGAGCATGTTGCTTTGGATTTGCTTTTGGTAACTAGTCAACAAAGTCAAACATCTCTTTGAGGAAGAAGGCTAGTTATCTTTGGTCCTCATAAGCCACTTAGAGAGTACGAAGTAAATTCTTGAAAATACAAGAATTATCCTCTAAACTCATCGTAAATAAAGAATCTAAATACAAAATGACCCTCAATCTTAAGCTCTTAAGATAATATATTGAAAATACAATACATTTAAAAATTACATTAAAAAATAATGATGATATCTATTAAGAAGAGGTTAATGAAAATCAAATCTTATGCCATAATTATCCAATTCTTAAAAAATACCCTTATCTATTATGATCATATTTTGATGCAATGAGCATCAAAATAATGAAACTTCTATCCTATGGTAAACCATCCATCTTCAGTTTCCTTTAACGTTTCCATTCACCCATTTTGGATTTATGCTAATAAAATGGAAAATAACCAATTATAATAGTTTTTTTTTTTCCATAATAGTTTTTTTTTTTCCTTAATAATTTCACATCGGTTAATTTTTATCTGGTCAGGAGCATCTTGAGTTGTTCTTGATCTGTGTTGAGAGAACATGAAGAGGCTAGGATTTTCTGCAATGAAACACTACTGATAGTATAATGAAGGCAAACGATATCGCTAGCGAATCAATCTTTCAGAACGAGCATATTAATTCAATTTGGTTGCGTCGAAGCACCAATATGTAAGGAAATTACAAATCCTAAGCTTATTAACTGTGGGCTTAGTAGCAGATATGGCCTTGGTAGTAGATATGGAGGTAAATATGAAGAGCCAAAAGTTATGTGTGGAACTTCGACCTGTCGAAGCATTCTCAAAGTCTATTCGGATGGAGAACCACCAGAATACTACCAAGCAAGGTTGACAATATCAGTCATCACATCCGATAGTTGTTCAAGGCACGACACAATAGATGATGATCACAATATATTGAATCGTTGTTTTCAGAAGGAAAAGTAGGAGCGAGAGGACTTAAGGTGATACCGTGTTAATACCTTCAATTGAGATGAACCGATATTTAGCAAAAACTGACACTGCTATAAACTCGACATGACCCCGTGGTAATCAATTTGTTTACTTCGGCAAGCAATAGGATCCAACCAACCATTTGCTAAAGATTTGAACAGGGAATGTTATTATTTTATTAGCGCTCTCCTCTTCTTTCTTTGCTCCGTGCTCTCCTTTTTGACACGATCAGTCCTTGTCCTTTCCTATACTATAGCTACTCTATTTTCTATGATGGGATCATCAAAGGTCAGGTCTCAATAGGTATCTGTATTATCTAACAATAGGATATAGATATAGCTTTCAGGATAATTTGAGGTCTAGGTTTCGGGATGATCTCACAGATTGTAAGACCTGTATACTACAGATTCACATCCTTACCAGAAATCTATATGATAGAAATCTATAACACCGATTATTTCAAAGGCTTATAAATAATTCTAGCTAGATCTATATATTTTGATCTCCAATCAACTGCTTAGTCGAAAAATGAATGACTTGCATAATGAACAGATCCTGGTTACTTACTTATAAAGGTTTATGGATTTCAAACGGCCTTGGCCTTCACTGATACTTATTCCTCCGCTATAAATTAGACTTGGAAAATTGGATAAGCATATGTATTTGGATTAGGATCCACTATTGGATCTACCCGATATCCAACTGGGTAACATAACATAATTATTTCTTTTGAGCATCGATCTCCAACTAGGTAACATAACATAATGATTTATTTTGAGCATAGATTTACAGTGGATCCTAAACCTGCTACGATCCAATGGACACAAGCAGTGTTTCAACTACAGTAATAAGATTATTTTTCTACAACCTTGTTATCAGAGGCATTTGGATTAGCTAGCAGAGGCATTTGGATCAGCAACATGTATTTTCTGAGAGAATCATTTTGTGTCTTCATTATTAAGTAACAACAGAAAGGAACTTGGACTAGTGGGGTAAGGGGTAAATGGGTGCACTTCACACTGGAACTACACCATCCATCCTCTCTTGCCGCTCTAATATGGTAAGAAACATCAAAATTATATTAAGCTCTCTACCCATGCTTCCTTTTCCTTTGTGAAATTAATCTCTCTCGTGTAACATGTCTCAGTTGATAAGCTCCTAAGGTAACTTACATGGCTCAATCTCATTGTTTAAATGGGTGAAGTGTGAAGGTATCACTCACATAGCCTTGTTGCGTGCACATAGTCGCCGTACTGTGATAGTCGTTGTTTGTCTAGTGCCTTGCCTCACCTGATAGGAAACTCTTCACTATCCAAAAACATGTCTAGTTGTTGTCTTGGTAGTTCTCGTATAGAAGGTTCGACCAACTTTCGTATAACACATTCGACCAACTTTCCTGTACTTTTTATTTCTTCGCCAAGTCTATCTAGTGCTCTCTCTCTTAGATTATCCCCGGTTCTGGTGCTTGGGGTGGGGTTCCTCGATTCAAGACTCTTTCTTTGGTATTGACTTCATGAACATAATCTTTTAACTCTAATTAAATAATTTGAAGCTGATAAAACAATTTAAATAATTTGAAGCTCATAGTATCCTCAGATGCAAAGATTCAAGACTAGGATACAAATATGAAATAGAGAAATAATAAATGTTTAATTCATACCATTTTAAAAATATTTTCATAACCTTTTGTGTAAACAGAATTTTGTCCAACCACCAGCCTCACCAAGAAAAAGAGAATTAAGAACTCGCGGAATAAAACAAGGTCAGAGTGACGACCAGGTCTTAGTCGGTCCCTAGATTAGGTTCAGTAGCTTGACCACCTTCTTTTGGCAAGCCAATTCCCCCTGCAAAAAAATGAAAAGTGAAGGCCAGCTATTAGTTTGCGGAAGTTCATCTCCAATAGCTTGACCATCTTCTTCTTACAAGCCTGTGCCCCTTGCAACAAAAGGAAAAGTGATGGCCACCGAAAACAAATATGGGAGTTTTTCATGGTGGTGTAAGTGAAATTGGAACTATAGGTGGCACACAAAGTTATGGGTGCATGTGGCACACGAAATTTGCATGGTTGTGCAGTGGCAATTATAAGGAAGTGATAATTACCCTAAATAAGTGTAGGCATTGTGAAAGTAACATAGCATTTTATCATGTAGATTAATTTTACCATTACTCTCATATCATTAGTCTACACTATGAACATATAGGACCAAAAAACTCAAATAATATATGTCCAGCCTTGCCAAAAGACCAAATAAGATGGTGAAACCATCTAGGATTGACAACTTTGCTTATACATGATGGGGAGGACTAACCATACTAATGTTACCAATCGCCATATCGATTACAATAGTCCCAGTAGAGCCTACCACAAGGAATAATAATAAGAGCCCAATGATAAATATCACCATTTGCCACGGATTTTGTGGCTAATAATATTGTCCCTATGTTTGACATCACATGTTTGATAAACAAAATGAGGATGTCATAGAATAAATGAAGAGCGGTATTCTACATTACAAGCCCATCAATTTTGGCTTAAACAGAAATTTTAAGATAGAATTTGCTGAGAAGGACACCGACAAAGAGCCTAATAAGGCACTTCATACAGATGAATATAAATTTTAAAATTAAATATTGTATTTTTAATTTTTAGAATAATAAAAATGCCTCAATAAAAAATAAAAATAAAAATCATTAATGGCAAGTTTTTTTTTTTTTTTTCAATTGAATTTCGAAGTTTCGAAAACAAATTAAACTTTTAGACATGAGGTCATAAATATAGTGTATCCAAATGATGATAAAACATTATATCTTAAATTAATATCTCAAACCTGTCACAATTATACTTAATCATAAGAGTCATATTTGTTATAAATGTGAGTAAAAAAATTATTATAAACCTTGAGAAATTTATTGAAGGGTGGTAGTTTCATCAAAACACTATAACAACAATAAAATGAGCCTTCGTGTTTCATAGTGATCTAGGAATATGAAAATCAAGTGTGATTCCATTGATTTCTTTGTACATAAGATAAGACCTGTGTAATTCATTAGGTGAATATAAACAAAAGCCAAAGGAAATTACTTATGTGAAGACTTTTATCATTCATTTTATCTCTCAATCCACACAAAACATGCATGTCATGGCTGGTTTAAAGGATAATTTCTATTGCATAGATCCCATGATAACATTAATTATGTTACCTTCTCCATATATTATATAAGAATCTCGTCAATGCATAAATGTTGCTCCAAGCATTAAGGTTGTAAATGATATGTTTAATTTTTCCTGGGTTTGCATTAAGGTAGAGGGAAAGAGATGTGTAGAACATTCTAAAATATTTTACACTTAAAGTATTGTTAGACTAATGCAATTATTTTTTCTTAAACAAAAATTATAAGATATAATTCACTAAGAATAAGTAGATTGGTTTGATTAAATTTGAACATATATTTTGGCTTCACCCTTTTATGATGAAAAGTTGTAAAAAAGAGGCTTATTTTTTTATAGGGCTCTAAGAATATGGAAATCTAGTGAGATTCCATCCATTTCTTTGTACATAAGATAAGACCTTTATAATTAATCATGTTAATATAAACAAAAATCCAAAGGAAAATACTTATCAAGACCACCAAATATTTTATTCTTGGTGAGGACATTTATTACTTACTTTTTCCCTAAGTCCGTGCATTATGTTTGTAAATGATACATTTCATTGTTCTTGAGTTTACATTAAGGTAGAGGGAAAGAGATAAAAAGATAATTCTCAAATAGTTTACACTTGAAGTATTATTAGAATAATGTGAATGTTTCTAGATAAGAAAATGAAAGAGTGTGACACATAAACATGCAAAAATTGGGCACATAAGAATGAACATAATGAGGTTAATGTTGTTTGGATTGTAAGTTTAATGTTCTTTTATCTTTGTTGATGCATTATCTAGGAAATGTACATATATGATTGATACCTTTCCTAAGAAATGTACATATATAATTGATGCCTTCGTTAAGAAATGTACATATATCGTAGATGTTGATGCCTTTACTAAGAAATGCATAGATACGTTATTATTAACTCTTGTAGAATTTAAAACAAAAGAAACCTTGATTAAGGTAAATCTCCATAATATATGTACGTACATGGTTAATAGGATTTTAAATTAGAAGCAAATATGATCCATCACTAATATGAAGAAATTTTTCATAATGAGATTTCATATTTTCAATTTCAATTGAAATATTGTCGCAAAAGGCACCAAAATTTTGATAAAAGCATGCAAAAAGGAGGTGTTTAATCAATGTTATCATACCATGCCATAGTTATTAGATAGTGTTGCATGACTAATAATAACTAATATACTCTATGTGAAGGAAGAGAATATAAAATAAAGTTATGTCGATATGCAATAATAATAATTTATGGATGTGTACATACCCTATCCCACTTTGAATTTGAAGCCATCACCTCATAGGACAACCACTATGACCCCAAAAATTCTTGGGGTGCTATGGAAAATGGATTTTTCCATATATCCGTTTTTTACATATATCCTTTTTTATATATCATAGGTTTGTTCCCCAAATTGCCTCTATTCCACACATAATACAAATCAAGCCTTATTCCAGTTTTAGGTTATTTACCTAGGAAATTAAAAATCTATTAGCTATGGAATGTAATAGCTAACGTGCAACATAGTTACTTATATAAAGAGTGACTAGAAGAACTACATTTTCAACATTACAAAGATTTGGAGCATAGTTGTTATATAATACAATTATCTTGCTAATTATATTTACTAGTTCAAGATGTATCTATGTTTTATGTTCAAAATAATATAGTATCATACCAAAAACAATATTTTGATATGATATGAAAAATGCTATATATATGCTTTACTCATTCAAGTTAAACATGACGTGCTATCCCCATCCATCCATGTGGGGGAATAAGGGTAGGAAGAGTGGAACCCTCCTATCAAAATTGTGCTCACCCACTAAAATGGTATGCAAGTTTAAGAAGTAGTGAAGCATTAGTAGACACAAATGCTTAGATGGACTACATAGAGACATAGGGAAAACTCATGACACTTGAATATGTGGACAATGAACCTATAGGTCATAGTGTGTATAATAATGAAAAATGATGTTTAATAGGTATATCACTGATATGTAATGAGTATGTAGCTGACTATGATGTTGAAAAAAAGGTAACTTGGAGTAGCAATGATGTTGTTGGGTCATTTGTCCCACCTGTTATGCCTTTTGTTGTTGGATATCTTGGTGTACAGTTACCTCAAAAAATATGATATTTCCATAAACTAGGGAATTTGTTTTAGCATTTGTTCCTCCCTCTATGGGGTGGGTGTAGAAATTAGTGACATTTTAATATTTCAAGATATTGCAGTACCATTTTCCATTTCTTCTAGTCATTTTCATATATGTTTAGTTGTGTTATATTATCTAAGTAAATACACTTCAATGAATTGAGAAAGAGTTGATCATATGATGAATTTTTCAATTACCAAATTGATACCATAGTAAGAATTTCTTTAATAAGGGGGTTAATAGTCTATGGTGGGCAACTCTAGTGGGTGATTAAAGTAAATCACTAGTTCCTTCCTTATCACTATACTATCCACTATAAAAAAAACCACATTGGAAATAAATAATATATTTATACAACCCATTTCTCTCTCTCATTATCCTTCCTTTGGTTAAGCAAGTAATTCCTAGTTATGTAAAGTGAGGAATTATTCCTAAGGTCCACTTTTATTACCATTTTCTATGCTTTTCTTTAACTAGGAATGAAAGAGACATATACAAGATAAATGGATGAGATGAAACAACCACTAATAAAAAGGAAAACATATACATATAATTATTTATTTTGATGATCATATGCATATATGAGGTGTAGATTTTGAGGTATCATTACATGAGATAGGTAGCATGTGTGTAATGGAGATAGTCTATCATTATAATTTATTGGAAGGTAGGCATTACATAACTCACATATTAGATATAAGTGTTAGTGTTAGGGATAGTAAGATATTTCCTTACATTACATTATAGATAGTGTATAGGGATTTGACTTCATATATTTCCAATGATAATGGGGTGTACACAATTATTATAGTTTCAACGTGTGATGGTTTGAGGGGAATGCTTCTTGTTCCATTCAATGCATTGGGACAAGTGATGAGTTTGGGTTTAGAAAGTTAGGAGTATTTCTAATATATGTATATTAATATACTTGGAAAGGTAAATAACAAGAAAAATGCATTGAGACTTGCTATATAGTGTATGTGGTTTATAGGTGACATCCGGAACCAATGTATGAGGTTTTTCTTGCACAAATCAGATATACAAAAAATATGCATTCGAATAGTAGCCTAAGAAATTAAGGAGTAATTAAAAATCCTTCCTTGGGTAGTGGGGAATAAAAAAATAAGAGCTTGATATTGTTGAAACTCTATTGGTCGTCTTTGAGTCTTAAATGATTATTAATAAGAAAATGCAGAATGAGAAAATATGAAAATGATGAATATAACATTCCCAACTCAATCAAAATGATTATGAGGATGGAGGAGATCTCTTTAAGCATATATATTGAATAAAGTGACTATTGGTTTTAGGCCTTTCAAAAATATTATTACCATATATGTAATTATTCCATAAATTCCTCCATAAGCATCTGAAGAATCTGGTATCTCTATCTAAAACAACACTCTTAGGAACTCCACGTAATCTCACTACTTCTATAAAGAATAAATTAGCAATATGGGTATCATCATTGATTTTAAAACAAGGCATGAAATGGGCCATTTTTGAAAATGTATCCATTAAAACAAAGATTACACCATTACCCTTCTAATTTTTTGGCAAACCCAATACACAATCCATGCTTGCTAAATCCCACGGTCTATCTGGAATTGGTAATGGTCTATATAATCTTGTATTCTGGATCTTTCATTTTGCATGTTGGCATATTCTACAACTACTTACAAACTTTTGCACATCAATCCTCATATTTAGCCAATACTAAAAATTCTTCGACTCCTCATAAGTATTTTCATGTCCAAAGTGTGTTGCAAGACCTCCACTACACTTTTCTTTGATTAAATTATCCCTCATAGAACATTTTAGAACACAAAGTTGATTGTATTTTAACAATAATCCTTAAATTTGAAGTGTGTAATCAAGCCACATAGTTCTATATTGGATTGTTGAATTTTTAGAAGCCTTGAAATCCTCCTTAAAATCAGTATCTTCCTCATACAACTCCTCCACGAAGTCAAACCCCATAATTTGTACCTAGATTTCCCACATAAGAAAATTCCGCATGCGCAATGCATCGACAATTTTACTAGGTTGGCCACTAATATGCTTCAAAATGAAAGTGAAATTATGGAGATACTCAATCCACTTGACATGATTTTTACTCAAATTAGGTTGTTGCGTAATGTACTGTAGGGCATCATTGTTTATATAGAAAACAATTTCTCTAGACATTATATAATGCCTCCATTTTTTTAAAGATTATACCACAACATAAAAATCCTTGTGATAAGAAGTATACTCTCTCCTTACTTCATTCAAATTCTTGTTGAAATATGCTTTGGGCTTATCCTCGTAACTTAACACAACACTAATTCCTTCTCCACAAGAATCACACTTCACTTGGAAAGGCTTACTGAAATCTCGTAAAATCAACACAGGTTGTTCTGTCATCTTATTCTTTAATAGCTGGAAGCCCTTTTCTATTTCAATAGTCCACTAGAATGGTTGTTTTTCTTCTTTTGTAGTGTCCATAATTGGAGCACTCATCATTCTAAATTTTTTTAAGAACTTCCTGTAAAAAATAGCCAACCCATGAAACCTTCTAACTCTAAAAACACTTTTAGGAGAGGGCCAATAGAAAATAGCTATTACCTTATCACGATCAATCCGTAAACCATCCTTGGATATGAAAAATCCAAAATATACAAGATTTGTCTTTAGGAATGAACCTTTCTTCAAATTAATAAGCAATTTCTCTTGTTGCAACTTCTCTAACACATACCTCAAATGTCTCAAGAGATCTTCTTTGGAATCACTATAAGCCAAGATTTCATCTATATACACAATTACAAATTTATTTGTTAAGCGGTTTTCGCAGTTCATTATATTAGATATCATTTTTTGGGATTCAACTGCGTTAATTAAGTCATTCATGTAAGATAATTTCCATGAGAGGTAGACATAACTGACTAATTTCACATGAATTTTGAATAGTCGACTTAGCACTCATTACATTGGGTGATGGTCACAGGGGTGAAGAAGTGGGATTGAAAGTAATGAAATGAATCACACGGCACCAATCATCACTTCCGAGGCTTGCACCTGGTAGCCAGGACTTCCCTGGAGGTCACCCATCACAGATCGCCTCTCACTCAAGCATGCTTAATTGTGGACTTTTCCCCACAATCAAGCCCACTTAGCTTGCTTCCACATTTGCAGAAACCTTATCAAGTATTGTGCCTCATGTACCATTCAAGTAGAGTTCCCTTCACTCTTTTGAATTTAAGTATTAAGGGGTTTTCATAGTGCATTATATTAGATATAATTTTTTTGGATTCAACTCTGTCAAGTAAGTCATTCATGTATGACCATTTCCATGAGAGGTAGTCGTAACTGACTAATTTCACATGAATTTTGAATAGTCCACTTAGCAATCATTGCATCAGGTGATGCTCATAGGGGTGAAGAAGTGGGATTGAAACTAGTGAAATGAATCACATAGTGTCACTCATCACTTCCAGGGCTTGCACCTGGTAACCCAGACATCCCGGGAGGTCACCCATCCCAGATCGCCTTTGGCTCAAGTGTGCCTAACTGTGCAACTCTACTTGAATGGTTCATGATACAAAATACTTGCTAAGTTTTTGCAAATGGGGTAGCAAGCTAAGTGGGCTTGATTGTAGAGAAAACTCCATAGTTAAGTGCACTTGAGCCATAGGCTATATGGGGTGTGTGACCTCTCGAGAAGTCGTGGTTATTGAGTGCAAGCCCTGGAAGTGATGATTGATGCTATGTGATTCATTTCAGTAGTTTCAATCCCACTTCTTCACCACTGTGAGCATCACCCCATGCAATGAGTGCTGAGTGGATTATTCAAAATTCATGTGAAATTAGTGAGTTACAACTACCTCTCATGGAAATGGTCATACATGAATGACTCACTTAATGCAGTTGAATCCCAAAAAGTGATATCTAACAATTACAAATTTTGTATGAACTCATTTAATACCTCATTCATCAATCTCATAAAGGTACTAGGTGCATTTGAAAACCCAAAAGAAATGAACATCCATTCATACAACCAATCATTGGTTTTAAAAGCCATATTCCACTCCTCTCCCTCACTAATCATGATTATATGGTATCCATTCTTCAAATCAATCTTAGAAAAAAAATATTACCACTCAAACAATACAATAAATTATCTTTGTGTGGTAAATAAAATCTTTACTTGATTGTGACATTGTTTAATGCTCTAGAATTTGTACACATGTTCCAACCTCCACCTTTCTTAGGATACCATTGTTGGTATTGCACATGGTCTAAGTATCTCCTTGATCAACCCTTTATTTAACAACTCATGCACTTATTTTCTAATTTTTTAATTCTCTTGAGGGTTCATTTTGGATGTAACCTTATTTGGTAGACTTTCTCCCAACATCAAGTCAATATGATGACTTATACTCCTCACAGGTGGAAACCCATTATGAAACTCATCCACTACAATATCACTATACTCATTCAACATATTTTGAATCTCAAAAGGAAAATCATTTATAGTAGTAGAAGTAAGACTTGCCTTAGGTTTACACACTAAAGAAAAACTTGCCTCATTATCTTCCATATACTGTAAAAATTCTTGCGTACTCAACAACAATCCCTTGGAAGCACTGCTCTTTCAATGTTCCCTCTTCTTACAAAGGCAGCGAGGTATAATTGATGCCATCCTTACGAAACTTATTATGCACATCCTGCACAACTCCTTTTTCGAATTGCCACAGTCTACCCTATAAGATATGAAACACATGCATGGGCATGATATCACATAATATTTTCACCTTATAGTTTCCTGTCTACAACTCCACTTCACACTTCTCATTCACCAACAATTGATGACCCGTTTGAAGCCATGACACCTTATGAGGTGTTGAAAGATTCATCTTCTTCAATTTCAAATTCTCCACCACTTTTGTAGACACCAAGTTGTCCATGTTGCCAACATCAATCACCATCCTGCAACATTTACCTTGGAGTTAACAAACATTCCTAAATAATTCCTTCCTATGAGCTGGCTCAACAACATCCTTCTCTGATTTGAACAACACTTTATTAAGTAACGGGGATTCTCCTGTCTCTGGTACATTCTCTACCTCTAGTACATTTTCTTCCCCTTCTTCTACTGGGGCAAGAACAGAAATTCTCTGGCCCACTTATCTATTTTCTGGATATTCATATGCCATATGTCCAAGTTGTCCACACATGTACCAACATATCTCTCTTCCTCTACCTTTTCATCATCATTTTCGAAAAGGATCTTCAACCTCTAGAGTCTCTCACTTATTGTCGATGTGGACTTAAGCTACTAATTCCTTCCTTCCATGCTGTAGATATTCTTCTAGTTGACGGTTGTCCTCTTGCTCTAGAAGTACTTTTTCCTTTTCGATACTGCTTCCTTGCAATATTCTCCTTAGCCTTCATAGCTAATTGGTATGCTTCCTCTACTGCGTTGGGTGATAAAACATTGATTTCATCCTAGATGTACAACCTGATACCATTAATATATCTGTATGTATTCTCTGTAAATTATTTTTCATATCCAGCCCTAACCTTCACCTTTTAAAACCCTTATGTGTACTCTCTTACAATCATCAATCTCTGCTTGAGACTCTACATTTATCTGAATACAGTAACCTGATAACCCTTTGGCAAGAAATTTCCTCTGATCTTTGCTACAATTCTATCCTATCCCTTAATTTCCAGCGTATTATTCCTTCCCCTTTCAACCTGTACTCCATCCCACCATAAAGTGGTACATCCCTTCAATTTAGTGACCAAAAACTTAACCTTCTTCTCTTGTTCCATCTCTTCATACTCAAAGAAATTTTCCATCTCTATAATCCAGTCAATGAGACCTTTCAGATTCATGCTACCTATGTAAGAAGATAAATTAGGATTTTCCTTCATAACATATCCTAAAATTGTGTTCAATATCCTGATTTCTTGAGGATATTCAACTATTTTTTCCTTTGGGGTTTCCTCTCCTTCCTCACTATTGTTGAGTGTTTGTACTTTTGATATGTAAGTATTGTTATGCCAGATTGTAAGGTGGATACTTGCACACTAGTATGTATAAGTTGTTGATGTATATATATGCAATAATGAAGTATGCATCACATATATACTCAAATATACATATATACAAAAAATAATAATTTGATGTGTTAAGTATTCCATAAATAAGTAATATTTCACAATCATGTCGAACCAAAAATTTGGGTGACTTATACAGAGTGGCAATCTCTGTATAAATATATCAAAATTATTCTTCTCTTCCTCACAGTGTGAGAACATCACTTTCATTTGTTTTTTGTGAGACAACCTACGCAAACAATAGTCAACGCAATTGGGTTACATTAGGTGACATTTTGGGCGTAAGCCAAGGCCTCTATGTAACGTTTCCATATCTCGCTTGACAGAAGTTGAAGGCTAAGAAAGGTGGGCACTTACCACTTCAAAAATGATGATGATCTCCACCGATAAAGCTATGGAATTCAATGAAACATGGGATATTACTCATAAGGGCATCCTAAAATTGACAAATATTTTCAAAAGATATTTAAAGGATGAGTTTCTTGTGACAGAGTACATAAAAATTTAAATAACTGTCTACAAAATCTGAAACCAAAGGCCTCCTTATTTGTACACACAACAAATCTATGACAAGTACAGGATTTCGTTGGAAGAATACATTGCTCACACAATATTGCAAATTTGTCTTATTTACCCATACCCTATTGATGCTACTATTTCACGCATCTTGATTTTTTGAAGCCAAAGAAAGAGCAAGTTCAAACAAGGTTCATCCAATGAAGAGATAAGTATAAGAGAGGCTCCAACTACCATGGGCAGATACTTTTTTGAATTTTGGATATCTTCATTATGCCACACCAAATTGTGTGTGTAAGAAATCAATTCCATATTTCAACATATTGATTTCATTTAGAATGGATAGATAGAGAACAATAATTGTTCAAAATTGTAGAAACTGAAGGCATGTTGTTTTTCTTGCAAACATTAGACTAAAAGGGGAATTATGTTTAGGAAATTTAAAATTTGTAGCAATCATATCAATATAGATAATTCTCATGTACAGACAATGAACAAATATTTTTAATTTTCCTTACTATAGTTTTATTTGTGTTTTCAAGCAACAAAAAAATTGAACCATCTTGTTATTATAGCAACATTTTGTCATATTTTCTTTTGATGTGGATAGATATCAAATTTAGTATTGAATTTTCTAATCCCAAAATGTTTAATTTCTCCAATAGGGGCTCCTACCTCTATAGTGGCTAGATTGAGACCCCTCTTAAGTAGTGGATAAGGTTATAGTAAGGTGGGTCATTTATGCACATTAAAAACCTATAGGATATATGCATTATGTTCAATTTGATGCCCACTAGAAAATTACATTCATTCATGGTGAAAATTACATTCTTTATATTCCATGAATAGCACTCAAAAGACCATCCACATATAACTGTGCCATAAATATATTCTAAAAACTATACAAAAACCCAAAGAAATGTTGTAGCCACAAACTATCCAAAAATCATACATCCTTTCAATTGTATCAAGAGTTCACAATAAAGGTTGTTGTCACAAAGACGAGCAGTCCCAAAAATGACTAAAAGTACTGCAAAAAACTGTAACTGAAGCTATCATGGAAGGATAAATGCATAGTTTATTGTTCTACTTGAAGCCCTTCATTGAAAGTTCGATGGTAGTATCCATTCTCTTCATCATGATTGCAATCCACTATATGCCGTGAACCCAAATCTTGTGTAGTACTCGCTTTAGAAAGTGCATCGACTTCTATATTCCTTTCCATGTAAATATGACATCTAGAAATGTTTCTAAACAAATTAACAATTGTCTTTGAACCACGAAAAATATGAATGTGTCACCTGATTCTAAGCAAAATAACATGAGGTTTGAGATTCATTATTTTTTCATAATTGTTTTTCCCTGATCCTAGACTGAATTTAATCTTGAAAGAGTGGCTATGTGATAAATTAAGGACTACCCCACCCCAATAGGAGTCCTCTTAAGAAGAGGCTCCATCGAAGTATGCCCATAGAACAGAGAAATCAGTAACTTCTTCAACAGTGGGACGCGAACATTGAATGAGATAAAATTTTAAGATAAATGCATGTACCACTAAGTATTGGGCTGCCACAAAGTCTGGAATAACATGTTTATCTAGAAAACAAAAAATTCTCTTGTGAGCCAAATTCCCCACAATAGTAGGAGAGGAGGAGCACCAAGCTTTTTTGGAGTAACAAAATTCCACCAAGATTACTAGGCAAATGTATAAGACATTTCATGCCAATGAAAGATTATACTCAGATATGGACAAGCGAAATTCCAATTCGATAAAGAAAATGGGTAGAAGAGAAAAAGTCGATTTAGAGTCTCCCCTTTGTTTTTACATAATGGGCACTGCTTTGGACTAATGCTATCTCATTGAGACATATTGTCTCCTGTGGGAACCCGATTTTCCAGGATACATAATTGGAAGAGATGTTCTTTTGTAGGGCATTTGATCTTCCATAAAATTTTCCATCACCTTGAGAGAAAAGGGGGCTTCATACCTTCAATTAGAAATACATACACTGATTTTGGGGTGTAGTTTCGGAGTCCACATTAGTGAATCCTCCCTATCCCTGATGTAAACATCATATTCATTTAGATAGGCTATGAAATTTCGTTAGAGATCGTCCTAGTTTCCTTGTAGATTAAGGTGATGCGCTGAATGCTAGCCCTGTCGCCATATTGAGGAACTTTCCTCATCTGCAACGTGAGCCAATGTTTGAAATGCAGTTATTGAAAGATGATCTACCATATTCGCGGGAGACGATAGTTTGGGCCACTCGCAACCCATGGATCTGATCCAATTCTAACATGCTCCCCATTACCCACATTCCGAACCAATCCCTTTTCAATCACCTCAAAAGAGTGAACAATCACCTTCCAAATAACTGAAGCATTTGATCTCCTTCGATTTGGGGCCCAAATCCATTCTATAATTGACTAAGGACTTTTGTATTTGTGCAAACAACCTGAGACCATAAGCTAGTTGTAGAGATCATGAGCTAGCCTAGCTTAGAAGCTAGAGCCTCATGGTGGCTTCACTCAATGAACCTATGATATATCACATGCGTTCATGGCATATTAAATAATACCCTTGATTTGACTACATATTGAAAAATGTTAGAAATTAATTAACAGAGCAATGAAATACACAAAAAAAATTGTGGAGACACAAATAAAGAAATGCATCAAACAAGAGAGACACGGATATATGTGGTTCATCCAATTTTGGCTACATCCATGGAGAAACATCTAGTCCTTCCTTTTATGTTATCCAACAAAATAGAAAGATACAACATGCGGCAAATGCGTTGTAATTTTCTCTTCATTTTCACATAGTCTACTCTATTTTTTTCTCTCATAATAATAATACATAGTCGTAATATAATTCCCTCACATAAACTGAAGGTTGCCTTATAGGGAAAAAACCCTAGATTAACATAACTTCTACCGTGAGATCATCCGCATAATGAACGACCCATAGTTACTATGAAATTACAATATTTTACAAGACAAATTTTCATCTATTTTTAGGTTCCCCTGTGGGTGATTAAACGGGCAACATTGCAACCTCATAGGGAACATTGATCCAATGCAGCTAAAACAAAAAACCTTTGAACAATCAGGAAGATAATGAGGCTTCACACCCACCAAAAGTACCTCTAAAAATCTCATTATTTAACCCCCTAGCAATATGAACCAAATGCACCTTTATAATTTACAAAGCCACTACTTTGAATAGATATTATAGATATCCATTTTTTCATTAACATTTTCCTTCCATGTGTCGATGCTTTATGGTTTGTATGCATGATTTGTTATGCCAAATTGTTAAGGTGGATACTTGTCTGCCGGTATGTATAAATTGTTGAAATGTGTATATGGAAAAAGCCATCTTAAATACGGATCTAACAAGAGCCGAGAGGGATCCGATTTGATATTTTCAAATAAAGTAACCTCTCCAAATAAAATTCAATAAATATAAATATAAATTTTTAACGTTCAATATAATTTCTGTTGGAAATAATACTGAGAGGGGGGGGGTGAATCAGTATTATCAGATCAATAAAACTTTTTCAATGCTCAAAAACATATACGCTACTTCAGTTAAGTGAACCAGCGTGTACACGCTGATGTGTCTAAAGCAACTAGCGTATATCCAGAAATCTTATGATTCAGTTAGCTTATCTTCAGTAAATGCATCAGAACATTATTAACCATATTAACAGTAAACAGGTGCAGTATAACAGAACAGATCATCACACAAAAGCCACACACATGAACACAAAGATATAAGGTGGAAACCCAAAGTGGGTGAAAACCACCTGCTGCAAGTCATCTCAATCTTCTTCTTAATAAGAAAATACTTTTACAATATTTGTACTGGTGCAGTCTTATACCAGTACGGGAGCTACAACCCCCTTTGCTTTTGTACTAGCCAATCCATTTACTAGTACACAGGCTGCTACCTGCTACAATGCTCCAAAGATCTCCCTTAGCTTTTGTACTAGCTTAGATACTAGTACGTAGGTGCTTGCCTACAATCTTCTCTCCTCCAGGTACCACGTTTCATCAATTTTCAGACTGGATACACTGAAGCACAACACATAATCTGAAAGGCCACATTTCATCCAATTTTCATACTGGACCCATAACTATCATTGAAGCTCAAAACAATCATCAAACTCTGAATCACTGAAACCCTGTTAACAACACCGTCACCAGAACACAGAGCAGACACAAAACTCTGTAATAACCATCAGACCCATCTGCAACTTCAAGTATCAAGCTTTACAATGTATACGCTACTTCGATGAATCAAACCCGCGTGTATACGCGCTTTCGCCAAAGACAACCCGCGTACAGATCTAAAAATAATTTCTCATAACTTGCAGCTGTACCAAACATCAATCATACTCATAATACTTATAGAACAATACATGCGTCAGTATGTAGATCTAGAATAAGCATCATAAAGATAGTTCATTTCAAACCCTTTGATCCCGATCTCTCCTTAGATCTTGCTCTCCATCAACCGATGAGATCTCTCCTTAGCTCAGATCAAGCAATGCATCATCAAACCATAACCTGCATACTGGATCTAATGCTTCATCAGATATTCAAGACATTTCAGATACACTTGCCTAATGATTTCCTTCCCTTTATATAGCCTTAGGCCTTGTTCAATACCAAGAGCCAAAACCATAGAAATCCAATACCATCAACTTCAAAACTAGGGATCAACACGTCCGCCGAGACGCCAAGGTCCAAAACCATAGGCACAACTTCCAAGGAATAACCGCCATGGACCAAAGGTACTTTTCCACATACACGCACGTTTGCTGAAGCAAACCTGCGTGTACACGCGACTTGGGCTTAACGAACCTGCGTGTATGAACTTTCTCTTCTTCTTATAGTCTGATCATCAATTCCTTGCTGCTGACCTTCTGTTCTATGATTTGTCATCAGTGAGGTTTGCCATCAAGGACAACACTTATCTCATAATGCCAACAATCTCCCCCTTTGGACTTGATGGCAAAGCTAACTTGTCACACTTAGAACTATCATCTGATTCCTTTGAGCTGTCCTCCATCAGTCACATCTGATATCTCTTCTGAAGATTCATCATCTGATTCCTTTGAGCTGTCCTCCATCAGTCACATCTGATATCTCTTCTGAAGATTCACCCAGTTATACATAAGTGAGATATTCTTCTATGAGAGGGTTGCCATCAAGTACAACACATGCATCATAATGCCAACAATCTCCCCCTTTGGACTTGATGGCAACAACACCAAATCACTCTCCCCCTTTGACATCAAGGGCAAAGGGTGGACCAAGATATTCTCTTCCTTTGCTGAATCATTCCACTGTCCATACTCCCCCTGAGTACCTGCTGAAATCTCTGAATAGTCTCCCCCTTTGTATATGCCAAGGTGTACCAATCTGTCCATGCTCCCCCTGAGTACATGCTGAATCTCTGTACCGCTGAAGTGTGTTGTACATGCTCTTCCTGACTGTAGGCAAGATTTGCAAAAGATGTTCTTCAAGAAGAACATGACTCTATACATCATAAAAGACCTTCCTATCACCAAAGACTCATACATACATCCATCTCTCAACTAAGTGAGGATATACAAAAATTGACTCATCCACCCAACCAAGTGGGGATACATCAAAAGTTTACATATGACAACCAATCATATTGCATCAATCATCCCAGGCATAGTGGGGAAACCAAAATAGGCCGTTACATGACCTCGACACCATGAAAGAGATACCACAAAAGAGATATATGACATAGAGACGAAAGACCAAGATTTATGAAAGTTACTATCAACATCTGATAATCACCATTCAGATCAGCAACCAATTTCGCCTTTGTTCCACTTGAAACCAACAACAAATGTGAACTAGAACCAAAAGCTTTAAGATAATGCCAACAATGCATCATTGGAAGATTATCTGCTCCCCCTGAATCTGTGCCAGATGATCTCTGTCGGACCCATATCAAACTTTCTGCAACCAACATCTGTCCCTGCTGATTTCCTTCAAAACTCCATATACGCGCCTTCATCCACATAAACAAGCGTATATACGCGGATAGGCCTTATGAAACTCGCGTACAACCATTTTCATATCAGCAACCTGTAAATGTCCTGCAGCAAGGTATGTCTGAACATAGATGTCAACTCCTCCTTTTAAACATCATCATGAAATCATTCACATTACATGTGAAACCACCATATCCATTACATCAACTTCAAGATCTACATGATCCAAGTATCATAACTTGGGAACATCTGCATCAATCAACATATGTAAGTATCAACCTATCATCATATAGATAAGAACTCATCACCATGTCTCCAATAAAGCAACTTTGAGTAGTCATCCATGTATCAGCATTATGTATCTTGAGCTCAAGCTCATTTGACAAAACTTCTTGATATCATCAACAGCAACAATCCTTATCCACAAGAGTGCCTGCATCATAACTGTATGATTTTTATGCATATGACAACAGCAGTATATGAGTGACCCATCATCAAGTGAGGAAGATGTATATTCAAGCTTTGTACTTCTCCTTGTCCTTATGAAGATCACCATGTAAGCACCATATATGCATCATCAAAGAATCAACCATAAATCTGATCTGATCATCAACTATGTAACCCCAAGAATCATATGAGATTTTATCATAGACAACTCACAACCACATCATAGCAAGATATATCATTTAGCCATATAAGAATGATCACCAAGGAATATGCCAACAATGAATTATTAAAGGCATATGCTCCCCCTCAACCTGTGCCATCTGTTAGATCTGATCATGCATATATCAGCAATAAGCATCAAGACATCATCATCATCAAGTTAGGATCAAAACACTTCTAGACATCTTACAGATATCAAAACATTTTTACACATCCTCAACAGACTGTAACAATTAACCAATAGAGCAAATAATGGACTGAATCATGTCAGATCCCTTTTCTGAGCCTGTCCCCACTGCTTTTCCTCAGACTGATATATACGCGACTTTTCAGTGTCTAACTCGCGTATATACGCGACTTCCCTTTAATAAACTTGCGTATGAGATTCAGGACACTGAAGTTTTACACTTTCAGCTCCCCCTGAGTCTGATATGTCTGTGCTGTGCTGTGTCTCAGTACATTGTGCTGACTGTACTTCCTTCTTCCTCCATATCTTCAAGTGTGATGAGGTTTTCTCCTTTTGGTGTGATGTCCATCCTTTGTTCCTGCATTCCTTTGCTATATGTCCAAGCGTGTTACATGCATAACATCTTACATATTTCATATTCCTCCTGTAGCAATCAGCAGCTTTGTGACCAAACATATTGCAAGCAAAGCAATATCCATTAAAGTACCTTGAATGTGATGATCTTTCTACATGATGGTCTTGAACCCTTCTTCTTCCACATCTAGCTGCAACATGTCCAAGATTATGACATACATAACATTCAACATTATTCATAGGAGGAGTAAACGATTTTCTTTGAGGAGTCTCTTTCCTTGATTGTTGATGGGGTTGACCTTTCATCTCCCTTTTGATCATTTTAGTTTTCTCTTTAGAGTTCCTTGCCTCACCTTGTGAGCTAGATTCACCTTCAACAGATTCATGAAAACCAAGACCGGTCTTGATAGCAGGAGACCTTTGACTACTAAGAATATCATCCAAGACTTTAGAACTATCTTGAAATCGTAAAAGCTTATCCTTTTCTTCTAGTTTACCTTTCAAGATATTTACCTCAACCTGAAGCTGTTCTTCCTTTTCAAGAGATTGCTTTTTCAAATCTTCTTCATCTTTCCTTCCTTCTTCCATTTGTTCCCTTAGTTTGAGAATCTCCTTTTCTTGTTCTTCATTCAGATCCTGCTGCATTTGACGAACTCGGAAGGCACATTCTAGTTGAGATTTTAAGCTGATGACTTCATTTTCTTGTTTTTCAATTGCTTGATGTAGATCTTCATTTTGCTTCCTTGATTCTTCAAGATCTCCCTTTAGTGAGAGGATTGTAGCTTCAAGATTTTCATAGTAGCTGGATCTATCTTTGAGTTTCTTGATGGTTGTGCTTCTTTCGTTGACTTCTTTTCTTAATGATGTCACTTCATGCTGCAATTTTTGACATTGGTCTTCCTTGTCCTTGAGTAGCTTTCTTACCTTGTTTCCTTCTTCTAGTTGGGCCTTTAGTTTGGTAACTTCTTCTTTGAAAGCACATTCCCTTTTGTTCAATAGATCTTGTTGATCTTTAACTTTGTCTGTAAGCCTTCTAAATACTGCCTCTATTTGATACTTTTCTTGCTCACCCATAAAAGCATGTTCAGTAGTTTCACTATCACTTCCATCACTTTCACAAGGAAATATAGCAGGAACATTAGAGGATAACACATTCATACCTGATAATGATTCTGAATCTAATTCTGAATCTAATTCTGAATCTGAAGAACTTCTTATACCTAATCCCCAATCGACTCTCCCACTGTCATAGATCTTCTGAGATGTCTTCTTCTTCCTATGAGCTTTCTTCTTAAGCTTCTTTCCCATTGTTCCACGGATCTCCTTCAAGTGATCAAGCTTCTACCAAAGGACCGGCTCTGATACCAATTGTTGGAAATAATACTGAGAGGGGGGGGTGAATCAGTATTATCAGATCAATAAAACTTTTTCAATGCTCAAAAACATATACGCTACTTCAGTTAAGTGAACCCGCGTGTACACGCTGATGTGTCTAAAGCAACTAGCGTATATCCAGAAATCTTATGATTCAGTTAGCTTATCTTCAGTAAATGCATCAGAACATTATTAACCATATTAACAGTAAACAGGTGCAGTATAACAGAACAGATCATCACACAAAAGCCACACACATGAACACAAAGATATAAGGTGGAAACCCAAAGTGGGTGAAAACCACCTGCTGCAAGTCATCTCAATCTTCTTCTTAATAAGAAAATACTTTTACAATATTTGTACTGGTGCAGTCTTATACCAGTACGGGAGCTACAACCCCCTTTGCTTTTGTACTAGCCGATCCATTTACTAGTACACAGGCTGCTACCTGCTACAATACTCCAAAGATCTCCCTTAGCTTTTGTACTAGCTTAGATACTAGTACGTAGGTGCTTGCCTACAATCTTCTCTCCTCCAGGTACCACGTTTCATCAATTTTCAGACTGGATACACTGAAGCACAACACATAATCTGAAAGGCCACATTTCATCCAATTTTCATACTGGACCCATAACTATCATTGAAGCTCAAAACAATCATCAAACTCTGAATCACTGAAACCCTGTTAACAACACCGTCACCAGAACACAGAGCAGACACAAAACTCTGTAATAACCATCAGACCCATCTGCAACTTCAAGTATCAAGCTTTACAATGTATACGCTACTTCGATGAATCAAACCCGCGTGTATACGCGCTTTCGCCAAAGACAACCCGCGTACAGATCTAAAAATAATTTCTCATAACTTGCAGCTGTACCAGACATCAATCATACTCATAATACTTATAGAACAATACATGCGTCAGTATGTAGATCTAGAATAAGCATCATAAAGATAGTTCATTTCAAACCCTTTGATCCCGATCTCTCCTTAGATCTTGCTCTCCATCAACCGATGAGATCTCTCCTTAGCTCAGATCAAGCAATGCATCATCAAACCATAACCTACATACTGGATCTAATGCTTCATCAGATATTCAAGACATTTCAGATACACTTGCCTAATGATTTCCTTCCCTTTATATAGCCTTAGGCCTTGTTCAATACCAAGAGCCAAAACCATAGAAATCCAATACCATCAACTTCAAAACTAGGGATCAACACGTCCGCCGAGACGCCAAGGTCCAAAACCATAGGCACAACTTCCAAGGAATAACCGCCATGGACCAAAGGTACTTTTCCACATACACGCGCTTTTGCTGACGCAAACCTGCGTGTACACGCGACTTGGGCTTAACGAACCTGCGTGTATGAACTTTCTCTTCTTCTTATAGTCTGATCATCAATTCCTTGCTGCTGACCTTCTGCTCTATGATTTGTCATCAGTGAGGTTTGCCATCAAGGACAACACTTATCTCATAATGCCAACAATTTCCTATCTGGCTCTCATCCAAACACCTCCACCAATGTGAAACCCAGCCTATCTGGCTCCCATCCAAACCACCTCCACCATTGTGAAACCCGGCGTATGAAGTCTGAACCCTAGGTAGTTAGGGGCAATGACAAGATGCCAACTAGGGATTGCCCTCCAACCCCATGACAAGCATGACGTGTCCCCATGTTGGGGTGCAAAGGCAGGTTTTGTTCCATGTAGAATGTTATATTGCATTTATAAATATGTAAGTAACATGAAAGTCATGTTATGAAATCTTTTTCTAATATTTTTATTTTTATAATATCCAGTTAGTGGACCTACCCTCCGGTGGTGTGTACGGTAGTTTGAGAAGGAAGTTTATATGGTTCATAATTTTTTTATTTCACATATTGTCGACCCAAAAATTTGGGTGCCCCATATGGAGTGGCAATCTCTGTATAAATATATATCAAAATGGTTCTTCTCTTCTTCCTCACCATGTGACACAATTTCTTTTGTAACTATTTTCCATTGATGTCAAAGGGAGAGAGAAATCAAGAAAGGAAGATCAAAGCATGGTGTTCGGGAGAGCACAAATCTCAAGGGGAGTATGTGTGTTTCCATCAATGACAAAGGGGATATTTTTGAATGGTGTTTTCATTGATGTGCACATCTACGTAGCTTCTAGAGATTGAATGAGTCCACATCAGCGAATCCTCGCTATCATTGATGTTGACATCGAATTCATTTAGATAGGTTACGAAATGTCGTTAGAGATATGTCCAGTTTCCTTGTAGATTAAGGTGATGTGCTCAGTGTCAGCCCTTCCCCCAGATTGAGGAATGTTCCTCATCTTCACCATGAGCCAATGTTTTAAATCCATTTGCTGAAAGATGATATACCATATTTGTGGAAGACGATACTTTGGGCCACTCCCAACCATGGATCTGATCCAATTTTAACCTCCTCCCCATTACCCACTTTCAGAACCAATCCCTTTTCAATCACATCAAAAGAGTGAATAACCTCCTTCCAAATAACTAAAGCATGATCTCCTCAGATCTAGGGCCCAGATCTATTCTACAATTAACTATGGACTTATGTATTTGTGATAGGTAACCTTACACCATTAGCTACTTGTAGAGATCAAATGTCAACCTACATTAGCAGTGATAGCCTCATGGAGGCTTCACTCAATGAACCTATGACATATCACATGAATTTATGGCATATTAAATAATACCCTTGACTTGACCACATATTAAAAAATGTTAGAAATTAATTAACGGAGCAAGGAAATACACAAATAAATTGCAGAAACATAAAAACAAAAAAGAGTAAAACAAGAGAGACAAAGATATACGTGGTTCACCTAATTTGGGCTACATTCATGGAGAAACCACTAGTCCTTCCTTTTATATTATTCAACAAAATGGAGAAATATAATACTCTCACTTAGTCTCCTCTATCTTTCTCTCTCATAATCATAATACTCAGTCATAATACAATTCCCTCATATAAACCGAGGGTTGCCTTCTAGTGCAAAAATCCTAAATTAACATAATTTCGATCGTTAGATCATCCGCCTAATGAACGACCTAAATATGGAGTGGTGATTTCCCTATAAATATATCAAAATGGTTTTTCTCTTCCTCACAATGATATGCAATCCCTTTCCTTTGTTTTATGCACAATGACCAACACAAATAGCAATCAACACAATCGGGTCACATTACCACTTCAGAAAAGATGATGATGTCAAGGGATACAACTACAGAATTCAATGAAAGATGGAATATTGTTCAGAATGGCATCCTAAAGTAGATAGGTATTCTAAAATAATATTTGAAAGACAAGTTTCTTATAATGGATTATATGAAAATTTATACAATTGTCTACAAAATGTGCACCCAAAGTCCTTGTTATCTGTATGAAAAACAAATCTATGACAAGTACAAGATTCCGTTGGAAGAATATCTTGTTGTCACAATATTACCAACTAAAGGGTAAAGTACATGATGAGGTCATGTTCAAAAAACATGAGAAATGTTTGGGATATCACAAGGTGATGGTTACCCTCACCTCAAATATGTTCTCTTATTTGGATCTTTACTTTGTGATGAAAAACTCCCTCATTTCACAAGTCAAAGATGGAGTGATGTGTTTCCATGAGTTTGCCAATGATGGTACCAATATTAAAAATCTTCTTGCAATATCTCCTTTCAATCTCCCTTCAAGGTTAATAAGGTTGATTTCCAGCAAACTTTGTTTCACTTGTTCATAGATCTCTTGCATGGATATAACAAAGTCTTCTCCTGCTGCACTCCTTTTCTTTTCTCTTCCCAAGTTTATGAGTTCTTGTGCTCATCTTAGATTCCTTCTATACATAATATGAAAAGGACTTTGATCAATTCTTCTATCTGGATAATCATTATAGGAAAAATTAGCTTGGAAAATACCTGATCACACTACTTTGGATGATCTCCAACAAAGCTTCTCAAGATATTCCCCAAATTTATATTAACTACTTCAATATACCTAGGGTGATAGGCTAAACCAAAGTTCAAATAAGTTCCATGTTTATTCCATAAATTCCTCCATAAGCGTCTGAAGAATCTGGTATTTCTATCTAAAACAACGCTCTTAGGAACTCCATGTAATCTCACTACTTTTGTAAAGAAAAAATTAGCAATATGGGTATCATCACTGATTTTAAAAAGAGGAATGAAATGGGCCATTTTTGAAAATATATCCATTAAAACAAAGATTACACCATTATCCTTCTGATTTTTTGGCAAACCCAATACACAATCCGTGCTTGTTAAACCCCACAGTGTATCTGGAATTGGTAATGGTCTATATAATCTTGTATTCTGGCTCTTTCATTTTGCATGTTGGCATATTCTACAACTACTTACAAACTTTTTCACATCAATCCTCATATTTAGCTAATAGTAAAAATTCTTCAACTCCTCATCAGTATTTTCATGTCCAAAGTGTGTTGCAAGACCTCCACTATGCTTTTCTTTGATTAAATTATCACTGATAGAACATTTTAGAACACAAAGTTGATTGTCTTTTAACAATAATCCTTAAATTTGAAGCGTGTAATGAAGCCGCATAGTTCTATCTTGGATTGTTTAGTTTTTAGAAGCCTTGCAATCCTCAAACCCCATGATTTATACCAAGCTTTCCCACATAAGAAAATTCCTCATGCGCAACGCATCAACAATTTTATTAGGTTGCCCACTAATATGCTTCAAAACAAAAGTGAAATTATGGAGATACTCAATCCACTTGAAATGATTTTTACTCAAATTAGGTTGTTTCATAATGTACTATAGGGCATGATTGTTTGTATAGAAAACAATTTCTCTAGATATTAAATAATGCCTCCATTTTTTTAAAGATTGTACCACAACGTAAAGCTCCTTGGCACTCCTTACTTCATTCAACTTCTTGTTGAAATATGCTTTGGGCTTATCCTCCTAACTTAACACAACACTAATTCCTTCTCCACAAGAATCACACTTCACTTGGAAAGGCTTACTAAAATCTCATAAAATCAACATAGGTTGTTCTGTCATCTTATTCTTTAATAGTTGGAAGCCCTTTTCTATTTCAATAGTCCATTGGAATGGTTTTTTTTCTTTTTTTATAGTCTCCATAATTGGAGCACTCATCATTCTAAATTTTTTTATGAACTTCCTGTAAAAACTAGCCAACCCATGAAACCTTCTACCTTTAAAAACACTTTTAGGAGGGCCAATAAAAAATAGCTATTACCTTATCAAGATCAATCCTTAAACCATCCTTGGATATGAAAAACCCAAACTATAAAGTATCTATCTTTAGGAATGAACCTTTCTTCAAATTAATAAGCAATTTCTCTTGTTGTAACTTCTCTAACACTGACCTCAAATGTCTCAAGAGATCTTCTTTGGAATCACTATAAGCTAAGATTTCATCTAGATACACAATTACAAATTTAAGTATTAAGGGGTTTTCATAGTTCACTATAGTAGATATCATTTTTAGGGATTCAACTGCATTAAGTAAGTCATTCATGTATGACAATTTCCATGAGAGGTAGTCGTAACTGAGTAATTTCACATGAATTTTGAATAGTCCACTTAACACTCATTGCATTGGGTGATGGTCACAAGGGTGAAGAAGTGGGATTGAAACTAGTGAAATGAATCACAAGGTGCCAATCATCACTTCTGGAGCTTGCACTTGGTAACCAGGACTTCTCGGGAGGTCACCCTTCCCAGATTGCCTCAGGCTCAAGCTCTGACCCCAAACTCTCTGAATAGCTGCAGCTGTCTTCTTCTTCTTGCCCTCAGACTTCTTAGGTCTCAGCTCTGGATGTAGAATCCAACAATTCTCATCATCATGCCCCTCCTTTTTACAGTGAGTGCATGAAGCTTTGGATTTCTGTGCAGTGCTAGCCTTCCTTGCTTTCCACTTCTATTCTATTTTCTCCTTGCTCTTGCTTACAGTGGGTTGGGATGGTCCCCCAACTTCTTGATTGCCATTCTTTCCTCTAGCCTCTAGATGAGTAGCTTGTACAAACACCTCATCTATACTAGTGGGATTAAACATGAGGATGGTATGCCTCATGTAGCTGTGTAGACCACCAATGTACTTAAAAAGAGTCTCTGGTGAGTCTAGTGAGATACCCAACGTCAATGCTTTCTTTCTGAACTCTTGAGTATACCCTTGTACACTTTGCCCCTTCAACAGCCAAAGAGTTTGCCAACTCATCATGGCTTGCTGCATGTAGGCCAATGGATAGAATTGTTTCCTGATTATAGAAACGAAGTCACTCGAGAAAGAGATGGTCTTACCATGGCTTTGCATATCAGCTTGGGTTCTACCTTCCCACCAAACCAAGGAAATGCCTCCAAGGCGTAGGCTTGCCAGCTGAATCTTACTCTTGTCTAAGTTTATATTCTGTACCCTGCAATACACATCAATTTTTCTAATCCAGTTGTCCAATTTTTCAACATTTAGCTCTCCATCATATATAGTAAAATCAAATTTAACATCTAACTTAATCAAAGATGATTTCTTATTATGTATAGGGCTATTAGGAGGTGTGAGAAAGTTTTCCTCTTTCCCTCTTCCTTTGGAGTTGTCATGGAAGTGAGACTCATCATCTTCTTTCTCTTACTTAGAGCCTGATGCTTCTTCCACCTTTTGCTTTCTAAAGTCTCGGTACATTTCTTCAACCATGGACTTCATAGCTAGGAAACTCTCTATGAATTGAGGGTCTGGCCCCATAGAACCTTCTTCTAACATGGTCTTTCGAGGATAGACTCTCCCAATTTTAGGATTGGTTTCCACCAACTCTCCTTCTCCTAATTTGAGCTTTGATCGTGTGAGCATTCACAGCTATACCAACACAAGCTTGTCTAACCTTACAACCTTACTGCTCTGATATCACTTGATTTGATATTCACCCTATGGGTGCCATCAGTTAAAGATTTATTAAGCTAAAGGTATGACAGACTCATGTGCTGGTGTTTGTGTGTTCTGTGTTATTGAAACAACGGATCGATCAGATTGCTAATACACAGAAAATAAATGGAAAGACAGTAGAGAAATACAGTAAACAACACAAAGACACAAACAGTTTTAATAAGGAGTTCACCCTATTCTCCAGGGCTATGTCTCCGGTCCAGCTTCAGTGGTAGCCTAGTTTTATTGTGTCTTTCAGTAGAGAAATTACAATACAGGGACTCAATATGAGTTCTCCTGAAGCATATTTTGCTTGGCAGGGTGGTTCTTGGATTCCCCAAGCAACTCAGAGTACAAAGACTCTTCTTCTTCCTACCAGCCCTGTGACCCTTGGTCTATAGTGGAAAGAGCCAAATCTGATGCTTAGTCTGGACAAATTCCTCTATGGGAAGGCTTGAATATTCAAGATCTCTAGTGCTCAACGCTGCATGTGGTTAGCTTGGCCCTTTGTCTCTTCTGCTTGGCTTTACTGTTCTCTGTGTTCAGTCCTCCTCTCAGGGTTCACTGTTCACTATCTCTCTTGGTCTCTTGGATTCTCCTCAATTCGGATTCCCAATCTGACTAATTCGACTTTCTCTGTTCATGGCTTTAGACATTTGATCCCTATGCCTGTTCGGTTCCTTTTCCACTTATGTCGATTCACCTTCTGCAGCTGCACTTGGGAGTTCCTTATGTTCGGCGTCATCATGAATGCTCAGGGAGTGGCCACTTGTCCTCCTCTAATTGGTGCCAGCATGCTTCGTCAGTTCGTTTCTTCAGTTATGCCATGGATGCATTCTTCCTCCACTGTGGCAGTCAAACTGATTCAAAATCCCTTTAGATCGTGGCTTAATTCCCTGTCGATTCTGCTTCTTTCCATTAGGTGCAATCTTAGCCGTCCAATCTGGGCCCTCCAAATCTGATGCCATACACATGTTTCACGCGGTTGACTTGCTCGATCAATAGCACACGACCAACGACGATTTTCTCTCACCTTTGTCTGCCACACATGGATCGGTGTATGGAATCACTCCGCTCCTATCCAAAACATCTTATTGTTCAGGGGCGCCCCAATCAAAACTGCCAGTTTCTATAGCACGGGTCCCACCTTTGTACTTTAGCACTTTTACCTTTTTTTGCGTTTGTTCCTCCAGTACCCTCATGCTCGGGCTTTCCCATTTTGGCCCTGTTCACTTAGCGATGCGTGATTAGCGATAATCGCTCATAAAAAACTTCGCCCTTTTTCCATTCCAGGGCTCCTAGGGGCTACTTTGGCCTCCTGCGTAGTCTCCATGGGCCTTGGTTAGTGTGCTTTGATCGAGGTCCTCGTCGTTCCATGTCAGCTGCCATGGCCACTGGTTCCAGGGTGTTTATGATATTGTTTTGGATTTCATTAGATATTTGTTTGAACTGATTCAGTCATGGTTCTCGATAGTCTTTCTATGGATCCAATTCGGATCACCAATCGAGCCAGCTGTTGGGTCTGCCCGCGTAGCCCACCATAGTGGCCCAACCACTGCCCTTCGCCCAACCCCTCCCGTGCCACCCCAGTGGCCTGCCCTTCCGCAGGGTGGTGGAATTTATTATATAGGTGAAAGTATGAAGATGTTTTATCGTACAGTTAATGTGGGGTTAATTTGTTTTTAAAAAAATTTAGCATGTTAATTTTTTTATGGCGATATAGGAAACTATGATAAAGTGAATATTATGGAAACTTTTTACAGTGTGGTGAATGTGGGATTAATTTGTTTTAGAATGTATTATAAAAATTAAAAAAAACATTCAATTGTTTAGTAAATATTATATACTTTAACTATTAAAATAATTTAGGTAAAATTTGTAGTTTACAATTTTAACTTTAAAGATTTATTTCATAAAAAAATTTAGTTTACACTTTTCAATAAATTGTAGAATAAAATAATGAAGAGAAATAAATCTAACAAAATTTTTGGAGGGAAATATTTTAGCGAAACTTTTTGGAGAGCAAATCTCATTCTCTAAGCTTTATAATATCTTTAGGAGACTACGCATTTGTATCATTCAACCTCTTCTATTTGAAAGGGATGGATTCTCCTGATAGTGAAGTTTCGTTTTGTACATCATCAACATCTTCATCACATAACAACTTTATTCATATTGATGAATATAACAAGAATTCTTCCACTATGAATAGAAAGTCAATTTTTCCACTTAGTCCTAATTCTAAGGACTATGAGAGTAGCAGTGATGAAAAGCATGATGATGAATTTCAAAAGAATGGAGTGTCACGGTGACCACTTACTCCTAATCCTATGCACTATGAGAGCAGCAATGATTAAGATCATGATGATGAATTTCAAAAGAATGGAGTGTCATGGTGTCCACTTAGTCCTAATTCTAAGGACTATGAGAGCAGCAGTGATGAAGAG
Source organism: Pinus tabuliformis (assembly GCA_031772625.1). Lineage (NCBI taxonomy): Eukaryota > Viridiplantae > Streptophyta > Pinopsida > Pinales > Pinaceae > Pinus > Pinus tabuliformis. The sequence continues at coordinate 1,713,382,885 of CM062816.1, read as the reverse complement.
CATGATGATGACTATGAGATCACACTGATGAAGGAGGGTATGGAGAATTTTAAATAAATAAAGAGTCACAGGTTCCACTTACTCCTAATTCTAAGGACTATGAGAGTAGTAGTGATGAAGAGCATGATGAAAAATTTCAAAAGAATGGAGTGTCATAGTGACCACTTAGTCCTAATCCTATGGACTATGAGAGCAGCAGTGATGAAGATCATGATGATGAATTTCAAAAGAATGGAGTGTCATGGTGTCCACTTAGTCCTAATTCTAAGGACTATGAGAGCAGTAGTAGTGAAGAGCATGATGATGAAGTTCAAAAGAATGGAGTGTCACAGTCTCCACTTAGTCCTAATTCTAAGGACTATGAGAGCAACAGTGATGAAAAGCATGATGATGAATTTCAAAAGAATGGAGTGTCACGGTGTCCTCTTAGTCCTAATTCTAAGGACTATGAGAGCAACAGTGATGAAGAGCGTGATGAAAAATTTCAAAAGAATGGAGTGTCACGGTGTCCTCTTAGTTCTAATCTAATGGACTATGAGACCAACAGTGTTAAAGAGCATGATGACGGATTTCAAAATAATGGAGTGTCACGGTGTCCACTTAATCCTAATTCTAAGGACTATGAGAGCAACAGTGATGAAGAGCGTGATGATGAATTTCAAAATAATGGAGTGTCACAGTGTCCTCTTAGTCCTAATTATAAGGACTATGAGAGCAGCAGTGATGAAGAGGTCACTTAAGCCTTGAATGAATTATTGTTCAGCGAATAAGAGTGGGTGTTCACTCTAAGTCTCCAAACAAAGAAAACAGTATAGGTGTCAATGTATCAATTAATACATTGACTTCAATTAGAATAAGTTTCAAACTTTAGTTTTACGTTTATTGCTATTTTTTAAGAAAATGGTTTTCTAAGAAAAATTGATATATTTTGTTTTTATTTATTATAAATAAAATAAATAAAAGTATTATCATGTGTTATTGGGGTACATTAAATGCAAGTGACTAAAGTAAACTATTTCCATTATAAACATTATCATAGTTAATTGGGCACATTATGTGTAGGTGTTTATTTTTCTTTAATGTGTCAATGCTTTATGGTTTATATGTAGAATTATCAATATTATTTTAACCTACTTAAATGACATTATACTCCTTTTTACCACACACCATTCAAATAATGTACATTCACCATACACCATTCAAACAGTGTACATTCACCACACACTATTCAAATAATATACATTCACATGTTGTTGTCTAAAATATATATTGTGTTATTCTACTTAAACGATACTATGCTTCTTTTTACCACATACCATTCAAATAATATACATTCACCACACACCATTCAAATACTGTACATTCACCACTCATCGTTCTCATAATATATATTCACTGAGAATGAGATGGTTTCACACTTCATAACATTTAGGGGTTCCATCCATAGTAACCATCCAATAATGTTAACAAGAAGGGAGAACTTCATATCTCAAAAACATGTATAGGTTTCATTCAATGTCCCTAAATTTAAATTTAAATTTAAATTTATATATATATAGATATATATATAGATATATATCTATATATATATATATATATATATATATATATATATATATATATATATATATATATATATATATATATATATATATATATATATATATATATATATAGATATATATATTATTATAATTTTATTGAAGTTACTTTTCAATTTTATAAACTCATACTCCATGTGAGTATTAACCCATTTAATATGCACTCATTGAGGTTTAAGGCATTTACATCTCAAAATGCGATATTACAACTAATGGGCTAGTTTTGGAAACTGCAAGTATTATTCTCTACAAATTCTCTCTATTTCTAGTTTCACGTAGATAATTGATAATCGTTTTTGTTTTATAGTGAAGATAAGGTAAACTTCAATTAGCTTAAAACTAGAACAACACATAAGGGAAACTCTAGCTCGCTTGAATCTAGAACAATTCCATGGAATTAGTAACAAGATATGTGATTTGCATGTAACACATTTATAGTGGTGTGACCTCTTTGTTTAAGTGACTTACAAACCTATAAATGTTTATGATATTTCCAAATAACCACTTCAAAGTATTAACATCAAAAAACAATATTTCATATATATGGAAGTCCTTCATTTTGAAGAGAAGCAAGCATGGTTAGAACCAAATAGTAAACCTTAAAAAAAAATACATCTATTATAACAAAAATAAAATATAAGCTCTTTAATTAACATGCAAAAATAATTATTATTTTAAAAATAAATTTAATAACTAAAAATAACCATATTCATTTCATTTAAATTTTATATAACAAAAACATTAAAAATAAAAATAAATTAGATATACATTTACAAGCTTATAAAAAAATATAACTAAAATAAATATTCCTTTCTACAATAAAAATAATTTCTACACCAAAATTGAAAATAATCAATCCTATTTAACTATCACCAAACATGTTTTAACAAATTAAAAAGCAGTATAACCTAAACCTCATCTCATTTATGTTATGCCAAACATTATCACATTTTATTTCCAATTTAGTTGTTCTTATTTAGAGAACTCCCTATAGTTCTTAATATGACTTAATTATGAGAGAATTAATTATACTCATTGGTGTATCTATTTTGAAACCTAGGTTGTAGATTTTTGTTTAAATAAATGAATAAGATTTTATTTTAAAAGAATATTTAGTTTAATAACAACATCAAGGGTTATGATTTTACTAAAACATACATATTGAGCATTACAACCCAATCTAATAAATATTTTAATAAACAAAATTGAAAGGATTGTCTGCATTTCATTCCACAGGATAGTCTATTTGTTTACCTGTCTTCAGTAAACATCATTATATTGGCATTATATTTGGCATTTTTGTAGATATGCATTTGATAATTTTGAGACCATCTTTAATATATATCTGTGTTTTCACAGACATTTATTGGACGGAGGAGGAAGAACATAAAATGTCTCTAAGGGCTTCATAAAATGGGAAAAGGCCACTGGAGGCATTTCGAGGAAGTTTGTCACTTCCACAACTCCTAGCCACGCTCAATTTTTTTTTTTTTTTTTTTACTTTAGTCACTTCCACAACTCCTCCTCAACTTGCTAGCTTTTTCGATATGCCCTGATTCAATGTTGGAAATAATACTGAGAGGGGGGGTGAATCAGTATTATCTAGCAATTTACCAAATCTTCCTTATTTGATCTTTTGAATTATTCTTGCATATCAGTACCATAAAACAATGAGCATGAATAAAGAAAATAGACAGTCACACCAAAGAACACAAGATGTAAGGTGGAAACCCAATGCGGGAGAAAACCACCTGCTGCAATATGTCTCTATCTTCTTTCAAGAAATTCTTTTTACAATGATTTTGTACTGGTGCAGTCCTTTACCAGCACGCAGGCTGCAACCTGCAGAGAGCTACAACTCTCTCTCGTTTTCCAGTCTCTCCTGGAGGGGAGCTACAACCCCCTACTTCTTTTCATGAAGAATCAAATGATCAACAAGTATACAACAGATACAGTCTACTACAGATATCAGATCAATAGTTACAGAAACAACCCAGAACACTTTATGAACAGAAATATACAGTCAACAGATCATCTTAAGACAGGGACGCATATTTTCTTTCTGTGGCCTGCGACTGGACGTAGTCTACCTTCTACTGTTCTGCGTGCAGACGCACTGTTCCTCTATGCTTTGCTGCGACCGATGCACCCAACATAACTATCGCGCCGCGTCTTTCGCTTCAGAGACGCACCCAATAACACAGTCGCGCTGCGTCCTTTGCCTCAGAGACGCACCTGAGCCTTTACTATACTGCGTCCCGGCGCACTTGCCCTTCACTGAACCTGCGTCCCTTCAGATATAAGAAATATGAGGACTTCAGAACCAACCCAAACTCTCAGATCCACAGATCTGATCATGCGCCATAAAGATCATAGTCCATTAGAAGATTCGCCCTTATAGATCTGGACTAGATCTCACCAAGAGATAATCAAGATGATGCCTAATCCAAATGAATTCCTCTGCTTTATATAGGCAAGCTTCTCCCCAAAACATGGAACAATATCACGAGCCGACACCATAGAAACACAAAACCGTCGGCTAGATACCACACAAGAAACCCCCACGTGCTTTTCTTTGCCTTGAAATGTGTGCACTGGGCGGACGCACCTCCTGAACGGCTGGCCTGCGTCCCTGGATGCGGGTTCTGCATGGTATGCCTGCGGGGACGCACTTGCTGAACATATTTCCTGCGTCCTTCTTGATTTATCACCTGAATGGGTTTGCCATCAAGGACAACACCTGAATCATAATGCCAACAATCTCCCCCTTTGGACTTGATGGCAACCATATAAACTTCAGCTTCATTCTCCCCCTTTGACATCAAGGGCAAAGGGTATGCTCCCCCTATGCTCATGCTTCTCCAGATCTGTAACCAGAAATCCATCATGAAGGAGATAGAGACATATTGCAGCTATTTCCAAGATCTCCTTCTCCATAATGCCAACAATGCATTATGTGCTCCCCCTGAGCCTATACCACCAATAGGAAGATGATCAACAATAGGATGATGCATCAACAACCCCCAGCTTTTGCCTGAGGTATTCAAAAGTGTCCCTGGGCAACGGTTTGGTGAAAATATCAGCAACTTGTTCCTTCGAAGGAACATACTCCAACTTGACCTTCTGTTCAAGTACTTGTTCTCGGAGAAAATGGTACTTGATTGGTATGTGCTTGGTTTTTGAATGCATAACCGGATTCTTTGAGATGCTGATTGCACTTGTGTTGTCACATAAGATAGGGATTGGAGGTGTACAAGTGATTTGATAATCCTGCAAAGTCTGCATCATCCAAAGGAGTTGGGTGCAACAAGATGCAGCAGCAACATATTCTGCTTCAGCTGTAGACAAGGCAATTGAACTCTGTTTCTTGCTGAACCAAGATACCAGTCTGGGACCCATAAAGAACGCACCACCACTTGTGCTTTTCCTGTCATCCACGCTTCCGACCCAATCTGCATCTGTATAAGCATGAAGAGTGAGATCTGTATCTCTAGGATACCATAAGCCATAATTTTGAGTCCCTTGAAGATATTTGAAAATTCTCTTCACTGCTTGAAGATGAGTCTCCTTTGGATTTGCCTGAAATCTTCCAACTATTCCAACTGCATGCATGATGTCTGGTCGGGTACCTGTTAAATATAGTAAACTTCCAATCATAGATCTGTAGGTTGGTTGATGTACTGCTGCAGACTCATCATTTGCACTGAGACTACATCCTGTGACCATGGGCGTACATACTGGTTTTGCATCTTCCATGCCATATTTCTTCAAAATCTGCTTGAGATACTTGGTTTGAGATAAAAGGATTCCTCCTTCCTTTTGTTGGATTTGCAAACCAAGAAAGTATGTCAGTTCTCCTAGCAAGGACATTTCAAATTCTTTCTGCATGACTGAGGCAAAGCTTTGACTCATAGCTTCTTCATTGCTGCCAAAAATAATGTCATCTACATACACAACAAGTATTAGCAATTTGTCATTTTCAATTTTTATATATAGATTGCTATCTGCTGAACCTTTTGAAAAACCTTGTTGATGAAGATATTTGTCCAACCGGTAGTACCAAGCCCTTGGGGCTTGTTTGAGACCATAGAGAGCCTTTTTCAATCGGCATACAAGATTTGGATCATTTCCAAGAATGAACCCATCTGGCTGTTCAATGTACACTTCTTCTTCCAAGTCTCCATTCAGAAAGGCTGATTTTACGTCCATTTGAAATACTTTGAAATTCTGAGAACTTGAGAGAGTAAGGAACATTCGGATGGCCTCAAGTCTTGCAACACGAGCAAAAGTTTCTTCAAAGTCTATTCCTTCTTGCTGTGCATACCCTTTACAAACAAGTCTGGCTTTGTTTCTAATTACTTCTCCATTTTCATTCAATTTATTTTTGAAGACCCATTTTGTTCCGATAACATTCTTATCCTTTGGTCTAGGAACCAGCTCCCAAGTGTTGTTCTTTTCGATTTGCTCAAGTTCTTCATCCATTGCTTTCACCCAACATTCATCTTTGCATGCCTCTTTCACATTTTGTGGTTCAGTAGAGGAGAGTAATGCCAAATAACTTGAAGCTTCTGCAACTGTTCTTCTAGTTTGTATACCTGCTTCTTTCTGTCCCATGATCTGAGATTCTGGATGGTTCTTTTGAACATATCTGGATGAAGTTTTTTCTTCTATTCTTGTTCGTTCTTCTGCTTCTTCGTGAGGTTCTTCTTGAGATTGTTCTTGCGGTTCTTCTTCTTCATCATTCTGTCTTTGAGGGTAGCTTTCATCTTCTTCGATGTCTTCACGATGTATTTGCCTAGGAATGTATCCCTTCTCATCAACCACTACATCAATGCTGTCAACAATTCTGCCAAGTCTTTTATTGTAGCATTTGTATGCTTTGCTATGTGGAGAGTAGCCAAGAAGAATACCTTCATCTGCTCTAGGATCAAGTTTGCCAAGCTGCTCCTCAGTATTCTTGATATAGCATTTGCTCCCAAAGATTTTGAAGTGCTTTACCGAAGGAGTTTTACCACTCCAGAGCTCATGAGGAGTTTGAGTGCTGTTCACTCGGACATTTGTTTTGTTGAGAATAATAACCGCAGCATGTGCAGCTTCACCCCAGAAGGTTGCGGGAGTTCCTGATTCATCGAGCATAGCACGAGCCATTTGTTGGATTGTTCTGTTCATTCTTTCAACTACTCCATTTTGCTGAGGAGTTCTAGCTGTAGAGAATTCTCTCCTTATCCCATGTTCATCACAGAAATCGAAAAATTCATTTGAAGTAAATTCCCCACCTCTGTCAGATCTGAGGCACTTAATTTTGTGACCTGATTCATTTTCAACCAAAGCTTTGAAGGATTTGAATTTTTCGAATGCTTCATCTTTGTGCTTCATAAGTCCTAACCAAACAAACCTGGAGAAATCGTCAATAAATAATATCAAGTATTCCTCTCCTCTAGGTGTTCTTTTTCTGAATGGTCCACATACATCTGTATGTACTAGCTCAAGAGGCATGCTGGCTGATCCTTCTTTCTCTGGAAAGTTAGTTCTGGTTTGTTTTCCAAACTGACATGATCTGCATATGGTGTTGTCAGGAATTTTGATATCTGGAAGATCGCGAACTGCCTGATATTTGCAAGCTTTCCTTATTTGTGAGAAGCTTAGATGTCCCAACCTTCGATGCCATAACCAGTGCTCTTCATCCTTGCTTAGATAGCATTGTTGTTGTCCTTCATCAAATATGTATAGATTATTTGGAGTTCTTTTTCCTTTGAGAACTGTTTTACCTGTATCAAGATCACGAACAAGACATCCATTTGATCTGAATATAACCTCGGTTCTTTGATCACACATCTGGCTGACACTTAGTAGATTATGCTTCAGTCCATCAACAAACAAAACATTTCCAGCCTTAACATCTTCTTTTAAAGGAGCAATACCTTTTCCTTTTATAGTTGCAGGAGTATCATTTCCAAAAGAGACTTTCTTTCCCTTTTCTAAATTAGAATAAGACTCAAGTTTTTCTTTATCACCTGTCATATGCTTCGAACATCCACTGTCAATGTACCATAGATTTTCTTGTCCTTCTGCATAAAATGCTATCCCACATCTTTCTGTTTGAGGTTCCTTTATTCTCCATGTTTTGGTGCCTGAGGCTTGTTCCTTTTTCTGTTCTTGTACCTTTCTTTCCGGAAACCTGCTTCTGCATTCAAAGTCTTCATGTCCAAAATTATTGCAAATAGAACATTCAACTTCATTTTCGAGAGCTGAAAAGTTGTTATAGGTCCTTTTTGTAATCCCTGTCATACTTCTTTGTTTTTGAGCTTCCCTAGTCATGATTGTTTTATACGCAACACATTGAGCTGCTTTGTGACCAAAGTTATGGCAAGAAAGGAATTGTCCATTGAAGAAGCTTCTGCGATTATTGGATCTACCAGCCAACTGATTGTAATTTCTATTTTCATCTATTCTTGAACCAAATTGAGAAGATTTTACCTGTGGCTGGTTGTGGCTTTTGTTCACCCTTAAGCTGGATTGCCCCTGATAGTTTCTGTTTGACATTTGTCCCTGCTTTACCTGATGATCTTCCTTGTGCTCTTGCTCATTTCTTCTTGCTGCATCAAGATAACTTTTTGAAGTGGATGCTTGAGAAGTTTCTCCATTATAGCCCAAACCTGTCTTATTTAGTGGAGACCGCTGCACACTGATAATCTCATCCAAAGTTTCAGATCCTTTGACAAACTTGAGATTAATAGTTTTTGTTTTCTCAATTTCTTTTCTAAGACCAACAATTTCACCTTCTAATTTTTCAAGATGTTTTTCCTTTTCATCAATTTGGAATTGTAGAGTATCAATAATCATGTTTTTTTCTTCTATACATCTCTTGAGTCTAGTAATTTCATCATAAAGGTTATCCACATCTACAGCATCCTCATAATCATCATCTTCAAATGCCATTAACAATCTATATTTATTACCTTGTTCATCTTCATCACTGTTTGATAAGCCATCACTATCTTCATGGGTGTAGTAGCTTTTCTTATTTGCACTTTGTTTCTTATTCCATCTAACTGGTTCCTTTCCTTTATCCTTATAAGAGCATTTTGCAGCATAATGACCTACTCTTCCACAAGCAAAGCATTTGAAAGGTAGCTTACCTCTGAACCTTCCAGAACCTCTTTGAAGATTTCTGACAAAATTTGATTCTTCTTCTTCTTCTTCTGGATCATGGCTTGCTTCATAGTAATCTTCTTTGCCTGATGCTTTAAAAGCAGCCTCCCTTCTGTCTGATGGTCCTCCCTTTCTCATTTCATAAGCAGTTAGAATTCCATGTAGCTGAGACATAGTAAGAACACGGAGATTTTCTTTTTCTTCTATTGCAGATACTTTGGATTCAAACTTGGGGGATAATGATCTTAGAATCTTTTGAACTACTATAGACTCCTTTACTTCTTCACCCAAATTTTTCATACAATTTACAATCTCATCTACCCGAAGAAAATAATTAGCCACACTTTCATCATTATACATCTTGAGAGTCTCATATTGAATCCTGAGAGTTTGAAGTTTAGCTTGTTTTACCTGTTCATCTCCTTCATAGCTTGTGATCATTTTGTCCCATATTTCTTTTGCTGATTTGAAGTGCATTACCTTCATGAATTCTGTTTGGGATATACTTCCTAATAGAGTACTGACTACTTTTGCATTTGTTTCATACTTCTTTTTCTCAGCTGGATCTGTAGGAGTAGCTGAAGGAAAAGCATAGCCTGTTTCTACAATGTCCCAAACTTCAGTACCAAGAGATTGAAGATATGCAGTAACTCTTACCTTCCAATAATTGAAGTTTGTCCCATCAAAAACTGGTGGCCTGATTGATGCTTCTCTCTCGTAGTTGCTCATGATGAACGATCTACCTTCAAGCGATCAAGCTTTTCTGAAGGACCTGCTCTGATACCAATTGTTGGAAATAATACTGAGAGGGGGGGTGAATCAGTATTATCTAGCAATTTACCAAATCTTCCTTATTTGATCTTTTGAATTATTCTTGCATATCAGTACCATAAAACAATGAGCATGAATAAAGAAAATAGACAGTCACACCAAAGAACACAAGATGTAAGGTGGAAACCCAATGCGGGAGAAAACCACCTGCTGCAATATGTCTCTATCTTCTTTCAAGAAATTCTTTTTACAATGATTTTGTAATGGTGCAGTCCTTTACCAGCACGCAGGCTGCAACCTGCAGAGAGCTACAACTCTCTCTCGTTTTCCAGTCTCTCCTGGAGGGGAGCTACAACCCCCTACTTCTTTTCATGAAGAATCAAATGATCAACAAGTATACAACAGATACAGTCTACTACAGATATCAGATCAATAGTTACAGAAACAACCCAGAACACTTTATGAACAGAAATATACAGTCAACAGATCATCTTAAGACAGGGACGCATATTTTCTTTCTGTGGCCTGCGACTGGACATAGTCTACCTTCTACTGTTCTGCGTGCAGACGCACTGTTCCTCTATGCTTTGCTGCGACCGACGCACCCAGCATAACTATCGCGCCGCGTCTTTCGCTTCAGAGACGCACCCAATAACACAGTCGCGCTGCGTCCTTTGCCTCAGAGACGCACCTGAGCCTTTACTATACTGCGTCCCGACGCACTTGCCCTTCACTGAACCTGTGTCCCTTCAGATATAAGAAATATGAGGACTTCAGAACCAACCCAAACTCTCAGATCCACAGATCTGATCATGCGCCATAAAGATCATAGTCTATTAGAAGATTCGCCCTTATAGATCTGGACTAGATCTCACCAAGAGATAATCAAGATGATGCCTAATCCAAATGAATTCCTCTGCTTTATATAGGCAAGCTTCTCCCCAAAACATGGAACAATATCACGAGCCGACACCATAGAAACACAAAACCGTCGGCTAGATACCACACAAGAAACCCCCACGTGCTTTTCTCTGCCTTGAAATGTGTGCACTGGGCGGACGCACCTCCTGAACGGCTGGCCTGCGTCCCTGGACGCGGGTTCTGCATGGTATGCCTGCGGGGACGCACTTGCTGAACATATTTCCTGCGTCCTTCTTGATTTATCACCTGAATGGGTTTGCCATCAAGGACAACACCTGAATCATAATGCCAACATTCAATATATTTCTTACCATGAATTCGAAAGTAATAAAAGTTTTTCTTTTTGCTTTTCTTAAACCATTTATTTCTAGTATTCCTTCACCCATAGATTCCTAAGTATTTCAGAAATCTCGAGATAAAAATATATTACTTCTGCAGTTATCCCAACACTCCAAGAGTTCAAGTTGTTATAATGTAGATATACGAATCCATTGAATTCCATGTATGTTGAGGCATCTTCACATTGAGATTATGTGATTTGGTAACTTCATGGCAGTTCGATGCACTTAAGTGAGAAAATAAATGTAAATGCCTTAAACCTCAATGAGTGCATATTAAATGGGTTAATACTCACATGGAGTATGAGTTTATAAAACTCAAAAGTAAATTCAATAAAATTATTATAATATATATATATATATATATATATATATATATATATATATATATATATATATATATAAATTTAAATTTAAATTTAAATTTGGGGACATTGAATGAAACCTATACATGTTTTTGAGATATGAAGTTCTCCCTTATTGTTAACATTATTGGATGGTGACTATTGATGGAACCCCTAAATGTTATGAAGTGTGAAACCATCATTCTCAGTGAATATATATTATGCGAACAATAGACTAACACAATATATATTTTAGACAACAACATGTGAATGTATATTATTTGAATAGTGTGTGGTGAATGTACACTATTTGAATGGTGTATGGTGAATGTACATTATTTGAATGGTGTGTGGTAAAAAGGAGTATAATGTCATTTAAGTAGGTTAAAACAACATATATTTTAGACAACAACATAAGACTGCATATTATTTGAATGGTGTGTAGTAAAATGGAGCATAGTATCATTTAAGTAGGTCAACACAACATAAATTTTAGACAACAACATGTGTTTTATGTTATATTTAGTAAAACAATCAATTGGATTATTAAACTATTTAAACATTTAGTGCATTTTCATTTATGGGAGATGATTTTCATCTTATTTTACTATGACCATCATCTTACTTTACTTAGCAATGGAGTACAATCAAGTTATATGGCAAGGGGGAATTTTTGACAAGGCATCTGATATGGTTTATTGATTGAGAACCCTCTTAATTAGTGAATAAGATTATAGTAAGGTGGGTCATTTATGCACCTTAAAATCCTATAGGATCTATGCATTATTTTCAATTTCATTGCAAGTGGAAAATTACATTCATTCATGGTGAAAATTACATTCTTTATATGCCATGAGTAGCACTCAAAAGACCATCCAAAGATAATTGTGCCATAAACATAGTTTGAAACCAAAACAACAACCCAAAAAAAAATGTTGTAGCCACAAACTATCCAAAAATCATACATCGTTTTAATTGTATCAAGAGTTTACAATAAAAGTTGTTGTCACAAAAAAAATGTCTAAAGCAACAAAACTATCCACTAAAAACTATTGACCGATGACATAAACATAGCATAAATAGAACTAAATGGGCGACTAGTCCTGAAACTCACTAAAAGTACTACAAAAAACTGTAATTGAAGCTGTCATGGAAGGATAAAAGCATAGTTTATTGTTCTTCTTGAAGCCCTTAAATGAAAGTGCGATGATGGTATCCATTCCCTTGATCATGATTGCACTCCACTATATGCCATGAACCCAGATCTTGTGTAGTACCCGATTTAGAACGTGCATCGACTTTTCTATTCCTTTCCTTGTAAATATGAGCAACACATATTTGATCAAAATAAATCTTTAACATGTTGATGTCTTATAGAATAGGACATAGGATGTAAATATGATGTTCAGAAATGTTTTTGAACAAATTAACAATTGTCTTTGAACCACGAAAAATATGAATCATCAGATTCCTGATTCTAAGCAAAATAACATGAGAAGTTTCAGATCCATTATTTTTGCATAATTGTTTTTCCCTAATCCTAGACTAAATTTGATCTTGAAAGAGTGGCTATGTGATAAATGAAGGACTACCCCACCCCAATAGGAGTCCTCTTAAGAAGAGGCTCCATCGAAGTGTGCCCATAGAATAGAGAAATCAATAACTTCTTCAACAATGGGACGTGAACACATAATGAGATAAAGTTTTAAGATAAATGCATGTACCACGAAATATTAGGTTGCCACAAAGTCTGGAGTAACATGTTTATCTAGAAAACAACAACTTTTCTTGCAAGCCAAATTCCCCACGACAGTAGGAGAGGAAGAGCATGAAACTTTTTTGGAGTAACAGAATTCCACCAAGATTACTAGGCAAATGTATAAGACATTTCATGCCAATGAAAGCTGAATTCCAATTCAATAAAGAAAATGGATAGAAGATAAAAAGCTGATTTAGAGTCTCCCCTTTGTTTTTACATAATGGACACTGCTTTGGACTAATGATATCTCATTGAACCATATTATCTCCTGTGGGAACCCGATTATCCAGGATACATAATTGGAAGGGATGTTCTTTTGTAGGGAATTTGATCTTCCATAGAATTTTCCACCACCTGGAGAGAAAAGGGGGCTTCATACCTTCGATTAGAAAGACATATGCCAATTTAGGGGTGTAGTTTTAAAAGATTGCAAGAGTACACATTAGTGAATCCTCCCTATCCTTGATGCAAACATCATATTCATTTAGATAGGCTATGAAATGTCGTTAGAGATCGTCCTAGTTTCCTTGTAGATTAAGGTGATGCGTTGAACGCCAGCCCTGCCCCCATATTGAGGAACTTTCCTCATCTGCAACGTGAGCCAATGTTTCAAATCCAATTGTTGAAATATGATCTACCATATTTGTGGGAGACAGTAGTTTGGGCCACTCGCAACCCATGGATCTGATCCAATTCTAACATGCTCCTCATTACCCACTTTCCGAACCAATACCTTTTCAATCATCTCAAAAGAATGAACAATCACCTTCGAAATAACTGAAGCATTTGATCTCCTTCAATTTGGGGCCCAAATCCATTCTATAATTGACGAAGGACTTTTGTATTTGTGCAAACAACCTTAGACCATAAGCTACTTGTAGAGATCATAAGCTAGCGTAGATTAGATGCTAGAGCCTCAAGGAGGCTTCACTCAATGAACCTATGACATATCACATGCATTCATGGCATATTAAATAATACCCTTGATTTGAGTACATATTGAAAAATGTTAGAAATTAATTAACGAAACAATGAAATACACAAAAAAATTGTGGAGACACAAATAAAGAAATGCATAAAAAAAGAGAGACACAGATGTATGTGGTTCATCCAATTTGGGCTACATCCATGGAGAAACATTTAGTCCTTCCTTTTATATTATCCAACAAAATGGAAAGATACAACATGCGGCAAATGCATTGTAATTTTCTCTTCGCTTTCACATAGTCTACTCTATATTTTTCTCTCATAATAATAATAAATAGTCGTAATACAATTCCCTCATATAAACCGAAGGTTGCCTTATAGGGAAAAAACCCTAGATTAACATAACTTCTACCATGAGATCATACGCATAATGAACGACCCAGAATTACTATGAAATTACAATATTTTACAAGACAAATTTTCATCTATTTTTAGCTTCCCCTGAGGGCGATTAAACGGGCAACATTGCAGCCTCGTAAGGAACATTGATCCAATGCATATGAAACAAAAAACCTTTGAACAATCAATAAGATAATGAGGCTTTACACCCACCAAAAGATACCTCTCAAAATCATACTATTTAACCCCCTACCAATACGAACCAGATGCACCTTTCTAATGTAAAAAACCACTACTTTGAATAGATATTATAGATATTCATTTTTTCATTAACATTTTCCTTCCATGTGTCAATGCTTTACGGTTTGTATGCATGATTTGTTATGCCAAATTGTTAAGGTGGATACTTGCCCACCGGTATGTATAAATTGTTGAAATGTATATATGGAAAGAGCCATCTTAAATAGAGATCTAACAGGAGCGGAGAGGGATCCGATTCCTTCACATTTAATTTTTTTATGACCCGACATTATCTAAATATTTTGGGTGAATATGAGTAAAATTTCAATTTAATTTTGGTGACTGGGGTACAATGTTACATATGATACTTGGCTGTAGAATGAGCCTCTCGGTTCAATAATGAAGTTTGCATCTCATATATACTCAAGTATACATGCTCAAAAGTAATATTTAATGTGTTAAATCTTTCCTAAATAGATAATCTTTCATAAATGTTTTTATAAAATATTTTTTAAAATTCTTAAATTTAACGTTTTGATATTTTCGAATAAAGTAACCTCTCCCAGTGAAATTAAATGAATATAAATATAAATTTTTAATGTTCAATATAATTTCCTATCTCGCTCCCATCCAAACCACCTCCACCAATGTGAAATCCGGCCTATCTGGCTCCCATCCAAACCACCTCCACCATTGTGAAACCCGGCGTATGAAGTGTGAACCCTAGGTAGTTAGGGGCGAAGACAAGATACCAACTAGGGATTGCCCTCCAACCCCATGAGAAGCATGATGTGTCCCTGTGTTGGGGTGCAAAGGCAGGTTTTGTGCCATGTAGAAAGTTATATCGCATTTATAGTAACATGAAAGTCATGTTATGAAATCTGTTTCTAATATTTTTATTTTTATAATATCCAATTAGTGGACCTACCCTCCGGTGGTGTGTACGGTAGTTTGAGATGGAAGTTTATATGGTTCATAATTTATTTATTTCACATATGGTCGGCCCAGAAATTTGGGTGCCCCATATGGAGTGGCGATCTCCGTATAAATATATCAAAATGGTTCTTCTCTTCTTCCTCACCATGTGAAACAATTTCTTTTGTTTGGGCGTAGTCGAGACCATTTCTTTTGTTTAGGTGAAGGCTAAGAAAGGCGGGCAGTTACCACTTGGAAAATGATGATGACATCAACAGATACAGGTACTATAGAATTCAATGAAGGATGGGATATTATTTAGAATGGCATCCTAAAAGTGATAAATATTCTCAAAACAGATATAAAAGGCGAGTTTCCTGTAACGGAGTACATTAAGATTTATACAACTGTGTACAAAATGTGCACCCAAAGGCCTCCTTATCTGTACACACAACAACTCTATGACAAGTACAGGATTTCGTTGGAAGAATACGTTGCCGTCACAGTATTGCCAGCTTTAGGGGAAGTGCATGGTGAGTTCCTGTTGAAAGAAGTTGAGAAATGTTGGGGAAATTATGACAAGGTGTTGGTTAGACTCACCTCAAATATGTTCTTTTATTTGGATCTTTACTTCGTGGGGCAAAACTCCCTGGTTTCGCTAGTAAAAGTTGGAGTGATGTGTTTATGTGACGTGGTGTATCACAGTATCAAGATTAATGTGAAGAATGTGGTGATTGAGTTGATTAATCGAGAGCGCGAGGGAGAACAAATTGATCGTGCTTTGTTGAGAAACATTGTGAATTTTTTTGTGGAAATGGGAATTGATCGCATGGATTTGTACCAAAAAGACTTTGAAGCTCCCATGTTGGAAGATACTGGAGCTTACTACTCTAGGAAGGGTTCATTATGGATATTAGAGGAGGATTCATGTGCTCACTATATGATAAAGGCCGAAGAATGTTTGAGACGTGAGAAAGAAATTGTTGCTCATTATTTGCATTCCAGCACCGAGCAAAAGTTATTAGAGAAAGTAGAAAGTGAAATCCTCTCCCGCTATTATATTCAACTTTTGGAAAATGAGTATTCGGGCTGTCATGTTTTGCTTACAAACGACAAGAAAGACGATCTTTCGAGAATGTACAGGCTGTTCTGTAGAATACCTCAAGGCTTGGAACCTTTTGCAAATATTTATAAACAGCATGTAATCAGCGAAGGAATAAAATTATTTAAATGGGTGGAAGATGTTGTCAAGAATAATAATAGTCATATAGATGACATTCCAGCACATGAGTTGGTGGAGAAGATTATTGAAGTGCATGATAAGTGTAGTGGTTACGTTGTGGATGCATTTCAAAGAAGCATTATTTTTTATAAAGCCTTGAGGGACGCATTTGAAGTAATATGTGATAAAAAAGTCGAAGAAATCACATGTGCAGAGTTTCTAGCTACATTTTGTGACAACGTGCTTAAAAAGAGCGCCTTTGTAAAACACATGATTTTGGTAAAACATTCATAATAGAATGTGATGCATCAGGAGAAGAAATTGTAGTAGTATTAACAAAAGAAGAGGTAAGCTTTTCTTTTGAAAGTGAACAATTCAAGGAAAATACTTGATGAAATCTACATATGAAAAAAAAATGGAAGAAATTTTACATGTAATAGAAAATGTAGATAATATCTCATAAGGAGGTAATTTAAAGTTAGGATAGACCATGGTAGTCCAATGCACTTTCTAGAGAAAAAGTTATCATCAAAAGAGAAATAAAATTGAGCAATAAGGTTCTAGGAGTTATTAGTCCTAGAGCCTTGGGTGGACAAACGCTCTCGTAGCCCTATAACAACTTGGGTTAAGTTACTAGTCTTAGAAGCCTTGGTTGGAAAAATGCTCTAAAAGCCATTGGTGGGTTGGCTTACTAGTCCTAGAAGCCCTAGTTGGACAAAAACTCCAGAAGGCTAGAAAAGTGTTGGGTTGAATTACTAGTCCTATAGACTTGGTTGGAAAAATGTTGTGGAGCCCAGTAGCAGCCATAGGTTGAGATACTAGTCCTATAAGCTAGGTTGGAACAAACACTCTGGAGCCCAGGAAGGCTTGGTTAGATACCAATTTGACAATGGTTTTGTGATGTCTGACCATGAGGTGGAATCTTTGTTTGATGGGTTGAGGTGGTTTGGCCTCTGGAAGCCCTGGATGGTTTTGATTGATGTGTTTTATGATATCCCACATTCATGCTTGGAATATGGAATCGGGGTGACTGGCTAATTGGCTGAACCATGTCTACCATTGGGTGGAATGTGGTAGTCCCATACCGGATTGACTTTTGCATCACTAATATGAGGTTATTTCTCCTTGTTATTTCATGAGTATTATACTGGTTTATATGTGGATTACATGACTGTTGTTTCCTTGGCATTTCTGTTGTTATTATGTTGGTTATGAATATGTATTATGATTGTTGTTTCCTTGGTATTTATGTTGCTATTATGTTGGTTATGAATATGTTATTATGCCTAGTATGTAGTACTGTGGTTTAAACAATGTAAACTTTGAAACTGGAACTGATACTGTTACCCGTTTTGTAGAGATAGCAAAAAAGTGGCCCAAGTTTGAAAAGGGGTGATGCAGAACACACATGTTTTTTTTAGAGCATAGTTTTTGGCACTATAATTTTTTTTATTTACATTACGTTTTAGAATGGTAGTGATTTTGATGCTGATTTAATGGTAATTCTACACCATGCCCTTTTTTAAAAGGCTTTTTTTTTTTTTTTTACTTTTAATTTTCTAATGTATGAAATGTAAATAATTATTTTGTAAATTTAATAATTTTTGAAGTGGTCTTCTTCTTCATATTTTCTTGTTTTTATTTATTTATTTATTTATTTATATTTTTTTTTGTAGTGAGGTTTTTATTGTTCTGGATATTTAAAGAAGAAGGTCGATATTTTGAATTTTTGATATTCTACATATTTATACATCATTAATTAATTTTTCAATCCACATGAAATAATTGTCTCTAAAAAACAATATTTTTTAACAATTGACATAAAATAACCATTTTTAACATAATTATAACTAAAAAACTACATGTTTTGATAATTTTTTGCTAGAAATGATATGTCAAAATCACAATTTTTATAGGAAGTTTTTAACTAAAAATGGTTAGATAATAGTGTTTTTTATGAATTTCATATCAAAAAAATAATTATAATCACTTTTTTTCAAAAAATAATGATTAACTTAAAAATTAATGTGAAAGTCACATAATATAAATATTAAACGCATAACAACCTTAATTGAGTGTATATTCTTCTCATAAAATGTCAAAGTCAAAACATTACAAGTATAAATAATTAATAGTTACAAAAAATGAGCTTGATTTCCAAGCATAACTTAAATTTAATCAACAATGTCACATAATCCAAACTCTTCGTCCTCTAGAGTTTCATCATTGTCTTCTTCCACAATATTTTTTGCTTCATTTTGCTCATTTTCCTCTTCTAATGTATCTTTGATGTCTGCGAATCTCCCAATTATGCCTTTCCAATCATTAGATATCGTTTTTTGGGATTCAACTGCATTAAGTAAGTCATTAACGTATGACCATTTCCATGAGAGGTAGTCGTAACTGACTAATTTCTCATGATTTTTGAATTGTTCACTTAGCACTCATTGCATCGGGTGATGCTCACAGGGGTGAAGAAGTGGGATTGAAACTAGTGAAATGAATCACATAGCATCAATCGTCACTCCCGGGGCTTGCACCCGGTAACCAGGACTTCCCGGGAGGTCACCCATCCCAGATCTCCTCTGGCTCAAGCACGCTTAACTGTGGAGTTTTCCCCACAATCAAGCCCACTTAGCTTGCTACGCAATTTGAAAAACCTTAGCAAGTATTGTGCCTCATGAACCATTCAATTAGAGATCCCTTCACTCTTTTTTAATTTAAGTATTAGGGGTTTACGCAGTGCATTATAGTAGATATCGTTTTTTGGGATTCAACTGCGTTAAGTAAGTCATTAACGTATGACCATTTCCAATCATTCCGTGAAATGGTGGTTGGGGTTCCTTTGCCTTTTTTTCCACATGTGATTCACTAAGTCCCCTTTCTTCAACCCAATTTTTTGCATTGCATCTGGAAGAAATTGAAAATCATTAACTCTTTGCTGAATGAAATTGAATTGTATTGGATCTTTTTCAATTGCAATGCAATTTCTTCCTTTTTGAAGGCAACATCCTAGTGTTGTACCTAGTTATCAAGCACAAAACAAATAATGAAGTACATTAGTACAATGACATATTAATTAAGAAATAACATATTGAAATTCAATTCCATATAATAAAACTTACCTGAGCCAGAAAATAAATCGAGAACCCAATCTCCTTCAATTGAACATATGTCTAAGATAGTTAATCAATAATTGTGGCTTTTGATAAATGTTAACTATCTCTCCTTTTGCTTCTTTGTCTTCATATGTTAGTTTTCTCACAACAACATCATAAGTTAGTATTTAGCTATGACTCTTTCCATCTACCCGACTAAAAATCATAGACATATAACTATCATCTTTTGCCCAACTATCAATATGGATGAACTCACAATCATTTATAAATAGTTGATCTTCACGGTTAAGAAGATTTGACTTTCGCTTGTAAAATGAAATAGTAAAAGTTCAATTAACTTGTACATAAACGAGTTTTTCAACATTAATCAAATACACATTTTAAACGTCTTACCATGTAAGTTGCATCCTTGAATTTTTTCCCCTTGAAGCTTGACAATAACATTTCCAATTGTGTGTCTGAATGAAATGTCACAAATCTTTATAATGGTGATGACGTGACTTCTAGAAATCCCGCAACCACTTTACTAAGAGCTTGATAAGTATAAGGGTCACTATCATAGTCAATGTTTGGAATATTGAAACCATGGGGAATATCTGCAATAACTAGGGCATAATCCCTTTTAGGTATGTGTTTAGCAATGTCTTCACAGCCGCCTTGTATTACTTGATATTGAATAGTGTCTAGCCCATTTCAAATGAAATGAGTAAGAGTTGGATCAAGTTCAACATTCTTAATATGTTGCTTCTTCAATCTTTTGATCTTTATTTTTTCAATAAAGGTTCTGAAACTATATGGTGCTCCATTATCATCCTTCTTCATCTTTTATAAAATAAACAAATATATGTGTATGTTATAAATTAAAAATAGTACAGAGATGAATAAAAATAAATGTATAAATCAACATACCTTTTTAAATGCAAGATAAAAAACTTTTATTGTTGATGTAGAACTTGAATATGGACAGTTGCGTACAACATCATCTCAAATATCTTCATTCAATAATTTAACCATTTGTTCTTGAATTTTCATGTAAAACTTGTGACTACATAGATAAAGTAAAAAAAGTTAATATAATGATGTGTAACAAATACTACCAAGAACAATATGTTATATTTAAAAGAAAATTATAATGTGGAAATAAATAAAAATAATTCAACAAACTTACTTTTGAAATTCCTCAGACATTTCATCTAATGATAATTCCCCTAACTTCACAGGAGATAATATTTCTTTGACAAATTTTTCATCCTTCACTCCTTGCAATGCTCTCCAAGGTGTGATAGTCATATCTTCTAGAAGCTGCTTCATTTCAGGACCTGATTTACTATTGCTACATATCAATGGTTTAGACTTTTTTACCTTCTCGTTTTTAATGCCAATGTTTTCCCACATGCTAACAATCTCATTAATTAACTCCCATATCTCTCCAGTTCTAAATGCCAACTAGAAAAAGTTATCAACACCTTTGAATAAATCACTAAATTTGCTGCCTTTTCCACCTTTTGAATTGATTTTCTCTTCAATTGGATAACCTATTTCCATACAACATTCCTTTCAGAAATCTACAGTAACATTTATCCTATCCCCACCACATTTTTCTTCAAACTCACTAAGAATAAATCTAACCTTTTTGATGAAAGTCATAGACATCCTATATTCATTATCTGAATTATGATCCCATGCCACTAACTTTGCTTCTGTATTTGATAGACCAGCATAAGTGATACATTTCATTGTTTCAAAACGTGGGTTATTGGGACATTCCTCCATCAATTGTCTTTGAGCTTCTACAAAATGGTTCCCCACAAGCACATAATAATTGTATTCAAAACATTTTGACTTATGAAATGCTTCTTTGTTGGGAACACAAACTAGATCAACAAGAAGCACATAACTAACCACATGATCATATGGATTATACCTCATCAATGTCTTCAAGCTGTGAACATGTAGATGATGTGGCTTTCTGACTTGATATTGACATTTTCCTTCACTTGCCTTATAGATTTGTCTGACATTAAGCTAAAATGTACGACCACCCTCAATTAAGTTTCTCTTTGTCAAATTCTGTCGAATGGAATTTTGTTTTATTTTGATAATGCCATCCTCTAAATAAACTCCTGGTGTAATGATTTCTTTGCTTTCTTTTGAAGTTTCACTAGGTTCTTGACTATTGGTAATGAATAATTCAAAATCTTCAACTTTACATTTCTTCTTCATAACATTCTCATCATTAAATGTAATAGATTTATTCTTGGGCATTGTTACTTTTGGTCTTTTACGGAGCTTCTCAGTTCCAATGTCATCTTCAGTAATGACAACATATTCTTCACTGTCAGTTTTAACTTCATCGTCTTCAAAAGTAACTTGTCTACCCTTGCTAGATTTATCCACTAGAGGCCTTTTTTCAAATCCCTTGGATGTAGTTTTGTAGCATCGTCAATTATTACATTTTTCTTGTTTGTCGTATCTTCTTTAAACACTTAGTAGAAACTGTTGACAACTTTCATAATCTCATGCTCTATGAAATGAATGCCTCCCAACCTAATTGAACAACTTTCAACAAAATTTTGTCAAACAAAATATCATATGTCAATAAAAACAAAGTTAAAAAAATATAGTGAGACAGTTACAAGAATGTAAAACACAAATATAAATAACAATACTTACGATATTTTGTTTCATCTCATTTACAATTTGTTTACACAACTTTGTAGATACCTCTCTCATGTCATACTATTTAATCCTTTCATGCAACTTGGGCGGTTTTCTAAGTATGTAAACAACTTCACTGTCTGGTACCGAACACATGTCTATGACAACTCCCATCACATCATAAATTCCATTATCGTTCGGTATATCAATATATAGATATATATTCAAATTTTGGCTTTCTCTTTCTTTCACATACCAGATTCTTGATGGAAGTTTCACTTCTTTTGATATCTTCCAGTATGAAATCATCTTCTTATCATTTGAGGCACTTGAAAGATTTGTAGCCATCAGTTCAGGTGGTGTTCGTTCACCAATGTTTTTTGAAGATCCACCTTTAAGAGTGTTTGGTCCAGAAAGATTCATAGAAATCTTCTTTGATGGCATTTTCCTGACAAAAGAAACACATAAATCAGTAAATGACGAAAATATATTAACTTAAATTAACAACGAAAATGATAAATGATAATTAAATTTATAAATCATAACAATTTCAAAAAAAAATTAAAAAAGACATCGCTTTGTCACCGCACCCTGAAAATTGGCCGGCCAACTGATCTGATATTCACCCTATGAGTGCCATCAGTTAAAGATTTATTAAACTAAAGGTATTAAAAATTCATGTGCTGGTGTGTGTGTGTTTTGTGTTATTGAAACAATGGATCGATCAGATTGACAATACACAAAAAATAAATGGAAAGACAACAGAGAAATATAGTAAGCAACACAAAGAAACAAACAATTTTAATAAGGAGTTCACCCTATTCTACAGGGCTACATCTCCGATCTAGCTTCAGTGGTGGCCTAGTTTTATTGTGTCTTTCAACAGAGAAATTACAATACAGGGACTCAATATGAGTTCTCCTGAGTAGATTTTGCTTGGCAGGGTGGTTCTTGGATTCCCAAAGCCACTCGGAGTACACAGACTCTTTTTCTTCCTACTAGCTCTGTGACCCTTGGTCTACAGTGGAAAGAGCCAAATGTGATGCTCAGTCCCGACAAATTCCTCTATGGGAAGGCTTGAATCTTTAAGCTCTCTGGTGCTCGACGTTGTCTGTGGTCAGCTCGACCCTCTATCTCTTCTGCTTGGCTTTATTGTTCTCTGTGTTCAGTCCTCCTCTCAGGGTTCATTATTCACTATCTCTCTTGGTTGCTTGGATTCTCCTCAATTCGGATTCCCAATCTGACTGATCTACTGTCTCTGTTCATGGCTTTAGCCATTCAATTCCTATGCCTATTTGGTTCCTCTTCTGCCTGTGTCGATTCGCCTTCTGCAGCTATGCATGGGAGTTCCTTGTGTTTGTCGTCATCATGAACGCTCAAGGAGTGGCCACTTGTCCTCCTCTAATTGGTGCCAACATGCTTCGTCGTTTTGTTTTTTCAGTTACGCCATGGATGCATTATTCCTCCACTATGGTGGTCAAACAGATTCTAAATCCCTTTAGAATGCGGCTTAATTCCTTGTTGATTCCACTTCTTTCCATCCGGCATAATCTCAGCCGTCTAATCTGGGCCCTCTAGATCCGACGCCATATACATGTTTCACGTGGTTGACTTGCTCGACCGATAGCGCATGATCAACGACGGTTTTCTCTCACCTCCGCCTGCCACGCATCGATCGGTGTATGGAATCGCTTCGCTCCTGTCTAAAACCTCTTACCGTTCAAGGGCGCCCCAATCAAAACCGTCGGTTTCCAAAGCGCAGGTACCACATTTGTACTTTAGCACTTTTACCTTTTTCTTCCCACGGTCCTCCGGTTCCCCCATGCGATCAGGTGCTCAGGCTTTCCCATTTTGGCCCTGTTCGCTAATCGCACATCAAAAAATTCGCCCTTTTTCCATTTTGGGGCTCTGAGGGGCTACTTTGGCCTCCTGCGCAGTCTCCATGGGAGTCGGTCAACGTGCTTTGACCGAGGTCCTCGTTGTTCCACATCGGTTGCCATGGCCACTGTTTCCAGGGTGTTTTTGATACTGTTTTGGACTTCATTAGAGATTTTTTCAACCTGATTCAGTCATGGTTCTCGATAGTCTTTCTATGGATACAATTTGGATGACGGCCTCCCTACTGAAAAAGATTTTGGACCACCAAAAGTTAGTTTTTAAGCATTGACTAAGTGAGGATACTGTTTCTTCACTTGTCCAATCTCAACCCACTTTGCGCTGCTTGGATTTGAACCTTTGATCCCAATCCTGAGGTACTCAACTTCTCCCCTACGTGTTGTCCTCACCTTCTTGTCTAGCACTGTGTCTTCCTGCAACTCATTGAGGTATTCAGGTAGTAGGTCATTAATATAAGGAAAATGACTTTGCTCTTCAGGGTCCTCAATCATTGAAGGTTCAAACATTCTCAAACAATCTTCATTTACGACTGAGTAGATGTGCATGTAAGCTCGTAGATCAAGGCAAAACGCATTTTCACCAATCTTCTCAAGTATTTTGAAAGGTCCATACCTAATAGGATTTAGCTTTTTACCTTCACCTTGCATCTTGTCCTTGCTGATATACAGCCAGACTTGGTCTCCAACTTAAAAACTATGCTCCATCTGATGCTTATCATGCCTAGCCTTATACTTGGCCTGGATTTTTTCCAGCTATTCCTGTACTACCTGATGGATCTCCTGGATCTGTTTAATGAACCTGGTTGCCTTATCCACATCACTGTGCCCATCAACCATGGTATCTTTACCGAAGACAAAATCTAAAGGAGACCTTGGTGTGAAACCAAAGTAGGTCTCAAAAGGAGATCTCTATATAGAAGAGTGTTTGGCTCTGTTGTAAGCATGTTGCACATAACATAAGTGTTCATCCCAAAGCTTAGGATGTTTACTACAATATCCTCTTAGTAACTAGATCACAGTCCTGTTTACTACTTCTGTCTGGCCATCTGCTTGTGGATGAAAAGCCGTGCTTTTCTTTAACTTGGTGTCCATCAGTTCCCACAGACTAGACCAAAACATCCCCACAAATCGGTTATCTCGATCAGATACAATGGAAGTGGGTAAACTGAAATGAACCCATACATGTTCAAAGAACAATTTTGCAGTCTGTTCAGCTATGACCTGTTTACTACAAGGTATAAAAATGCACATTTTGTTGAACTTATCCACAACAACGTATAGATAATCATGACCTTTCCTAGATTTAGGCAGTCCTCCTACAAAATCCATGGAAATTCTTTCCCAAGGGTGAGAAGGGACTGGAAATGGAGTGTACAAGCCTAGTTTTCTATTGCTGAGCTTGCTTTTAACACACATGGTAAACCCTCTTACATATCTAGAAACTGTCTCATTCATTTTCGGCCAATAGCAGAATATTTGTAGCTATGCAACTGTTTTGCTTACCCGAAAGTGACCTAATATCAGAAAAGTGTGTTCTTCCCTAATTA
This sequence comes from Pinus tabuliformis, assembly GCA_031772625.1. NCBI lineage: Eukaryota > Viridiplantae > Streptophyta > Pinopsida > Pinales > Pinaceae > Pinus > Pinus tabuliformis. The sequence continues at coordinate 1,713,357,077 of CM062816.1, read as the reverse complement.
TCTTTATCCTCTAAGTTTGTGGAATGCAGAGTTTCCCACAATGGTATAAGAGTCGGTCCTTTATATGATAGTCCAATTCTTCTACTCTTTTGCCTTGACTCAAAGTTGCATATACATCTTTAAAATCCATATCCTGAGCATATTGTTCTATGTAGCTTTCATGTAGTATAGAATTATGCTTAAGTATGGTAGATGCATTTATAATGGGTCTAGATAACATATCTGCAACCTTGTTATGTATGCCCTCTTTATATCTGACGAGTGAAACTATTGTGGAAAACCCATCCACCTGTAATGTCTTGATTGTTGTAGCTTAGTTTGGGAGTGTAGATATTGAAGTGGCTGGTGATTAGTATGTATTACTATCTCTTTTCCCATTAAGTAATGTTTCCACTTCTTCACACTCTGAACTAATGCATACAATTCTTTATCATATGTAGGATATTTAACTACTGCAGGATTAAAAGTCTCAGAATGATAGCATATGGGTTTGCCGTGCTGTGTCGACACTGCTCCCATGACATAGTCACTCGCATCAGTTTGGATCTCAAATGGTCTTTGCAAATCTAGCAGTGCTAGTACAGGTGTTGTACTGATTTTCTTTTTCAAGGAGTCAAAGGCTTTTTGATGTTTGCCTACCCACAGAAACACCTTATTCAATCCTCTTAAACCATCTAAGGGAGCTGCAATCGTGGAGAAGTTAGAGATGAACTTCCTCCAATATTGTGCTGCTCCTATGAAGCTTCTCACTTCTGTAGCAGACCTGGGTTTAGTCCAGTTTACAATAACTGCCACTTTAGAGGGATCTATTTTCAATTCACCTCCCCCTACTATGTGATCCAAGTAGTTTAGAGATGTTTTTCCAAATTCACATTTTGAGAGTTTAACATAAATTTTTTCTCTTTTCAAAACATCTAATGTCTGCTTAACATGCTTTAAATGTTTTTTCCACATTTTACTAAAATTCAGATTGTCATCCAAATACACAATAACAAAATCATCAAGAAAAGGTCTGAGTAGATCATTCATTAATCTCATGAAAGTAGTAGGAGCATTAGTTAAGCCAAAAGGCATAACTAGCCATTCATACAATCCCTTCTTTGTTTTGAAAGCAATCTTCCATGCATCTTGCTCTGCAACTCTGACCTGATGGTATCCACTATGCAAATCTAGTTTGGTGAAATAAACAGCTTCTTTTAATTGATCTAAGAGATCATCTATGCGAGGAAGGGATAATGATTCTTGATTGTTATCTTATTCAGTGCTCAGTAATCAATGCACATTCTCCACGAGCCATCTTTCTTTCTCACCAAAACAATTGGTGACCCACATGGTGATGTGCTAGGCCTCATGAAGCCCTTCTCGAGCAACTCCTGCACCTGCTTCTTGATATCAGCATTCTCTAAAGTAGACAACCTGTACATCCCAATGTTAGGCAATGGAACATCTTGCTGCAAAATAATATCATTTACTATTCCCTTTTTGGGTGGTAGACCTTTAGGTTCTTGAAACAAGACATCATACTCTAAAACAACCTTTTCTATATCAGCTTGTTGTTCAGCAGTACAACCCTCAAATACATTGGTTTTATCAGGTTTCTTTTCGTTTACAACCATGAGTAAGAATTGTTTGCATGAATTAATCATTCTTTTCATCTGCCCTGAGTTTATGAGATTATAATTATTCTTGAGCTTATGAGCTCTCATAAAGTATTCGATTCCATCTTTAACCAGTAGATACTTGTTCTCAGCTCTATAGAAAATAGCCTTTCTATCGTACAAGTAAGTACTTCCTAAAACAATTCCACATATATCCAAAGAAATTATGTCTAACTCAACCTCATCTACAAATGCTGACCCAAAAGAAAACTTGCGTTTGCACTGTGTAGTCACTTGTAGTTGTGCTTTATCATTCAACCATCCTAATGGGTATGGTTTCTTGTGAGGTGTAGTTGCTAATACCAATTTCTTTACAATTTCTTCAGAAATCAAATTTACTTGAGAGCCACTATCAAACAAAGTATCAAACTTTTTATTTTTGGAAATAACTCGAATATGGAAAAGCTCATGTCTTTTTCTCTCATTTTCTTCAGCAATAACAGATTGAGCAAAATTACTAGTAGATGCTTCAGAATTCTTACCTTTTATACCTGTGGCTGCTATGGTTGTTTCATCTCCCGACTCTGACCCCAAACTCTTTGAATAGCTGCAGCTGTCTTCTTCTTCTTGCCCTCAGACTTCTTAGGTCTCAGCTCTGGATGCAGAATCCAACAATTCTCATCATCATGCCCCTCCTTTTTACAGTGAATGCATGAAGCTTTGGCTTTCTGTGCAGTGTTAGCCTTCCTTTCTTTCCACTTCTGTTCTATTTTCTCCTTGCTCTTGCTTACAGTGGGTTGGGATGGTCCCCCAACTTCTGGATTGCCATTCTTTCCTCTAGCCTCTAGATGAGTAGCTTGTACAGACACCTCATCTATACTAGTGGGATTAAACATGAGGATGGTATGCCTCATGTAGCTGTGTAGACCACCAATGTACTTAAAAAGAGTCTCTGGTGAGTCTAGTGAGATACCCAACGTCAATGCTTTCTTTTTGAACTCTTGAGTATACCCTTGTACACTTTACCCCTTCAACTGCCAAAGAGTTTGCCAACTCATCATGGCTTGGTGCATCTAGGCCAATGGATAGAATTATTTCCTGATTATAGAAACGAAGTCACTCGAGAAAGAGATGGTCTTACCATGGCTTTGCATATCAGCTTGGGTTCTACCTTCCCACCAAATCAAGGAAATGCCTCCTAGGCGTAGGCTTGCCAGCTGAATCTTACTCTTGTCTGAGTTTATATTCTGTACCCTGCAATACACATCAATTTTTCTAATCCAATTGTCCAATTTTTCAAAATTTAGCTCTCCATCATATATAGTAAAATCAAATTAACATCTAACTTAATCAAAGATGATTTCTTATTATGTATAGGGCTATTAGGAGGTGTGAGAAAGTTTTCCTCTTTCCCTTTTCCTTTGGAGTTGTCATGGAAGTGAGACTCATCATCTTCTTTCTCTTACTTAGAGCCTGATGCATCTTCCACCTTTTGCTTTCTAAAGTCTCGGTACATTTCTTCAACCATGGACTTCATAGCTAGGAAACTCTCTATGAATTGAGGGTCTGGCCCCATAGAACCTTCTTCTGACATGGTCTTTCGAGGATAGACTCTCCCAATTTCAGGATTGGCTTCCACCAACTCTCCTTCTCCTAATTTGAGCTTTGATCGTGTGAGCATTCACAGCTATACCAACACAAGCTTGTCTAACCTTACAACCTTACTGCTCTGATACCACTTGATTTGATATTCACCCTATGGGTGCCATCAGTTAAAGATTTATTAAGCTAAAGGTATTACAGACTCATGTGCTGGTGTGTGTGTGTTCTGTGTTATTGAAACAACGGATCGATCAGATTGCTAATACACAGAAAATAAATGGAAAGATAGCAGAGAAATACAGTAAACAACACAAAGACACAAACAGTTTTAATAAGGAGTTCACCCTATTCTCCAGGGCTACGTCTCCGGTCCATCTTCAGTGGTAGCCTAGTTTTATTGTGTCTTTCAGTAGAGAAATTACAATACAGGGACTCAATATGAGTTCTCCTGAAGCACATTTTGCTTGGCAGGGTGGTTCTTGGATTCCCCAAGCAACTCAGAGTACACAGACTCTTCTTCTTCCTACCAGCTCTGTGACCCTTGGTCTATAGTGGAAAGAGCCAAATGTGATGCTTAGTCTGGACAGATTCCTCTATGGGAAGGCTTGAGTCTCCAAGATCTCTGGTGCTCGATGCTGCCTGTGGCTAGCTTGGCCCTTTGTCTCTTCTGCTTGGCTTTACTATTCTCTGTCTTCAGTCCTCCTCTCAGGGTTCACTGTTCACTGTCTCTCTTGGTCACTTGGATTCTCCTCAATTCGGATTCCCAATCTGACTAATTCAACTGTCTCTGTTCATGGCTTTAGACATTCGATCCCTATGCCTGTTCGGTTCCTCTTCCACCTATGTCGGTTCACCTTCTGCAGCTGCGCTTGGGAGTTCCTTATGTTCGGTGTCATCATGAACGCTCAGGGAGTGGCCACTTTTCCTCTTGTAATTGGTGCCAGCATGCTTCATCAGTTTGTTTCTTCAGTTACGCCATGGATGCATTCTTCCTCCACCGTGGCAGTCAAACTGATTCCAAATCCCTTTAGATCGTGGCTTAATTCCTTGTCGATTATGCTTCTTTCCATTAGGCGCAATCTTAGCTGTCCAATCTAGGCCCTCCAAATCCGATGCCATACACACGTTTCACGCGGTTGACTTGCTCGATCGATAGTGCACAATCAATGGCGGTTTTCTCTCACCTCCATCTGCCACACATCGATCGGTGAATAGAATCACTCCGCTCCTATCCAAAACCTCTTACTGTTCAAGGGCGCCCCGATCAAAATTGCTGGTTTCTAGAGCGCGGGTCCCGCCTTTGTACTTTAGCACTTTTACCTTTTTCTGCGTGTGGTCCTCCAGTTCCCTCATGTGACCGGGTGCTCGGGCTTTCCCATTTTGGCCCTATTCGCTTAGCGATGCGCGATTAGCGATAATTGCACATCAAAAACTTCGCCCTTTTTCCATTCCAGGGCTCCTAGGGGCTACTTTGGCCTCTTGCGCGGTCTCCATGGGCCTTGGTTAGTTTGCTTTTATCGAGGTCCTCGTCGTTCCATGTTAGCTGCCATGGCCACTGGTTCCAAGGTATTTATGATACTATTTTGGATTTCATTAGATATTTGTTTGACCTGATTCAGTCATGGTTCTCGATAGTCTTTCTATGGATCCAATTCGGATCACCAACCGAGCCAGTCGTTGGGTTTGCCTACCTAGCCCACCATGGCGGCCCAACCACTTCCCTTCGCCCAACCCCTCCCGTGCCACCCCGGCGGCCTGCCCTTCTGCAGTGTGGCGGGGTGATTCTCGGAAACGCCCTGCCACACTGCCAACTGTCGCCCCACCACCCCGCTGACAGGCAGGCCACTGGGGGAGGATGTGGCAGCCCCTTCGCGCCACCCTAGCAGCCTGCCACCCCCTGGGCGAGTGGGCCGCTGAGGTGGCACTGGGGGGGGGGGGGGGGGGGGCCTGCGAAAACCTCCCACCGTGCCACCTCGGCGGCTCACCCGCCCGCGCGGTGGAGAGGCGATTCTGAGAATCGCCCTACCACCTTGTAGGTGGGTGGGCTACCCATACTCATCGCCCCTAACCTACAAGCCCGTTTGGCCATTGTGAGCATTACCAGGCTCGTTTGGCCGTCATGAGCTTTACCAGGCCCACCATGCTCACAGCGGACATAGTGGGTAAATTTGGCCCGCAAAAAGTTTTAATTTAAAAAAAAAATTCTACTTCATTAAACTTATTTAATATTAAAACTTGCAAGGAAAAAAAATTAACTAACCTTTCAATTGCGAGAGTTCTCCGTTGAATATGTTGTTGATAACAATGTAGCTGCTCCACAAATTCGCTCCAAGTCTTTCAGCGAATCTCAAAAAATCTTGATGTGATGTGAGTAATAGTGATAATGGAATTTCTTATATAGGTGAAAGTATGAAAATGTTTTACCATACAGTTAATGTGGGATTAATTTTTTTAAAAAAAATTTGGCATGTTAATTTTTTTATGGCGATATAGGAAACTATGATAAAGTGAATATTATGGAATCGTCTTACAGTGTGGTGAATGTGGGATTAATTTGTTTTAGAATGTATTATAAAAATTAAAAAAAAAACATTCAATTGTTTAGTAAATATTATATACTTTAACTATTAAAATAATTTAGGTAAAATTTGTAGTTTACAATTTTAACTTTAAAGATTTATTTCATAAAAAAACTTAGTTTACCTTTTTCACTAAATTGTAGAGTAAAATAATGAAGGGAAATAAATCTAACAAAATTTTTGGAGGGAAATATTTTAGCGAAACTTTTTGGAGAGAAAATTTCATTCTCTAAGCTTTATAATATCTAAGTATGGGGGATTTACGCAGTGCATTATATTAGATATCATTTTTGGGATTCAACTGCGTTAAGTAAGTCATTCAAACGTATGACCATTTCCATGAGAGGTAGTCGTAACTGACTAATTTCTCATGATTTTTGAATAGTTCACTTAGCACTCATTGCATCGGGTGATGCTCACAGGGGTGAAGAAGTGGGATTGAAACTAGTGAAATGTGGAGAACGAATCACATAGCATCAATCATCACTTCCGGGGCGTGCACCCGGTAACCAGGACTTCCCAGGAGGTCACCCATCCCAGAACTCCTCTGGCTCAAGCGCGCTTAACTGTGGAGTTTTTCCCACAATCAAGCCCACTTAGCTTGCTACCCCATTTGCAAAACCTTAGCAAGTATTGTGCCTCATGAACCATTCAAGTAGAGATCCCTTAACTCTTTTTGAATTTAAGTATGGGGGATTTACGCAGTGCATTATATTAGATATCATTTTTGGGATTCAACTGTGTTAAGTAAGTCATTCAAACGTATGACCATTTCCATGAGAGGTAGTTGTAACTGACTAATTTCTCATGATTTTTGAATAGTTCACTTAGCACTCATTGCATCGGGTGATGCTCACAGGGGTGAAGAAGTGGGATTGAAACTAGGAGACTCTACATTTGTATCATTCAGCCTCTTCTATTTGAAAGGGATGGATTCTCCTGATAGTGAAGTTTCATTTTGTACATCATCAATATCTTCATCACATAACAACTCTATTCATATTGATGAATATAACAGGAATTCTTCCACTATGAATAGAAAGTCAATTTTTCCACTTAGTCCTAATCCTAAGGACTATGAGAGCAACACTGATGAAAGAGGGGGTGGAGAATTTTCAATAAATAAAGAGTCACAGGTTCCACTTAGTCCTAATACTAAGGACTATGAGAGCAGTAGTGATGAAGAGCATGATGACGAATTTCAAAAGAATGGAGTGTCACGGTGACCACTTAGTCCTAATCCTATGGACTATGAGAGCAGTAGTGATGAAGATCATGATGATGAATTTCAAAAGAATGGAGTGTCATGGTGTCCACTTAGTCCTAATTCTAAGGACTATGAGAGCAGCAGTGATGAAGAGCATGATGATGAAGTTCAAAAGAATGGAGTGTCACAGTCTCCATTTAGTCCTAATTCTAAGGACTATGAGAGCAACAGTGATGAATAGCGTGATGATGAATTTCAAAAGAATGGAGTGTCACGCTGTCCTCTTAGTCCTAATTCTAAGGACTATGAGAGCAGCAGTGATGAAGAGCGTGATGAAAAATTTCAAAAGAATGGAGTGTCACAGTGTCCTCTTAGTTCTAATCTAATGGACTATGAGACCAGCAGTGCTAAAGAGCATGATGACGGATTTCAAAATAAAGGAGTGTCATGGTGTCCACTTAGTATTGATTCTAAGGACTATGAGAGCAATAGTAATGAAGAGCGTGACGATGAATTTCAAAATAATGGAGTGTCACAGTGTCCTCTTAGTCCTAATTATAAGGACTATGAGAGCAGCAGTGATGAAGAGGTCACTTAAGCCTTGAATGCATTATTGTTCAGCGAATAAGAGTGGGTGTTCACTCTAAGTCTCCAAACAAAGAAAACGGTATAGGTGTCAATGTATCAATTAATACATTGACTTCAATTAGAATAAGTTTCAAAATTTAGTTTTATGTTTATTGCTATTTTTTAAGAAAATGGTTTTTTAAGAAAAATTGATATATTTTGTTTTTATTTATTATAAATAAAATAAATAAAAATATTATCATGTGTTAATGGGGTACATTAAATGCAAGTGACTAAAGTAAACTATTTCCATTATAAACATTATCACAGTTAATTGGGCACATTATGTGTAGGTGTTTATTTTTCTTTAATGTGTCAATGCTTTATGTTTTATATGTAGAATTATCAATATTATTTTAACCTACTTAAATGACATTATACTCCTTTTTACCACACACCATTCAAATAATGTACATTCACCATACACCATTCAAATAGTGTACATTCACCACACACTATTCAAATAATATACATTCACATGTTGTTGTCTAAAATATATATTGTGTTAGTCTACTTAAACGATACTATGCTTCTTTTTACCACATACCATTCAAATAATATACATTCACCACACACCATTCAAATAATATACATTCACCACTCATCATTCGCATAATATATATTCACTGAGAATGAGATGCTTTCACACTTCATAACATTTAGGGGTTCCATCCATAGTCACCATCCAATAATGTGAACAATAAGGGAGAACTACATATCTCAAAAACATGTAAGGTTTCATTCAATGCCCCTAAATTTAAATATATATATATATATATATATATATATATATATATATATATATATAGATATATATATATATATAGATATATATTATAATTTTATTGAAGTTACTTTTGAGTTTTATAAACTCATACTCCATGTGAGTATTAACCCATTTAATATGCCCTCATTGAGGTTTAAGGCATTTACATCTCAAAATGAAATATTACAAGTAATGGGCTAGTTTTGGAAACTACAAGTATTATTCTCTACAAATTCTCTCTATTTCTAGTTTCAGGTAGATAATTGATAACCGTTTTTGTTTTATAGTGAAGATAAGGTAATCTTGAATTAGCTTAAAACTAGAACAACACATAAGGGAAACTCTAGCTCGCTTGAATCTAGAACAATTCCATGGAATTAGTAACAAGATATGTGATTTGCTTGTAACACATTTATAGTGGTGTGACCTCTCTGTTTAAGTGACTTACAAACCTATAAATGTTTATGATATTTCCAAATAACCACTTCAAAGTATTAACATCAAAAAACAATATTTCATATATATGGAAGTCCTTCATTTTGAAGAGAAGCAAGCATGGTTAGAACCAAATTGTAAACCTTAAAAAAAAAATACATCTATTATAACAAAAATAAAATATAAGCTCTTTAATTAACATGCAAAAATAATTATTATTTTAAAAATAAATTTAATAACTAAAAATAACCATATTTATTTCATTTAAATTTTATATAACAAAAACATTAAAAATAAAAATAAATTAGATATACATTTACAAGCTTATAAAAAAATATAACTAAAATAAATATTCCTTTTTACAATAAAAATAATTTCTACACCAAAATTGAAAATAATCAATCCTATTTAACTATCACCAAACATGTTTTAACAAATTAAAAAGCAGTATCACCTAAACCTCATCTCATTCATGTTATGCCAAACATTATCACATTTTATTACCAAGTTAGTTGTTCTTATTTAGAGAACTCCCTATAGTTCTTAATATGACTTAATTATGAGAGAATTAATTATACCCATTGGTGTATCTATTTTAAAACCTACGTTGTAGATTTTTGTTTAAATAAATGAAAGTGTTTCTATTTTCTAAGTCATATATGTTTTAGAAGATATTTCTCTTTTCAAACCCAATGCACTCATAACCCACAACCACGAACAATTGTACTCTAACCTTCCGCAGTTATCCCAACACTCCAAGCGTTCAAGTTGTTATAATGTAGATATACGAATCCATTGAATTCCATGTATGTTGAGGCATCTTCACATTGAGAGTATGTGATTTGGTAACTTCATGGCAATTCGATGCACTTAAGTGAGAAAATAAATGTAAATGCCTTAAACCTCAATGAGTGCATATTAAATGGGTTAATACTCACATGGAGTATGAGTTTATAAAACTCAAAAGTAACTTCAATAAAATTAACATATATATATATATATATATATATAAATAAATTTAAATTTAAATTTAAATTTAAATTTGGGGACATTGAATGAAACCTATACATGTTTTTGAGATATGAAGTTCTCCCTTATTGTTAACATTATTGGATGGTGACTACGGATGGAACCCCTAAATGTTATGAAGTGTGAAACCATCTCATTCTTAGTGATATATATTATGCGAACGATAGACTAACACAATATATATTTTAGACAACAACATGTGAATGTATATTATTTGAATAGTGTGTGGTGAATGTGCACTATTTGAATGGTGTATGGTGAATGTACATTATTTGAATGGTGTGTGGTAAAAAGGAGTATAATGTCATTTAAGTAGGTTAAAACAACATATATTTTAGACAACAACATAAGACTGCATATTATTTGAATGGTGTGTAGTAAAAAGGAGCATAGTATCATTTAAGTAGGTCAACACAACATAAATTTTAGACAACAACATGTGTTTTATGTTATATTTAGTAAAACAATCAATTGGATTATTAATACTATTTAAACATTTAGTGCATTTTCATTTATGGGAGATGATTTTCATCTTATTTTACTATGACCATCATCTTAATTTACTTAGCAATGGAGTACAATCAAGTTATATGGGAAGGGGGAATTTTTGACAAGGCATCTGATATGGTTTATAGATTGAGAACCCTCTTAATTACCGAATAAGATTATAGTAAGGTGGGTCGTTTATGCACCTTAAAATCCTATAGGATCTATGCATTATTTTCAATTTCATTGTAAGTGGAAAATTACATTCATTCATGGTGAAAATTACATTCTTTATATGCCATGAGTAGCACTCAAAAGACCATCCAAAGATAATTGTGCCATAAACATAGTTTGACAACTAAACAACAACCCAAAAAAAAATGTTGTAGCCACAAACTATCCAAAAATCATACATCGCTTTAATTGTATCAAGAGTTTACAATAAAAGTTTTTGTCACAAAAAAATGTGTAAAGCAACAAAACTATCCACTAAAAACTATTGACCGACGACATAAACATAGCATAGATAGAACTAAATGGGCGACTAGTCTCGAAACTCACTAAAAGTACTACAAAAAACTGTAATTGAAGTTGTCATGGAAGGATAAAAGCATAGTTTATTGTTCTGCTTGAAGCCCTTAAATGAAAGTGTGATGATGGTATCCATTCCCTTGATCATGATTGCACTCCACTATATGCCATGAACCCAGATCTTGTGTAGTACCCGATTTAGAACGTGCATCGACTTTTCTATTCCTTTCCTTGTAAATATGAGCAACACATATTTGATCAAAATAAATCTTTAACATGTTGATGTCTTATAGAATAGGACATAGGATGTAAATATGACGTTCAGAAATGTTTTTGAACAAATTAACAATTGTCTTTGAACCACGAAAAATATGAATCATCAGAGTCCTGATTCTAAGTAAAATAACATGAGAAGTTTCAGATCCATTATTTTTGCATAATTGTTTTTCCCTGATCCTAGACTGAATTTGATCTTGAAAGAGTGGCTATGTGATAAATGAAGGACTACCCCACCCCAATAGGAGTCCTCTTAAGAATAGGCTCCATCGAAGTGTGCCCATAGAATAGATAAATCAATAACTTCTTCAACAATGGGACGTGAACACAGAATGAGATAAAATTTTAAGATAAATGCATGTACCACTAAATATTGGGTTGCCACAAAGTCTGGAGTAACATGTTTATCTAGAAAACAACAACTTTTCTTGCAAGCCAAATTCCCCACGACAGTAGGAGAGGAAGAGCACGAAACTTTTTTGGAGTAACAGAATTCCACCAAGATTACTAGGCAAATGTATAAGACATTTCATGCCAATGAAAGTTGAATTCTAATTCAATAAAGACAATGGATAGAAGAGAAAAGCCGATTTAGAGTCTCCCCTTTGTTTTTACATAATGGACACTGCTTTGGACTAATGATATCTCATTGAACCATATTATCTCTTGTGGGAACCCGATTTTCCAGGATACATAATTGGAAGAGATGTTCTTTTGTAGGGAATTTGATCTTCCATAGAATTTTCCACCACCTGGAGAGAAAAGGGGGCTTCATACCTTCGATTAGAAAGACATATGCCAATTTAGGGGTGTAGTTTTGAGAGATTGCAAGAGTACACATTAGTGAATCCTCCCTATCCTTGATGAAAACATCATATTCATTTAGATAGGCTATGAAATATCGTTAGAGATCGTCCTAGTTTCCTTGTAGATTAAGGTGATGCGCTGAACGCCAGCCCTGCCTCCATATTGAGGAACTTTCCTCATCTGCAACGTGAGCCAATGTTTCAAATCCAATTGTTGAAAGATGATCTACCATATTTGTGGGAGACAGTAGTTTGGGCCACTCGCAACCCATGGATCTGATCCAATTCTAACATGCTCCTCATTACACCCTTTTCGAACCAATCCCTTTTCAATCAGCTCAAAAGAATGAACAATCACCTTCGAAATAACTGAAGCATTTGATCTCCTTCGATTTGGGGCCCAAATCCATTCTATAATTGACCAAGGACTTTTGTATTTTTGCAAACAACCTTAGACCATAAGCTACTTGTAGAGATCATAAGCTAGCCTAGCTTAGAAGCTAGAGCCTCAAGGAGGCTTCACTCAATGAACCTATGACATATCACATGTGTTCATGGCATATTAAATAATACCCTTGATTTGAGTACATATTGAAAAATGTTAGAAATTAATTAACGAAACAATGAAATACACAAAAAAATTGTGGAGACACAAATAAAGAAACGCATAAAAAAAGAGAGACACACATGTATGTGGTTCATCCAATTTGGGCTACATCCATGGAGAAACATTCAGTCCTTCCTTTTATATTTTCCAACAAAATGGAAAGATACAACATGCGGCAAATGCATTGTAATTTTCTCTTCGCTTTCACATAGTCTACTCTATATTTTTCTCTCATAATAATAATAAATAGTCGTAAAACAATTCCCTCATATAAACCGAAGGTTGCCTTATAGGGAAAAAACCCTAAATTAACATAACTTCTACCATGAGATCATCCGCATAATGAACGACCCAAAATTACTATGAAATTACAATATTTTACAAGACAAATTTTCATCTATTTTTAGCTTCCCCTGAGGGTCATTAAATGGGCAACATTGCAGCCTCGTAAGGAACATTGATCCATTGCATCTGAAACAAAAAACCTTTGAACAATCAGGAAGATAATGAGGCTTCACACCCACCAAAAGGTACCTCTAAAAATCACACTATTTAACCCTCTACCAATACGAACCAGATGCACCTTTCTAATGTGAAAAACCACTACTTTGAATAGATATTATAGATATTCATTTTTTCATTAACATTTTCCTTCCATTTGTCAATGCTTTATGGTTTGTATGCATGATTTGTTATTCCAAATTGTTAAGGTGGATACTTGCCCGCCGGTATGTATAAATTGTTGAAATGTATATATGGAAAGAGCCATCTTAAATAGGGATCTAACAGGAGCGGAGAGGGATCCGATTTCTTCACATTTAAATTTTTTTATGACCCGACATTATCTAAATATTTTGGCTGAATATGAGTAAAATTTCAATTTAATTTTGATGACTAAGGTATAATGTTACATATGATACTTGGCTGTAGAGAGGCTCAATAATAAAGTTTGCATCTCATATATACTCAAGTATACATGCTCAAAAGTAATATTTAATGTGTTAAATCTTTCCTAAATAGATAATCTTTCATAAATGGTTTTATAAAATATTTTTTAAAATTCTTAAATTTAATGTTAATGTTTTGATATTTTCGAATAAAGTAACCTCTCCTAGTGAAATTCAATAAATATAAATATAAATTTTTAGCGTTCAATATAATTTCCTATTTGGCTCCCATCCAAACCACCTCCACCACTGTGAAACCCGGCGTATGAAGTGTGCACCCAAAGGCCTCCTTATCTGTACACACAACAACTCTATGACAAGTACAGGATTTCGTTGGAAGAATACGTTGCTGTCACAGTATTGCCAGCTTTAGGGGAAGTGCATGGTGAGTTCCTGTTCAAAGAAGTTGAGAAATGTTGGGAAAATTATGACAAGGTGCTGGTTAGACTCACCTCAAATATGTTCTCTTATTTGGATCTTTACTTCGTGGGGCAAAACTCCCTGGTTTCGCTAGTAAAAGTTGGAGTGATGTGTTTCCGTGACGTGGTGTATCACGGTATCAAGATTAATGTGAAGAATGTGGTGATTGAGTTGATTAATCGAGAGCGCGAGGGAGAACAAATTGATCGCGGTTTGTTGAGAAACATTGTGAATTTTTTTGTGGAAATGGGAATGGATCTTATGGATTTGTACCAAAAAGACTTTGAAGCTCCCATGTTGGAAGATACTGGAGCTTACTACTCTAGGAAGGGTTCATTATGGATATTAGAGGAGGATTCATGTGCTCACTATATGATAAAGGCCGAAGAATGTTTGAGACGTGAGAAAGAAAGAGTTGCTCATTATTTGCATTCCAACAGTGAGCAGAAGTTATTAGAGAAAGTAGAAAGTGAAATCCTCTCCCGCTATTATATTCAACTTTTGGAAAATGAGTATTCGGGCTGTCATGTTTTGCTTACAAACGACAAGAAAGATGAGTATTCCTGCCGTTGTAGAATTAGATTTTATGTAAATTATTATTCCTGCCATTATAGAATTAGATTTCATGTAGCCCTGATATAACGAGTTTGTATGTGTTTTGACATTCATTTTCTTTTATTTGACCGTGTATGTATAATGTAATTAAAAACATTTTTTTTTCAATACGTATGTAATTAAAAACATTATTTTCTAGATTATTTTATATTTAGTTTTTTATGTTGTGATTGGTTTCATCTACTTGAGTCATCATTATAGGCTTATATTCGGCTAGCAACAGAAGTCAAATGATGGATTCTCCCGTCTCTTTTGCCAAAAATTGAACCAATTTTATTTCAAACAAATTGTTTTACTTTACCTTTATATGTGAAATTGTTTTACTTGGTTGAAAGGCCATAGCTTTTAGTTTTTCACTGCTATACATGTCTCTTGTGCCAAAATTTGAACCAATTTTATTTGAAAGAAACGGTTTTAGATTGTGAGGGACCCAGCTAGAGAATGGGTTGAAGACCTCATTTTAGATTGGGAATTGGAGGATATCAAGCCCACATCTGGGAAATTCACCTGGTCAAACAAAAAGATAGGCCTCGACCACATTGTTGCTCGTCTGGAAAAATTTCTAGTCCAATCCTCCTTGACTTGTGGTATAATGGCCACCTCTAAATTTATTTTTGAACTACACCTCTGACCATAAACCCATTCTGCTTTTGGATGGAAATCTTGGCCCCATTCCCTTTAGATTCAGTTCTCTATGGATTCATCAAGAAGGATTAAAGGAGGTGGTCTCCGACGCTTGGAACTAGCAAGTTCAAGGATCCCCTTTCTTTGTGTGGGAAGAAAAAATGAGGAGACTTAAAAGGGAGCTCAAGGAGTGGGCTAAAAGGTTGAAAACGACCACCGCCAAAAGAAAGGAGATGCATGACAGTTTAGCAGGCCATCAATTAACAATGGAGAATTTCGATGTAACTCAAATCCTTCTTCAAAAAGAAGTAGAGCTGCAAAAAGATCTCCATAGAGCAAGTAGGGATGAAGAAGAGTTCTCGAGACAGAAGTCCAAAAATCTTTGGTTACAGGCTGGAAACATTTGATTCCAGAAGTCCTAAAATTCATCAAAAAACTGGAGGAAATTCCTGAGGTCGCCCTGCCAGAAGACCAACCAATCAAAATCGCCCTAGCCTTGGCTGAAAGAGGGTTGGTAGGACAATTTATGGGACGCTGGCCCTCTACAAAAACAACAGATGACTGGATCCAGTGCAACTAGAGGCCCTAGCTCGAAAACAATGTGATCTGCTATGTTATCAGAAGAGGGTATTTCATTTTCCAGTTCACCTCCAAAGAAGATTGAGATTTGTTTTTCATAAACGGTCCGTATTCTATGGGAAATCAATGTCTGTATCTTAATAAGTGGACCCCCCGACTTTGATCCCTCAATCGATACCCCTAAAGAGGTCCCAATCTGGGTCCGGCTTCCCAATCTTCCGATCCATTGGTGGAGCTATCACACCTTACAGAAGATTGGAAATGGCCTAAGCCATTTCATTAACAAAGAAAATAACAAGGGCCAATATACCTGCACAATAATCTGTGTGGAAGTCGATCTAGAAGATGGACTGCTCAAAACGGTAAAACTTACAGTCGGAGCATTGCATCACTATCAAAAATTTGATTACGAGCAACTGCCTTTCAAATACAAAACCTGTCACGAACATGGACACTTCCAATGAAATTTCCCAAAAGCTCCAACCAAGGACAAAGTGGATGAAGAAGGATGGAAAGAAATCAAAAAGGGCAAGGCAATCTCAAAACCAACTGAGAAAAAAAATTCAGGGCCATTGGTGAAGACTCGGCCTAAACCAAAAGCCAAAGAAGTTCCAAAAGAGGGTTCTTCCTCTGGGGTAAAGACAGATGCCATTGGAACCCAAAAGGAACCAAAAGACTCGTCGAAGAAAGTGAAAGAAGTAGAGGCAAAGTCAACTCTTCCTCCATCAGAGGATGAACAAGGGGAAAAAGAAGAAAATGAGGAGCGCATCAGTCTGGGCTCCGATTCTGAGGGAGATTTAGAAGATGGAGTCTCAGATTTAGACAGCTCGCAAGTCACTCCTATCAAGTCGGCTAGTGGTTGAAAGTCCAAGAAGAAACAAAGAGAGGAACAAACTTATTTGGATGTTCTCCAAGGCTGTCAAAAAACTCTCAAAGGAATGACGAATACCAGATTTAGGCGCAAGCATGGTCAGGCTCCAAAAGGCGCCACAACCTTCCGAGCCAGTAAATAATGAAATACATCTCCTAGAATTGCAGAGGGTCAGGCAACAGGTTGAAAGAAGAAGCTCTGAAAGACATTGTAAGGGTGTACTCCCCTGAAATCCAACCCAACTCAGACATGGAGTGAAAGTGTCATGTTCAAGAGCGACTTGCTACCAATAAAGTTTCTTCAAGTTTTCTTCCCAATTTTTCCCCAGTCATTACTGACAAGTACCTCTTTATTTTTATCAAGCTTGAGGAGGAGGAGACTCGTTTTTTGAGGAACGAGTGATGATTTTGGGTAGTAGCTGATTCCAGGTGAGGTTTGGAATTCTCCAATCACGGAAGTGTCACAAGGATGGCTAACAAGATCACTCATTGCAGATGTTCCTCAAAAAGGGTAAACAGTCAAATGGAGGCGTATGATCGGCTAAAATAGAGTGGAGGTGATGATGAGAACACAACCAAGGTTCAAAAGCTCATGATAATGCATTCACAATGGTTATTTACCAAAGATTGGTTCATTTTTTAATGAGCTTAAACTCTAGGGGAACATTTGCCCATTGCTTAGGTTTAATTTTTAATGAGCTTGAACTTCACACAAAAACTGCTCGTGCTAGTCGTATAATAAGGACATCTCATCGATAGATTCCATTTTTGTGGAGCTTGCACCTTTCGAAGCTTTGCTCCATATCCTTTCTTCATGAAAGCTAGGAACAACCAATCCTATGAGTTTAGAGGGTTTGAGAATCTACAAACAATGAAAATAAATGGTCGTTCTTCACTTGCACACAAAATGGCTTGCATGCCCCCAGGTATAACGAAGTAGAGTTTTGAGGTTACCCTTCAATTTGCAGACAAAACATTTGTTCTATCAGGAAAGGCCTACCTTCTAACGGAGGTATCTTCTCCCAGTCTAATCCCATCTTCCTATATGGAAGGGTGTCGGACCAGTCATATATCCTTCAGGGAAACCTACCCTATACCTAGAGTTTCCCTACCGAAGCAGGCTAGGGTGCATGCCCCCTGGGTTTCAGTCATGACCCTCGAATTACTCGCGTTCTTCAGGTGGTCAAACTGGAGATTGATGAGAAATTCTTTGCATGAAAAGACCAGTTAGGGATGGTATTTGACTGTTAGCTATGTGTGAGCCAAGGAATGAAAGTTGGTCTACGAGCTGGACCACTCGGCCTTCATGCGGAAAACACATTACTCTAAAGAGTGAGGAGACAATGGCTACCATGCTATAAATATAGTCACACCTAAGGAGCATATTATAGTCTAGAGGTCCTTGGACTACCATTACATTCATATAAACAATTTTCCTTCTCAAAGTTATAGGCACATTTAGAAGGATCCCTAACGGTCGACTGGTTCCTTTGTCAAAGCCTGCCAGATTTCTCATCTTAGGTAGAAGTGAAAGCAAACCAAGCGCTTTCCAAGCAGTTGAGGAAAGGATACTCATAGAATCCCCTTCATCTATGATGGTACTGACCATGACCATTCTGAAAGCTTGTACAATGATTCAGAATGGTACAGTAGCTGGTAAACGGGGTCTGCCTAGTAAATTCCAATCGAAGGAAATGACTAGGTTGCTAAGAGGTGGGATCGAATGGACGGCCGGATATGACTCTGACGAACTTCCTTCCTGCGGTAAAGGAATGGGTATATTGCCCCCATGTTCATCGGAGTCTGTGTTTATGAAAAGAATTTGAATGGTGTCATTCTCATTCTCTTCAGTGACTGTATCATCTGAAGATGGACCTTCCGAAGGCAAGACCGGGTCGACTGCCGCCTCGACCTTTTGACTTTTGTCTGGTGTGGATTCAGAGGGTTTATCTTCAATGATAGATGCTTCAACCGACCACAATGGCGTGTCAGTTGGATTTTCAACTAGCGATAGACTCGGCAGGAGTTTCTTGTATCTAGGAGGAAGCTGTAGCAGTGAAGTGGGACGGTTATCCAAAACTCTTTTAGCTTCATATAGGAAGGGACAACGGTGGACGACGTGATCACATTCAGAGAGTTTGCAAGGAAATTTACATTTCCTTTTCTGTTCAGAGACTTCGCTTTCATTAGTTGACGGTGTACTTTCAACATGATCTTCAGAGGTTGATGACACCGGATTGTGCAAATGATTAGGATGTTTGCAAATCGATTGTTCAGTTTATAAACAAAACCCGGAGATAGACTGAAGCAGCATTGTTCAACTTACTCGCATAGAAAATGCAGTTCGAAGGCTAGCTGGCTTAACTTTAGGCTCTGTCTGTAGTTTATAAAGCAAACAAATATAGACAAGCAAACAAGTTATTCACTCCCTAGTGGAGTCACCATTTTGTTATCGGGAAATCTAGTGTCCACTCGGAGCTGCTAGTCCCACTAAGATGGGTAGCTATCTTGGAAACAAACAAACCAAAACTACTTTCGCTTTCCTTTATGAGAAGTAGATAAGAGGGGAAAAAAGGATACCAACCTCAATCTTGCGCTTGGTTCCTTGCTTGGTTCCTCTCCCTTCTAACAGATCTTTTCCGCTCCTTCCTCGCTTGCCTAGCTTCAAAGAGCAGCTGTAGAGTCAAAGCAGCATAATACTATCGAAGTACAAAGATCTACAATCATAAACAATATAGGACCAGATATATATTGACCACACAAATGCATATATCATCAAACATACAAGAATGTGGAGGAAAACTCGAATAGCTTTATTAATAGAAAGAATAGCAAAGAGGATTACAACCAATTGTTCTGACCCAGCGTCATCCTCCCAACATGAAAGCCCTTCTTCACCTCATGAAAAGCTTATATCTCCCAACACTATGATATTTCACCAAGAAACCAACAACACTTCCTTAAAAAATACAAGATTCCAGCCTCCTCTGTGATGAGGGATCCATATATAGATGTTTGCAGGGGGTGAGTCAGCTACCGCGTTTTTGATTAGTGTCCTCTCTCTGATAGTTCTTGGTTCCACTTGGAGATTCATGATCTCTTACTCATCCCTAGGCGAATTCAGAGAGGCAAGTGTCACAGGAGAATTTTCTGGAATGCAACGGAGAATGCACAACAACAGTACTCTCCTCCAAAATAGACAAGG
The DNA here is from genome assembly GCA_031772625.1 of Pinus tabuliformis. Classification (NCBI taxonomy): domain Eukaryota; kingdom Viridiplantae; phylum Streptophyta; class Pinopsida; order Pinales; family Pinaceae; genus Pinus; species Pinus tabuliformis. Next base: position 1,713,337,268 of record CM062816.1, on the reverse strand, counting down.
GGAACGTCTAGAGAAGTATGAAGATATAGAATAGGAACTCCACACCCACTTTCGAAGGGTGATTAGGAAACGGAGACTGATCGACTACCAGCTATAGAGAATATCATCAAGATTATTCCTAAGATCGTCACTGAGGAACACATTCAAGTACTCCTCAGGCCTATTTCTTTACAGGAAGTGGAGACAGCTATGCGACAGTGCAAAGTTGGGAAAGCACCTGGACCAGACGGCTTCACTTTGGACTTCTTTCACAACTTCTAGGATCTAATCAAGGAGGAAGTCTGGCAAGTAGTTGAGGAGTCTAGAGTTAATAGATGGATGCTTCCATCCTTGAATGCCACCTTCATCGCCCTCATCCCTAAGGAGGAGAACAACCAGACTCTGGACAAATTCCGTCCTATTGCACTATGCAATGTATTGTATAAAATTATCTCCAAGTGATCGCCACACGCCTCAAGCCCCTGCTTCCACTTTGATGTTTATGGACCTTTCTCGACAACCTACACTATCAAACATAAATATTTTGTCACTTTTATTGATGACTTCTCATAGAAGTGTTGGATCTTATTCACGTGGAATAAAGATGAGACATTCTTTGAGTTCGTAGAATTCAAGACACTAGCTGAAAACAAAGCTAACAAGAAGGTGAAGGCTCTGTTGTAGAGGCTACAACAGCCTCCAAAATTTTGGCCTCCACTTAAATTTCAGAGCCTACTATGGATATTGTGATCAATCGTTCCTTAGTCACTTATTGGTAAGTTGATAATCTCAAGCTCCCCATTTCGATCTTAAGAGTCGTTTATGCTTTTATCTTTACACAGAATGTGTCATCTTTGGGCATGGGGGTAATCACTTATCATGCAAAGGGAGGTTTTTTTTGCTTCAAGGGGAAATATTTATGAGAATGAGACATTTTTAACACTCATTTCACACACTCTTACACAAGTGTCGCCTTTATCCTCCCAAAGTCCATATTCGAAGCCACACTTGCCGTAAGCTGCCACAAAGGTTGTTGCATTAAGTAAAGTATGTGTTATATGTTCTATATGGTCTATGTTGTATCAATAAGTTTTCAAGTGTGTGATCGTAGTGAATTTTTATCACTATTCACATAAGTTCCACTGATCCCACACTTAGCTAAAGTTCAGAGTTTCATTAGCAACCTAGCCTCTTCCAACTTTCCTGAACTACACACTTCACATATGTAACCCTCAATATTTTCCATTTCTTGTTCGAACCGTGCAATGCGCAGAAATGCCAACCTTCATTACCATTCAAAAATGTGCAGTGGTTTCCTCCAGTGTCCTTTCCTCAGCCAGAATCCGTTGTCTCCAAAAACTGTGCAGTTTTGTCCCTTGACTACCCAGTCTTCCTTTCATCCTTAAATTGCATAGATGTGTCCTCCTAGGGCCTCGTCCCAAGTAGTGCCTTACATCCTAAAACTGTGTAAATGTGTCCTCCCAAGGCCTCATCTCGCAACATTCGCTGCCCGTTGAAACTACACAATTATGTCTCTCATGGGCCACGAAGGAAGATGACGTGATAGATGACTCTCAAGGAGCTGAGGAGAAAAATAAGCAGACTAAGAAACCCAAGGTATGATAGAATATTAGGACCTCAGAAAGACTCCATCTGATGCATAACCCTTTGGAGACTAGGTATGGAAAACAAAGCACGTCTTTTGAAATACACCTCTTAATGTAGCTTAAAAGTTTGCTTATCATTGTCGTATAATTCTGTCTTCAATGACATTCATGGTTGCAATAACTGAAATTCATTCCATGTGTTTGATCTACATGTCTTGCTCCCTTTCACTTGTTTATTATATAGCTTAGAAGATGAAGAGTATTACCACTTGTTTATTTAAGCTACTGAGGTTGTGACCAACATGATCTTATGACTAACCAGGCACGATGCAAGGCATCCTAAGTGGGATGAAAGATGTTTGATGATTTGTATGTAGTCATTACACTCCTCTGCATTACTCCTTTGCATTAATCCTTGCTTTGTATCTTGCATGTACCCTCACGGCTTGTCAAATTTGGCTACCTGCTACTAATAGTCTCTTAGCTCTTTCCTGACAAAGAAGGTGAAGGAATTTCCTTCAACTTGATTTCTTCAAGGTTCTTCATAGAAATTATAGAGCTAAGAGAAGGAGATGTGGAATCTCACTATCAAACTCTTGAAAATACTTTGCATGTTCGTAATATATCCAAACAATTAAGCTACCACTCAACAACATTCTCAATCTTGGCAGACTCAAGAAAGATCACATCTCTAGATATTGCAAACTTCTTATTCACTTCATCATAGAGATGGTATGCTTTGGAGGTATGAGTACCTAATGAAGATACATTTTTGATTCATTTCAATGAGTTTTTTATCTGTTCCTTAGGTACGAAGTCATAATATGAGGAACCAAAAACCCTGAGATGCCTCACCGAAGGAATGTGGCCATACCACATTTAATAGGGAGTCTTGTTTCTAATAGCAAGAGTTGGACACCTATTATTTATATACACAACACATAGAACCACATCAGCCCAAAACCTTATGAACTTAACATGTGAACTATGCCGAGTTCATAGTGAAATTAATACTTTCCAATGAACTATGTGTTGAAAAATGCAGCAAGAAATTCTCAATTTGATTTTTCCTTGATTAAATTGAAAAGATTCAAATTTCCACATCAACAGACAACTTGGATGATGTTAACTTGTGTGAATTAACTTCGAGAGAGAAATAGAGTAGGTTTGTGTCTTGTGATTTTGATTAAAACTTCATAAGTAGTTGCAACTCTACACCATAATTTCTATAAGGATGGTGGAGGCAAATTATAGAATACTTGTTAGTAGACAATATCCCTACTTAAAAGTATGACAACTTTTGCGAGAAGAAGACATTGAGGATAAAATATTGGATTGTGGAAGAATTAGTCACAAAATTCACAAGGGCGGTAATTTTGGTTGCAGGTGTGGAGGTAGATGGATTAAATGTAATTGTGCAGTAGACAAGTCACAACTACTCCTTTGATATTTGTCGATAATGTGTTACTATTTGGTAGATTGACCTCTTTTGATCGGTATCTGTACTCCTTATGAATAATAATAAATCTCATATGATTTCTTCTTACCGAGATGATGCATTAGTACTGGAGATTTATCATAATTTTTGTGTTATCTCCACTACATTAGATGCAGATTTTGAAAATCTTAGATTTATGCTCTAACATAATTGTTATGGAATTAAGGATTGGGGTTGACTTATAGAGAAAATCCATTGTAAACTTTTATCATGGGCATAGAGGTGGCTCTCCATAGGAGGCAAGTTGACTCTAGTTTGAGCAGTCCTTCAGAGAATCTCTGTATATTGGCTTCATATTTTCGCTCTACTTAAGAATATCAGTAAATGTATATTTTTGGCTTCATCTTGGCATGAGACAATGTGTCGTAAAGGACATAGTGGGCTTGGTTGTTGTTTACTATGTATGGAGGTGATGGATAGCCAGACTCATCTATTTCTTTGATTCTCCTCAGAAAAATCATTTTGGAATGGTGTATTTAATATGTTTCATTTACACGCAGATTATAACTACTCTTTTGTGGTTGATTGTATTCGAGACTGGATTATTGAATATAAAACATTTGGACCACTTCCAATATACATTGGGGTTTTGACCCAAAGAATGCATTATTGTCTTGAGCTCCTTTGTTGTGATAAATCCACCTCCATCCTTGTCAAAAATGTTAAAAGCCTCCTTGAACTTAGACATAACCTCCATCCCATATTCCTTTAGTAGATAAAACCCTTCTCTCATTTTCTGACCATGCCAATCTACCCTCCATCCCATATTCTCTCATGAGCCCTGTGTAAACCACCATTTCATTCAAGGATGGGGAATTTGATGCGTACTCTAACCATATTTGTTAGATACTTTCCCCCTTTTCTTGCTTATTCATTCATTTCCAAACATTATACCACTAGTTCTAAGAATCTTGTGGATACTATCACCACAATAAATGTATATTTTATTTTATATGAGACAAGAATTGTATATTTACCTTTGGGACACTCCAAAAATATTTTGATGCACCTTTGTGACCTTTATGACTTTATGACAGTAATTCCCATTCCATGTTCATCCATGTGGACGCACTTTATGACATTCTACGACAACCTAATGTCCTTGTCAACTTCCTCTCATCTTCCTTGTCATGTTTTCAGGACTTGTGTATCCAACAAGAAATTTGGGAGATGAATGCCATCAAGGTAGAAAATCTAGGGGGTTTCAAGTCATTTATTTAGGGTTCCCACTATCATAGTCCCACCATATGATCCACCCAATCCCTAAATTGGGGTGTACTGCTATTTCAATTAATTATTAGATGATCATGGTGGGCCATAATTCCATGTTAAATATTATGACTCTTCATATGATATTATTGGAGATACTTGAGGAGACATATTTTTGGCTAAAGGGTTAAGGGAGGATTTTGACTTCAATATCGACCCATCAACCATATCCTCCACATTTGTCCCATCAACCATATCCTAAAAATATTTAACCAACAATCAAGAAGACAACTAAGGTGAAGCATGGGAATCCTCTCATGCCCACGTTTTTCAGCATATCTATCAATCTATGAATGCCTCTACACTCCTCCAATATGGATACATGTTGTCCCTGCATTGTGCCTTTGATTGCAGAGTGGCTAATAATCATATTTTATCGTGGATGATTGTGATCGTATGTAACATCCATGGTCCAATTCATTTGTTTGGTGCCCAATGTTGGTGAATCATTGTATTGCATCATGGTAGCATATATTGCATATTTTAAAGAAAAAATATATTGAAAATAAATTAAGTTATGTCTCATGCAAATGTTCAATATTATTGTGTTGTGAGAGCTTTGCATATTATATGTATCATATATCTATAATCACTTATTTCAAGCCTACTTTAAGAAATAAAGGAAGAGGTGCAAGCCCTTGCCATAAGGACTCCCACCAGCTCCTCTTATCGTAGACAATTTTCAAATGTTAGCCCATAAAGCAAACACATGCCCTTGTTTCTCTAGTTTGGAAACCCTTGGATGTTTTTGACAATGAACTCCTCCCAACCACTACTTTAACCATCTATTGAATGCTTTTGATTGTTAAGAGGATAACAGATCAAAAATCATTTCACAATAATGACCTTTTGTTATTATTGTCTTTGGAAAAACATATGCGAGATTGGAGAATAAAGACATGTTTGTCTGAGATCAAGACCACAAAGTTGCAATCATAGGCTACTCAGCTTAGAAATGAGATTGAACTAATGAGACATAGATATTTCATTACACAGACTAGATGGCTTGATTTTTGCAATAGACACATAAGATTTTTGTCATCTTCAAATTCAAAAAGGAACTCAATACAGCTTATAAGAAATTCAAACCTAGAGAGTTTGAATCATCGCAAGGTTGAGAATTCTAGGAGAAAGATCTAAGACATGTGCTCAAATTCACAGGTCTTGTAACACATTAAAAACGTGTGAAAATCATAAGGTTTTGTGAAATTTTGTGAAGGTGATCGAGTCACTAGTTAAACTAATATTTTCTAGACTATAGATAGTCCTAATAAGTAGCAAGGAAACTAATTTTAAAAAATACTAGGACCAAACTATATAGGGGCATAGTAGGATTATTTAGAAGGTTTGATCCATAGCTCAAACACCCTAAAGGAACACAATTATCTTCAAAAATTATTATATTTATACAAGTATTGCCAAATATAAACCTATCACTCCATCAAATTGTGACACATTGAAGGAAGATCAATTTCGCATCCTTTTGGGACTATTGAAAGCCCTAAAGGGACAAACTTGCAATAGAATTCTACAAATATTTCAAGGGACTAGACCTATTGTTAAAGGTTGCAAGAGGAGAAATTATATGTAAGTGTTGAGAAACTACATAACTATGACCTGAACTAAAGAAGAGGATCAGTCTATCACCTTGAGTAAAGATTCTTGACTTAGCACCTTGGAAGATTCTACTACAGACAATATTATAGTAAGTATTAAGCTTGTAAAATAAGGTATCATCATCATCAGAAAGGAAATAACAATCCACCGTAAGGTATTTTACAAGGCATCTTATGGATATATTGAAGGGACAAGTGCATAGATATAATTATGTGTCAGATAGAAGAAGATGCCTAGGAGAGGATCTAGGCTGACTTGAACAAACCTTATAGGCCTGTTCTATAATAATATATCAACCCCAGGCTAGTGGACTTGACTTGAGGAGCCTTGTTATTGGGTACTTTGATTAGTCTTGAGGGTACCAACAAAGCTTGTAGGTCATAGCTCATAGCCTTACTTTAGAGCTCTTCCTATCAGAATAGGACTGGCCTTAGATCAAGATTGACTAGGCTGATGATGAGAAGGAATGACAATTAGTGCCAATAGTAGGGACTAATTCCCCCCATAGCCCCTCAAGATGGTCCCATAGCCCCTCAAGAGCTATCCATCAAGAGCTATACAATACAAAAGAACCACTAGCATATGTAATGTTGATTTCAGTTGTCCTCGGTTCATATGGTGTTACATATTCTCCCTCGCAGGTATGGGTGCCCACGAGATCATCCAATAAATCAGCCCTCTCATCCCATTTGTGGATTTCCTGTCAATCACCGCATCTAAACATGCAATCAATGCATTAGTTATAATCATAGTATTAGAGAAATAGTCCAGATACCAACACTTTCATTTCATCTTGATAACATAAAGTGATTGTTATCACAACATTTTGAATAGTAAAGATATGCATACTCTTGAATGTCATAAAATTTGCATGCAATTACCCCATGTTTCACATCATAAAATACTCTCATAAGTTATAGCATCAACATATTAACATCAAGGATATATCATGACATCTCATAATAAATGAACCACATGTCAATTTACATCATGATCCCTACGCATATTATATCCATCATGAGAATTCAACATCATTATCATAAAAAATAATTAAATAAGCACCACATATACATCGTTAACCTCTCATTAGAACTATATACATTTACCACATAACGTCATATAACGAAACATCATTAATATGAGAATCATCTCAATACTTATCAAATATAGAACAACAATACACTATAAGCTCATTCTTATCATGAATTAATTTAATTTACTTGTATAAACAATTCAACATCCCTCTAGGATCTATGTGAGGATGTGGTCCAACCTTGAACAGGATTATGTTATCCCATGAGTACTATTAGTGTCATGTTTTCATCAAGGTACCAATTACTTTTTCAATATACATTTCTTGTTCTTTCTATTAGGAAGTTAACCATTACATCATAGGTATACTCATCTAAGTACATCATTAAATTTCAAATGAGACTCATCATCTTGAGCCTTAACCTCTTGTCGAATATTCTTCCTTCCCAAAGGACATTTGAGTCAAATTCAATGTTAAGATATTATTGTTTGTACAACCATTTAAATCATCAATATCATGTTAAAATTCCATGATCACTATACATATTGTGCTTATCCAAATGGAACACATACATGAGGTCATCCTTATTTAAGTCTTAGGCTATGCTTAATCCACCTGCATGAAGGCTTAATCCATTGTTATGCTTCCATTGTAGCCGAGTAGGTCAAGATACTTGGCTCTTACTAGAGCAGCTTGGGTTCAAGTCCCCACAATTGAAATGATGTGCTTGTTGTCCCCTAGTGATTTATCCATCACTTGCATGATTTTCATTGTGAATATTGTCTTATCTCATCAAGTTCTCACTTGATATCTTTTATCATAGATTCATCCATCTTCAAGTTAGACTAGGGATTCTTCCACCTTAATTTTCACTCGTTAAATCTTTAGTTTATAGTTTGAAATGCTTGGAACCACTACCACCTTTACCATCCATGAACGATTTGGTATGCCTAATATGTTTGACAATAAATTCTTTATCGATAATCAATTTACACTTAAATTTCTTATTAACTCAAAATACCACACACACAATAGATTAGAAATAATAATGATATAAATATTCACACTTCCAATAAATAATAAAGTAAAATAACAACTTATCAATTTCAACATAATATTTTAATATTAAATAAAAAAGCTCAATTTTTATTACTCATTTCAACATAATACTTTAATAATAATTAAACAAATTTAAGCTCTATTATATAATTTATTAAATGACTAAATCCACATTATATAAATTCCTTCTCATTCCTTAAAACTCGGTGAGTCATTTTTATACTATACTTAATACATGTTTTATATAATATAAAATAACACTCATTATATATATATATATATATATATATATATATATATATATATATATATATATATATATATATATATCTATATATATATATATAAACCTTTACTTATAATTTTAAAATTTAATTTAAATATATTTTCAAATAGTAAACACACTCTCGGCCTGCCAAACTAGCGTGACAAGATCTGACCTTCGAAAGCTTCCGCCGAAATGGATGGCGCTGAGGGATATCGGAGCACCAAGATGCAAGGAGAATAAGGCGTGGGGAAGCATGGTTTGAAGATTCTGACCACCGCCACGTGGGAGAGCTGAGTGGCATTGCTCTTGATGAGCCAAAACCTCTTACCATCCGAGAGCCTTGCGATCAAAAAAGAAACCGCTTCAAGCCTTGTTTTCGAGCTGTAAGAAAAGCCACGAGGAAAAATCAAAGTGGGAGCCGACCAACCTTTCCTCCCACTGAACTTGGAAACTCACTGCTTTTGGAAAACCTACAGTCAAGGCATTTGGATTTCTTTTCTAGCCTCTAAAGCGGTTATGAGGCAAACGAGCCCCTGGCCTCACCAGACATCTAGTTAAGACCACAATCTTTCTTTTATAAGAGGTGGCCTCCCCATGATCTCGGTGGATTTCTGGTTTTCAAGATCTCGGTGGATTTCTGGTTTTCAAGATTATGGCTTATTCGTAGCTTAGGGTTTGGGCAGCTCTGCAGTTTGAAAGCTGCTTTTATTTTTGCAAGTGGTTTCGTGTCTATTGAAATCTCAAGCTTTGGAGAATTCCTCTGTCAGCCAGCGTTGGAATGGTGGTTTGAAGAGTTCCTTGGAAGAAAGTGGTATTTTGGATTTTCTGGTTTCTTCAGAGCTGGAGGACGACAATCAGGGTTTCTTTTCAGTTCACGCATACACTTGCACCCCTTGTGGGCTCTTCCCTTTGTGGTTTGGCTATAAACTAGAGCTCTGGGCTATGTGTGGGGTTGACCAGGATTTGGTATGTTACGTAGATTTGATGCTTAGCTCATGGACTTGGTTTGAGATTGGAGCCATTCTTTTTTTTTTCATATAAGGATCATGACTCATTGGTTTGATACCTTAATTACTTTGGTTTTTCCAATTTGTATTCAAAAGTATATATAGGAACATAGAGGGTTTCAAGGAACAGATAGGGTTTCTGCAAGGAACAGAGGAACGAAAAAGATTGAGAAATGTTTGCAGATTCACGAAGATGGTGACAGTGCCACACCAATGTCACTTTGTTTCTGTTGTGCTAAGAGATGGCTAGAGAATCGCCTCGATTTGTTCCAGAGGGATTCTCCAGACGGCACGAGAAAGAAATTGGGCTTTTGGGAGGAATTGATGGAACGGAATCCAGCGGTGGGCCTGGCGGAACTACTCCATTCCCTACCTGATTCCTGCCACGACTTTCCATTACGAATCCAGTGGAAAATGGTGTTGCATCTTCATCAACCAAACCTTCCTCCACACTACAATGAACCAACACCTTTGCTTCTACAACCAAACCTTCCTCCTCGTCATCAACCAAACCTTCCTCCTCGTTTGCCCCATTGCAATGGAGGGTTTGTCAAGAAAATGGAGAGACAAACACCAATGTTTGAGAGCCACGAGACTAGGGTTTCTGTGATGGGAATTAAGGGCATGAGGCCCAATAGCAGCAGAGTACATACTCATTTATTCATGGGTGGTAGGAGATAGATATTAAGACCCTCATTCTTATGAAAAGTGGGAGACATGGGCGGGAAATAGCAGGAAACAATGGGCTAGGCCATCTTAAAATGGAAACAAGACAGCTAAAACCACCGAAACGTTTTTGGTGTAGAGGCCAAAAATCTTTTTGGCGCTAAATTATTTTAGTTTTTATATGTTGGGGCTTTCATTGTTATTTTGCAAAGGAACTTGAAGCTAAGCTAGAAGTTTCAAGGAAGACTACAAAGGGTTTATTTTCCATAGGTATTTCCCTTTCAATTTGATGTATTTCCCTTGCAAAGAGGTTGGCATTGGTATTATATTCCTTGTGTAGCTATATTGATTGGTATAGCTGTAGGAATTGGGATTATTTTGAACAGTCTCCTCAACTATGACTGCTTTTTCAAGAACAGATTCATCCATACTTGAAAAAGGAACACATCATTACTGTCGGTAAGGTTGGGCTTGTTTAATGGAGTATTGAAATCATTATAGCAAAGGGAACACATCATTAATATTAATACTAGGGGAACTAGAATAGAGTCAAGGCATTCCCGAACTAGCGAACACATCAATACTGCCTTCAAAATTGCTTGAAGAATCAACAATTTCCTGAGCCGCGTCTAGTTCTGTTTCGTTATAATTACATGAACAACTTAATTTCTTCTTTGAAGTATCGCTCTCTATTTGTGTGTAGACATGAATCCAATCAACCTTGTAATGATATGACTCACCTGCATGCTGGGAAACACTAGGCATTGGCTCATACATACTAGAGACACTGTCCACTTTCAAACCATGCAATTCATCGAGGCCATAAAACTGTTTGTCATTGTCTGGAATTTGAATAATGAGATTTGTCTTCATGAACTTCATCTTTAATAGCTGAGTTATGAGGTTGCAGACCAACATCTGAAACTCAAATATTCTCATAAGCTTCTTGAGGTTCATTGTATGATGAATGAATCAGTTGATGATCTCCAAATTTCAAAGAAACTACATTAGAAAACATGGGACAACCATCATTTTGGCTACTGTTATAATTCTTATGTGATTTTCATTCTTCATCATTGTGAGTTTCACTTTTGTAAACCTGTTCAATTTGCTCATCTTTTTCAACTACATGACCTTCATATCTTTCAATTGCATCTGAATTCTTAAACCCATACTCGTGAGTTTCATTATTAACAAGTGAGATGGGATTTTCCTGAACAGAAGTAGCTGAAATGTATTGTATGGTGCATTCTTCACCATCTCGAACTTCATTGGATGATTCCTCCTTTCTAAATAAAAATTATTTCTTGTCAATGAAAAACTGTCTCCTTTCTAATTAAGACAAGAAAAGGAATTTTCTTTATGTATCCCATGGAGTATAACCTTTTATATGAAATTGTGTCTTATAACATGATAGTGTTGCACCCTAACCCAACATACAACATTGTAACAATCCTAGTTCCTTTGGGTGTGTTTTGAGAAATGAGGTCATCCTTTTATGAAAATGCATGCCCCATTGGCTCATTGTTATATATTTCAACTTTTGTGCAATAAATGGCCACATTGAGTCACTTGATATCCACCATTCTAGGAGATGCATTGGGATGATCTTTTGCTTGGATATGTGATCATGTGTTTGGCACTAGACTCTAATTCGTTAGCATGAAATAGGTTCGAGAGGGGTGTTATGGAAATATGATTCATTCTCCTCTGAACATCTCAAATTTGTGCATAGGTATAATACCAAGACATGATATTTGTAGCTTGGGTATTTGAGAAGTATGAGGCATGAAATTGGCATTATTTGGTTTAATCCCACACCAACATTTACTCATGAATTGATGAAACTAGAGCTCATGGGCATTCACTGCATTGTCATTCATTTGAATTCAATTATTCCATGTGTGGTTAACTATATTGGAGGGTTAAACATAATTCTGAGTTTTTATACCCTCTCTGCCACCAGTGCTCTACATTATTTTATGTCTTTTCATTTTCCAAGCATATTTCAGGGTTCTTTATTGCATATTGGTGCTCTTCTAAGGCAGCAAACCATATCGCTTCATCTACCATAATAATTCTTTGGACTCCGATTAGTAGTTTCCATGCATACTTAATATGCTTCATATGCATTGCTTTCCAAATGTTGATTTCACAATTTAATATAAACTAGTGATAATTTATTTAAATATTTTATTTACAAAATGATGCTTATTTTTTAGGAACATTGTTTATTATTTGAGCACCATATATGGAACCTCGTCGGTTTCAATCCATAATTGCAGAGAGTCAACCAACCAAACTTTCATTTAATTTTCTGAAATCTCTCACTTTAATCCAACTTCTGAATGTTGTTATATAAATGATCGAACAGACACTAATTGTGGCAGCAAACTATCTTGAGGCATTATCTAGGCAGTGAATCATCCCTGAGATATTATCTGAGACATTGGCCTATCTCTAAGCCATTATCTATAGCAGCACATTAAATCTGAGGCTTCACTGTGGCAGCAATATGTCTATGAAGCAATTCTGAGATAGAAAGATACCTCTGAGGCACTGTTGATGACAACAAATCATCCTTGGGGTATCAATTGTGGCCGCAAACCACCTATAAGGGATTGTTTGTGGCAACGAATCACCCCTAAGGTTTTTATGTGGCAACAAATCATCTTGAGGTATGGTCTGGGGTTTTGAGGCAAGCAAGGTCTGGTTTGGAGTTGATTGTGGCTGCAATGAGATAGTGAAGTAATGTTTATAGGTAGCAAGGAGATATTCTACAGAGATTACTTTGCATTATGCGACATCAATTTAAGATAGTGCATTACCCTTTGTAATATAATCCAGAGAAATCCTCAATGAAATTAGTATTACATGCATAGAAGTTTAAACCAACATATTTTATAATAATTTTATGGTTTTACACGTTGTCATATATTTCAACATTTATTTATGTAATGATCCTAATTAGTGTTCACAAACTTTTCTTCGCGGATTTCTATTACATTATTCTATACAAAATGGCAGACCAGGTATTTATGTTGCTTTTGGTATTTGTATTATTTATGTTGTTGATTTAGTTAGAGGTTGGATTTTTTTTTAGAAATAACCTTAAAATGATACTTCAAAATTTTGTTTGGGACTAGTTAAATGCTCGTTGGAACACTCTGATAAGCTTGCCTCAAAGTGTTGGACAGATCTTCAATGCTCACTCAACACATATTTGGTGTTACCGATTCTATTTTATTATCGGTTTTTTGATCAAGGATTTCTTATTTTTATGTTATTATGTGTTTTCTTAAGAATGTACCCATGGGTGTTACCAATGCTACTATGGGGGATTCAATGATATTCACTACTTTTATGGAAATGTTAACAAATGCACGAGGGCAAGACGCTGCTATGATGATGCATGAGGTAAGCTTGAATATTGTCTTTTATATGTTCAATTATCTTATATTCCTTATTATATTATGCTAATTTATGTTTGTGGAATGCAAGCAATCGCTAAAGTCATTCCAACCCCTATAACACCTTATAAAACATCTAAGGTAATGATAGTGGTAAAACTTGATCAATATTTTTGTGCATTTAGTTAACTTATTTCACTATATATATTTATTAATATTTGTGTTTTTACTAAGCGTGCATTTTGTTGGCATGCAGGATTCATTTATGCCCCTCAATACAACCAATGTTGGCATGCAGGGATCATTAATGCCCCCATATACATCTAATGTTATGCAAGATGTAAGATTCAACCATTTATTTATGTGAGTTTGATTATGTTATTTGCTGAGAAATCTAGGGCATATATTTAATAAAGTTTTTGCACAATGACTCCATGATTTATGAGGTGTTACGAAGAGCTACATCATGCCTTCAAATGGATCACCCCATCCATTTTTCTTCTTCTTGTACATACAATACTATTTTAACAAGTAACCCAAGCAATATGTTATTCCAAAACATGATGTCAAGTTACTTTTTTAGGGTTTTTATGTAATCAAGAGGCCTTTTTGGGGTTTCTTAAATTCAAGCCTTAGATCATATTCTTTTCCCTTTATGTCATTCTAGAGTTTATCCCATGCCCTAGAAATCAAATCATAGGGAACACATAGCTTAAGATTAAGGTTTCTAAATACTAGGGTATTTCTTAAAATATAAACCCATAAATTCAACCCTACTACATCTTATGATGGACCCTTTAAAAGAAAATTATTATACATACCTCATGGACACCTATCTGTACTGATTAGTATTTTGGTTGCCATGATTATTTGCAACTTTACTATACATTTCATTAATCATTTGCCACCTTCATGGCCTTCTTTTAATGAGTCTTCCGAGATATTGTCATTCTATAATGGGACTTGCTTCTTCATGTGTTCATGAAACCCATGCCAAAGTCATAACAAAAATAATCTTCTTTTTCCTTTTTTTACATAAATTACATAGAATTGTGATTAGATATGACATTATGAAGACCGAACCTAGTTACATATTTCAACATTATCCATCTGTTATTCCATCTTATTATTTATATTTGTGCCCTGAAGAATGTTTCTAGGGTGACTCCAACAAGTATACAATCTGTTGGTATAGAGGGTCATGTTATGCCATCTACACCTAGACCAGAACCCCATAACATGCCCTCTACATCAAATGTGGGTCTAGTCAGCATTCTCCCGCCAAGACCAGAACAAGTTTCTTTGAGGAGTCTTATAGACTCACAAACAATAATGTTAAGGCTCCTACCATATATTCCTACAAATGTTCGAATCATACAAGAAATAATTGAACAAATTCAGTTATGGGAAATGTCATTGTTGGAGAGTGTAGCTCCTGCAAGAGATCAACAGGTAAAATTATTTTATTTTTTTTATAATTTCATTTGTTATGTTTAGGATCATTATTTTAGATATGAAAAATAGTTTCATATTTTGGTTGGGTTCTTAATAGTTCCACAATTTCATTGTAAATGTAGGAAGTGACACAGTGCCTAATGTATCTATAAGGGAACCTTCCTCAATCCCAAAGACTACAACAATATCATCGGTGACCACAAAAGGAATGCAAGCAGTTGCAATCTTGCTCACTTCAAAACGAAATGTCTTGAAGGATGAAACAGGGCTGAAATTTTATCAATTTATTTTTCGTTGTGCAGAACAGTTATTTGGAAATACCATCCAAATGGATTGGAGGAAACAAGCCAATGCCAAAAAAGAGGAACTATTTAAAGATGTAGTAATATCATTTGGTAATCTTGGATTTGATAAGGTACTTATTTTAAATATTGCAAATAAATACATGCACTCAAAGAGGTCCAATTTAAGGACAAAGTTAAGAAAAAACTTGATGTATCCACGTCTAGCTTGGATCACAGACCAAGTGATGTGGGATGAACTTATGAAAGATGCCAAGTTTAAGAGGAAAGTCCTTAGAAATCCAAACTATACGCCATCTTCACAAGGAGGAGCTAAGAGACACCTACGAGATACAAAAAAAGCAACCCAAGCTATGATGTCAAAAATTGGATCTCACAAATTAGGCTCTGGTGGATATAATAGTATTCGTGGTGGTATGGTAAGTGATATTTCCATCTATTATATTTTCTATTTTAGGTAAAGTAACCATGGTCATGTTGAGTTAATTGTATCTTATTAGTTATTTTACCTTATAGATATGATTATCTTTGTTAATGTAGGTTCACCAGTTTCAAAAGCAAGCTTCAGAGGAAGACCTAAAATATGTTGTATTACATGGTTCCCAAGGTCTTTGCCAACACATGATAAATCGAGGGGAAAAAATAATTACTGGTTATGGATCCGAGGTTAGTTGTTTATAATATTATATGAATAATGCAATAAATCAGTTGGAGGTTTTAATGTTATTATAACAAGTTAAAGTGTGTTGTGTATAGGAATCAGGTGAAACATCTGGGAGTGAGCATGGTGAGGAGATACAAGCACATGATGATTTGCTTGTTGCAAAAAATCATCCAATAGTCATTCCTAAACCTTGGCAGGAAACCATTGTTGAATTTCAGTGAATGGGAGACAGAAATAATGAGGAGTGTGTTCAATGTGATGAGCATTCCACACCCACAGCTAATGTAGCGCCTCCCAAAAAGAGGACAAAAAGGATTGGTATGTGTTAAATTTTAATAACTTGAACGTGCATCACTCTAGCTTCTAAGGAGCGCACTAGGTTGTGAGGTCCAAACATAAACCAATTATGTGTGCAACAAAACAAATTTTGAAGATACTTTGTTTTTTTTATGAGTACTTACATATTATGGGCATCACTAAGACTGTTGCAGGTCCTAACTTGTATTATCTGTTTGATTATGATCAATTTGATATGCTTATATTTGTGTTGTATGTAGATGACCTGGTCCTAAAAGTTAGTTAAAAAACTCTATCCCATGGTGCAAGAAGAAACTGGCAAGTGAAGTTGACATGAAGGACATACACCTCATGTGTTATTTCTTGGTCTTGGAGGTTTGGCTGAGTTGAGGTGAGTTGGTCCTCGAATAGGGGTAAGTAAGAAATTGAGATTCTGAAGAAGTTTTGGATAATGGACAATAAACCATAGGCTAATTTTATGATACATATTTTGAAGTTATCAGTAGATTAAGATTCAAATTTGGTTGATTTGTCAGCATACAAAAAGTATATAGGTTCCCTAACATATCTGGTAGAATTTAGTAGTCAAATTGCTGTGTGCATGAGATCCCTTGTCTCACAAACAAGGGGGGCTCAGACACCAATTTATTGTCCAGCTTGTCTGCTAATATATGGTTGAGCTGAGGTTGCTGCAAATATGCTCCATGGTCTGAGGTATGCGAGGTACTTAAAGGGCACACTGGCACAGTGCTTTGAGCTGCTGCATGCTTTAGTGGATTTTGACAGGGCCAGAGATGCAGGTGGCAGGAAGAGTGATTCATGGTTTTGTTTCAGCTTGGGTTCAAATATAATATCTTTGTTAGGATGGGATACCCATGTGTGCAAGTTGAAGAAGTCCCTTTCTGGGCTGAAGTAGCCTCTTGTGCTTGGTACTCATGGATTTATGAGTACTTACAGATTATGGGCATCACTAAGACCATTGCAGGTCCTAAATTTTATTATCTGTTTGATTATGATAAATTTGATATGAAATTTTGTAAATGCTACTATTTTGGGATTATGCTTTACCATGTGAATTTGATATGTGCTATTTCATGATGCAAATGGAATGTTTACCCAATTTTCACAAAAATCCCTTATCCTACTCCTTCCGTAAGATCTTCCCAATTTGATGGTTGAATTTTTATCTGATATATGAAATAAAAACCTATCATCCTACTCCTTCATGATAGTTGTGAATGATGATAATTATGCCACTTGAGCGTTCTCATTGTCTTAGCTGTCACTAAAATTGTACATCTATAATGGGTCTGAAAGAGAAATGCATACGGAGACCAACAAGCCTGGCATCTGTTTAGTAGCCCTGCCCCTTAGGCATCCCCATATAAGCTATATTATTAGAAGATTGAGATATTCGCACTATCAACTAAAACAGTTACAAAATGGCTTTTGATCCTTCTCAACATTGGTGAGGTCAGAGGACATTGTAAAATTTAATCTCTAGCCAGAGTGTGTAAATAAAACACCATCAGGTGAGACTTTTGTGAAGCCAACTTTACAGAAGGTATACACTTTCTCCTTGCTTGTGATTTGTTATAACTCACAAATATATGTAGGCTTTGGCATTTATTTGAAGCTAGATCAGGATGGGCTTATTTTTCATAGATGACTTTTTACGACGATCGCTAATACTTATTTCATTATTTACTTTTTAACCATCATATGCTGACCATTTTCGATGATGCTAAATTGAATGCTCTTTTTCCTATTACCTAGGGCATATTACCAGAGATCCTAGAAGAGTTACTAGCTGCCAGGAAAAGAGCCAAGGCAGACCTAAAGGTGGTGAACTAAGTGCTTCCTATGTTCATGTTACATGCTTGTACTTTTTCCACTTAGCATCTCAGTTTTTAACTTCATGTAATCTTGTTTAGGAGGCTAAATATCCTTTTGAAAAGGCTGTCCCAAATGGCTGACAATTGGCTTTGAAGGTAATTACATCTTTTTCAAGTCTGTATTAATTATGGCTTGGACATGGAATAAAAGTAAAACTAGGTATGCTAGTGAAACACATAAAATAGTTTTGACTGTGTGCACTTGTAGATCAGTGTGAATTCAGTTTATGGGTTTACTTGTGCCACTGTTGGGCAATTGCCCTGTTTGGAGATTTCGTCAAGTTTGATTAGCTATGGTAATTTCATAGTTCTTCCATGGAAAAAAAACATTAAATCCATGGACACCTTGATTCTCCCCTTGTTTTTCCTAGTTGTAATGTTATTGGTGCTTCTTTTACTTACAAGATAGAGATGCTTGCAGTCCTCTCTTATTCTATATATGCATGTATCAGCCATTCACATTGATTATTTTTGGGCATCAATTATATCCATGTAATTATTTTCTTCCTCCTGGCATAATGTTTTGGGTATGAACTGTAATTGACAATCTTGTACAAATAAGATCGAGTTCTTGAATTGCATTAATTAGTCATGTGTACTTGTACAACTAAGATGATATGCTTAGGCCCTCTTATTATATTTTGATTACAATTCCAGTTTGATATTTTGACACATTCTCTATTCCATCAAACAATATCGATTTTACGTATTGTTTTAAAATTTTATATCATTAATCATCTCATTTTTTTTCCACCTGTCAGGTTGTCAAATGATAGAGCATACAAAGAGGCTAGTTCAAGAAAGGTTCACAATAGTTGGTGGTTACCAATACAATGCTGAGGTAGGCTATTATTTAGCAACTAAAGGCATTTGTAACCTTTGAACTGGACCAATAATGACAAGAAGTACACTTGTTGTATTGGTGATAGTCCAAGTTCTTGAAATCATAATGGGTGATCTGATCCTAACCAGGATTTCTACTGTAAAGCTTGATATTAATTTTTATATTTAAATCTAGGTTGTATATGGAGATACAGATTTAGTTATGATATAGTTTGGTGTACCAAATATAGAAGAGGCCATGACGCTAGGGAGGGAAGCCTCATATTATATAAGTGGTACATTTACAAAGGTACAGTGTCAAGAATTTTAAATATCCGTGAAGCCTCTAGAGTTGTTAATGATGTTTTTGTAGGGATGAATGTTTTAATATCACCTTTCTTTTTAAAACTAATCTTCTTTTGACATTCAACTTCCATGAGATCTTTGTAAATATGCATAGGACAAGATGATCAGTTATGCTTTTCTGTGGCTTATCTTCATCTGTTTGGTGCATCTTTGGCATCTAATCAGTGCGTTATTTAACATATGATTTTATGCAGCTTATTAAACTAGAATTTGAAAAAATATACTACCCATACTTGTTGATCAGCAAGAAACGATATGCTAGGTTGTTGTGGACAAAGCCAGATGCTTATGACAAAATGGATACTAAAGGTGACAAACCTGATCTTCTTGTTTCAAAGACAGGCCTTAGTGTTTGTGAAGGCTCAAAATGCTCTTAGAAAAATAATTTATTTGATGACTTCTTAATTATTAAATATTCCTGATCTTTTAAATATTCCATATCAACAGGGATTGAAACAGTGCGAAGGGACAATTGCCTGCTGGTGAAGAACTTGGTTACATAGTGCCTTCACAAAATACTCATTGATCGTGACATACCTGGTGCAGTGCAGTATGTCAAGAACACTATTTCTGACTTGTTAATGAACAGAATGGATTTGTCACTTTTGGTGATAACTAAGGTGAGAACAATGAATCCTTCTGCATGTTTATGACCAAATTTGTTTGACCATTTGTTACTTTTGAAATGGAGAAAATATGATAGGGGGAAGACGAGATTTACATTGCGAGCAAGTCACTTATTACATATTCCTGGTTTCAAGTGTTAGAAGTATATACTATATACCTAGTTAGGGTAGGCCATGGAAGTTTCCTTTTTTAGTCTGTCATGTTTCTTCTCCCTACATTTTGTACTTGGAAGGGATTCAGTCAATATTTACTGCTAGCAATGGGAGGAAGAAGTTTCAAGGGAGGCTCTTATACAATTTAAGAGAATAAAAACATGACAATATATAATATATCTGCATTTCTAATCTCATCCTGAGAAAAATTGATTATTGTTTAGCTGTGGTAGAAACAGATGTTTGCACGTCATATCCTTTATCAAGGCTATCAGCATATTCTTAAGGGCATTGTTGTTTGCCTATGCTAACAATCTCTTTGTTGAGTCAGGGTCTGACAAAGACTGGAGATGACTATGCAGTCAAGGCAGCACACGTGGAACTAGCTGAGCGCATGCGAAAGGTAAATACTGGAAATAACTTCTCAGAACAAGTATAATGAATGGTGCAATGCCTTCTGGTTCCATTTCAATCCTATCTCTCTATTTTTATTACTGCAGTGCATCTAAAGACTCTTGTAATATTTTTCTTTTCATTGTCAATGAGTCCATTGTTGGATTTTTTAAATTGATGTCGTGTTTTAAAGCCAAGTTGCCCATGGTTTACAGAGGGATGCTGCAACTGCTCCAACTGTGGGTGATCGTGTTCCATATGTCATCATAAAGGTTGCAAAAGGTGCCAAGGTAATAATTAACCCCTTCTATGCTCAGCATAAGTTTCGATATTGCACTAAAAAATGGTTATTTTAATTATTTTGTTATGTTTTATTTGGAGGCATAATTTACAGAGGGATTATGGATATAATGACTAATGTGTTTACTTGGGCTCAGGCATATGAGAAATCTAAGGATCCAATTACGTACTGGAGAATAACATCCCTATTGATCCACAATATTATCTGGAGAATCAACTAAGCAAGGTGAAAGACCAAAGCATCATCACTTGCAGTTTATGCTCTTTTTTGAAAATTTCACCAGTGTTTCAAATATATCTTGATAGATAGTAATTCTTTCTAGCTAAGTGTTTTTTATTAGTGCTTGTTTTGGCTCTGTAGCCGCCATTGAGAATATTTGAGCCCATTTTGAAGAATGCAAGCAAGGACATTCTTCATGGTAGTCACACACGAGCAGTTTCCATATTAACTCCTTCAAATAGTGGAATTATGAAATTTGCCAAGAAACAATTCAGTTGTATTGGTTGTAAAACACCTATCAGGTATTTAGTTAAGACAAGTAGAGGGCGTCCTGCATGTGGTTTCCTTGCTTATAGTAGTGCACAATTGAGAGTAACTATTATTTCAGTTTGGCGCTTTAGAAAGCTACTAGGGTTCATCTTTTTGATGTGGAAAAATCTACGTGGTTGCATGATTCCATACCTGCTCTCCTTATAAGAAATTGTCTAGCTTTCTTATAATAAGAATGTCTGGTTAGGTTGCTTTCTTATAATAAGAATGTCTTGGTTAGGTTGCACCGATCAAATGAATAATCCGATGATGATTTGACAACTATACCACAAAATTAAAGGGTATATATTAGAAAGGCCCTTGGAACATTTCTCCCCATCCTCAAAGCAAATTCAGAGTCTCGTATGTCATCTTCATGATACTAATTAGAATGCTTAGATGACCAGCCTCAGCAATCACGATTCACAATGATCATGAATAGAACTGAACCAACCATCTATTGATTTGCATATCAATATTTTTCTGGCTAGTATATTGGATATAAAGTTCCTTTTGATGCTCTGCTCAACAAAAGTCATGCTAACACTCATTTCTTTGGGCATTTTCTAATGAGGTGTGCTACTTGAACCATACATTTTCTGACTTTCAACTTCTTGTGCACAAGAACATGGCCTCACCTATAGTGCCATTTTAACTTTTACAAAGCTGTCTATTCACATTTATTAGCAGGAGTTTGGTTAACACCTTTAGGAGAAATCAAACTTGTTGCATTTTTTACATGATGGCGTGCATAAATCAACTAGGGTTGTGTGAAATTATAATTATATTAACCTTAAGGTGAAAGAATTTTGTGGACCAAGAAAGGTTAGACTAATTGTTTTCAGTATAGATGATAAAGTTTGCGTCATGATCATATAACCTTTAGGGTGTACTTTAGTCACGCACGTTTATAAAGTTCGTGGTACCACAATGGTACTTTTCTGCTATGTCACAAGATTCGTTGAACTTCAACCTTGGGGTTTGAATTTTGGCAAACCTTAATTTTTTTTGAGGTTTGGAAAACTTTAATTTTTTTTTGAGGTTTGGCGAACCTCGTTGAACCTTATGATCATTGACGAAGTCCATAAATTAAAACTCATAACGTCATGTCACAAATCAAGCTTGTATTCTATCCTTGCAATTTCCATGTCCGTGAGAGCATTTTGTATGTTTATTGATGTTGATATCTTAGTATTTTATCCTATATTTCATTTTAAACTTAATATATGTATGTATATAGGTATATATATATATGTGTGTGTGTGTGTGTGTGTGTGTGTGTGTGTGTGTGTGTGTGTGTGTGTGAATCTAATTGCGAACCTCATCTGAACCTCATCAAAAAATTCGAATTCGAACTGAACCTAATCATTGCCAAACCGATACTTGAACCCAATCCATGTGACTTAGATTTGTTGTTATGTAATGAGTTAGATTAGTTTAAGTTGCTTTTGATTAGGCTAAGGTTAGTGGAATATGAAGTGTCACTTGGCAATATGAAGAGTCACTTTGATTTGGACAGATATAATGATTTTTTAAAATGGTAATCTATCTCGTTTTTAGGTATTCCCTATTTCATTGTTGGTGCTTTTAGTTTTCTGTGATTATTTTATGCATTTACAACATATTGGAGAAAGGGTGGCATGACAAAAGGATTGGTTGGCATGTGTACAACAATGAAGATTCAAACAAACACTAAGATAAAGACATCACATCCTGAAGTTGGTTTGTAGTTAGTTTTGAATTTTTATTTGTCAGTTAATGCTGTGATTTAATATTTTATGGGTCAACATAAAATTACTATTCTATTTTTCTAGGAAAAATTAGTATTTAATCAGCCAAAAATCACTGTAGAAGTGTCGTAAGAGCTATAGAATTGCCACAACAACACCAATCACGGCACCAGGGCTTAGGTACTACAATAAACACACTTCCTTGGGCTTGTGTACATCACATTAACAACATGTAGGCTTCTTGAGGTAGTTGTTCATTGCAGTGATACGAAGTTGTGGCAGTGATACAAAGTTGTGGGTAGGGCTGTAACAAGTCATATACAAGAAAAATAATTGCATACATTTCATAGATAAGGAAAAAAATGTCTGGGAACTCTTTTAGAGGTGTCAGAAGGACTGTACAGGCCTTGGGCAACAATAGGAAACTCTCAACAAGCGTGAGTAGGGTTGTACAGGACCACAGGCCCCTGGTGTTAATTGCAAACACTCAAGCAACATGGGTATGTACTATGCATTCAGGCTCTTCAATGACAAGCTTGAGAAGTTTGTCATCGACCTTGATTAGCAATAAATAGAAGTCAGATAGATAACCTAGAACAGTCTCAGGTAGGGAGAAAGAAAGGTTGAGCAGTTTGTAACAAACCTTAACCAATGAGAAACAGAGGCTGGGTGACTTGTAATAGGCAATAACAGTGAGAAATAGAGGTTGGGTAGGCAGTAGTAGGTTGTATCAGTGTTGGAAAAGGGCTTTAGGGATGCTGTAAAAGGCATCTACAGAGAGTTAACAACCATGAAAAAGTGGCATAAATAAGTACCCTTAGTAATTTCATGGAGTTCAATTAAAAGTTTATTGGACATAATTTCAGCACATAGAAGCAATATAAAATCAAATAGGAAAGCCTTTAGGCAATTGGATCTAAATGAATTTTTAGTACCTGAATTCAATATCCTCATTACACGGGAAGAATTTCAGTACAAAGTTCAAGACACAGTAGTGGTTATTAAGATGTCGATCATTGTCAGATGCTTCTGTAGTGCAAGATGCATCTCAGTATGGACAAGGGTACAACAGATACATAAAACTTCTGAGAAGTTTGGGCTTATTGCCTTGAAAGGATGTTTTTAATGCAAATGAAGGCAAGGGAATTGATTTCAGATCAATTGGTGAAATTGAAAGACATTATGGACCTGATATGGACAAGAAGTAATTGAAGAAGGAATGGTGATAATTATCTTCAAAAGTTTTCCTGTATTTCAATTTTTTCGTAGAATCTTCTAATATCACTTCCGAAACCACTGCCATAATATTTGAGTTGTCCTGTCAACTAGTGCAGTAAGTAGAATGTTATTTTCTTATTATTTTTTGTTAAATTTTATTGAAATAATTTGTTCCAATTCTAAAAGATTGAAACTTTGGCTTACAATCTTTTATATTGTCAGGTACGAGGCAGAACTTGTAGCAACTGCAGTCCAACACCTTCCAGATGATGATGATGATGCTTTTGAATAGCTTTGTTAAGATGCTTTTGCATATTTAGGGATTGGAGGATTCAATTAGTTTTGTATCATTGGAGTTTGCTCTTGAGTTCCGACATTTAATTCTGATTTGTATTTGGGGCTTAGAATAGCATTATCACATCTCTCTATATGTGATTTGGGTACTGTGCAGATGTTTTCATCAGTGGAGTTGGCTAAGCTATCTTAGTTCAACTCCATTACAGAGCTAATTTTATATGCTAAGACAGTTTTTCCATTATATACTCTTGCACATTTTGCACAAGAACTTTTTGTACTCTTCAAATATTTCAAGAATGCTCAAGTGCCTTTCGTTGTGTACTATTGGGGGAAATGCTAGTTGCGATGATTGTTGCTTGTAATATATTATGGCTTGTTAAAACTTTCTCTGAAAATTCTAGCTATGTCTGAGGATTTATTTTAACTCTGAAATTGGTTTACATAGTTGATAACTTTGGCTATAAATCCTGCCTGGGTATTCTTGTGGGTATGTTGTCTGTCGAACACATATAGGTATCGACATTTCATTAATTGGGCTCTCGATTGATTTCTGCATAAGGATTCGCATTATCTACGGTCATTTCCATTCAACAGCCTACAGATTCTTCTTTAACTATAGTAAAACTCGGAGATGGAATGCTTATCAAAGCTAAGGTAGCATCTTAAATCCAAAATTCTGACTCCCATTTGAAGTAGATATTAAAGCTTTATAAGATGGCACACTGTTGAAAAGTTGACGGTAATTAAATATGCTGGCTAGACATTGCATTTATATATGGCTGGCCATGTTAAGCTCACGTGGTCTTGGAGGAAAGTATTTTCTACTCTGTATTAATGCTGGCGTGATTTAGATTTTATAGGAGTGTTTCGACATCAATTGTTAGTCCTCACTTTTATATATTTATCACTTATATTCATGCCAATGCTGGGTAACTTTGGCTTTGAAGGAAATATTTCTATGTCGTTTTATTGCTTAAGCATCACATTTTATCTGCTGTTGGTTTAACATGTTTAATTCTCAAGCAATATTTTCTGAAGTGTTGCTTGTCTTCATGTATGTTGGAGGAAAACCACGTCAGGCATGGAACGCTGCATTGTGATGTTAGTAATTACTAGTGTGGAAATATGAATGCTGGACTCGGCGCTCCACACACATAGCTTGTTATTATTTAATTGGAAGAGTAAACCTACAGATTTACAGGGGTGCCAGGTTTTGTTGGAACACAAAGTAAAACTTGGGCGTAAATTTACTAATGAATTGAATCCCCTCTTGCTAAACAAAGGTAATACTAATAACCCATATGCGCTGGTTTCTATCAGACAGGGATTTCTATGGTGGTTTCTCTCATACACGAGTACTATTTGTGAACTTTGAATGTGAAACTACTTTGAATTATGGACAGTTATTTATTTTTAAATAATTTTTTATATTGTCTCTAGAGAGACAATAGTTTGAATTATGGACATATTGTCTCTATAGAGACAATATGTTTTTAATCTCAGCTATTGTCTCTAAAAAGACAAAAATGTAATTGTCTCTAAAGAGACAGAAATGAAGTTGTCTCTAAAGAGACAAATGAAATTGTCTCTAGAGAGACAAATCAAATTGTCTCTTAATAGACAATAATTCTTGTCTTTATAGAGACAATAATAATATGTGTTCTATATTGTCTTTATAGAGACAAATTTTTGAGACATTATATTTTGAGACACCCGCTTAGAGACAATATTTAAGACAATACACAAGTTTCTTTTTGTCTTAAGTTAAGACAACTGACTCAAATATTGTCTTAAAACCCCCCAACATGTAGTAGTGTACTGCAAGACATGTACAATTAAATTTTATGTAAATTAGATTGTTTTGTAGAATTAGATTTTATGTAAATTATTATTCATGCGGTTGTGGAAGTGGAAAAATCCATAGCATGATGAGAATGCTCGCGAGTATATTTGCTTCTATCGTGGCAAAGCTCATCGATAGTGTTTCTTCATTCAAAGAAAATAATTTAAGCATTATTAGTGCCACTTTCTATTGTACTTTTGGGCACATTACTCTCTTTTCTTTATGAATCTCTCTTTTCCAAAGAAGGAGAAAGATGGGATATTATTCATAAGGGCATCCTAAAATTGACAAATATTTTCAAAACATATTTAAAGGATGAGTTCCTTGTGACAGCGTACATAAAAATTTAAACCACTTTCTACAAAATGTACAACCAAAGGCCTCCTTATGTGTAAGCACAAAAACTCTATGACAAGTACAGGATTTCGTTGGAAGATTACGCTGCTCACACAATATTGCAAATTTGTATTATTTCCCCATCCCCTATCATTGTTGATGGAAATTTCATGAATGTTAATTTTCCCAAACCAGAGAAAGAGCAAGTTCAAACGAGGTTCATCCAATGAAGAGATATGTTCAAGCTAGGCTCCAACTAGCATGGGCACATACATTTTTGAATTTTGGATATCTTCATTATGCCACACCAAATTGAGTGTGTAAGAAATCAATTCCATCTTTCAACATATTGATTTCATTTAGAATGGATAGATAGAGAATAATAATTGTTCAAAATTGTAGAAAGTGAATGCATGTCATTGTTCTTGCAAACATTTGACTAAAAGTGGAATTATGTTTACGAAATTCAAAATTTGTAGCAACCATATCAATATGGAAAATTCTCATGTATGAACAATGAGCAAATGTTTGCAATTTTCCTTACTATAGTTTTCTATGTTTTAAAGCAACACAAAAATTGAACCATCTTGTTATTATCGCAACATTTTGTCATATTTTCTTTTGATGTGGATAAATAATAAATTTAGTATCGAATTTTCTAATCACAAAAATTTTAAATTCTCCCATAGTGGCCCCTACCTCTATAATGGCTAGATTGAGACCCCTCTTAATTAGAAAATAAGGTTATAGTAAGGTGGGTCATTTATGCACCTTAAAAACCTATAGGATCTATGCATTATTTTTAATTTCATTGCAAGTGAAAATTACATTCATTCATGGTGAAAATTACATTCTTTATATGCCATGAATACCACTCAATAGACCATCCAATGATAATTGTGTGATGATTCAGCTAGGTTTAGGAGTTTCCTCTATCTTTGGAATGGTCCTTTATGTAACACCATATTGAAGAAACCACCTTGCCTTTGTCTCTCTCTGCTTGCATTAATAATAGTTAGCCATAGTTCAAGAAAATTAGAAGCATATGAGGACATCGATTATATGTTGGACTATAAGAGATTGGTTACCTTTCTTGGTAAGTTCTGGTATCCTTCACCAAACATCTTGTCAAGCTCACTAAACATGAAAATTTGGAACAACAATCAATTTGGGAGGGTATGTGATTTTCTTTTTGCTAAAAATATTAAATAAATTACAAAACCAAATTTGAAGGAATAGAAAATCTGAAAACTCGTTGTGATATAGAAACACTATAAAATAATTCATAGATTACTTCATTCGCATATTGGGCACATGAAAGAATCGAAAATGTTGATAATACTTTTTCACAAAAATTAGGTGTGAACATCCCCCAACCCCCCCTTAATCTGAAGTGATGTTGGTGAGTCCAAGAATTATTCTGATTATTTGAAAATTTTCCTCTCCAAGATCTTTGGAGAAGATGTTTGTTATATGCTGATTTGTAAAAAAATGTCGCAACTTGATGTTGGATCAAATGATACTTTGTATTGATGTGTTT
Organism: Pinus tabuliformis; assembly: GCA_031772625.1. NCBI lineage: Eukaryota > Viridiplantae > Streptophyta > Pinopsida > Pinales > Pinaceae > Pinus > Pinus tabuliformis. Next base: position 1,713,309,089 of record CM062816.1, on the reverse strand, counting down.
GTTTCAATCATGGAACTTTATGTTCTGGGCCAACTTTATTGCAAAAGTGTTTTCAATCAAAAGAGGAGTTGAATGGATTTGTTTCTCCTACAAATCTTCCAGAATTTTTCGAAGCCACACAATTTCCTTTGTTTCTTGAGTTGCTGCCAGATATTCTACCTCAGATGTGGAATCTGCTGGAAATGATTGTTTTTGTGACCTCTAGGAGACGTCTCATGATCCAAGACTCATAACATAACCTGTAGTAGATACTACAATTTATTTATCTCCATCGAGATCTGAATCAGAGTATCCAATCAAGCTAAATGTCGCTGATTTGTGTATAGTTGGGTCTAAAGTCTTGATTTCCCCTCAAGTACTTTAGAACTCTTTAATGGTCAGAGCTAACCAGAACCACTACTAGCAAGAATATATATATATATATATATATATATATATATATATATATATATATATATATATATATATATATCTATATCTATATATATCTATATATATCTATCTATATCTATATATATATATATATATATATATATATATATATATATATATATATATATATATATATATATATATATCTATATATATATATATATCTATATCTATATATATATATATATATATATATATATATATATATATATATATATATATATATATATATATATATATATATATATATATAGATATATCAAAAGGTATTCAATAAACCTAAAACCCTAAAGAACCACTATAGTCGATATTGTAACAAGTTTCCAAAGGAAAGATGGCTTATCTCTCATAGAAGATGTTACCTCTGCAACCTTTTTTTTCGACACTCTGCATTTATAACATGACCAAAACCTGTGACAAAGCCCGCTTTAAGTTTTTTCACTTGTACATGTCAGCCAAGCATTACATCACCCCTGCTATCCCCGACTGCGCACAAAGGGATATCCCCGGGAGGCAGACTCCAGGATTTCTCTTTCAAACACTAAACTTAGCTCTATAAACTATTGGCCCTAATCTCCTTTGTCCTGAAGATGTTGGCTCAGGCTTACGACATCCTGGGTTGTTCAAATGCACACACAAGAGTTGAACCTAGCAAACAAACTCTCTGAGATTTCTTTGTTAGTTGTTGGGTCTGACTCTGTCAACTGATGACCCCAGCTCATGTTAAAATTCTTTCATGTCTTGACCTCTAGTAAGAGTCAGCGTAGACCCACATGTACTCCATGAAATCTCAACCTCCTCTTAATTAATTGGGCTCACACATTAGGTCAATCACAGTCAGCTCGACGTATATCTAAAACAACCATAGTTTTTTTCCTTTGCATGCTTCAATTGTTTTTGTAATGGAAGGTAAGGAGGTTATGAAGTGGTTAGGAGTTGGCTAGGCTGTAGAGTTGAGTTAATAGAGGCTTAAAGCCTTGAGTGCATTATTGTTCAGCGAATAAGAGTGGGTGTTCACTCTATGTCTCGAAACAAATAAAACACTATAGGTGTCAATGTATCAATTAACACATTGACTTCAATTAGAATAAGTTTCAAAATTTATTTTTATGTATATTTCTATTTTTTTAAGAAAATGGTTTTCTAAGAAAAATTGATATGTTTTGTTTTTATTTATTGTAAAAAAAAAATATTATCATGTGTTAATGGGGGTACATTAAATGTAAGTGAATAAAGTAAACTATTTCCATTATAAACATTATCACATTTAATCGAGCACATTATGTGTAGGTGCTTATTTTTCTTTAATGTGTCATTACTTTATGGTTTATATGTAGAATTATCAATATTATTGATTGTTTTTATTTTTCATATGTATGATTTGTTATGTCGAATTGTAAAGGTTGATACTTTCACAGTGGTGTGTATAAGTTGTCGAAGTGTATATATGCAATAATGATGTATGCGTCTCATATATATTTGAGTATAAATGCATAAAAATAATTTGATGTGTTAAATATTTTCATAAATAAATAATATTTTCCAATCATATTGAACCAAGAATTTTGGTTCGTTATATGGAGTGACGCTCTCTATATTAATATATCAAAACTTTTCTTCTTTTCCTCACAATGTGAGACAATCCCTTTCTCTATTTTATTTGTAGAGACGAGCAAAACTACCAATCAGCACAATTACGTTAAATTACATGATATTTTGTGCGTAAGGAAATACTTCTTTGTAGTGTTGGTAGATGTTGCTTGAAAGAAGTTGAAGGCTAACAAAGAAGGGAAGTTACCACTTCAAAAAATATGATGATGTCAAAAGATGCAACTATATAATTCAATGAAGGATGGGATATTATTCAAAATCGCATCCTAAAGTTGATAGATATTCTGAAAGAATATTTAAAAGACAAGTTTCCTGTAACACAGTATATGAACATTTATACAAATGTCTACAAAATGTGCACCCAAAGTCCTTCTTATATGTATGCACAACAACTCTATGACAAGTATAAGGTTTCATTGGAAGAATATGTGGTTGTCACAATATTACTAGCTTTAGGTAAAGTACATGATGAATTAATGTGGAAAGAACTTGAGAAATGTTGGGATATCACAAGGTGAAATTTCCCTCATTTCGCTAGTAAAATATGGAGTGATTTGTTTCTGAGAGTTGTTCTATCATGGTATCAATACTAAAAATCTCCTTGCAATATCTCATTTCAATCTCCTTTAAATATTAGCAAGAATACTCTCCTGCAATCTTTGTTTCACTTATTCATGGATCTCTTGCATGACTATAACAAAATATTCTCCTGTTGCACTCCTTTACCAAAGTTTATGTGTTCCTTCACTCATCTTGGATGCATTCCATGCATAATCTGATAAGGACTTTGATCAATTCTTATATTTGGAGAATCATTATAAGAAAATTTGGCTTGGGAAAGTAGTTGTGTTGGAAATAATACTAAGAGGGGGGTGAATCAGTATTATTAGATCAATAATTTAATTTCCCAAACAGATTTATATACGCTACTTCAACTAAGTGAACTCGTGTGTACACATGACTGTACTTAAAGAAACCAACGTATATGCAGAGACTATTGATTTAGACAGTTTATCATGTGTTGAACTTTAACCAGTATATCATAGATTTATTAGAGAGTGCAGTAAAAGTAGAATAAAGAATAAAACATAAGAAAAACACATGAACACCAAGATATAAGGTGGAAACCCAATGTGGGTAAAAACCACTTGATGTTGTCGTCTACGTATTCTTTTAATAATAAGAAAATCTGTTTACAATCTTGTACTTGTGCACACTCATACCAGTACGCAGGCACCCACCTGCAGAAGGCTACAACCTTCTCTCGTTCTCCAACTACTACTGGAAGGGAGCTACAACCCCCTAGCTCTTGTACTAGCCAATACTTTACTAGTACATAGGTGTCAGCCTACACAAAACTTCACTCTTATACCAGCGACCACGTTTCATGAATTTTTAGACTAGATACTCTTGGAACACAACACCACAATTTGAAGGCCACGTTTCATTCAATTTTCATACTGGACCCATCAACAACATCATAACTGCAATAGAATCATCAAGTACATTTTCATCAACCAATCACTGAAACTTAATCACCATAACCTGAATCTGATCATTCACAACACTCTCACCTCCTTGAAGTCAAGTATCTTCACGAGGATTTAAAATTGACGCCCATTTACCCTTTTATCATTTTTTCTTCGTAAAATATAGTTCTTTTCTAAAATAAACACGTCATTGCTGACTAGCTAATTATTTCAAAAAATGTCAAAGTGATGGGTATATAAAATAAAAAAAAAGTTTATATATATATCAAGGTAGTACAATTAGGACAATGAGCTAGACGAGCTATCCAAATGAATCCTTACAAAGACATGAATAAATACAACAAATGCCTAATACTTTGGTTGGCCATATAGCTACAATTATACCTAAAAATCAAATCTAAATCCCAATACTCAGAGCAAGATGGCATCACACATAAATGCATGAATAAATTTTAGTCGCAACCAACCATTGCCTATCCGCGATGCCAAAAAAGTGTACGTCAATAGGTCCTCACAAGTCCCAAGATGGATTCAACAATAATTTCTTCACCTTTTCTTTTTGCTTTAAATGAATCATAGTAGTATTTGCTACATATCTGGAATTTTAATATCAGTGACCTATCTTCACACACGAGAAATCCTCGAATGTATTTGCAAGTGGTTATGGATTTCTTTGGGGAAGATAATTTAGCTTAAAAGTATTCTCCAGGAAATTAGAAAGCCACACAGAAATGTAATTATGCAAACATTGATAGATGAAGCCGACACTTTTTCATCATTTGTATTGAACTGTGGCTTCTACATGCGCAAGAGGGCACCACAGTAAAGAGCATTTCTAGGAAGAGGAAACTTAGTTTTGTTGTTTAACTCTGGATTCATGACCATTACATATGTTTCCTAACCCAGCTATAGGTATCTAGAGTTTCGGCTTGGATATTCCACATGCCAACATTATCTAGAGATACTAGAAATGTTGTCCAGACATTGGGGAAAACTTGTGTTTTGGAATTCGAAACTCCATCCCCTTTGTTGTAAGTTCCTCTGCTATCTTTGATCTAATCTCCATATTCCACCACGAAAACAGAAAAGGCATATCCAGCCATGTGATAACTTCTCACAAACGTATCATTATTTTATAGAATGATTTCCATGAATCCTCTATAGTTCCCATTAATTATTGACGTATCAAGATTTGGAGTGATTTGTTTCCGAAAGTTGTTCTATGATCATGGTATCAATATTAACAAGAATACAAAGAAAAGATGGCTCATAGAAAGAAGAATGTCGTGCAACCAAATATAACTTAAGCAGATACTATTCACTTAGAAAATACAGCAACAGTGAGGCACAATCTCTCACCATTTCATCGAAATACAATGATGTTGAATACTGGATGGCAGTGACTTAAGGAGAAGCAGAGAAACACAAAGGAACTCAGATCTGAAGAAAGATAGCAAGAAAGAAAATTTCAGTGACATTTTCTCTTGATTCGGACTATGAAGGCCTCCAATTCTGACTATGGAGACAACAATATGGATTGAAGCATAAAAACCTGGACTTGGACACTTGGTGTATGGCTATTTGCAATCTGGTTGCAAGCATTAAAGTAAAGCATCTTAAGAATTATTGAAGCCATGATAAAGTAGTTCTGAGAAATGAAGAGGGAATAATGTGCTAATTGATGATAAAGCATCAATTGTTCTATCTTGATTAAAAAGAAGAGCACTATGACAGGGAGAGTCACGAACCCATGAAGACCTACCATTCATGAAGAACAGAAGCAGTTTGATAGGGGAGTCCCAGAGCACTCCTCTACCATTGACGTCAAAGGGGGAGAGAAGAAGAATATTGCCATCAATAACAAAGGGGGAGATTGTTGACATAGGTTGTCATTGATGTCAATATGGCAATATTCTAGATACTAGATGATGATATGAAGCCAAGGGGAAGTAGAGTAGATCCATGAAGAAGCAGGAGCAAGGCCATCAGAAAAGCCAAGCCATGAGTAAGAGTCTGTTATGAGAGAAGGTCATTGAAAGACATTGCAAAGCCAAAGGAAGACATTGGAGAAAAGCAGAGCTACCAGAGGAGAAAACAGAGGTATTGGAGGAGAAAACAGAGCCATATGAGGAGAAAAATAGATCTATCAGAGGCATATCATCCATATCGGGAGTATATATGCCAAGGAGTCTAATCGGGAGTAATACATACCAAAGAGCCAAAGACGAGCGAAATACATATATATGTGGAAGAGTTAAAGGAGCAGAGCTAAAGAAGAGCAGAAGCGTTAAAAGAGGCGGAGCAGTATATAACATAGGTATATGTGATATAAACTATTGGAGGCGAAAAGATATATATATTAGAGTGTTGGGTCCCTATAATACTAGTGATTACCCCATTACTATTGTAGTTATACCCCTTATTTATATTGTTGTGCCCCCATTCCCCCCATATTGTTATTAATGTGCCCATAGAATCCCTCTATTGTTATTTTTGTGGCTTTATATTATTATTGTTAGGTCGGCTGGATTATATTGTGACTCCTTAGACTCCTATATATAGAAAGGAGGTTTTGTCATTTGTATCATCCAAGAATTGTTCATTTATGTAATTCAAAGGAGGTTGACCCCTCGAAGAGGCTGAATTCTAAGGCATTGATCTATCTTTTCTATCTTTTCTTGAGCTGGTTTCATAACATTTGGTATCAAAGCTTTGGATTCTAGGGTTTCGCTGCTCCAAACAGGTCATCGTGGCATTTTCGCTATAACGTTTTTTCTGTGATGTTTCAGAAGTCACAAAAAAGCCCATTTGAGACGAAATTGCGCTGAACCTTGGGTCCAAATTTCAGAGCTTTTCGCACGATATTTTCGGAGATATGATCTGAGGAAGTTTGTGTTTTTGCAGAGTCCTGAATTACACTCAAAACAGGTGACCTGGGGAAAATCGTCATAACTTTCTTTCTGAGCATCGGATTGAAATTTCGTAAGAAGGTACAAAAAGAGGACGGACTTTAGTTTTCTTTTATATATTTTTTAGAGTCAAAAGTTGAAACAGTGACACGTGGCACTTCATACAAGTTCGCTCTACTGAACTAGTCTATAATCAGGTCACTGCGGGAGATTGTGCATAACTATTTCTTGGAGAATCCAATTTGGATTAGACTAGTGGCATTGGAAAGAGTACATAGAAGGCTACTACAGGTCACAATTTCAGAACTGGATGATTCGAAATTACAGAGATACATCAGATTCAATATCAGGCTTCTACAAAGTAAAAAAAGGTGTGTAGGTTTTTTTTTTTTATAAGATTGGTTTGAAGGAATTCAAAGGGCATAGTAAAGCATTATTATCGGTAACTGATGCCCCGAGGAAAGAAAATGCAAACACCTAGTAAGGAACCTGAAAGCTCTAGCATGACTCATGAAGAAGAGGAAGAAATGCTACATGATATATCAAAATTACAAGAACAAGTGCAACAAATGTCACGCTCACAAAAGATAACAGATGCTAAGATAAATGGCGTGGAATCTAAGATAAAGGGCATGGAAGCTAAGATGGATGATCTGAAGATAGATTTGAGGACAGATTTGAAGACAGACATGGCAGATTTGAAGGCAGATTTGACAAATTTTCTACAAGAAATACTTACTAATGGTGAAAAGGTTGTAAAGGAAACTCATGATGTGAACAAAAGAAATGTTAATCATGATTCCATAGACTCTAATGTTGGATTGAAGACCCACCATATTCCAAAAATCGATATGAGGAAGTTTGATGGCAAGGATCCCGCCACATGGATATTACAGATGGAGCAGTTCTTCGATCTCAATAATGTGCAAAACACACAAAAGGTACGTATGGAAACTTTATATTTGGAACCAAATCAGTTTGTATGGTATCAATGGCTTTGCTCTCGTAAACAATTTATCACTTGGGCAATTTTTACGGAAGAATTGATAGCACATTATGAGGATACAAAAAGCAACACTTTTTTTAGCCAATTGATAAGTCTCAAACAAAAGGGTTCAATAATGGAGCACATTGAGGAGTTCCAAAAATTGAACATAAGGGTAAAAGATATTCCAGAGGAGCATAGGATTGATGTGTTCATAGGGTCTTTAAAGGATAATATCCAACATGATGTTCGCCTTTGGGAACCTGATTCATTAGAGAAGGCATTCAGGTTAGCAAGAAAAATGGAAAGCAAAATTATGGCAACTAGGAAGCATACCACTCACAACTATAAAGACGGAAGTGTTGTTGCCCCTAGTCTTCCACAACCTATAAGGTTGACACCACAACAATTGGAAGAAAAAAGAGCAAAAGGGCTTTGTTACAGTTGTGATAGCAAATACACTAAAGGTCATAAGTGTGCTGAGAAGAAATTATTCTACATAGATTGTGAAGAGGAAGAAGAAAAGGAGCAAGAAAGGTCAAAAGAAGAGGATATACTCCAGGAACAAAGCCTAGATGAAGAACAAATAAATCCGACCATATCTTGTAATGCATTGGCGGGAATTACCACTCCTCAAACCATCAAGATAGAAGGACAAATCAAGAAGAAAAAGGTAATAGTGTTGATTGATTCAGGAAGCACCCACAATTTTATTCATTGTAGGGTAGCAAAAGAATTGAATTGCTTCCTATATCCAGCACCAGAGTGTCAAGTGATGATTGCAAATGGAGGAACAATAAATTGCTCTGGAAAGTGCCATAATATCAAGCTATCCATGGGAGAATATGTATTGACTAGCCCAATGCTTTCCATTCCAATGGGAGGTGCTGATGTTGTACTAGGAGTCCAATGGCTACAATCCTTGGGTACAATAGCTTTTAATTTTCAAGAACTTTTCATCAAATTTTCTACGGAAGGAAAGGAAGTTGAATTAAGGGGTATTGCAGGGAAACCAGGAAAGATAATCAGCTCTAATGGTATGACAAAGCTTCTAAAAAAGGAGCAAAGAGGTGTAATTGCACAATTATGTTCGCTAGATGTTTCCACATTGGAATCATCTATTTCTCCAGATCTCCAAAAAGTCCTGGACAATCATTCCAAGGTATTTGAGACTCCCAAAGGTCTCCCACCTATGCGTGATCATGATCATGCTATTCATCTGATTCCAGGAAGTGTTCCTCCAAACATCAGGCCGTACAGATATCCCTATGTCCAAAAAAGTGAAATTGAACGTATGGTTGCAGAAATGCTAGAGGCTGGTATAATTCAACCGAGTCAAAGTTCTTTCTCTGCTCCAGTAGTATTGGTGCACAAGAAGGATGGATCATGGCGCATGTGTCCGGATTATAGGGAGCTCAACAAGCTCACTATTAAAGATAAGTTCCCCATTCCTGTCATTGATGAATTACTGGATGAATTGCATGGATCAATTTACTTCACCAAGTTGGATCTTCGTTCAGGATATCATCAAATCAGAATGAAGATTGAAGACATTCCGAAAACGGCATTTAGAACTCATGAGGGTCATTATGAATTTTTGGTCATGCCTTTTGGCCTTACCAATGCACCTTCAACATTTCAAGGTTTGATGAATTCAATTTTCAAACCATTCCTTAGAAAATTTGTGTTAGTATTTTTTGATGATATACTAATCTACAGCAAGTCTTGGAAGGATCATGTTGAACATGTTGACAGGGTGCTACAACTATTGGAGGAGAAACAATTATATGCAAAAAGATCCAAATGTTTCTTTGGAGTCCAGGAGGTGGAATATTTGGGTCATATTGTATCTCATGAAGGAGTTAAGGTAGACCCTAGCAAAATTAAAGCCATTAAGGAATGGAAAATCCCCACATCCATAAAGCATCTGCGAGGATTTCTTGGGTTGACAGGGTATTATCGCAAGTTTGTTAAGAATTATGGGAGAATAGCAGCACCTCTAACAACATTATTGAAGAAAGATGCATTTTCATGGACTCCGGAAGCAACAAAGGCCTTTGAACATCTTAAAGAGGCAATGTGCCAAGCACCGGTCTTAGCTACACCGGACTTCACAAAAACCTTTATTGTGGAATGTGATGCTTCAGGAAATGGAATTGGTGCTGTTCTAATGCAAGATGAAAGACCCATTGCTTTTGAAAGTCGTCCAATCAAGGGAAAGTTTTTAAGCAAAGCTATTTATGAGAAGGAAATGTTGGCAATACTCCATGCACTTAAGAAATGGCGACCCTACCTAATGGGAAGACACTTCAAGGTAAAAACGGATCATGATAGCCTTAAATACTTTTTAGAACAAAGATTATCCTCTGAAGAGCAACAAAAGTGGGTCACAAAGATGTTGGGTTATGACTTTGAAATCATCTACAAAAAAGGGAAGCAAAATGTGGTGGCAGATGCACTCTCAAGAAAGGATGAGGATGTGGAAGCATTGTTGTGCGCCATTTCTATTATCCAACCAGATTGGATAAATGAAGCAAGGGAGGAATGGAAGAATGATGAAGAAGTGTGGGCACTTATTCGAAAGCTACAACAAGATTCCAGTACGTCTGATACATTTAGCTGGAAAAATGATTCGTTATGGTACAAAGATCGCTTATACCTCTGTAAGAATTCCCAGCTAAAACAAAAGATTCTTATGGAATTGCACACTTCTCCCTTAGGAGGGCACTCAGGATTTTTAAAAATTACCACAGGGTTAAGAAGGAATTTTTTTGGGATGGCCTTAAATCAGATATTCAAAAGTTTGTGGCAGAATGTTTGGTTTGCCAACAAAATAAAGTTGAAACAATTAAGACACCAGGTCTATTACAACCTTTATCCATTCCAAGCCAACGTTGGGAGGAGGTTTCAATGGATTTTATCACAGGTTTACCCAAGTCTGAGGGAAAGAGTGTCATCATGGTGGTAGTTGACAGACTTACCAAGTATGCACACTTTTGTGCATTATCACATCCATTTAAAGCCAGTACAGTTTCTACTGCATTTATGGAAACAATTCAAAAGCTACATGGAAACCCAAAGATTATTGTAAGTGACAGAGATCCCATTTTCACTGGAAATTTTTGGACAGAATTATTTTCTTGTCTTGGTACTCAGTTAGCTCATAGCTCATCTTATCATCCTCAATCTGATGGGAAAACTGAGATAGTAAACAAATGTTTGGAAGGATATCTTCGTTGCTTTGTATCTGATAAACAGACACAATGGGTCAAATGGTTGCCTCTGGCTGAATGGTGGTATAACACTTCCTTCCATACAGCAACAAAAATGACCCCATTTATGGCACTTTATGGGTATCAACCACCATCCATCACATCATATTTAAGAGAAAATTCTAAGGTTCAGGCAGTGGAACATCACATCGAACATCAACAACAAGTCCTCCAACTCTTAAAGGATAACCTCGTGTTGGCACAGAATAGAATGAAACAACAGGCAGATCAACATCGCAGTGAAAGAAGTTTTGATGTAGGTGATTGGGTATTCCTACGGCTACAACCATATAAGCAAATGTCCCTCAAGCAAGCTAAGAAGGATAATAAATTATCACCAAAGTATTATGGTCCGTACAAGGTGTTGCAAAAGATTGGTACTATGGCATACAAATTGGAGCTTCCTGCAGCTTCTCGATTGCACCCAGTTTTCCATGTTTCATGTTTAAAGAAGGTTATAGGCGACAAGCTCCCAGTTCAAACAATATTGCCAGAACTTGACGAGGAAGGAAAAATTATATTGGAACCGGAAGCAGTCATAGAAACAAGAACTCGACAGCTACGAAATCGATCAATTTCAGAGTATCTTATCAAGTGGAAGAACTTATCCGCTGAAGATTCCACATGGGAGGATGAGAATTTTATGCAGAAGTATCCAAAACTACTCAAGCGTTGAGGACAACACTTTTTTGAAGGAGAGGGGCATGTTGGGTCCCTATAATACTAGTGATTACCCCATTACTATTGTAGTTATACCCCTTATTTATATTGTTGTGCCCCCATTCCCCCCATATTGTTATTAATGTGCCCATAGAATCCCTCTATTGTTATTTTTGTGGCTTTATATTATTATTGTTAGGTCGGCTGGATTATATTGTGACTCCTTAGACTCCTATATATAGAAAGGAGGTTTTGTCATTTGTATCATCCAAGAATTGTTCATTTATGTAATGTAAAGGAGGTTGCCCCCTCGAAGAGGCTGAATTCTAAGGCGTTGATCTATCTTTTCTATCTTTTCTTGAGCTGGTTTCATAACACAGAGTATAGAGGCGGGGCATATATATATCGACCATATGATAATCGGTGGGTTCAGTTATGTGCCACTACCCAAAACCCTGAATTGCGATGTGTATATATATACGTGGACCCACAGACCATTACAATGTGATGTAACATAATATTGGCAGAAATCAAGTTATGGGTTAAGTTAAGAGTGGAGGAGTATATACACGGACCCGAACGGGTTATAGCAACAACCCTTAATAGCATTGCATCTGCCAATTGGGACTCTCACATCACAATATATAAAGGGTTGTCACCCTCGAACCACCGATTGCGATATATATGTATGGACCCGACGAAGGCATTAAAAATAGTGTATAATAATATCGCATCCGTCTTATCGGTACTTGCATATTGCAATACACAAAGGGCTCTCACTCCTACCAGTGCCGATTGTGATGTATGTTGCGGACCCGATGCAACATTACAGTTTGATTAATATCATATCGCATCCACAGGTGAATCAACCATCGGCCATCAGGAAGCTGCGACTGCCAATTGCAATATATGTAGGGGACCTGATATAGGAATAGATGCGGGTGTAAAGTTTTTTGAAGTCTGCCCTTTAGCGTTTCAGTCGGTTGTTTTTCATATATTCCTGTGAATTTGAATATTTGTATTGCGTGGGGTTTGATGGGAAAAATGCATTAAAAAATGCTCTCGATAGTTGAGGAGGCCTGAACGAAGCCAATTGTGATTGCGAAGGTGATGTGGTAGGTGGGGCCTCCTTGTTGGTACTATTTCTCCAATGAATTCTCCCCGGAAACAATAATGACTTGTGTTTGCATATTCTTACAAAAAAGGGGGCCTTTGTTACAGTTTTTTATGCAAAAGTTTGTTCTCTATGTATTCGGTCCTCGCCGTTGAATCAATGTGTCCCAGGAGTGTTGGTGAGCATGAAGAGACAGAGGAAGCCAAATCGTCAAAGAGGACAAGCCAGTGCAGAGGAAGCCAAAGTGCTTAAGAGGACAAGCTAGCGCAGAGGAAGCCAAAGTGTCGAAGAGGCTAAGCCAGCGCAGAGGAAGCTATAGCGAGCATTGAGGAAGCTGAAGGGGCAGTAGAAAGAGGAAACCAATGGTCAAAGGCATCAGGAAGATACAAAAACAAAGAATAATGAAAGTTTGTGTTTTTTGTTGAAAACGTTGGAGGAAACAGAGGCAGTGGTAAGGTCCAGCAGAACAGAAAATGGTCGAAGGACCAACAAGATAGGAGGCATTCGAAGGGTGTGCTTCTCAGCTAATCAGGTTACCCTGTGAAAGAATCAATTAGGTAAAAAATGAAATTTGAAGAATAATTATGTGATGTAATGAATAGAGTTTTATCTAACATGGTTTGAAGGGAAAAGTAGTTAGCAGAGAAATAGTTATGATGAAGCATTTACTGTGAGAGTAAGAAGAGATGCTTGAACAGAAAGTTGGTTCTTATGAAGAGCTTAGTGCAACTAATAGTAGACTCACTAAAGTTGTGTGGAGACATTATCAGAGTTCATCTATTGGAGACTCTATGTGGACAGTATGAAGAGTTGCAAAGACTCTTTCCTAAGAAGTCTAGTTGTCATTGATGTTGTAGCATGGAGGCTATAGTGAAGCTATAAATACACAGAACTCAGTAAAGAAGAGTTCTAAGAGCAGAACATTATTATCAAACATGCCTTGACAAGATTGGGTCGAAACCCTTGGGGTTGGTGCCTCAGAAGTAAGAAGGATTGGAGTCCTTGGTGTTGATGCCTCAGAAGTAAGAAGGATTGGAGTCCTTGGGATTCGTTCCTCAGAAGTAGAAAGGATTGGTGTCCTTGGGACTGGTGTCTCAGGAACTGGAAGGATTGAAGTCCTTGGGAGTTGGTGCACCTAAGTCCAAGATTGTTACCTTGGTGAAACAAGTTGGAGCTTTGGAGGTTGGAGCCTCACAAAAGTCCAAGTTGGTGCTTGGAAACTGATTCCAACCACTTATATATTGTATCTATTTTATAGCAAAGATTATATTAATAAAATCATTGATACTTTTTGTTCATCTTGTGTTCTGAATATCAATGTTTCAAATGGTAAAATAATAGTTTAAAAAGAAATACTTATTCACCCCCCCCCCAGCATTTCCAACAAAACCATTGTCAAATTGGTATCTAACCAAGCCTTCTAGGGCTCCAGAGTGTTTGTTCCAACCTAGCTTATAGGACTAGTATCTCAACCTACTGTTGCTACTGGGCTCCACAACATTTGTCCAACCAAGTCTCTATGACTAGTAATTGAACCCACCACTTTTCTAGGCTTCCAGAGTGTTTGTCCAATTAGGGCTTCTAGGACTAGTAAGTCAACCCAACAATGGCTTCCAGAGCGTTTGTCCAACAAGACTTCTAAGACAAGTAACTCAACCCAAGTTGTTATAGGGATACGAGAGCGTTTTTCCAACCAAGGCTCTAGGACTAATAACTCCTAGAGCCTTATTGCTCAATTTTATTTCTCGTTTGATGATAACTTTTTCTCTAGAAAGTGCATTGGACTACTTTGGTCTATCCTAACTTTAAAGTACCTCCTTATGAGATATTATCTACATTTTTTATTACAGGTAAAATTTCTTCCATTTTTTTCATATGTAGATTTCATCAAGTATTTTCCTTGAATTTTTTGCTTTCAAAAGAAAAACATACCTCTTCTTGTGTTAATACTACTACAATTTCTTCTCCTGATGCATCACATTCTATTATGAATGTTTTACCAAAATCATGTGTTTCCCAAATTAGTGTAGAAGGCAGAATCCTTTAATAGAGAGAATACCAAAGTAGCCTCACAATCATACAAATGATTTTTCATCAAGACAGGTATGAGTGGGTCCACAATGCAAGCATAATATTTTTTTAAAATTCAATAATGTCTTGTGAGTCAAAAAAATCCTCTAAATCTCTTTATGTTAGAAATAAATACCATTTTGCAATAACTTGGATCTCTTAAGGGTCCACCTTAACTCCTTCCTTTGAAACAATATGACCCAAATACTCTACTACTTATTTCCCAAACCCTATTTATGATATTTTTACATAAAATTGATTGTTCTAAAGAATTTGTAGAACTTTGTCCACATGCTTAATATTTCTTCCCTTTAAGAAAACCAGCATAAAATTTCTAAGAAAGGGTTGCAAAAAATTGTTCACAAGGCTTTGAAAAGTAGAAGGATCATATAGTCAAGCCAAATGGCATGACCAAGAACTCATTGCACATCATGTGTTCTAAAAACAATTTTTAGAATGTCTTCATTTCTTAATTTGATTTTGTGGTATCCGAATTCAAGATCAAGATTTTTATAATAAGACACTCTGTAAAGCTCATTTAATAGCTCGGCAATGATGAAAGATATTAAAACCAATGCCTCTTGAGTCATTCAAGCTTACTAAGGAAACTACGACCATTGAGGTAGTTATGAGATTTTTCGCAGACCTCCAAAGGTGCAAGACTCATTTGAGGAACTAGATACTAGAATCCCAATTTTTGTACATTGTTTCATCACAAATGTTCCATTAACTACATCATTCATACCAAATTGCAATATTTGGCTTGAGGATAAGCCAAATATTAATGTTGCAGGGATATTGGCACAAGGGGAATATTGAAGTTTTGAAAGTATTAAAAAGTCATAATAGATGTGTAAAGGAAAGGGATGTTGCATTCAGTGAAGGAAATACACTCCACAAAGACATATTGCATAGGACTCTACACAATTGAGTAGGATATACTCTGCAGGCATATGATGAAGCATGAATACCTGTAATGAATTGTAAATCAATTGTATTGATCTTGTAACCAACTTATAGGTAGGTTAGTGTGATCTCCACAAAAACCACACTTATAAAATGATGTAATAAGATAGAGATAGAAGAGGCATATCATTTTGCAAGAGATTATTTTTTCATTGTAGAGTTCTTTCAACATTGCAGAGCTCTCTAAGTATTCTAATAGAGGTTAGACTTGTTAGCTATTTTTAATATATATATCTCAATTTTTACAGGAATTAATGAGAGATATATTTATTTTCAAATTTTATAAGTCCCTTTTGTCCTATTGAATGTATTTTTAACCTTATTACTATAATCTTTTAGGGATTTTTAAAGAATGTTGATATGAATGTTTAAATGTAGTTGTAATTGTGAATGTTTACTTTTGATTGAAAGGTTCTTGTTGTTAGCCTAGTTTCTCTATCCAATATGTGGGTGGGTTGGCCCACCAAATCTAATGTTATATAAATAAATAAAGAAGGGATATTTATTGACTAGTCCTCCATCTAATAAAGAGGAGATATTTATTGATGATTCCTCCATAATTGAGTAGGAAAAAAGAGTTGGGTACTGTAAAGTACCTCCTTGAAGTCAAGTATCTTCACGAGGATTTAAAATTGATGCCCATTAACCATTTTATCATTTTTTAGTCGTAAAATATAGTTTTTTTCTAAAATAAACACATCATTGTTGACTAGCTAATTATTTCAAAAAATGTCAAAATGACGGGTATATATATAAAAAAAAAGTTTCAATATATATATATATAAATGTCAAAATGACGGGTATATATATAAAAAAAAAGTTTCAATATATATATATATATATATATATATATATATATATATATATATATATATATATATATATATATATATATCATGATAGTATAATTAGGACAACGAGCTAGACGAGCTATCCAAATGAATCCTTACAAAGTCATGAATAAATACAGCAAATGCCTAAGACTTTGGTTGGCCATATAGCTACAATTATGCCTAAAACTCAAATCTAAATCCCAATACCCAAAGCAAGATGGCATAACACATAAATGCATGAATAAATTTTAGTAACAACCAACCATTACCTATTTGCGATGCCAAAAAAATGTACGTCAATAGGTCCTCACAAGTCCCAAGATGGATTCAACAACAATTTCTTCACCTTTCCTTTTTGCTTTAAATTAATCATAGTAGTATTTTCTACATATCTGGAATTTTAATATCACTAACCTATCTTCACACACAAGAAATGCTCGAATGTATTTGCAAGTGGTCAGGGATTTCTTTGGGGAAAGCTAATTTAGCGTAAAAGTATTCTCCAGGAAATTAGAAAGCCACCTAGAAATGTAATTATGCAAACATTGATAGATGAAGCTGACACTTTTTCATCATTTGTATCGGACTGTGGCTTCTACATGCGCGAGAGGGCACCACAGTAAAGAGCATTTCTAGGAAGAGGAAACTTAGTTATGTTGTTTATCTCTAGATTCATGACCATTACATATGTTTCCTAACCGAGCTATAGGTATCTATATTTTTGTCTTGGATATTCCACATGCCAACATTATATAGAGATTGTTATGAAACCAACTCACAAAATGATAGAAAAGATAGATCAACGCCTTAAAATTCAGCCTTTACATTACACAAATGAAAAATTCTTGGATGATACAAATCACAAGACCTCCTTTCTATATATAGGAGTCTAAGGGGTCATAATATAATCAGAGCTGACATAACAATAATAATGTAAGGGCACAATCATAACACTAGTGGGCTTCTATGTGGCACGATAATAACAATATTGGGACTACATGGGTACAACAATATAATAAGGGGGTTTCACTAATAACAATAAGGGGTTACACTAGTATTATAGGGGCCTAACATGTCCCTCTCCTTCAAAAGGTGTTGTCCTCAATGCTTGAGTAGTTATTGCTGCTTCTGTATAAAATTCTTGTCCTTCCATGTGGAATCTTTAATGGGTAAGTTCTTCCACTTAATGAGATACTCTGAAATTGATCGATTTCATAGCTATCGGGTTCTTGTTTCTGTGACTGCTCCAGGTTCCAATATGATTTTTCCTTCCTCTTCAAGTTCTGGCAATATTGTTTGAATTGGGATATTCTGCAACTTTTGAACAAGTGGCCACACTTCTTTGTCCTTATTCCATTCATCCCTCCCTTCATTTATCCAATCTAGTTAGGTAATAGAAATAACACAAAACAATTCTTCCACATCCTCATCCTTTCTTGAGAGTGCATCTGCAACAAAAATTTTCTTCCCTTTTCTATAGATGATGTCAAAGTCGTAACCCAACATATTTGATACTCATTTTTTTTGTTCTTCTAAAGATAATATTTGCTCTAAAAAGTATTTAAGACTATCATGATCCATTTTTACCTTGAAGTGTCTTCCCATTGGATAAGGTCACCATTTCTTAAGTGCATGTAGCATTTCCAACATTTCCTTCTCATAAATAGCTTTCTTGAGATGTAGTCGTAAAAATACCCAATCACCTACGTCAAATGTTTTTTCACTACAATGTTGATCTACTTGTTTTTTCATTTGATTCTGCACCAAAGTTGTGTTATCCTTTAAAAGTTGGATAACTTGTTGTTGATGCTCAATGTGACCTTTCACTGCTTGAACCTTTTTCTTTTTGATATGTCCTTCTATCTTGAGAGTTTGTGGAGTGGTAATTTCTTCCAATGCTTTAAAAGATATGGTCAGATTCATTTCTTGATGCTCGATGTGATCTTTCACTTCTTGAACATTTTTCTTATTGATATGTCTTTCTATCTTGATAGTTTGAGGAGTGGTAATTCTGGCCAATGCATTACAAGATATGGTTGGATTCATTTCTTCTTTCTTGATGTGATCTTTCACTTCTTCAACCTTTTCCTTCTTGACATGTCCTTCTATCTTGAGAGTTTGAGAAGTGGTAATTCTTGCCAATGCTATACAAGATATGGTCAGATTCATTTCTTATTTCTCTGGGGTTGGGTCCTGGCATATATCCTTTTATTTTGATTTTTCTTGATCCTTTTCTTCCTCCTCGTCATACTCTATCTAAAATATTTTCTTCTCAGCACACTTATGACCTTTAGTGCATTTGCTATCACAATTGTAACAAAGCCCTTTTTCTCTTTTTTCTTCCAATTGTTGTGGTGTAACCCTTGTAGGTTATGGAAGGCTAAGAGAAACAACAGCTCCGTCTTTATAGTTGTGAGGGTTAAACTTCATTGTTGCCATAATTTTTCTTTCCACTTTGTAACAAAGCCTTTTTTCTCTTTTTTCTTCCAATTGTTGTGGTGTTTCTCTAAAGAAGGTGTTGCTCTTTGTATCCTCGTAATGTGCTATCATTTCCTCCGTGAAAATTGACCATGTAACAAGTTGTTAATGAGAACAAAGCCCTTTATACCATAAAAATGATCTTGTTCTAAATATGAAGATGCAATACATACCTTTTGTAACAGTTGTATGCCTATAGAAATTTCTCATTTCCCACCCCGGTTTTCAGTTTCTCCTTATTTCTCCCATATAGTTAAATGCCCTTTCCCATAACCATACATTTAACAAGCTGAAAAAAAATAAATTTACTGAAAACACAAATTCTGGAAATTTTACAGAATGTTGGAAATTGCAGAAATAAAAATCAGCAGTAATAAACAGCCATTAAAACACATTTAAACACTGAGATTTTTGGTCAATGTGACCCTGGAAAAACCCCCTACAACTCTTGGGGAAAACCAGTTTGAGAGCTCTTCTTTATTTCTGGAAAATGCCTTTTTACAGTAAGAGAAATATTCAGTGAAAATTAGCAAACAGACTTTTACAACTTATCTCAGCCTTGCTGATACTCCGCTGCTGATACACCGCTGTTGTTGCTGATACACAGCTGCTGATACACTGCTGCTGTTGCTGATACACCACTCTGTTGCTGATACACAGCTGCTGATACACCGCTGCTATTGCTGATACACCGTTGTTGTTGCTGATACACCACTGTTGTTGCTGATACACAACTGCTGATACACTGTTGCTGTTGCTGATACACCACTATTGTTGCTGATACACAGCTGCTGATACACTGCTGCTGTTGCTGATACACTACCCAGAAATCTCCCTTGCTCTCTCGCTCTCCTTCTCTCAATCTGCTCATGAAAGAATTGAATCGAATGTGATATTTTCCTCCTTTTCCTCCCTTAATATAACTCTAACTGACTCTTGGGTGATCTAAGTGACTTTTGGGTGATCTCTAAATCCAATGGCTGAAATAGATTTAGATCAATGGTTGAGATTAAATGCTCATTTAAATCTCACTTTTATTTTTTAATTCACCCCACTTTAATAAAGACCCACTTAGTCATTTATTTCCAAAGTCACTTTTCCTTTCTAATTTTTCATTGACTTTATAAAAGTCACTTTAAAATTAGACTTAGTAACTTTATCACTTAAAGTCACTTTTAAATTAGATTTAACTTTATAAAATTATAAAGTCACTTTAGGAGAAAAATTAAATTCTTTTGGACACTTTTCCCTAGGCCAAAGATCAAAGCCTAAGGGAACCACCTGTCCTCCGGTACCAAATTTCAACACTCCCTCTTACCGAGGAAGGTGTTCCTCACCACACCCATCTTGTCTCTGAAGTAGACATGCTTGCCCTGTGGTAAGGCTTTGGTAAGGATATCTGCAACCTGCTCATCAGTGGAAATATACTCAAGCTTCACAACTCCCTTCTGAACATAGTCTCTGATGAAATGATATATGATCCCGATATGCTTTGACCTGTCATGAAATACTGGATTCTCCGTGAGTTTAATGCAACTCTGATTATCACAGTAAATCACTGAAGGTCTCAACGGCTGACCAAATAAGCCAAACAACATCTTGCGAAGCCAGATAGCCTCACAACTAGCTAGACTAGCTGCCATATACTCTGCTTCCACTAAACTCAGTGCTACTGACTGCTGCTTCTGGCTGAACCATGAAACTACTGCTGAACCCAACACAAAACAACACCCTGAAGTGCTCTTCCTATCAGAAGCATAACCTGCCCAATCAGAATCAGTTTATCCTACCAATCTCACTCCATCTCCCTGCCTGTAGTCCAGACCATAATCCATTGTCCCCTGCAAGTACCGCAAAATGTGTTTTGCAGCCACCCAGTGAACCTTCCTAGGCTCACACATAAACTGACTCATCGTGTTGACTGCAAAACAGATATCTAGTCTAGTGCTGACCAAATACATCAAGGAACTAATCAGCTGCCTGTACAATGTGGGATCCACCAACTCGGAATCTGAAGCATGAAGCTTCTTCCAGTTGGTGATCATCGATGTTGACATGGGTCTACAATCCTCCATGTGGAATCTGCTAAGGATGTCCACAATATACTTCCCCTGCCCCAGGAAGAAATGCCCCTCCTCCTGCCACACCTCCAAACCCAAAAAGTAATGCATCAAGCCGATGTCCTTCATCTCAAACTCCGTCACAAGATCTCTCTTGCAGTACTCTATGAGTCTCTCTACACCTGTAATGATCAAGTCATCCACATACAACACCAGAATGAGAGGCTCCTCACCAATCACAATAAAGTAAAGGTTCGGATCTGCCTCACTCTTTGTGAAACCCATCCCCTGCAAATATGTATCTATCTTGGAGTACCAAGCTCTGGGAGCTTGCTTCAGGCCATAAAGGCCCTTCTTCAGTCTGCACACATGGGACTCCTTCCCATGCACCTCAAAGCCCTGTGGCTGCTCAATGTACACCTCCTCCTGTATGAAGCCATTGAGAAATGCAGTCTTCACATCCATCTGGTGGATCTTCCAACCCATCTCTGCTGCTATCGATATAATGGAGCGGATCGAAGTATATCGAGCCATGGGAGCAAAGGTCTCCTCATAATCAACTCCCTCTACCTGGGCGAACCCTCTAGCCACAAACCTCGCTTTGAATTTCTCAATTCTCCCATCTGCAGCATGCTTTACCTTGTAAAGCCATCTGGAAGTAACCACAGATTTGCCCTCAGGCCTCGGCACCACCTCCCAAACATTATTCTTCATGATAGAAGAATACTCCTCCTGCATGGCCTCTCTCCAGACCTGCTGGTTAGCTGCCTCCTCATAGCTAGAAGGCTCAGAGTCAAGGATGCTGGTAACCATCGCCATATAGCTATAAAACCTCTCAGGTGGTCTACTCTCTCTGACTAGCCTCTTCGGCTCAACAACAGATGTGGCATCTCTCAAGGTGTCCTGAAGCCACTTGGGCTTTCTCTTCCCTGAGCATGCTTCTCCCATAGGAGAATGAAACTCCTCCTCATCACCATCAGTAGCCTGAACTCCTGACTGTTTGTCTACTGTCCTCCTGCCTGCACCTGAACCTATAGAAGCTGAGGCACCGTGTGAACTGTCCATCAATGGACTCCCTAGTGAACTGCTCTGCATGCTTCCCGGAGCACCACCCCTCTGGCTCGGCGAGAAACTGCTCACTGACGGACCTGACATCCTCATAGATGTACCTCCGGATCCTCCTGATCCCTGCCCACTGGATCCCTGCGACTGACTCAACTACTGCTGAGGGTTTGGCTAATCCAGATACTCTAACTCCCGTGACCTCCTAAATGCCTTATCCTCCTCGAACTTCACATCCCGTCTGACAACAACTCTCCTCTGTGCAGGAATGTAAATCCGAAAGGCCTTTGAGGTCTCACTGTAGCCCACAAAGATACCCTTCTCTGTGGTGGGCTCTAGTTTGGTCCTCTTCTCCTTGGGTATATAGGATTATGTAATGCATCCAAAGATATGAAGATGACCAATATCAGGCTTCTTCCCAGAGAAAGCCTCCTCCGGAGTCATGTGCCCCAAGGCACGATGCGGACTCCTGTTCTGCAAGTAAACAGCTGTGTTGCGGGCCTCTACTCACAAGAACAAGGGCAACCCCTGATCATGTAACATGGCTTTGGCAGCCCCTATGATGGATCTGTTCTTCCTCTCCGCAACCCCATTCTGCTGGGGTTTGTAAGGAACTGTGAACTCCCTCCTAATGCCTGCCTCCACACAATAGTCAACAAACTCTCCAAGGGTGTACTCTCCTCCATTTTCCGACCTCAGGGACTCGATCTTTCGACCTGTCTGAGTCTCCACAAGAGCTCTGAACTCCTGAAACTGCTTGAAGACCTCACTCTTGGTCTTCAAAAAATAAATCCAGGTCCTCCTGGAGTGATCATCGATGAATAAAACATAGTACTCATATCCACTCAAGGAAACATGAGACATCCGACCGCTCACATCGGAATGAATCAAATCAAGTATCCCCGTCGCTCTGCTGTCACTGCGGGGAAAAGGGGATTTGGAAAACTTGCCCATCGCACAACCTCTGCAAGTATCAAAGTGATCAGTACTGAAATTTGGCACACCTGTAGTGATCTCCCGCAATGTCCTCAAGGCTCCATGATAAATATGTCCCATCCTGCGGTGCCAAATCTCACACAGCTCAGAACTGCTAGCTCTGATGTCGGTACTACTACTCAATTCCAAAAGGGGCTGGAATGCAAACTTGTACACCTTTGCATGGCGTACACCTATCACTCTAGCTGAATCAGCTGGAGTGCCCCTGGGATACATCAACACCTGTCCTCCCCTGAACAGTACCTAATATCCTCTATCCTCCAAAGCTGAGATGGATATGAGGTTCTTCCTCATCCCTAGCACATAAAGAACCTCTGACACCTTCAAGGGAGGTTTGGACTCCCTCTGAAATGTCACTGTCCCCACCCCGACTGCTCTAACAACTCTGTCATCACCGAGTACTACCTCAATATCAGTGCCACTCTCTGAAAGCTCTGAGAAGAACTCACAGACTCCTGTCATATGACGTGAAGCCCCACTGTCCACATACCAGATACCTGAAGATGCTCCGCTAATCGAGGGAAAAGCATGCTCCCTCTGAACCTGTGTGGCAGGTGATCCTGCACTAGAGGACTCACACGTAGTGAACGCAAACTCTCGGTCAAAATGACCAGCAAAGTCCTCAATCTCTGTTGAAGCTGCCACGTCCTGGTTCTTCCCCTTCTTCTTCTTCTTCTCCGGACACACAACTGCATAGTGTCCCATCTTTTGACAATTCCAACACTTCACCTTGGAATAGTCCTTCTGTGTGTTCCCCATTTTACCTTTAGCTTTGCCTTTCTTGCCTCCTGCCACCAGTGCTACATCCTAATCCTGCTCAACTGGCTTGGCTGCTCCAAGCTGACCTTTCATGATCTCTTTCTGAATGCAATCATCCCAAAACCTCTCCCATGTGGGAAGGGTCTCACGTGCACAAACCCCATCAGCAAAGTTCAACCATGAACGGGAGAGGCCATTTACTGCAATTCGCACCAACTCAGTGGGTGGAATGGCCTCTCCAATCACTGCCAACTCATCTCTCACATTAGTATTCTTTGTGAGATATCCAGCTGCACTATCATTACCCATATTAATGTTCTTCAGCTTCTCCTTCAGGACCATCTTCCGGTTCTCATTGGTACTCTGGTAGAGATTGGACAATGTTGTCCACATCTCATGGGCATTGCTCTTTCCTCTCACATGAGGAATGCAATGGTCTTTGATTCCGTCTAGAATCAGCCTCTTACCCTTGTTGTTCTTTTTATTATAAGCTGTCAACTGAGTAGCATCAGTAGGCACAACAACAGGGTTCTATGTGGTATGCACCATGATATCCCAGGCTTCTGCCTCCTCAAAGATACTCTGCATTCTCTCCTTCCAAACACTGTAATTTATATGCCCATCCAGCCTATCCTCCATGTTGTGGGGAAAAGTATCCAACACGGAATGACCCTATCCCACTCTAAGGGTGATAGTTCCTTAGCAACAGTCAAAGCAAAGCTATCTAAGATTACTTCTTTATGACATGCAAAAGAGGAAAGGAAGAGATCCACTTACCGATGTCTTGCGCAAATGGTCAATCCAATCTTCCCTCTTTGCCGCTTGCTCCCAGCTCCTTGTCTTCTCACGGGCCCAGCTACACAAGATCCTGCAAACAAGACGAGAAAAGGAAACTACAAGAAGCATGCATTCATAATTGATTCAAGGATTAGCATAAATCAAATACGCAAGTAAGACAATACATCATTGAAACACATGCGAATAGAAGAACCTCAAATGATTTATTAATGGAAGAAAGTAAGGTTCAGGCGATGATACAACCATAAGAGGCCCAATCCAGCATCACCTTCCCGACGGAAAGAAATCTCCTCTTCACCTCCCTCAAGCAATCACCCAATACTCTCAACTGTAAACCAACAACAATTCTTTGCACAAAATTCCGGCCTCCCAGATCCCATGGGATGAGATCCTTATATAGAGTTTTGGAGTGAAGATAAGTCATCTTGATGTGTGACTGTTGTCCTCTTCAACCCCAGTTGTTCTTTAGTTCTTGAGTCCACTCGGAGATTCTACCTTCCACTTGGAGTTTTAGAACCTCTTTACTCATCATTAGGCGAATCTTCTGATCCAAGTGTCAATTTGGAAGCTTCCTGAGCACTGGCACATTGAGGAAAGATTCCTCCACATGTCCAAACTCGCTCAGCGCAGGTAGCCTTTGATGAAGTTGACATTCAGCGCAGGTACACCATGGAGCAGTTGACATTCAGCGCAGATGCTCAGTGGAGCAGCTGCTTTGATCCAAAATTGACCTGTTTTTGAGTATTTTTCAGTGGAGACCTGATATGAAGTGCTGTGGTTTGCTGACCTTGTTCCTCTAGGGGTAGGAACAACATGTTTAGGGACTTTGGATCCCTTAGATTATTGACATTTCATGCTCTATGCTGTAAGGCACAAAAATGTCTATAACAGTTGCCCCCTAAAGTATGAGGTCGTTTATCGGGTGAAATTCTTTATTAGGAGGATCCGAAGTTCATTCAATCATCGGGAGGTGACCTGTAACAAAATACAATACAATACATTATTTTTCATACTGCTTTCATGATCTAGCTGATGTGGGCATTTCCCATGCTCAGCTTTATAAATACATTTTCTGTACATAAACAGACGATCGTCTGATAGTAGACTGATAATTCTCTGCTTAAATTATCATCCTTTTAGTAGGATGATCATCTGCTGCACATGTCTATGTCTTTATCTCCTGAATATATATCACAGCCCGGATGGATGAAACTAGATCCGGGGTCTTCAAACTTGTCCGATCTTCACTCTAAGTACAGGTCGATCCATGTGAGAATTCCTTGGAGTCGAACATGGAAAGACATCGCTTGATTACCAGTCAATAATGTAAACTGTTAACAAGCGCGAGAGGAATCACCGATAATGATGATGACCCTCAAGGTACTACAGCACAATTCACGTGGCATGAATATAGGATTTGGCATCGAACACCACGCAAAGTCTCCCGGTCGAAGGTCATTAATGTATACCTGTCGCCGGAAGTGAGAAACTTGCCATTGAGGCATGCAAGCTTCAAAGTACTGAGGGGGTGTCCCTAGATCAACTTCTTGGATAATGAGTTGATGTCGACAAGAAGCGATCTGTCAAAGGAGGGCCTTAATGAATCCCACATCAGTGACACGGAATGGAGCTAGTAATTGTGATGATGGTGAAAACGATCTGTGAAATATGATTCAGGGTGGCGGTCATGAAAGGATGAAAGATGATGTATGGCAGTGGATGGGACCCGGTTGACACTCTCTGAATGACATCTCTTGAACATATAACGACACTGATGTGATGGATCGGTAGCATTATCCCAAATGTGGATGGTATGGCGAGACCATGGTGAAGGGACTGGTGAATGAAAACAACCCAACCCGATGTTTTTACGGAGGCAAAAGTGTCATGTTCAAGAGCGACTTGCTACCATTAAGCTTTGAGGTTCTCCCAATTTTTCCCCAGTCATTTCTGACCAGTACCTCTTTATTTTTGTCAAGCTTGAGGAGGATAACATATGCTTGTTCTATAACCTGCCCTTCGGGCAAGCCCATCGCTATGTTTTAACGAGCCTAGCGATAGGGAAACTCGTTCTCGTCTAAAGACAAGTTTGTCGCTATTCAATATTTTTAACGAGACCAGCGACAAAGACAACTCCATCCTTTTCATTTTTAGAGAGTCTAAAAAGGGTACATAAAGTCAACTCCAAAGGTCCTTTTTCGTCATCTAATCCCTTAAGTCCAAAAAAGTATAAAACAATACAAAAGGGATGAATGTTCGATAGCTTTATCGAGCTGAACTAGACAAGTGCTCGATCTTTTTGTGCAATAATCCCTCAGGTCCAAAAAGATTAAAATCTAGAGGAGGGATAGCTCTTCTAGTCCTTTTAACGAGCTGGAAGGCCAAAACTTGGCAAACTTTTCATATTTTACGAGTCAGTGAAAAGAGCTCAAAGAAGACTCGTATTTTGAGGAACGAGTGATAAACAGGGATAGCAGCAGATTCCAGGTACAGGTTGGAATTTTCCAATCACGGCAGTGTCACAAGGATGGCTAGGTGAAATCACTCTTTGCAGCTGTTCCTCAAAATAGGTAAACAATCAAGTGGATGTGAATGATCGGCCAAATGAAAAAGTGGAGGTGACGGTGCAAACACGACCAAGGCTTTTTATGGCTGATGAATTTACGGTCTCAAATGGTTATTTACCGGTTCATTTTTTCTGGATGAGCTCGAACTCTGGAGGAAGCTTGCTCACATGTGCATTTATTTTTTTTAACGAGCATGAACTCTTGCTAAAACTGCTCGGTTTTGCGTTTATTTTTTAACGAGCATGAACTTTGCCAAACTGCTCATGTTTTTTTTTTTTTTTTTTGCATGCCCCCAGCATCATAATAACGCATGTCAAAGGATGGTGCCCCCCAAGCTTCATTGCATTCAACTTGGTGGTTGGAATGAAGGTTTACCTTTGAATTTTGAAAAGGGGATTTGTTTCATTTTTTAATGAGGTTGACACAGTAAAAGAACTATCCTCATGACTCCTTGTTTCATTTTTTAACGAGGTTGACACGAGATAAGAACTGTCCCCGGGGCCCACTGTATTTATAGTATTTCCATTAGGGTGATGATCCACGCTGAAAAAATGTTTAGGAATCTTCCGAATCCATTAGATATAGAAGATTTCATATTGTAGGTTTCCACTGTGGCCACTTCTGCTAGATTACTTGCAGGTGGTAGGGCAAAAGTACCCATTAAGGCAGGGTCTTTTAGGAGACCTACTCCAATATTTTGAAGCGAATGATCGCTTTCATGGATCATTGGGCTGCTTCCCGTAACTTGTGAACTGTTGGGGAGAAATGTTTGTTGGTCGACGATTGTAATTCTTCCTTGAAAGGGAAATGCAATCTTCCTGAAATAGGTCGACACTACTGCGGCCATGGCATATATCCAGGGCCTTCCCAGTAGGATGTTGTAATCGAGGTTTCCATCGATTACTTCAACATCAACTTCTACTGTTTTGCCCCCCAGTTCAACTTGCAAGTTACTTAAAATCCTGTATGGAGTGTATGATCGTCCATCAAATGCTTTTAAGGTCGTTGACGATTTCGACAAGGGTGGTGAGCCTAAATTTTTCCAGCAACTCATCGACATAAGACATGTAGATGCCCCCTCATCAATAATTGTTCGATGAACAGTTTTGTTGAGGGCTTTCACTTGAATAAGGAAAGCTAGTTGAGCTGGTATCTGAGGGTCATATCCTTTATGATCAAAGGCCACAAGATTGGAATCCATTGGGCCAACCCCACCTATGGCTGATAATAAAGCTTGCTCTTGGGAGGTGCAATTTTGTGCTACCTCAAGTGTCGACATAGCGGACGACGATTGGGCCAAGTCCTCTATTATATTATAATCCTGTGTTATTTTTTCATGAGGATTAAATGTCGATTTGTGTACTACTCCCTTTGGCGACTTTATCATTGGTTTAGGAATGATGGGTGGCACAACTTTGGTCAAAGTTGTTGTTGAACTACTAGGTTGTTTATTTGCCTTGTTGTTCAACTGCTTTGGATTCCTGTAATCTTTATTCCTTGTCAAAGCATTATTCTGCTGCTTTGAGGTAGACAACATAAGCACTTGGGATCGGGAAGCATTTTGATTAGCAACCAGATTTTGTCTTGGATTAGGAAACGGATCAGTCAATACTGCTGGGGTTTTTGAACTCTTGAAGAGTTTCTTAACTTCAGCTATATGTGGACAATCTTTCGTCCAATGATCCTCATCGCATATATGACACCCGGTCGGGGGTTTCCCTTTCTTTTTCTTTTTCTTCTTGCCCCCTGGTTGTTTCAGTTGTTTGCCCTTGTCGGTCGACATGGCATTTACTTCTGAGGCAAGAAATTCTTCACTTGCATTTTGAATAGAAATTTTGTGTTTGCCAGTCACGCCATTGCTGGCGTGAGAGTCAGTGTTCAATTTAGGAGGGGGAGGAATTGAAAATTCAGGTCTGGGGGCGTCAGGTATTTTGTCGTAGAGCGTGCCAGACTGAGTATATACTAAGTCTAAATATTGAGCGCGAGCAATGACTTGCTCCTCTGTTACGACTCCTCCCTTGGCCACATCTTCCGTTATAGCCGGAAGTAACGACTTTATAAACCATTCAGCTAACAGCTGATCGGGAACGTAAGTTTTCACCATCCTACGACGACGACGCCACTCATGTATATGATCAGATATGTGAGTAGCTGTCGTTTGTTTGAAGTTGGTCAGTATTTCGGTTCCTGTTTCATACCTGATTGGTAATTGAAAATGGGTTAAGAAAGTCGTGGCTAAGGAGCTGAAATTGTCGAAAGAGGCTCTTGGCAATTCAATGTACCATTTAGCCGCTGGACCTGTCAATTTCCTCTGGAAGAGGCGAAGTCTTATCGAATCATCGTTTAGAGTGTTCGATGAACACCACAGATGAAAAGTCATGACGTGATTCGACGGGTCTTCACCTGGATTTCCATTGAATTTAGGAATGTCCGATGGAAGTTTATGCGGAATCGCTGGCCACCAAGGGGCATAAGCAATTAGATCATTCGTCAGCCGGTTTAGATCTGGTAATTCTAGAGTTGCTACAAAGGGCAACTGTTGGTTCAGGTTAGGCGAAGCATATCCAGGATAAGATGGTATCGCCTGAGCAATGGGCCTTTGCAGACCAGCATAATGCTGACAACTTTGACAAGGTTGATGGGCATAACCATTATAGCATGGTTGCCCATTACTTACAAAGACTTGTTGCTCAGGTCCTTGATATGATTGCTGGAATGGCGGTTGTTGAGATTGAACCAGCTCTGGTTGTTGGACCATTTGCTGTTGACCAATACTGGATGATTGACCAAGATGAGGAGCCACAGTACTTGTTTGAGCCTGAGTCGCTCCAGATAAGGAGGCACTACCCTGAGATTGTGATTGAGTCATTGAGACAAGGGGCTGTTGTATTGCAACCTGGGGTTGACATACAACAGGTAGCGCTTGTATTTGCGACGCATTCACCATAGCAGGTGTGGTGGGAATATTCGACATAGGGTGTATTGGTTGCATTGAATATACAACCCCTAGTTGTTGAGGCAGTATTGGTACCCAACCGCTGGATGTAATTCCAGTTTGACCTGAACCTTGTTGTAAACTCCCACATGGTTGTTCTCTGGGAGGGAACAATGAAAGAGCATACTGCCCTCCATATGGTGGAAATCCAGTACTTAAAGGGTAAATTGGCCTTTGAAGACACATTGGATCAGTTTGTTGAGTTTCAACATAAGAAGTACCAGATGATAATCCGGATGAAGAAATAGGAACTAACCATATTGTCGCCCCCGATTGGACTCCGGCTTGTTGTTGACAATTTGCCGGGACAGATGGTATACCAGCGAACATCGTTGGAGTAGCAGCAGGAGGTTCTGCTGCTGCTGTGTCAGACGACACAGTCCTAGATGTCGACGGTTGTTCAGACATATCTAGTCTATCCAAAAGATTTTATAGCGATTCTACAAGAACTTACGATGCCAAAAGACTAACTTCGAAGATCAACGCAGGAATAGGAGGTGATTATGTTCCGTTTAAAATGAATTTTATTATGACGACGCTTTTAGACACAACTTGCTTTTTCACTTTTTAAGAGTCGAGAAAAACCTAAAGATGACTCTAGTCTCCTTCGATGTATTAACGAGCCCGAAGTGACAAATGCTCGGATGGACTTTTTCAGTTATAGAGTTTGAAAAAGGCCAAAAGAAACTACTATGGAGTTCTAGGCAGAGGGTGTGCCAAACCTTTCGCGAAACCACAGAATACGTTTTACGGTACGAGTGGTCGATCTTCGTGAATGCTGTGTTCACTGCATCGCGATCAGTAGGGCGGCCGACACGGCTTCCTATGGATAAAGGCTTTGTTCCTATAGGGGTCTCCCAATATACGCGACGGTACGTGGGAGCACAAGTCCGTATTAGTGCTATCGTCCCTCAGGAGGAATCACCCACCTTCGTAGAGATCGACAGTCACTATGTTTAACGACGCCGGAACACGTCTCTACCTAGACCTTTACTGTGTTTCGTTATGTTTCAAAGCGTTGTTATGTAAATTCAGTTCGTTTTAGGTTGATCTTGCTTAGCAGTTTGCCTTTATGGATCACCACGTGATGTATGATACAACTCCTAAATGCAGTCTAAGAATGATAAGCAAGCTTTTTCAATTCTTTCAACTTATGAAAATCTTAACTACTGAGGGAAAAGAAAGACATCATCTTTTCAAACAGATCATAGAGCACACACTGATGCACTTTCCTAAATTGACATGCAAACTGTCAAAATGCACATGCACAATGCAAGTATTTCTTTTCTTCTTCCTTAATGTTGATGTATTACAAAAAGAAAGCTGTTGTATGATTTCGAATTCAATTTCAAGCGAAAGCAAACAAGCTTTTGTCCAATAATCAAAAGAACACCTTAAGATTCACTCGTTTCAACACAAGAAATACTGAAATCCGAACCATATAACGAAAGCAAATGCTCAAGCAGCTATGAACAGCAATAAACTAGATCTTAGAATCACAACGACACTTTATCACAGGTCTAGATCCAAGAGGCCACAGCAAGACTAGTTCACTTTCGCTACGGGAAACTGTGAATGAAAGTAAGAAATACAATAAGAACAATCATGGTTTCTTCACACAACTGAGGCAGAATGATGGCAAAGAAAGATAGTTTCAGATGGGTATACAGGTTGACAACAGGCTGCAAAAACAATACTGAAAACTGGGCAACAGAAGGCAGGGAACCCCAGTTGCACAATGCAAAACTGGTTCAGCGCAGGTAAGACACTGTCAGTTTGACATTCAACGCAGGTAGCCCCTTCGGGACCTGCGTTGCAGCGCAGGTAGCCTTCACTGCAGCTGCACTGAAGAGAAAACTCTCGTCTCTCTTTGGTTCCGGGTCACAGATTGCTCAAAAATCAACTGTTTTAGGCCAAATCAAAGGCTATCAACCAGGTATACACTAGAGGATGATTAAAGGAAGATGAACACTATCACAAAGAGCTAATAAGAGTCCTTGTGGATCAGCTCTTCAAATCATAAACACGCCCAGAACTGAGCTAGAGTAGTTGCCCTCTACTTTGCCTTCGAAGGATTCGAATGCAGTTCGATTCGGTACTCCCTTTGTTTAGGAAATGAATAGCAAGAAACACAAGCTACCAACAAGACACGATCCCCAGCGGAGTCGCCAGTCTGTTGTGGGGAAAAGTATCCGACACGGAATGACCCTATCCCACTCTAAGGGTGATAGTTCCTTAGCAACAGTCAAAGCAAAGCTATCTAAGATTACTTCTTTATGACATGCAAAAGAGGAAAGGAAGAGATCCACTTACCGATGTCTTGCACAAATGGTCGATCCAATCTTCCCTCTTTGCCGCTTGCTCCCAGCTCCTTGTCTTCTCACGGGCCCAGCTACACAAGATCCTGCAAACAAGACGAGAAAAGGAAACTACAAGAAGCATGCATTCATAATTGATTCAAGGATTAACATAAATCAAATACGCAAGTAAGACAATACATCATTGAAACACATGCGAATAGAAGAACCTCAAATGATTTATTAATGGAAGAAAGTAAGGTTTAGGCGGTGATACAACCATAAGAGGCCCAATCCAGCATCACCTTCCCGACGGAAAGAAATCTCCTCTTCACCTCCCTCAAGCAATCACCCAATACTCTCAACTGTAAACCAACAGCAATTCTTTGCACAAAATTCCGGCCTCCAGATCCCATGGGATGAGATCCTTATATAGAGTTTTGGAGTGAAGATAAGTCAGCTTGATGTGTGACTGTTGTCCTCTTCAACCCCAGTTGTTCTTTAGTTCTTGAGTCCACTCGGAGATTCTACCTTCCACTTGGAGTTTTAGAACCTCTTTACTCATCATTAGGCGAATCTTCTGATCCAAGTGTCAATTTGGAAGCTTCCTGAGCACTGGCACATTGAGGAAAGATTCCTCCACATGTCCAAACTCGCTCAGCGCAGGTAGCCTTTGATGAAGTTGACATTCAGCGCAGGTACACCATGGAGCAGTTGACATTCAGCGCAGATGCTCAGTGGAGCAGCTGCTTTGATCCAAAATTGACCTGTTTTTGAGTGTTTTTCAGTGGAGAACTGATCTGAAGTGCTGTGGTTTGCTGACCTTGTTCCTCTAGGGGTAGGAACAACATGTTTAGGGACTTTGGATCCCTTAGATTATTGACATTTCATGCTCTATGTTGTAAGGCACAAAAATGTCTATAACACTCCACCCTCAATCCCAATGACATCCTGCTATCCTAAAACTGAAAAATAGCACTGCTGTAGTAAAGATAAAACTGTTGTTTATGAAAAAAATCAGCTTGCTGGAATTTTCTGAGTGAAAAATCAGCAACTGTAATTTTTCCTTTTGCTGTCCCAAACTGCCCTTCAGCACTCAAGCTTTGGTACCATGTAGAAATTTCTCATTTCCCACCCCGGTTTTCAGTTTCTCCTTATTTCTCCCATATAGTTAAATGCCCTTTCCCATAACCATACATTTAACAAGCTGAAAAAAATAAATTTGCTGAAAACACAAATTTTGGAAATTTTACGGAATGCTGGAAATTGCAGAAATAAAAATCAGCAGTAATAAATAGCCATTAAAACACATTTAAACACTGAGATTTTTGGTCAATGTGACCCTGGAAAAACCCCCTACAACTCTTGGGGAAAACCAGTTTGAGAGCTCTTCTTTATTTCTGGAAAATGCCTTTTTACAGTAAGAGAAATATTCAGTGAAAATCAGCAAACAAACTTTTACAACTTATCTCAGCCTTGCTGATACTCCGCTGCTGATACACCGCTGCTGTTGCTGATACACAGCTGCTGATACACCGCTGCTGTTGCTGATACACCACTGTTGTTGCTGATACACAGCTGCTGATACACCGCTGCTGTTGCTGATACACCGTTGTTGTTGTTGATACACCACTGTTGTTGCTGATACACAGCTGCTGATACACCACTGCTGTTGCTGATACATCATTGTTGTTGCTGATACACCGCTGATGTTGCTGATACACTGCCCAGAAATCTCCCTTGCTCTCTTGCTCTCCTTCTCTCAATCTGCTCATGAAAGAATTGAATCGAATGTGATCTTTTCCTCCTTTTCCTCCCTTAATATAACTCCAAGTGACTCTTGGGTGATCCAAGTGACTTTTGGGTGATCTCTAAATCCAATGGCTGAAATAGATTTAGATCAATGGCTGAGATTAAATGCTCATTTAAATCTCACTTTTATGTTTTAATTCACCCCACTTTAATAAAGACCCACTTAGTCATTTATTTCCAAAGTCACTTTTCCTTTCTAATTTTTCATTGACTTTATAAAAGTCACTTTAAAATTAGACTTAGTAACTTTATCACTTAAAGTCACTTTTAAATTAGATTTAACTTTATAAAATTATAAAGTCACTTTAGGAGAAAAATTAAATTCTTTTGGACACTTTTCCCTAGGCCAAAGATCAAAGCCTAAGGGAACCACCTGTCCTTCGGTACCAAATTTCAACAATGCCATGTAGATCAAAATATTTCTCCATCTGTAGTATCCAATTTACCAGATCCTTGCCATCAAACTTCCTCATATCGCCTTTTCTTGATTTTAGGAGCTCGATCTTGAAATGACTGTAACATTGTAATTTCAGATCTTCCAGTTCTTAAATCTTGAACTGTAGTAGTCCTCTGCATCCTCTTCCTATGCCACCAGTCTAATTGAAATTGGATTCTCCAAGAAATAGTTATGCACAATCTCCCAAGATGACCTGATTATATACCTTTTTAGAAGAGCGAACTTGTATGAAGTGCCATGTGTCATTGTGTTGACCTTCGGATCTGAAAACTATACACAGGAAACTACAGTCTATCCTCTTTCTGTAACTTCTTACGAAATTTCAATCTGATGCCGAGAGAGAGAGTTATGACGATTTCCCCAAGTCACCCGTTTGTAATGTAATTCGGGAGTCTACAAAAAGGCCGAATTCCTCAAATCATATCTCTACAAATGTAGTGCAAAAATATCTAAAATTTGTATCTGAGGTTTAGAATGATTTCAAACCAAATGGGTTTTATTTTTAGTGTCTGAAACATCGCAGAAAAAAAGTTATAGAGAAAATGCGACGATGACCTATTTGGAGGAGCGAAACCCTAGAATCCAAAGTTCTGATACCAAATGTTATGAAACCATCTCACAAAATGATAGAAAAGGTAGATCAATGCCTTAAAATTCAGCCTCTTCGAGGGGGCAACCTCCTTTACATTACACAAGTGAAAAATTCTTGGATGATACAAATGACAAGACAATAGTGAGGGCACAAGAATAACAATAGTGGGATTCTATGGGGCACAATAATAACAATATGGGGACTACATGGGTACAAAAATATAATAAGGGGTTTGTATTAATAACAATAAGGGGTTACACTAGTAGTATAGGGGCCTAACAGAGATACTGGAATTGTTGTCCAGACATTAGGGAAAACTTGTGTTGTGGAATGAGAAAATCCATCCCCTTTATTGTAAGTTCCTCTGCTATCTTTGATCTAATCTCCATGTTCCACCACGAAAACAGAAAAGGCATAGCCATCCATGTGATAACTTCTCAAGGTGTATCATTATTCTGTAGAATGATTTCCATGAATCCTCTATAGTTTCCATTAATTATTGACGCATCAAGATTTGGTGTCCTATTCAATTGTTTCTCTGGGAAACCATGTTTGAAGACTCGAGATAGATTAAAATGATCAACAAGCTTGAGTGGAGTTGCAAGAGCATAGTAAGAGATTCCATTCAAAATGCAACATTGTATCCCATTGATAAATTATGGTGGCTTGTTTTTCAACACAAAGTCCCAAGTGACATCAATCTATCCATATTTGAACGACCCTTGTGGATTAGGCCTAGCCGTCGTAATAGATACATTCCACCTGATAGATCTCGCCTAGTTCATAGAGAAGTACTTGTCATAATAATCATCTAAACCATATGGAAGAGGCCCTTTTGCCTTACCTTTAGAATTGGAATAATGCAATATCGCCACACCCGTGAAATTGGACCAAATAGTTTTATTAACAAAGTGAGCACTTGCCACCATGTAATAATCAGTGCTTGCATTCTGGTCCATCGTCACCAGGAATGAGTAAGACTGACCAACATGAATATCCAAGTTCGTGTAATTTTGTTGTGATGTATAGGACCCTTCTATTTCCGCAAGCAGCAAATTATGATTTTGGATTCTAAAGTTCAAAGAAGTTGAAATCCCAACATTGGGTACCCTCAAGCGATAGCTTTTCTCAGGCTGAACATTGAATGTCTCATACTCAATATGAGCGGGGATTGAATTATTGTAATGGTAGGGCCCTTTCCCATTAAAAGCACTCCATTAGGCATTCCAAGGTCCTTACTAGCATCAAGGGATGCTTGCAAATCTTGGTGACACCTTGTATACTAGTCACCTAAAAATATTGTGAAATCTCCATCAGGAGTTCCAAATGGCACTGGGCGATTGTTCACAATAACTCCTCCAAACCCTCAAGTTTCTCTATGAAAGTGAAGGTAAGGGAAGTAAAAGAAGCTACCAATTTGATATTTGGCCTGAAAATTATAGGTTCAGTTCCGTCCTATTGGAATAGGGCAATTGGTTCCAAATACAACAACTTGCCAAGAATTTCTACGATTTTGCAAACCATTCCAGGTGATCAGATGTGGCTCATCCAAATTTTTCAAAACATTCACTACCGCATTTCAATTGGTTGTCAAGTTAACCAGGGGTCCAAGATACTACCCATTAATCCCAATCACTTGTTGCTTCACACCCAAAGCAGCAACTTCAATGTAAGAAACGTTTGATTCATAAAAAACAAACGGGTCTCCATAGTAGGCCTCTCTAAAGAAAACCCAAACAAATGCAAGGAACAACAATATTTTGTACTCCCCCACGACAGTTATTTTCTTCTTCAAACAAGCTTTCTTCTATAGAAATGTAAGATTTGGCATATAATAAAAACCCTTCAGAATTCCAACCCTACACTTTATGAAATGGGTGTCAAGAAGACAACACGACTTTTTTGGAAAGATCTTCCGGGTGTTCAAGACCACTCTACATGCATTTTCTGAGCTATTTACGTGGAGAGTCCACATGTTAACAAAACATGATAGCTACTCGTCACTTATAGTAGTCGTTGAGGTTCTTCGGAGTTGGTCAACAGTGACTGGTGGTTGTCATCGTGAAAATACAGATACACAACTTCCCACCCTACACAACACTATAGAGAGGCAGACGGAGATTCCACATGTCAAAATTGTATAAGTGCGGGGATGAAAACTATGCTCGTTGATTCGCTGCAATGAACAATGTCTGGACATCAAAAGCCCACATAGAGAACACATTCAACGTAATTAAAATAGAGTTAAGGGCTAGTTTCGTTACTTGAACTATTCAAGAAACATGTGATAGAGAAGTTATAAGAAAGATGTTGAGTGCATTCTAACAAATTATTAAAAATTTTGGTTTAAATTCATTATAGGTTTTTCTTCAACTTTTGCGGTTGAGTTGGAAGAGTTGAATATTTTAAGGATATTGAATTTATTTTTGTATTTAAAAATAACTTTTAAATAATAAAACAATACAATCTGTTTAAAACTAGCAATTTCACTGAGAGGTGCAAAGGAACGTCGAAAGCTCAAGAAGATAAGAACAGAGAACATGGGGTAAAATTGAAGTGTCAGTCGTGGAAAAATCCATATCATGATGAGAATGCTCGTGATTATCTTTGCTTCTATGGTCGCAAAGCTCATCTATTTTTTTTTTCATTCAGAGACAATAATTTACACGTTATTGGTGCCACTTTCTATTGTACTTTTGGGCACATTACTCTCGATTTTTTGATGAATCTCTCTTTTCCAAAGTAGGAGAAAGATGGGATATTATTCATAAGGGCATCCTAAAATTGACAAATATTTTCAAAACATATTTAAAGGATGAGTTTCTTGTGACAGCGTACATAAAAATTTAAACAACTGTCTACAAAATGTGCAACCAAAGGCCTCCTTATTTGTAAGTGCAACAACTCTCTGACAAGTACAGGATTTCATTGGAAGATTATGCTTCTGACACAATATTGGAAATTTGTATTATTTCCCCATCCCCTATCATTGTTGATGCAACTATTTCATGCATGTTGATTTTCCCAAGCGAGAGACAGAGCAGGCTCAAGCGAGGTTCATCCAATGAAGAGATATGTTCAAGCGAGGCTCCAACTAGCATGGGCACATACCTTTTTGGACTTTAGATATATTCATTATGCCACACCAAATTTTGTGTGTAAGAAATCAATTCCATCTTTGAACATATTGATTTCGTTTAGAATAGATATATAGAGAATAATAATTGTTCAAAATTGTAGAAAGTGAGGGCATGTCACTGTTCTTGCAAACAGTAGACTAAAAGGTGAATTATTTTCAAGAAATTCAAAATTTATAGAAATCATATCAATATGGAAAATTCTCATGTATCAACAATGAACAAATGTTTGCAATTTTACTTACTATAGTTTTCTATGTTTTCAAGCAACAAAAAAATTGAACCATCTTGTTATTATCACAACATTTTGTCATATTTTCTTTTGATGTGGATAAATATCCCATTGAAGAAGTGTGGCCACTCATTCAAAAGTTGCAGAAGATCCCAATTCAAACAATATTGCTAGAAATTCATGAGGAAGGAAAAATCATATTGGAACCTAAAGCAGTCACAAAAACAAGAACCGAACAGCTACAAAATTGATTAATTTCAGAGTATCTCATCAAGTGGAAGAAATTACTCATTGAATATTCCACATGGAAGGAAAATAGTTTTATACAGAAGAATCAAGAACTACTCAAGCGTTGAGGACAAACCCCTTATTATATTTTTGTGCCCATGTGGTCCCCATATTGTTATTATTGTGCCCCATAGAAGCCCACTATCGTATTATTGTGCCCTTACATTATTATTGTTTTTTCGACTCTGATTATATTATGACCCCTTAGACTCCTATATATATAAAGGAGGTCTTGTCATTTGTATCATCCAAGAATTTTTCATTTGTGTAATGTAAAGGAGGTTTCCCCCTAAAAGAGGTTGAATTCTAAGGCGTTGATCTATCTTTTCTATCTTTTTGTGAGCTAGTTTCATAACAAAGGGGATATTTTTGAATGTTGTTGTCATTGATGTGAACATCTATGTAGTTTCTAGAGATTGAATGAGTCCACATTAGTGAGTCCTCCCTATCAATAATGCCGACATGGAATTCATTTATATAGGCTATGAAATATCGTAAGAGATCTTTCCAGTTTCCTTGTAGATTAAGGTGATGCACTGAATGTCAGCCCTGCCCCCAGATTGAGGAACTTTCCTCATCTTCAACATGAGCCAATGTGTGAAATCCATTTTATAAAAGATGATCTACCATATTTGTGGGAGACGATACTTTGGGCCACTCCCGAGCCATGGATTTGGTCCAATTCTAACTTGCTCCCCATTATCCACTTCCGGAACCAATCCCTTTTTAATCACATCAAACGAGTGAATAACCTCCTTCCAAATAACTAAAGCATTTGATCTCCTTAGATCTAGGGTCCACATCTATCCTATAATTAACTAAGGACTTATGTATTTGTGATATAAAAAAATTGCACCATAAGCTACTTGTAGAGATCACATGTCAACCAACCTTAGCAGCCATAGCCTCACAGAGGCTTCACTCAATGAACCTATGACATATCACATGAATTTATGGCATATTAAATAATACCCTTGATTTGACTTCATAATGAAAAATGTTAGAAATTAATTAATGGAGCAATGAAATACAAAAATAAATTACGGAAACACAAATATAGAAATGCATAAAACAAGAGAGACAGAGATATGCATAGTTCACCTAATTTGGGCTACATTCACAGAGAAACAACTAGTCCTTCCTTTTATATTATCCAAAAAAATGGAGAAATTTAATACTCTCACTTAGTCTCCTCTACCTTTCTCTCTCATAATCATAATAATCAGTAATAATAAAATTCCCTCGTATAAACCAAGGGTTTCCTTCTAGTGCAAAAATCCTAACTTAACATAATTTATATCATCAGATCATCTGCCTAATGAATGACCTAGATATGGAGTGGTGATTTCCCTATAAATATATCAAAATGGTTTTTCTTTTCCTCACAATGAGACACAATCCCTTTCTTTTGTTTTATGCGCAATGGTCAACACAAATAGCAGTCAACACAATCGGGTAACATTACCACTTCAAAAGAGATGATGATGTCAAGGGATACAACTATAGAATTCAATCAAATATGGAATATTATTCAGAATGACATCCTAAAGTTGATAGATATTCTAAAATAATATTTAAAAGACAAGTTTCTTGTAATGAAGTATATCAACATTTATACAAATGTCTACAATATGTGCAACCAAAGTCCTCCTTATCTGTATGAACAACAACTCTATGACAAGTAACAATTTCGTAGGAAGAATATGTTGTTGTCACAAGATTACCAGCTAAAGGGTAAATTACATGATGAGGTCATGTTTAAAAACATGAGAAATGTTGTGGATATCACAAGGTGATGGTTAGCCTCACCTCAAATATGTTCTCTTTTTTGGATCTTTACTTCGTGGTGAAAAACTCTGTCATTTCGCTAGTAAAAGATGGAGCGATGTGTTTTTGTGAGCCGGCCAATGATGATACCAACATTAAAAATCTTCTTGCAATCTCTCCTTTCAATCTCCCTTCAAGGTTAATATGGTTTATTTCCAACAAAGTTTGTTCAACTTGTTCATAGATCTCTTACATGGATATAACAAAGTCTTCTCCTACTGGACTCCTTTTCTTTGGCCAGCCCAAGTTTCTGAGTTCTTGCGCTCCTCTTAGGTGCATTCTATACATAATCTGGAAAGGACTTTGGTCAATTCTTCTATTTGGACAATCATTATACGAACATTTAGCCTGGAAAGTACCTGATCACACTACTTTGGATGATCTCAAACCAAGCTTCTCAAGATATTCCCCAAATTTATATTAACTACTTCAATATACCCAGGGTGATAGCCTAAACTAAAGTTCAAATAAGTTCCAAGGTTCTTCCATAAATTCGCCCATAAGCATCCCAAGAATCTGGTATCTCTATCTAAAATAATGCTCTTAGGAACTCCATGTAATCTCACTACTTCTCTAAAGAATAAATTAGCAATATGGGTAGCATCACTGATTTTATAAAAAGGGACGAAATGGGCCATTTTTTAAAATATATCCATTAAAACAAAGATTACACCATTACCCTTCTGATTTTCGGCAAACCCAATAGACAATCCATGCTTTCTAAATCCCACAGTCTATCTGGAATTGGTAATGGTCTATATAATCTTGTATTCTAGCTCTTCTATTTTGCATGTTGGCATATTCTACAACTACTTACAAACTTTTGCACATCAATCTTCATATTTAGCCAATATTAAATTATTCAACTCCTCATAAGTATTTTCATGTCCAAAGTGTGTTGCAAGACCTCCACTGTGTTTTTCTTTGATTAAATTATCCCTCATAGAACATTTTAGAACACAAAGTTGAATTTTTTTTAACAATAATACTTAAATTTGGAGCGTGTAATCAAGCCACGTAGTTCTATCTTGGATTGTTGGGTTTTTACAAGCCTTGCAATCCTCCTTAAAACCTTCTAACTTTAAAAACACTTTTAGGAGAGGGCCAATAAAAATAGCTATTTCCTCATCAAGATCCGTCCTTAAACCATCCTTGGATATGAAAAAGCCAAAATATACAAGATCTGTCTTTAGGAATGAACCTTTCTTTAAATGAATAAGCAATTTCTCTTACTGCAACTTCTCTACCACATACCTCAGATGTCTCAAGAGATCTTCTTTGGAATCACTATAAGCCAAAATTTAATCTAGATACATAGTTACAAATTTAAGTATTAAGGGGTTTTCGCAGTGCATTATATTAGATATCATTTTTTTGGATTCAACTATGTTAAGTAAGTCATTCATGTATGACCATTTCCATGAGAGGTAATTGTAAGTGACTAATTTCACATGAATTTTGAATAGTCCACTTAGCACTCATTGCATCCAGTGATGCTCATAGGGGTGAAGACATGGGATTGAAACTAGTGAAATGAATCACATGGCGTCAATCATCACTTCCAAGGCTTGTACCTAGTAACCAGGACTTCCTCGGAGGTCAGCCATGCTAGATCACCTTTGGCTCAAGCACACTTAACTATGGAGTTTTCCCCACAATCAGGCCCACTTAGCTTGCTACCCCATTTTCAAAACCTTAGCAAGTATTGCGCCTCATGTACCATTCAATTAGAGTTCCCTTCACTCTTTTGAATTTGAGTATTAAGGGGTTTTCCCAATGCATTATATTAGATATCATTTTTTTTGGATTCAACTATGTTAAGTAAGTCATTCATGTATGACTATTTCCATGAGAGGTAGCCGTAACTGACTAATTTCACCTGAATTTTTAATAGTCCACTTAGCACTCATTGCATCGGGTGATGCTCAAAGGGGTGAATAAGTTGGATTGAAACTAGTGAAATGAATCACATAGCGTCAATAATCACTTTTGTGGCTTTCACCCAATAACCAAGACTTCCCGGGAGGTCACCCATCCCAGATCGCCTCTAGCTCAAGCGCACTTAAATGTGGAACTCTACTTGAATGGTTCATGACGCACAATACTTTCTAAGGTTTTGCAAATGGGGTAGCTAGCTAAGTGGGCTTGATTGTGGGGAAAACTCCATACTTAAGTGCACTTGAGCCATATGCGATCTGAAATGGGTTACCTCTCAGAAAGATGTGGTCACTAGGTGAAAGCCCTAGAAGTGATGATTGATGCTATGTGATTCATTTAACTAGTTTCAATCCCACTTCTTCACCCTTGTGAGCATCACCCAATGCAATGAGTGCTAAGTGTACTATTCAAAATTCATGTGAAATTACTCAGTTACAACTACCTCTCATGGAAATGGTCGTACATGAATGAATTACTTAATGCAGTTGAATCCCAAAAAATGATATCTAACAATTACAATTTTTTTTGTGAACTCCTTTAACACCTCATTCATCAATCTCATAAAGGTACTATATGCATTTGAAAACCAAAAAGGAATGAACATCCATTCATACAACCCATCATTGGTTTTAAAGGCCATGTTCCACTCCTCTCCCTCTCTAATCCTGATTATATGGCATCCATTCTTCAAATAAATCTTAGAAAAAAAATATTACCACTCAAACAATCCAATAAATTATCTGTGGGTGGTAAATAAAATCTTTACTTGATTGTGACATTGTTTAATGCTCTGGAATTTATACACATGTTCCAACCTCCATCTTTCTTAGGAAACATTGTCGGCATTGCACATGGGCTAAGTCTCCCTTTGATCAACTATAAATTTAATAACTCATGCACTTATTTTATAATTTCTTAATTCTCTTGAGGTTTCATTCTAGATGTAACCTTATTTGGTAGACTTTCTCCCAATATCAATTCAATATGATTACTTATACTCCTCACAGGTGGAAACTCATTATGAAATTCATCCACTACAATATCACTATACTCATTCAACATATTTTGAATCTCAAAAGGAAAATCATTTACAGTAGTAGAAGAAAGAATTGCCTTAGGTTTACACACTAAAGAAAAACTCGCCTCATTATCTTCCATCTGCTGTAAAAATTCTTTCCTACTCAACAACAATCCCTTGGAAGCACTACTCTTTCAATGCTCCCTCTTCTTACAAAGGCAACAAGGTATGATTGATGCCATCTCTTAATGAAATTCATATTCATGGAGTTACCCAATTCCTGGCCTAACATGGTATCAAAGCCAACTCCTGATTTTTGGATTCCCTTTATATCCATGTAACTCCTATTTTCTCTATTATATTTTGTCCCTCTATTATTTGTCATATTCCCTGCAAGATTCTGTGCATTCAAGGCACTTGGAGATGAGTTGAAAATCCACCGTGAGTTTTGGTTTTTGGTTCTATTATGGATTGAAGACCACCTATAACACAATATTTTCTCTCTCTCAGTGAGTTGAGTCACTCCCTTTTATTTCTTAGCTAAGCGAGCACTATAAGAACAAACTTCCTTTGGAATAAAGTTATCAAATATTTCATCTCTACTGAAAATCGTGGTATGTATGTGTTGGAGATTACATTTTTTGTTTGAGAAAGTTCTTTTTTCATGCTAAAAACCATGAATGTAACGTTGATCGTTGAAGTCAGTATGCCTTGTTTTAAATTTTGTCAATTCCCATATTTAAGCTATGCTTTGCGCATTGGTTGTTTATATTGTGTAAATATTGTTGCGTTAATGGTATGTTGGAGGATGGTATTTGGCTCATATATAAGAAGAATGTGCGTTGAAATTATTTGATCATTGTGTGTTGCATGACTGTGCATACATATATTTGTTTTGTGCATTGGTTTTTGTGTTGAAGCCATTATATGCATTGGTTAATAGTGTTGAATGACATATTAAATTCCTTGCGACATTTAGTTGAATGTTGGATAAGTGTGTTGAGTTTTTTGAAAGCTTGTCATATATAATATATGATGGGTATATATAATTCATATATTAAGGTGCGTTGATTTGAATAAAATACATATAGGTTATATATATTTGATGTATTTCAATTCATATATATTTTATGAATGGATGATTTCCTAAGTTGGATGGTTTATATATAAAAGTAATGTTGATTTTATTGTAGAGACATTTCATATTTTTATGACTATTAAGGGTGCAATTTAGAATTATATGATGCATTCACTCATCTCCATAGCGGGAGTA
This sequence comes from Pinus tabuliformis, assembly GCA_031772625.1. Classification (NCBI taxonomy): domain Eukaryota; kingdom Viridiplantae; phylum Streptophyta; class Pinopsida; order Pinales; family Pinaceae; genus Pinus; species Pinus tabuliformis. Next base: position 1,713,264,161 of record CM062816.1, on the reverse strand, counting down.
GTTCTCACTAGCAAAGAGAAGTCCCATGAGTGATCTAGAAAGAGAAAGCACACATTGATTTTCAATGAGTTCTGGAAAGGAGTTTGTGAAGGAGAAGGAGGAAATCCTCCTAAGAAGCCCATGTCCGGCAAGGAGATTTCCATATGGGAGAACAAGAAAAGCAAGGCCTATGCATTGATTGTAACATCAATCAATGAAGAGGTGAGTCATCATATTACGCCATTTACAAATGTTTTTGGTGCTTTAAAGAAGCTAGAAGTAAAATTAATGCCGAAACTGTTTAATTTAGAATTGAAGGATGATGATCCTCTTTCCTTAGCCTCTGAAATAAAAACCATTATCCACGACATAGAAGCCACTAGTGTCAAAATGAATTTTCATCTCACATGTTTTGTCAAGGCATTGTATCCCACTTATTCCCATTATCTTCAGTCATTACAAGATAGTGGAAACCTTTCAAAGATTTCTTTTAATCCTCTTGCTGTCAAAATGGATGTTCCTCTCATAAAGCTAGGCACATGATAATGAACATAATGAGGATAATGCTGTTTGGATTGTAAGTTTAATGTTATTTTATCTTTGTTGATGCATTATCTAGGAAATGTACATATATAATTGATACCTTTCCTAAGAAATGTACATATATAATTGATGCCTTCATTAAGGAATGTACATATATGGTAGATGCGCATGCCTTTACTAAGAAATGCATAGATACATTATTCTTAACTCTTGTAGAATTCAAAACAAAAGAAACCTTGATTAAGATAAATCTCCATAATATATGTACATACATGGTTAACGAGATTTTAAATTAGAAGCAAATATGATCCATCACTAATATGAACAAACGTTTCATAATGAGATTTCATATTTTGAATTTCAGTTGAAATATTGTTGCAAAAGGCACCAAAATGTTGATAAAGGCATGCAAAAAGGAGGTGTTTAATCAATGTTATCATACCATGCCATAATTATTAGATAGTGTTGCATGACTAATAATAACTAATATACTCTATGTGACGGAAGAGAATATAAAATAAATTTATGTCGATATACAATAATAATAATAATCTATGGAGGTGTATATACCCTATCCCACTTTGAATTTGATGCCATCACCTCATAGGACAACCACTATGACCCCAAAACGTCTTGGGGTTCTATGGGAAATGGATTTTTCCATATATCCTTTTTTTACATATATCCTTTTTTATATATCATTGGTTTGTTCCCCAATTTGCCTCTATTCCACACATAATACAAATCAAGCCTTATTGCAGTTTTAGGTTATTTACCTAGGAAATTCCAGATCTATTAGCTATGGTTCATGTAGTAGCTAGCGTGCAACATACTTACTTATATAAAGAGTGACTAGAAGAACTACATTTTCAACATTCCAAAGATTTGGAACATAGTTGTTATATAATACAACTGTCATGCTAATTATATTTACTAGTTCAATATGTATCAATGTTTTATGTTCAAAATAACATAGTATCATACCAAAAACAATATTTTGATATGATTTGAAAAAATTCTATATATATGCTTTACTCATTCAATTTAAGCATGATGTGCTTTCCCCATCCATCCATGTGGGGGAATAAGGGTAGGAAGAGTGGAACCCTCCTATCAAAATTGTGCTCACCCACTAAAATGGTATGCAAGTTTAAGAAGCAATGAAGCATTAGTAGACACAAATTCTTAGATGGAATACATAGAGACGTAGGGAAACCTCATGACACTTGAAGATGTGGACAATTAACGTATAGGTCATAGTTTGTATAATAAAGAAAAATGATGTTTAATAGGTATATCACTGATATGTATATGTAGCTGACCATGATGTTGAAAAAAAGGTAACTTGGAGTAGCAACGATGTTGTTTGGTCATTTGTCCCGCCCATTATGAATTTTGTTGTTGGATATCTTGGTGTACAGTTACCTCAAAATATATGATATTCTCATAAACTAGGGAATTTATTTTAGCACTTGTTCCTCCCTCTATGGGGTGGGTGCAAAAATTAGTGACATTTTAATAATTCTAAGATTTTGCACTACCTTTTTCCATTTATTCTAGTCATTTTCATATATGTTTAGTTATGTTATATTATCTATGTAATTACACTTCAATAAATCGAGAAAGAGTTGATCCTATGATGAATTTTGCAATTAAAAAATTGATTCCATAGTAAGAATTTCTTTAATAAGTGGGTTAACAGTCTATGGTGGGCAACTCTAGTGGGTGATTAAAGTAAATCACTAGTTTCTTCCTTATCACTATACTACCCACTATAAAAAAAACATTGGAAATAAATAATATATTTATACAACCCATTTCTCTCTCTCATTATCCTTCCTTTGGTTAATTAAGTAATTCCTACTTATCTAAAGTGAGGAATTGTTCCTAAAGTCCACTTTTATTACCACTTTCTATGCTTTTCTTTAACTAGGAATGAAAGAGACATATAAAAGATACAATGGATGAGATGTCACAACCACTGATAAAAGGAAAACATACACTAGAGTTTCCCACTAATGAGAATATGCATATATGAGGTGTAGATTTTGGGGTATCATTACATGAGATAACTAGCATGTGTGTAATGGAGATAGTCTATCATTATAATTTATTGGAAGGTAGGTATTACATAACTAACATATTAGATATAAGTGTTAGTCGTAGGGTTGGCAAGATATTTTGTTACATTGCATTATAGATAGTGTATAGGAATTTGACTTCATATATTTCCAATGATAATGGGTTGTACACAATGATTATAGTTTCAACCTGTGATGGTTTGAGGAGAATGCTTCTTGTTCCATTCAATGCATTGGGGCAAGTGATGAGTTTGGGTTTAGAAAGTTAAGAATACTTCTAATATATGTATATTAATAGACTTGGAAAGGTAAATAACATGAAAAATGCATTGAGAATTGCTATATAGTGTATGTGGTTTATAGGAGACATCAAGAACCAATGTATGAGGTTTTTCTTGCACAAATCATATATACAAAAAATATGCATTTGAATAGTAGCCTAAGAAATTACGGATTCATTAAAATCTTTCCTTGGGTAGTGGGGAATAAAAACATAAGAGCTTGATATCGTTGAAACTCTATTGGTCATCTTTGAGTCTTAAATGATTATTAATAAGAAAATGCAGAATGAGAAAATATGAAAATGATGAATATAACATTCCCAACTCAATCAAAATGATTATGGGGATGGAGGAGATCTCTTTAAGCATATATATTGAATAAAGTCATTATTGATTTTAGGCCTTTCAAAAATGTTATTACCATATATGTAATTATTCCTTAGAAAATGAAGACAACATTTAAGTTAATTGTTACACATGTATAAAGATGAGATAGAAAAGGTGTGGTAGAACATTGTTATGAAATCCTTTCTAGTGAACAAAAACCCCAGGAGAATAAGAGAAAAGAACCAAAGTCAATTCTAACAAATCCAATGCAAGTATTGACTTATATCATTATGGATAAGGGGAATACACATGAAAACTCATCAAATAAGAATTTCATGCAAATTATAAGACATCATTGTAAATAAACATGAAAGGACTATAATGTTCTTGAATCAAACACAAGCTAACTATTTTAATTCTAGCACAAAACTAGTTAATTAAGGTTTACAATGGAACTAATATCATTTTATTTGAGTAGAAAACACTCAAGTTATGTAGCCATAAAAAACTTAACCTCTAACATCACTTTCTAGGGCATTTGTATGACTCTATGCATGACATGGGCTATAGTGGGGAGGGATTCTGCCTCCTACAATATTTTAATCACCGGTGACAATAAATTGAACCACTAGAATGCAATTCCTAAATATTAATAAAACCATTCTCATAATTCATCTCAAATGGAGAATTAAGTAACTCACCATTAGGTCAAGTGAAATCGCAACCCCAATGATGAACTCTATTTAGATTCTTGCCAAAAATAGTTTTTGTGTGAAGTTTGAGGTTTAATTGAGCAAGATAGGAGAATAATTCAATATCTAAAGGATCATGCATTGATTGTTAAACATCTAGGGATGTGGCCCTCAAAGAAATCATTAACATATTGTATTTAATAGAAGTGGAATCCAAAAGGATAATGAATCTTGAATTAGGAGCCAAATTTGTTTTTCGCACTATCATCTTTTCTAATTTGGAAAATAAAATATGAATATTTGAAAACATCCCATACCTTTATAACTCAACTAGTCTACCTCTAAGATTATAAACATATTTCTTTAGTCTAAGAAAAGAATATTTCAAGACAACCTTAGTCTGAATTTGAATGCATTCCTTACTAATGGAGTTATGGGAAGAAGAGAAATTGGAAGGAATTGGAAATTCATTGGGAAATTTTCTAGAAACCTTAGAAGCCATAAAGCTAGCATCACATATATTCTATGCAAGAATTTGTGTGTATATGAACATATTTTAACTATTTCCAAAATTTATTGACATCTATTACCACAACGTGGTATGTAAAATGACGTTAGACTATGAGCAAATCCCATTTAGGTGCAGGATATGCCATCCATATTTACATCTATTCAAGGATTTCCCCTAATTTCAAACATTTCCCTAGAAACTTGGTAGGAGAATAAGGATCCTAAGTTTTTTAAGATCCCCTATCCTACAAGTGAAATTAGAGAGCTCCTCTACCTCCACTTTCTATAAAATCCCCAAAACTAGCAATAACTTTAAATCATTAGAAAATCCAAAAGCTTTGTCTAGATAAGAGCCAAAGTAAACTTCTCACATAGAAAACTCATATCACCTTAAGTAGAGGAAATAAGCTTCAATAATTGCCTCAAACGATATGGTTGAAAACCAAAGAAAAATGAGGATTTCATCAAAGATCGTCATGCAATAAGTAATCATGAAATAAACAAAGGTGGAGTGGGAAATTGTAAAGGTAGAGTACATGGATCTAGAAACACCTGAATTTCCAAGAATGTTAGCAGCCTAGAAAGGAAAAGATCCCCATTCATTCTAGCTCTAATCTAGGTGTCGATACACACTCTTTCGAAAGTACCCCAAAGATGCATAGTGAAGACAAGAAAAGTGAATTCAAAAGCAATTAAATTCTTTTAGAAGAATTGGGAGAAATTCTAGTAAACTTAAGGCTAATAAATATGATAACAGAGGCTTATCCCTTCAATAACCATAACTCTAATGAAGATCATATCCTAGAATAATAGGGGCCTAAATTATAAAGGTAAGAAAATACTTCTCATAAATAGATGTAGGAAGGATCAACCAACCTTCATGATGATTCAAGAAACAAAAAGTACCACCAAGAAGATATAATCAACAACCACCAAACATTAGAATATGTTAATCTACAATAATAGATGTATAAGGAAACGTAGGGGGATTGGAAGTTATATGGAACCCTAAATAAATATTAGTATTGTACATGTTTTCTTCTTTTAGAATGTTAATCATGCAATTCCAACCTATATTCTCGAATCAAGTCCACTTTTATCCAATATTTATGGACCTAATTCTGGAGAGATAAAACAAGTTTTCAGAAATCTATTTATAACCTTCAACGGCTCATAAGGAATATACTGTGTATCTTGGGAGGAGATTTTAATTTAATCAAATCACTATAAAAAAAAAAAGGAGGAATTCAAAATCTAGAACGAGAGGAAAAAGTATTAGAGGAGGTGATGGAAAACTTACATATTCTAGATTGGGACATCATCTATGGAGTATTCACCTAGAATGATATAAGGGGAGGAGACCAATAGATGGTGTATATCCTAGATAAATTTTTAATCTCATAAATCTTGATGGAAAATGATATTTATGTGTAACCATTAATTATCCTATGTGGAGGTTTTGATCATTGGATGATTAACCTAAATCTATACATCAAAGAAAGCCCCAAAAACACACCATTCAGGCTTAGTTCTTCTATATTTTACATTCAAATTTCAAACAAAGAATTAAATAATGGTGGATTGAAGTTGATAACATTGAAGGATATCTGATGTATAGATTATAGAAAAATATGAAACATGTTAAAGGCCAGGTCAAAAAATGGAATAGGAAAAATTTGGAAACATATTCCAAGTTAAAAAAGAGTTAGAGGAAATAATTAGCCAAGTTCAATAGGAAGTAATCAGGGAAGGAAAATTGGAGGAATTGATCAAGGAGGAAGCTAGCTTATTATCCTAACCAGAATAGTGAAGGAAATAGGAAGAGGTTTTGTTGAGGTATAAATAGTGTATCAGATGGTTAAAGGAGGGGAAAATGAATAGATCCTTCTTCCATAACTCTATTATGAAACATAGGAACCACAATAGAATAACAACATTCAAAGACCTGGTATGAAACAAACTTAAGGACAAGAAGGAAATGGAATCTGATGTGGTGTGTTATTATGGAACTCTTTTGACAGATATAAAACCAAATAGAGAAGAAGCTAAAAATATAATGACTCGTCACATCCTGGATTGGTATCTAGATAGAATAATGGTGCATTGATGTGAAACATATCCATAGGGGAGGTGGAAATTAAGAGAATACCTAAAATCAAGGGGCTAGGACTAGGGAGTTTTGCAAATGATTTCTTCCAGGCCTGTTGGCCAATAGTTGGAGAGGATATTTTGGAAACTATATAAAAGTATAGCAGAAATGTGTCAATATTATCGTTCCTCATAAATTCCATAAGAAGAAGAGAGTAGTTGACCCAAGTGGACTTAGTACCATTTCCCTATGTAATGTGATATAAAACATAATCATACAGGTAAAGAAGAATCGATTAAATACTATTCTCCCTCAATTAGTCTCATCGAATAAAAAATGATATGTCTAAGGATGGAATATTATAGATGGGGTCCCAGTTTCATATGAAGTCATACATTACTTAAAAATTGCAAAAGGACAAGAATGTTCATTATACTAGACCTGCCCAAAGCTTTTAATAAAATAAGTCAATCCTTCTTCTTCCAAGTCCTCTTAATGTTTATCTTTTCTAGAGATAGGATTAAATGGATAAAAAAATTAATATCTTCATCATTATATTAAGTGCTACTAAATGGATCCACTGCAAGCACTTTCTCCCCATCAAGAGGAACGCATTAATGGGATCCTTTGTCTCCCTTCCTTTTTATCCTTGCAATGGAAGGAATAAATTAAACAATTTTAGGAAGATCTACCCATATCACATTAAAAATTTGTTTATGGTACCATATGTGTACATCCCCATTGTTAAATAATCAATAGCTCTGCACAAATTATTGGAGGAATTCATGAACACATCAAACATGGGCATCAACAAAGCTAAATCCTAGGCATTTTATTTTAATACTCCCCTTAAAATGTAGTTAAATGTATCATAATTGTTAGGATATAAGGCAGTAAGCTTCCCTTTAAATATTTAACTAGCCCCCTTGTGGATGATTCCTTCATGAGAGTGTAGTATTGGTTGTAGATTGTTGGTACACTTATAAAATTGTTTAAGTGTACATGCATGTCTTCAACATGCACACAAATATTTCCCTGTTCTAGTGTTAGTATTGTTGTTTATTGTGGTGGGGTTCAGATAGAACTTATTTTGGTGTGAGGTGTCGCCCGACAAACCCACGCACCACCGACCCTTTCACCATCACCCACAGAGTCAATGAAAGCTCACCCTAGGTGCCTTGGAGGATTGTTTGAACCAGGTTTCCATAATCTAATAAGATTGTTGTTTAGTTGTGACAATAGTTACTTAACTCACTGTGCGAGGCTCATTCCATCTAACAAATAGAAGTAAACTAGCCATATTGAGCTCCTATGCTGCATAGGTCTTCATAAGCAGAAAAACCAGAAAATATATAAGAAACAAGGTAAAAGGAAGGTCTTTGAGTAGAGACAACACATCTTCTAATGAAGAAAGAAAAAGTGAAAGTGACACAAGAAGGATTTTATTGATTGCAAAGGAAAATCGTAAGAAATATCCTAAAGAAGCTTAAGAAGAAAGCAAAGTAGACCTTGAAACAGAACTGTTGAACACACATGGGCAGCAAAGGAATATGAAAGATAAAACATGCAAGTACAATTATTATTAACAAGAGATATACATTTATAGTACATTATGTGACCGTTGGGTTCCACATCCCAAGGTCTCTTGCACTACTTTGTTTATTCAGCTTCCACACTAACCCATTTAGGATTAGGTGTCCAACATTCCCCCCCTAATCCAAAGGGTTATGTATGAGTCCAAGAAGAGAGATGTAATACAAAATGTGTAAAAATACATGGCAGCACTAGGCTGAATGTGCTCTCTGAAATGTTGGTATAAAGGGCGGTAGTTTAAGGATGACCACAAACACTGGAATTCTTAATGCAATTCCTGGAACTCTTCCAAATCTGGCAAGAAGATGAATTCTTCTACTAGAGGAAGTGTCCTCAATTTCGTTCCTGTAATTCTTCCAAAACTGGCAAGAATCTGAAGTCTTCTTCTAGAGGAAGTTTCCCAGATTACCAACTGAAGGCATGTTCACGTGCATCTTTGTCTCTGGCTACAACTCTGAAATTGGTGTGGCAGGTTGTGGCTCAGGCTCTCTTGATGTGACTTTGAAGCTTGTAGATGACCATCATTTCCCCCCCTGTCAGATACAAGGTGAGATGATGGAGAAAACTCAACTGCAAGACTGTTACATACTCTGGAACAAGTTCTAACATGTGATTGGAATATTTTCTTGGCTGTTGATGCCCATTGCCAAGAAGCGATCCATCCAACATGAATCTTTATTCTTGTAGGAAATTTATTTCTGAAGCATCTGTGTGAAGAATGGTTGGTTTTATGAAAGTACTTACATGGATGAAGATCAAAACAATGATCTTTCAAATGGCCAACTCGGTCATAGTGTTGTTATTTCACAATCTGTTGTTGTTGTTGCTGTGGAAGAGGGGTAGAGTCTGTAATAGCTAAAGCTGAACTATCATGAGGAGCAAGTGAACTATCATGAATGAATCCAACACTCTGAAACTAAATGGGCTTGGCGTAGTCTGGAATATGAAAGGACAAGTCCTTGTCATATCCAAGACCAGTTTTGTGCTTGTTGTGGACAAGTTGTTCCCAAGGTCAGATGATGGGCTTGGGAAGTGTAGACTGAGTTTCTGCATCTTCATGTACAATCACTGCTTTATTGGGTACTAAATCTGAACCAACTGTAACATTATTGACTTGCTTCTGATGGGTTGCAGTCTCAATGTTCTGAACAGAAACATGTTCAGAATGACTCCTCTGTTTTAATTCTTCTTGCTATAGCTAAGATTCAAGCTGCAAAAAATCAATCTTTTCCTATGCATTTTGTAGACAGACCTGAATGTCTGTGAGAGAAGCTTTGCTAAGTTTTAATGTTTCATGAGTAGTAGACAATATGAGAGTTTTGAGGAACTCTAATACTTCACTAGTTCTGGCCATTTTTTTTCAATGTCAGATTTACACCTTAAAAACTGATCACAACTACTACTCAATGAAGAAAAGTAATACCCACTCACAATACACAGCAATATCTTTTATAAATGTCAGCAAATGATCAGTGTGCAACATAAAAGATTACAATCAGCCCACCAAACTCTTTATGCAACAATCGAATCAAGGAATCAATGCACTATAATGAGTTTTAAATACAATGCCACACTGGTTACCGAAACAGACCACCAAAGCCAACCACACTGCTCCAAAGCTCACACACGGTTGTTGTGCATCGAGATTATGGGCGTTCATGTTAGCATGGACACAACATTCAAAACTCTAACTTGACCTTAAAACCATTCTCCCAATTTTACTTCTTCAATAACTCTCACTTGAAATGTCCGCCCTTTCAACCAACTTGTACAAAAAAAGTGCAATGATTTTGAGGTTTGAGCACACTAGATGGTGAAACAAGAGCATATACCAGAACATCATGTGGAGAAACAAGGATCATGAGAGCTAAAAAAGGAGCTGGCTCTGATACCATGTTGCACACACATGGGCAGCAGAGGAATATGAAAGATAAAACATGCAAGTACAATTTTTATTAACAAGAGATATACATTTATAGTACATTATGTGACTACTGGGTTCCACATCCCAAGGTCTCTTGGACTACTTTTTCTATTAAGCTTTCACACTAACCCATTTAGGATTAAGTGTCCAACAAGAACTTATCAACGCTTTAGGGATCTAAAAGAACAAAGGAATAACGTTAAGGCTTTGGAAGATGAGTTGAATGCACTAGAGGAAAACAATAAAAGCCTCAACAATAAGGCTAAAGAATCAAAGAATATCATCACCAACCTAAAATTCCAATTAGAAGAGGTCGTAAATATTGAAGAAACATTAAAAAACCAACTAGAAAAAAGTATAGAGGAAAAATAAAAATTGGAAGTAAAGATAGTATCTCTAAGAAAGGAATTTTAGAAGAAAAATGTAAAATGATTCAAAGGCCACAACTATGGACATAGCTCTCGTGATTGCAGAAGCATAATGAAGTCTTCCGTGAGAGAAAAAACCAATTTTAGAAACAAGAATGTTTGGATAAGAAAAAAAGAGCAAGAAGAATAGGTGAATGGAGAAATACCATAGGCCATGCTTTTAAGAATTGAAAAGACACAAAACCATGATGAATCTACAAATGGAGAAGAAAATATCAAAGTTCATGATGATGATCCTGAAACAACAAGGATACATATATCATTCTTAAAAATTCACTTGAAGACTCCTTATCCTGTGGACTCTTAAGAGGGGGAGTCTAAGTAGTAGATTGGAAAATAGTAGATTGGAAGAAGTCACCAAATTAGTAATCAACACTGTGGGCAGATTTGTCATCTTTATGGAGCAAGAAGATTATAGATGGACTTGTGATAAATCTTTTCGGTAATGGCAAGTTGTGAAAGGCATAATATGTCAAGGGGAGAAAAATAGTCTTTCTCGTTATGGGTAGTAACTCCTTTCCATTGATGTCAAAGGGGGAGAGAAATCAAGAAAGGAAGATCGAAGCATGGAGTTAGGGGGAGCATGTGTGTTTCCATCAACGACAAAGGGGATATTGTTGAATGGTGTTGTCATTGATTTGAACATCTATGTAGTCTCTAGAGATTGAATGAGTCCACATCCGTGAATCCTCCCTGTCATTGATGCTGACATCGAATTCGTTTAGATAGGCTTTGAAATGTCGTTAGAGATATGTCCAGTTTCCTTGTAGATTAAGGTGATGCACTGAGTGTCAGCCTTGCCCGCAGATTGAGGAATGTTCCTGATCTTCACCATGAGCCAATGTTTTAAATCCATTTTCTGAATGATTATATACCATATTTGTGGGAGACAATACTTCAGGCCACTCCCAACCCATGGATCTGATCCAATTCTAACCTGCTCCCCATTACCTACTTTCGGAACCAATCCCTTTTCAATCACGTCAAAAGAGTGAATAACCTCCTTCCAAATCACTAAAGCATTTGATCTCCTTAGATCTGGGGCCCAGATCTATTCTACAATTAACTAAGGACTTATGTATTTGTGGTAGAAAAACCTTACACCATTAGCTAGTTGTAGAGATCAAATGTCAACCTACCTTAGCAACGATAGCCTCACTAAGGCTTCACTCAATGAACCTATGACATATCACATGAATTTATGGCATATTAAATAATACCCTTGGTTTGACTACATATTGAAAAATGTTAGAAATTAATTAACAGAGAAATGAAATACACAGATAAATTGCAGAAACATAAATACAAAAATGAGTAAAACAAGAGAGACAAATATATATGTGTTTCACCTAATTTGGGCTACATTCATGGAGAAACAACTACTCCTTCCTTTTATATTATTCAAAAAATGGAGAAATTTAATACTCTCAATTAGTATCCTCTATCTTTCTCTCTCATAATCATAATACTCAATCATAATATAATTCCCTCATATAAACTGAGGGTTGCTTTCTAGTGCAAAAATCCTAAATTAACATAATTTATATCGTCATATCATCTACCTAATGAACGACCTAGATATGGAGTGGTGATTTCCCTATAAATATATCAAAATGGCTTTTCTCTTCCTCACAATGAGACACAATCCCTTTCTTGTGTTTTATGCACAACAGCCAACACAAATAGCAATCAACACAATTGGGTCACATTACCACTTCAAAAAAGATGATGATGTCAAGGGATACAACTATAGAATTCAACGAAAGGTGGAATATTATCAGAATGGCATCCTAAAGTAGATAGGTATTCTAAAATAATATTTGAAAGACAAGTTTCTTGTAATGGAGTATATGAACATTTATAAAATTGTCTACAAAATGTGCACCCAAAGTCCTTGTTATCTGTATGAACAACAACTCTATGACAAGTACACGATTTCGTTGGAAGAATATGTTGTTGTCACAATATTACTAGCTAAAGGGTAAAGTACATGATGAGGTCATGTTCAAAAAACATGAGAAATGTTGTGGATATCACAAGGTGATGGTTAGCCTCACCTCATATATGTTCTCTTATTTGGATCTTTACTTCGTGGTGAAAGACTCCCTCATTTCACAAGTCAAAGATGGAGTGATGTGTTAACATGAGCTGGCCAATGATGGTACCAATATTAAAAATATTCTTGCAATCTCTCCTTTCAATCTCCCTTCAAGGTTAATAAGGTTGATTTCCAACAAACTTTGTTTCACTTGTTCATAGATCTCTTCTCCTGCTGCACTCCTTTTCTTTGCTCTTCCCAAGTTTATGAGTTCTTGTGCTCCTCTTAGATGTATTCTATACATAGTATGAAAAGGACTTTGATCAATTCTTCTATCTAGAAAATCATTATAGGAAAATTTAGCATGAAAGGTACCTGATCACACTAATTTGGATTATCTTCAACAAAGCTTCTCAAGATATTCCCCAAATTTATATTAACTACTTCAATATACCTAAGGTGATAGGCTAAACTAAAGTTCAAAGAAGTTCCAAGTTTATTCCATAAATTCCTCCATAAGCATCCGAAGAATCTAGTATCTCTATCTAAAACAACGCTCTTAGGAACTCCATGTAATCTCACTACTTCTTTAAAGAATAAATTAGCAATATGGGTATCATCAATGATTTTAAAACAAGAAATGAAATGGACCATTTTTGAAAATATATCCATTAAAACAAAGATTACACCATTACCCTTCTGATTTTTTGGCAAACCCAATACACAATCTGTGCTTGCTGAATCCCACGGTATATCTGGAATTGGTAATGGTCTACATAATCTTGTATTCTGGCTCTTTCGTTTTGCATGTTGGCATATTCTACAACTACTTACAAACTTTTGCACATCAATCCTCATATTTAGCCAATAGTAAAAATTCTTCAACTCCTCATAAGTATTTTCATGTCCAAAGTGTGTTGCAAGACCTCCACTATGTTTTTCATTCATTAAATTATCCCTCATAGAACATTTTAGAACACAAAGTTAATTGTCTTTTAACAATAATCCTTAAATTTGAAGCGTGTAATCAAGCCACGTAGTTCTATCTTGGATTGTTGAGTTTTTAGAAGCCTTGCAATCCTCCTTAAAATCAATATCTTCCTCATACAACTCCTCCATGAAGTCAAACACCATGATTTATACCTGGCTTTCCCACATAAGAAAATTCATCATGCGCAACGTATCAACAATTTTATTAGGTTGGCCACTAATATGCTTCAAAACAAAAGTGAAATTATGAAGATACTCAATCCACTTGACATGATTTTTACTCAAATTAGGTTTTTGCATAATGTACTGTAGGGCATGATTGTTTGTATAGAAAACAATTTCTTTAGACATTAAATAATGCCTCCATTTTTTAAAGATTGTACGACAACCTAAAACTCCTTGTCATAAGAAGTATACTTTCTCCTTACATCATTCAACTTCTCGTTGAAATATGCTTTGGGCTTATCCTCCTAACTTAACACAACACTAATTCCTTCTCCACAAGAATCACACTTCACTTGGAAAGGCTTACTGAAATCTCGTAAAATCAACACAGGTTGTTCTGTCATCTTATTCTTTAATAGTTGGAAGCCCATTTCTACTTCAATAGTCCACTGGAATGGTTGTTCTTATTTTTTCATAGTCTCCATAATTGGATCACTCATCATTCTAAATTTTTTTATGAACTTCCTGTAAAAACTAGCCAACCCACGAAACCTTCTAACTTTAAAAACACTTTTAGGAGAGGGCCAATAAAAAATATCTATTTCGTCATCAAGATCCATCCTTAAACCATCCTTGGATATGAAAAAGCCAAAATATACAAGATCTGTCTTTAGGAATGAACCTTCCTTTAAATGAATAAGCAATTTCTCTTATTGCAACTTCTCTACCACATACCTCAAATGTCTCAAGAGATATTCTTTGGAATCACTATAAGCCAAAATTTAATCTAGATACACAGTTACAAATTTAAGTATTAAGAGGTTTTCGCAGTGCATTATATTAGATATCATTTTTTTGGATTCAACTATGTTAGGTAAGTCATTCATGTATGACCATTTCCATGAGAGGTAGTTGTAAGTGACTAATTTCACATGAATTTTGAATAGTCCACTTAGCACTCATTGCATCTGGTGATGCTCACAGGGGTGAAGAAGTGGGATTGAAACTAGTGAAATGAATTACACAACGTCAATCATCACTTATAGGGCTTGCACCTAGTAACCAAGACTTCCTCAGAGGTCGGCCATGCTAGATCACCTTTGGCTCAAGCGCGCTTAACTATGGAGTTTTCCCCACAATCAAGACGACTTAGCTTGCTACCCCATTTTCAAAACCTTAGCAAGTATTGCGCCTCATGTACCATTCAATTAGAGTTCCCTTCACTCTTTTGAATTTGAGTATTAAGGGGTTTTCACAGTGCATTATATTAGATATAATTTTTTGGGATTCAACTCTGTTAAGTAAGTCATTCATGTATGACCATTTCCATGAGAGGTAGTCATAACTAACTAATTTCACATGAATTTTGAATAGTCCACTTAGCACTTGTTGCATCGGGTGATGCTCATAGGGGTGAAGAAGTGGGATTGAAACTAGTGAAATGAATCACATAGTGTCACTCGTCACTTCCAGGCCTTCCACCCAGTATCTGAGACTTCCCGAGAGGTCACCCATCCCAGATCGCCTCTGTCTCAAGAGTGCTTAAATGTGGAACTCTACTTGAATGGTTCATGATGCACAATACTTGCTAAGGTTTTTCAAATTGGGTAGCAAGCTAAGTGGGCTTGATTGTGGTGAAAAATCCATACTTAAGCGCACTTGAGCCATAATATATATGGGGAGGGTGACCTCTCGAGAAGTCATGGTTATCGGGTGCAAGCCATAGAAGTGATGATTGATGCTATGTGATTCATTTCACTAGTTTCAATCCCACTTCTTCACCACTGTGAGCATCGCCCCATGCAATGAGATGTAAGTGGATTATTCAAAATTCATGTGAAATTAGTGAGTTAGGACTACCTCTCATGGAAATGGTCATACATGAATGACTCACTTAATGCAGTTGAATCCCAAAAAGTGATATCTAACAATTACAAATTTTGTATGAACTCCTTTAACACCTCATTCATCAATCTCATAAAGGTACTAGGTGCATTTGAAAACCCAAAAGGAATAAACGTCCATTCATACAACCCATCATTGGTTTTAAAGGCCATATTCCACTCCTCTCCCTCTCTAATCATGATGATATGGTGTCCATTCTTCAAATCAATCTTAGAAAAAAAATATTACCACTCAAACAATCCAATAAATTATCTCTGTGTGGTAAATAAAAACTTTACTTGATTGTGACATTGTTTAATGCTCTAGAATTTGTACACATGTTCCAACCTCCACCTTTCTTAGGATACCATTGTTGGTATTGCGCATGGGCTAAGTATATCCTTGATCAAACCTTTATTTAACAACTCATGCACTTATTTTCTAATTTCTTAATTCTCTTGAGGGTTCATTTTGGATGTAACCTTATTTGGTAGACTTTCTCCCAATATCAAGTCAATATGATGACTTATACTCCTCACAGGTGGAAACCCATTGTGAAACTCATCCAATACGATATCACTATACTCATTCAACATATTTTGAATCTAAAAAGGAAAATCATTTACAGTAGTAGAAGTATGACTTGCCTTAGGTTTACACACTAAAGAAATACTCGCCTCATTATCTTCCATCTGTTGTAACAATTCTTTCGTACTCAACAAAAATTCCTTGGAAGCACTTCTCTTTCAATGTTCCCTCTTCTTAGAAAGGCAGCAAGGTATGATTGATGCCATCCTTATAAAACTTATTATTCCCATCCTGCACAACTCCTTTTTCAAATTGCCATAGTCTACCCTATAAGATATAAAACACATGCATGGGAATGATATTACATAATATTTTCACCTTACAGTTTCCTATCCGCAACTCAACTTCAAACTTCTCATTCACCAACAATTGATGACCCTTTTGAAGCCATGACACCTTATAAGGTGTTGAATGATTCATCTTCTTCAATTTCAAATTCTCCACCACTTTTGTAGACACCAAGTTGTCCATGTTGCGAGCATCAATCACCATCTTGCAACATTTACCTTGGAGTTAACAAACATTCCTAAATAATTCCTTCCTATGAGCTGGCTCAACAACATCCTTCTCCGATTTGAACAACACTTTATTAAGTAGCAGGGATTCTCCTGTCTGTGGTACATTCTCTATCTCTAGTACATTTCTTCCCTTTCTTCTACTGGGGAAACAACAAAAATTCTCTGGCCCACTTCTCTATTTTCTATATATTCATATGCCATATGTCCAAGTTGTTCACACCTATACCAACATATCTCTCTTCCTCTGCCTATTCCTAATCCTTTTAGAAAAGGATCTTCGGCCTCTAGAGTCTCCCTCTTATTGTCGATGTGGACTTAAGCTACTAGTTCCTTCCTTCCATGTTCTCGATTTTCTTCTGGTTGACTATTGTCCTCTTGCTATAGAAATACCTTTTCCTTTTCGATACTGCTTCCTTGCAATATTCTCCTTAGCCTTCAAAGCTAATTGGTATGCTTCCTCTACTGCGTTGGGTGATAAAACATTGATTTCATCCTAGTTGTACAACCTGATACCATTAATATATATGTATGTATTCTCTATAAATTCTTTTACATATCCAACCCTAATCTTCACCTTGTAAAACCCTTATGTGTACTCTCTTACAATCATCAATCTCTGCTTGAGACTCTACATTTATCTGAATACAGTAACCTGATAACCCTTTGGAAAGAAATTTCCTCTAAGCTTTGCTACAATTCTATCCTATCCCTTAATTTCCTGCTTATTATTCCTTCTCCTTTCAACTTGTACTGCATCCAACCATTAAGTTGCACATCCCTTCAGTTTAGTGACAACAAACTTAACCTTCTTCTCTTGTTCCATCTCTTCATACTCAAAGAAAGTTTCCATCTCTATAATCCAGTAAATGAGACCTTTTGGATTCAGGCTACCTAAGTAAGAAGATAGATTAAGATTTTCCTTCATAACATATCCTAAAACTGCGTTCAATATCTTGGTTTCCTGAGGATATTCAACTATTTTTTCCTTTGGGGATTCCTCTTCTTCCTCACTTAAATCCCATGATTCAAGTTCCCTCTACTTGCTCGATTCCATGGCTATCATTCTTTCTTCCAATCATTGTATAACTCTCATTACTTCAACATTAGATGCATGCCTATGTCCTCTCTGGCCTCCTCTAGCACCTCGTCCAACACTGTTTTCCATGATCAACTTATTTGTTCCTAGAGTAGATGTAGGATATGCTCTGATACCAACTAATGTAGGCCTTTATCTTTTTGTTAATTTTCTATAGTAGGTTAAGCTCAAATATGCCCCGTTTTAATGGTTGAGCCAACCAGAAGCACCACAGCCAAAAATGTTTATATATATATATATATATATATATATATATATATATATATATATATATATATAGATATATATATATATATATATATATATATATATATATATATATATATATATATATATATATCAAAAGGTAGGCATTTAGGCCAAAACCACAAAGAAAAACTGCATTCAAGCTTGTAACAAGCTTCTAAAGGATTCTCATGTGTCTGGTACATTCTCTACCTCTAGTACATTTTCTTCCCCTTCTTCTACTAGGGCAACAACAAAAACTCTCTGGCCCGCTTCTCTATTTTCTGTATATTCATATGCCATATGTCCAAGTTGTCCACACCTGTACCAACATATCTCTCTTCCTTTGCCTCTTCCTCATCCTTTTGGAAAAGGATCTTCGACCTCTAGAGTCTCCCTCTTATTGTCGATGTGGACTTAAGCTACTAGTTCCTTCTTTCCATGTTCTAGATTTTCTTCTAGTTTACTGTTGTCCTCTTGCTCTAGAAGTACTTTTTCCTTTTCGATATTGCTTCCTTGCAATATTATCCTTAGCCTTCATAGATAATTCGTATGCTTCCTCTACTGCGTTGGGTGATAAAACATTGATTTCATCCTCGATGTACAACCTGATACCATTAATATATCTGTATGTATTCTCTGTAAATTCTTTTGCATATCCAACCCTAATCCTTATCTTGTAGAACCCTTATGTGTACTCTCTTACAGTCATCAATCTCTGCTTGAGACTCAACATTTATCTGAATACAGTAACCTGATAACCCTTTCGTAAGAAATTTCCTCTGATCTTTGCTACAATTCTATCCTATCCCTTAATTTCCTGCTTATTATTCCTTCTCCTTTCAACCTGTACTCCATCCCACCATAAAGTGGCACATCCCTTCAGTTTAGTGACAACAAACTTAACCTTCTTCTCTCGTTCCATCTCTTCATACTCAAAGAAATTTTCCATCTCTATAATCCAGTCAATGAGAACTTTCGAATTCATGCTACCTAAGTAAGAAGATAGATTAGGATTTTCCTTCATATCATATCCTAAAACTATGTTTAATATCCTAATTTCTTGAGGATATTCAACTATTTTTTCCTTTGGGGATGGGGATTCCTCTTCTTCCTCACTTACATTTCCTGCTTCAAGTTCCCTCTACTTGGTCGATTCCATGGCTATCATTCTTCCTTCCAATCATTGTATAACTCTCATTACTTCAACATTAGAGGCATGCCTATGTCCTCTCCGACCTCCTCTAGCACCTTATCCGACATTGTTTTCCATGATCAATTTATTTGTTCCTAGAGTAGATGTAGGATATACTCTGACACCAACTAATGAAAGCCTTTATCTTTTTGCTAATTTTCTATAGTAGGTTAAGCTCAAGTATGGCCCCTTTTAATGGTTGAGCCCACCAGAAGCACCACAACCAAAAATATATATATATATATATATATATATATATATATATATATATATATATATATATATATATATATATATATATATATATATATATATATATATATATATATATATATATATATATATATATATATATATATATATATATATATATATATATATATATATATATACATACATATACATATACATATACATATACACATACATACACACATACATACACACATACATACATACATACATACATACATACATACATACATACATACATACATATCTATATATATATATATATATATATATATATATATATATATATATATATATATATATATATATATATATATATATATATATATATCAAAAGGTAGGCATTAAGGCCAAAACCACAAAGAACCACTGCAGTCAAGCTTGTAACAAGCTTCTAAAGGAATCTAGGTTTGTCTTTGATAAAAGGAGTTAACTCTACAACTTTGGTTTCTGACTTTCAACACTTATAACATGACCAAAAGTCATGACCAAGTCAACTTTAAGTTTTTTCACTTGTATGCGTCTACCTGGGCTTACATCACCCAAACCATCCCCAAGTGCACACAAAGGGAAATCCTTGGGAGACAAACTTTAGGGTTTCTTTGCCAAATTTCGACCTCGACTCTGTTAATTGTTAGTCTTACTCTCATCTGCCTTAGACATATTAGCCTGACATTACATCATCCTAGCCTATTCATAAGTGCGCAAAAGAGATGCACCGAGGAGATAGAATCCAGGATTTCTCTGTTAGTTGATGGGCTCGGCTCTGACAATTGATGATCTCGAATCATTTCAAAAGGTGTTCATGTCTCCACCTTTGGGATGAGTCAGCGCAAAATCACCTACACTCCACGCAATTCTGACCTCCTCTTAATTGGTTCGGCTCACATGTAAGCCCTGTCCTAGTCAGCCCAAGGTATTTCACAAATGTGCTCCTCTTGCGCCTATAGGATAAACCCTTCAACTTGACATTGTTAGGGTATGGTTGCTTGTGACATAATTTCAAATTCCCATCTCCCAGTGCTATTAGGTGTCGGATTCCCATCAAATTTTAAGAAAACTAAGTGTTTCCCCTTCCACCTGTGTATTTGACCCTGACTATGTCAATGCTTCAAGTCACTTTGTTACTATTTCAACCTCCCACTTGCACTCCATAAACCCTCTGTCACTTACATTGGCAACTACAGTTCACAACAATAATATATATGAATATACATACACAAACAATAAACAATGATTATAGAAGTACTAGTTTGGAAATTAAACAAGGCTGAAAAAGGTCTAGTTTATTGGAAAATCACTCTTGCACTCCACACTTGCTTTTTCTATTAGGAAATTTAAAAAATAATACATCATTCTGTCGGCCTAAATCCACGAACATAGGATCAAATGGACCATTTTTTGGAAAATCAACCAAATTACAATAATATGCTGAATTTAATGAGTTACATGGCAAGCAAAGCAAACTCTAACTCTATCCTAACAAATCCACTCATTGACGAACCAACTCGTGAGGTAAATAAATTTTGACCTCTCAATCAATCAATTTTTTTTACGAACGCCCTACCGTCATAATTACTTAGGAGCAAGGGCCATGGTGGGATTACCTAAAATATAAAAATTGGGAGACTCCATTAGTTTTTCCATTTGGTTAGTTTGTAAGCATCTTAAAGGGGGCAGTTTATACTCGTGAGCATTAAACCTAAAAATCCCATCACTCCTTGCCCATGATTGGGGAACCTATCTTGAATCAACACTTTCTAGCTAGTAGATATCTAAAACAACCATAGTTGATTTCCTTTGCATGGTTCAAGTGCATTTGTAATGATAAATGAGGAGGTGATGAGTTGGTTAGGAGATGGCTAGGTGGTAGAGTTGAGTTAATAGAGTCTTAAAGCCTTTGACTCCATCATTGTTTAGGGAATCAAAGTGGGTGTTCTCTCTCAGTCTCCAAATAACTATATTAGTATAAGTGGCCATGTATCAATTAATATTGACTTCAATTAGAATAAGTTTCAAAATTTTGTTTTGTTACTATCATTATTTTTTTGTGTTCTTAAATTTTCTATTTATGTGAGATATAAATATAAAAATAACTTATGTTAAGAATAATTTTAATCAAAATTTTAAATCATCTACAAAAAATTCAATAAATTATTTAATTCCAAATAATAAATTATTTCATTTTAAAAAAATATTTAATTTTTCTAAATCATAAGAATAAAAGATAATTTCATTAAAATAGATTTACACATCAAAGTCAAATAAATTGACTCAAAGACAAACACCATAATCCCTCCGTATACAGGACCAAACTAACTAAGTAATAGAAAGCAAGGTTGGCTCATTTGTTTAAAAGTTTTCTATATTACTATTTGACAAAGGGTAGAAAAAAAGGTCCTTTGTATAATACATTGTACATAAACCTACGTGCTTAAATATAAAATTTAATTGGAAAAACTAAATGTGGGTGATTATTTTTTTTTTAATATGTTGCTATAATTTTTTGTATAATAAATAAATAAATTTTATTTTTATTTATTGTAAATAAAATAAACAAAAATATTAGGGTGTGTTAATGATTATTTTAAATGTACATGAGTAAAGTAACCTATTTTCATTATAAATATTATCACTAGGTGATTATTTTTCTTTAATGTGTCTATGTTCTATTGTTTGTATAGAATTATCAATATTGTTGAGTGTTTGTACTTTTGATATATGTGATTTGTTATCCCAGATTGTTAAGGTGGATACTTGCACACTAGTATGTATAAGTTGTTGATGTATATATATGAAATAATGAAGTATGCATCTCACATATAGCCAAATATACATATTTATAAAAAAAAAAAAAATTGATGTGTTAAGTATTCCATAAATAAGTAATATTTCATGATCATGTCAACCCAAAAATATGGGTGACTTATACGAAGTGGCGATCTCTGTATAAATATATCAAAATTATTCTTCTCTTCCTCACAATGTGAGACCATCCCTTTCAATTGTTTTTGTGAGACAACCTACACAAACAACAATCGACGTAATTGGGTTACGTTAGGTGACATTTTGGGTGTAAGTCAAGGCCTCTATGTAACGTTGCCATATCTCACTTGACAGAAGTTGAAGGCTAAGAAAGGCGGGCACTTACCACTTCAAAAACGATGATGACCTCCACCAATAAAACTATGGAACTCAATGAAACATGGGATATTACTTATAAGGGCATCCTAAAATTGACAAAGGTTTTCAAAAGATATTTAAAGGATGAGTTACTTGTGATAGAGTACATAAAAATTTAAACAATTGTCTACAAAATGTGAAACCAAAGGCCTTCTTATTTGTACGCACAACAAATCTATGACAAGTACAAGATTTTGTTGGAAGAAGACGTTGCTCACACAATATTGCAAATTTGTCTTATTTCCCCATACCCTATCATTGTTGATGCAACTATTTCACACATGTTGATTTTCCGAAGCCAAAGAAAGAGCAAGTTTAAACGAGGTTCATCGAATGAGGAGATAAGTATAAGAGAGGCTCCAACTAGCATGGGCAGATACTTTTTTGAATTTTGGATATCTTCATTATGCCACACCAAATTGTGTGTGTAGGAAATCAATTCCATCTTTCAATGTTGGGTCCCTATAATACTAGTTATTACCCCATTACTATTGTAGTTATACCCCTTATTTATATTGTTGTGCCCCCATTGCCCCCATATTGTTATTAATGTGCCCATAGAATCCCTCTATTGTTATTTTTGTGGCTTTATATTATTATTGTTAGGTCCGCTGGATTATATTGTGACTCCTTAGACTCCTATATATAGAAAGGAGGTTTTGTCATTTGAATCATCGAAGAATTGTTCATTTATGTAATGTAAAGGAGGTTGCCCCCTCGAAGAGGCTGAATTCTAAGGCGTTGATCTATCTTTTCTATCTTTTCTTGAGCTGGTTTCATAACATTTGGTATCAGAGCTTTGGATTCTAGGGTTTCGCTGCTCCAAACAGGTCATCGTGGCATTTTCGCTATAACTTTTTTCTGTGACGTTTCAAAAGTCGCAAAAAAAACCCATTTGAGAAGAAATCGCGCTGAACCTTGGGTCCAAATTTTAGAGCTTTTCGCGCGATATTTTCGGAGATATGATCTGAGGAAGTTGGTCTTTTTGCAGACTCCTGAATTACACGCAAAACAGGTGACCTGGGGAAAATCGTCATAACTTTCGTTCTGAGCATCGGATTGAAATTTCGTAAGAAGGTACAGAAAGAGGACGGACTGTAGTTTTCTTTTATATATTTTTCAGAGTCAAAGGTTGAAACAGTGACACGTGGCACTTCATACAAGTTCGCTCTACTGAACTAGTCTATAATCAAGTCACTGCGGGAGATTGTGCATAACTCTTTCTTGGAGAATCCAATTTGGATCAGACTAGTGGCATTGGAAAGAGGACATAGAAGGCTACTACAAGTCACAATTTCAGAACTGGATGATTCGAAATTACAGATATACATCAGATTCAATATCAGGCTTCTACAAAGAAAAAAAAGGTGTGTAGTTTTTTTTTTAAATTTTTGCATAAGCTTGGTTTGAAGGAATTCAAAGGGCATAGTAAAGCATTATTATCGGTAACTTATGCCCCGAGGAAAGAAAATGCAAACACCTAGTAAGGAACCTGAAAGCTCTAGCATGACTCATGAAGAAGAGGAAGAAATGCTACATGATATATCAAAATTACAAGAACAAGTGCAACAAATGTCACGCTCACAAAAGCTAACAGATGCTAAGATAAATGGCGTGGAATCTAAGATAAAGGGCATGGAAGCTAAGATGGATGATCTGAAGGTAGATTTGAGGACAAATTTGAAGACAGACATGGCAGATTTGAAGACAGATTTGACAAATTTTCTACAAGAAATACTTACTAATGGTGAAAAGGTTGTAAAGGAAACTCATGATGTGAACAAAAGAAATGTTAATCATGATTCCATAGACTCTAATGTTGGATCGAAGACCCACCATATTCCAAAAATCGATATGAGGAAGTTTGATGGCAAGGATCCTGCCACATGGATATTACAGATGGAGCAATTCTTCGATCTCAATAATGTGCAAAACACACAAAAGGTACGTATGGCAACTTTATATTTGGAACCAAATCAGTTTGTATGGTATCAATGGCTTTGCTCTCGTAAACAATTTATCACTTGGGCAATTTTTACGGAAGAATTGATAGCACATTATGAGGATACAAAAAGCAACACTTTTTTTAGCCAATTGATAAGTCTCAAACAAAAGGGTTCAATAATGGAGCACATTGAGGAGTTCCAAAAATTGAACATAAGGGTAAAAGATATTCCAGAGGAGCATAGGATTGATGTGTTCATAGGGTCTTTAAAGGATAATATCCAACATGATGTTCGCCTTTGGGAACCTGATTCATTAGAGAAGGCATTCAGGTTAGCAAGAAAAATGGAAAGCAAAATTATGGCAACCAGGAAGCATACCACTCACAACTATAAAGATGGAAGTGTTGTTGCCCCTAGTCTTCCACAACCTATAAGGTTGACACCACAACAATTGGAAGAAAAAAGAGCAAAAGGGCTTTGTTACAGTTGTGATAGCAAATACACTAAAGGTCATAAGTGTGCTGAGAAGAAATTATTCTACATAGATTGTGAAGAGGAAGAAGAAAAGGAGCAAGAAAGGTCAAAAGAAGAGGATAAATCCAGGAACAAAGCCTAGATGAAGAACAAATAAATCCGACCATATCTTGTAATGCATTGGCGGGAATAAACACTCCTCAAACCATCAAGATAGAAGGACAAATCAAGAAGAAAAAGGTAATAGTGTTGATTGATTCAGGAAGCACCCACAATTTTATTCATTGTAGGGTAGCAAAAGAATTGAATTGCTTCCTATATCCAGCACCAGAGTTTCAAGTGATGATTGCAAATGGAGGAACAATAAATTTCTCTGGAAAGTGCCATAATATCAAGCTATCCATGGGAGAATATGTATTGACTAGCCCAATGCTTTCCATTCCAATGGGAGGTGCTGATGTTGTACTAGGAGTCCAATGGCTACAATCCTTGGGTACAATAGCTTTTAATTTTCAAGAACTTTTCATCAAATTTTCTACGGAAGGAAAGGAAGTTGAATTAAGGGGTATTGCAGGGAAACCAGGAAAGATAATCAGCTCTAATGGTATGACAAAGCTTCTAAAAAAGGAGCAAAGGGTGTAATTGCACAATTATGTTCGCTAGATGTTTCCACATTAGAATCATCTATTTCTCCAGATCTCCAAAAAGTCCTGGACAATCATTCCAAGGTATTTGAGACTCCCAAAGGTCTCCCACCTATGCGTGATCATGATCATGCTATTCATCTGATTCCAGGAAGTGTTCCTCCAAACATCAGGCCGTACAGATATCCCTATGTCCAAAAAAGTGAAATTGAACGTATGGTTGCAGAAATGCTAGAGGCTGGTATAATTCAACCGAGTCAAAGTTCTTTCTCTACTCCAGTAGTATTGGTGCACAAGAAGGATGGATCATGGCGCATGTGTCCGGATTATAGGGAGCTCAACAAGCTCACTATTAAAGATAAGTTCCCCATTCCTGTCATTGATGAATTACTGGATGAATTGCATGGATCAATTTACTTCACCAAGTTGGATCTTCGTTCAGGATATCATCAAATCAGAATGAAGATTGAAGACATTCCGAAAACGGCATTTAGAACTCATGAGGGTCATTATGAATTTTTGGTCATGCCTTTTGGCCTTACCAATGCACCTTCAACATTTCAAGGTTTGATGAATTCAATTTTCAAACCATTCCTTAGAAAATTTGTGTTAGTATTTTTTGATGATATACTAATCTACAGCAAGTCTTGGAAGGATCATGTTGAACATGTTGACAGGGTGCTACAACTATTGGAGGAGAAACAATTATATGCAAAAAGATCCAAATGTTTTTTGGAGTCCAGGAGGTGGAATATTTGGGTCATATTGTATCTCATGAAGGAGTTAAGGTAGACCCTAGCAAAATTAAAGCCATTAAGGAATGGAAAATCCCCACATCCATAAAGCATCTGCGAGGATTTCTTGGGTTGACAGGGTATTATCGCAAGTTTGTTAAGAATTATGGGAGAATAGCAGCACCTCTAACAACATTATTGAAGAAAGATGCATTTTCATGGACTCCGGAAGCAACAAAGGCCTTTGAACATCTTAAAGAGGCAATGTGCCAAGCACCGGTCTTAGCTACACCGGACTTCACAAAAACCTTTATTGTGGAATGTGATGCTTCAGGAAATGGAATTGGTGTTGTTCTAATGCAAGATGAAAGACCCATTGCTTTTGAAAGTCGTCCAATCAAGGGAAAGTTTTTAAGAAAAGCTATTTATGAGAAGGAAATGTTGGCAATACTCCATGCACTTAAGAAATGGCGACCCTACCTAATGGGAAGACACTTCAAGGTAAAAACGGATCATGATAGCCTTAAATACTTTTTAGAACAAAGATTATCCTCTGAAGAGCAACAAAAGTGGGTCACAAAGATGTTGGGTTATGACTTTGAAATCATCTACAAAAAAGGGAAGCAAAATGTGGTGGCAGATGCACTCTCAAGAAAGGATGAGGATGTGGAAGCATTGTTGTGCGCCATTTCTATTATCCAACCAGATTGGATAAATGAAGCAAGGGAGGAATGGAAGAATGACGAAGAAGTGTGGGCACTTATTCGAAAGCTACAACAAGATTCCAGTACGTTTGATACATTTAGCTGGAAAAATGATTCGTTATGGTACAAAGATCGCTTATACCTCTGTAAGAATTCCCAGCTAAAACAAAAGATTCTTATGGAATTGCACACTTCTCCCTTAGGAGGGCACTCAGGATTTTTAAAAACTTACCACAGGGTTAAGAAGGAATTTTTTTGGGATGGCCTTAAATCAGATATTCAAAAGTTTGTGGCAGAATGTTTGGTTTGCCAACAAAATAAAGTTGAAACAATTAAGACACCGAGTCTATTACAACCTTTATCCATTCCAAGCCAACGTTGGGAGGAGGTTTCAATGGATTTTATCACAGGTTTACCCAAGTCTGAGGGAAAGAGTGTCATCATGGTGGTAGTTGACAGACTTACCAAGTATGCACACTTTTGTGCATTATCACATCCATTTAAAGCCAGTACAGTTTCTACTGCATTTATGGAAACAATTCAAAAGCTACATGGAAACCCAAAGATTATTGTAAGTGACAGAGATCCCATTTTCACTGGAAATTTTTGGAAGAATTATTTTCTTGTCTTGGTACTCAGTTAGCTCATAGCTCATCTTATCATCCTCAATCTGATGGGAAAACTGAGATAGTAAACAAATGTTTGGAAGGATATCTTCGTTGCTTTGTATCTGATAAACAGACACAATGGGTCAAATGGTTGCCTCTGGCTGAATGGTGGTATAACACTTCCTTTCATACAGCAACAAAAATGACCCCATTTATGGCACTTTATGGGTATCAACCACCATCCATCACATCATATTTAAGAGAAAATTCTAAGGTTCAGGCAGTGGAACATCACATCGAACATCAACAACAAGTCCTCCAACTCTTAAAGGATAACCTCGTGTTGGCACAGAATAGAATGAAACAACAGGCAGATCAACATCGCAGTGAAAGAAGTTTTGATGTAGGTGATTGGGTATTCCTACGGCTACAACCATATAAGCAAATGTCCCTCAAGCAAGCTAAGAAGGATAATAAATTATCACCAAAGTATTATGGTCCGTACAAGGTGTTGCAAAAGATTGGTACTATGGCATACAAATTGGAGCTTCCTGCAGCTTCTCGATTGCACCCAGTTTTCCATGTTTCATGTTTAAAGAAGGTTATAGGCGACAAGCTCCCAGTTCAAACAATATTGCCAGAACTTGACGAGGAAGGAAAAATTATATTGGAACCGGAAGCAGTTATAGAAACAAGAACTCGACAGCTACGAAATCGATCAATTTCAGAGTACCTTATCAAGTGGAAGAACTTATCCGCTGAAGATTCCACATGGGAGGATGAGAATTTTATGCAGAAATATCCAGAACTACTCAAGCGTTGAGGACAACACTTTTTTGAAGGAGAGGGGCATGTTGGGTCCCTATAATACTAGTGATTACCCCATTACTATTGTAGTTATACCCCTTATTTATATTGTTGTGCCCCCATTGCCCCCATATTGTTATTAATGTGCCCATAGAATCCCTCTATTGTTATTTTTGTGGCTTTATATTATTATTGTTAGGTCCGCTGGATTATATTGTGACTCCTTAGACTCCTATATATAGAAAGGAGGTTTTGTCATTTGAATCATCGAAGAATTGTTCATTTATGTAATGTAAAGGAGGTTGCCCCCTCGAAGAGGCTGAATTCTAAGGCGTTGATCTATCTTTTCTTGAGCTGGTTTCATAACATTCAACATATTGATTTCATTTAGAATGGATAGATAGGGAACAATAACTGTTCAAAATTGTAGAAAGTGAAGGCATGTTGTTTTTCTTGCAAACATTAGACTAAAAGGGGAATTATGTTTAGGCAATTTAAAATTTGTAGCAATCATACCAATATGGACAATTCTCATGTACAAACAATCAACAAATGTTTTTAATTTACCTTACTATAGTTTTCCTTGTGTTTTCAAGCAACAAAAAAATTGAACCATCTTGTTATTATAGCAACATTTTGTCATATTTTCTTTTGATGTGGATAGATATCAAATTTAGTATTGAATTTTCTAATCACAAAATTTTTAATTTCTCCCACAGGGGCTCCCACCTCTATAGTGGCTAGATTGAGACCCCTCTTAAGTAGCGAATAAGGTTATAGTAAGGTGGGTCATTTATGCACCTTAGAAACCTATAGGATCTATGCATTATGTTCATTTTGATGGAAATTGGAAAATTACTTTCATTCATGGTGAAAATTACATTCTTTATATTCCATGAATAGCACTCAAAAGACCATCCACATATAACTGTGCCATAAACATATTCTGAAAAACTATACAAAAACCCAAAAAAAGGTTGTAGCCACAAACTATCCAAAAATAATACATGCTTTTAATTGTATCAAGAATTCACAATAAAGATTGTGTCACAAAGAAAATTGTCTAAAGCAACAAAACGATCCACTAAAAACTATCAACCGATGACATAAACATAGCATAAATAGAACTAAATGGGTTTTTTCTCTCATAATAATAATACATAGTTGTAATACAATTCTCATAATACAATTCCCTCATATAAACCGAAGGTTTCCTTATAGGGAAAAAACCCTAGATTAACATAACTTCTACCGTGAGATCATCCGCATAATGAACGACCCAGAATTACTATGAAATTACAAATATTTTACAAGACAAATTTTCATCTATTTTTAGTTTCCCCTAAGGGCGATTAAATGGGCGACATTGTAGCCTCGTAAGGAACATTGATCCAATGCAGCTGAAACAAAAAACCTTCGAACAATCAGGAAGATAATGAGTTTTCACACCCACCAAAAGATACCTCTAAATTGTATGTATAAATTGTTGAAATGTATATATGGAAAGAGCCATCTTAAATAGGGATCTAACAGGAGCGAAGAGGGATGTGATTTCTTCACATTTAAATTTTTTTATGACTAGACATTATCTAAAAATTTAGGATGAATATGAGCAAAATTTCAATTTAATTTTGATGACTGGGGTACAGTGTTACATATGATACTTTGGTGTAGAATGAGCCTCTCGGGTCAATAATGAAGTTTGCATCTCATATATACTCAAGTATACATGCTCAAAAGTAATATTTAATGTGTTAAATCTTTCATAAATAGATAATCTTTCATAAATGTTTTTATAAACTATTTTTTAAAATTCTTAAATTTAATGTTTCGATATTTTCGAATAAAGTAACCTCTCCCAATAAAATTCAATAAATATAAATATAAATTTTTAACGTTGAATATAATTTCCTATTTGGCTCCCATCCAAACCACCTCCACCAACGTGAAACCCGGCCTATCTGGCTCCCATCCAAACCACCTCCACCATTGTGAAACCCGGCGTATGAAGTTTGAACCCTAGGTAGTTAGGGGCGAAGACAAGGTGCCAACTAGGGATTGCCCTCCAACCCCATGAGAAGCATGATGTGTCCCCGTGTTGGGATGCAAAGGCAGGTTTTGTTCCATGTAGAAAGTTATATCGCATTTATAAATATGTAAGTAACATGAAAGTCATGTTATGAAATCTGTTTCTAATATTTTTATTTTTATAATATCCAGTTAGTGGACCTACCCTACGGTGGTGTGTACGGTAGTTTGAGATGGAAGTTTATATGGTTCATAATTTATTTATTTCACATATTGTCGGCCCAGAAATTTGGGTGCCCCATATGGAGTGGCTAACTCCGTATAAATATATCAAAATGGTTCTTCTCTTCTTCCTCACCATGTGAAACAATTTCTTTTGTTTAGGCGCAGTCGACACAATTTCTTTTTCTTTTGTTTAGGTGAAGGCTAAGAAAGGCGGGCAGTTACCACTTGGAAAAAGATGATGACGTCAACAGATACAAGTACTATAGAATTCAATGAAGGATGGGATATTATTCAGAATGGCATCCAAAAGTTGATAAATATTCTCAAAACAGATTTAAAAGGCGAGTTTCCTGTAACGGAGTACATTAAGATTTATACAACTGTGTACAAAATGTGCACCCAAAGGCCTCCTTACCTGTACACACAACAACTCTATGACAAGTACAGGATTTCGTTGGAAGA
This sequence comes from Pinus tabuliformis, assembly GCA_031772625.1. NCBI lineage: Eukaryota > Viridiplantae > Streptophyta > Pinopsida > Pinales > Pinaceae > Pinus > Pinus tabuliformis. The sequence continues at coordinate 1,713,232,948 of CM062816.1, read as the reverse complement.
ATACGTTGCTGTCACAATATTGCCAACTTTAGGGGAAGTGCATGGTGAGTTCCTGTTGAAAGAAGTTGAGAAATGTTGGGGAAATTATGAGAAGGTGCTGGTTAGACTCACCTCAAATATGTTCTTTTATTTGGATCTTTACTTCGTGGGGAAAAACTCCCTGGTTTCGCTAGTAAAAGTTGGAGTGATGTGTTTCCATGATGTGGTGTATCACGGTATCAAGATTAATGTGAAGAATGTGGTGATTGAGTTGATTAATCGAGAGCACGAGGGAGAACAAATTGATCGCGCTTTGTTGAGAAACATTGTGAATTTTTTTGTGGAAATGGGATTGAATCGCATGGATTTGTACCAAAAAGACTTTGAAGCTCCCATGTTGGAAGATACTGGAGCTTACTACTCTAGGAAGGGTTCATTATGGATATTAGAGGAGGATTCATGTGCTCACTATATGATAAAGGCCGAAGAATGTTTGAGACGTGAGAAAGAAAGAGTTGCTCATTATTTGCATTCCAGCAAAGAGCAGAAGTTATTAGAGAAAGTAGAAAGTGAAATCCTCTCCCGCTATTATATTCAACTTTTGGAAAATGAGTATTCGGGCTGTCATGTTTTGCTTACAAATGACAAGAAAGACGATCTTTCGAGAATGTACAGGCTGTTCTGTAGAATACCTCAAGGCTTGGAACCTTTTGCAAATATTTTTAAACAGCATGTAATCAGCGAAGGAATAAAATTATTTAAATGGGTGGAAGATGTTGTCAAGAATAATAATGGATACGGAAGTCATATAGATGACATTCCAGCATATGAGTTGGTGGAGAAGATTATTGAAGTGCATGATAAGTGTAGTGGTTACGTTGTGGATGCATTTCAAAGAAGCAGTATTTTTTATAAAGCCTTGAGGGACGCATTTGAAGTAATATGTGATAAAAAAGTCGAAGAAAGCACATGTGCAGAGTTTCTGGCTACATTTTGTGACAACATGCTTAAAAAGAGCGTCTTTGTGAAAAAAAGTGATGATCATATTGAGGGTATTCTTGGAAAGGCGGCGAATCTCCTTCAGTATGTTAGTGATAGAGATTTATTTTGTGAATTTTACAGGAAAAAACTAGCTTCTAGATTACTACACCATAAAAGCGCAAATGAGAGCCATGAACGAGCCATGTTGTCAAAGATAAAGCATCAATGTGGTCTCTAGCTAACGTCAAAGATGCAGGGCATGGTTAATGATTTCACACTGGCAAGGGAGACTCAACTTGACTTCAACACATATCTTCATGATTATTCAAATGTGCATCCTGGAATAGAGTTGACTGTTACAGTATTAAATAATGGGTTCTGGCCAACCTACAAGTTATTCAACCTCAATTCACCAGCGGAAATTCTTAAATGCATTAGGGCGTATGAAGGCTTTTATTCTACAAAATATCAGCATCGTAAACTTACATGGATGTATTGTTTGGGAAATTGTAAAATTATAGGAAACTTTGATACTAAGCCAATAGAAATTGCAGTATCAACCAACCAGGCAGTCATGCTTTTATTGTTCAACGATTTCGAAAGATTGAGCTATGAAGAAATCAGTTCACAATTAAATTTGCGAGAGGAGGATGTTATTAGACTGCTTCATTCATTTGTATGTGGAAAGTACAAGATTATTTTGAAGGAGCCGGTGACTCAAACAATAACAAAAACTGATAGTTTTGAATTCAATGCTAGCTTCACCTGCAAATCTGCGAGGATTAAGATTTCACTTCCACAAATGGATGAGAAGAAGAGAGTCAGCGAGGTTGTAGATGGCGATAGATGCCATGCCATCGATGCTGCAATAGTTCGGACGATGAAGGCTAGAAAAGTCTTGAGCAGTCAGGAATTATTCGTTGAATGCGTTGAGCAACTGCAAGCCACGTTCAAACCAAAAGTTAAATTAATGCAGAAGCAGATTGAAGATCTGATTTCAAGGGAGTTCATAGAACGGGACAAAGAAAATTCTAATATCATTCGATATATAGCATAAAAGAAATTGCTCAATATACATGGTATCATTTTATGTAAATTATTATTCTTGCCGTTGTAGAATTAGATTTTATGTAAATTATTATTCCTGCCATTATAGAATTAGATTTCATGTAGCCCTAATATAATGAGTTTGTATGTGTTTTCACATTCATTTTCTTTTATTTGACCGTGTATGTATAATGTAATTAAAAACTTTTTTTTTTCAGTACGTATGTAATTAAAAACATTATTTTCTAGATTATTTTATATTTAGTTTTTTATGCTCTGATTGGTTTCATCTACTTGAGTCATCATTATAGGCTTATATTCGGCTGGCAACAGAAGTCAAATGATGGATTCTCCCGTCTCTTTTGCCAAAAATTGAACCAATTTTATTTCAAACAAATTGTTTTACTTTACCTTTATATGTGAAATTGTTTTACTTGGTTGAAAGGCCATAGCTTTTAGTTTTTCACTACTAGACATGTCTCTTGTGCCAAAATTTGAACCAATTTTATTTGAAAGAAACGGTTTTACTTTACCTCGATATGTGGACTTGGTTGAAAGGCTATAGTTTTTAATTATTTACAATAAGACATGTAGAATTAGATTTTATGTGGTTAAGGAAAGACTTCTTTATAGTGTTGGTAGGTGTTGCTGAAAAGAAGTTGAAGGCTAAGAAATTTATTTTAAAAAAAGCCTTTATATTTAAGACAAAAACATTTTGACACAAAAATATTTTAAGACAACTTTATATTTAACACAAAAATAGTTTAAGACAAAATTATTTTAAGACAAACAACTTTAGAGAAATTTATTTTAAGAAAAGCCTATGACAAAAGCATTTTGAGACAAAAATATTTTAAGAAAACTTTATATTTAATACAATGACCACTTTAGATCAAATCTATGTTTAATACGATATTTCAACTCGAATGAAAATGGAGGGCAGCACTGAGTTTCAAGGTGATTTGCACGCGCGTTTTGAACTGGAGCTCCCGCGCCCCTGCTTCTTCGGCCCCTGCAGCCCTCTGTAGGCCCCCTACTTGAAAGCCCCTGCTGCTGGGCTCTCAATCCTTCTCAGCATCCCCACAATTAGGCTCTGCCTCCCTCCTTTGGAGCCGCCATGAGTGCTCCTGGGGGTGGGGAGCCTTCTCCTAACCCACCAATCTCTTCAGAAGAAGCATTCAGAAGATTGCTCTCGTAGAAAGGGAAGAAACATTTGGTTCCAGAAGTCCTGAAATTCATCAAAAAACTGGAGGAAATTCCTGAGATCGCCCTGCCAGAAGACCAACCAATCAAAATCGCCCTAGCCTTGGTTGAAAGAGGGTTGGTAGGACAATTTATGGGACACTGGCCCTCTACAAAAACAACAGATGACTTGATCCAATGCAACTGGAGGCCCCAGCTTGAAAACAATGTGATCTACTATGTTATCAGAAGAGGGTGTTTCATTTTCCAGTTCACCTCCAAAGAAGATTGAGATTTGTTTTTCAGAAACGATCAGTATTCTATGGGAAATCAATGTCTGTATCTTAATAAGTGGACCCCCGACTTAGATCCCTCAATCGATACCCCTAAAGAGGTCCCAATCTGGGTCCGACTTCCCAATCTTCCGATCCATTGGTGGAGCTATCACACCTTGCAGAATATTGTGTTATGGAACCAGCTCAAGAAAAGATAGAAAAGATAGATCAACGCCTTAGAATTCAGCCGCTTCGAGGGGGCAACCTCCTTTACATTACATAAATGAACAATTCTTCGATGATACAAATGAAAAGACCTCCTTTCTATATATAGGAGTCTAAGGGGTTATAACATAATCAGAGCCGACATAACAATAATAATGTAAGGGCACAATAATAACAATAGTGGGCTTCTATGTGGCACAATAGTAACAATATGGGCACTACATGGGTACATCAATATAATAAGTGGGTTATACTAACAACAATAGGGGGTTACACTAGTAGTATAGGGGCCTAACATGCCCCTCTCCTTCAAAAAGTGTTGTCCTCAACGCTTGAGTAGTTCTTGATGCTTCTGTATAAAATTCTTGTCCTCCCATGTGGAATATTCAGCGGGTAAGTTCTTCCACTTGATGAAATACTCTGAAATTGATCGATTTCGTAGCTGTCGGGTTCTTGTTTCTGTGACTGCTCCAGGTTCCAATATGATTTTTACTTCCTCTACAATTTCTAACAATATTGCTTGAATTGGGATCTTTTGCAACTTTTGAATAAGTGGCCATACTTCTTCGTCCTTCTTCCATTCATCCCTTGCTTCGTTTATCCAATTTGGTTGGATAATATAAATAGCAAAAAACAATGCTTCCACATCCTCATCCTTGAAGAGTATTCTCATTCGGTAAGGTCACCATTTTTTAAGTGCATGTAGTATTGCCAACATTTCCTTCTCATAAATAGCTTGCTTGAGATGTAGCAGTAAAAATACCCAATCACTTACATCAAAACATTTTTCACTACGATGTTGATCTACCTATTGTTTCATTTGATTTTGCACCGAAGTGGCGTTATCCTTTAAAAGTTGGAGAACTTGCTATTGATGCCCGATATGATCTTTCTCTGCTTGAACCTTTTTCTTCTTGATATGTCCTTCTATCTTTTGAGTTTGAGGAGTGGTAATTCTTGCCAATGCTTTACAAGATATGGTCTGATTCATTTCTTCTTTCTCTGGGGTGGTGTCCTGACATATATCCTCTTCTTTTGATGTTTCTTGATCCTTTTCTTCCTCCTCTTCATATTCTATGTAAAATAATTTCTTCTCAGCACACCTATGACCTTTAGTGCATTTGCTATCACAATTGTAACAAAGCCCTTTTTCTCTTTTTTCTTCTAATTGTTGTGGTGTAACCCTTCTAGGTTGTGGAAGGCTGGGAGAAACAACACTTCCATCTTTATAGTTGTGAGGGGTATGCTTCCTGGTTTCCATAATTTTGCTTTCCATTATGTCACAAAGCCCTTTTACTCTTTCCAATTGTTGTGGTGTTGCTCTAAAGAAGGTGTTGCTCTTTGTATCCTCATAATGTGCTATCATTTCCTCTGTGAAAATTGACCACATAACAAGTTTTTTACGAGAACAAAGCCCTTTGTACCATAAAAATTGATCTGGTTCTAAATATGAAGATGCAATACATACCTTTTGTAACAGTTGTACACCATGTATATCAAAATATTGCTCCATCTGAAGTATCCAATTTACCGGATCCTTGCCATCAAACTTCCTCATCTTGTTTTTTCTTGATTTTAAGAGCTCTACCTTGAAACGACTATAACTCTGTACTTTCGGATCTTTAAGTTCTGAAATTGTGACCTGTAGTAGCCCTCTGTGACCTCTTTGCAATGCCACAAGTCTGATCCAACTTGGATTCTCCAAGAAAGAGTTATGCACAATCTCCCGCAGTGACCTGATTATAGACTAGTTCAGTAGAGCTAACTTGTATGAAGTGCCACATGTCACTGTTTCAACATTTGACTCTGAAAAATATATAAACTGAAACTACAGTCTGTCCTCTTTCTGTATCTTCTTACGAAATTTCAATCTGATGCTCAGAAAGAAAGTTATGACGCTTTTCCCTAGGTCACCTGTTTTGAGTGTAATTCAGGAGTCTGCAAAAAGGCCAACTTCCTCAAATCATATCTCTGAAAATATTCTGTAAAAATCTCTAAAATTTGAACCCAAGGTTCAGCATCAATTCTTCTCAAATGGGTTTTTTTTTTGCGACTTCTGAAACGTCACAGAAAAAAAAGTTATAGCGAAAATGCCACGATGACGTGTTTGGAGCAGCGAAACCCTAGAATCCAAAGCTATGATACCAAATGTTATGGAACCAGCTCAAGAAAAGATAGAAAAGATAGATCAACGCCTTAGAATTCAGCCTCTTCAAGGGGGCAACCTCCTTTACATTACATAAATGAACAATTCTTGGATGATACAAATGAAAAGACCTCCTTTCTATATATAGGAATCTAAGGGGTTATAACATAATCAGAGCCGACATAACAATAATAATGTAAGGGCACAATAATAACAATAGTGGGCTTCTATGTGGCACAATAGTAACAATATGGGCACCACATGGGTACATCAATATAATAAGTGGGTTATACTAACAACAATAGGGGGTTACACTAGTAGTATAGGGGCCTAACAGATTAGAAATGGCCTAAGCCATTTCATTAACAAAGAAAATAACAAGGGCCAATATATCTGCACAATAATTTATGTGGAAGTCGATCTGGAAGCTGGACTACCCAAAACGGTAAAACTTAAAGTTGGAGAAATGCATCACTATCAAAAATTTGATTACGAGCAACTGCCTTTCAAATACAAAACCTGTCAGGAACATGGACATTCTTTTTTCTTTTTCCTTTTATAATAAAATCATGCCCTTGTTTTTTCTTTCAAAAAAAATGACGCTTTAAAAAAAAAAAAAAAACTTTGGTCATTTAGCCAATTTATTTCACCCTCTAAAAAAAATCCAACTTGTACGTTCACAACTAAACCTAGCCCCAACAATCTTGTATGAACCTCACCTCTACAATTCCGAGATTTGTTTTCTTCATAGTTCCAGCTCTATACCATGTTAGTTTATGAACCCAACACATGGCATTTAATTCCTAGCATAAAACATACTCAATAAACACAGCTAGGTTCCTAACATAATATTTAGTTTAAGAACAATTACACAACCAATCTAAATCACATATCACACAAATTTCTGCCCAATCACAGTTCTTCATTAATAGAGTAATATGAACCTACTTGGGCTCCTATCCTGGGATAATAGCCCAACCAAGGAATTAGATAGACAGCGATAAACTTCAAGTTATTCACCCGTTCAAGCCCTAGCTCCGTTATTTGATCTTCCTCAGCTGATTTAGAACTGTCTCCCTCGCTACTCCTTGCACCTTCCTTGGACCCAGTACAGTGCCACTATATAGTGTGTCTATCTCCCTTTCCCTAGCCTTGCTTTTATAACTTTACATTGAGCTAAAACCCTAACCCTAATCTCAAAGTGATTGATGGTCGAGATTAGATCTCGCCTCACTTGAGATCAACACCTAAAATTAAAACTAAATCACAAAAGTAAATTACTTTACTTTTCCTAAGTTTTTATTAGCTCAATATGCCAACGTATTAATATGTGTTTTTTCCTAAGTTACAAGGCAACTTTCTTAAACCTAGAGCAACTATCTTAGGAAGATTTTGAGGGCAAATTTTGCACACCTATCAGAGCTACAAACTTCAACACATATTGCAGGTTTTAAGGACGGTGCTAATGATTTGGATGGAAAAGGTTGTTTCCATGTCTTAATAGGCCGAGCTACCATATGCAAGTTGATCAAATGATAGCTCCTTTTCTATGTTGCAAGAAATGTGGGCTAGGGAGGCATTTCCTCCTGAAAATTGGGACGAAATGTTGAAACACATATGTTACGGGCCTGAAACACGTCTCTGGTTGTATGGGTGCATTTCCCAAGGATGAAACGCAATGTTTCTAGCAAAAAAGTGTTTTTTTTTTTTTTTTTTCTTTTAAGTTTTTTATTTGGTGGTCAAATTAATGTAGAAATTTCTGTTTTCCCACCCCGGTTTTCAGTTTCTCCTTATTTCTCCCATATAGTTAAATGCCCTTTCCCATAACCATACATTTAACAAGCTGAAAAAAATAAATTTGCTGAAAACAAAAATTCTGGAAATTTTACAGAATGCTGGAAATTGCAGAAATAAAAATCAGCAGTAATAAACAGCCATTAAAACACATTTAAACACTGAGATTTTTGGTCAATGTGACCCTGGAAAAACCCCCTACAACTCTTGGGGAAAACCAGTTTGAGAGCTCTTCTTTATTTCTGAAAATTTCCTTTTACAGTGAGAAATTTTCAGCAAAAAAATCAGCAAGAAAATTTACAACTTATCTCTTTTCCCATGCTTCACAGCAAAATGGAAATTATAGCAAACAGGACAGCAATAAATGTTGTACGGTCTCCTCGATTTTTGTGCAAACCTCTCCTCGAAAATCGTGCCAAAATCTTCCTTTCACTGTGTGTTGAATCAGCTGTACAAATCTACTCAACTGCTGCCTTGGAATGTGTGCCAAGCTGATGTCTCTTTCTCCTCCCTGCTCAGAAATCTCTCTTGCTCTCTTGCTCTCCTTCTCCCAATCTGCTCATGAAAGAATTGAATCGAATGTGATCATTTCCTCCTTTTCCTCCCTTAATATAACTCCAAATGACTTTTGGGTGACCCAAGTGACTTTTGGGTGATCTCTAAATCCAATGGCTGAAATAGATTTAGTTCAATGGCTGAGATCAAATGCTCATTTAAATCTCACTTTTTATTTTTTAATTCACCCCACTTTAATAAAGACCCACTTAGTCATTTATTTCCAAAGTCACTTTTCCTTTCTAATTTTTCATTGACTTTATAAAAGTCACTTTAAAATTAGACTTAGTAACTTTATCACTTAAAGTCACTTTTAAATTAGATTTAACTTTATAAAATTATAAAGTCACTTTTGGAGAAAAATTAAATTCTTTTGGACACTTTTCCCTAGGCCAAAGATCAAAGCCTAAGGGAACCACCTGTCCTCCGGTACCAAATTTCAACACTCCCTCTTACCGAGGAAGGTGTTCCTCACCACACCCATCTTGTCTCTGAAGTAGACATGCTTGCCCCGTGGTAAGGCTTTGGTAAGGATATCTGCAACCTGCTCATCAGTGGAAATATACCCAAGCTTCACAACTCCCTTCTGAACATAGTCTCTGATGAAATGATATCTGATCCCGATATGCTTTGACCTGTCATGAAATACTGAATTCTCCGTGAGTTTAATGCAACTCTGATTATCACAGTAAATCACTAAAGGTCTCAACGGCTGACCAAATACGCCAAACAACATCTTGCGAAGCCAGATAGCCTCACAACTAGCTAGACTAGTTGCCATATACTCTGCTTCCGCTGAACTTAGTGCTATTGACTGCTGCTTCCGGTTGAACCATGACACTACTGCTGAACCCAACCCAAAACAACACCCTTAAGTGCTCTTCTTGTCAGAAGCACAACCTGCCCAATCAGAATTAGTGTATCCTGCCAATCTCACTCCATCTCCCTGCCTGTAGTCCAGACCATAATCCACTGTCCCCTGCAAGTATCGCAAAATGTGTTTTGCAGCCACCCAGTGAACCTTCCTAGGCTCACACATAAACTGACTCATCATGTTGACTGCAAAACAGATATCTGGTCTAGTGTTGACCAAATACATCAAGGAACCAATCAGCTGCCTGTACAATGTGGGATCCACCAACTCGGAATCTGAAGCATGAAGCTTCTTCCAGTTGGTGATCATTGGTGTCGACATGGGTCTACAATCCTCCATGTGGAATCTGCTAGGGATGTCCACAATATACTTCCTCTGCCCCAGGAAGAAATGCCCCTCCTCCTGCCACACCTCCAAACCCAAAAAGTAATGCATCAAGCCAATGTCCTTCATCTCAAACTCCGTCGCAAGATCTCTCTTGCAGTGCTCTATGAGTCTCTCTGCACCTGTAATGATCAAGTCATCCACATACAGTACCAGAATGAGAGGCTCCTCACCAATCAAAATAAAGTAAAGGTTTGGATCTGCCTCACTCTTTGTGAAACCCATCCCCTGCAAATATGTATCTATCATGGAGTACCAAGATCTGGGAGCTTGCTTCAGGCTATAAAGGGCCTTCTTCAGTCTGCACACATGGGACTCCTTCCCGTGCACCTCAAAGCCCTGTGGCTGCTCAATTTACACCTCCTCCTGTATGAAGCCATTGAGAAATGTGGTCTTCACATCCATCTGGTGGATCTTCCAACCCATCTCTGCTGCTATCGATATAATGGAGCGGATCGAAGTATATCGAGCCACGGGAGCGAAGGTCTCCTCATAATCAACTCCCTCTACCTGGGAGAACCCTCTAGCCACAAACCTCACTTTGAATTTCTCAATGCTGCCATCTGCAGCATGCTTTACCTTGTAAAGCCATCTGGAAGTAACCACGGATTTGCCCTCAGGCCTCGGCACCACCTCCCAAACATCGTTCTTCATGATAGAAGAATACTCCTCCTGCATGGCCTCTCTCCAGACCTGCTGGCTAGCTGCCTCCTCATAGATATAAGGCTCAGAGTCAAGGATGCTGGTAACCATCGCCATATAGCTACAAAACCTCTCAGGTGGTCTACTCTCTCTTACCAGCCTCTTCGGCTCAGCAACAGATGTGGCATCTCTCAAGGTGTCATGAAGCCACTTGGGCTTTCTCTTCCCTGAGCATGCTTCTCCCATAGGAGAATGAAACTCCTCCTCATCACCATCAGTAGCCTGAACTCCTGACTGTCTGTCTGCTGTCCTCCTGCCTGCACCTGAACCTATAGAAGCTGAGGCACCGTGTGAACTGTCCATCAATGGACTCCCTAGTGAACTACTCTGTGAACTGCTCTGCATGCTGCCCGGAGCACCACCCCTCTGGCTCGGCGAGCTACTGCTCACTGACGGACCTGACATCCTCATAGATGTACCTCCGGATCCTCCTAATCCCTGCCCACTGGATCCCTGCGACTGACTCAACTACTGTCGAGGGTCTGGATGATCCAGATACTCTAACTCCCGTGACCTCCTAAAGGCCCTATCCTCCTTGAACTTCACATCTCGTCTGACAACAACTCTCCTCTGTGCAGGAATGTAAATCCAAAAGGCCTTTGAGGTCTCACTGTAGCCCACAAAGATACCCTTCTCTGCGATGGGCTCTAGTTTGGTCCTCTTCTCCTTGGGTATATAGGAGTATGTAATGCATCCAAAGATATGAAGATGACCAATATCAGGCTTCTTCCCAGAGAAAGCCTCCTCCGGAGTCATGTGCCCCAAGGCACGATGCAGACTCCTGTTCTGCAAGTAAACAGCTGTGTTTCAGGCCTCTGCCCACAAGAACAATGGCAACCCCTGATCATGTAACATGGCTTTGGCAGCCCCTATGATGGATCTGTTCTTCCTCTCCGCAACCCCGTTCTGTTGGGGGTTGTAAGGAACAGTGAACTCCCTCCTAATGCCTGCCTCCGCACAATAGTCAACAAACTCTCCAAGGGTGTACTCTCCTCCATTGTCCGACCTCAGGGACTTGATCTTTCGACCTGTCTGAGTCTCCACAAGAGCTCTGAACTCCTGAAACCGCTTGAAGACCTCACTCTTGGTCTTCAAAAAATAAATCTAGGCCCTCCTGGAGTGATCATCGATGAATAAAACATAGTACTCATATCCACTCAAGGAAACATGAGACATCCGACCGCTCACATTGGAATGAATCAAATCAAGTATCCCCATCGCTCTGCTGTCACTGCTGGGAAAAGGGGATTTGGCAAACTTGCCCATCGCACAACCTCTGCAAGTATCAAAGTGATCAGTATTGAAATCTGGCACACCTGTAGTAATCTCCCGCAATGTCCTCAAGGCTCCATGATACATATGTCCCATCCTGCGGTGCCAAATCTCACACAGCTCAGAACTTCTAGCTCTGCTATCGGTACTACTGCTCAATGCCAAAAGGGGCTGGAATGCAAACTTGTACACCTTTGCATGGCGTACACCTATCACTCTAGCTGAATCAGCTGGAGTGCCCCTGGGATACATCAACACCTGTCCTCCCCTGAACAGTACCTCATATCCTCTGTCCTCTAAAGCTGAGACAGATATGAGGTTCTTCCTCATCCCTGGCACATAAAGAACCTCTGACACCTTCAAGGGAGGTTTGGACTCCCTCTGAAATGTCACTGTCCCCACCCCGACTGCTCTAACAACTCTGTCATCACCGAGTACTACCTCAATATCAGTGCCACTCTCTGAAAGCTCTGAAAAGTACTCACGGACTCCTGTCATATGACGTGAAGCCCCACTGTCCACATACCAGATACTTGAAGATGCTCCGCTAATCGAGGGAAAAGCATGCTCCCTCTGAACCTGTGTGGCAGGTGATCCTGCACTAGAGGACTCACACGTAGTGAACGCAAACTCTCGGTCAAAACGACTAGCAAAGTCCTTAATCTCTGCTGAAGCTACCACGTCCTGGTTCTTCCCCTTCTTCTTCTTCTTCTTCGGACACACAACTGCATAGTGTCCCATCTTTTGACAATTCCAACACTTCACCTTGGAATAGTCCTTCTGTGTGTTCCCCTGTTTACCTTTACCTTTGCCTTTGCCCCCACCACTGCTTGTGGAAGCCTTCTTCTTCCCTTTGCCTTTCTTGCCTCCTGCCACCAATGCTACATCCTCATCCTGCTCAACTGGCTTGGCTGTCCCAAGCTGACCTTTCCTGATCTTTGTCTGAATGCAATCATCCCAAAACCTCTCCCATGTGGGAAGGGTCTCACGTGCACAAACCCCATCAGCAAAGTTCAACCATGAACGGGGGAGGCCATTCACTGCAATCCACACCAACTTAGTGGGTGGAATGGCCTCTCCGATCGCTGCCAACTCATCTCTCACATTAGTAATCTTTGTGAGATATCCAGCTGCACTATCATTACCCATCTTAATGTTCTTCAGTTTCTCCTTCGGGACTATCTTCCGGTTCTCATTGGTACTCTGGTAGAAATTGGACAATGCTGTCCACATCTCATGGGCATTGCTCTTTCCTCTCACATGAGGAATGCAATGGTCTTTGATTTCATCTAGAATCAGCCTCTTACCCTTGTTGTTCTTTTTATTATAAGTTGTCAACTGAGTAGCATCAGTAGGCACAACAACAGGGTTCTGTGTGGTATGCACCATGATATCCCAGACTTCTGCCTCCTCAAAGATACTCTGCATTATCTCCTTCCAAACGCTGTAATTTATATGCCCATCCAGCCTATCCTCCACCCTCAATCCCAATGACATCCTGTTGTCCTAAAACTAAAAAATAGCACTGTTGTAGTAAAGATAAAACTGTTGTTTATGAAAAAATCAGCTTGCTGGAATTTTCTGAGTGAAAAATCAGCAACTGTAATTTTTCCTTTTGCTGTCCCAAACTGCCCTTCAGCACTCAAGCTCTGATACCATATAGAAATATCTGTTTTCCCACCCCGGTTTTCAGTTTCTCCTTATTTCTCCCATATAGTTAAATGCCCTTTCCCATAACCATACATTTAACAAGCTGAAAAAAATAAATTTGCTGAAAACACAAATTCTGGAAATTTTACAGAATGCTGGAAATTGCAAAAATAAAAATCAACAATAATAAACAGCCATTAAAACACATTTAAACACTGAGATTTTTGGTCAATGTGACCCTGGAAAAACCCCCTACAACTCTTGGGGAAAACCAGTTTGAGAGCTCTTCTTTATTTCTGAAAATTGCCTTTTACAGTGAGAAATTTTCAGCAAAAAAATCAGCAAGCGAATTTACAACTTATCTCTTTTCCCATGCTTTACAGCAAACTGGAAATTACAGCAAACAGGACATCAATAAATGTTGTACAGTCTCCTCGATTTTTGTGCAAACCTCTCCTCGAAAATCGTGCCAAAATCTGCCTTTCACTGTGTGCTGAATCAGCTATACAAATCTGCTCAACTGCTGCCTTGGAATGTGTGCCAAGCTGTTGTCTCCTTCTCCTCCCTGCTCAGAAATCTCTCTTGCTCTCTTGCTCTCCTTTTCCAAATCTGCTCATGAAAGAATTGAATCGAATGTGATCTTTTCCTCATTTTCCTCCCTTAATATAACTCCAAATGACTTTTGGGTGACCCAAGTGACTTTTGGGTGATCTTTAAATCCAATGGCTAAAATAGATTTAGATCAATGGCTGAGATTAAATGCTCATTTAAATCTCACTTTTTATTTTTTAATTCACCCCACTTTAATAAAGACCCACTTAGTCATTTATTTCCAAAGTCACTTTTCCTTTCTAATTTTTCATTGACTTTATAAAAGTCACTTTAAAATTAGACTTAGTAACTTTATCACTTAAAGTCACTTTTAAATTATATTTAACTTTATAAAATTATAAAGTCACTTTAGGAGAAAAATTAAATTCTTTTGGACACCTTTCCCTAGGCCAAAGATCAAAGCCTAAGGGAACCACCTGTCCTCCGGTACCAAATTTCAACAATTAATTTCATACATATATACCAGAATACCAAATCTAGGCGCAAGCATGGTTAGGCTTCAAAAGGCGCCACAACCTTTCAAGCTAGTAAATAATGAAATACATCTCCTGGAATTGCAGAGGGTTAGGCAGCAGGTTGAAAGAAGAAGCTCTGAAAGACATTGTAAGGGTGTACTCGCTTGAAATCCTTCTCATTCAAGAGACAAAACTAGAGGACCTTCTACTCCTCCAAGCAAGCAAAGCATTCTGGCATAAAGGCCAGGGGAGAGCAGTCAGCCCCAGAGGTGCCTCTCGAGGGATTTCCTCCTTTTGGGACAACTCCAAATATGATCTGATTCATGAAGAATGTTGCTCCAGTTGGCTACTCACTAAGCTCCTCCATAAAGAATTTAGCCACCAAGTAAGTATGTTCAATCTTTATGCTCTGGTCTTACCATCTGAGAAACAAATTGTTGGGACTCGCTCCAGTCCTATCTTTTCTTGCACAACCCAGAAAATATTATTATTGCAGGTGATCTAAATGTTATGCCAGCTGCAGAAGAGAAAAAGGGGGGCTCGCTGGTGAGGGACCCAGCTAGAGAATGGGTTGAAGACCTCATTTTAGATTGGGAATTGGAGGATATCAAGCCCACATCTGCGAAATTCACTTGGTCAAACAAAAAGATAGGCCCCAACCACATTGCTGCTCGTCTGGAAAACTTTCTAGTCCAATCCTCCTTCTTGACTTGTGGTCCAATGGCCACCTCTAAAAATTTTTCGAACTACACCTCTTACCATAAACCCATTCTGCTTCAGCTCTCCTTGGATGGAAATCTTGGCCCCATTCCCTTTAGATTCAGTTCTCTATGGATTCATTAAGAAGGATTAAAGGAGGTGGTCTCCGAGGCTTGGAACCAGCAAGTTCAAGGATCCCCTTTCTTTGTGTGGGAAGAAAAAATGAGGAGACCTAAAAGGGAGCTCAAGGAGTGGGCTAAAAGGTTGAAAATGCCCACCGCCAAAAGAAAGGAGATGCATGACAGTTTAGCAGGCCATCAATTAACAATGGAGAATTTTGATGTAACTCAAATCCTTCTTCAAAAAGAAGTAGAGCTGCAAAAAGATCTCCATAGAGCAAGTAGGGATGAAGAAGAGTTCTGGAGACAGAAGTCCAAAAATCTTTGGTTACAGGCCGGAGACAAAAATACAAGCTACTTCCATAAGCAAGCTGAAGCATGCAAGCACTTCAAAACGGTAAATGAAATTCACTATCAAAACACTGTGGTTAAAGATTCTGAAGGCATAAAGTGAGCAGCCCACTCCTTCTTCAAAGATCTTTACTCTGCCCCGGAAGACCCTCCTATCGATTCTCAAGCCTATCCAATTGATCTTATTCCTCACTGTGTTCAAGATTCTGACAATATTATGCTAACTACTTTGATCAGTATCAATGAGATTAAAGAAGCTTTGGATTGCATGGATTTGGATAAAGCCCCAAGCCCTGATGGGTTCATTGCAAGGTTCTACCTTACTTGCTGGCCTACAATTAAAAAATACCTTCTGAGAATGATCCATAAATCTCAGACCTGCAGCAAGATTGGAGGCAATACCAACACAGCCTTCCTTGCCTTGATTCTGAAAGACAAAGGCACCACCGATTTTAGCAGATTCGGGCCCATCTCTTTGTGTAATACAAGTTATAAGCTTATTACAAAAATAATAGCCAACCGTATTAAGAAAATTTTGCTGGTCATCATCCCTGAAAACCAAGGAGGATTCATAAAAGGGAGAAAGATTCTTGACAATATTGTTCTGGTGCAAGAAACCAACAACACTTCCTTACAAAATACAAGATTCCAGTGTCCCGGACCTCTGTGGTGAGGGATCCATATATAGATGTTTGCAGGGGGGTGAGTCAGCAGCTAGGTTTTTTATTAGTGTCCTCTCTCTGATAGTTCTTGGTTCCACTTGGAGATTCACGATCTCTTACTCATCGCTTGGCGAATTCAGAAAGGCAAGTGTCACAGGAGAAGTTTCTGGAAGATTCCATGATCATCCACCTTTCAAACTGTCTCTGCCATTTGTCTACTCTTGCTCAACGCACCCTACAGAAGGGCTATCAAGTATGCATCGCACCTTTTGCACTGAGCAAGTGAGATGCATCACACCGTTAGCACTGAGCAGTCTGTATGGTCCAATTTTGACTAGTTCTGAGCAGTTTTCCATGGAGAACTTCTGGGAGATGATGTAATCAGCTGACCTTCCTCTTTTAGGGTGTGAAGCAACACTTTTAGGGACTTAGAAGCCCTTTGTCTATAGACACATATGATTGGGGTTGCAATGGCCAAAAATATATATAACAATTGCCCCCTAAAGCATGAGGTCATTAATCTTTTGATGTCAGGTGAAATGATTTGTCATGAGTATCCAAGGTTTTTCAACTAGAAGGCAACCTGTAATAAGATACAATACAATACATTATCTTCATAATATTTTCATGATCTAGCTGAGGCGGGCATTTCCATGCTCAGCTTTATAAATTCATTTTCGTGTACATAGAACATATAACCATATGTGTGACAGACTGACAATTCGAATAGAGCCATCATCCTTTGATTCAGATGATCATCTGTTCAGCAATGATGTACATTTGATGTCTTTATTTTCCTAAATATATCGCAGCCCGGATGGATGAAACTAGATCCAGGGTCTTCAAACTCGTTCAATCTTCGCCCGAAGTACAAGTCGATCCATGTGAAAGATGTTCTGGACTCGAACATGGAAAGACATCGCCTGATTACCAGCCAATGATGTAAGCTGTTAACAGACGTGAGAGGAATCACCGATAATGATGATGACCCTAAAGGTACAATAGTACAATTCACGTGGTGTGAAAATGGGACTTGGCATCAAACACCACGTAAAATCTTTCAGTCAAAGGCCATTGATGTAAACCTGTTGCGGGAAGTGAGAAAATTGCCATTGAGGCATGCAAGCATCAAAGTATTGAAAGGGTTGTTTCTAAGTAAAATTCTTGGATAATGAGATGATTTCAACAAGAAGTGACCCGTCGTAGGAGGGCCTTAATGAATCCCACATCTACGACACGGAACGGAGCAAATGATTTTGTGGAGGTGAAAACGATATGATGATACAAGGTTGAGGGTGGGGGTCATGAAAGAATGGAGCATGAATGTATCGCAGTGGATGAGACACAGGGGAATTCTCTGAGCGACTTCTCTTGAACATATCGGCGACACTGAAATGGATTGGTAGGATTAAACCCAAAGATGGATGGTGCGATGGACCAATGGTAATATGACCAGTGAATGGAATAATCCAACCCGACTCAGACATGGAGTGAAAGTGTCATGTTCAAGAGGGACTTGCTACCAATAAAGTTTCTTCAAGTTTTCTTCCCAATTTTTCCCCAATCATTGCTGACCAGTACCTCTTTATTTTTATCAATCTTGAGGAGGATAACATATGCTTGTTCTATAATTCGCCCTTCGGGCGAACCCGTCACTATGTTTTAACGAGCCTAGTGATAGTGAAACTCATTCTTGTCTATATGGACAAGTTTGTCCCTATTGATTTTAACGAGTTTAACGACAATGATAACTTGGTCCTTTTTCAATTTTAGAGAGTCTAAAAAGGGACGGAAAGGAAACTCCAATAGTCCTTTTTCGTCATATAATCCCTTAAGTCCGAAAAAGTATAAAATAATACGAAAGGGATGAATTTTCAATAGTTTTAACGAGCCGAAAAAAGCAAGCGCTCGATATTTTTGTGTAATAATCCCTCAAGTCCAAAAAGATTATAATCTAGAGGATGGATAGCATTGCTGGTAGCTTTAAGGAGCTAGAGAGGCCAATCACTTGGCAATCTTTTCATATTTTACGAGTCAGATGAAAAGAGCTTAAAGGAGACTCGTTTTTTGAGGAACGAGTGATGATTTTGGGTAGCAGCTGATTCCAGGTGAGGTTTGGAATTCTCCAATCACGGAAGTGTCACAAGGATGGCTAACAAGATCACTCATTGCAGATGTTCCTCAAAAAGGGTAAACAGTCAAATGGAGGCGTATGATCGGCTAAAACAGAGTGGAGGTGATGATGAGAACACGACCAAGGTTCAAAAGCTGATGATAATTCATTCACAATGGTTATTTACTGGAGATTGGTTCATTTTTTAATGAGCTTAAACTCTAGGGGAACATTTGCCCATTGCTTAGGTTTAATTTTTAACGAGCTTGAACTTCACATAAAAACTGCTCGTGCTAGTTGTATAATAAGGACATCTCATCGATAGATTCCATTTTTGTGGATCTTGCACCTTTCGAAGCTTTGCTCCATATCCTTTCTTCATGCAAGCTACGAACAACCAATCCTATGAGTTTAGAGGGTTTGAGAATCTACAAACAATGAAAATAAATGGTCGTTCTTCACTTGCACACAAAATGGTTTGCATGCCCCCAGGTATAGCGAAGTAGATTTTCGAGGTTACCCTTCAATTTGCAGACAAAACATTTATTCTCTCAGGAAAGGCCTACCTTATAACGGAGGTATCTTCTCCCAGTCTAATCCCATCTTCCTATATGGAAGGGTGTCGGACCAGTCATATATCCTTCGTGGAAATGTACCATATACCTAGAGTTTCCCTACCGAAGCAGGCCAGGGTACATGCCCCCTGGGTTTCAGTCATGACCCTCGAATTACTCGCATTCTTTAGGTGGTCAAACTAGAGATTGATGAGACATTCCTTCCATGAAAAGACCAGTTAGGGATGGTATTTGACTGTTAACTATGTGTGTGCCAAGGAATGAAATTTGGTATACGAGCTGGACCACTCGGCCTTCATGCGGAAAACACATTACTCTAAAGAGTGAGGAGACAATGGCTACCATGCTATAAATATAGTCGCGCCCAAGGAGTAGATTATAGTCTAGAGGTCCTTGGACTACCATTACATTCATATAAACAATTTTCCTTCTCAAAGTTATAGGCACATTTAGAAGGATCCCTAACGGTCGACTGGTTCCTTTGTCAAAGCATGTCAGATTTCTCATCTTAGGCATAAGTGATAGCGAACCAAGCGCTTTCCAAGCAGTTGAGGAAAGAATACTCATAGAAACCCCTTCATCTATGATGGTACTGACCATGACCATTCTGTAAGCTTGTACAATGATTCGGAATGGTACAGTAGCCAGTAAACGGGGTCTGCCTAGTAGATTCCAATCGAAGGAAATGACTAGGTTGCTAAGAGGTGGGATCGAATGGACGGCCGGATATGACTCTAACGAACTTCCTTCCTACGGTAAAGGAATGGGTATATTTCCCCCATGTTTAACGAAGTCTATGTTTATGAAAAGAATTTGAATGGTGTCATTCTCATTCTCTTCAGTGGCTGTATCATTTGAAGATGGACCTTCCGAAGGCAAGACCAGGTCGACTGCCGCCTCAACCTTTTGACTTTCGTCTGGTGTGGATTCAGAGGGTTATCTTCAATGATAGATGCTTCGACCGACCACAATGGCGTGTCAGTCGGATTTTCAACTAGTGATGGACTCGACAGGAGTTTCTTGTATCCAGGAGGAAGTCATGCAAGTGAAGCGGGACGGTTATCCAAAACTCTTTTAGCTTCATCTAGGAAGGGACAACGGTGGACGACGTGATCACCTTCACATAGTTTGCAAGGAAATTTACATTTCCTTTTCTGTTCAGAGACTTCGCTTTCATTAGTTGACGGTGTACTTTCAACATGATCTTCAGAGGTTGATGACACCGGATTGTGCAAATGATTAGGATGTTTGCAAATCGATTGTTCAGTTTATAAACAAAACCCGGAGATAGACTGAAGCAACATTGATCTACTTTGCACTCGCATAGAAAATGCAGTTCAAAGGCTAGCTGGCTTAACTTCAGGCTCCGTTTGTAGTTTATAAAGCAAAGAAATATAGACAAACAAACAAGCTATTCGCTCCCCAGTGGAGTCGCCATTTTGTTATCGGGAAATCTAGTGTCCACTCGAGGCTGCTAGTCCCACTAAGACGGGTAGCTATCTTAGAAACAAACAAAACAAAACTACTTTCACTTTCCTTTATGAGAAGTAGATAAGAGGGGAACAAAGGATACCAACCTCAATCTTGCGCTTGGTTCCTTGCTTGGTTCCTCTCCCTTCTAACAGATCTTTGCCACTCCTTCCTCGCTTGCCTAGCTTCAAAGAGCACCTGTAGAGTTAAAGCAGCATAATACTATCGAAGTACAAAGATCTACAATCATAAACAATATAGGACCAAATATATATTGACCACACAAATTCATATATCATCAAACATACAAGAATGTGGAGGAAAACTCGAATAGCTTTATTAATAGAAAGAATAGCAAAGAGGATTAAAACCTATTGTTCTGACCCAGCATCATCCTCCCAGCATGAAATCCCTTCTTCACCTCATGAAAATCTTATATCTCCCAACACTATGATATTTCACCAAGAAACCAACAACACTTCCTTAAAAAATACAAGATTCCAGCCTCCTCTATGATGAGTGATCCATATATAGATGTTTGCAGGGGGTGAGTCAGCTACTACGTTTTTTATTAGTGTCCTCTCTCTGATAGTTCTTGGTTCCACTTGGAGATTCATGATCTCTTACTCATCCCTAGGCGAATTCAGAGAGGCAAGTGTCACAGGAGAATTTTCTGGAATGCAACAGAGAATGCACAACAACATTACTCTCCTCCAAAATCGACAAGGGGAACATCTAGAGAAGTATGAAGATATAGAACACAAACTCGTCACCCACTTTCGAAGGGTGCATCAGGAAACAGAGACTGATCGGCTACCAGCTATAGAGAATATCATCAAGATTATTCCTAAGATCATAACTGAGGAACACAATCAAGTACTCCTCGGGCCTATTTCTTTACAGGAAGTGGAGACAGCTATGCGACAACGCAAAGTTGGGAAAGCACTTGGACCAGACGGCTTCACTTCGGACTTCTTTCACAACTTCTGGGATCTAATCAAGGAGGAAGTCTGGCAAGTATTCGAGGAATCTAGAGTTAACAGATGGATGCTTCCATCCTTGAATGCCACCTTCATCGCCCTCATCCCTAAGGAGGAGAACAGCCAGACTCCGGACAAATTCCGACCTATTGCACTATGCAATGTATTGTATAAAATTGTCTCCAAAGTGATCGCCACATGCCTCAAGCCCCTGCTTCCACTATGATGTTTATGGACCTTTCTCGACAACCTACACTGTCAGACATAAATATTTTGTCACTTTTATTGATGACTTCTCATGGAAGTGTTGGATCTTATTCACGTGGAATAAAGATGAGACATTCTTTGAGTTCATAGAATTCAAGACACTAGCTGAAAACAAAGCTACCAAGAAGGTGAAGGCTCTGTTGTAGAGGCTACAACACCCTCCAAAATTTTGGCCTCCACTTAAATTTCAGAGCCTACTATGGATATTGTGATCAATCGTTCCTTAGTCACTTATTGGTAAGTTGATGATCTCAAGCTCCCCTTTTCGATCTTAAGAGTCGTTTATGCTTTTATCTTTACACAGAATGTGTCATCTTTGGGCATGGGGGTAATCACTTGTCATGCAAAGGGAGGTTTTTTTTGCTTCAAGGGGAAATATTTATGAGAATGAGACATTTTTAACACTCATTTCACACACTCTTACACAAGTGTCGCCTTTATCCTCCCAAAGTCTATAATCGAAGCCACACTTGCCGTAAGCTGCCACAAAGGTTATTGCATTAAGTAAAGTATGTGTTATATGTTCTGGATGGTCTATGTTGTATCAATAAGTTTTAAAGTGTGTGATCGTAGTGAATTTTTATCACTATTCACATAAGTTCCACTGATCCACACTTAGCTAAAGTTCAGAGTTTCCTTAGCAACCTAGCCTCTTCCAACTTTCCTGAACTACACACTTCACATATGTAACCCTCAATATTTTTCATTGCTTGTTCGAACCGTGCAATGCGCAGAAATGCCAACCTCTCTTACCATTCAAAAATGTGCAGTGGTTTCCTCCAGTGTCTTTTCCTTAGCCAGAACCCGCTGTCTCCAAAAACTGTGCAGTTTTGTCCCTTGACTGCCCAGTCTTCCTTTCATCCTTAAATTTCATAGATGTGTCCTCCCAGGGCCTCGTCCCAAGTAGTGCCTTACATCCTAAAACTGTGTAAATGTGTCCTCCCAAGGCCTCATCCCGCAACAGTCGCTGCCCGTTGAAACTACACAATTATGTCTCTCATGGGCCACGAAGGAAGATGACGTGATAGATGACTCTCAAGGAGCTGAGGAGAAAAATAAGCAGACTAAGAAACCCAAGATATGATAGAATATTAGGACTGCATGAAGACTCCATCTGATGCATAACCCTTTGCATACTAGGAATGGAAAACAAAGCACGTCTTTTGAAATACACCTCTTAATGTAGCTTAAAAGTTTTCTTATCATTGTCGTATAATTTCGTCTTCAATGACATTCATGGTTGCAATAACTGAAATTCATTCCATGTTTTTGATCTACATGTCTTGCTCCCTTTCACTTGTTTATTATATAGCTTAGAAGATGAAGAGTGTTACCACTTGTTTATTTAAGCTACTGAGGTTGTGACCAACATGATCTTATGACTAACCAGGCACGATGCAAGGAATCCTAAGTGGGATGAAAGATGTTTGATGATTTTTATGTAGTCAATACGCTCCTATGCATTACTCCTTTGCATTAATCCTTTCTTTGTTCTTGCATGTACCCTCACGGCTTGTCAAATTTGGCTACCTACTGCTAATAGTCTCTTAGCTCTTTCTTGACAAAGCAGGTGAAGTAATTTCCTTCAACCTGATTTCTTTAAGGCTCTTCATAGAAATTATAGAGCTAAGAGAAGGAGATGTGGAATCTCACAATCAAACTCTTGAAAATAATTTTCATGCTCGAATATATCCAAACAATTAAGCTACCACTCAACAACATTGTCAATCTTGGCAGACTCAAGAAAGATCACATCTCTAGATATTATAAACTTCTTATTCACTTCATCATAGAGATGGTATGCTTTGGAGGTATGAGTACCCAATGAAGATACATTTTTGATTCATTTCACTAAGTTTTTTTATCTGTTCCTTAGGTACGAAGTCATAATATGAGGAACCAAAAACCCTGAGATGCCTCACCAAAGGAATGTGGCCATACCACATTTCATAGGGAGTCTTGTTTCTAATAGCAAGAGTTGTACACCTATTATTTATATACACAACACATAGAACCACATCAGCCCAAAACCTTATGAACTTAACATGTGAACTATGCCAAGTTCATAGTGAAAGTAATACATTCCAATGAACTATGTGTTGAAAAATGCAGCAAGAAATTCTCAATTTGATTTTTCCTTGATTAAATTGAAAAGATTCAAATCTCCACATCAACAGACAACTTGGATGATGTTAACTTGTGTGAATTAACTTCAAGAGAGCAATAGAGTAGGTTTGTGTCTTGTGATTTTGATTAAAACTTCATAAGTAGTTGCAACTCTACACCATAATTTCTACAAGGATGGTGGAGGCAAATTATAGAATACTTGTTAGTAGACAATATCCCTACTTAAAAGTATGACAACTTTTGCGAGAAGAAGACGTTGAGGATAAAATATTGGATTGTGGAAGAATTATTCACAAAATTCACAAGGGCGGTAATTTTGGTTGCAGGTGTGGAGGTAGATGGATTAAATGTAATTGTGCTAGACAAGTCACAACTACTCCTTTGGTATTTGTCGATAATGTGTTACTATTTGGTAGATTGACCTCTTTTGATCGGTATCTGTACTCCTTATGAATAATAATAAATCTCATATGATTTCTTCTTACCGAGATGGCGCATTAGTACTGGAGATTTATAATAACTTTTGTGTTATCTCCACTACATTGGATGCAGATTTTGAAAATATTAGATTTATGCTCCAACCTAATTGTTATGGAATTAAGGATTGGAGTTGACTTATAGAGAAAATACACTGCAAACTTTTATCATGGGCACAGCGGTGGCTCTCCCTAGGAGGCAAGTTGACTCTAGTTTGAGTAGTCCTTCAGAGAATCTCTGTATATTGGCTTCATATTTTCGCTCTACTTAAGAATATCAATACATGTATATTTTTGGCTTCATCTTGGCATGAGACAATGTGTCGTAAAGGACATAGTGGACTTGGTTGTTGTTTACTATGTATGAAGGTGATGGATAGCAAGACTCATTTATTTCTTTGATTCTCCTCAGAAAAATCATTTTGGAATGGTGTGTTTAATATGTTGCATTTACACGCAGATTATAACTACTCTTTTGTGGTTGATTATATTCGAAACTGGATTATTGAATATAAAACATTTGGACCACTTCCAATATACATTGGGGTTTCGACCCAAAGAATGCATTATTTTTTTGAGCTCCTTTGTTGTGATACATCCACCTCCATCCTTGTCAAAAAAGCTAAAAGCCTCCTTGAACTTAGACATAACCTCCATCCCATATTCCTTTAGTAGATAAAACCCTTCTCTCATTTTCTGACCATGCCAATCTACCCTCCATCCCATATTCTCTCATGAGCCCTGTGTAAACCACGATTTCGTTCAAGGATGGGGAATTTGATGCGTACTCTAACCATATTTGTTAGATACTTTCCCCCTTTTCTTGTTTATTCATTCATTGCCAAACACTATACCACTAGTTCTAAGAATCTTGTGGATACTATCACCACAATAAATGTATATTTTATTTTATATGAGACAAGAATTGTATATTTACCTTTGGGACACTCCAAAAATATTTTGATGCACCTTTGTGACCTTTATGACTTTATGACCTAATTCCCATTCCATGTTCATCCATGTGGACGCACTTTATGATGTTCTACGACAACCTAATGTCCTTGTCAACTTGCTCTCACCTTGCTTGTCATGTTTTCAGGATTTGTGTATCCAACAAGAAATTTGGGAGATGACTGCCATCAAGTTAGAAAATCTAGGGGGTTTCAAGTCATTTATTTAGGGTTCCCACTAGCATAGTCCCACCATATGATCCACCCAATCCCTAAATTGGGGTCTACTGCTATTTCAATTAATTATTATATGATCATGGTGGGCCATAATTCCAAGTTAAATATTATGACTCTTCATATGATATTATTGGAGATACTTGAGGAGACATATTTTTGGCTAAAGGGTTAAGGGAGGATTTTGACTTCAATATCGACCCATCAACCATATCCTGAAAATTTGTCCCATCAACCATATCCTAAACGTGTTTAACCAACAATCAAGAAGACAACTAAGGTGAAGCATGGGAATCCTCTCTTGCCCACGTTGTTCAACATATATATCAATCTATGAATGCCTCTACACTCCACCAACTGTGCATCAATAAAATTTTGGGTTTCCCCACTGTCCTCCAAGATGGATACATGTTGTCCCTGCATTGTGCCTTTGATTGCAGAGTGGCTAATAATCATAGTTTATCGTGGATGATTGTGATCGTACGTAACATCCATGGTCCAATTCATTTTTTTGGTGCCCAATGTTGGTGAATCATTGTATTGCATCATGGTAGCATATATTGCCTTTTTTAAAGAAAAAATATATTGAAAATAAATTAAGTTATGTCTCATGCAAATGTTCAATATTATTGTGTTGTGAGAGCTTTGCATATTATATGTATCATATATCTATAATCACTTATTTCAAGCCTACTTTAAGAAATAAAGGAAGAGGTGCAAGCCCTTGCCATAAGGGCTCCCATCAACTCCTCTTATCGTAGACAATTTTCAAACGTTAGCCCATAAATCAAACACATGCCCTTCTTTCTCTAGTTTGGAAACCCTTGGATGTTTTTGACAATGAACTCCTCCCAACCACTACTTTAACCATATATTGAATTATTTTGATTGGTAAGAGGATACCAGATCAAAAATCATTTCACAATAATGACCTTTTGTTATTATTGTCTTTGGAAAAACATATGCGAGATTGGAGAATAAAGACATATTTGTCTGAGATCAAGACCATAAAGTTGCAATCATTGGCTACTCAGCTTAGAAATGAGATTGAACTAATGAGACAGATATTTCATTAAGAAGACTAGATGGCTTGATTGTTGCAATAGACGCATAATATTTTTGTCATCTTCAAATTCAAAAAGGAACTCAATACAGCTTATAAGAAATTCAAACCTAGAGAGTTTGAATCATCACGAGGTTGAGAATTCTAGGAGAAAGATATAAGACATGTGCTCAAATTCACAGGTCTTGTAACACATTAAAAATATGTGAAAATCATAAGGTTTTGTGAAATTTTGTGAAGGTGATCAAGTTACTAGTTAAACTAATCTTTTCTGGACTATAGATAGTCCTAATAGGTAGCAAGGAAACTAATTTTAAAAAATACTAGGACCAAACTATATAGGGGCATAGTAGGATTATTTAGAAGGTTTGATCCAAAGCTCAAACACCCTAAAGGAACACAATTATCTTCAAAAATTATTATATTTATACAAGTCTTGCCAAATATAAACCTCTCACTCCATCAAATTGTGACACATTGAAGGAAGATCAATTTCGCATCCTTTTGGGACTATTGAAAGCCCTAAAGGGACAAACTTGCAATAGAATTCTACAAATATTTCAAGGGACTAGACCTATTGTTAAAGGTTGCAAGAGGAGAAATTATATGTAAGTGTTGAGAAACTACATAACTATGACCTGAACTCAAGAAGAGGATCAGTCTATCACCTTGAGTAAAGATTCTTGACTTAGCACCTTGGAAGCTTCTACTACAGACAATATTATAGTAAGTATTAAGCTTGTAAAATAAGGTATCATCATCATCAGAAAGGAAATAACAGTCCACCGTAAGGTATTTTACAAGGCATCTTATGGATATATTGAAGGGCAAAGTCCATAGATATAATTATGTGTTAGATAGAAGAAGATGCCTAGGAGAGGATCTAGGCTGACTTGAACAAACCTTATAGGCCTATTCTATAATAATATATCAACCCCAGGCTAGTGGACTTGACTTGAGGAGCCTTGTTACTGGGTACTTTGATTAGTCTTGAGGGTACCGACAAAGCTTGTAGGTCATAGCTCATAGCCTTACCTTAGAGCTCTTCCTATCAAAATAGGACTGGCCTCAGATCAAGATTGACTAGGCTCATGACTTTTCATATGAGAAGGAATGACAATTAGTGCCAATATCAGGCACTAATTCCCCCATAGCCCCTCAAGATGGTCCCATAGCCCCTCAAGAGCTATCCATCAAGAGCTATACAATACAAAAGAACCACTAGCATATGTAGTGTTGATTTCGGTTGTCCTCGGTTCATATGGTGTTACATATTCTCCCTCACAGGTATGGGCGCCCACGAGATCATCAAATAAATTGGCCCTCTCATCCCATTTGTGGATTTCCTGTCAATCACCACATCTCAACATGCAATCAATGCATTAGTTATAATCATAGTATTAGAGAAATAGTCCAGATACCAACACTTTCATTTCATCTTGATAACATAAAGTGATTGTTATCACAACATTTTGAATAGTAAGGATCTGCATACTCTTGAATGTCATAAAATTTGCATGCAATTATTCCATGTTTCACATCATAAAATACTCTCATAAGTTATAGCATCAACATATTAGCATCAAGGATATATCATGACATCTCATAATAAATGAACCACATGTCAATTTACATCATGATCCCTACGCATATCATATCCATCATGAGAATTCAACATCATTATCATAACAAATAATTAAACAAGCACCACATATACATCGTTAACCTCTCATTAGAACTATATACATTTACCACATACCATCATATAACGAAACATCATTAATATGAGAATCATCTCAATACTTATCAAATATAGAACAACAATACACTATAAGCTCATTCTTATCATGAATTAATTTAATTTACTTGTATAAACAGTTCAACATCCCTCTAGGATCTATGTGAGGATGTGGTCCAACCTTGAACGGGATTATGTTATCCCATGAGTACTATTAGTGTCATCTTTTCATCAAGGTACCAATTACTTTTTCAATATACATTTCTTGTTCTTTCTATTAGGAAGTTAACCATTACATCATAGGTATACTCATCTAAGTACATCATTAAATTTCAAATGAGTCTCATCATCTTGAGCCTTAACATCTTGCCGAATATTCTTCCTTCCCCAAGGACATTTGAGTCAAATTCAATGTTAAGATATTATTTTTTGTGGAATCATTTAAATCATCAATATCATGTTAAAATTCCATGATCACTATACATATTGTGCTTATCCAAATGGAACACATACATGAGGTCATCCTTATTTAAGTCTTAGGTTATGCTTAATCCACCTGCATGAAGGCTTAATCCATTGTTATGCTTCCATTGTAGCCGAGTAGGTCAAGATACTTGGCTCTTACTAGAGCAGCTTGGGTTCAAGTCCCCACAATTGAAATGATGTGCTTGTTGTCCCCTAGTGATTTATCCATCACTTGCATGATTTTCATTGTGAATATTGTCTCATCTCATCAAGTTCTCACTTGATATCTTTTATCATAGATTCATCCATCTTCAAGTTAGACTAGGGATTCTTCCACCTTAATTTTCACTCATTAAATATTTAGTTTATAGTTTGAAATGCTTGGAACCACTACCACCTTTACCATCCATGAATGATTTGGTATGCCTAATATGTTTGACAATAAATTCTTTATCGATAATCAATTTACACTTAAATTTCTTATTAACTAAAAATACCACCCACACAATATATTAGAAATAATAATAATATAAATATTCACACTTCCAATAAATAATAAAGTAAAATAACAACTTATCAATTTCGACGTAATATTTTAATATTAAATAAAAAAGTTCAATTTTTATTACTCATTTCAACATAATACTTTAATACTAATTAAACAAATTTAAGCTCTATTATCTAATTTATTAAATGACTAAATCCACATTATATAAATTCCTTCTCATTCCTTAAAACTTGGTAAGTCATTTTTATACTATACTTAATACATGTTTTAAATAATATAAAATAACACTCATTATATATCTATATATATATATCTATCTATCTATATATATATATATATATATATATATATATATATATATATATATATATATATATATATATATATATATATATATATATATATAGATAGATAGATATAAACCTTTAGTTATAATTTTAAAATTTAATTTAAATATATTTTCAAACAGTGAACACACTCTTAGCCTGCCAAACTAGCTTGACAGGATCTG
The DNA here is from genome assembly GCA_031772625.1 of Pinus tabuliformis. Taxonomy (NCBI): domain Eukaryota; kingdom Viridiplantae; phylum Streptophyta; class Pinopsida; order Pinales; family Pinaceae; genus Pinus; species Pinus tabuliformis. The sequence continues at coordinate 1,713,203,507 of CM062816.1, read as the reverse complement.
ACCTTCGAAAGCTTCCGCCAAAATGGATGGCGCTGAGGGATATCGAAGCACCAAGATGTAAGGAGAATAAGGCACGGGGAAGCGTGGTTTGAAGATTCTGACCACCGCCACGTGGGAGAGCTGAGTGGCATCGCTCTCGATGAGCCAAAACTTCTTACCATCCGAGAGCCTTGCGATCAAAAAAGAAACCGCTTCAAGCCTTGTTTTCGAACCATAAGAAAAGCCACGAGGAAAAATCAAAGTGGGAGCCGACCAGCCTTTCCTCCCGCTGAACCTGGAAACCCGCTGCTTTTGGAAAACCTACAGTCAAGGCGTTTGGATTTCTTTTCTGGCCTCTAAAGCGGTTACGAGGCAAACGAGCCCCTGGCCTCGCCAGACATCTGGTTAAGACCACAATCTTTCTTCTATAAGAGGTGGCCTCCCCATGATCTCGGTGGATTTCTGGTTTTCAAGATCTCGGTGGATTTCCGGTTTTCAAGATTATGGCTTATTCGTAGCTTAGGGTTTGGGCGGCTCTGCAGTTTGAAAGCTGCTTTTATTTTTGCAAGTGGTTTCGTGTCTATCGAAATCTCAAGCTTTGGAGAATTCCTCTGTCGGCCAGCCTTGGAATGGTGGTTTGAAGAGTTCCTTGGAAGAAAGTGGTATTTTGGATTTTTTGGTTTCTTTAGAGCTGGAGAACAACAATTAGGGTTTCTTTTCAGTTCACACATACACTTGCACCCCTTGTGGGCTCTTCCCTTTGTGGTTTGGCTATAAACTAGAGCTCTGGGCTATGTGTGGGGTTGACCAGGATTTGGTATGTTATGTAGATTTGATGCTTAGCTCGTGGACTTGGTTTGAGATTGGAGCCATTCTTTTTTTTTCATATAAGGATCATGACTCATTGGTTTGATACCTTAATTACTTTGGTTTTGCCAATTTGTATTCAAAAGTATATACAGGAACATAGAGGGTTTCAAGGAACAGAGGAACGAAAAATATTGAGAAATGTTTGCAGATTCACGAAGATGGTGACAGTGCCACACCAATGTCACTTTGTTTCTGTTTTGCTAACAGATGGCTAGAGAATCGCCTTGATTTGTTCCATAGGGATTCTCCAGATGGCAGGAGAAAGAAATTGGGCCTTTGGGAGGAATTGATGGAACAAAATCCAGCGGTGGGCCTCGCAGAACTACTCCATTCCCTACCTGATTCCTGCCACGACTTTCCATTACGAATCCAGTGGAAAATGGTGTTGCATCTTCATCAACCAAACCTTCCTCCACACTACAATGAACCAACACCTTTGCTTCTACAACCAAACCTTCCTCCCCGTTTGCCCCGTTGCAATGGAGGGTTTGTCAAGAAAATGGAGAGACAAACACCAATGCTTGAGAGCCACGAGACTAGGGTTTTTGTGATGGGCATTAAGGGCATGAGGCCCAACAGCAGCAGAGTACATACTCATTTATTCATGGGTGGCAAGAGATAGATATTAAGACCCTCATTCTTATGAAAAGTGGGAGACATGGGCGGGAAATAGCAGGAAACAACGGGCTACATCTTAAAATGCAAACAAGACAGCTAAAACCACCGAAACGTTTTTGGTGTAGAGGCCGAAAATCTTTTTGGCGCTAAATTATTTTAGTTTCTATATGCTGGGGCTTTCATTGTTATTTTGCAAAGGAACTTGAAGCTAAGTTAGAAGTTTCAAGGAAGAAAACAAAGGGTTTATTTTCCATAGGTATTTCCCTTCCAATTTGATGTATTTCCCTTGCAAAGATGTTGGCATTGGTATTATTTTCCTTGCGTAGCTATATTCATTGGTATAGCTGTAGGAATTGGGATTATTTTGAACAGTCTCCTCAACTATGACTGCTTTTTCAAGAACAGATTCATCCATACTTGAACAAGGAACACATCATTACTGTCGGTAAGGTTGGGCTTGTTTAATGGAGTATTGAAATCATTATAGCAAAGGGAACACATCATTAATATTAATACTAGGGGAACTAGAACAGAGTCAAGGCATTCCCGAACTAGCACACACATCAATACTGCCTTCAAAATTGTTCGAAGAATCAATAATTTCCTGAGCCGCGTCTAGTTCTGTTTCTTTATAATTACATGAACAACTTAATTTCTTCTTTGAAGTATCGCTCTATATTTGTGTGTAGACATGAATCCAATCAACCTTGTAATGAGATGACTCACCTGCATGCTGGGAAACACTAGGCATTGGCTCATACATACTAGAGACACTGTCCACTTTCGAACCATGCAATTCATCGAGGCCATAAAACTGTTTGTCATTGTCTAGACTTTGAATAATGAAATTTGTATTCATGAACTTCATCCTTAATAGCTGAGTTATGAGGTTGCAAACCAACATCTGAAACTCAAATATTCTCATAAGCTTCTTGAGGTTCATTGTATGATGAATGAATCAGTTGATGATCTCCAAATTTCAAAGAAACTGCATTAGAAAACATGGGACAACCATCATTTTGGCTACTGTTATAATTCTTATGTGATTTTCGTTCTTCATCATTGTGAGTTTCACTTTTGTAAACATGTTCAATTTGCTCATATTTTTCAACTACATGACCTTGATATCTTTCAATTGCATCTGAATTCTTAAACCCATACTCGTGAGTTTCATTATTAATAAGTGAGATGGGATTTTCCTGAACAGAAGTAGCTGAAATGTATTGTATGGTGCATTCTTCTCCATCTCGAACTTCATTGGATGATTCCTCCTTTCTAAATAACAATTCTTTCTTGTCAATGAAAAATTGTCTCCTTTCTAATTAAGACAAGAAAAGGAATTTTCTTTATGTGTCCCATGAAGTATAACCTTTTATATGCAATTGTGTCTTATAACATGATAGTGTTGCACCCTAACCCAACATACAACATTGTAACAATCCTAGTTCCTTTGGGCGTGTTTTGAGAAATGAGGTCATCCTTTTATGAAAATGCATGCCCCATTGGCTCATTGTTATATATTTCAACTTCTGTGGAATAAATGACCACATTGAGTCACTTGATATCCACCATTCTAGGAGATGCACTGGGATGATCTTTTGCTTGGATATGTGATCATGTGTTTGGCACTAGACTCTAATTCGTTAGCATGAAATAGGTTCGAGAGGGGTGTTATGGAAATATGATTCATTCTCCTCTGAACATCTCAAATCTGCACAAATCTATGCATAGGTATAATACCAAGCCATGATATTTGTAGCTTGGGCCTTTGAGAAGTATGAGGCATGAAATTGACATTATTTGGTTTAATCCCACACCAACATTTACTCATGAATTGATGAAACCAGAGCTCAAGGGCATTCACTGCATTGTCATTCATTTGAATTCACTTATTCCATGTGTGGTTAACTATATTGGAGGGTTAAACATAATTTTGAGTTTTTATACCCTCTCTGCCACCAGTGCTCTACATTATTTTATGTCTTTTCATTTTCCAAGCATATTTCAGGGTTCTTTATTGCATATTGGTGCTCTTCTAAGGAAGCACACCATATCGCTTCATCTACCATAATAATTCTTTGGACTCTGATTAGTAGTTTCCATGCATACTTAATATGCTTCATATGCATTGCTTTCCGAATGTTGATTTCACAGTTTAATATAAACTGGTGATAATTTATTTAAATATTTTATATACAAAATGATGCTTATTTTTTAGGAACACTGTTTATTTTTTGAGCACCATATATGGAACCTCGTTGGTTTCAATCCATAATTGCAGAGAGTCAACCAACCAAATTTTCATTTAATTTTATGAAACCTATCACTTCAATCCAACTTCTGAATGTTGTTATATAAATGATCGAACAGACACTAACTGTGGCAGCAAACTATCTTGAGGCATTATCTAGGCAGCGAATCATCCCTGAGACATTATCTAAGGCATTGGCCTATCTCTAAGGCATTATCTATAGCAGCACATTAAATATGAGGCTTCAGTGTGGCGGCAATATGTCTATGAAGCAATTCTAACATAGAAAGATACCTCTGAGGCACTGTTGATGACAACAAATCATCCTTGAGGTATCAATTGTGGTAGAAAACCACCTATAAGGGATTGTTTGTGGCAACGAATCACCCCTAAGGTTTTTATGTGGCAGCAAATCATCTTGAGGTATGGTCTGCGGTTTTGAGGCAAGCAAGGTCTGGTTTGGAGTTGATTGTGGCCGCAATGAGATAGTGAAGTAATGCTTATAAGCAGCAAGGAGATATTCTATAGAGATTACTTTGCATTATGTGACAACAATTTAAGACAGTGCATTACCCTTTGTAATATAATCCAGAGAAATCCTCAATGAAATTAGTATTACATGCATAGAATTTTAAACCAACATATTTTAGAATAATTTTATGGTTTTACACGTTGTCATATATTTCAACATTTATTTATGTAATGATCCTAACTAGTGTCCACAAACTTTTCTTCGCGGATTTCTATTACATTATTCTATACAAAATGGCAGACCAGGTATTTATGTTGCTTTTGGTATTTGTATTATTTATGCTGTTGATTTAGTTAGAGGTTGGATTTTTTTTTAGAAATAACCTTAAAATGATACTTCAAAAGTTTGTTTGTGACTAGTTAAACGCTTGTTGGAACACTCTGATAAGCTTGCCTCAAAGTGTTGGACAAATCTTCAATGCTCACTCAACACATATTTGGTGTTACCGATTCTATTTTCTTATCGATTTTTTGATCAAGGTTTTCTTATTTTTATGTTATTATGTGTTTTTTTAAGAATGTACCCATGGGTGTTACCAATGCTACTATGGGGGATTCAATGATATTCACTACTTTTATGGAAATGTTAACAAATGCACGAGGGCAAGACGCTGCTATGATGATGCATGAGGTAAACTTGAATATTGTCTTTATATGTTCAATTATCTTATATTCCTTATTATATTATGCTAATTTATGTCTGTGGAATGCAGGCAATCGCTAAAGTCATTCCAACCCCTATAACACCTTATAAAACATCTAAGGTAATGATAGTGGTAAAACTTGATCAATATTTTTGTGCAATTAGTTAACTTATTTCACTATATATATTTATTAATATTTGTGTTTTTACTAAATGTGCATTTTGTTGGCATGCAGGATTCATTTATGCCCCTCAATACAAACAATGTTGGCATGCAGGGATCATTAATGCCCCCATATACATCTAATGTTATGCAAGATGTAAGATTCAATCATTTATTTATGTGAGTTTGATTATGTTATTTGTTGAGAAATCTAGGGAATATATTTAATAAAGGTTTTGCACAACGACTCCATGATTTATGAGGTGTTACGAAGAGCTACATCATGCCTTCAAATGGATCACCCCATCCATTTTTTTCTTCTTGTACATACAATACTATTTTAACAAGTAACCCAAGCAATATGTTATTCCAAAACATGATGTCAAGTTACTTTTTTAGGGTTTTTATGTAATCAAGAGGCCTTTTTAGGGTTTCTTAAATTCAAACCTTAGATCATACTCTTTTCCCTTTATGTCATTCTAGAGTTTATCCCATGCCCTAGGAATCAAATCATAGGGAACACATACCTTAAGATTAAGGTTTCTAAATACTAGGGTATTTCTAAAAACATAAACCCATAAATTCAACCCTGCTACATCTTATGATGGACCCTTTAAAAGAAAATTATTATACATACCTCATGGACACCTATTTGTACTGATTAGTATTTTGGTTGCCATGATTATTTGCAACTTTACTGTACATTTCATTGATCATTTTCCACCTTCATGTCCTTCTTTTAATTTGTCTTCTGAGATATTGTCATTCTATAATGGGACTTGCTTCTTCATGTGTTCATGAAACCCATGCCAAAGTCATAACAAAAATAATCTTCTTTTTCCTTTTTTTACATAAATTACATAGAATTGTGATTACATATGTCATTATGAAGACCGAACCTAGTTACATATTTCAACATTATTCATCTGTTATTCCATCTTATTATTTATATTTGCACCCTTAAGAATGTTTCTAGGGTGACTCCAACAAGTATACAATCTGTTGGTATAGAGGGTCATGTTATGCCATCTACACCTAGACCAGAACCCCATAACATGCCCTCTACATCAAATGTGGATCTAGTCAGCATTCTCCCACCAGGACCAGAACAAGTTTCTTTTAGGAGTCTTATAGACTCACAAACAAGAATGTTAAGGCTCCTACCAGATATTCCCACAAATGTTCAAATCATACAAGAAATAATTGAACAAATTCAGTTATGGGAAATGTCATTGTTGGAGAGTGTAGCTCCTGCAAGAGATCAACAGGTAAAATTATTTTATTTTTTTTATAATTTCATTTGTTATGTTTAGGATCATTATTTTAGATATGAAAAATAGTTTCATATTTTGGTTGGGTTCTTAATAGTTCCACACTTTCATTGTAAATGTAGGAAGTAAGTGACACAGTGCCTAATGTATCTATAAGGTAACCTTCCTCAATCCCAAAGACTACAACAATATCATCGGTGACCAAAAAAGGAATGCAATAAGTTGCAATCTTGCTCACTTCAAAATGAAATGTCTTCAAGGATGAAACAGGGTTGAAATTTTATCACTTTATTTTTCGTTGTGTAGAACAATTATTTGGAAATACCATCCAAATGGATTGGAGGAAACAAGCCAATGCCAAAAAAGAGGAACTATTTAAAGATGTAGTAATATCATTTGGTAATCATGGATTTGATAAGGTACTTATTTTAAAGATTGCAAGTAAATACATGCACTCAAAGAGGTCCAATTTAAGGACAAAGTTGACAAAAAACTTGATGTATCCACATCCAGCTTCGATCACATACCAAGTGATGTCAGATGAACTTATGAAAGATGCCAAGTTTAAGAGGAAAGTCCTCAGAAATCCAAACTATATGCCATCTGCACAAGGAGGAGCTAAGAGACACCTACGAGACACAAAAAAAGCAACCCAAGCTAGGGTGTCAAAAATTTGATCTCACAAATTAGGCTCTGGTGGATATAATAGTATTCGTGGTGGTATGGTAAGTGATATTTCCATGTATTGTATTTTCTATTTTAGGTAACGTAACCATGGTCATGTTGAGTTAATTGTATCTTATTAGTTATTTTACCTTATAGATATGATTATCTTTGTTAATGTAGGTTCACTAGTTTCAAAAGGAAGCTTCAGAGGAAGACCTAAAATATGTTGTATTACATGGTTCCCAAGGTCTTTTCCAACACATGATAAATCGAGGGGAAAAAATAATTACTGGTTATGGATCCGAGGTTAGTTGTTTATAATATTATATGAATAATGCAATAAATCAATTAGAGATTTTAATGTTATTATAACAAGTTAAAGTGTGTTGTGTATAGGAATCAGGTGAAACATCTGGGAGTGAGCATGGGGAAGATATACAAGCACATGATGATTTGCTTGTTGCACAAAATCATCCAATAGTCATTCCTGAACCTTGGCAGGAAACCATTGTTGAATTTCAACGAATGGGAGACAGAAATAATGAGGAGGGTGTTCAATGTGATGAGAATTCCACACCCACAGCTAATGTAGCGCCTCCCAAAAAGAGGACAAAAAGGATTGATATTTGTTAAATTTTAATAACTTGAACGTGCATCACTCTAGCTTCTAAGGAGCGTACTAGTTTGTGAGGGTCCAAACATAAATTATGTGTGAAACAAAACAAATTTTGAAGATGCTTTGTTTTTTTTATGAGTACTTACATATTATGGGCATCATTAAGACTGTTGCAAGTCCTAACTTGTATTATTTGTTTGATTATGATCAATTTGATATGCTTATATTTGTGTTGTATGTAGATGACCTGGTCCTAAAAGTTAGTTAAAAAACTCTATCCCATGGTGCAAGAATAAACTGGCAAGTGAAGTTGACATGAAGGACATACACCTCATGTGTTATTTCTTGGTCTTGGAGGTTTGGCTGAGTTGAGGTGAGTTGGTCCTTGAATAGGCGTAAGTAAGAAATTGAGATTCTGAAGAAGTTTTGGATAATGGGCAATAAACCATAGGCTAATTTTATGATACATATTTTGAAGTTATCAGTAGATTAAGATTCAAATTTGGTTGATTTGTCAGCATACAAAAAGTATATAGGTTCCCTAACATATCTGGTAGAATTTAGCAGTCAAATTGCTGTGTGCATGAGATCCCTTGTCTCACAAACAAGGGGGGCTCAGACACCAATTTATTGTCCAGCTTGTCTGCTAATATATGGTTGAGCTGAGGTTGTTGCAAATATGCTCCATGGTCTGAGGTATGCGAGGTACTTAAAAGGCACACTGGCACAGTGCTTTGAGCTGTTGCATGCTTTAGTGGATTTTGACAGGGCCAGAGATGCAGGTGGCAGGAAGAGTGATTCATGGTTTTGTTTCAGCTTGGGTTCAAATATAATATCTTTGTTAGGATGGTATACCCATGTGTGCAAGTTGAAGAAGTCCCTTTCTGGGCTAAAGTAGCCTCTTGTGCTTGGTACTCATGGATTTATGAGTACTTATAGATTATGGGCATCACTAAGACTGTTGCAGGTCCTAAATTTTATTATTTGTTTGATTATGATAAATTTGATATGCAATTTTGAAAACGCTACTATATTGGGATTATGCTTTACCATGTGAATTCGATATGTGCTATTTCATGATGCAAATGGAATGTTTACCCAATTTTCACAAAAATCCCTTATCCTACTCCTTCCGTAAGATCTTCCCAATTTGATGGTTGAATTTTTATCTGATATATGAAATAAAAACCTATCATCCTACTCCTTCATGATAGTTGTGAATGATGATAATTAGGCCACTTGAGCATTCTCATTGTCTTAGCTGTCACTAAAATTGTACATCTATACTGGGTCTGAAAGAGAAATGCATACAGAGACCAATAAGCCTGGCATCTATTAAGTAGCCCTGCCCCTTAGGCATCCCCATATAAGCTATATTATTAGAAGATTGAGATATTCGCACTATCAACTAAAACAGTTACAAAATGGCTTTTGATCCTTCTCAACATTAGTGAGGTGAGAGGACATTGAAAAATTTAATCTCCAACCAGAGTGTGTAAATAAAACACCATCAGGTGAGACTTCTGTGAAGCCAACTTTACAGAAGGTATACACTTTCTCCTTGCTTGTGATTTGTTATAACTCACAAATATATGTAGGCTTTGGCATTTATTTAAAGCTGGATCAGGATGGGCTTATTTTTCATAGATGACTTTTTACGACGATCGCTAATACTTATTTCATTATTTACTTTTTAACCTTCATATGCTGAACATTTTCGATGATGCTAAATTGAATGCTCTTTGTCCTATTACCTAGGGCATATTACCAGAGATCCTAGAAGAGTTACTAGCTGCGAGGAAAAGAGCCAAGGCAGACCTAAAGGTGGTGAAGTAAGTGCTTCTTATGTTCATGTTACATGCTTGTATTTTTTCCACTTAGCATCTCAGTTTTTAACTTCCTGTAATCTTGTTTAGGAGGCTAAAGATCTTTTTGAAAACCCTGTCTTAGATGGCCAACAATTGGCTTTGAAGGTAATTACAGCTTTTTCAATTCTGTATTAATTATGGCTTGGACATGGAATAAAAGTAAAACTAGGTATGCTAGTGAAACGCATAAAATAGTTTTGCCTGTGTGCTCTTGTAGATCAGTGCGAATTCAGTTTATGGGTTTACTGGTGCCACTGTTGGGCAGTTGCCCTGTTTGGAGATTTCGTCAAGTGTGATGAGCTATGGTAATTTCACAGTTCTTCCATGGAAAAAAAACATTAAATCCATGGACACCTTGATTCTCCCCTTGTTTTTCCTAGTTGTATTGTTATTAGTGCTTCTTTTACTTATAAGATAGAGATGCTTGCAGTCCTCTCTTATTCTATATATGCATGTATCAGCCATTCACATTGATTATTTTTGGGAATCAATTATATCCATGTAATTCTTTTCTTCCTCCTGGCATAATGTTTTGGTATGAACTGTAATTGACAATCTTGTACAAATAAGATCGAGTTCTTGAATTGCATTAATTAGTCATGTGTACTTGTACAACTAAGATGATATGCTTAGGCCCTCTTATTATATTTTGATTACAATTCCAGTTTTATATTTTGACACATTCTCTATTCCATCAGACAATATCAATTTTACGTATTGTTTTAAAATTTTATGTCATTAATCATCTCATTTTTTTTCCACCTGTCAAGTTGTCAAATGATAGAGCATACAAAGAGGCTAGTTGAAGAAAGGTTCAGAATAGTTGGTGGTTACCAATACGATGCTGAGGTAGGCTATTATTTAGCAACTAAAGGCATTTGTAACATTTGAACTGGATCAATAATGACAAGAAGTACACTTGTTGTATTGGTGATAGTCCAAGTTCTTGAAATCATAATGGGTGATCTGATCCTAACCAAGATTTCTACTGTAAAGCTTGATATTATATTTTTATATTTGAATCTAGGTTGTATATGGAGATACAGATTTAGTTATGATACAGTTTGGTGTACCAAATATAGAAGAGGCCATGACGCTAGGGAGGGAAGCCTCAGATTATATTAGTGGTACATTTACAAAGGTACAGTGTCAAGAATTTTAAATATCCGTGAAGCCTCTAGAGTTGTTAATGATGTTTTTGTAGGGATGAATGTTCTAATATCACCTTTCTTTTTAAAACTAATCTTCTTTTGACATTCCACTTCCATGAGATCTTTGTAAATATACACAGGACAAGATGATCAGTTATGCTTTTCTGTGGCTTATCTGCATCTGTTTGGTGCATCTTTCGCATCTAATCAGTGCGTTATTTAACATATGCTTTTATGCATCCTATTAAACTAGAATTTGAAAAAATATACTACCCATACTTGTTGATCAGCAAGAAAAGATATGCTAGGTTGTTGTGGACAAAGCCAGATGCTTATGAAAAAACGGATACTAAAGGTGAAAAACCTAATCTCTTTGTTTCAAAGACAGGCCTTAGTGTTTGTGAAGGCTCAAAATTCTCTTAGAAAAATAATTTATTTGATGCCTTCTTAATTATTAAATATTCCTGATCTTTTAAATATTCCATATCAACAGGCATTGAAATAGTGCGAAGGGACAATTGCCTACTGGTGAAGAATTTGGTTACAGAGTGCCTTCACAAAATACTCATTGATCGTGACATACCTAGTGCAGTGCAGTATGTCAAGAACACTATTTCTGACTTGTTAATGAACAGAATGGATTTGTCACTTTTGGTGATAACTAAGGTGAGAAAAATGAATCCTTCTGCATGTTTATGACCAAATTTGTTTGACCATTTGTTACTTTTGAAATGGAGAAAATATGATAGGGGGAAGAGGAGATTTACATTGCGAGCAAGTCACTTATTACATATTCCTGGTTTGAAGTGTTAGAAGTATATACTATATACCTAGTTGGGGTAGGCCATGGAAGTTTCCTTTTTTAGTCTGTCATGTTTCTTCTCCCTACATTCTGTACTTGGAAGGGATTCAGCCAATATTTACTGCTAGCAATGGGAGGAAGAAGTTTCAAGGGAGGCTCTTATACAATTGAAGAGAATAAAAACATGACAATATATAATATATCTACATTTCTAATCTCATCCTGAGAAAAATTGATTATTGTTTAGCTGTGGTAGAAACAGATGTTTGCAGGTCATATCCTTTATCAAGGCTATCAGCATATTCTTAAGGGCATTGTTGTTTGCCTATGCTAACAATCTCTTTGTTGAGTCAGGGTCTGAAAAAGACTAGAGATGACTATGCAGTCAAGGCAGCACACGTGGAACTAGCTGAGCGCATGCGAAAGGTAAATACTGGAAATAACTTCTCAGAACAAGTATAATGAATGGTGCAATGCCTTCTGGTTCCATTTCAATCCTATCTCTCTATTTTTATTACTGCAGTGCATCTAAAGACTGTTGTAATATTTTTCTTTTTATTGTCAGTGAGTCCATTGTTGGATTTTTTAAATTGATGTCGTGTTTTAAAGCCAAGTTCCCCATGGTTTACAGAGGGATGCTGCAACTACTCCAACTGTGGGTGATCGTGTTCCATATGTCATCATAAAGGCTGCAAAAGGTGCCAAGGTAATAATTAACCCCTTCTATGCTCAACATAAGTCTCGATATAGCACTAAAAAATGGTTATTTTAATTATTTTGTTATGTTTTATTTGGAGGCATAATTTACAAAGGGATTATGGATATAATGACTAATGTGTTTACTTGGGCTCAGGCATATGAGAAATCTGAGGATCCAATTTAACTACTGGAGAATAACATCCCTATGATCCACAATATTATCTGGAGAATCAACTGAGCAAGGTGAAAGACCAAAGCATGATCACTTGCAGTTTATGCTCTTTTCTGAAAATTTCAACAGTGTTTCAAATATATCTTGATAGATAGTAATTCTTTCTAGCTAAGTGACACAGGGAAAACCCCTGCGATGCCCAGAATCTCAAGCTGTTCAATGCACACACGCATACATCAAAACTGTACCTATAAAATTTCCTTTTGCTTGCAATTTGCATTACACTTCAATTTGCGGAAGTATGTGATATTGGTTCAGGGTCAACCTGCAACGGAAAGAACCTCACCTACCATGCAAATTCTCTTGCATCTCAGCTTCAAAATTACAAAGTCACCAACTGTCTCTATCATGCGGAAGTTTTTTTATTTAGAACTTAAAATTCAAACTGCAACTCACAATCGACACTCCTTTAATCGAAGGCCACAGTGTAATTGCCAATTACATTCTAATTCCCACACCCATTCTGTTCAAAATAATCAACCCAAATATTTAACTCAAAACCTGTTCATTTGCTTACCTTTTTCATCTCTTTTCAACACTGTGTATAATCTGCTGATCACAGAGATGGCGCCTTTTTCAAACGAAATTGGCTTGCGCTATATCACACAATAAATGGTAGCCTTCAAATGCAAAACGATGTGGCCAGATTCTACATTACCTTTGATAAACTGCTTCACTGGTTTACAACAGAACGTTCCAATGACACGTTCTCCTTTACTCCGATCACCCTTTGTTTCAAACAAACACTGTCATTAAACGTGGTTTTCACTTCACGTTTTTCATTCCACCTCTACGCCTTTCAGAACGCCTTCAGGATTTGTTGCTGTCCATATAAGCTCAATTTGATATTACTACCATCTTATTACAGATCGACACCTTGCCAAATTGAATAGCTGATCGATACGCTGCCACTCATACATTCCTTTCTTTTCACCCAAATGTTAATGTACTCAATACGAAAGCCAATCAATACAACAGGATTTTAATCAGCTTACGCCTTTAACAGAGAATTAACAGAATTTCCAGTTCGCTCTGGTATGAATTCTCAACATTTCTGCTTTTGAACTTCGTAATTATCATATCAACAATCATTACCGCAAATGAGATGTAATAAACCAATAAACGCAACCAGACTTGCGTACAGTACTTTGACTTCGTATTAATCCAGAATTCATTCAAATCGACTCTTATTAAACTCAAGTTTCACTCCATAACACCACAGAAAGTAATAAAATCTTAGATCGACTTTAAACCCCAAATCCTACTGTATCAAAATCGAATGTGAAATATTTCCAGCATTCTACTTTACACAATATGCTCGGCGCTTCAATCAACCCAATGCATTTCCATCACATAGATCTATACAAATTGTCATTCGATTTACACACAACATAATTGCATTCATAACGTTCAGGAAAACAAAACAGAGCCTCGCCTTGGCAAACTGCTCCAAGGAAAGAACACTGTTACACACTCCCTAATACAGTTTCACCGAAGAATAAACCACGCGGACACCCATGGTTTGTAAATAGAGCGCACTGCTTCGGCAATTAACACATACGACCGACATTCAAGCACTTTACCGTTATAACGCATATACATCGGCTGCATTATAACATTACACTGTTAGTATTAACAGCAACCCACCATTACATACATACGACGGCCATCAAATATTGATTACAGAACATATTTCGATAAATGAATATGGGACAGCGACAATTCACATGGGACAGCTCCGATAGTTATAACACGCAGATCTTTACCCATTCACCGGCAATTTATCAATGCACGCACCATGGCATATACTTCCCCTTACGCTCATCCATTATAACATAATATAACTGCATATATGGGCGCCATCTAATTCAATTACAAACAGAGACGAAATTCAATAATCATCAGTTATCCACTTAACAATTACGATTTCAACATGCTCATATTCAAATAAAACAAATATTTACACAGAACTTGCTCTTCATGGCCAGATATACAATCTATGGCCCTTTTACAACTGAAGGCTTACAGCCTTGCTCACTTCTCACACTCAACCCTCACGCTCACTTTCTTTCCAACTTCTTCCTGTTTACACAATTTAAAAATATCATTAAATTAAATGCTCAATCCCTTCAATTCCTCAACAAACCCCTAAATCTCTCAACATCCCTAAAGGATAGCTCTTTATCCCTAAAATCCTTCACCTAATTAAATTTCCTCATATCCTTTTATTAATAAAAAGATATTTACATAAATCCTCACTTCCTCCTATTTTATTAAAAATAAAAAATTAATTCATAAAATATTAAAAAGTGTCACACCCCCTTTAATCACATATTTACAATGAACAAAATGGTCTTGATGCTCCTGCATCAGACTCCCAACGTTAAACTAAACATGATCGCCTGATCATGTGTTCGGATCTGTGTATGCCTGGATCCCATATCTTGTGTTGTAACTTTCCACTTGCTTCACTTTCACAATCTGTCTCTATTTTCATTTTGTTGCTGCTTCTGCTGCTTCTATTCCTTGCTACTGCTGGTTTCTTCTGGGATTCTTTTGTCATCAGTCTTCTGATACTTTCAATCTCATGGTCTATTAAATCTCCCGGCTGTTGGTTTCTTGCTGTCTGCTGAGCTAAGACGGCTTGCTCAGTTTGCATTGTCACTCGCTGACTTCTTGCTTCTATGCTTGTTTCTGTTCTGACTTGTTCAGTCTTCACATCCACCCAATCATCCATGCCCTCTTGTTTTCTAGAACAGAAAACTTCTTCTTCCTTCATTTGACTTCTCAATTGAGTCAAATGTTCTGCAACAATACCTGCATTCACAAAACACTTGTTAGAATAAAAATCAGAAGGCATCAGTGCCTTATCCTCCTTTGCCAGCACTTCAGTATGCTGTTCTGAATTCTCCTCCACTATCAACACATCAGTGTGTTGATTCTCTTTGCCCAAAGAATCCTTTGAAGAATTCTCAAGACTGTCAACCAGTCTTTCTCCCACATCATACTCCGAATTTTTCAACAAATATTCTAGCAATACAATTTCCCTGTAGCATTGCTGAAGCATAACATCACCATCACTTATAGTCCCTGCATTCATACACAACTTGTCAGTTTGAAAACTACAAGTCTCATCAACCTTAACCATTGGTTCATATAACAGCTCTTCCAGCTGATCATCTTCTTCACTCACATGAACTTCCTCTTCAACAAAACCTATAATCACATCACAACTGTCAGCTATAAAAACACAAGAGTTCACATTATCCAGCTGATCTGGATCTGCCCAATAATTTAAGAAATCATCAATGATCTCCTCCTCCTCTTCCAACTCAGCTGCTCTGAGTTCTTCACGTCTCAATTGTACATCCATTATCTGCTCGAGCTTTCTCAGCTCTTCTATCAACTGCATGTTTATCTGTCGATCTCTTTTCTGTTGTAGCCTCTGCCATTTCACTTTCTTTCCCTTCAGTGGAAAGATCCATCCTCTATTCTGGTTTTCCTGCTCTTGCAGCCATTCCTCTAGTACCTGCAATTGCACTTTCATTACTGCAATCTCTCTTTCTCTGACTTCTGCAGTCATCTAATTGCTGTGGCATTCCTCTGAACCTCTTCTTTCATCCTCCATGATCATCTTCTCACTTGCCATGAGTTGCACTAGCCTCTGCAACAAGCTCTCCTGTCTTGCCGCCACTTACCTCACCAAGCTCTCCTCACTCAGTCTTTTGGTAAGTACCTGGTTCACTGCCTCTGGAACCTTTCGAGAACTCTCTCTGCTCTCTTCAGGCTATCTCTTCAACTCACCTTCTTCTTCAGGACACTGCAATTGTCCTCCTTATTCAGCCTTCAGCTGAATGCCAGGTTCAATGCCATCGTCTTCTCTGCAACCATAAACCTCAATCATAAATTTCAAATCAAAAAACATCTCACCTTCAAGATCTTATTGATCTCGCTTCATCTCCCACCTGCACGGCATCTCTGTGCTGCAACATTCATCAGTCTCAAAATCTGATCTTATCACATGCAATTAATAAAAAAACTTCATCCTTCAAACAGAGCTATTCCAGCTCTGATACCAAAAATTGACGCAGGGAAAACCCCTGCGATGCCCAGAATCTCAAGCTGTTCAATGCACACACGCATACATCAAAACTGTACCTATAAAATTTCCTTTTGCTTGCAATTTGCATTACACTTCAATTTGCGGAAGTATGTGATATTAGTTCAGGGTCAACCTGCAATGGAAAGAACCTCACCTACCATGCAAATTCTCTTTTATCTCAGCTTCAAAATTACAAAGTCACCAACTGTCTCTATCATGCGGAAGTTTTTTTATTTAGAACTTAAAATTCAAACTGCAACTCACAATCGACACTCCTTTAATCGAAGGCCACAGTGTAATTGCCAATTACATTCTAATTCCCACACCCATTCTGTTCAAAATAATCAACCCAAATATTTAACTCAAAACCTGTTCATTTGCTTACCTTTTTCATCTCTTTTCAACACTGTGTATAATCTGCTGATCATAGAGATGGCGCCTTTTTCAAACGAAATTGGCTTGCGCTATATCACACAATAAATGGTAGCCTTCAAATGCGAAACGATGTGGCCAGATTCTACATTACCTTTGATAAACTGCTTCACTGGTTTACAACAGAACGTTCCAATGACACGTTCTCCTTTACTCCGATCACCCTTTGTTTCAAACAAACACTGTCATTAAACGTGGTTTTCACTTCACATTTTTCATTCCACCTCTACACCTTTCAGAACGCCTTCAGGATTTGTTTCTTTCCATATAAGCTCAATTTGATATTACTACCATCTTATTACAGATCGACACCTTGCCAATTTGAATAGCTGATCGATACGCTGCCACTCATACATTCCTTTATTTTCACCCAAATGTTAATGTATTCAATACGAAAGCCAATCAATACAACAGGATTTTAATCAGCTTACGCCTTTAACAGAGAATTAACAGAATTTCCAGTTCGCTCTGGTATGAATTCTCAACATTTCTGCTTTTGAACTTCGTAATTATCATATCAACAATCATTACCGCAAATGAGATGTAATAAACCAATAAACGCAACCAGACTTGTGTACAGTACTTTGACTTCATATTAATCCATAATTCATTCAAATCGACTCTTATTAAACTCAAGTTTCACTCCATAACACCACAGAAAGTAATAAAATCTTAGATCGACTTTAAACCCCAAATCCTACTGTATCAAAATCGAATGTGAAATATTTCCAGCATTCTACTTTACACAATATGCTCGGCGCTTCAATCAACCCAATGCATTTCCATCACATAGATCTATACAAATTGTCATTCGATTTACACACAACATAATTGCATTCATAACGTTCAGGAAAACAAAACAGAGCCTCGCCTTGGCAAACTGCTCCAAGGAAAGAACACTGTTACACACTCCCTAATACAGTTACACCGGAGAATAAATCACGCGGACGCCCACGGTTTGTAAATAGAGCGCACTGCTTTGGAAATTAACACATACGATCGACATTCAAGCACTTTGCGTATACATCGGCTGCATTATAATCATTACATTGTTAGTTTTAACAGCAACCCACCATTAAATGCATACAATGGCCATCAAATATTCAATAGAGCATATATGAATATGGGACAGCGACAATTCACATGGGACAACTCCAATAGTTATAACACGCAGATCTTCACCCATTAACCGCCCATTCATCACTGCACGCACCATGGGCATATATTTCCCCTTACGCTCATCCATTATAACATAATATAACTGCATATATGGGCGCCATCTAATTCAATTACAAACAGAGACGAAATTCAACAATCATCAATTATCCACTTAACAATTACGATTTCGACATGCTCATATTCAAATAAAACAAATATTTACACAGAACTTGCTCTTCATGGCCAGATATACAATCTATGGCCCTTTTACAACTGAAGGCTTATAGCCTTGCTCACTTCTCACACTCAACCCTCACGCTCACTTTCTCTCCAACTTCTTCCTGTTTACACAATTTAAAAATATCATTAAATTAAATTCTCAATCCCTTCAATTCCTCAACAAACCCCTAAATCTCTCAACATCCCTAAAGGATAGCTCTTTATCCCTAAAATCCTTCACCTAATTAAATTTCCTCATATCCTTTTATTAATAAAAAGATATTTACATAAATCCTCACTTCCTCCTATTTTATTAAAAATAACAAATTAATTCATAAAATATTAAAAAGTGTCACACCCCCTTTAATCACATATTTACAATGAACAAAATGGTCTTGATGCTCCTGCATCACTAAGTGTTTTTGATTAGTGCTTGTTTTCACTCTGTAGCCACCGTTGAGAATATTTGAGCCCATTTTGAAGAATGCAATCAAGGAGGTTCTTCATGGTAGTCACACACGAGCAGTTTCCATATCAACTCCTTCAAATAGTGGATTTATGAAATTTTCCAAGAAACAATTCAGTTGTATTGGTTGTAAAACACCTATCAGGTATTTAGTTAATACAATTAGAGGGTGTCCTGCATGTGGTTTCCTTGCTTATAGTAGTGCACAATTGAGAGTAACTATTATTTCAGTTTGGCTTTAGAAAGCTACTAGGGTTCATCTTTTTGATGTGGAAAAATCTACGTGGTTGCATGATTCCATACCTGCTCTCCTTATAAGAAAGTGTCTAGCTTTCTTATAATAAGAATGTCTGGTTAGGTTGCTTCATACTGAAATTCATGATGTTACCTGATTTCATGTTGCCATTGCAGCAAAGAAGATCAGACACTTTGTTCACATTGCAAAGGAATAGAAGCAGAATTGTATCAGAAAATAGTTACAAATGGTAAGCTGGTATTCTAATACCATTACTCTTTATTTGGAGAATTTAAAGTAGGCCTTGTGTCTATTGTTCTCACCTAGATTTTCTATCATATGACACTAATATTTGATCAATTCCAGTGAGGGAATTAGAAATGCTCTTTGGTAAACTATGGACACAATGTCAGCAGTGCCAAGGCTCTCTGCACTAAGATGTTCTTTGCACAAGGTTTTTGAATGCTATATTTCAAGTATTACATTTTCATAACATGATTTAAATTTACATTATGGATGTATTTTGTGACATTTGTGTGATCATGTATTTGTATTTAATTAATAGGATGTTTTTTTTTTTTTTTTTACAATTACTATCTCTTTTATACTTACATTGATGTCCTATCCTTATTGCAGTCGTGACTGCCCAATATTTTATCGTAGGAAGAAAGCTCAAAAAGACCTAACTGAAGTAGAGGTGCAACTAGAGCACTGGCAGTTTTGAGGATGCTAGCTGTGTAGCTTGTAATTTTTTGTATTATCGAATATTTTTGTTTTCCTGAATTTTCTCTGGTGTATGTTTCTCTGATTTAATGGACCAGGGAATTTATTTGGTCCCTGAATCAGGATGAGCATGGTTTATTTATTGTATAGTAATTGTCAAGTCCTTGTTATTTAGTGTTAACCACTTCGATATATCTTTTCTCCTTGCAAATGAGATGGAGAAAAAGTAAAAATGGATACATACTTCCCAAGGCACACCCTATAAATGCAATGTGCATGCATATCCCAAATTTTAGGAGAGCACACACTATAAAACATAGATCTGCATGCTTACATACGTATATCTAGACATGCATATAGTTGAATAGAGGGATGGATGGTGTTACACTAAAATTTGTCGCCATGACTATTTGCAGTTAGTATGGCTCCATCAACTGTCATACTATCCTCCTTGGCAAGCCTCATACCTCTGCTCTCCATGTCAAACTCCAAGAAAGAGAGAAAGTCATTAAAAATCTATATAACTCTGGGTACGCAGTTTCTCTTAGCCTTACCTGCGTGTACGCACCTCAAGTTCACATTCCCTGCGTACTTGTACGCTCTGTCTGTAAAGGGGTGGGTGCGTACCCCTGTAAAGGTCAAAAGGCGCGAGTTTTACTTCAAAAAAGTTACTTGTGGTCGATTCTAGAGCATTCTAGAAGTTTGTTTGACGTGTATTGAGCGCCTCCAGATGGTTCATGTATCCCTATGAAAGAGGAACTTATCCCATCAAGAGGGGAGCTATCCCATTCAAAGAGGGGCTTATCCCATTGATGGTGGACCTGACTAACTTCCTCTAAAGCACTATAAATACAAGCATTGGGCCAAAGGGAGGAAAAGGTTGAAAGTTGAACATTCCTAAGGGTAGATGCTACTGGAATTAGGACTCCCTTATAGAGCTTGAGAGGAGAGATTCCCATCCTTTCCTAGCCTTATTTGGAAGTGGGTGAGCTGATCAAAGTAAAGGAGAACTCTTGCTAGACCCTAGGAGGGACCTGCACAACACCAAGGCTCAGGTTGTAATGGTTTCTTTTGTTTCCACTTAATACAATTAAGCTCACTTTTCTCAACAGATTGTAATACATGATTTGTCTCATATACTCCTTAGTCTGTATGATGAATATGTTTTATTTTATAAGTTTTTCAGGTGCTATGTAATCTTTTGGCTTCTTAGTGAATGTAGGTTTCGAAGAGAAGGAGGAGCTCATCCGGATCGGCGAGGCTGGACTACTACAAAGCGTTGGACTAAAGGTATGTTATAAACATCTGATTACTTGTATTCTAAATGCATATTTAGAGAAAGGTAGTGTTTACTTGTCTTGTTTGTCACTAGAAAGCCTTAGCTTCTAGGGAGGTCGGTTTTGTCCGCAAAATTGACTCTTTCCGCATGACAGATGGATAGGTAGATAGAGATGGATACACAGATAGATTGGCAGGAGCAAATCTGAGCTAGAGAAGGACACAAAAGGATAGGCACTACGCACAAAGAAGCCATCATATTTCTCCCTCTTTCAACAATTTATGCTAATTTGAAAACTTTACTGGTCATTGCATGATTGCACCCATCAAATGAATAATCCGATGATGATTTGACAATTATACCACAAAATTAAAGGGTATATATTAGAAAGGCCCTTGGAACATTTCTCCCCATCCTCAAAGCAAATTCAGAGTCCCGTATGTCATCTTCATGATACTAATTAGAATGCTTAGATGACCAGCCTTAGCAATCACGATTCACAATGATCATGAATAGAACTGAACCAACCATCTATTGATTTGCATATCAATATTTTTCTGGCTGGTATATTGGATATAAAGTTCCTTGTGATGCTCTGCTCAACAAAAGTCATGCTACCACTCATTTCTTTGGGCATTTTCTAATGAAGTGTGCTACTTGAAGCATACATTTTCTGACTTTCAACTTCTTGTGCACAAGAACATGGCCTTACCTATAGTGCCATTTTAACTTTTACAAAGCTGTCTATTCACATTTATTAGCAGGATTTTGGTTAACACCTTTAGGAGAAATCAAACTTGTTGCATTTTTTACATAATGGCGTGCATAAATCAACTAGGGTTGTGTGAAATTATAATTATATTAACCTTAAGGTGAAAGAATTTTGTGGACCAAGAAAGGTTAGACTAATTGTTTTCAGTACAGATGATAAAGTTTGCGTGATGGTCATATAGCCTTTAGGGTGTACTTTAGTCACGCACATTTATAAAGTACGTGGTACCACAATGGTACTTTGCTGCTATGTCACAAGATTCGTTGAACTTCAACCTTGGGGTTTGAATTTTGGCGAACCTTAATTTTTTTTGAGGTTTGGCAAACTTTAATTTTTTTTGAGGTTTGGCAAACCTCATCGAACCTCATGATCATTGACCAAGTCCATAGATTAAAACTCATAACGTCATGTCACAACTCAAGCTTGTAATCTATCCTTGCAATTTCCATGTTCGTGAGAGCATTTTGTATGTTTATTGATGTTGATATCTTAGTATTTTATCCTATATTTCATTTCAAACTTAATATATGTATGTATGTATATATATATATATATATATATATATATATATATCTGTGTGTGTGTGTGTGTGTGTGTGTGTGTGTGAATCTAATTTCGAACTGAACCTAATCATTGCCAAACCGATACTTGAACCCAAACCATGTGACTTAGCTTTGTTGTTATGTAATGAGTTAGATTAGTTTAAGTTGCTTTTGATTAGGCTTAGGTTAGTGGAATATGAAGTGTCACTTGGCAATATGAAGAGTCACTTTGATTTGGACAGATATAATGATTTTTTAAAATGGTAATCTGTCTCGTTTTTAGGTATTCCCTATTTCATTGTTGGTGCTTTTAGTTTTCTGTGATTATTTTATGCATTTACAACATATTGGAGAAAGGGTGGCATGACAAAAGGATTGGTTGGCATGTGTTAAACAATGAAGAGTCAAGCAAACACTAAGATGAAGACATCACATCCCGAAGTTGGTTTGTAGTTAGTTTTGAATTTTTATTTGTCAGTTAATGTTGTGATTTAATATTTGATGGGTCAACATAAAATTACTATTACTATTTTTCTAGGAAAAATTAGTATTTATTCAGCCAAAAATCAGTATAGAAGTGTAGTAAGAGCTATAGAATTTCCACAACAACACCAATCACGGCACCAGGGCTTAGGTACTACAATAAACACACTTCCTTGGGCTTGTGTACATCACATTAACAACATGCAGGCTTCTTGAGGTAGTTGTTCATTGCAGTGATACGAAGTTGTGGCAGTGATACAAAGTTGTGGGTAGGGCTGTAACAAGTCATATACAAGAAAAATAATTGCATACATTTCACAGATAAGGAAAAAAATGTCTGGGAACTCTTTTAGAGGTGTCGGAAGGACTGTACAGGCCTTGGGCAACAATAGGAAACTCTCAACAAGCGTGAGTAGGGTTGTACAGGACCACAGGCCCCTGGTGTTAATTGCAAACACTCAAGAAACGTGGGTATGTACTATGCATTCAGGCTCTTCAATGACAAGCTTGAGAAGTTTGTCATCGACCTTGATTAGCAATAAATAGAAGTCACATAGATAACCTAGAATAGTCTCAGGTAGGGAGAAAAAAAGGTTGAGCAGTTTGTAACAAACCTTAACCAATGAGAAACAGAGGCTGGGTGATTTGTAATAGGCAATAACAGTGAGAAATAGAGGTTGGGTAGGCTGTAGTAGGTTGTATCAGCGTTGGAAAAGGGCTTCAGGGATGCTGTAAAAGGCATCTACAGAGAGTTAACAACCATGAAAAAATGGCATAAATAAGTACCCTTAGTAATTTCATGGAGTTCAATTAAAAGTTTATTGGACATAGTTTCAGCACATAGAAGCAATATAAAATCAAATAGGAAAGCCTTTAGGCAATTGGATCTAAATGAATTTTTAGTACCTGAATTCAATATCCTCATTGAGCGGGAAGAATTTCACTACAAAGTTCAAGACACAGTAGTGGTTATTAAGATGTCGATCATTGTCAGATGCTTCTGTAGTGGAAGATGCATCTCAGTATGGAAAAGGGTACAATGGATACATAAAACTTCTTAGAAGTTTGGGCTTATTGCCTTGAAAGGATGTTTTTAATGCAAATGAAGGGAAGGGAATTGATTTCAGATCAATTGGTGAAACGGAAAGACATTATGGACCTGATATGGACAAGCGGTAATTGAAGAAGACATGGTGATAATTATCTTCAAAAGTTTTCCTTTATTTCAATTTTTTTGTAGAATCTTCTAATATCACTTCCGAAACCACTGCCATAATATTTGAGTTGTCCTGTCAACTAGTGCAGTAAGTAGAATGTTATTTTCTTATTATTTTTTGTTAACTTTTATTGAAATAATTTGTTCCATTTCTAAAAGATTGAAACTTTGGCTTACAATCTTTTATATTGTTAGGTACGAGGCAGAACTTGTAGCAGCTGCGGTCCAACACCTTCCAGATGATGATGATGATGCTTTTGAATAGCTTTGTTAAGATGCTTTTGCATATTTAGGGATTGGCAGATTCAATTAGTTTTGTATCATTGGATTTTGCTCTTGAGTTCCGACATTTAATTCTGATTTTTATTTGGGGCTTCGAATAGTATTATCGCATCTCTCTATATGTGATTTGGGTACTGTGCAGATGTTTTCATCAGTGGAGTTGGCTAAGCTATCTTAGTTCAACTACATTACAGAGATATTTTTATATGCTAAGAAAGTTTTTTCTGTTATATACTCTTGCACATTTTGCACAAGAACTTTTTGTACTCTTCAAATATTTCAAGAATTCTCAAGTGCCTTTCATTGTGTACTGTTGGGGGAAATTGTAGTTGCGATGATTGTTGCTCGTAATATATTATGGCTTGTTAAAACTTTCTCTAAAAATTCTAGCTATGTTTGAGGATTTATTTTAACCCTGAAATTGGTTTACATAGTTGATAACTTTGGCTATCAAGCCTGCCTGGGTATTCTTGTGGATATGTTGTCTTTCAAACACATAAAGGTATAGACATTTCATTAATTGAGCTCTCGATTGATTTCTACATAAAGATTCGCATTATCTAAAGTCATTTCCATTCAACAGCCTACATATTCTTCTTTAACTATAGTAAAACTCGGAGATGGAAAGCTTATCAAAGCTAAGGTAGCATCTTAAATCCAAACTTCTGACTCCCATTTGAAGTAGAGATTAAAGCTTTATAAGATGGCACGCTGTTGAAAAGTTGAAAGCAATTAAATATGCTGGCTAGACATTGCATTTATATATGGGTGGCCATGTTAAGCTCACGTGGTCTTGGAGGAAAGTATTTTCTGCTCTGTATTAATGCTGGCATGATTTAGATTTTATAGGAGTGTTCCAACATCAATTTTCAGTCCTCACTTTTATATATTTATCACTTATATTCATGCCAATGCTAGGTAACTTTGGCTTTGAAGGAAATAGTTCTATGCCATTTTATTGCTTAAGCATCACATTTTATCTGTTGTTGGTTTAACATGTTTAATGCTCAAGCAATATTTTCTGAAGTGTTGCTTGTCTTCATGTATGTTGGAAGAAAACCACGCCAGGCATGGAATGCTGCATTGTGATGTTAGTAATTACTAGTGTGGAAATGTGAATGCTGGACTGAGCGCTCCACACACATAGCTTGTTATTATTTAATTGGCAGAGTAAACCTACAGATTTACAGGGGTGACAGGTTTTGTTGGAACACAAAGTAAAACTTGGGTGTAAATTTACTAACTAATTGAATCCCCTCTTGCTAAACAAAGGTAATACTAATAACCCATATGCGCTGGTTTCTATCAGACAGGAATTTCTGTGGTGGTTTCTCTCATACACGACTACTATTTGTGAACTTTGAATGTGAAACTACTTTGAAAGAACATTCAAAATGATTTTATTTATTTATTTTTAAATAATTTTTTATGTTGTCTCTAGAGAGACAATAGTTTGAATTATGGAAATTTATTTATTTTTAAATAATTTTTTATATTGTCTCTAGAGAGACAATGGTTTGAATTATGGACATATTGTCTTTATAGAGACAATATGTTTTTAATCTCAGCTATTGTCTCTAAAAAGACAAAAATGTAATTGTCTCTAAAGAGACACAAATGAAGTTGTCTCTAAAGAGAAATGAAATTGTCTCTAGAGAGACAAATCAAATTGTCTCTTAATAGACAATAATTCTTGTCTTTATAGAGGCAATAATAATATGTGTTCTATATTGTCTTTATAGAGACAAATTTTCGAGACATTATATTTTGAGACACCCGCTTAGAGACAATATTTAAGACAATACACAAGTTTCTTTTTTTCTTAAGTTAAGACAACTGACTCAAATATTGTCTTAAATATTGTCTTAAAACACCCCCTACATGTAGTAGTGTACTGCAAGACATGTACAATTAGATTTTATGTAAATTAGATTGTTTTGTAGAATTAGATTTTATGTAAATTATTATTCATGCGGTTGTGGAAGCGGAAAAATCCATAGCATGATGAGAATGCTCGCGAGTATATTTGCTTCTATCGTGGCAAAGCTCATCGATAGTGTTGCTTCATTCAAAGACAATAATTTAAGCATTATTGGTGCCACTTTCTATTGTACTTTTGGGCACATTACTCTTTTTTTTTTTATGAATCTCTCTTTTCCAAAGTAGGAGAAATATGGGATATTATTCATAAGGGCATCCTAAAATTGAAAAATATTTTCAAAACATATTTAAAGGATGAGTTTCTTGTGACAGCGTACATAAAAATTTAAACCACTCTCTACAAAATGTGCAACCAAAGGCCTCCTTATGTGTAAGCATAAAAACTCTATGACAAGTACAGGATTTCGTTGGAAGATTACGCTGCTCACACAATATTGCAAATTTGTATTATTTCCCCATCCCCTATCATTGCTGATGGAACTATTTCATGAATGTTGATTTTCCCAAACCAGAGAAAGAGCAAGTTCAAACGAGGTTCATCCAATGAAGAGATATGTTCAAGCTAGGCTCCAACTAGCATGGACAGATACATTTTTGAATTTTGGATATCTTCATTACGCCACACCAAATTGAGTGTGTAAGAAATCAATTCCATCTTTCAACATATTAATTTCAGGTAGAATGGATAGATAGAGAATAATAATTGTTCAAAATTGTAGAAAGTGAATGCATGTCATTATTCTTGCAAACATTAGACTAAAAGGGGAATTATGTTTACGAAATTCAAAATTTGTAGCAACCATATCAATATGGAAAATTCTCATGTATGAACAATGAGCAAATGTTTGCAATTTTCTTTACTATAGTTTTCTATGTTTTCAAGCAACACAAAAATTGAACCATCTTGTTATTATCGCAACATTTTGTCATATTTTCTTTCGATGTGGATAAATATCAAATTTAGTATCGAATTTTCTAATCACAAAATTTTTAAATTCTCCCATAGTGTCCCCTACCTCTATAGTGGCTAGATTGAGACCCCTCTTAATTAGAAAATAAGGTTATAGTAAGGTGGGTCATTTACACACCTTAAAAACCTATAGGATCTATGCATTATTTGTAATTTCATTGCAAGTGAAAATTACATTCATTCATGGTGAAAATTACATTCTTTATATGCCATGAATACCACTCAATAGACCATCCAATGGTAATTGTGTGATGAGTCAGCCATGTTTAGGAGTTTCCTCTGACTTTGGAATGGTCCTTTATGTACACCATATTGAAGAAACCACCTCGCCTTTGTCTCTCTCTACTTGCATTAATAATAGTTAGCCATAGTTCAAGAAAATTAGAAGCATATGAGGACATCAATTATATGTTGGACTATAAGAGATTGGTTACCTTTCTTGGTAAGTTCTGGTATCCTTCACCAAACATCTTGTCAAGCTCACTAAACATGAAAATTTGGAACAACAATCAATTTGGGAGGGTATGTGATTTTCTTTTTGCTGAAAATATTAAATAAATTACAAAACCAATTTGAAGGAATAGAAAATCTGAAAACTCGTTGTCATATAGAAACACTATAAAATAATTCATATATTACTTCATTCCCATATTGGGCAGATGAAAGAATCGAAAATGTTGATAATACTTTTTCACCAAAATTAGGTGTGAACATCCCCCAACCCCCCCTTAATCTGAAGTGATGTTGGTGAGTCCAAGAATTATTTTGATTATTTCAAAATTTTCCTCTCCAAGATCTTTGGAGAAGATGTTTTTTATATGCTCATTTGTGGAACAATGTCGCAACTTGATGTTGAATCAGATGATACTTTGTATTGATGTGTTTGGTTCAATCATGAAACTTTATGTTCTTGGCCAACTTTATTGCAAAAGTGTTTTCAATCAAAAGAGGAGTTGAATGGATTTGTTTCTCCTACAAATCTTCCAAAATTTTTCGAAGCCACACAATTTCCTTTGTTTCTTGAGTTGCTGCCACATATTCTACCTCAATTGTGGAATCTTATGGAACTGATTGTTTCTGTGACCTCTAGGAGACGTCTCATGATCCAAGACTCATAACATAACCTGTAGTAGATACTACAATTTATTTATCTCCATCGAGATTTGAATCAGAGTATCCAATCAAGCTAAATGTCACCGACTTGTGTATAGTTGAGTCTAAAGTCTTGATTCCCCTCAAGTACTTTAGAACTCTTTAATTGTCAGAGCTAACCAGAACCACCGCTAGCAAGAATATATATATATATATATATATATATATATATATATATATATATATATATATATATATATATCAAAAGGTATTCATTAAACCTAAAACCCTAAAGAACCACTATAGTCGATATTGTAACAAGTTTCCAAAGGAAAGATGGCTTATCTCTCATAGAAGATGTTACCTTTGCAACTTTTTTTTTCGACACTCTGCATTTATAACATGACCAAAACTTGTGACAAAGCCCGCTTTAGGTTTTTTCACTTGTACATGTCAACCAAGGATTACATCACCCCTGCTATCCCCGACTGTGCACAAAGGGATATCCCCGGGAGACAGACTCCAGGATTTCTCTTTCAAACACTAAACTTAGCTCTGTAAACTATTGGCCCTGATCTCCTTTGTCCTGAAGATGTTGGCTCAGGCTTACGTCATCCTGGGTTGTTCAAATGCACACACAAGAGCTTAACCTAGCAAACAAACTCTGAGATTTCTTTGTTAGTTGTTGGGTCTGACTCTGTCAACTGATGACCCCAGCTCATGTTAAAATTCTTTCATGTCTTGACCTCTAGTAAGAGTCAGTGTAGACCCACATGTACTCCATGAAATCTCAACCTCCTCTTAATTAATTGGGCTCACACGTTAGGTCAATCACAATCAGCTCGACTTATATCTAAAACAACCATAGTTTTTTTCCTTTGCATGCTTCAATTGTTTTTGTAATGGAAGGTAAGGAGGTTATGAAGTGGTTAGGAGTTGGCTAGGCTGTAGAGTTGAGTTAATAGAGGCTTAAAGCCTTGAATGCATTATTGTTCAGCGAATAAGAGTCTGTGTTCACTCTATGTCTCGAAACAAATAAAACACTATAGGTGTCAATGTATCAATTAACACATTGACTTCAATTAGAATAAGTTTCAAAATTTATTTTTATGTATATTTCTATTTTTTTAAGAAAATGGTTTTCTAAGAAAAATTGATATGTTTTGTTTTTATTTATTGTAAAAAAAAATAAAAAAAAATTATCATGTGTTAATGGGAGTACATTAAATGTAAGTGAATAAAGTAAATTATTTCCATTATAAACATTATCACATTTAATCGGGCACATTATGTGTAGGTGTTTATTTTTCTTTAATGTGTCATTACTTTATGATTTATATGTAGAAATATCAATATTATTGATCATTTTTATTTTTCATATGTATGATTTGTTATGTCGAATTGTAAAGGTTGATACTTTCACAGTGGTATGTATAAGTTGTCAAAGTGTATATATGCAATAATGATGTATGCGTCTCATATATATTTGAGTATAAATGCATAAAAATAATTTGATGTGTTAAATATTTTCATAAATAAATAATATTTCCCAATCATATTGAACCAAGAATTTTGGTTCCTTATATGGAGTGACGCTCTCTATATTAATATATCAAAACTTTTCTTCTTTTCCTCACAATGTGAGATAATCCCTTTCTCTATTTTATGTGTAGCGACTAGCAAAACTAGCAATCGGCACAATTAGGTTAAATTACATGATATTTTGTGCGTAAGGAAAGACTTCTTTGTAGTGTTGGTAGACGTTGCTTGAAAGAAGTTGAAGGCTAACAAAGGAGGGAAGTTACCACTTCAAAAAATATGATGATGTCAAGAGATACAACTATATAATTCAATGAAGGATGGGATATTATTCAAAATGGCATCCTAAAGTTGATAGATATTCTTAAAGAATATTTAAAAGACAAGTTTCCTGTAACATAGTATATGAACATTTATACAGATGTCTACAAAATGTTCACCCAAAGGCCTTCTTATATGTATGCACAACAACTCTATGACAAGTATAAGGTTTCGTTGGAAGAATATGTGGTTGTCACAATATTACTAGCTTTAGGTAAAGTACATGACGAATTCATGTTGAAAGAACTTGAGAAATGTTGGGATATCACAAGGTGAAATTTCCCTCATTTCGCTAGTAAAATATGGAGTGATTTGTTTCTGAGAGTTGTTCTATCATGGTATCAATATTAAAAAACTCCTTGCAATATCTCATTCCAATCTCCTTTAAATATTAGCAAGAATACTCTCCTGCAATATTCGTTTCACTTATTCATGGATCTCTTGCATGACTATAACAAAATATTCTCCTATTGCACTCCTTTACCAAATTTTATGTGTTCCTTCACTCATCTTGGATGCATTCCATGCATAATCTGATAAGGACTTTGATCAATTCTTACATTTGGAGAACCATTATAAGAAAATTTGGCTTGGGAAAGTAGTTGTGTTGGAAATAATACTGAGATGGGGTGAATTAGTATTATCAGATCAATAATTTAATTCCCCAAACATATTTATATACGCTACTTCAACTAAGTGAAATCGTGTGTACACATGATTGTACTTAAAGAAACCAGCGTATATGCAGAGACTTTTGATTTAGATAGTTTATCATGTGTTGAACTTTAACCAGTATATCATAGATTTATTAGACAGTGCAGTAAAAGTAGAATAAAGAATCAAACATAAGAAACACACATGAACACCAAGATATAAGGTGGAAACCCAATGTGGGTAAAAACCACTTGATGTTGTCGTCTTTGTCTTCTTTTAATAATAAGAAAATCAGTTTACAATCTTGTACTTGTGCAGACTCATACCAGTACGCAGGCACCCACCTGCAGAAGGCTACAACCTTCTCTGGTTCTCCAACTACTACTGGAAGGGAGCTACAACCCCCTAGCTCTTGTACTAGCCAATACGTTTACTAGTACATAGGTGCCAGCCTACAGAAAACTCCACTCTTCTACCAGCGACCACGTTTCATGAATTTTTAGACTAGATACTCTTGGAACACAACACCATAATCTGAAGGCCACGTTTCATTCAATTTTCATACTGGACCCATCAACAACATCATAACTGCAATAGAATCATCAAGTACATTTTCCTCAACCAATCACTGAAACTTAATCACCATAACCTGAATCTGATCATTCACAACACTCTCACCTCCTTGAAGTCGAGTATCTTCACGAGGATTTAAAATTGACGCCCATTTACCCTTTTATCATTTTTTCATCGTAAAATATATTTCTTTTCTAAAATAAACATGTCATTGTTGACTAACTAATTATTTCGAAAAATGTCAAAGTGATGGGTATATAAAAAAAAAAAATTATATATATCAAGGTAGTAGAATTAGGACAATGAGCTAGACGAGCTATCCAAATGAATCCTTACAAAGTCATGAATAAATACAACAAATGCCTAATACTTTGGTTGGCCATATAGCTACAATTATACCTAAAAATCAAATCTAAATCCCAATACTCAGAGCAAGATGGCATCACACATAAATGCATGAATAAATTTTAGTCGCAACCAACCATTGCCTATTCGCGATGCCAAAAAAATGTACGTCAATAGGTCCTCACATGTCCCAAGATGGATTCAACAATAATTTCTTCACCTTTCCTTTTTTCTTTAAATGAATCATAGTAGTATTTTCTACATATCTGGAATTTTAATATCAGTGACCTATCTTCACACACGAGAAATCCTCGAATGTATTTGCAAGTGGTCAGGGATTTCTTTGGGGAAGATAATTTAGCTTAAAAGTATTCTCCAGGAAATTAGAAAGCCACACAGAAATGCAATTATGCAAACATTGATAGATGAAGCCGACATTTTATCATAATTTGTATCGAACTGTGGCTTCTACATGCGCGAGAGGGCACTACAGTAAAGAGCATTTCTAGGAAGAGGAAACTTAGTTTTGTTGTTTAACTCTGGATTCATGACCATTACATATGTTTCCTAACCCACCTATAGGTATCTAGAGTTTCGGCTTGGATAGTCCACATGCCAACATTATCTAGAGATACTAGAAATGTTGTCTAGACATTGGGGAAAGCTTGTGTTTTGGAATTCAAAACTCCATCCCCTTTGTTGTAAGTTCCTCTGGTATCTTTGATCTAATCTCCATATTCCACCACGAAAACAGAAAAGGCATATCCATCCATGTGATAACTTCTCACAACCGTATCATTATTTTGTAGAATGATTTCCATGAATCCTCTATTGTTCCCATTAATTATTGATGTATCAAGATTTGGAGTGATTTGTTTCCAAGAGTTGTTCTATGATCATGGTATCAATATTAACAAGAATACAAGGAAAAGATGGCTCATAGAAAGAAGAATGTCGTGCAATCAAATATAACTTAAGCAGATACTGGTCACTTAGAAAATACAGCAACAGTGAGGCACAACCTCTCACCATTTCATCCAAATACAATGATGTTGAATATTGGATGGCAGTGACTTAAGGAGAAGCACAGAAACACAAAGGAACTCAGATCTGAAGAAAGACAGCAAGAAAGAAAATTTCAATGACATTTTCTCTTGATTCGGACTATGAAGGCCTCTCAATTCTGACTGTGGAGACAACAATATGGATTGAAGCATAAAAACCTGGACTTGGACACTTGGTGTATGGATATTTGCAATCTGGTTGAAAGCATTAAAGTAGAGCATCTTAAGAATTATTGAAGCCATGATAAAGTAGTTCTGAGAAATGAAGAGGGAATAATGTGCTAATTGATGATAAAGCATCAATCATTCTATCTTGATTAAAAAGAAGAGCACTATGACAGGGAGAGTCATGAACCCACGAAGACCTACCATTCATGAAGAACAGAAGTAGTTTGATAGGGGGAGTCCCAGAGCACTCCTTTGCCATTGATGTCAAAGGGGGAGAGAAGAAGAATATTGCCATCAATAACAAAGGGGGAGATTTTTGACATAGGTTGTCATTGATGTCAATATGGCAATATTCTAGATACTAGATGATGATATAAAGCCAAGGGGAAGTAGAGTAGATCCATGAAGAAACAAGAGCAAGGCCATCAAAAAAGCCAAGCCATGAGTAAGAGTCTGTTATGAGAGAAGGTCATTGAAAGACATTGCAAAGCCAAAGGAAGACATTGGAGAAAAGCAGAGCTATCAGAGGAGAAAATAGAGCTATTGGAGGAGAAAACAGAGCCATCGGAGGAGAAAAATAGATCTATCGGAGGCATATCATCCATATCGGGAGTAATATATGCCAAGGAGTCTAATCGGGAGTAATACATATCAAAGAGCCAAAGAAGAGTGGAATACATATATATGTGGAAGAGTTAAAGGAGCAGAGCTAAAGAAGAGCAGAAGTGTTAAAAGAGGCGGAGCAGTATATAACATAGGTATATGCGATATAAACTATCGGAGGCGAAAAGATATATATATCAGAGTATAGAGGCAGGGTATATATATATCGGCCATATGATAATCGGTGGGTTCGGTTATGTGCCACTACCCAAAACCCTCGATTGCGATGTGTGTATATATATATATATATATATATATATATATATACATGGACCCACAGACCATTACAATGTGATGTAACATAATATTGGCATAAATCAATTTATGGGTTAAGTTAAGAGTGGAGGAGTATATACACGGACCCGAACGGGTTATAGCAACAACCCTTAATAGCATTGCATCTGCCAATCTGGACTCTCACATCGCAATATATAAAGGGCTGTCACCCCCGAACCACCGATTGCGATATATATGTATGGACCCGACGAAGGCATTAAAAATAGTGTATAATAATATCACATCCGTCTTATCGGTACTCGCATATTACAATACACAAAGGGCTCTCACTCTTGCAAGTGTTGATTGTCATGCATGTTGCGGACCCGATGCAACATTACATTTTGATTCAATATCATATCGCATCTGCAGGTGAATCAACCATCAGCCATCAGGAAGCTGCGACTGCCGATTGCGATATATGTAGTGGACCTGATATAGGAATAGATGTGGGTGTAAAGTTTTTTGAAGTCCGCCCTTTAGCGTTTCGGTCGGTTGTTTTTCATATATTCCTGTGAATTTGAATATTTGTATTGCATGGGGTTTGATGGGAAAAATGCATTAAAAAATGCTCTCGATAGTTGAGGAGACCTGAACGAATCCAATTTTGATTACGAAGGTGATGTGGTAGGTGGGGCCTCCTTGTTGGTACTATTTCTCCAATGAATTCTCTCCGGAAACAATAATGACTTGTGTTTGCATATTCTTACAAAAAAAGGGGGCCTTTGTTACAGTTTTTTATGTAGAAGTTTGTTCTCTATGTATTCGGTCCTCGCCGTTGAATCAATGTGTCCCAAGAGTGTTGGTGAGCATGAAGAGATAGAGGAAGCCAAATCGTCGAAGAGGACAAGCCAGTGCAGAGGAAGCCAAAGCGCTTAAGAGGACAAGCTAGTGCAGAGGAAGCCAAAGTGTCGAAGAGGCTAAGCCAATGCACAGGAAGCTGTAGCGAGCATCGAGGAAGCTGAAGGGGCAGTAGAAAGAGGAAACCAATGGTCAGAGGCATCAGGAAGATACAAAACAAAGAATAAGGAAAGTTTGTGTTTTTTGTTGAAAATGTTGGAGGAAATAGAGGCAGTTGTAAGGTCCAGTAGAACATAAAACGGTCGAAGGACCAACAAGATAGGAGGCATTCGAAGGGTGAGCTTCTCAGCTAATCAGGTTACCCTGTGAAAGAATCAATTAAGTATACAATGCAGTTTGAAGAATAACTCTGTGATGTAATGAATAGAGTTTTATCTAACATGGTTTGAAGGGAAAAGTAGTGACAGTAAGAAGAGATGCTTGAACAGAAAGTTGGTTCTTATGAAGAGCTTAGTGCAACTAATAGTAGACTCACTAAAGCTGTGTGGAGACATTATCAGAGGTCATCTATTGGAGACTCTGTGTGGACAATATGAATAGTTGCAAAGACTCTTTCCTAAGAAGTCTAGTTGTCATTGATGTTGTAGCAAGGAGGCTACAGTGAAGCTATAAATACACAGAACTCAGTAAAGAAGAGTTCTAAGAGCAGAACATTATTATCAAACATGCCATGACAAGATTGGGTTGAAACCCTTGGGGTTGGTGCCTCAGAAGTAAGAAGGATTGGAGTCCTTGGTGTTGATGCCTCAGAAGTAAGAAGGATTGGAGTCCTTGGGATTGGTGCCTCAAAAGTAGAAAGGATTGGTGTCCTTGGGACTGGTGTCTCAGGAACTGGAAGGATTGAAGTCCTTGGGAGTTTGTGCTCCTAAGTCCAAGATTGTTACCTTGGTG
This sequence comes from Pinus tabuliformis, assembly GCA_031772625.1. Lineage (NCBI taxonomy): Eukaryota > Viridiplantae > Streptophyta > Pinopsida > Pinales > Pinaceae > Pinus > Pinus tabuliformis. The sequence continues at coordinate 1,713,167,880 of CM062816.1, read as the reverse complement.
AAACAAGTTGGAGCTTTGGAGGTTGGAGCCTCACAAAAGTCCAAGTTGGTGCTTGGAAACTGATTGCAACCACTTATATATTGTATCTATTTTATAGCAAAGATTATATTAATAAAATCATTGATACTTGTTGTGCATCTTGTTTTCTGAATATCAATGTTTCATATGGTAAAATAATAGTTGAAAAAGAAATACTTATTCACCCCCCCCCAGCATTTCCAACAAAACCATTGTCAAATTGGTATCTAACCAAGCCTTCTAGAGCTCTAGAGTGTTTGTTCCAACCTAGCTTATAGGACTAGTATCTCAACCTACTTTTGCTACTAGGCTCCACAACATTTTTCCAACCAAGTCTCTATGACTAGTAATTGAACCCACCACTTTTCTAGGCTTCTAGAGTGTTTTTCCAATTAGGGCTTCTAGGACTAGTAAGTCAACCCAACAATGGCTTCCAGAGCATTTTTCCAACAAGACTTCTAAGACAAGTAACTCAACCCAAGTTGTTATAGGGCTACGAGAGCATTTTTCCAACCAAGGCTCTAGGACTAATAACTCCTAGAGCCTTATTGCTCAATTTTATTTCTCATTTGATGATAACTTTTTCTCTAGAAGGTGCATTGGACTACTTTGGTCTATCCTAACTTTAAAGTACCTCCTTATGAGATATTATCTATATTTTTTATTACAGGTAAAATTTCTTCGATTTTTTTTTTTCATATGTATATTTCATCAAGTATTTTCCTTGAATTTTTGCTTTCAAAAGAAAAACATACCTCTTCTTGTGTTAATACTACTACAATTTCTTCTCCTGATGCATCACATTCTATTATGAATGTTTTACCAAAATAATGTGTTTCCCAAATTGGTGTAGAAGGTGGAACCCTTTAAGAGAGAGAATACCAAAGTAGCCTCACAATCATACAAATGATTTTTCATCAAGATAGGTATGAGTGGGTCCACAATGCAAGCATAATATTTTTTTTAAATTCAATAATGTCTCATGAGTCAAAAAAATCCTCTAAATCTCTTTATGTTAGCAATAAATACCATTTTGCAATAACTTGGATCTCTTAAGGGTCCACCTTAACTCCTTCCTTTGAAACAATGTGACCCAAATACTCTACTACTTATTTCCAAAACCCTATTTATGATATTTTTACATAAAATTGATTGTTCTAAAGAATTTGTAGAACTTTGTCCACATGCTTAATATTTCTTCCCTTTAAGAAAACCAACATAAAATTTCTAAGAAAGGGTTGCAAAAATTTGTTCACATGGCTTTGAAAAGTAGAAGGATCATATAGTCAAGGCAAATGGCATGACCAAGTACTCATTGCACATCATGTGTTCTAAAAACAATTTTTAGAATGTCTTCATTTCTTAATTTCATTTTGTGGTATCTGAATTCAAGATCAAGCTTTTTATAATAAGACACTCTGTAAAGCTCATTTAATAGCTCGGCAATGATGAAAGATATTAAAACCAATGCCTCTTGAGTCATTCAAGCTTACTAAGGAAACTATGACCATTGAGGTAGTTATGAGATTTTTCACAGACCTCCAAAGGTGCAAGACTCATTTGAGGAACTAGATACTAGAATCCCAATTTTTGTACATTGTTTCATCACAAATGTTCCATTAACTACATCATTCATACCAAATTGCAATATTTTTCTTGAGGATAAGCCATATTAATGTTGCAGGGATATTGGCAAAAGGGGAATATTGAAGTTTTGAAAGTATTAAAAAGTCATAAGAGATGTGTAAAGGAAAGGGATGTTGCACTCAGTGAAGGAAATACACTCCACAAAGACATATTGCATAGGACTCTACACAATTGAGTAGGATATACTCTGCAGGCATATGATGAAGCATGAATACCTATAATGAATTGTAAATCAATTGTATTGATCTTGTAACCAAATTATAGGTACGTTAGTGTGATCTCCACAAAAACCACACTTATAAAATGATGTAATAAGAGAGAGATAGAAGAGGCATATCATTTTGCAAGAGATTATTTTTTCATTGTAGAGTTCTTTCAACATTGCAGAGCTCTCCAAGTATTCTAATATAGGTTAGACTTGTTAGCTATTTTTAATATATAGATCTCAATTTTTAGAGGAATTAATGAGAGATATATTTATTTTCAAATTTTATAAGCCCTTTTTGTCCTATTGAATGTATTTTTAACCTTATTACTATAATCTTTTAGGGATTTTTAAAGAATGTTGATATGAATGTTTAAATGTAATTGTAAGTGTGAATGTTTAATTTTTATTGAAAGGTTCGCGTTGTTAGCCTAGTTTCTCTATCCAATATGTGGGTGGTTGGCCCACCAAATCTAATGTTATATAAATAAATAAAGAAGGGATATTTATTGACTAGTCCTCCATCTAATAAAGAGGAGATATTTATTGATGATTCCTCCATAATTGAGTAGGAAAAAAGAGTTGGGTACTATAAAGTACCTCCTTGAATTCAAATATCTCCACGAGGATTTAAAATTGATGCCCATTAACCATTTTATCATTTTTTAGTCGTAAAATACAGTTTTTTTCTAAAATAAAAACATCATTGTTGACTAGCTAATTATTTCGAAAAATATCAAAATGACGGGTATATAAAAAAAAAAAAAGTTTCAATATATATGTATATATATATCACGATAGTAAAATTAGGACAACGAGCTAGACGAGCTATCCAAATGAATCCTTACAAAGTCATGAATAAATACAACAAATGCCTAAGACTTTGGTTGGCCATATAGCTACAATTATGCCTAAAACTCAAATCTAAATCCCAATACCCAAAGCAAGATGGCATCACACATAAATGCATGAATAAATTTTAGTAACAACCAACCATTATCTATTCGCGATGCCAAAAAAATGTACGTCAATAGGTCCTCACAAGTCCCAAGATGGATTCAACAACAATTTCTTCACCTTTCCCTTTTGCTTTAAATGAATCATAGTAGTATTTGCTACATATCTAGAATTTTAATATCACTAACATATCTTCACACACAAGAAATCCTCGAATGTATTTGCAAGTGGTCAAGGATTTCTTTGGGGAAAGCTAATTTAGCGTAAAAGTATTCTCAAGGAAATTAGAAAGCCACCTAGAAATGTAATTATGCAAACATTGATAGATGAAGCTGACACTTTTTCATCATTTGTATCGGGATGTGGCTTCTGCATGCGCAAGAGGGCACCACAGTAAAGAGCGTTTCTAGGAAGAGGAAACTTAGTTTTGTTGTTTATCTCTAGATTCATGACCATTACATATTTTTCCTAACCCAACTATAGGTATCTATATTTTCGTCTTGGATCTTCCACATGCCAACATTATATAGAGATTGTTATGAAACCAACTCACAAAATGATAGAAAAGATAGATCAACGCCTTAAAATTCAGCCTTTACATTACAGAAATGAAAAATTCTTGGATGATACAAATCACAAGACCTCCTTTCTATATATAGGAGTCTAAGGGGTCATAATATAATCAGAGCTGACATAACAATAATAATGTAACGGCACAATAATAACAATAGTGGGCTTCCATGTGGCACGATAATAACAATATGGGGACTACATGGGTACAAAAATATAATAAGGGTGTTGCACCAATAACAATAAGGGGTTACACTAGTAGTATAGGGGCCTAACATGCCCCTCTCCTTCAAAAGGTGTTTCCCTCAATGCTTGAGTAGTTATTGCTGCTTCTGTATAAAATTCTTGTCCTTTCATGTGGAATCTTTAATGGGTAAGTTCTTCCACTTAATGAGATACTCTGAAATTGTTCGATTTCATAGCTATTGGGTTCTTTTTTCTGTGACTGCTCCAGGTTCCAATATGATTTTCCCTTCCTCTTCAAGTTCTGGCAATATTGTTTGAATTGGGATATTCTGCAACTTTTGAACGAGTGGCCACACTTCTTTGTCCTTATTCCATTCATCCCTCCCTTCATTTATCCAATCTGGTTGGATAATAGAAATAACACAAAACAATGTTTCCACATCCTCGTCCTTTCTTGAGAGTGCATCTGCAACAAAAATTTTCTTCCCTTTTCTATAGATGATGTCAAAGTCATAACCCAACATATTTGTGACCCATTTTTTTTGTTCTTCTAAAGATAACATTTGTTCTAAAAAGTATTTAAGACTATCATGATCCATTTTTACCTTGAAGTGTCTTCCCATTGGATAAGGTCACCATTTCTTAAGTGCATGTAGCATTTCCAACATTTCCTTCTCATAAATAGCTTGCTTGAGATGTAGCCGTAAAAATACCCAATCACCTACGTCAAATGTTTTTTCACTACAATGTTGATCTACTTGTTTTTTCATTTGATTCTTCACCAAAGTTGTGTTATCCTTTAAAAGTTGGATAACTTGTTGTTGATGCTCAATGTGACCTTTCACTGCTTGAACCTTTTTCTTTTTGATATGTCCTTCTATCTTGAGAGTTTGTGGAGTGGTAATTTCTTCCAATGCTTTAAAAGATATGGTTAGATTCATTTCTTGATGCTCGATGTGATCTTTCACTTATTGAACATTTTTCTTCTTGATATGTCCTTCTATCTTGATAGTTTGAGGAGTGGTAATTCTGGCCAATGCATTACAAGATATGTTTGGATTCATTTCTTCTTTCTCGATGTGATCTTTCACTTCTTGAACCTTTTCCTTCTTGATATGTCCTTCTATCTTGAGAGTTTGAGGAGTGGTAATTCTTGCCAATGCTATACAAGATATGGTCAGATTCATTTCTTCTTTCTATGGGGTTAGGTCCTGGCGTATATCCTCTTCTTTTGATGTTTCTTGATCCTTTTCTTCCTCCTCTTCATACTCTATGTAAAATATTTTCTTCTCAGCACACTTATGACCTTTAGTGCATTTGCTATCACAATTGTAACAAATACCTTTTTCTCTTTTTTCTTCCAATTGTTGTGGTGTAACCCCTGTAGGTTATGGAAGGCTAAGAGAAGCAACACCTCTGTATTTATAGTTGTGAGGGTTAAACTTCCTTGTTGCCATAATTTTGCTTTCCGCTTTGTAACAAAGCCTTTTTTCTCTTTTTTCTTCCAATTGTTGTGGTGTTTCTCTAAAGAAGGTGTTGCTCTTTGTATCCTCGTAATGTGCTATCATTTCCTCCGTGAAAATTGACCATGTAACAAGTTGTTAATGAGAACAAAGCCCTTTATACCATAAAAATGATCTTGTTCTAAATATGAAGATGCAATACATACCTTTTGTAATAGTGGTACGCCATGTAGATCAAAATATTTCTCCACCTGTAGTATCCAATTTACCGGATCCTTGCCATCAAACTTCCTCATATCGCCTTTTCTTGATTTTAGGAGCTCGATCTTGAAATGAATGTAACACTGTAACTTCAAATCTTCCAGTTCTTAAATCTTGAACTGTAGTAGTCCTCTGCATCCTCTTCCTATGCCACCAGTCTAATTGAAATTGGATTCTCCAAGAAAGAGTTATGCACAATCTCCCAAGATGACCTGATTATATACCTTTTCAGAAGAGAGAACTTGTATGAAGTGCCATGTGTCATTGTTTTGACCTTCGGATCTGAAAACTATACACAGGAAACTACAGCCTATCCTCTTTATGTAACTTCTTACGAAATTTCAATATGATGCCCAGAGAGAGAGTTATGACAATTTCCCCAAGTCACCTGTTTGTAATGTAATTCGGGAATCTGCAAAAAGGCTGAATTCCTCAGATCATATCTCTGCAAATGTAGTGCAAAAATATCTGAAATTTGTATCCGAGGTTTAGAATGATTTCAACCCAAATGGGTTTTCTTTTAGTGTCTGAAACATCACAAAAAAAAAGATAGCGAAAATGCGACAATGACTTGTTTGGAGCAACGAAACCCTACAATCCAAAGCTCTGATACCAAATGTTATGAAACCAGCTCACAAAATGATAGAAAAGATAGATCAACGCCTTAAAATTCAGCCTCTTCGAGGGGGAAACCTCCTTTACATTACACAAATGAAAAATTCTTGGATGATACAAATGACAAGAAAATAGTGACGGCACAAGAATAACAATAGTGGGATTCTATGGGGCACAATAATAACAATATTGGGACTACATGGGTACAAAAATATAATAAGGGGTTTGTACTAATAACAATAAGGGGTTACACTAGTAGTATAGGGGCCTAATAGAGATACTAGAATTGTTGTCCAGACATTGGGGAAAACTTGTGTTGTGGAATGAGAAAATCCATCCCCTTTATTGTAAGTTCCTCTGCTATCTTTGATCTAATCTCCATATTCCACCACGAAAACAAAAAAGGCATAGCCATCCATGTGATAACTTCTCAAGGTGTATCATTATTCTGTAGAATGATTTCCATGAATCCTCTATAGTTTCCATTAATTATTGACACATCAAGATTTGGTGTCCTATTCAATTGTTTCTCTGGGAAGCCACGTTTGAAGACTCGAGATAGATTAAAACGATCAACAAGCTTGAGTGGAGTTGCAAGAGCTTAGTAAGAGATTCCATTCAAAATGAAACATTGTATCCCATTGATAAATTATGGTGGCTTGTTTTTCAACACAAAGGCCTGAGTGACATCAATCTATCCATATTTGAATGACCCTTGTGGATTAGGCCTAGCAGCCGTAATAGATACATTCCACCTGATAGATCTCGCCTAGTTCATAGAGAAGTACTTGTCATAATAATCATCCAGACCATATGGAAGAGGCCCTTTTGCCTTACCTTTAGAATTGGAATAATGAAATATCGCCAAACCTGTGAAATTGGACCAAATAGTTTTATTAACAAAGTGAGCAATTGCCACCATGTAATAATCAGTGCTTGTATTATGCTCCATCGTCACTAGGAATGAGTAAGACTGACAACATGAATATCCAAGTTCATGTAATTTTGTTGTGATGTATAGGACCCTTCTATTTCCGCAAGCAACAAATTATGACTCTAGATTCTAAAGTTCAAAGAAGTTGAAATCCCAACATTGGGTACCCTCAAGCGATAGCTTTTCTCAGGCTGAACATTGAATGTCTCATACTCAATATCAGCGGGGATTGAATTATTGTAACGGTAGGGCCCTTTCCCATTAAAATCACTCCATTAGGCATTCCAAGGTCCTTACTAGCATCAAGGGATGCTTGCAAATCTTGGTGACACCTTGTATACTAGTCACCTAAAAATATTGTGAAATCTCCATCAGGAGTTCCAAATGGCACTGGGCGATTGTTCACAATAACTCCTCCAAACCCTCAAGCTGCTCTATGAAAGTGAAGGTAAGGGAATTAAAAAAATCTACCAATTTGATATTTGGCCTGAAAATTATAGGTTCAGTTCCATCCTATTGGAATAGGACAATTGGTTCCAAATATAACAACTTGCCAAGAATTTCTACGATTTTGGAAACCATTCCAGGTGATCAGATGTGGCTCATCCAAATTTTTCAAAACATTCACTACCAAATTTCAATTGGTTTTCAAGTTGACCAATGGTCCAAGATACTACCCATTAATCCCAATCACCTGTTGCTTCACACCCAAAGGGGCAAATTCAATGTAAGAAACATTCGATTCATAAAAAACAAAAGGGTCTCCATAGTAGGCCTCTCTAAAGAAAACTCAAACAAACACAAGGAACAACAATATTTTGTACTCCCCCACGGCAGTTATTTTCTTCTTCGAACAAGCTTTCTTCTACAGAAATGTAAGCTTTGGAATATAATAAAAACCCTTCAGAATTCCAACCCTACACTTTATGAAATGGGTGTCAAGAAGACAACACGACTTTTTTGGAAAGCTCTTTCGGGTGTTCAAGACCACTCTACATCCATTTTCTGAGCTATTTACGTGGAGAAAGCACATGTTAACAAAACATGATAGCTACTCGTCACTTATAGTAGTCGTTGAGGTTCTTCGAAGTTGGTCAACAGTGACTGGTGGTTATCATCGTGAAAAGACAGATACACAACTTCCCACCCTACACAACACTATAGAGAGGCAAGACGGAGATTCCATATGTCAAAATTGTATAAGTGCGGGGATGAAAACTATGCTCGTTGATTCGCTGCAATGAACAATGTCTGGACATCAAAATCCCACATAGAGAACACCTTCAACGTAATTAAAATATAGTTAAGGGCTAGTGTCATTACTTGAACTATTCAAGAAACATGTGATAGAGAAGTTATAAGAAAGATGTTGAGTGTATTCTAACAAATTATTAAAACTTTTGGTTTAAATTCATTATAGGTTTTTCTTCAAATTTTGTGATTGAGTTGGAAGAGTTGAATATTTTAAGGATATTGAATTTATTTTTGTATTTAAAAATAACTTTTAAATAATAAAACAATACAATCTGTTTAAAACTAGCAATTTCACTGAGAGGTGCAAAGGAACGTCGAAAGCTCAAGAAGATAAGAACAGAGAACATGGGGGAAAATTGAAGTGTCAGTCATGGAAAAATCCATATCATGATGAGAATGCTCGTGATTATCTTTGCTTCTATGGTCGCAAAGCTCATCTATATTTTTTTTTCATTCAAAGACAATAATTTACACGTTATTGGTGCCACTTTCTATTGTACTTTTGGGCACATTACTCGCAATTTTTTGATGAATCTCTCTTTTCAAAAGTAGGAGAAAGATGGGATATTATTCATAAGGGCATCCTAAAATTGACAAATATTCTCAAAACATATTTAAAGGATGAGTTTCTTGTGACAGCGTACATAAAAATGTAAACAACTATCTACAAAATGTGCAACCAAAGGCCTCCTTATTTGTAAGTGCAACAACTCTATGACAAGTACAGGATTTCATTCGAAGATTACGCTTCTGACACAATATTGCAAATTTGTATTATTTCCCCATCCCCTATCATTGTTGATGCAACTATTTCATGCATGTTGATTTTCCCAAGCGAGAGACAGAGCAAGCTCAAGCGAGGTTCATCCAATGAAGAGATATGTTCAAGCAAGGCTCCAAATAGCATGGGCACATACTTTTTTGGATTTTAGATATATTCATTATGCCACATCAAATTTTGTGTGTAAGAAATCAATTCCATCTTTCAACATATTGATTTCGTTTAGAATAGATATATAGAGAATAATAATTATTCAAAATTGTAGAAAGTGAAGGCATGTCACTGTTCTTGCAAACAGTAGACTAAAAGGCGAATTATGTTCAAGAAATTCAAAATTTATAGAAATCATATCAATATGGAAAATTCTCATGTATCAACAATGAACAAATGTTTGCAATTTTACTTACTATAGTTTTCTATGTTTTCAAGCAACAAAATAATTGAACCATCTTGTTATTATCACAACATTTTGTCATATTTTCTTTTGATGTGGATAAATATCCCATTGAAGAAGTGTGGCCACTCATTCAAAAGTTGTAGAAGATCCCAATTCAAACAATATTTCCATAAATTCATGAGGAAAGAAAAATCATATTGGAACCTGAAGCAGTCACAAAAACAAGAACCCAACAGCTACGAAATTGATTAATTTCAGAGTATCTCATCAAGTGGAAGAACTTACTCGTTGAATATTCCACATGGAAGGACAATAATTTTATACAGAAGCATCAAGAACTACTCAAGCATTGAGGACAAACCCCTTATTATATTTTTGTGCCCATGTAGTCCCCATATTGTTATTATTGTGCCCCATAGAAGCCCACTATCGTATTATTGTGCCCTTACATTATTATTGTTTTGTCGACTCTGATTATATTATGACCCCTTAGACTCCTATATATAGAAAGGAGGTCTTGTCATTTGTATCATCCAAGAATTGTTCATTTGTGTAATGTAAAGGAGGTTTCCCCCTAAAAGAGGCTGAATTCTAAGGCGTTGATCTATCTTTTCTATCTTTTTGTGAGCTAGTTTCATAACAAAGGGGATATATTTGAATGTTGTTGTCATTGATGTGAACATCTATGTAGTTTCTAGAGATTGAATGAGTCCACATTAGTGAATCCTCCCTATCAATAATACCGACATCGAATTCATTTATATAGGCTATGAAATATTGTAAGAGATCTTTCCAGTTTCCTTGTAGATTAAGGTGATGCACTGAATGTCAGCCCTACCCCCAGATTGAGGAACTTTCCTCATCTTCAACATGAGCCAATGTTTGAAATCCATTTTCTGAAAGATGATCTACCAGATTTGTGGGAGACGATACTTTGGGCCACTCCCAAGCCATGGATTTGATCCAATTCTAACTTGCTCCCCATTATCCACTTCTGGAACCAATCCCTTTTTAATCACATCAAACGAGTGAATAACCTCCTTCCAAATAACTAAAGCATTTGATCTCCTTAGATCTAGGGTCCAGATCTATCCTATAATTAACTAAGGACTTATGTATTTTTGATAAAAAAAAAATACACCATAAGCTACTTGTAGAGATCACATGTCAACCAACCTTAGCAGCCATAGCCTCATAGAGGCTTCACTCAATGAACCTATGACATATCACATGAATTTATGGCATATTAAATAATACCCTTGATTTGACTTCATAATGAAAAATGTTAGAAATTAATTAACGGAGCAATGAAATACAAAAATAAATTACGGAAACACAAATATAGAAATGCATATAACAAGAGAGACAGAGATATGCGTAGTTCACCTAATTTGGGCTACATTCACAGAGAAACAACTAGTCCTTTTATATTATCCAACAAAATGGAGAAATATAATACTCTCACATAGTCTCCTCTACCTTTCTCTCTCATAATCATAATAATCAGTCATAATAAAATTCCCTCGTATAAACCAAGGGTTTCCTTCTAGTGCAAAAATCCTAACTTAACATAATCTATATCGTCAAATCATCTGCCTAATGAACGACCTAGATATGGAGTGGTGATTTCCCTATAAATATATCAAAATGGTTTTTCTCTTCCTCACAATGAGACACAATCCCTTTCTTTTGTTTTATGCGCAATGGCCAACACAAATAGTAGTCGACACAATCGGGTAACATTAACACTTAAAAAGAGATGATGATGTCAAGGGATACAACTATAGAATTCAATCAAATATGGAATATTATTCAGAATGACATCCTAAAGTTGATAGATATTCTAAAAGAATATTTAAAACACAAGTTTCTTGTAATGGAGTATATCAACATTTATACAAATGTCTACAAAATGTGCAACCAAAGTCCTCCTTATCTGTATGAACAACAACTCTATGACAAGTAAACATTTCGTAGGAAGAATATGTTGTTGTCACAAGATTACCAGCTAAAGGGTAAATTACATGATGAGGTCATGTCCAAAAAACATGAGAAATGTTGTGGATATCACAAGGTGATGGTTAGCCTCACCTCAAATATGTTCTCTTTTTTGGATCTTTACTTCATGGTGAAAAACTTCGTCATTTCGCTAGTAAAAGATGGAGTGATCTGTTTTCGTGAGCTGGCCAATGATGATACCAACACTAAAAATCTTTTCGCAATCTCTCCTTTCAATCTCCCTTCTAGGTTAATATGGTTTATTTCCAACAAAGTTTGTTCAACTTGTTCATAGATCTCTTGCATGGATATAACAAAGTCTTCTCCTACTGCACTCCTTTTCTTTGGCCAGCCCAAGTTTCTGAGTTCTTGCGCTCCTCTTAGGTGCATTCTATACATAATCTGAAAAGGACTTTGGTCAATTCTTCTATTTGGACAATCATTATAGGAACATTTAGCCTAGAAATTACCTGATCACACTACTTTGGATGATCTCAAACCAAGCTTCTCAAGATATTCCCCAAATTTATATTAACTACTTCAATATACCCAGGGTGATAGCCTAAACTAAAGTTCAAATAAGTTCCAAGATTCTTCCATAAATTCATCCATAAGCGTCCCAAGAATCTGGTATCTCTATCTAAAATAATGCTCTTAGGAACTCCATGTAATCTCACTACTTCTATAAAGAATAAATTAGCAATATGGGTAGCATCACTGATTTTAAAAAAAGGAAAGAAATGGGCCATTTTTTAAAATATATCCATTAAAACAAAGATTACACCATTACCCTTCTGATTTTTGGCAAACCCAATACACAATCCATGCTTTCTAAATCCCACAGTCTATCTGGAAATGGTAATGGTCTATATAATCTTGTATTCTAGCTCTTTTGTTTTGCATGTTGGCATATTCTACAACTACTTACAAACTTTTGCACATCAATCTTCATATTTTGCCAATAGTAAATTATTCAAATCCTCATAAGTATTTTCATGTCCAAAGTGTGTTGCAAGACCTCCACTGTGTTTTTATTTGATTAAATTATCCCTCATAGAACATTTTAGAACACAAAGTTGATTTTTTTTTAACAATAATACTTAAATTTGAAGCGTGTAATCAAGCCACGTAGTTCTAGCTATTTCCTCATCAAGATCCATCCTTAAACCATCCTTGGATATGAAAAAGCCAAAATATACAAGATCTGTCTTTAGGAATGAACCTTTCTTTAAATTAATAAGCAATTTCTCTTACTGCAACTTCTCTACCACATACCTCAAATGTCTGAAGAGATCTTCTTTGGAATCACTATAAGCCAAAATTTAATCTAGATACACAGTTACAAATTTAAGTATTAAGGGGTTTTTGCAGTGCATTATATTAGATATCATTTTTTTGGATTCAACTATGTTAAGTAAGTCATTCATGTATGACCATTTCCATGAGAGGTAGTTGTAAGTGACTAATTTCACATGAATTTTGAATAGTCCACTTAGCACTCATTGCATCCGGTGATGCTCACAGGGGTGAAGAAGTGGGATTGAAACTAGTGAAATGAATCACACGGTGTCAATCATCACTTCCAGGGCTTGCATCTAGTAATCAGGACTTCCTCAGAGGTCACCCATGCTAGATCACCTTTGGCTCAAGCGTGCTTAACTACGGAGTTTTCCTCACAATCAGGCCCACTTAGCTTGCTACCCCATTTTCAAAACCTTAGCAAGTATTGTGCCTCATGTACCATTCAATTAGAGTTCCCTTCACTCTTTTGAATTTGAATATTAAGGGGTTTTCACAATGCATTATATTAGATATCATTTTTTGGGATTCAACTGTGTTAAGTAAGTCATTCATGTATGACTATTTCCATGAGAGGTAGTCGTAACTGACTAATTTCACATGAATTTTTAATAGTCCACTTAGCACTCATTGCATCGGGTGATGCTCAAAGGGGTGAAGAAGTTGGATTGAAACTAGTGAAATGAATCACATAGCGTCAATAATCACTTTTGTGGATTTCACCCAATAACCAAGACTTCCCGGGAGGTCACCCATCCCAGATCGCCTCTAGCTCAAGTGCACTTAAATGTGGAACTCTACTTGAATGGTTCATGATGCACAATACTTTCTAAGGTTTTGAAAATGGGGTAGCAAGCTAAGTGGGCTTGATTGTGGTGAAAACTCCATACTTAAGCGCACTTGAGCCAGATGCGATCTGGGATGGGTTACCTCTCAGAAAGACGTGGTTACTGGGTGAAAGCCCTAGAAGTGATGATTGATGCTATGTGATTCATTTAACTAGTTTCAATCCCAATTCTTCACCCTTGTGAGCATCACCCGATGCAATGAGTGCTAAGTGTACTATTCAAAATTCATGTGAAATTACTCAGTTACAACTACCTCTCATGGAAATGGTCGTACATGAATGACTTACTTAATGCAGTTGAATCCCAAAAAATGATATCTAACAATTACAAATTTTTGTATGAACTCCTTTAACACCTCATTCATCAATCTCATAAAGGTACTAGGTTCATTTGACAACCCAAAAGGAATGAACATCCATTCATACAACCCATCATTGGTTTTAAAGGCCATGTTCCACTCCTCTCCCTCTCTAATCCTGATTATATGGCATCCATTCTTCAAATAAATCTTAGAAAAAAAATATTACCACTCAAACAATCCAATAAATTATCTGTGTGTGAAATAAAATCTTTACTTGATTGTGACATTGTTTAATGCTCTGGAATTTGTACACATGTTCCAACCTCCATCTTTCTTAGGAAACATTGTCAGTATTGCACATGGGCTAAGTCTCCCTTTGATCAACTATAAATTTAATAACTCATGCACTTATTTTATAATTTCTTAATTCTCTTGAGGTTTCATTCTGGATGTAACCTTATTTGGTAGACTTTCTCCCAATATCGATTCAATATGATTACTTATACTCCCCACAGGTGGAAACTCATTATGAAATTCATCCACTACAATGTCACTATACTCATTCAACATATTTTGAATCTCAAAAGGAAAATCATTTACACTAAAGAAACACTTGCCTCATTATCTTCCATTTGTTGTAAAAATTCTTTCCTACTCAACAACACTCCCTTGGAAGCACTGCTCTTTTAATGCTCCCTCTTCTTACAAAGGAAGCAAGGTATGATTGATGCCATCTCTTAGTGAAATTAATATTCATGGAGTTACCCAATTCCTGACCTAACATGGTATCAGAGCCAACTCCTCATTTTTGGATTCCCTTTATATCCATGTAACTCCTATTTTCTCTATTATATTTTGTCCCTCTATTATTTGTCATATTCCCTGCAAGATTCTATGCATTCAAGTCACTTGGAGATGAGTTGAAAATCCACCGTGAGTTTTGGTTTTTGGTTCTATTGTGGATTCAAGACCACCTATGACACAATATTTTCTCTCTCTCAGTGAGTTGAGTCACTCCCTTTTCTTTCTTAGCTAAGCGACCACTATAAGAACGAACTTCCTTTGGAATAAAGTTATCAAATATTTCATCTCTACTGAAAATCGTGGTATGTATGTGTTGGAGATTACATTTTGTGTTTGAGAAAGTTCTTTTTTCACGCTTGTTAACACCCAGGTTGTTCCCTTTGACTCCTGAGGGAATACGGCCGGGGTAACCACTAACCAAGCTTTGGATTACAGGTTCTAGCCAACCTGTAATCAGAGAGGGCTCTCTCTTTTAGTTTTTAACTTTGTTCTTGAGGATCTTAGGCTAGTTATGAGGTGAGGGTTTGGTTTAAAATTTTGGTTGAGTGATGTCTTTCAGTATCTAAGATGAGATCTTCAGACAGTTTCAGTCCATTGGGCAATGGAGTCTGTGATTATGGGTTGTTTGAGGTATTGAGTAAGATTGCTTAGAACTGCAGGGCCATTTAGATATGTCATGAAACAAACTTAAAATTGTGATGATGAAATATGATTAGCCAGTGAAAGGCAATTAAGAGTTTTTCACTAAGCTGGTGATGTGAGAAAGAGATATATCACCCAGGAGTAGATTTGAATTCCTGAATAATAGTCACTGTGAAGTTTTAGTCTGAAGGTGAAGCAGTTAAGAATTACACTTTCATAACTAATACTTAGAGGAAAACATTCATAACAGCATAGATTGAGTTCAGGGTATTTAATGAACAAATCCTGAAACTATTCTTTTTCTGTGCTATTAAACTGTGAAATATAGAGCATGAACGGATTATGAAAGAATGAAATACATAACAAAAGAGTTCAAGAAAACTTATTGTGCCATGAAATACACTGGAATCCTGTAGCAGTAAGCCGTCACACCGCAACACACCAAACAACTCAGAACTTTGGAAATTCCATCAGCTCTCTGTATTAAAACTCTGAAATTTACAGCATAGGTTCTTTTGAAGAGAAAATCAACAACCCCAGCAAGCTTATGCGAGGGGATATATATATAATCGGTTTTTACAAAATATTTGAACGCTGAGTCATTTGCTTAATAAATGCGTTCACCAACTTTCAGAATAGTAGATAAGAGAGTTATTTTTATTCTAAATATACAATGAATACCCTTCAGTTCTGTCAGAAGTCTTTTTGACTTTTGGAGGCCACTGAGTTGGTTGAGCGTTCTGCATTAATTCTGAATGATATGCCTTTAATTTTCTGTCGTGCTGTAGCTTTCTTGGCCTTGTCATCTGTACCTGTCAGTGTTGCTTTTGTGGCCGAATCTGTCTGCCGAGTTGGCTCTGTCCACTCTTCTCCAGTCATACTGAATGCATCAATTTTTCTGAACATGATGACTTATATTTTGATGAAAAAAATTGATGAAGACCTGTTTGTTCACAGCAATGTTTGTATCATGCTGGTCCACCATTCCTGTGTAGGCAACTGATGTCTCAAAATTGTGCCTAATGTTTCATCTGCCTCAGTATATTTGAAGTAATTAGGAGGCACTTCAAACAGATGCCTGATTTCATTCATGATAAAAAACAAATTTTCTATTTTCTCATAGAGGCTCTGCCCAGATGCAGGCCCTGTTTCCTCTGGGATACTTGATCCTGCAGTGATCTGATTTGTGGCAAATGTATTCACCCTTTTTGCATAGTTCTCATGGGACAGCAACCTACTTACACTGTTTAGTAGGCTGGGAAGGCCTCTGCTATGCAATGCTGTGAATTTATCTGTGAACTTGTTTACCTCTATTTGCATTTCATGGCACCTTCTATCCAATGTCTGCACCAGATTTCTCAAAGTGAGGACCCTCTTTATCAGTAAGATGGTGTCAGTTCTATTGGTGATTCCTATTGCTGCCAGCTGAGGGCCTGTGCGGTTATTGAGGACATTGATCATTCTATTGGCTATCTCAAGCATAGTGCCTAGAGATGCCCTTGCTCTCTGACTTTCCTTGTGTGCCCTGCCTATGAGATCCATGTGATCATGAATGGTTTCTATGTATTGCCACTGATCTGTTATTGATTGGCCAATATTGGCCCACAGGACTTTATTAATGTCATCCACAACCTTGTCAAGCGAGAGCTCTTTCTCCAGCTCTTTTATCTTCTTCTCAAGGGCTCTTACTTCCCTTGTTCTTTCAGCTACAGTTTGTTTTGATTTGTCATATTTTTCATTCACTGTGGCCAATTTCTCCTTGGCTTCATTCAGCTCTGCCATCTGGGCCTCTAGAACTTGAATCTCTTTCATCATCTTCTGCATGTCAAGGCTTGGAGCCTGTTCTGATGTTGTTGTTGGTGCTGATGTTGTTGGACCTGTTTCAGCTGTCTGTCCTGTGGGAGGAGTGATACTTTGAGGGGGCTCCTCAAGGTTGATCACTGGCTGAGGGGGCTGAGATGTCTGGCCTCCTTCTTTCTGCTGCAGGGCTGCCTGTAATGCAGCCTCTGTTTCTACCAATTTCCCTTCTGTTTGTACCAGCTGTTTGTGTAGTGTTAGCAGCATGGCTGCTACATCCTGGTCCTTCCTCTGCTGAGCAACCTCTTCTGTTTGAGGGTGAAGGGTTGCTGGAATTTTTACCATCTTTCTCAAAGTTTCTATATCTGCATCTCTTTCCTTTAGCAGTGCTTGTACAGCTTTGGGATCCTTTGGGTCATGCCCAAGCTCTATAATAATATCTTCCAAAGACCTGATCCTGTTGTCTTTGGCCTGAGAGGATGCCTTCTCCAACTCAAGTTGGGCAGTTGTATTATGCAGACTGTTTTGTAATTTGTGCACAAGGAAGGTCTTGTCTGCAAGAGTTGAATAAACCATCTCACCTATTTGCTTGTGAAGCTCTATCTGGTCCATTGGGTGGATGTCTTTTGCAAGTACTTCAAGATTAGTTCTTATATAATCTGCAGCTGACTGTGGCTACAGCATAGTAGGCATGAAATGACTCATAGTCATTTTCCCCTCTGTTATGTCATATGTTGACATAAGCCTCTGCTGGTTTGTAGGGGCCATTTTAAGCAAGTGATTGTACAGCTGGAGCCTGACTGGCTCATTTCTCTTCTTGATGTCAATAAACTACTGCTTTATGCCTGATTCAGCTCTCCTTTGCTGGCTTGAGGAGCTGACCTCTCCTCCAATTGTTCTTTCTTGTTCCTGTTGAAAGGAACTAGCAGATGCCTCCATACTAGGGGGGCCCATACCAAAGGATTGCCCAATAGGCATCTCTTCTTCGGAAAGGGGATTTAATCTCTGCCTTTTCTCCCCTTGATTTGTTGATGTGGTGAGGGGAGTTTCCTGCTCTCTATCCCTCTTCCTGCTTCTTTCTTCATTTAGTGGAGTTTGGAGCACCGAGGCCTCCACTATCGTTTCCTGCCTAGGAGGCACATTTTCTTGAGCCTGCTGCTCTGTAGATATGGGAGCTTTAGCCATTTCTTCTTGTTGTTTGGGCTGCTCCTTCTGCTGTTCTGCTCTAGGGGGTGGCTGCTCCTGTTCCATCTCTTTTTCTTTACCTTTGCTGACTACCTGAGGAGTAGTTTGAGCTTTTTGCTGGGGAGCTGTAGAAGACGAGGCAGCTGCTCCAAGTTGAGTATGATAAGAAGAAGAAACCTGTCCACAATGTTCCAAGTCAGCTTCCTTCTCAAGTTTCTTTGCTTCTCTTTGTGCTATTTCTTCTCTAGTACTTGCCTCTTCTAGAGTGCCCTCTTTCCATCTTAACAGATTTTCATATTTTTCAATATGAGGCAACCTGACATGATCATAACTAGCCATCTTATATTTGACCCTTCTAAGACTAATGAAGTGATTGGGGTCATAGGGTGACCAGAGGAAACTGGTTTGCAATTGGAGGCCCTCTAGGATCTTATCTGCTTCTTTCCATCCTTCTTCCCTTTTATTATAAAGAAATGGGCCTAGCTGGTTTCTGACTTTGAGTTGTACCTTCTTGTTTTTGCTGTGGAAATGGACCATGTCTGCATTTCCAAATTGCCTGAAATATTCTAAGGCAAAGAGTCTCATAGGGACATATCTTGGCAGCCTATATGGGGCTAATTCACAGCCATATATTCTGATCACTGTATGGTTTTGGTAAAAGTACCAATCCCCAATGCTGTAAGCCTTTGAGAGCTGGAGAATCCTTTGCATCTCATTTGTTAATCTTGGAGGAGGGGTACCCAATAGCAAGGACATAGCTAGATGGATAAAGAGGTCTATGAATTCACAGTAGCTGTATGGTGAATAAGGTGTGTGATGAAAGACTGAAGTCCAAAATACCACAGACCTTGGGTTTCCCTGAGCATCAAACTTCTTGAGAGAAATAGGGAAGCCATCAGGTTGATAAAATAGGAACAAGTGATAGATGTATGAAGTGTATCTAAACACCTTTTCCCTCTCTAGATTCATCAATTGCTCATGAATTTTATTGGCAATGTATGTAGCATAATCATAGTGCACAGAAGGAGGCATTCCAGGGGAGAAGATAGACATCATTGCCAGAATGGTTTCATCAGCATCCTCAGCTGATCTGTAACCCAGGACATAACTGATCAAATCCACAAGCAACTTGCCCAACTCATTGAAATATACATTTCCTATAGGAGGGGTCCTCACAGTTTGAGAGCCTGATTCAATGAATAGTTGATTAATCTTTATGATTTGGGCACTAGACAACTTGCCTCCTTTCTTTAGCAAGTCCATCATGGAAAGAGGAGTCAATGGCTTTGTAGTGTGAAAGTGCAGCATTTGATTTATAGCCTCAGGGGTGACATGGAACAAGACTGAACCTGAGGAATTGAGGACAGCTCTTTGACATGGGTCATAGTTGGCACTGCATCTATGAATTAAATCTGGAAGGACATTGACTTGAGGAAGGTTATAAATGGGCAAATTGGAGTCCCAAATCCCTAGAATATCAGTTCCACTGAGGTGCTTGGCCTTCAGCTCATTGAGTACATGAATATTATATTTGGTGTCCATTGAGAGTGTTTCTGTCATCTGGTAATCTCTATCACCCAGGGCCTGCCATTCTAGCTCTCTGTGTGGGGCATTCAAGGGTGGAATGTTCAATGCTACTGGTGTTTCCATGGTCCACTAACACTTGGAAATGGATTTGAACTTGATTTTCTGGGCACAGCAACACAGGGCAGTGAATTTTGCAAGAGCAGGGCGATTTGCAGAGGAAAACAGGCTGAATTATGGTGAAAATAAGTTAAAATGCTCCTGAAAGAGGTTCAATGAGCAAATGCTGGGACTTAAGAGCTGTTTTCCCGGTGAATTTGTGCAGCAGAGGTTTCAGTTTGCGACTGCACAAACAGGCTGTAAATTTGTGAAAATTCAGCTCAATGGGGACTTCTGTAGGTAAATTCGGTCTTATAGTTGGAGATAAATGGTGGTCACCGAGAATTTGCAGGTAATTACAGTGTTGACCTCTCTTTTCTCACTTGTGTTGGTGAATTTATGCAAAAAACCAGGCGCGGAGGAGAAACTTGGATAAATACCTGGTGCAGACGGCAAATGGTGGCAATGTAGGTGAATTGAGGGCGCCCACGGTCTCTAAAATCGATTTCTGCAGGTTGGCGGCGAGAACGTCGTAAATTACATGCAGAGAGCTCAATAGTTCTTTTGGTGAAAATATGAGAAAAACGCGAATTTTGGCGAAAATATGGACATTTTGGGCTTTTGGCGCGTTTTTTGGATGACGTCAGCATGACGTCATCGGGTGGGGTCGGGTACGGAAGGGTGACGTGGTGGCCTGTGAGTGGTCCACGGGGACTGATGAGGTGGCGGACAGGTCGGAGCGATGGCGGGCCGGGCGCTGACGCGACACCGACTTGGCATGACGTGGGCATGGCGTGGGCGGGCGGTAAACCAAAGCGGTAAGCGGTAATTTCGGACCGCTTATTGTACGGGGGTGGTATTGGCAGGCGGCCTCCCGATATAACCTGGGAGCGACGCGTGGCACTGCCCTGACGTCACCCTCTGACACTTTTCGGGTGCTATAGTCCAGACATCGGGGGCGGCCCGATATTGATATGGGCCGTCGGATGGGAAAGCCCAGATCCGACGGTCGACGGGAAACCAATGTAATAGGACGATACAGCGGGACCGGCGGCATTTTTTAATAATTTCTTTTGTTTTTTGTGAAAAGCGCGCTTTAATCAAAACTTTGGGTAAGGGGAAAAAGTGGGTTTATTGGTGTTTATTGCAAATAGCGCGGGTTAGACATCATAGTGGGTTTTTCAATGTTTTGTGGGTGAAAATGGGTTTATTGGCATTAACTCACAAAAATGGGGTTAGGGCTATAAATCAAGCGGATCTTGATTTAATCCCAAAACATTATATTAGAGTTGTCTTGCCTTAGCGCTTTGAGTTCTTTGTATTGCAACCCTTTAGGACTATTAGGCTATATTGCCTAGGGGAAGGGAATATACTTATTTTTTGGGGTTTTTATACACAATGATGCTATAGTAATAGGGAGAGGGGAACATAGGGAGTTAAGTATAGATAGAGTTAGTAGTTAGTTTTGGAGGGGAATGTGAATGGGAAGTGATAGATACTAAGTTTTTAGGAAACAAACTTAGTTAGGGAGTAGATCAAAATGAAAAGAATTTTACACAGGAAATGTGGCTCTTTATGCAACATGGATCAATCCATGAGTTTGATTTATCTCATGAGCAAAGGTGGTATTGGGATGTTAGCAAGGAATGTGATGGGGGATGATTGGGAAGTTAGACATGCTTCATTTTGCTGCTACAAAACTACTGAATAGGAAGATCTGCACTGACACCATGTTTTTCCTTTGCTTAGGCCAGTGAAATGTCATAAATCATGCTTCTGCAACCCCATCTACCTACCCATTCTATTGCCTAGCATTTTTTGTTACTTCAAGGAGGGTGCACTTAGACTTGCAAACCCTCATGTGCCTTTTCTTTTCCTTTGGCTTTTTCCTTTTGATTTTCTATCTAAGGCTAGCCTTATTACTTCCAAGGCCCCAGATTAAACAGTTGGGAACCTTCATTCTCTACCTAACTACTTTATCTGCCAAGATTGAACAGTTTGGACAGATTTCTTTCTCTAATCTACAACAAACAATTGAAACATGGCATGACCCAGCTTAGACTGTTGGATCACCCATTCAGAAGTAGGACAGCATCAACCAACTGCAGATAGGTGTTTTCCACACAAATATGAGATCTTTGCATCACCAAAGTAGATCATATTGGCACTTCCCCTGCCAATCATGAAAAATGAAACCTATTGGTATAGGTAGCTAACAGTGGCTCCACTTGGGGATGGTTTTTCTACTTGAAAGACCAAGAACAGCAGGTCAGACTGCCTTGGCTTTTGACTTCTTCTCAAAACTTGAAAACTTCCTCTTTGGACTTCAAAACTGGAATCTGCCACCATTGTGGAACTTCTGAAATAAAAGCCTATTTCTGCTTATTCACAAAACTTCTTAAACTGAACTATTCATATGCTGGAAGAAAAACTATATACAACTGATAATGTACAGGGCAGAGCCATGCTATATACATGGAAAGTAGTCAAAATAATGCTTTAACATCCGGCCATTTACAGGGCCCTCTTCAGCTTCAGTGCCATCCAAATTTTTCAAGAAATAAGTGTTATTTCCTTGTAGTGCTTGAATAACAAAAGGCCCCCTCCAAAGGGAGTCAAATTTGCCATGCTTACCCTTGTCTTCTCTTCTTGAATCCCATTTAAGCACTTTATCCCCAATGAAGAAATCTTCAGCCTTGGTTCTTCTATCAAAGGCTTTCTTCAGCTTCTCTTGTAGGACTTGGACTCTGCTATACACTTGATCTCTGGTTTGCTGCAAACATATAATCTGGTTTATTCTTCTTTGTATGTCATTTGGTTCAGCTTGACTTTCTTGAAGTAGCTTCATGACAGGGACCCCCAATGATGAAGGGAATTTGGCTTCCATTCCATAAACCAACTCATATGGGCTGACCCCTATAGATCTTTTGGTTGTTAGCCTGTCTGCCCACAAGGCATTTACAAGCTTCTTGTGCCAATTTTTCTTATTCTCTTCTAGTACTTTCTTAATGATGTTGATAAGACTTTTGTTAGATGATTCAGCTAAGCCATTGCCTTGAGGGTAATATGCAGTAGAATGGCCCAAAGTAATGTGGAATTTGTGGCAATAGTTCACCATCTTCTTGGATCTAAAAGCAGCAGCATTGTCTGTTATAATCTTGTCAGGACAACCAAATCTAGAAAGAATATTGGTTTCAAGGAACTGAATGATAGTAGAATCATTTGCTTGTCTACATGGAACAACCTCAATCCATTTAGTAAAGTAATCTGTGGCTGTTAGAATCCATCTATGTTGGCCTGAGGATGAAGGATGAATTTCCCCGATGAAGTCCAAGCCCCATTGTTGAAAGGGCCTTTCTGTTGCAATAGGCTTTAAGGGAAGTGGTAGTAACTTTCTTTTTCCCTCAAACACCTGACATTTGTGACATGAAGTGGTAAATTTTTTAACATCAGAGAAGACAGTGGGCCAATAGTAACCTGCCCTTAATATCTTATCCACAATGGACTTCCAGTACAAATGCCCACCACAATCACCTGCATGGAATTCTTTCATAACATTGTTAGTCTCATCCATATTCAAATAGTTCAGCAGTATACCTTCATGATTTTTCCATAGTAAATTACCATTTATAACACAAAATCTTGAAGCTTTCATTTTTAAAAATCTAGATTTGGTTCTAGACAATCCTGGGGGAGCACACAGGTTTTGCAATATATAACAGATATCAGAATACCACAGGGATTGTTCAAAGGCTGCATTGATCTTTGGAGTCGCCAGCTCCGGTTCATTGTCCAGTTGGTTAATGTCCAAGGCTTGGAAGTTTGTTTCAGACATTAATTTAGCCAAACCTTGCCCTTTTATCAGTTTTGTAGGTCTTATTTCAATGTCAAATTCTAAAATACTAGCAATCCATTTTCCTCTTCTTCCCTCTAAGTTTTCTTGAGTTAGTATGTCTTTCACAATGGGATTTGGTACATAAGCAATAACATGGGAGTATAGGATGTAGATCCTAAAGTCTTTGATGGCTTTGACCAAAGCATAAGCTTGCTTTTCCATGATCTGATATTTCAGAGGTGCATCTCTAAGAGCTCTGCTAAAGAAAGCAATAGGTTTTTCATTCCCTTGATCATCCTTCTGCAATAAGACAGTAGCAATGGTATGCTGGGAGGCAAAAGAGAAAATGATAAATTCTCTGTCAAATTGAGGATTTGTTAAGACTGGGGTTTGGGTAAGGGCCAATTTAATACCTTCAAAAGCTTGATTTGCTTCTACTGTCCACTTTACTTTTGAATCCTTCTTTAGCATGTTGTTTAGTAATCTGATCAATTCTGCTAAGTTTGGGATAAATCTCCTTAAAAAGTTGATCTTTCCCAAGAAGGCTTGTAATTCTTTAATGTTTCTTGGATGGGGCATTTGCAAGATGGCCTGTATTCTGTCTGGGTCAATTCTAATGCCATCCTTTGAAATGATATGACCTAATAGCTTACCTTCTTCCCAAGAAGGCTTGTAATTCTTTAATGTTTCTTGGATGGGGCATTTGCAAGATGGCCTGTATTATGTCTGGGTCAATTCTAATGCCATCCTTTGAAATGATATGACCTAATAGCTTACCTTCTTCCAAACCAAATAGAGACTTCTTGGGATTTAAGGAGATCCCATATTTCCTACATGTTATGAATATTTGTCTCAAATGTTTTAAATGTTCTTGGTCAGACTTTGAGAAAGGTGTAAGGTCATCTAAGTAAATAACAAGGAACTCATGAATCTCTTTAGCAAAAGCAATATCCATTGCTCTCTAAAATGTAGCTCCTGCATTTTTCAATCCAAAAGGCATTTTAACATATTTGAAAGTTCCCCATGGGGTTCTGAAAGCTGTTTTATCTTGATCATCAGGGTGGACTAGGATCTTATTGAAACCTCAAAATCCATCAAGTAATGAGATTCTTGAAGCCCCCACCACTCTTTGGAGAATGTGATCCATTTTTGGTAAGGGGTAATTGTCTTTAAGGGACACCTGATTCAAATTTCTTAGATCGACACAAAGCCTAATCTCCCCAATTTTCTTTCTTGTGGGGACCAAGTTTGAAATCTAGTCTGAAAACCTGATTGGTGCTATGATACCAGCTTTAAACATTTTTTGTACCTCTTTCTCGATTGAAGGGAGGAGCATAGGATTGATTCTTCTCAATTTTTGCTTGAATGGCTTTTGATTGGGCTTGAGAGGGATAGTGTGTTGAATAACAGAGGTGTCATAGGATTTCAAATCCTCATAACTCTATGCAAAAACATCTTGGAACTCTTTAAAGAGGTCAATGTATTTAGGCTTCTGGTCAGGAGGTAAAGAGGCAGACAATTTTATTATCTTGGGTTTTTCAATAGTTCCAATGTTGCATTCTTCAATGGCAACATTAAGGGGTTGCATTTTTGGTTTTCTAGGAACATCATTTGAGTCAAAAATGTCCTCCAATGGAGTTAGGCCTGTTGGTAGAAAGTTATCCTTTAGCTCTATGATTTCAGCCTTTGTACCAGCTACTTCATCAAAATGTAATTGTTCAAGTTCTTGTATTTTTTCCTTGTCAAAGTTTGTTGGACAAAGTATTTGATTTGCTGTTTTGGGTGATATTGCTGTTTGGTCCTGTTCACTCAATGGCTGTGTGTCTTTCACAGAATCAACATCAATGTTCAAGCTTGAAAATTCATGCTGCAAGGTTAAGAAACTGTTTATTTGTGTGTCATCCTCAAATACTTGCCAATATTTAATATTGTTTGGGACAGAAGGTCTGTGTTTTATCTCAGCTGTAAAATAATGGTTGGGTTCAAAAGGCAATTTGCATGTACTGGAAAATGTAGCCAAACTGTGTGCATGAAGGTTGTGGGTCCTCGGTATTTTGGTCATCTGAAATTTAGTGAAAGCCTTCAGTATTTCAAGAGTAGCAGACCTATATGATATTAGTCTTTTGTCATTGGTAACAAAATTACCATTCACTTGTTGGATAATAAGGTCTGAATCTCCCATGATTGAAACTTTTGTGGCCTGAAATGATCTTACCAGTTTGAGGCCTAGCAGAAGAGCCTCATACTCTGCCATATTATTAGTACATCTGAAATTAAGCCTATAGGCTCGACCTTGTGCATGATTGCTTTGTTTGTTATGAATCCACACTCCAGCTCCTGCCCCTAATTTGTTGACTGATCCATCAAACTCAAGAAACCATAGGATATCTTGATTTAGGGGATTTTCAACGTTTTCTCCATGAATTGGGATTATAAGTTGGAGTTTTTGTCTTTCACTTGGTTTGCCTTCTAGAACAGTTTCATCACTTGATTGCACAACCTTGATTTCTTGGGAACATGATTGCTCACTCATATTCAGATCTTGTTCAAGTATGACAGCTTTGTTATCACTCATTGGGCTTATATCATCATTAAACAGAATGAAGGAATCCATGTCTAAATGGACTGCATAAATAGGGAAATTTTGAGGTTTTTCTTCACTGCTCACCATGTATTTCATGAGTGACTCTCTGTATAGCCTCTTGGGTTGCCCAAAGACAGAGATGGTGGCATATGACATGTCTAATTGCAGGGAACCTTGGAGTTTAGCCCCCCATGATCTTGATAACAGCATTCCATACTTGGGTGGGATATCAGCAACTACAACGTCCATTAAGATTGTTTTATTTGGGTACTGGACTAGGGACACACATAGATCTTTTATCAAGCCTAAACACTTAACTTGGCTGGAGTCAAATGAAAATAGGTCCTTATATGGTCTTGTAACATCTAGATTCAACCTCTTCATGACTGATTTGGGCATCAGGTTATGAGAGGCGCCTGAGTCAAACATTGCATTGTGTAATATCTTATCATGAACATGCAAGCTGACATAAAAAGGTAGTATTCCTGTAACTGCTATCTTTCCATCAACCTCTGGACCGAAAAGTAGTTCTGGGGTGTCATCCAATAAATTGACATCATCTTTATTATGAGTAAGTTTAAGGGACTTCTTGATTTGTTGCTTGTAAATGTTATGCTTGGCTAGCTCTGAAAGAGGAATGGCTATCTTCAATTTTCCAATTTCAGCTTCTAAGTCAAAAGGTCTTTCAGATTGGGTCTTGGTGTTCTAGTTAACAACCCTTTCTCTCTCAATTGAATTCTTATAGTTTTCTTCTTGATTCTCATTTTGATCTTGAGGCTTGTCCTTTTTGCTCATCTTTTGGAAAGTGCTGCTTGGATTGTGCTGTAAAGGAGGTGTAGCCCTTGGTTCTTGATTTGAGGGAAATGGTTCTGTTACCTTTTCAACTATTACTTCATTTGTAATTGAATCAGTTTTGTTAACAGGCTCTGTGACAATAGCTTTCTTAGGCTGCAGGTTATCCTTTGTTTTCTCAGGCTGTGGCACATTTATAGTTCTGCTTCTCAATTTGTATTGTTTATGAACTTCAAAAACAGCTGTGTCATAGCCTTGTTTGAAATCAAATGATTCACCTGATCTAATTTGGAACTGGCTTATGTCTTCGTCTTCATGATCTTCTTGACTCAGAAAAACTTGTTGATCATCGTTCAGGCCCATCAAATTGATGTTGGTATCATCTATCTGCTCATTAGAAGTAGATGCTTCAGCATAGTTTTCTTGGAACGGAGGCCTAACCTCTGTTTCAGTGCTGGCCTTGCCAACATTAGGATTTTGGTTTCTTCTAAAATTGGGATTCCTGATAGGGTTATTCTGTGGTGCTTCCCATGATGACTTCCTCTCAACTGATTCTACTTTGTCACCTAATCTATGCATACCAGTGATTATTGCATCTAATTTTTGATCCGAACCTGAAGGCTCTTCTTTGAAGGTAGTCTTTCTTTCAGTTCTAGTCCTATTTCTCCTAGCTATCAGGTTGGCTTCTACACTCACTGCTATGTCTTGCATTTCAGCTAAAGTTCGGGGAGCTCTTTCTCTTAATTGGTATGCCATATCTGAATCAAACCCATCAGGAAAGGTGTATAGAGCTAGGTCAGGTGGGGGTTTGAGATTTTGGGGAATAACATTGTAGATATTGTTAAACCGAGCACAATAGTCCAAGACAGTTTCTTGGGGACCTCTTTTGATAGTATTGTATTCAGATAAAATGTGAAGTGGATCCTTTTTCTTCTCCCATCTGTTGATAAAGGTTTGATATAGGGCTTCAGGGTCAGCTATGGAGTTTGCTGGGAGTGACCTAAACCATGATCTTACATCTCCTGTTAGGCTTTGCACAAAAATTTTCATTCTAACCCCATCATCATCTATCTCATAATTTTCAAAGTAGTCCTGCATTTTCTTAGTATGTTGAAGGGCTGGGTAAGAGCCAGCACCATCAAAATATGAAATCTTGCTTTGGTAATCTTGAGGCATAGGCCCTGGATTGGCAGGTAACTACAGTGGAGCATACCTATTAGCCATGTTTGGTGGGACAATAGGGATAACAGGAACGAATGGGACAAGTGGAGGAAAGGGGATGAGAGGGGTATGTGTAGTTGATGGAGTGGCTGAAATGATACCTTGTGAAGTGGATGAAGAACTAGGAGGTTGTCGGACAGTGGTGTGAGGATGTGGAGAAACCTTAGCAGGGGTTGGAATGTCAGTTTGAAGACCTGCTTCAGAACTCGAGTCTGATAGAGTCCCTTCTGATTTATGTCTCTTGAGGATTCTTGAAATCAAGTTTGGATTTTCGAATTCAGGTGATGGATCAGGATCTGGGTTTGACCTTGTGTAGCGAGTTTTCTTCTTAGGAGCCAGTTTCTGTGATTTTCTTTAGGAGAAATTTCTAAGAGATAGTGATGTTTGACAAGGACTGATCAGGCATAGCACAACTGTATGGCACTTAAGACTGAATAAAGATTGACTGAGGCAGCTTTTATACACTCCTACAAATGCAAAGCAGAGGCAGTTTCTAAAGCTATCTGGCTGTCAGTCAGGCTTTATCTACAGTATTAAGAATCAGACAGGGGGTTACAAAGTTCATTCATTCCCCAGTGGAGTCACCATTTATGTTAACACCCAGGTTGTTCCCTTTGACTCCTGAGGGAATACGGCCGGGGTAACCACTAACCAAGCTTTGGATTACAGGTTCTAGCCAACCTGTAATCATATAGGGCTCTCTCTTTTAGTTTTTAACTTTGTTCTTGAGGATCTTAGGCTAGTTATGAGGTGAGGGTTTGTTTTAAAATTTTGGTTGAGTGATGTCTTTCAGTATATAAGATGAGATCTTCAGACAGTTTCATTCCATTGGGCAATGGAGTCTGTGATTATGGGTTGTTTGAGGTATTGAGTAAGATTGCTTAGAACTGCAGGGCCATTTAGATATGTCATGAAACAAACTTAAAATTATGATGATGAAATATGATTAGCCAGTGAAAGCCAATTAAGAGTTTTTCCACTAAGCTGGTGATGTGAGAAAGAGATATATCACCCAGGAGTAGATTTGAATTCCTGAATAATAGTCACTGTGAAGTTTTAGTCTGAAGGTGAAGCAGTTAAGAATTACACTTTCATAACTAATACTTAGAGGAAAATAGTCATAACAGCATAGATTGAGTTCAGGGTATTTAATGAACAAATCCTGAAACTATTCTTTTTCTGTGCTATTAAACTGTGAAATATAGAGCATGAACGGATTATGAAAGAATGAAATACATAACAAAAGAGTTCAAGAAATCTTATTGTGCCATGAAATACACAGGAATCCTGTAGCAGTAAGCCATCACAACGCAACACATCAAACAACTCAGAACTTTGGAAATTCCATTAGCTCTCTATATTAAAACTCTGAAATTTACAGCATAGGTTCTTTTGAAGAGAAAATCAACAACCCCAACAAGCTTATGCGAGGGGATATATATACAATTGGTTTTTACAAAATATCTGAACACTGAGTCATTTGCTTAATAAATGCGTTCACCAACTTTCAGAATAGCAGATAAGAGAGTTATTGCTATTCTAAATATACAATGAATACCCTTCAGTTCTGTCAGAAGTCTTTTTGACTTTTGGAGGCCACTGAGTCGGTTGAGCGTTCTGCATTAATTCTGAATGATATGCCTTTAATTTTCTGTCGTGTTGTAGCTTTCTCGGCCTTGTCATCTGTACCTGTCAGTGTTGCTTTAGTGGCCGAATCTGTCTGCTGAGTTGGCTCTGTCCACTCTTCTCCAGTCATACTGAATGCATCAATTTTTCTGAACATGATGACTTATATTTTGATGAAAAAACTTGATGAAGACCTGTTTGTTCACAGCAATGTCTGTATCATGCTGGTCCACCATTCCTGTGTAGGCAACTGATGTCTCAAAATTGTGCCTAATGTTTCATCTGCCTCAGTATATTTGAAGTAATTAGGAGGCACTCCAAACAGATGCCTAATTTCATTCATGATAAAAAACAAATTTTCTATTTTCTCATAGAGGCTCTGGCCAGATGCAGGCCCTGTTTCCTCTAGGATACTTGATCCTGCATTGATCTGATTTGTGGCAAATGTATTCACCCTTTTTGCATAGTTATCATGGGACAGCAACCTACCTACACTGTTTAGTAGGCTGGGAAGGCCTCTGCTATGCAATGCTGTGAATTTATCTGTGAACTAGTTTACCTCTGTTTGCATTTCCTGGCACCTTCTATCCAATGTCTGCACCAGATTTCTCAAAGTGAGGACCCTCTTTATCAGTAAGATGGTGTCAGTTCTATTGGTGATTCCTATTGCTGCCAGCTGAGGGCCTGTGCAGATATTGAGGACATTGACCATTCTATTGGCTATCTCAGGCATAGTGCCTAGAGATGCCATTGCTCTTTGACTTTCCTGGTGTGCCCTGCCTATGAGATCCATGTGCTCATGAATGGTTTCTATGTATTGCCATTGATTTGTTATTGATTGGCCAATATTGGCCCACGGGACTTTCTTAATCTCAGCCACAACCTTGTCAAGAGAGAGCTCTCTCTCCAGCTCTTTTATCTTCTTCTCAACGGCTCTTACTTCCCTTGTTCTTTCAGCTACAGTTTGTTTTGATTTGTCATATTTTTCATTCACTGTGGCCAATTTCTCCTTGGCTTCATTCAGCTCTGCCATCTGGGCCTCTAGAACTTGAATCTCTTTCATCATCTTCTGCATGTCAACGCTTGGAGCCTGTTCTGATGTTGTTGCTGGTGCTGATGTTTTTGGACATGTTTCAGTTGTCTGTCCTGTGGGAGGATTGATACTTTGAGGGGGCTCCTCAAGGTTGATCACTAGCTGAGGGGGCTGAGATGTCTGGCATCCTTCTTTCTGCTGCAGGGCTGCCTGTAATGCAACCTCTGTTTCTACTAATTTCCCTTTTGTTTGTACTAGTTGTTTGTGTATTGTTAGCAGCATGGCTGCTACATCCTGGTCCTTCCTCTGCTGAGCAACCTCTTCTGTTTGAGGGTGAAGGGTTGCTGGAATTTTTACCATCTTTCTCAAAGCTGCTATATCTGCATCTCTTTCCTTTAGCAGTGCTTGTACAGCTTTGGGATCCTTTGGGTCATGCCCAAGCTCTATAATAATATCTTCCAAAGACCTGATCCTGTTGTCTTTGGCCTGAGAGGATGCCTTCTCCAACTCAAGTTGGGCAGTTGTATTATGCAGACTGTTTTGTAATTTGTGCGCAAGGAAGGTCTTGTCTGCAAGAGTTGAATAAACCATCTCACCCGTTTGCTTGTGAAGCTCTATCTGGTCCATTGGGTGGATGTCTTTTGCAAGTACTTCAAGATTAGTTCTTATATAATCTGCAGCTGACTGTGGCTGCAGCATAGTAGGCATGAAATGACTCATAGTCATTTTCCCCTCTGTTATGTCATATGCTGACATAAGCCTCTGCTGGTTTGTAGGGGCCATTTTAAGCAAGTGATTGTACAGCTGGAGCCTGACTGGCTCATTTCTCTTCTTGATGTCAATAAACTGCTGCTTTATGCCTGATTCAGCTCTCCTTTGCTGGCTTGAGGAGCTGACCTCTCCTCCAATTGTTCTTTCTTGTTCCTGTTGAAAGGAACTGGCAGATGCCTCCATACTAGGGGGGCCCATACCCAAGGATTGCCCAATAGGCATCTCTTCTTCAGAAAGGGGATTTAATCTCTGCCTTTTCTCCCCTTGATTTGTTGATGTGGTGAGGGGAGTTTCCTGCTCTCTATCCCTCTTCCTGCTTCTTTCTTCATTTAGTGGAGTTTGGAGCACCGAGGCCTCCACTATCGTTTCCTGCCTAGGAGGCACATTTTCTTGAGCCTGCTGCTCTGTAGATATGGGAGCTTCAGCCATTTCTTCTTGCTGTTTGGGCTGCTCCTTCTATTGTTCTGCTCTAGGGGGTGGCTGCTCCTGTTCCATCTCTTTTTCTTTACCTTTGTTGACTACCTGAGGAGTAGTTTGAGCTTTTTACTGGGGAGCTGTAGAAGATGAGGCAGCTGCTCGAAGTTGAGTATGATAAGAAGAAGAAACCTGTCCACAATGTTACAAGTCAGCTTCCGTCTCAAGTTTCTTTGCTTCTCTTTGTGCTATTTCTTCTCTAGTACTTGCCTCTTCTAGAGTGCCCTCTTTCCATCTTAATAGATTCGCATATTTTTCAATATGAGGCAACCTGACATGATCATAACTAGCCATCTTATATTTGACCCTTCTAAGACTAATGAAGTGATTGGGGTCATAGGGTGACCAGAGGAAACTGGTTTGCAATTGGAGGCCCTCTAGGATCTTATCTGCTTCTTTCCATCCTTCTTCCCTTTTATTATAAAGAAATGGGCCTAGCTGGTTTCTGATTTTGAGTTGTACCTTCTTGTTTTTGCTGTGGAAATGGACCATGTCTGCATTTCCAAATTGCCTGAAATATTCTAAGGCAAAGAGTCTCATAGGGACATATCTTGGCAGCCTATATGGGGCTAATTCACAGCCATATATTCTGATCACTGTATGGTTTTGGTAAAAGTACCAATCCCCAATGCTGTAGGCCTTTGAGAGCTGGAGAATCCTTTGCATCTCATTTGTTAATCTTGGAGGAGGGGTACCCAATAGCAAGGACATAGCTGGATGGATAAAGAGGTCTATGAATTCACAGTAGCTGTATGGTGAATAAGATGTGTGATGAAAGACTGAAGTCCAAAATACCACAGACCTTGGGTTTCCCTGAGCATCAAACTTCTTGAGAGAAATAGGGAAGCCATCAGGTTGATAAAATAGGAACAAGTGATAGATGTATGAAGTGTATCTAAACACCTTTTCCCTCTCTAGATTCATCAATTGCTCATGAATTTTATTGGCAATGTATGCAGCATAATCATAGTGCACAGAAGGAGGCATTCCAGGGGAGAAGATAGACATCATTGCCAGAATGGTTTCATCAGCATCCTCAGCTGATCTGTAACCTAGGACATAACTGATCAAATCCACAAGCAACTTGCCCAACTCATTGAAATATACATTTCCTATAGGAGGGGTCCTCACAGTTTGAGAGCCTGATTCAATGAATAGTTGATTAATCTTTATGATTTGGGCACTAGACAGCTTGCCTCCTTTCTTTAGCAAGTCGATCATGGAAAGAGGAGTCAATGGCTTTGTAGTGTGAAAGTGCAGCATTTGATTTATAGCCTCAGGGGTGACATGGAACAACACTGAACCTGAGGAATTGAGGACAGCTCTTTGACATGGGTCATAGTTGGCACTGCATCTATGAATTAAATCTGGAAGGACATTGACTTGACGAAGGTTATAAATGGGCAAATTGGAGTCCCAAATCCCTACAATATCAGTTCCACTGAGGTGCTTGGCCTTCAGCTCATTGAGTACATGAATATTATATTTGGTGTCCATTGAGAGTGTTTCTGTCATCTGGTAATCTCTATCACCCAGGTCCTGCCATTCTAGCTCTCTGTGTGGGGCATTCAAGGGTGGAATGTTCAATGCTACTGGTGTTTCCATGGTCCACTAACACTTGGAAATGGATTTGAACTTGATTTTCTGGGCACAGCAACACAGGGCAGTGAATTTTGCAAGAGCAGGGCGATTTGTAGAGGAAAACAGGCTGAATTATGGTGAAAATAAGTTAAAATTCTCTTGAAAGAGGTTCAATGAGCAAATGCTGGGACTTAAGAGCTATTTTCCCGGTGAATTTGTGCAACAGCGGTTTCAGTTTGCGACTGCGCAAACAAGCTGTAAATTTGTGAAAATTCAGCTCAATGGGGACTTCTGTAGGTAAATTCGGTCTTATAGTTGGAGATAAATGGTGGTTAGCGAGAATTTGCAGGTAATTACAGTGTTGACCTCTCTTTTCTCACTTGTGTTGGTGAATTTATGCAAAAAACCAGACGCGGAGGAGAAACTTGGATAAATACCTGGTGCAGACGGCAAATGGTGGCAATGTAGGTGAATTGAGGGCGCCCACGGTCTCTAAAATCGATTTCTGCAGGTTGGAGGTGAGAACATCGTAAATTACATGCAGAGAGCTCAATAGTTCTTTTGGTGAAAATATGAGAAAAACGCGAATTTTGGCGAAAATATGGACATTTTGGGCTTTTGGCGCGTTTTTTGGATGACGTCATCGGGTGGGGTCGGGTACGGAAGGGTGACGTGGCGGCCTGTGAGTGGTCCACGGGGACTGATGAGGTGGCAGACAGGTCGGAGCGATGGCGGGCCGGGCGCTGACGCGACGCTGACTTGGCATGACGTGGGCATGGCGTGGGCGGGCGGTAAACCAAAGCGGTAAGCGGTAATTTCGGACCGCTTATTGTACGGGGGTGGTATTGGCAGGCGGCCTCCCGATATAACCTGGGAGCGACGCGTGGCACTGCCCTGACGTCACCCTCTGACACTTTTCGGGTGCTATAGTCCGGACATCGGGGGCGGCCCGATATTGATATGGGCCGTCGGATGGGAAAGCCCAAATCCGACGGTCGACGGGAAACCAATGTAATAGGACGATACGGCGGGACCGGCGGCATTTTTTAATAATTTCTTTTGTTTTTTGTGAAAAGCGCGCTTTAATCAAAACTTTGGGTAAGGGGCAAAAGTGGGTTTATTGGTGTTTATTGCAAATAGCGCGGGTTA
Organism: Pinus tabuliformis; assembly: GCA_031772625.1. Taxonomy (NCBI): domain Eukaryota; kingdom Viridiplantae; phylum Streptophyta; class Pinopsida; order Pinales; family Pinaceae; genus Pinus; species Pinus tabuliformis. The sequence goes on along the minus strand of CM062816.1, from coordinate 1,713,133,029 downwards.
GACATCATAGTGGGTTTTTCAATGTTTTGTGGGTGAAAATGGGTTTATTGGCATTAACTCACAAAAATGGGGTTAGGGCTATAAATCAAGCAGATCTTGATTTAATCCCAAAACATTATATTAGCGCTGTCTTGCCTTAGCGCTTTGAGTTCTTTGTATTGCAACCCTTTAGGACTATTAGGCTATATTGCCTAGGGGAAGGGAATATACTTATTTTTTGGGGTTTTTTATACACAATGATGCTATAGTAATAGGGAGAGGGGAACATAGGGAGTTAGGTATAGATAGAGTTAGTAGTTAGTTTTGGAGGGGAATGTGAATGGGAAGTGATAGATACTAAGTTTTTAGGAAACAAACTTAGTTAGGGAGTAGATCAAAATGAAAAGAATTTTACACAGGAAATGTGGCTCTTTATGCAACATGGATCAATCCATGAGTTTGATTTATCTCATGAGCAAAGGTGGTATTGGGATGTTAGCAAGGAATGTGATGGGGGATGATTGGGAAGTTAGACATGCTTCATTTTGCTGCTACAAAACTGCTGAATAGGAAGATCTGCACTGACACCATGTTTTTCCTTTGCTTAGGCCAGTGAAAGGTCATAAATCATGCTTCTGCAACCCCATCTACCTACCCATTCTATTGCCAAGCATTTTTTGTTACTTCAAGGAGGGTGCACTTAGACTTGCAAACCCTCATGTTCCTTTTCTTTTCCTTTGGCTTTTTCCTTTTGATTTTCTATCTAAGGCTAGCCTTATTACTTCCAAGGCCCCAGATTAAACAGTTGGGAACCTTCATTCTCTACCTAACTACTTTATCTGCCAAGATTAAACAGTTTGGACAGATTTCTTTCTCTAATCTACAACAAACAATTGAAACATGGCATGACCCAGCTTAGACTGTTGGATCACCCATTCAGAAGTAGGTCAACATCAACCAACTACAGATAGGTGTTTTCCACACAAATATGAGATCTTTGCATCACCAAAGTAGATCATATTGGCACTTCCCCTGCCAATCATGAAAAATGAAACCTATTGGTATAGGTAGCTAACAACGCTAAAAACCATGAATGTAACGTTGATCGTTGAAGACAATATGCCTTGTTTTAAAGTTTTTGAATTCCCATATTTAAGCTATGCTTTGCGCATTGGTCGTTTATATTGTGTAAATATTGTTGCGTTAATGGTATGTTGGAGGATGGTATTTGGCTCATATATAAGAAGAATGTGTGTTGAAATTCTTTGTTCATTGTGTGTTGCATGACTGTGCATACATATATTTGTTTTGTGCATTGGTTTTTGTCTTGAAGCCATTATATCCATTGGTTAATAGTGTTGAATGACATATTAAATTCCTTGCGACATTCTGTTGAATGTTGGATAAGTGTGTTGAGTTTTTTGAAAGGTTGTCATATATAATATATGATGGGTATACATAATTCATATATTAAGGTGCATTGATTTGGATAAAATACATATAGGTTATATATATTTGATGTATTTCAATTCATATCTATTTTATGAATGGATGATTTCCTAAGCTGGATGGTTTATATATAAAAGTAATGTCGATTTTATTGTAGATACATTTCATATTTTTATTACTATTAAGGGTGCAATTCAGAATTATATGATGCATTCACTCATCTCCATAGCGGGAGTAGTTCTCACTAGCAAAGAGAAGTCCCATGAGTCGTCTAGAAAGAGAAAGCACACATTGATTTTCAATGAGTTCTGGAAAGGAGTTTGTGAAGGAGAAGGAGGAAATCCTCCTAAGAAGCCCATGTCTGGCAAGGAGCTTTCCATATGGGAGAACAAGAAAAACAAGGCCTATGCGTTGATTGTAACATCAATCAATGAAGAGGTGAGTCATCATATTACGCCATTTACAAATGTTTTTGGTGCTTTAAAGAAGCTAGAAGTACAATTAATGCCAAAACTATTTAATTTAGAATTGAAGGATGATGATCCTCTTTCCTTAGCCTCTGAAATAACAACCATTATGCATGACATAGAAGCCACTAGTGTCAAAATGCATTTTCAAGGCATTGTATCCCACTTATTCCCATTATCTTCAGTCATTACAAGATAGTGGAAACCTTTCAAAAATTTCTTTTAATCCTCTTGGTGTCAAAATGGATGTTCCTCTCATAAAGTTGGGCACATGATAATGAACATAATGAGGTTAATGTTGTTTGGATTGTAAGTTTAATGTTATTTTATCTTTGTTGACGCATTATCTAGGAAATGTACATATATAATTGATACCTTTCATAAGAAATGTACATATATAATTGATGCCTTAATTAAGGAATGTACATATATGGTAGATGCACATGCCTTTACTAAGAAATGCATAGATACGTTATTCTTAACTCTTGTAGAATTTAAAACAAAAGAAACCTTGATTAAGATAAATCTCCATAATATATGTACATACATGGTTAATGGGATTTTAAATTAGAAGCAAATATGATCCATCACTAATATGAAGAAATTTTTCATAATGAGATTTCATATTTTGAATTTCAATTGAAATATTGTTGCAAAAGGCACCAAAATGTTGATAAAGGCATGCAAAAAGGAGGTGTTTAATCAATGTTATCATACCATGCCATAATTATTAGATAGTGGTGCATGACTAATAATAACTAATATACTCTATGTGAAGGAAGAGAATATAAAATAAATTTATGTCGATATGCAATAATAATAATAATTATGGAGGTGTATATACCCTATCCCACTTTGAATTTGAAGCCATCACCTCATAGTACAACCACTATGACCCCAAAACTTCTTGGGGTTCTATGGAAAATGGATTTTTCCATATATCCTTTTTTATATATCATAGGTTTGTTCCCCAAGTTGCCTCTATTCCACACATAATACAAATCAAGCCTTATTGCAGTTTTAGGTTATTTACCTAGGAAATTCCAGTTCTATTAGCTATGGTTCATGTAATAGCTAGCGTGCAACATACTTACTTATATAAAGAGTGACTAGAAGAACTACATTTTCAACATTCCAATGATTTGGAACATAGTTGCTATATAATACAATTGTCATGCTAATTATATTTACTAGTTCAATATGTATCTATGTTTTATGTTCAAAATAACATAGTATCATACCAAAAACAATATTTTGACATGATTTGAAAAAATTCTATATATATGCTTTACTCATTCAATTTAAACATGATGTGCTTTCCCCATCCATCCATGTGGGGGAATAAGGGTAGGAAGAGTGGAACCCTCCTATCAAAATTGTGCTCACCCACTAAAATAGTATGCAAGTTTAAGAAGCAATGAAGCATTAGTAGACACAAATTCTTAGATGGAATACATAGAGACATAGGGAAACCTCATGACACTTGAAGATGTGGACAACTAACGTATAGGTCATAGTGTGTATAATAAAGAAAAATGATGTTTAATAGGTATATCACTAATATGTAATGAATATGTAGCTGACCATGATGTTGAGGAAAAGGTGACTTGGAGTAGCAATGATGTTGTTTGGTCATTTGCCCCGCCCATTATGCCTTTTGTTGTTGGATATCTTGGTGTACAGTTACCTCAAAATATATGATATTCTTATAAACTAGGGAATTTATTTTATCACTTGTTCCTCCCTCTATGGGGTGGGTGCAAAAATTAGTGACATTTTAATAATTCTAAGATTTTGCACTACCATTTTCCATTTATTCTAGTCATTTTCATATATGTTTAGTTATGTTATATTATCTATGTAATTACACTTCAATGAATCGAGAAAGAGTTGATCCTATGATGAATTTTGCAATTACCAAATTGATTCCATAGTAAGAATTTCATTTATAAGTGGGTTAACAGTCTATGGTGGGAAACTCTAGTGGGTGATTAAAGTAAATCACTAGTTTCTTCCTTATCACTATACTATCCACTATAAAAAAACATTGGAAATAAATAATATATTTATACAACCCATTTCTCTCTCTCATTGTCCTTCCTTTGGTTAATTAAGTAATTCCTACTTATCTAAAGTGAGGAATTGTTCCTAAAGTCCACTTTTATTACCACTTTCTATGCTTTTCTTTAACTAGGAATGAAAGAGACATATAAAAGATACAATGGATGAGATGCCACAACAACTGATAAAAGGAAAACATACACTAGAGTTTCCCACTGATGAGAATATGCATATATGAGGTGTAGATTTTGAGGTATCATTACATGAGATAACTAGCATGTGTGTAATGGAGATAGTCTATCATTATAATTTATTGGAAGGTAGGTATTACATAACTAACATATTAGATATAAGTGTTAGTCGTAGGGCTGGCAAGATATTTCGTTACATTGCATTATAGATAGTGTATAGGAATTTGACTTCATATATTTCCAATGATAATGGGGTGTACACAATGATTATAGTTTCAACCTGTGATGGTTTGAGGGGAATGCTTCTTGTTCCATTCAATGCATTGGGGCAAGTGATGAGTTTGCATTTAGAAAGTTAGGAATACTTCTAATATATGTATATTAATAGACTTGGAAAGGTAAATAACATGAAAAATGCATTGAGACTTGCTCTATAGTGTATGTGGTTTATAGGAGACATCAAGAACCAATGTATGAGGTTTTTCTTGCACAAATCATATATACAAAAAGTATGCATCCGAATAGTAGCCTAAGAAATTACGGATTCATTAAAAATCTTTCCTTGGGTAGTGGGGAATAAAACAATAAGAGTTTGATATCGTTGAAACTCTATTGGTCGTCTTTGAGTCTTAAATGATTATTAATAAGAAAATGCAGAATGATAAAATATGAAAATGATGAATATAACATTCCCAACTCAATCAAAATGATTATGGGGATGGAGGATATCTCTTTAAGCATATATATTGAATAAAGTCATTATTGATTTTACGCCTTTCAAAAATGTTATTACCATATATGTAATTATTCCTTAGAAAATAAAGACAACATTTAAGTTAATTGTTACACATGTATAAAGATGAGATAGAAAAGGTGTGGTAGAACATTGTTATGAAATCCTTGCTAGTGAACAAAAACCCCAGGAGAATAAGAGAAAAGAACCAAAGTCAATTCTAACAAATCCAATGAAAGTATTGACTTATATCATTATGGATAAGGGGAATACACATGAAAACTCATCAAATAAGAATTTCATGCAAATTATAAGACATCATTGTAAATAAACATGAAAGGACTATAATGTTCTTGAATCAAACACAAGCTAACTATTTTAATTCTAGCACAAAAATAGTTAATTAAGGTTTACAATGGAACTAATAGCATATTATTTGAGTAGAAAACACTCAAGTTATGTAGCCATAAAAAACTTAACCTCTAACATCACTTTCTAGGGCATTTGTATGACTCTATGCATGACATGGGCTATAGTGGGGAGGGATTCTCCTCCTACAATATTTTAATCACCGGTGACAATAAATTGAACCACTAGAATGCAATTCCTAAATATTAATAAAACCATTCTCATAATTCATCTCAAATGGAGAATTAAGTAACTCACCATTAGGTCAAGTGAAATCGCAACCCCAATGATGAACTCTATGTAGATGCTTGCCAAAAATAGTTTTTTGTGTGAAGTTTGAGGTTTAATTGAGAAAGATAGGAGAATACATTCAATATCTAAAGGATCATGCCTTGATTGTTAAACATCTAGGGATGTGGCCCTCAGAGAAAACATTAACATATTGGATTCAATAGAAGTGGAAGCCAAAAGGATAATGAAGCTTGAATTAGGAGCCAAATTTGTTTTTCGCACTATCATCTTTTCTAATTTGGAAGATAAAATATCAATATTTGAAAACATCCCATACCTTTATAACTCAACTAGTCTATCTCTAAGATTCTAAACATATTTCTTTAGTCTAAGAAAAGAATATTTCAAGGCAACCTTAGTCTGAATTTGAATGCATTCCTTGCTAATGGAGTTATGGGAAGAAGAGAAATTTGAAGGAATTGGAAATTCATTGGGAAATTTTCTAGAAACCTTAGAAGCCATAAAGCTAGCATCATATATATTCTATGCAAGAATTTTTGTATATGAACATATTTTAACTATTTCCAAAATTTATTGACATCTATTACCACAACATGGTATGTAAAATGATGTTAGACTATGAGCAGATCCCATTTAGATGCAGGATATGCCATGAATATTTACATCTATTCAAGGATTTCCCCTAATTGCAAACATTTCCCTAGAAACTTAGCAGGAGAACGAGGATCCTAAGTTTTTTAAGATCCCCTATTCTACAAGTGAAATTAGAGAGCTCCTCTACCTCCACTTTCTATAAAATCCCCAAAACTAGCAATAACTTTAAATCATTAGAAAATCCAAAAACTTTGTCTCGATAAGAGACAAAGTAAACTTCTCACATAGAAAGCTCATACCACCTTAAGCAGAGGAAATAAGCTTCAATAATTGCCTCAAACAATATGGTTGAAAACCGAAGAAAAATGAGGATTTCATCAAAGATCGTCATGCAATAAGTAATCATGACAGAAACAAAGGTGGAGTGGGAAATTGTAAAAGTAGAGTACATGGATCTAGAACCACCTGAATTTCCAAGAATGTTAGCAGCCTAGAAAGGAAAAGATCCCCATTCATTCTAGCTCTAATCTAGGTGTCGATACACACTCTTTCAAAAGTACCCCAAATATGCATAGTGAAGACAAGGAAAGGGAATTCAAAAGCAATTAAATTCTTTTAGAAGAATTGGGAGAAATTCTAGTAACCATAACTCTAATGAAGATCATATCCTAGAATAACAGGGGCCTAAATTATAAAGGTAAGAAAATACTTCTCATAAATAGATGTAGGAAGGATCAACCAACCTTCATGATGATTCAAGAAACAAAAAGTACCGCCAAGAAGATATAATCAACAACCACCAAACATTAGAATATGTTAATCTACAATAATAGATGCATAAGGAAACGTAGGGGGATTGGAAATTATATGGAACCCTAAATAAATATTAGTATTGTACATGTTTTCTTCTTTTGGAATGTTAATCATGCAATTCCAACCTATATTCTCGAATCAAGTCTACTTTTATCCAATATCTATGGACCTAATTCTCGAGAGATAAAACAAGTTTTCAGAAATCTATTTATAACCTTCAACCGCTCATAAGGAATATACCTTGTATCTTGGGAGGAGATTTTAATTTGATCAAATCACTATAAAAAAAAAGGAGGAATTCAAAATCTAGAACGAGAGGAAAAACTATTAGAGGAGGTGATGGAAAACTTACATATTCTAGATTGGGACATCATCTATGGAGTATTCACCTAGAATGATATAAGGGGAGGAGACCAATAGATGGTGTATATCCTAGATAAATTTTTAATCTCATAAATCTTGATGGAAAATGATATTTATGTGTAACCATTAATTATCGTATGTGGAGGTTTTGATCATTGGATGATTAACCTAAATCTATACATCAAAGAAAGCCCCAAAAACACACCATTCAGGCTTAGTGCTTCTATATTTTACATTCTTCAAACAAAAAATTAAATAATGGTGGATTGAAGTTAATAACATTGAAGGATATCCGATGTATAGATTCTAGAAAAATATGAAACATGTTAAAGCCCAAGTCAAAAAATGGAATAGGAAAAATTTGGAAACATATTCCAAGTTAAAAAAGAGTTAGAGGAAATAATTAGCCAAGTTCAATAAGAAGTAATCAGAGAAGGAAAATTGGAGGAATTGATCAAGGAGGAAGCTAGCTTATTATCCTAACCAGAATAGTGAAGGAAATAGGAAGAGGTTTTGTTGAGGTATAAATAGTGTATCAGATGGTTAAAGGAGGGGAAAATGAATAGATACTTCTTCCATAACTCTATTATGCAACATAGGAACCACAATAAAATAACAACATTCAAAGACCTGGTATGAAACAAACTTAAGGACAAGAAGGAAATGGAATTTGATGTGGTGTGTTATTATGGAACTCTTTTGACAGATATAAAACCAAATAGAGAAGAAGCTAAAAATATAATGACTCATCACATCCTGGATTGGTATCTCAAGAGAATAATGGTGCATTGATGTGAAACATATCCATAGAGGAGGTGGAAACAACTATTAAGACAATGCCTAAAATCAAGGGGCTAGGACTAGGCAGTTTTGCAAATGATTTCTTCCAGGCTTGTTGGCCAATAGTTGGAGAGGATATTTATGAAACTATATAAAAGTATAGGAGAAATGTGTCAATATTATCGTTCCTCATAAATTTCATAAGAAGAGAGTAGTTGACCCAAGTGGACTTAGTACCATTTCCCTATGTAATGTGATATAAAACATAATCATACAGGTAAACAAGAATCGATTAAATACTATTCTCCCTCAATTAGTCTCATCGAAGAAAAAATGATATGTCTAAGGATGGAATACTATAGATGGGGTCCCAGTTTCATATGAAGTCATGCATTACTTAAAAATTGCAAAAGGACAAGAATGCTCATTATACTAGACCTGCCCAAAGCTTTTAATAAAATAAGTCAATCCTTCTTCTTCCAAGTCCTCTTAGTGTTTATCTTTTCTAGAGATAGGATTAAATGGATAAAAAAATTAATATTTTCATCATTATATTAAGTGCTACTAAATGGATCCACTACAAGCACTTTCTCCCCATCAAGAGGAATGAATTAATGGGATCCTTTGTCTCCCTTCCTTTTTATCCCTGCAATGGAAGGAATAAATTAAACAATTTTAGGAAGATCTACCCATATCACATTAAAAATTTGTTGATGATACCATATGTGTACATCCCCAATGTTAAATAATCAAGAGCTCTGCAAAAATTATTCGAGGAGTTCATGAACACATCAAACATGGGCATCAACAAAGCTAAATCTTAGGCATTTTATTTTAATACTCCCCTTAAAATGTAGTTAAATGTATCATAATTGTTAGGATATAAGGCAGTAAGCTTCCCTCTAAATATTTAACTAGCCCCCTTGTGGATGATTCCTTCATGAGAGTGTAATATTGGTTGTAGAATGTTGGTACACTTATAAAATTGTTTGAGTGTGCATGCATGTCTTCAACATGCACACAAATATTTCCCTATTCTAGTGTTAGTATTGTTGTTTATTGGGGTGGGGTTCAGATAGAACTTATTTTGGTGTGAGGTGTCGCCTGAAAAACCCACGCACCACCGACCCTTTCACCATCACCCACAGACAATGAAATCTCACCCTAGGTGCCTTGGAGGATTGTTTGAACCAAGGTTCCATAATCTGATAAGATTGTTGTTTAGTTGTGACAATAGTTACTTAACTCACTATGCGAGGGTCATTCCATCTAACAAATAGAAGTAAACTAGCCATATTGAGCTCCTATGCTGCATAAGTCTTCATAAGCAGAAAAATCAGAAAATATACAAGAAACAAGGTAAAAGGAAGGTCTTCAAGAAAATTCTCTACTCAAAGGAAGACAACAGATCTTCTAATGAAGAAAGAAAAAGTGAAAGTGACACAAGAAGGATTTTATTGATTGCAAATGAAAATCGTAAGAAATTTCCTAAAGAAGCTGAAGAAGAAAGCAAAGTAGACCTTGAAACAGAACTGTTGAACACACATGGGCAGCAAAGGAATATGAAAGATAAAACATGCAAGTACAATTTTTATTAACAAGAGATATACATTTATAGTACATTATGTGACCGTTGGGTTCCACATCCCAAGGTCTCTTGGACTACTTTGTTTATTCAGCTTCCACACCAACCCATTTAGGATTACGTGTCCAACATTCCCCCCCTAATCCAAAGGGTTATGTATGAGTCCAAGAAGAGAGATGTAATACAAAATGTGCAAAAATACATGGCAGCACTAGGCTGAATGTGCTCTCTGAAATGTTGGTATAAAGGGTGGTAGTTTAAGGATGACCACCAACACTAGAATTCTTAATGCAATTCCTGAAACTCTTCCAAATCTGGCAAGAAGATGAAGTCTTCTGCTAGAGGAAGTGTCCTCAATTTCGTTCCTGGAATTCTTCCAAAACTGGCAAGAAGCTGAAGTCTTCTTCTAGAGGAAGTGTCCCAAATTACCAACTGAAGGCATGTTCACGGGCATCTTTGTCTCTGGCTACAACTCTGAAATTGGTGTGGCAGGTTGTGGCTCAGGCTCGCTTGATGTGACTTTGAAGCTTGTAGATGACCATCATTTCCCCCCCTGTCAGATACAAGGTGAGATGATGGAGAAAACTCAACTGCAAGACTGTTACATACTCTGGAACAAGTTCTGACATGTGATTGGAATATTTTCTTGGTTGTTGATGCCCATGGCCAAGAAGTGATCCATCCAAGATGAATCTTTATTCTTGCAGGACATTTATTTCTGAAGCATCTGTGTGAAGAATGGTTGGTTTTATGACAATGCTTACATGGATGAAGATCAAAACAGTGATCTTTCAAATGGCCAACTCGGTCACAGTGTTGGCATTTCACAATCTGTTGTTGTTGTTGTTGTTGTTGCTATGGAAGAGGGGCAGAGTCTGGAACAGCTAAAGCTGAACTATCATGATGAGCAGGTGAACTATCATGAATGAATCCAACACTCTAAAACTAAATGGGCTTGGTGTAGTCTGGAATATGAAAGGAAAAGTCCTTGTCATAGCCAAGACCAGTTTTGTGCTTGTTGTGGACAAGCTGTTCCCAAGGTCTGATGATGGGCTTGGGAAGTGCAGACTGAGTTTCTGCATCTTCATGTACAATTGTTGCTTTATTGGGTACTAAATTTGAACCAACTGTAACATTATTGACTTGCTTCTGATGGGTTGCAGTCTCAATGTTCTGAACAGAAACATCTTCAGAATGACTCCTCTGTTTTAATTCTTCTTGCTGTGGCTAAGATTGAAGGTGCAAAAAATCAATCTTTTCCTGTGCATTTTGTAGACAGACCTAAATGTCTCTAAGAGAAACTTTGCTAAGTTTTAGTGTATCATGAGTAGTAGATAATATGAGAGTTTTGAGGAACTCTAATACTTCACTGATTCTGGCCATTTTTTTTCAATGTCAGATTTACACCTTAAAAATTGATCACAACTACTACTCAATGCAGAAAAGTAATACCCACTCACAGTACATAGCAATATCTTTTATAAATGTCAGCAAATGATCAATGTGCAACATAAAAGATTACGATCAGCCCACCAAACTCTTTATGCAACAATCGAATCAAGGAATCAATGCACTATAATGAGTTTTAAATGCAATGCCACACTGGTTACCAAAACAGACCACCAAAGCCAACCACGCTGCTCCAAAGCTCACACACGGTTGTTATGCATCGAGATTATGGGCATTCATGTTAGCATGGACACAACATTCAAAACTCTAACTTGACCTTAAAACCATTCTCCCAATTTTACTTGTTCAATAACTCTCACTTGAAATGTCCGCCCTTTCAACCAACTTGTACAAAAAAGTGCAATGATTTCGAGGTTTGAGCACACTAGATGGTGAAACAAGAGCATATACCAGAACATCATGTGGAGAAACAAGGATCATGAGAGCTAAAAAAGGAGTTGGCTCTGATACCATGTTGCACACACATGGGTAGCAGAGGAATATGAAAGATAAAACATGCAAGTACAATTTTTATTAACAAGAGATATACATTTATAGTACATTATGTGACCGTTGGGTTCCACATCCCAAGGTCTCTTGGAATACTTTTTCTATTCAGCTTCCACACTAACCCATTTAGGATTAGGTGTCCAACAAGAACTTATCAATGCTTTGGGTATCTAAAAGAACAAAGGAATAACGTTAAGACTTTGGAAGATGAGTTGAATGCACTAGAGGAAAACAATAAAAGCCTCAACAATAAGGCTAAATAATCAAAGAATATCATCACCAACCTAAAATTCCAATAAGAAGAGGTCGTAAATATTGAAGAAACATTAAAAAACCAACTAGAAAAAAGTATAGAGGAAAAATAAAAATTGGAAGTAAAGATAGTATCTCTAAGAAAGGAATTTTAGAAGAAAAATGTAAAATGATTCAAAGGCCACAACTATGGACATAGCTCTCGTGATTGCAGAAGCATAATGAAGTCTTCCATGAGAGAAAAAAACAATTTTAGAAACAAGAATGTTTGGATAAGAAAAAAAGAGCAAGAAGAATAGGTGAATGGAGAAATGCCATAGGCCATGCTTTTAAGAATTGAAAAGACACAAAACCATGATGAATCTACAAATGGAGAAGAAAATATCAAAGTTCATGATGATGATCCTGAAACAACATAGATACATATATCATTCTGAAAAATTCACTTGAAGACACCTTATCCTGTGGACTCTTAAGAGGGGGAGTCTAAGTAGTAGATTGGAAAATAGCAGATTGGAATAAGTCACCAAATTAGTAATCAACACAGTGGGCAGATTTGTCAGCTTTATGGAGCAACAAGATTATAGATGGACTTGTGATAAATCTTTTCGGTAATAGTTGTGAAAGGCATAATATGTCAAGGGGAGAAAAATAGTCTTTCTCGTTATGGGTAGTAACTCTTTTCCATTGATGTCAAAGGGGGAGAGAAATCAAGAAAGGAAGATCGAAGCATGGAGTTAGGGGGAGCACAAATCTCAGGGGGAGCATGTGTGTTTCCATCAATGACAAAGGGGATATTGTTGAATGGTGTTGTCATTGATTTGAACATATATGTAGTCTCTAGAGATTGAATGAGTCCACATCAGTGAATCCTCCCTGTCATTGATGCCGACATCGAATTCATTTAGATAGGCTTTGAAACGTCGTTAGAGATATGTCCAGTTTCCTTGTAGATTAAGGTGATGCACTGAGTGTCAGCCTTTCTCCCAGATTGGGGAACGTCCCTGATCTTCACCATGAGCCAATGTTTTAAATCCATTTTCTGAAAGATGATATACCATATTTGTGGGAGACAATACTTTAGGCCACTCCCAACCCATGGATCTGATCCAATTCTAACCTGCTCCCCATTACCTACTTTCGGAACCAATCCTTTTTCAATCACGTCAAAAGAGTGAATAACCTCCTTCCAAATAACTAAAGCATTTGATCTCCTTAGATCTAGGGCCCAGATCTATTCTACAATTAACTAAGGACTTATGTATTTATGGTAGAAAAACCTTACACCATTAGCTAGTTGTAGAGATCAAATGGCAACCTACCTTAGCAACGATAGCCTCACTAAGGCTTCACTCAATGAACCTATGACATATCACATGAATTTATGGCATATTAAATAATACCCTTGGTTTTACTACATATTGAAAAATGTTAGAAATTAATTAACAGAGAAATGAAATACACAGATAAATTGCAGAAACATAAATACAAAAATGAGTAAAACAAGAAAGACAAATATATATGTGGTTCACCTAATTTGGGCTACATTCATGGAGAAACAACTAGTCCTTCCTTTTATATTATCCAAAAAAATGGAGAAATTTAATACTCTCACTTAGTCTCCTCTATCTTTCTCTCTCATAATCATAATACTCAATCATAATACAATTCCCTCATATAAACCGAGGGTTGCCTTCTAGTGAAAAATCCTAAATTAACATAATTTCTATCGTCATATCATCTGCCTAATTAACGACCTAGATATGGAGTGGTGATTTCCCTATAAATATATCAAAATGGCTTTTCTCTTCCTCACAATGAGACATAATCCCTTTCTTTTGTTTTATGCGCAACAGCCAACACAAATAGCAATCAACACAATTGGGTCACATTACCAATTCAAAAAAGATGACGATCTCAAGGGATACAACTATAGAATTCAATGAAAGATGGAAAATTATTCAGAATGGCATCCTAAAGTAGATAGGTATTCTAAAATAATATTTAAAAGACAAGTTTCTTGTAATGGAGTATATGAACATTTATACAATTGTCTACAAAATGTGCACCCAAAGTCCTTGTTATCTGTATGAACAACAACTCTATGACAAGTACACAATTTCGTTGGAAGAATATGTTGTTGTCACAATATTACCAGCTAAAGGGTAAAGTACATGATGAGGTCATGTTCAAAAAACATGAGAAATGTTATGGATATCACAAGGTGATGGTTAGCCTCACCTCATATGTGTTCTCTTATTTGGATCTTTACTTCGTGGTGAAAGACTCCCTCATTTGACAAGTCAAAGATGGAGTGATGTGTTTCCGTGAGCTGGCAAATGATGGTACCAATGTTAAAAATATTCTTGCAATCTCTCCTTTCAATCTCCCTTCAAGGTTAATAAGGTTGATTTCCAACAAACTTTGTTTCACTTGTTCATAGATCTCTTGCATGGATATAACAAAGTCTTCTCCTGCTGCACTCCTTTTCTTTGCTCTTCCCAAGTTTATGAGTTCTTGTGCTCCTCTTAGATGTATTCTATACATAATATGGAAATGACTTTGATCAATTCTTCTATCTGGAAAATCATTATAGGAAAATTTATCCTCAAAGGTACCTGGTCACAATAATTTGGATTATCTTCAACCAAGCTTCTTAAGATTTCCCCAAATTTATATTAACTACTTCAATATACCTAGGGTGATAGGCTAAACTAAAGTTCAAAGAAGTTCCAAGTTTATTCCATAAATTCCTCCATAAGCATCCGAAGAATCTAGTATCTCTATCTAAAACAACGCTCTTAGGAACTCCATGTAATCTCACTACTTCTTTAAAGAATAAATTAGCAATATGGGTATCATCAATGATTTTAAAACAAGAAATGAAATGGACCATTTTTGAAAATATATCCATTAAAACAAAGATTACACCATTACCCTTCTGATTTTTTGGCAAAACCAATACACAATCCGTGCTTGCTGAATCCCACGGTATATCTGGAATTGGTAATGGTCTATATAATCTTGTATTCTGGCTCTTTCGTTTTGCATGTTGGCATATTGTACAACTACTTACAAACTTTTGCACATCAATCCTCATATTTAGCCAATAGTAAAAATTCTTCAACTCCTCATAAGTATTTTCATGTCCAAAGTGTGTTGCAAGACCTCCACCATGCTTTTCTTTCATTAAATTATCCCTCATAGAACATTTTAGAACACAAAGTTGATTGTGTTTTAACAATAATCCTTAAATTTGAAGCGTGTAATCAAGCCACGTAGTTCTATCTTGGATTTTTGAGTTTTTAGAAGCCTTGCAATCCTCCTTAAAAATCAATATCTTCCTCATACAACTCCTCCATGAAGTCAAACCCCATGATTTATACCTGGCTTTCCCACATAAGAAAATTCATCATGCCCAACGTATCAACAATTTTATTAGGTTGGCCACTAATATGCTTCAAAACGAAAGTGAAATTATGAAGATACTCAATCCACTTGACATGATTTTTACTCAAATTAGGTTTTTGCATAATGTACTGTAGGGCATGATTGTTTGTATAGAAAACAATTTCTTTAGACATTAAATAATGCCTCCATTTTTTAAAGATTGTACCACAACCTAAAACTCCTTGTCATAAGAAGTATACTTTCTCCTTACTTCATTCAACTTCTCGTTGAAATATGCTTTGGGCTTATCCTCCTAACTTAACAAAACACTAATTCCTTCTCCACAAGAATCACACTTCACTTGGAAAGGCTTACTGAAATCTCGTAAAATCAACACAGGTTGTTCTGTCATCTTATTCTTTAATAGTTGGAAGCCCATTTCTACTTCAATAGTCCACTAGAATGGTTGTTCTTATTTTTTTATAGTCTCCATAATTGGAGCACTCATCATTCTAAATTTTTTTATGAACTTCCTGTAAAAACTAGCCAACCCATGAAACCTTCTAACTTTAAAAACACTTTTAGGAGAGGGCCAATAAAAAATAGCTATTACCTTATCAGGATCAATCCTTAAGCCATCCTTAGATATGAAAAATCCAAAATATACAAGATCTATCTTTAGGAATGAACCTTTCTTCAAATTAATAAGCAATCTCTCTTGTTGTAACTTCTCTAACACATACCTCAAATGTCTCAAGAGATCTTTTTTGGAATCACTGTAAGCCAAGATTTCATCTAGATACACAATTACAAATTTAATTATTAAGGGGTTTTCGTATTGCATTATATTAGATATCATTTTTTCGGATTCAACTGCGTTAAGTAAGTCATTCATGTATGACAATTTCCATGAGAGGTAGTTGAAACTGAGTAATTTCACATGAATTTTGAATAGTCCACTTAGAACTCATTGCATTGGGTGATGGTCACATGGGTGAAGAAGTGGGATTGAAACTAGTGAAATGAATCACACGGTGTGAATCATCACTTCCGAGGCTTGCCCCCGGTAACCAGGAGTTACCGGGAGGTCACCCATCCCAGATCGCCTCTGGCTCAAACACACTTTACTGTGGAGTTTTCCCCACAATCAAGCCCACTTAGCTTGCTTCCCCATTTGCAAAGACTTATCAAGTATTGTGCCTCATGTACCATTCAAGTGGAGTTCCCTTCACTCTTTTGAATTGGAGTATTAAGGGGTTTTCACAGTGCATTGTATTAGATATAATTTTTTGGGATTCAACTCTGTTAAGTAAGTCATTCATGTATGACCATTTCCATGAGAGGTAGTCATAACTGACTAATTTCACATGAATTTTGAATAGTCCACTTAGCACTCGTTGCATCGGGTGATGCTTATAGGGGTGAAGAAGTGGGATTGAAACTAGTGAAATGAATCACATAGTGTCACTCGTCACTTCCAGGGCTTGCACCCAATAACCGAGACTTCTCGAGAGGTCACCCATCCCAGATCGCCTCTGGCTCAAGAGTGCTTAAATGTGGAACTCTACTTGAATGGTTCATGATGCACAATACTTGCTAAGGTTTTGCAAATTGGGTAGCGAGCTAAGTGGGCTTGATTGTGGTGAAAAATCCATACTTAAGCACACTTGAGCCATAGGATATATGGGGCGAGTGACCTCTCGAGAAGTCATGGTTATCAGGTGCAAGCCCTAGAAGTGATGATTGATGCTATGTGATTCATTTCACTAGTTTCAATCCCACTTCTTCACCACTGTGAGCATCACCCCATGAAATGAGATGTAAGTGGATTATTCAAAATTCATGTGAAATTAGTGAGTTAGGACTACCCCTCATGGAAATGGTCATACATGAATGACTCACTTAATGCAGTTGAATCCCAAAAAGTGATATCTAACAATTACAAATTTTGTATGAACTCCTTTAACACCTCATTCATCAATTTCATAAAGGTACTAGGTGCATTTGAAAAACCAAAAGGAATAAACATCCATTCATACAACCCATCATTGGTTTTAAAGGCCATATTCAACTCCTCTCCCTCTCTAATCATGATTATATGGTATCCATTCTTCAAATCAATCTTAGAAAAAAAATATTACCACTCAAACAATCCAATAAATTATCTCTGTGTGGTAAATAAAAACTTTACTAGATTGTGACATTGTTTAATGCTCTAGAATTTGTACACATGTTCCAACATCCACCTTTCTTAGGATACCATTGTTGGTAATGCACATGGGCTAAGTATCTCCTTGATAAACCCTTTATTTAACAACTCATGCACTTATTTTCTAATTTCTTAATTCTCTTGAGGGTTCATTTTGGATGTAACCTTATTTGGTAGACTTTCTCCCAATATCAAGTCAATATGATGACTTATACTCCTCACAGGTGGAAACCCATTGTGAAACTCATCCAATACGATATCATTATACCCATTCAATATATTTTGAATCTAAAAAGGAAAATCATTTACAGTAGTAGAAGTAAGACTTGCCTTAGGTTTACACACTAAAGAAATACTCGCCTCATTATCTTCCATCTGTTGTAACAATTCTTTTGTACTCAAAAAAAATTCCTTGGAAGCACTTCTCTTTCAATGTTCCCTCTTCTTAGAAAGGCAGCAAGGTATGATTGATGCCATCCTTATAAAACTTATTATTCCCATCCTGCACAACTCCTTTTTCAAATTGCCACAGTCTACCCTATAAGATATGAAACACATGCATGGGCATGATATCACATAATATTTTCACCTTATAGTTTCCTATCTGCAACTCCACTTCACACTTCTCATTCACCAACAATTGATGACCCTTTTGAAGCCATGACACCTTATAAGGTGTTGAATGATTCATGTTCTTCAATTTCAAATTCTCCACCACTTTTGTAGACACCAAGTTGTCCATGTTGCCATCATCAATCACCATCTTGCAACATTTACCTTGGAGTTAACAAACATTCCCAAATAATTCCTTCCTATGAGCTGGCTCAACAACATCCTTCTCCGATTTGAACAACACTTTATTAAGTAGCAGGGATTCTCCTGTCTGTGGTACATTCTCTATCTCTAGTACATTTCTTCCCTTTCTTCTACTGGGGCAACAACAAAAATTCTCTGGCACACTTCTCTATTTTCTAGATATTCATATGCCATATGTCCAAGTTGTTCACACCTGTACCAACATATCTCTCTTCCTCTGCCTATTCCTAATCCTTTTAGAAAAGGATCTTCGGCCTCTAGAGTCTCCCTCTTATTGTCGATGTGGACTTAAGCTACTAGTTCCTTCCTTCCATGTTCTAGATTTTCTTCTGGTTGACTATTGTCCTCTTGCTATAGAAATACTTTTTCCTTTTCAATATTGCTTCCTTGCAATATTCTCCTTAGCCTTCAAAGCTAATTGGTATGCTTCCTCTACTGCGTTGGGTGATAAAACATTGATTTCATCCTAGATGTACAACCTGATACCATTAATATATCTGTATGTATTCTCTGTAAATTCTTTTACATATCCAACCCTAATCTTCACCTTGTAAAACCCTTATGTGTACTCTCTTACAGTCATCAATCTCTGCTTGAGACTCTACATTTATCTGAATACAGTAACCTGATAACCCTTTGGAAAGAAATTTCCTCTGAGCTTTTCTACAATTCTATCCTATCCCTTAATTTCCTGCTTATTATTCCTTCTCCTTTCAACCTGTACTGCATCCCACCATAAAGTGGGACATCCCTTCAGTTTAGTGACAACAAACTTAACCTTCTTCTCTTGTTCCATGTCTTCATACTCAAATAAATTTTCCATCTCTATAATCCAGTCAATGAGACCTTTTGGATTCAGGCTACCTAAGTAAGAAGATAGATTAAGATTTTCCTTCATAACATATCCCAAAATTATGTTCAATATCCTCGTTTCCTGAGGATATTCAACTATTTTTTCCTTTGGGGATTCCTCTTCTTCCTCACTTACATCCCATGATTCAAGTTACCTCTACTTGCTCGATTCCATGGTTATCATTCTTTCTTCCAATCATTGTATAACTCTCATTACTTCAACATTAGATGCATGCCTATGTCCTCTCTGGCCTCCTCTAGCACCTCGTCCAACACTGTTTTCCATGATCAACTTATTTGTTCCTGGAGTAGATGTAGGATATGCTCTGATATCAACTAATGTAGGCCTTTATCTTTTTGCTAATTTTCTATAGTAGGTTAAGCTCAAATATGCCCCCTTTTAATGGTTGAGCCAACCAGAAGCACCACAGCCAAAAATGTTTATATATATATATATATATATATATATATATATATATATATATATATATCAAAAGGTAGGCATTTAGGCCAAAACCACAAAGAACCACTGCAGTCAAGCTTGTAACAAGCTTCTAAAGGAAACTGGGCTTGTCTTTGATAAAAGGCGTTGACTCTACAACTTTGATTTCTGACCCTCGACACTTATAACATGACCAAAACTCGTGACCAAGCCAACTTTATGTTTTTTCACTTGTATGTGTCAGCCTGGGCTTACATCACCCAAACCACCCCCAAGTGCACACAAAGGGAAATCCTTGGGAGACAAACTCTAGGGTTTCTCTGTCAAATTTCAACCTCAACTCTGTTAACTGTTAGTCCTACTCTCATCTGCCTTAGACATATTAGCCTGGCATTATATCATCCTAGCCTATTCACAAGTGCACAAAATAGATGCACCCAAGAGATAGAATCCAGGATTTCTCCGTTAGTTGATGGGCTCGGCTCCGACAATTGATGATCTCGAATCATTTGAAAAGGTGTTCATATCTCCACCTTCAAGATGAGTCAGCGCAAAATCACCTACACTCCATGCAATTCTAACCTCCTCTTAATTGGTTCGGCTCACATGTAAGCCCAGTCCTAGTCAGCCCAACTTCTTTCACAAATGTGCTCCTCTTGCCCCTACAGGATAAACCCTTCAACCTGACATAGTTAGGGGATGGTTTCCTTTGACATAATTTCAAATTCCCATCTCCTAGTGCTATTAGGTGTCAGAATCCTATCAGATTTAAAAAAAACTAAGTGTTTCCCCTTCCACCTATGTATTTGACCTCGACTATGTCAATGCTTCAAGTTACTTTGTCACTATTGCAACCTCCCACTTGCACTCTATAAACCCTCTCTCACTTACTTTGACAACTGTAGTTCACAACAATAACATTTATGAATATACATACACAAACAATAAATAATGATTATAGAAGGACTAGTTTTGAAATTAAACAAGGCTGCAGAAGGTCTAGTTTATTGGAAAATCACTCTCGCACTCCACACATTCTTTTTTTTTTAGGAAATTTAATAAATAATACATCATTCTGTTGGCCTAAATCCACGAACATAGGATCAAATGGACCATTTTTTGGAAAATGAACCAAATTACAACAATATGCTTAATTTAATGAGTTACATGGCAAGCAAAGCAAACTATATCTCTATCCTAACAAATCCACTCATTAAGGAACCAACTCGTGAGGTAAATAAATTTTGACCTCTCAATCAATCAATTTTTTTTACGGACGCTCTATCGTCATAATTACTTAGGAGCAAGGGCCATGGTGCGATTACCTAAAATATAAAATTGGGAGTCTCCATTAGTTTTTCCATTTGGTTAGTCTGTAAGCATCTTAAACGGGATAGTTTATCCTTGTGAGCATCAAACCTAAAAATCCCACCATTCCTTCCCCATGATTGGGGAACATATCTTGAATCAATACTTTCTAGCTAGTAGATATCTAAAACAACCATAGTTGATTTCTTTTGCATGGTTTGAGTGCATTTGCAATGGTAGGTGAGGAGGTGATGAGTTGGTCAGGAGTTGGCTAGGTGGTAGAGTTGAGTTAATAGAGTCTTAAAGCCTTTGACTGCATTATTGTTTAGGGAATCAGAGTGGGTGTTCTCTCTCAGTCTCCAAATAAACAAATTAGTATAAGTGGCCATGTATCAATTAATATTGACTTCAATTAGAATAAGTTTCAAAATTTTGTTTTATGACTATCGTTATTTTTTTGTGTTCTTAAATTTTCTATTTATGTGAGATATAAATATAAAATAAATTATGTTAAAATAATTTCAATCAAAATTTTCTAATTAATCATATTTTTAAATCATCTAGAAAAATTCAACAAATTATTTATTTTTTCCAAATAATAAATTATTTAATTTAAAATAAATAAAAAAAAATTATTTTTTTCTAAATCATAACAATAAAAGATATTTTCATTAAAATAGATTTAAACATCAAAGTCAAATAAATTGACTCAAAGACAAACACCATAATCCATTCGTATAGAGGACCAAACTAACTAAGTAATAGAAAGCAAGGTTGGCTCAATTGTTTAAAAGTTTTATATATTACTATTTGACAAAGGGTAGAAAAAAGGTCCGTTGTATAATATGTTGTACATAAACCTACGTGTTTAAATATAAAATTTAATTCGAGAAACTAAATGTGGGTTATTATTTGTCTATTAAAATATTTTTCTATAATTTTTTGTATAATAAATAAATTTTATTTTTATTTATTATAAATAAAATAAATAAAAATATTAGGGTGTGTTAATGAGTATTTTAAATGTATGTGAGTAAAGTAACCAATTTCCATTATAAAGATTATCACTAGGTGATTATTTTTCTTTAATGTGTCTATGCTCTATGGTTTGTATAGAATTATCAATATTGTTGAGTGTTTGTACTTTTGATATGTATGATTTGTTATGTCAGATTGTTAAGGTGGATACTTGCACACTAGTATGTATAAGTTGTTGATGTATATATATGCAATAATGAAGTTTGCATCTCATATATATTCAAATATACATATATATACAAAAAAATAATAATTTGATGTGTTCAATATTCCATAAATAAATAATATTTCACGATCATGTCGACCCAAAAATTTGGGTGTGGCGATCTCTATATAAATATATCAAAATCATTCTTCTCTTCTTCACAATGTGATATCATCTTTTTCATTTGTTTTTTGTGAAAAAATCTACGCAAACAACAGTCGATGAAATTGGGTTACGTTAGGTGACATTTTGGGTGTAAGTCAAGGCCTCTATGTAACGTTGCCATATCTCACTTGAAAAAATTTGAAGGCTAAGAAAGGCGGGCACTTACCACTTCAAAAACGATGATTATCTCCACGAATAAAACTATGGAATTCAATGAAAGATGGGATATTACTCATAATGGCATCCTAAAATTGACAAATATTTTCAAAAGATATTTAAAGGATGAGTTTCTTATGACAGAGTACATAAAAATTTAAACAACTGTCTACAAAATGTGAAACCAAAGACCTCCTTATTTGTACGCACAACAAATCTATGACAAGTACATGATTTCGTTCGAAGAACACGTTGCTCACACAATATTGCAAATTTGTCTTATTTCCCCATACCCTATCAATGTTGATGCAACTATTTCACGCATGTTGATTTTCCGAAGCCAGAGAAAGAGCAAATTCAAACGAGGTTCATCCAATGAAGAGATAAGTATAAGAGAGGCTCCAACTAGAACTGAATGGGTTTTTCCTCTCATAATAATAACACATAGTCGTAATACAATTCTCATAATACAATTCCCTCATATAAACGGAAGGTTTCCTTATAGGGAAAAAACCCTAGATTAACATAACTTCTACCGTGAGATCATCCGCATAATGAACGACCCAGAATTACTATGAAATTACAATATTTTACAAGACAAATTTTCATCTATTTTTAGCTTCCCCTAAGGGCGATTAAATGGGCGACATTGTAGCCTCGTAAGGAACATTGATCCAATGCAGCTGAAACAAAAAACCTCTAAAAGATACCTCTAAATTGTATGTATAAATTGTTGAAATGTATATATAGAAAGAGCCATCTTAAATAGGGATCTAACAGGAGCAAAGAGGGACGTGATTTCTTCACATTTAAATTTTTTTATGACTAGACATTATCTAAATATTTTGGATGAATATGGGCAAAATTTCAATTTAATTGTGATGACTCGGGTACAGTGTTACATATGATACTTGGGTATAGAATGAGCCTCTCGACTCAATAATGAAGTTTGCATCTCATATATACTCAAGTATACATGCTCAAAAGTAATATTTAATGTGTTAAATCTTTCATAAATATATAATCTTTCATAAATGTTTTTATAAACTATTATTTAAAATTCTTAAATTTAATGTTTTGATATTTTCGAATAAAGTAACCTCTCCCAGTGAAATTCAATAAATATAAATATAAATTTTTAACGTTCAATATAATTTCCTATCTCGCTCCCATCCAAACCACCTACACCAATGTGAAATCCGGCCTATCTGGCTCCCACCCAAACCACCTCCACCATTGTGAAACCCGGCGTATGAAGTGTGAACCCTAGGTAGTTAGGGGCGAAGACAAGATACCAACTAGGGATTGCCCTCCAACCCCAACCCCATGAGAAGCATGATGTGTCCCCGTGTTGGGGTGCAAAGGCAGGTTTTGTGCCATGTAGAAAGTTATATCGCATTTATAGTAACATGAAAGTCATGTTATGAAATCTGTTTCTAATATTTTTATTTTTATAATATCCAGTTAGTGGACCTACCCTCCGGTGGTGTGTACGGTAGTTTGAGATGGAAGTTTATATGGTTCATAATTTATTTATTTCACGAATTGTCGGCCCAGAAATTTGGGTGTCCCATATGGAGTGGCGATCTCCGTATAAATATATCAAAATGGTTCTTCTCTTCTTCCTCACCATGTGACACAATTTCTTTTGTTTAGGCGCAGTCGACACAATTTCTTTTGTTTAGGTGAAGGCTAAGAAAGGCGGGCAGTTACCACTTGGAAAAAGATGATGACGTCAACAGATACAGGTACTATAGAATTCAATGAAGGATGGGATATTATTCAGAATGGCATCCTAAAGTTGATAAATATTCTCAAAACAGATTTAAAAGGCGAGTTTCCTGTAACGGAGTACATTAAGATTTATACAACTGTGTACAAAATGTGCACCCAAAGGCCTCCTTATCTGTACACACAACAACTCTATGACAAGTACAGGATTTCGTTGGAAGAATACGTTGCTGTCACAGTATTGCCAGCTTTAGGGGAAGTGCATGGTGAGTTCCTGTTGAAAGAAGTTGAGAAATGTTTGGGAAATTATGACAAGGTGCTGGTTAGACTCACGTCAAATATGTTCTCTTATTTGGATCTTTACTTCGTGGGGCAAAACTCCCTGGTTTCGCTAGTAAAAGTTGGAGTGATGTGTTTCCGTGACGTGGTGTATCACGGTATCAAGATTAATGTGAAGAATGTGGTGATTGAGTTGATTAATCGAGAGCGCGAGGGAGAACAAATTGATCGCGCTTTGTTGAGAAACATTGTGAATTTTTTTGTGGAAATGGGAATGGATCGCATGGATTTGTACCAAAAAGACTTTGAAGCTCCCATGTTGGAAGATACTGGAGCTTACTACTCTGGGAAGGGTTCATTATGGATATTAGAGGAGGATTCATGTGCTCACTATATGATAAAGGCCGAAGAATGTTTGAGACGTGAGAAAGAAAGAGTTGCTCACTATTTGCATTCCAGCAGCGAGCAGAAGTTATTAGAGAAAGTAGAAAATGAAATCCTCTCCCGCTACTATATTCAACTTTTGGAAAATAAGTATTCGGGGTGTCATGTTTTGCTTACAAACGACAAGAAAGACGATCTTTCGAGAATGTACAGGCTGTTCTGTAGAATACCTCAAAGCTTGGAACCTTTTGCAAATATTTTTAAACAGCATGTAATCAGCGAAGGAATAAAATTATTTAAATGGGTGGAAGATGTTGTCAAGAATAATAATATAGATGACATTCCAGCACATGAGTTTGTGGAGAAGATTATTGAAGTGCATGATAAGTGTAGTGGTTACGTTGTGGATGCATTTCAAAGAAGCAGTATTTTTTATAAAGCCTTGAGGGACGCATTTGAAGTAATATGTGATAAAAAAGTCGAAGAAAGCACATGTGCAGAGTTTCTGGCTACATTTTGTGACAACGTGCTTAAAAAGAGCGGCTTAAGTGATGATCATATTGAGGGTATTCTTGGAAAGGCGGCGAATCTCCTTCAGTATGTTAGTGATAGAGATTTATTTTGTGAATTTTACAGGAAAAAACTAGCTTCCAGATTACTACACCATAAAAGCGCAAATGAGAGCCATGAACGAGCCATGTTGTCAAAGATAAAGCATCAATGTGGTCTCCATCTAACGTCAAAGATGCAGGGCATGGTTAATGATTTCACACTGGCAAGGGAGACCCAACTTGACTTCAACACATATCTTCATGATTATTCAAATGTGCATCCTGGAATAGAGTTGACTGTTACAGTATTAAATAATGGGTTCTGGCCAACCTACAAGTTATTCAACCTCAATCCACCAGCGGAAATTATTAAATGCATTAGGGCGTATGAAGGCTTTTATTCTACAAAATATCACCATCGTAAACTTACATGGATGTATTGTTTGGGAAATTGTAAAATTATAGGAAACTTTGATACTAAGCCAATAGAAATTGCAGTATCAACCAACCAGGCAGTCATGCTTTTATTGTTCAATGATTTTGAAAGATTGAGCTGTGAAGAAATCAGTTCACAATTAAATTTGCGAGAGGAGGATGTTATTAGACTGCTTCATTCATTTGTATGTGGAAAGTACAAGATTATTTTGAAGGAGCCGGTGACTCGAACAATAACAAAAACTGATAATTTTCGATTCAATGCTAGCTTCACCTGCAAATCTGCGAGGATTAAGATTTCACTTCCACAAATGGATGAGAAGAAGAGAGTCAGCGAGGTTGTAGATGGCGATAGATGCCATGCCATCGATGCTGCAATAGTTCGGACGATGAAGGCTAGAAAAGTCTTGAGCAGTCAGGAATTATTCGTTGAATGCGTTGAGCAACTGCAAGCCACGTTCAAACCAAAAGTTAAATTAATGCAGAAGCAGATTGAAGATCTGATTTCAAGGGAGTTCATAGAACGGGACAAAGAAAATTCTAATATCATTCGATATATAGCATAAAAGAAATTGCTCAATATACATGGTATCATTTTCGGGTATTGTTTTAACCCTACATTTTCAGTCATTCATTTGCAGGATACGAAACTTTTCAAATGACTTTGAACATATTGTTTTGTAGAATTTGATTTTATCTAAATTATTATTCCTGCCGTTGTAGAATTAGATTTTATGTAGCTGCCTTTGTAGAATTAGATTTTATGTAGCCGTGATATAACGAGTTTGGTATATGTTTTGTCTTTCATTTCTTTTATTGGACGGTGTATGGATAATGTAATTAAAAACATTATTTTCTAGATTATTTTATATCTTATTTCTTATGGTGTTATTGGTTGCCTAGGCTCTCATCTTCTTGAGTCATCATTATAAGCTTATATTTGGCTGGAAACAGAAGTTAAACAATGGATTGTCCCGTCTCTTTTGCCAAAAATTGAACCAATTTTATTTGAAACAAATCGTTTTACTTTACCTTTATATGTGGACTTGCTTGAAAGGCCATAGCTTTTAGTTTTTCACTCCTAGACCTGTCTCTTGTAAATCATATCATAAAGATAGATGTTATGGTACCCAACCATCTCATAAAGATAGATAGTATGGTCCCCAACAATCTCTAAGAAACAATTTTGCAGGAAGAAATCATGAATTCTTATTCATGAACAATGTAGAATGCTTCAAGTATCATAACATTGGTCATATGCAACATGATTGTAACTTAACTTGGGCTCTTAACAAGCTAGAACTATGCCAAAAAAGAAAGTTACACAAGTATGGAGAAGGAATCAAATACAGTCCGAAAGTCCCTTGAACTCTCCACCCAACAACACAGGTCATATTGGCCACATGAAAGAATCGAAGATGTTGATAATACCTTTTCACAAAGATTAGGTGTGAACGCCCTCCCCCCAAGCACTTTGGTGAAGATGTTTGCTATATGCTCATTTGTGGAACAATGTCACAACATGATGTTGGATCAGATGATGCTTTGCATTGATGTGTTTGGTTCAATCATGGAACTTTGTGTTCTTGGCCAACTTTATTGCAAAAGTGTTGTCAACCAAAAGAGGAGTTGAATGCATTTGTTTCTCCTACAAATCTTCCAGAATTTTTCCAAAGCCACACAATTTCCTTTGTTGCTTGAGTTGCTGCCACATATTCTACCTCAATTGTGGAATCTGCTGGAACTGATTGTTTGTGTGACCTCTAGGAAATGTCTCATGATCCAAGACTCATAACATAACCTGTACTAGATACTACCAGTCTTCAAGTATTTTAGAACTCTTTAATAGTCATAGGTAACCAAAACCACCGCTAGGAAGAATATATATATATATCAAAAGGTAGTCGATATTGTAAAAAGTTTCCAAAGGAAAGATGGCTTATCTCTCATAGAAAGTGTTACCTCTGCAACTTTGTTTTTCGACACTGCATTTATAACATGACAATTTTGTGACGAAGCATGCTTTAATTTTTTTCACTTGTACGTAGCAATCTAGGGTTACATCACCCCTGTTATCCCCGAGTGTGCACAAAGGGAAATCCCCTAGAGATAGACTCCAGGATTTCTCTCTCAAACACTGAACTTAGCTCTGTAAACTGTTGGCCCCGATCTCCTTTGTCTTGGAGATGTTGGCTCAGGATTACGACATCCTGGGTTGTTCAAATGCACACATAAGAGATGACCTTAGCAAACAAACTCCGAGATTTCTTCGTTAGTTGTTGGGCCTGACTATGTCAACTGATGATCCCAGCTCATGTCAAAATGCTTTCATGTCTCGGCCTCTAGGAAGAGTCAGTGTAGACCCACCTGTACTCCATGAAATCTCAACCTCCTCTTAATTAGTTGGGCTCACAAGTAAGATCAATCGCAGTCAGCTCAACTTATATCTAAAACAACCATAGTTTTTTTCCGTTGCATGATTCAATTGTTTTTGTAATGGAAAGTGAGGAGGTTATGAGGTGGTTAGGAGTTGGCTACGTGGTAGAGTTGAGTTAATAGAGGCTTAAAGCCTTGAATGCATTATTGTTCAATGAATAAGAGTGGGTGTTCACTCTAAGTCTCCAAACAAAGAAAACGGTATAGGTGTCAATGTATCAATTAATACATTGACTTCAATTAGAATAAGTTTTAAAATTTAGTTTTATGTTTATTCCTATTTTTTAAGAAAATGGTTTTCTAAGAAAAATTGATATATTTTGTTTTTATTTATTATAAATAAAATAAATAAAAATATTATCATGTGTTAATGGGGTACATTAAATGCAAGTGATTAAAGTAAACTATTTCCCTTATAAACACTATCAGAGTTAATTAGGCACATTATGTGTAGGTGTTTATTTTTCTTTAATGTGTCAATGCTTTATGGTTTATATGTAGAATTATTAATATTATTGATCTTTTTTATTTTTCATATGTATGATTTGTTATGTCGAATTGTAAAGGTTGATACTAGCATAGTGGTATGCATAAGTTGTTGAAGTGTATATATGCAATAATGATTTATGCATCTCATATATACTCGAGTATAAATCCACAAAAATAATTTAATGTGTTAAATATGTTCATAAATAAATAATATTTCCCAATCAAATTGAACCAAAAATTTGGGTTGGTTATATGGAGTGACTCTCTCTATATTAATATATCAAAAAATTTCTTCTTTTCCTCACAACGTGAGACAATCCCTTTCTCTATTTTATGCATAGCGACTAACAAAACTAGCAATCGACACAATTAGGTTAGATTACATGATATTTTGTGTGTAAGGAAAGAATTCTCTGTAGCGTTGGCAAATGTCACTTGAAAGAAGTTGAAAGCTAAGAAAGGAGGGAAGTTACCACTTCAAAAAATATGATGATGTCAAGAGATACAACTATAGAATTCAATGAAGGATGGGATATTATTCAAAATGGAATCCTAAAGTTGATAGATATTCTGAAAGAATATTTAAAATACAAGTTTCTTGTAACATATTATATGAACATTTATACAAATGTTTACAAAATGTGCACCCAAAGGGCTTCTTATATGTATGCACAACAACTCTATGACAAGTACAAGATTTCGTTGGAAGAATATGTAGTTGTCACAATATTACCAATTTTAGGTAAAGTACATGATGAAGTCATGTTGAAAGAACTTTAAAAACGTTGGGATATCACATGGTGAAATTTCCCTCATTTCGCTAGTAAAATATGGAGTGATTTGTTTCCGAGAGTTGTTCTATCATGGTATCAATATTAAAAATCTCCTTGCAATCTCTCATTTCAATCTCCTTTCAATATTAGCAAGAATACTCACCTATAATCTTTGCTTCACTTATTCATGGATCTCTTGCATGGCTATAACAATATATTCTCCTGTTGCACTCATTTTTCCTACTCTTCCAAAGTTTATGAGTTCTTGCACTCATCTTGGATGCATTCCATGCATAATCTAATAAGGACTTTGATCAATTCTTATATACGGAGAATCATTATAAGAAAAATTGGCCTAGGAAAGTAGTTGATCCCACTACTTTGGATGATCTCCAACCAAGATTCTCAAGATATTCACCAAATTTATATTAACTACTTCAGTCTGCCTAGGGTGATAGGCTGATCTAAATTTCAAATCAATTCCAAGATTCTCCATAAATTCCTCAATTAATGTCCCAAAAATTTGGTATTTGTATCTGAAAGAATGTCCTTATGTATTCCGTATAAAAACAATGTAAACTTTGAAACGGGAAATATAAACTCAAAACGGGGACTCTGGCCGAAAAAACCCTAAAAAAACATCAAAAACAGTGCTAAAAACAAAAAGTGTGTATACTGGAACAATGGTTTTTTTTTTAGGGTCAATTTTGAACATGTTTTAAAAATGGTAGTGAAAACGAAATTTTCGTGCAAAAAAACACCTTGAAAAGTAAAAAGGGATGATATTGGAATGATGATTTTTTTAGGGTCAATTTTCAACATTTTAAAAAAATGCTAGTAAAACCGAATTTTTATGTGCCAAAAAAAGTTGTTTATGAGGAAAAAACACATTAATGTTTTTGGTAGAATAACATTTTTCTTTTCTAAGTATAAATTCAACATGCTTTCAACCATAACATCCTAGATACAAAAGAAATTGGAATTTTTTCAACCATAAAATTAAAAAACCATGACATTATGAACAAATTACATGACTAAATGAATTCAAATGTCATTATTTGTATATTGAATGAAACATATTTTATATCTCTAATTTAATGTTGTATTGTAGATATTCTAAACAATAAAAATTATCATAATTAAGACATATAATCCAATAACATAAAAATGACTCATAACTTCTCATTTAACACCATATGGAAATCAAAAAATTTATTTCAAGATACGATGCAAACATTAGTTATATAAACTGTCTTAAACAATTATTCAAAATCACTCATATTTTCTTGCACACCATCAGAATTCCATGGCTTCATGTTGTGCACGAGATCTTCTGGAACCAATATACATCTCTCTTTCCTCTACCTGTGAAGCATTAATAATACCTTGAGATTGTTGTTGTTCAATAATGTTTATTTCCTCATGTTCATTCGACACATTTTGTGGCCAAATAAATGGATTTTTCAAAGGTATATCTTCATTTATTGTTGTTGAAATGATATCACTTTGATTATCGAAAAATGACTCCCACAAAACTGAATCAACAATATCAAAGTACTCATATGTATATCTAATATATTTCTTTTGAGTTTTGTCTTGGAGTATCCACAGTAGAAACCATATTTATCAATGTTTTAAATCCCAAGGGATCCATCATCAAGACCAATCTGAATGATGATAGATCCTTGTTGGGATTTGAAACGTTGACAAATATGGTTTCTACTGTGGATACTCTGAGACAAAACTCAAAAGAAATGAACCACAAATGCCTAAAATCCAAATATCTAATACATTTTTTAATTTCTTGTTAATTGGAAACTAGGGCCAAACTCTATGTGGGTCATCTTATTTATGGCATCTGATACTTTTATTGGATCCCTCTCATCGAGAGGTGTAGGATTGATCGAAAGATCATCTGATTTCGATAAGTATTCATGGAGTTATGAATTTATTTGTATTATAAGACATATTGTCAAGTCGACTAACATCCTATGTAGGCTCAGAAGCCCAATAGTCGTGTCTATTCATCATCCACGTTTTAGTATAAATATAGAGGACCTAAAATCATTTGGAACACACATCCTCTTCATATGTGGTCTCCTCCTCTCCATGTCTTTGGGTTTTGGTGAAGGAGAGACACAGTGAAGATATGTTGGCCCAAGGGTTTTGCCCTAACCGCAGGAAGTTGCAGGTATATGAGGATGATCTACGCAGAAGATAGAGACCTAATACACTGTCCAGAAGCCTTATACGCAGGCCCTAATACGCTATCCAGAAGTCTTATACGTAGGCCCTAATCTACGCAGTCAAGGAGGCTCCCATATACGCAGATCATGATGGAGACTTATACGTTGTTCATGATGAAGACTTATACGCTATTCATAATGGAGATATATCCACAGAAGACTTATACGTTGTCTTTATACGTTGTTCATAATGGATGTTATACGCTGGTCATTGTGAATGTTATACATTGTACTTATACGTTGTTCTGGAAGTCATTTATACGCAGGGTAGAGAGACTCCCTACACGCAGTGACTGTCATATGGAACAGCCGCAGTCATAACCGCAGTCATGAGGAGGTGAAGCCGCAGTTAAGGTGTGGAGCTACAGTCACGAAGAAGAGGAGCCACAGCAATAAGGAGGTGTAGCCACAATCAACGCATGAATTTGCAGTCTTGAACAGGGAAGCTGCAGTCATGAAGAAAGTAGCCGCAATCATCAAGAGAGGAGCCGCAGGGTTTGACTACACCTTGTTTGGGTTTTAGGTGTAGTCTCAACCTCGATGCATGGAGTAATGAATAAGTTCTCTTCAGCAAAGTCTAGATACACTTTAGATCTGAAGGTAGTATCCACAACAAAGTCTGGGCATGTCACTCTTATCATATCCATCTCGAATAAAAGGAACAAGACAAGTTTTGGATGTGGACATAAAGATCATGAAGGTATTCTTGCAGTAGACAATAGTCAATCTCAGTGATGATCACAGGGATACAGAGAGATCATACATCACAGTGAGATTCGGATCTATATCTCATTGTCTCGGCATAAGGAGCAATATCATAGTCTATATGAAGAAACAGTCCTAAAGCTCCAGCAAACTAGTAATGGAGGAATGATATAATAACTAGGACTACTTGATGAAAGCATCATTGTCTCAATGATGATGAAGATATAAGGCACAGTCATCATGTTGAAGAAGACCTCGTTGACATAATGTCAAGGCTGATCTCAGTGATACTGTAGTGATGGCTTCAATGGTGCAACAATGAGGAGGACCTGTACAGCATGGTGTCACATAGTCATGTACAGCAAATGGATGAAAGGCAGCACTCTGATAGGTGAAGGAGTCACCTTAGAGAATCAGTTGAAGCAATATGTCTTCAACTAATCTCATGCGATATCAAAAGTCAAAAGATTGACTTCTATTGTAAATGTACTATCTCTCTCACTTTCTCTGCTGAACTTTCAAGAACATAAAAGAAGAATTGATCAAGGGTTTCCCCACATTAGGCTTTGTCCCTAGCTAGCACCACATCTTGTGTCCTCTTGTATTGGCTTGTCTTCTACGATTTATATTTATGTTCTATCTACAATTTACTTTATGCCGATGTGATTGCTAATCTGGAAAAGAAATTGAAATAAATTGCTCTAGCATAGAACATACCTAAAATTAACATTTCTTTTAGGCAATGAGAATAATTTATATCTCTATTCTATCTTCATGCATTATGAACTTCACCAACCGATTGTAATAACAATATTTTTGATGCAAATATTGGATGATCTGGAATGAACTTCAAAAATTCCAAACCTGATGACGGTGCCCATTCTGCAGTAATTGAAACTTCTTGCCCCATATTAGTGTTTTCCCATCAATTTTTTTGATACAAAATTGATGTTGGAAGCTAATGTCATTAATATGTTCAATTCATTTCCCCTCACCATGTGATCCTAGAATAAACCTTCACATGTCAACAGTTTCTTCCAACACATCAAAAGTAGGCTTTGGCATGTATGGTTTCTTAATACATTCAATTAATGATGGCGAGCTCTCAACTTCCTTCCTCCTCAATGTGACTAAAAAACGATTGAACATCTAATCAATATGGTCATTAGTATGCCCAACAAGAAGGAAACCAACCTTTACCTTCTGAAAATTTCTCAATTCAACAAGCATGTTTAGATATCCAAAAACAACTTGATTTTTGTTTTCACGGCAAGTTTTGTCCAATTGTAGATACAAAACTTTGGGAAGATTACCAAACCAATGAGAAACAACATCATGAATTATGGTTATGGTTAGATTTGCATCATTATCAATATTTGGAGCTGTGAAGTACACCCTTGGCAACATTTTCCCATTGAAGACCATACAACCGACCAAGTGATACTCAATAAAATTTTCGTCCTCTAAATTTTTGGGTGTGTGAACAAAATGTGGTAAAAGTGTTTTCTTCTAGTCCATACCATCAATTATCAAACCCAAATATTTATTCAGATTATCATAACACTTCTTTTTATGCTTGTACAAATTTTTCCTTTCACTTGTTTGTTGTTCCCGATGCTCCTGAAGTTCTTTAACAATTGAATCTACACAACATAAAAGAAAGCCATTAAGAAATATGTTTTCATAGTTGATGACTATACAATTTTAAAAGTTAAAGTTATGAATGCTTACCTCTTTATGACCCTTCACATTTGTCCCTTTTTTATTTAAGAGAAGCACATGTACTGCAAATCCCCATCCTTGTCTTCTTAGGAATACAGACATTTTTTAATTCTTTCTTCCATACCTTCACAAAATATTGATATGTAATAAATCGGCCATGTCCCTCAGCACCTTCTGCATATTCTTTGTATAATTTGTAAATTTCTCATCTTGAAAAATTATTTGGAATATGTATTGTCTCTCTATTTGGCATACACTCTCCACGCTTTGAAAAGAAATCTTTCATTCATGACATTGCAGTATTTGATAATGGCCCAAACTGTCTTTTATGACATACTTTTGAATAAAATGTGGGCTCCTTTTCCAAATTTTCTTGAATTCTCGAGAGACGAAAATTCCCAATCAAATGAAACATTTTGAAAGCCTTTATATAGATAAATAAAGACCCAATATGATAATCATAACCTGACAATGTAGATTGCATGCACCCAACGAAATATGAATTTTTCATGCTTATATTCATTGACAAATATCTCTTCCTGCTCTCTAATGCAAATTTGAAATCCATATGTTTCAAGCAATCTTTTTGAAAACATTCACTTCAAATGGGAGCATTGATAGAACTTCTTCTCGTCAGATATTCTGCTCTACCCCTTGTATAACTAGAACATCTGCATTGATACGAAAAGGTCAACTCCTACTCGATACAATATTTTTTGGCAACATCTCCATCATTGGATGATCATTTGTATAAGGATTTTCATCGTCATGAAGAGGAATTTTATCCACGCTATGATTAGCTGTGATTTTCAAATACTGACTTGGATGATATTCTTCATCTTCCCCTTCTTTAGTGCTACTATCATATTCCTTAGAATTCAGACTGAATGGAAAATTTGACTCGATGTTTATTGGATATTCTTCCTCATGTGCGTTGTCAGTGCTGCTCTCATAGGCCATACAACTAGGACTACATTGAAAATGTGACTGTTTACTTAATGAAAATGTTACATCCTGTCCTTTGTCACTACTACCTTTATAGTCATTAGAATTAGGACTAAGTGCATCATCCTGTCCTTCATCACTGCTGCTCTCATAGTCCTTAGAATTAGGACTAAGAGAACACCGTGACACTCCATTCTTTTTAAATTCAACATCACGTTCTTCATCATTGCTGCTCTCATAGTCCTTATAATTAGGACTAAGAGGACGCTGTGACACTCCATTATTTTGAAATTCATCGTCACGCTCTTCATCACTGTTGCTCTCATAGTCCTTAGAATTAGGACTAAGTGGACACCGTGACACTCCATTATTTTGAAATCCGTCATCATGCTCTTTAGCACTGCTGGTCTCATAGTCCATTAGATTAGAACTAAGAGGACACCTTTTGAAATTTTTCATCACGCTCTTCATCACTGCTGCTCTCATAGCCCTTAGAATTAGGACTAAGAGGACACTGTGACACTCCATTCTTTTGAAATTCATCATCACGCTTTTCATCACTGTTGCTGTCATAGTCCTTACAATTAGGAATAAGTGGAGACTGTGACACTCCATTCTTTTGAACATCATCATCATGCTCTTCATCACTGCTTCTCTCATAGTCCTTAGAATTAGGACTAAGTGGACACCATGACACTCCATTCTTTTGAAATTCATCATCATGATCTTCATCACTGCTGCTCTCATAGTCCATAGGATTAGGACTAAGTGGTCACCGTGACACTCCATTCTTTTGAAATTCGTCATCATGCTCTTCATCACTGCTGCTCTCATAGTCCTTAGAATTAGGACTAAGTGGAACCTGTGACTCTTTATTTATTTAAAATTCTCCATCCCCTCTTTCATCAGTGTTGCTCTCATAGTCCTT
The DNA here is from genome assembly GCA_031772625.1 of Pinus tabuliformis. Classification (NCBI taxonomy): domain Eukaryota; kingdom Viridiplantae; phylum Streptophyta; class Pinopsida; order Pinales; family Pinaceae; genus Pinus; species Pinus tabuliformis. The sequence goes on along the minus strand of CM062816.1, from coordinate 1,713,096,938 downwards.
AGGATTAGGACTAAGTGGAAAAATTGACTTTCTATTCATAGTGGAAGAATTCCTATTATATTCATCAATATTAATAGAGTTGTTATGTGATGAAGATGTTGATGATGTACAAAACGAAACTTCACTATCAGGAGAATACATCCCTTTCAAATAGAAGAAGTTGAATGATACAAATGCAGAGTCTCCTAAAGATATTATAAAGCTTAGAGAATGAAATTTTCTCTCCAAAAAGTTTCACCAAAATATTTCCCTCCAAAAATTTTGTTAGATTTATTTCCCTTCATTATTTTATTCTACAATTTATTGAAAAATGTAAACTAAATTTTTTTATGAAATAAATCTTTAAAGTTAAAATTGTAAACTACAAATTTTACCTAAATTATTTTAATCGTTAAAGTATATAATATTTACTAAACAATTGAATGTTTTTTTTAATTTTTATAATACTTTCTAAAACAAATTAATCCCACATTCACCACATTGTAAAACGATTCCATAATATTCACTTTATCATAGTTTCCTATATCACCATAAAAAAATTAACATGCTAATTTTTTTTAAACAAATTAATCCCACATTAACTATATGGTAAAACATCTTCATACTTTCACCTATATAATAAATTCCATTATCACTATTACTCACAACACATCAAGATTTTTTGATATTCGCTGAAAGACTTGGAGCGAATTTGTGGAGGAGCTACATTGTTATCAACAACATATTCAATGGAGAACTCTTGCAATTGAAAGGTTAGTTAATTTATTTTCCTTGCAAGTTTTAATATTAAATAAGTTTAATGAAGTAGAATTTCTTTTTAAATTAAAACTTTTTGCGGGCCAAATTTACCCACTATGTCCGTTGTGAGCATGGTGGGCCTGGTAAAGCTCATGACGGCGAAACGAGCCCGGTAATGCTCACAACGGCCAAACGGGCTTGTAGGCTAGGGGCGATGAGTATGGCTAGCCCGCCCACCTACAAGGTGGCAAGGCGATTCTCAGAATCGCCTCTCCACCGCGCGGGTGGGCGAGCCGCCGAGGTGGCATGGTGGGAGGCTACCACAGCACCCCCCAGTGCCACCTCAGTGGCCCGCTCACCCTGGGGGTGGCAGGCCACTAGGGTGGTGTGGAGGGGCTGCCACATCCTCCCCCAATGGAATGCCCGCCAGCGGGGTGGTGGGGCGATAGTTGGCAGTGTGGCAGGGCGTTTCTGAGAATCACCCCGCCACCCTACGGAGGGCAGGCCACCAAGGTGGCACGGGAGGGGTTGGGCGGAGGGCAGTGGTTGGGCCACTATGGTGGGCTAGGCGGGCGGACCCAAACGGCTGGCTCGATTGGTGATCCGAATTGGATCCATAGAAAGACTGTCGAGAACCATGACTGAATTAGGTCAAAAAAATATCTAATGAAATCAAAAAAGTATCATAAATACCCTGGAACCAATGGCCATGGCAGCTGACATGGAACGATGAGGACCTCGATCAAAGCACACTAACCAAGGCCCATGGAGACCACGCAGGAGGCCAAAGTAGCCCCTAGGAGCCCTGGAATGGAAAAAGGGCGAAGTTTTTGATGCGCGATTATCGCTAATCATGCATCGATAAGCAAACAAGGCCAAAATGGGAAAGCCCAAGCACCTGGTCACATGAGGGAACTGGAGGACCACAAGCGGAAAAAGGTAAAAGCGCTAAAGTACAAAGGCGGGACCCGCGCTCTAGAAACCGGCAGTTTTGATCGAGGCGCCCTTGAACGGTAAGAGGTTTTGGATAGGAGTGGAGTGATTCCATACACCGATCGATGTGTGGCAGACAAAGGTGAGAGAAAACCGTCGTTGATTGTGTGCTATCGATCGAGCAAGTCAACCGCGCGAAACGTGTGTATGGCGTCGGATTTGGAGGGCCCAGATTGGACGACTGAGATTGTGCCTAATGGAAAGAAGCAGAATCAACAGGGAATTAAGCCACGTTCTAAAGGGATTTGGAATTCGTTTGACCGCCACGGTGGAGGAAGAATGCATCATGGCGTAACTGAAGAAACGAACTGGCGAAGCATGCTAGCACCAATTAGAGGAGGACAAGTGGCCACTCCCTAAGCGTTAATGATGACGCTGAACATAGAGAACTCCCAAGCGCAACTGCAGAAGGTGAATCGACACAGGCGGAAGAGGAACCGAACAGGCATAGGGATCGAATGTCTAAAGCCATGAACAGATGTTATAGACAATTTTGTGCCTTGCAGCATCAGGCATGAATTGTCAATAATCCAAGGGATCCAAAGTCCCTAAACATGATGTTCCTACCCCTAGAGGAACAAGGTCAGCAAACCAACAGCTCTCAGATCAGTTCTCCACCTGAAAACACTCAAAAACAAGCAATCCTGAAATCAAAGCAGGTGCTCCACTAGGCTTCTGCGCTGAAACTCAACTCCTCCATGGTGTACCTGCGTTGCAAAGCAGGTAGATCAAAGGCCACCTGCGCTGAGCGAGATGGGACAAGTGGCACACTGAGTCATTGCTCTGGAATCTTCCAAAAATGACACTTGGATCAGGGATTTCGCCTTGTGATGAGTCAGAGGCTCTGTTTCTCCAAGTGGAAGCAAGGTTCTCCAAGTGGACTCAAGAACTGAAGATCAACTGAAGAGAGAAAGGACACAAGGCAGTTACACATCAGTTGCAAGCTGACTCATCCTTTCTCAATTCATCTATATATTGAGCTCTCTCCTATGAGCTCAAGGAGGCTGGAATTTTGTGCAAAGTAATGATATGCTGTTGGTTTCACTATAGAACTATTGGGTGATTGCTTGAAGGAGGTGAAGAGGAGAAATTCTTTCTGCTGGGAGGTGTTGCTGGATTGGGGCCTTCAATGGTTGTAACCTTCTCAGAACTTTACTTCTTCCATTAATAAAAGCTATTGAGGTTCTTCTATATACACTTGTTTCAATGATGTATTTTGATAATTGTATATTTGATTTATGCTAATCCTTGAATCAGTTATGATTGCATGCTTCTTGTAGTTTCCTTCTTTGTTATTTTGCAGGATCTCATTGTAGTTGGGCCAGCAAAAGAGCAAGGAGCTGGGAGCAAGCAGCAAAGAGAAGAGTTTGGATTCGACATTAAGCGCAAGGCAACGGTTAGTGCATTTCTTCATTCTCTCTTGCTTTCATAAAGAAGTAAACCTTAAGTAGTTTTCTTTACAGTTGTTGCTGAGGTACTATCACCCTTAGAGTGGGATAGGGTCATCCGAATCGGATACTTTTCCCTACAACAAACTGGCGACTCCGCTGGGGATCGTATCTGTTTGATTGTTTGTAGTATTTTGCTATTCATTTCCTGAACAAAAGAGTACCAAATCGAAAAGCTTTTGACTATATCAAAAGCGAAGTAGAGGGCAGCTACTCTAGCTCATTTCTGAGCATGTTCATGATTTGAAGAGCTGATCTACAAGGATCCTTGTAAGCTCTTAGTGATAGCTTTTCATCTTCCTTGTCATCCCTTAGTGTTTGCTTGACTGATAGCTTCTGATTTGAGCAAAAACTGTGAATTTTTTAGAAAATTGTGACCCGGAAACTGAGAAAACGCAACTTTCGTTTTCCAAAGCAGGTAGTACACAGGCTACCTGCTTTGCAACGCAGGTCCCGAAGGGGCTACCTGCGCTGAGAGCCAGACTGGCTGTGCAGCACCTGCGTTGGCCCAATTTTGCCTTGTGCATTTGGGGTTTCCTCCCTTTTTCTTGCCTATTTTCACTATAGATTTTGCAGCCAGTTAGCAGTCTTGTACCTGTTCTGAAACCAACCTTACTTGCCATCATTCCGCCTCTGTTATATAACGAAATTGTACTTGTCCTTTTGTATTTCTTACATCATTTACAATTTCCCATAACGAAAGTGAATTAGTCTTGCTTTGGCCTCTTAGATCTGAACCTGTGTTAGGCATTTTGCTGGTCTAAAGAGTTAGCTTGTTTGCTGTCCATAGCTGATTAGTCTTTTTACTTTCGTCATTATGGTTTGATTTCATGTATTTCCAGTGATTAAACAAGTAAATCTTAAGGTGTCTTTTGATTTTGGACAAGCTTGTTTGTTTTCGCTTTAAATCGAAATCAAAGTTATATAACAACTTTCTTTTTGTAATACATCAACATTAAGAAAGGGAAAAGAAAATACATGCATTGTGCATTTTGCATTTGACTGTTTGCATGCTGATTTAGGAAATTTTGCATTAGTGTGTGCTCTATGATCTGTGTGAAAAGATTTGCCTTTCTTCTCCTCAGTAGTTAAGATTTTCAAAGTTGTAAGATTGAAAAGTTTGCTTCTCATCTTAGACTGCATTCAGGAATTTGTTACATACATCTCGTGGTGATCCTTAAAGGCAAACTGCTAAACAAGATCAACATTAAAATAAATTCAATTTACATAACAACGCTTTGTAACATAACGCAAACACATAGAGGTCTAGGTAGAGACGTGTTCCGGCGTCGTTAAACGTAGTGACTGTCGATCTCTACGAAGGTGGGTGATTCCTCCTGAGAGTCGGTGGCACTAATACGGACTTGTGCTCCCACGTACCGTCGCGTATATATTGGGAGACCCCTATAGGAACAAAGCCTTTATCCATAGGAAGCTGTGTCGGCCGCCCTACTGATCGCGATGCAGTGAACACAGCATTCACAAAGATCGACCACCCGTACCGTAAAACGTATTCTGTGGTTTCGCGAAAAGTTTGGCACACCCTCTGCCTAGAACTCCAGAGTAGTTTCTTTTGGCCTTTTTCAAACTCTATAACTGAAAAAGTCCATCCGAGCATTTGTCACTTCGGGCTCGTTAATACATCGAAGGAGACTAGAGTCATCTTTAGCTTTTTCTCGACTCTTAAAACATGAAAAAACAAAGTTGTGTCTAAAGCGTCGTTAATAAAATTTACTTTAAACGGAACATAATCACCTGTTATTCCCGCGTTGATCTTTCAGTTGAAAAGTATGGAGCCCACCAACCAAGGAAGTCACCTTGGTGGAAGTCACAGTCCCTTCTCCTCTTGGGGAGATGTCGGTGCGCCCCATATGGCCACATTGTCACTTCCAGGATTGACAATTGGCCTACCTGTATGGCTCTTTTCAACTAATGTAGTTCAGATCACCACTAATCCTGAGCAGTCGAATCAACAGTCAGACCAGTCTAGAGCTACCCACCAGCCTTCCACTTCTTACAATTCTTCCTCTGATCCTTCATCTTCGCAAGGTAGAGCCGGCAAAAGTCAGCCTCCCATGGAGAAGAAGGAAAAGAAGAAGAGAGAAAAGAAGCAGAAGGGGCCTATAGCGAAGGCGACTGGGGGCAAGCAAAAGACATCTGACAAAAATCCACACACTGCACCGACCGGGCCTAAATCGCCATGTGTCATTTGCAAAGGGACCCACTTCCACCGTGATTGTCCTTGTATTCCCCGGATACTAAGGGACTGGTCCCCCAGGTTGCACAATCCGGTAGCATCAACCTCTGGTAGTCATGTTGATTGCAGTCCGTCAACTAGCGAGAGTGAAGGACGGAAAGGGAGACCACGATCACCCTGTATGCTGTGTGAAGGCGATCACGCCATCCACCATTGTCCATTCTTAGATGAGGCAAAGAGAGTTTTGGAAGATCGTCCGGTTTCACCGTCACGACTTCCTCCTGGATACCAAAAACTCGCGCCAAGTCCCTCGATAGTTGAAAATCCAGCTAGCCCGCTCAAGTGGTCAGCTGAAGTGTCGGTCATTGAGAATGAACCTGCTGAATCCAGACCAGACGAAAGTCTAAAGGTCGAAACGGCAGTTGACCCGGTTCTTCCTTCAGAGGTTTCATCCTCAAATGACACCGTCGTTGAAGATTCATCTTCAAATGACACCCTCACTGAAGAGAACAAGGATGACACCATCCAGATTCTTTTCATCAACACAGACTCTGATGAGCATCAGGGCAACGCGCCCATTCCTTTATCGCAGGAAGGAACATCGTCAGGGTCGTATCTGGCCGTGTATTCGGTCCCACCACCAAGCAACCTGGTTGTGTCCGTTGATTGGAATCAACTAGGTAGACCCCGGTTACCAGCCAGTATCCCATTCAGAATCATCGTCCAAATCTATAGAATGGTGATGGCTGGAACTATCATTGATGAAGGGGCATCTGTGAGTATCCTTTCCTCTATTGCTTGGAAAGCACTGGGTTCCCCGGCGCTTTTACCTGAGATGAGAAATCTATCAGGTTTTGATAAAGGAACCAGTCGCCCGTTAGGGATTCTCCCCAATGTTCCCGTTACATTGAAGGGGAAGACAGTTCATATGAACATCATGGTCGTCCAAGGACCCTTGGTGTATAACTTACTCCTTGGACGAGACTATATATATTGCATGGAGGCGATAGTGTCCTCACTCTTCAGAGTTATGTGTTTTCCGCACGAAGGAAGAATGGTCAAGCTCGTAGACCAACTTTCATTTCCAGGATCACGCATCGCAAATAGTCAAATACCATCCCTTAACGGTTTATTCACTCAAGGAATGCCTCCACCCCCGGTTCTACTTCCCGATGAATGCGAGTGATTCGGAAGAAAGAACTGGGACCCAGGGGGCATGCACCCTGGCCTGCCTTGGGCAGAGGAAACCTTGGGTATAAAGTTAATTTCCGCAGAAGAATGGGACTAGTCCGTACCCCGTCCGAAAGAAGGAAGAGAGGGTTGTTCTAGGATAAAGTTCTTTTGTCAAAGTTATGTGAGTGAGATAATCAGCTTCTCGCTCCCTTTGTCTAAAAAGTAGGCTCTCCTGAGGGAGGAGATCCATTTGTGGTGGCAAGTAGCCACCATCTTTGAAGGCAAGCCTCACCCATTAAAACATATGTTTTGAAGGATAAGTAGGGGCAGCCTCCAAAGAAAGAGATGAAATTGCTGCAACGAGTAGTCACGATCCTTAGCAACCTAATGATAGACATCGCCGGGAAAAAGAGTTTAGTTTGCAGCAGCGAACAGAACCATTTTTCGGATAGTAAGAAAGAGGCAGCGCCTTGAAATTATACTTTATACCTGGGGGCATGCGAACCTTTTGGAGTGCAAGCACGGGACGACTATTTATTTTTTAAATTTTTAGGTCCTCCCTTTAAACCTGTAGGTCTAACCCGTTAAACTCGTAGGATTAGCCGTTTCCAGCTTGCATAAAGAAAGGATGTGGGGCAAAAGTCAAAACTTGCCAAATAGGAGCATAGCTTCGTGAGATAAAGCTCCTTAAAAAATAGCTATCTCACTTGAGGCGTTTCTTGTATTATGACTGGTATATTCGAGCAATTTTAGCACACAGTTCATGCTCGTTAAAAAATAAACGCAAGATTCGAGCAGTTTTAGCACATAGTTCATGCTCGTTAAAAAAATAAACATAAGTTGTGAGCAATCTTCCCCTAGAGTTCAAGCTCACCCAGAAAAAATGAACCGGTAAATAACCTTGGTAAATGTAACCTTTGACAGCCATATTAAAGCCCTTGGTCATGTTCTTGCAGTCTAACCTCCATCCGTTCATTTGGCCAATCGTTCATCTCCATATGTTTGTTTACCCATTTTGAGGAACAGCTGCGAAGAGTGATTTCACTTAGCCATCCTTGTGACACTGCCGTGATTGGAAAATTCCAACCTGTACCTGGAATCTGCTGCTATCCCTGTTTATCACTCGTTCCTCAAAAGACGAGTCTTCTTTGAGCTCTTTTCTCCTGACTCGTAAAAGTATGAAAAGTTTGCCGAGTTTTGGCCTTCCAGCTCGTTAAACGACCGGAAGAGCTATCCCTCCTCTAGATTTTAATCTTTTTGGACCTGAGGGATTATTGCACAAAAAGATCGAGCGCTTGTTTTGTTCGGCTCGTTAAAGCAATCAAAAATTCATCCCTTCTGTATTGTTTTATACTTTTTCGGACTTAAGGGATTAGATGACGAAAAAGGAATTCTGGAGTTGACTTTATGTACCTTTTCAGACTCTCTAAAAATGAAAAGGACCGAGTTATCCTTGTCGTTAGACTCGTTAAATTCATTAAATAGTGACAAACTTGTCTTTAGACGAGAACGAGTTTCCCTATCGCTAAGCTCGTTAAAACATAGCGATGGGCTTGCCCGAAGGGCAGGTTATAGAACAAGCATATGTTATCCTCCTCAAGCTTGGAAAAAATAAAGAGGTACTGGTCAGCAATGACTGGGGAAAAATTGGGAGAACCTCACAGCTTTAATGGTAGCAAGTCGCTCTTGAACATGACACTTTGTCCTCCGTATCACATCGGGTTGGGTTGTTTCATTCACCGGTCTCATCACCATGGTCCTCGCCACACCATCCACAGTTGGGGTAATGCTACCGATCCATCACATCAGTGTCGTTATATGTTCAAGAGATGTTGTTCTGCAAAGAGTCAATCGTGTCCCATCCACTACCATACATTGTCCTTCATCCATTTCATGACCGCCACCCTGAATCATACATCACAGTTTGTTTTCACCTCATCACAATCACTAGCTCCGTTCCGTGTCACTGATGTGGGATTCATTAAGGTCCTCCTTTGACGGATCGCTCCTTGTCGGCATCAGCTCATTATCCAAGGAGTTGATCTAGGAACAACCCCTTCAGTACTTTGAAGCTTGCATGCCTCAATGGCAAGTTTCTCACTTCCGGCGACAGGTATACATCAATGACCTTCGACCAGAAGATTTTGCATGGTGGTCGACGCCAAGTCCTTTATTCCCACCATGTGAATTGTACTGCCGTACCTTGAGGGTCATCATCCTTATCGGTGATTCCTCTCGCGCTTGTTAACGGTTTACATCATTGACCGGTAATCAAGCGATGTCTTTCCATGTTCGACTTCAAGAAATTCTCACATGGATTGACTTGTACATCGAGTGAAGATCGGAAGAGATTGAAGACCCCGGATCTAGTTTCATCCATCCGGGCTGCGATATATATTCAGGATATAAAGACATTTGATGTGTACATCATTGCAGCAGATGATCATCCTTCTCAAAGGATGATAATTTCAGCAGAGAATTATCAGTCTACCATCAGACGATCGTCTGTTCTATGTACCAAAATGAATTTATAAAGCTGAGCATGGGAATGCCCGCCTCAGCTAGATCATGAAAAAGTATGAAAAATAATGTATTATATTGCATCTTATTACAGGACACTTCTCAGCAGATTGAATGAACTTCGGATCCTCCTAATAAAGCATTTCACCCGATAAACGACCTCATACTTTAGGGGGCATCTGTTATAGACAATTTTGTGCCTTGCAGCATCAGGCATGAATTGTCAATAATCCAAGGGATCCAAAGTCCCTAAACATGATGTTCCTACCCCTAGAGGAACAAGGTCAGCAAACCAACAGCTCTCAGATCAGTTCTCCACCTGAAAACACTCAAAAACAAGTAATCCTGAAATCAAAGCAGGTGCTCCACTAGGCTTCTGCGCTGAAACTCAACTCCTCCATGGTGTACCTGCATTGCAAAGCAGGTAGAACAAAGGCCACCTGCGCTGAGCGAGATGGGACAAGTGGCACACTGAGTCATTGCTCTGGAATCTTCCAAAAATGACACTTGGATCAGGGATTTCACCTTGTGATGAGTCAGAGGCTCTGTTTCTCCAAGTGGAAGCAAGGTTCTCCAAGTGGACTCAAGAACTGAAGATCAACTGAAGAGAGAAAGGACACAAGGCAGCTACACATCAGTTGCAAGCTGACTCATCCTTTCTCAATTCATCTATATATTGAGCTCTCTCCTATGAGCTCAAGGAGGCTGGAATTTTGTGCAAAGTAATGATATGCTGTTGGTTTCACTATAGAACTATTGGGTGATTGCTTGAAGGAGGTGAAGAGGAGAAATTCTTTCTGCTGGGAGGTGTTGCTAGATTGGGGCCTTCAATGGTTGTAACCTTCTCAGAACTTTACTTCTTCCATTAATAAAAGCTATTGAGGTTCTTCTATATACACTTGTTTCAATGATGTATTGTGATAATTGTATATTTGATTTATGCTAATCCTTGAATCAGTTATGATTGCATGCTTCTTGTAGTTTCCTTCTTTGTTATTTTGCAGGATCTCATTGTAGCTGGGCCAGCAAAAGAGCAAGGAGCTGGGAGCAAGCAGCAAAGAGAAGAGTTTGGATTCGACATTAAGCGCAAGGCAACGGTTAGTGCATTTCTTCATTCTCTCTTGCTTTCATAAAGAAGTAAACCTTAAGTAGTTTTCTTTACAGTTGTTGCTGAGGTACTATCACCCTTAGAGTGGGATAGGGTCATTCGAATCGGATACTTTTCCCTACAACAACAGAGACAGTCGAATTAGTCAGATTGGGAATCCGAATTGAGGAGAATCCAAGCGACCAAGAGAGATAGTGAACAGTGAACCCTGAGAGGAGGACTGAACAGAGAGAATAGTAAAGCCAAGCAGAAGAGACAAAGGGCTAAGCTGACCACAGGCAGCGTCGAGCACCAGAGAGCTTGAAGATTCAAGCCTTCCCATAGAGGAATCTGTCCATACTAAGCATCACATTGGCTCTTTCCGCTATAGACCAAGGGTCACATAGCTGGTAGGAAGAAGAAGAGTATGTGTACTCTGAGTGGCTTGGGGAATCTAAGAACCACCCTGCCAAGCAAAATGCTTCAGGAGAACTCATATTGAGTCCCTGTATTGTAATTTCTCTACTGAAAGACACAATAAAACTAGGCTACCAATGAAGCTGGACCGGAGATGTAGCCCTGGAGAATAGGGTGAACTCCTTATTAAAATTGTTTGTGTCTTTGTGTTATTTACTGTATTTCTCTACTGTCTTTCCATTTATTTTCTGTGTATTAGCAATCTGATCGATCCATTGTTTCAATAACACAGAACACACACACACCAGCACATGAGTCTGTAATACCTTTAGTTTAATAAATCTTTAACTGATGGCACTCATAGGGTGAATATCAAATCAAGCGGTATCATAGCAATAAGGTTGTAAGGTTAGACAAGCTTGTGTTGGTATAGCTGTGAATGCTCACACGATCAAAGCTCAAATTAGGAGAAGGACAGTTGGTGGAAACCAATCCTGAAATTGGGAGAGTCTATCCTCGAAAGACCATGTCAGAAGAAGTTTCTATGGGGCCAGACCCTCAATTCATAGAGAGTTTCCTAGCTATGAAGTCCATGGTTGAGGAAATGTACCGAGACTTTAGAAAGCAAAAGGTGGAAGATGCATCAGGCTCTAAGTAAGAGAAAGAAGATGATGAGTCACACTTCCATGACAGCTCCAAAGGAAAAGGGAAAGAGGAAAACTTTCTCACACCTTCTAATAGCCCTATACATAATAAGAAATCATCTTTGATTAAGTTAGATGTTAAATTTGATTTGACTATATATGATGGAGAGCTAAATGCTTAAAAATTGGATAATTGGATTAGAAAAATTGATGTGTATTGCAGGGTACAGAATATAAACTCAGACAAGAGTAAGATTCAGCTAGCAAGCCTACGCCTAGGAGGCATTTCCTTGGTTTGGTGGGAAGGTAGAACCCAAGCTGATATGCAAAGCCATGGTAAGACCATCTATGTCTGGAGTGACTTCGTTTCTATAATCAGGAAATAGTTCTATCCATTGGCCTACATGCAGCAGGCCATGATGAGTTGGCAAACTCTTTGGCAGTTGAAGGGGAAAAGTGTACAAGGGTATACTCAAGAGTTTAGAAAGAAAGCATTAACGTTGGGTATCTCACTAGACTCACCAAAGACTCTTTTGAAGTAAATTGGTGGTCTACACAGCTACATGAGGCATACCATCCTCATGTTTAATCCCACTAGTATAGATGAGGTGTCTGTACAAGCTACTCATCTAGAGGATAGAGGAAATAATGGCAATCTAGAAGTTGGGGGACCATCCCAACCCACTGTAAGCAAGAGCAAGGAGAAAATAGAACAGAAGTGGAAAGCAAGGAAGGCTAACACTACACAGAAAGCCAAAGCTTCATGCACTCACTATAAAAAGGAGGAGCATGATGATGAGAATTGTTGGATTCTGCATCTAGAGCTGAGACCTAAGAAGTCTGAGGGAAAGAAGAAGAAGACAGTTGCAGCTATTCAAAGAGTTTGGGGTCAGACTCGGGAGATAAAACAACCATAGCAGCCACAGGTATAAAAGGTAAGAATTCTGAAGCATCTACTAGTAATTCTACTCAATCTGTTCTTGATGAAGAAAATGAGAGAAAAGGACATGATCTTTTCCATATTCGAGTTATTTCCAAAAATAAAAAGATTGATACTTTTTTTGATAGTGGCTCTCAAGTAAATTTGATTTCTGAAGCAATTGTAAAGAAATTGGGATTAGCAAATACACCTCACAAGAAACCATACCCATTAGGATGGTTGAATGATAAAGCACAACTATTAGTGACTAGACAGTGCAAACTCAAGTTTTCTTTTGGGTCAGCATTTGTAGATGAGGTTTAGTTAGACATAATTCCTTTGGATATATGTAGAATTGTTTTAGGAAGTACTTACTTGTACGATAGAAAGGCTATTTTCTATAGAGCTGAGAACAAGTATCTACTGGTTAAAGATGGAATCGAATACTTTATGAGAGCTCATAAGCTCAAGAATAATTATACTCTCATAAACTCAGGGTAGATGAAAAGAATGATTAATTCATGCAAAAAATTCTTACTGATGGTTGTAAAGGAAAAGAAACCTGATAAAACCAATGTATTTGAGGGCTGTACTGCTGAACAGCAAGCTTATATAGAAAAGGTTGTTTCAGAGTATGATGTCTTGTTTCAAGAACCTAAAGGTCTGCCACCCAAAAAGGGAATAGTAAATGATATTATTTTGCAGCAAGATGTTCCATTGCCTAACATTGGGATGTACAGGTTGTCTACTTTAGAGAATGCTGAAATCAAGAAGCAGGTGCAGGAGTTGCTAGAGAAGGGCTTCATCGGACTTAGCACATCACCATGTGGGTCACCAATTTTTTTGGTGAGAAAGAAAGATGGCTCGTGGAGAATGTGCATTGATTACTGAGCACTGAATAAGATAACAATCAAGAATCATTATCCCCTTCCTCGCATAGATGATCTCTTAGATCAATTAAAAGAAGTTGTTTATTTCACCAAGCTGGATTTTCATAGTGGATACTATCAGGTCAGAGTTGCAGAGCAAGATGCATGGAAGACTACTTTCAAAACAAAGTAGGGATTGTATGAATGGCTAGTTATGCCTTTTGGCTTAACTAATGCTCCTACTACTTTCATGAGATTAATGAATGATGTACTTGGACCTTTTCTTGATGATTTTGTTATTGTGTATCTGGATGACATTCTGACTTTTAGTAAAATATAGGAAGAACATTTAAAGCATGTTAAGCAAACATTAGATGTTTTGAAAAGAGAAAAACTTTATGTCAAACTCTCAAAATGTGAACTTGGAAAAACATCTCTAAACTACTTGGGTCACATAGTAAGGGGAGGTGAATTGAAAATAGATCCCTCTAAAGTGGCAGTTATTGTAAACTGGCCTAAACCCAGGTCTACTACAGAAGTGAGAAGCTTCTTAGGAGCAGCACAATATTCGAGGAAGTTCATCTCTAACTTCTCCACCATTGCAGCTCCCTTACATGCTTTAGCAGGATTGAATAAGGTGTTTCAGTGGGGAGGCAAACATCAGAAAGCCTTCGACACCTTGAAAGAGAAAATTAGTACAACACCTGTACTAGCACTGTTGGATTTGCAAAGACCATTTGAGATCCAAACTGATGCCAATGACTACATCATGGGAGCAGTGTTGACACAGCATAGCAAACCCATATGCTATCATTCTGAGACTTTTAATCCTGCAGTAGTTAAATATCCTACATATGATAAATAATTGTATGCATTAGTTAAGAGTGTGAAGAAGTGGAAACATTACTTAATGGTAAAAGAGATAGTAATACATACTAATCACCAGCCACTTCAATATCTACACTCCCAAACTAAGCTACAACAATCAAGACATTACAGGTGGATGGGTTTTCCACAACAGTTTCACTCATCAGATATAAAGAGGGCATACATAACAAGGTTGCAGATATGTTATCTAAACCCATTATAAATGCATCTACCATACTTAAGCATAATTCTGTACTACATGAAAGCTACATAAAACAATATGCTTAGGATATGGATTTTAAAGATGTATATGAAACTTTGAGTCAAGGCAAAAGAGTAGAAGAATTGGACTATCATATAAAGGACTGACTCTCATACCATTGTGGGAAACTCTACATTCCACAAACTGAGAGGATAAAGATAATTAGGGAAGCACACACTTCTCTGATATTAGGTCACTTTGGGGTAAGCAAAACAGTTGCACAGCTACAAATATTCTGCTATTGGCCGAAAATGAATGAGACAGTTTCTAGATATGTAAGAGGGTGTACCATGTGTGTTAAAAGCAAGCTCAGCAATAGAAAACTAGGCTTGTACACTCCATTACCAGTCCCTTCTCACCCTTGGGAAAGCATTTCCATGGATTTTGTAGGAGGACTGCCTAAATCTAGGAAAGGTCATGATTATCTATACGTTGTTGTGGATAGGTTCAATAAAATGTGCATTTTGATACCTTGTAGTAAACAGGTCACAGCTGAACAGACTGCAAAATTGTTCTTTGAACATGTATGGGTTCATTTCGGTTTACCCACTTCCATTGTATCCGATCGAGATACCCGATTTGTGGGGAAGTTTTGGTATAGTCTGTGGGAACTGATGGACACCAAGTTAAAGAAAAGCACGACTTTTCATCCACAAACAGATGGCCAGACAGAAGTAGTAAACAGGACTGTGATCCAATTACTGAGAGGATATTGTAGTAAACATCCTAAGCTTTGGGATGAACACTTGTGTTATGTGCAGCATGCTTATAACAGAGCCAAACACTCTTCTATATAGAGATCTCCTTTTGAGACCTGCTTTGGTTTTACACCAAGGTCTCCTTTAGATTTTGTCTTTGGTAAAGATACCATGGTTGATGGGCACAGTGATGTGGATAAGGCAACCAGGTTCATTGAAAAGATCCAAGAGATCCATCAGGAAGTACAGGAACAGCTGGAAAAGAGCCATGCCAAGTATAATGCTAGGCATGATAAGCATCGGATGGAGCATAGTTTTTAAGTTGGAGACCAAGTCTGGCTATATATCAGCAAGGATAGGATGCAAGGTGAAGGTAAAAAGCTAAGTCCTATCAGGTATGGACCATTCAAGATACTTGAGAAGATTGGTGAAAATGCGTTTCGCCTTGATCTACCAGCTTACATGCACATCTACTCAGTCATACATGCAGATTGTTTGAGATTGTTTGAACCTTCAATGATTGAGGACCCTGAAGAGCAAAGTCAATTACCTTCTATTAAAGACCTGCTACCTAAATACCTCAATGAGTTGCAGGAAGACACAATGCTGGACAAGAAGGTGAGGACAACATGCAGGGGAGAAGTTGAGTACCTCAGGATTGGGCTCAAAGTTTCAAAGCCAAGCAGCGCAAAGTGGGTTGAGATTGGACAAGTGAAGAAACAGTATCCTCACTTAGTCAATTCTTAAAAACTAACTTTTGGTGGTCCAAAAGCTTTTTCAGTAGGGAGGCTGTCATCCAATTGGATCCATAGAAATACTATCAAGAACCATGACTGAATCAGGTCGAACAAATCTCTAATGAAGTCCAAAACACTATCAAAAACACCCTGGAACCAGTGGTCATGGCAACCGACGTGGAACAATGAGGACCTCGGTCAAAGCACGCTGACCAACTCCCATGGAGATTGCACAGGAGGCCAAAGTAGCCCCTGAGAGCCTCGGAATGGAAAAAGGGCGAAGTTGTTGATGTACGATTAGCGAACAGGGCCAAAATGGGAATGCCTGAGCACCCGATTGCATGGGGGAACCAGAGGACCGGGGGCAGAAAAAGGTAAAAGCGCTAAAGTACAAATTTGGTACCTGCGCTTTGGAAACCAGCGGTTTTGATTGGGGCACCCTTAAATAGTAAGAGGTTTTAGACAGGAGCGAAGCAATTCCACACACTGATCGATGCGTAGCAGGCAGAGGTGAGAGAAAACTGCCATTGATCACACGCTATCGGTCGAGCAAGTCAACCGCGTGAAACATGTATATGGCGTCGGATCTAGAGGGCCTAGATTGGATGGCTGAGATTGCGCCCGATGGAAAGAAGTGGAATCGACAAGGAATTAAGCCACATTCTAAAGGGATTTGGAATCTGTTGACCACCACAGTGGAGGAAGAATGCATCCACGGCGTAATTGAAGAAACAAAACGACGAAGCATGTTGGAACCAATTAGAGGAGGACAAGTGGCCACTCCTTGAGCATTCATGATGACGACAAACATAGGGAACTCCCATGCATAGCTGCAGAAGGTGAATCGACACACGTGCAAGAGGAACCAAATAGGCATAGGGATCGAATAGCTAAAGCCATGAACAGAGACAGTAGAATCAGTCAGATTGGGAATCCGAATTAAGGAGAATCCAAGCAACCAAGAGAGACAGTGAATAGTGAACCCTGAGAGGAGGACTGATCACAGAGAATAGTAAAGCCAAGCAGAAGAGACAGAGGGTCGAGCTGACCATAGGCAGCGTCGAGCACCAGAGAGCTTAAAAATTCAAGCCTTCCCATAGAGGAATTTGTCCGAACTGAGCATCAAATTTGGCTCTTTCCACTGTAGACCAAGGGTCATAAAGCTGGTAGGAAGAAAAAGATTCTGTGTACTCCGAGTGGCTTGGGGAATCCAAGAACCACCCTGCCAAGAAAAATCTGCTTCAAGAGAACTCATATTGAGTCCCTGTATTGTAATTGATCTGTTGAAAGACATAATAAAACTAGGCCACCACTGAAGCTAGACCGGAGACGTAGCCGTATAGAATAGGGTGAACTCCTTATTAAAATTGTTTGTTTCTTTGTGTTGCTTACTATATTTCTCTGTTGTCTTTCCATTTATTTTCTGTGTATTGGCAATCTGATCGATCCATTGTTTCAATAACACAGAACACACACACACCAGCACATGAGTCTGTAATACCTTTATTTTAATAAATCTTTAACTGATGGCACTCATAGGATGAATATCAGATCAGTTGGCCGACCGATTTTCAGGGTGCGGTGACAGAGCGATGTATTTTTTAAATTTTTTTTGAAATTGTTATGATTTATAATTTTAATTATCATTTATCATTTTCGTTGTTAATTTAAGTTAATATGTTTTCGTCATTTACTTATTTATGTGTTTCTTTTGTGAGGAAAATGGCATCAAAGAAGATTTCTATGAATCTTTCTGGACCAAAGACTCTTAAAGGTGGATCTTCAAAAAACATTGGTGAACGAACTCCACCTGAGCTGATGGCTACAAATCTTTCAAGTGCCTTAAATGATAAGAAGATGATTTCATACTGGAAGAAATCAAAAGAAGTGAAACTTCCATCAAGAATCTGGTATGTGAAAGAAAGAGAAAGCCAAAATGTGAATATATATCTATATATTGATATACCGAATGATAATGGAATTTATGATGTGATGGGAATCATCATAGACATGTGTTCGGTACCAGATAGTGAAGTTGTTTACATACTTACAAAACCGCCCAAGTTACATGAAAGGATTAAATAGTATGACATGAGAGAGGTATCTACAAAGTTGTGCAAACAAATCGTAAATGAGATGAAACAAAATATCGTAAGTATTGTTATTTATATTTGTGTTTTACATTCTTTTAACTGTCTCACTATATTTTTTTAACTTTGTTTTTATTGACATATGATATTTTTTTTGGAAAAATTTTGTTGAAAGTTGTTCAATTAGGTTGGGAGGCATTCATTTCATAGAGCATGAGATTATGAAAGTTGTCAGCAGTTTCTACTCAGTGTTTAAAGAAGATATGGCAAACAAGAAAAATGTAATAATTGACGATGCTACAAAACTACATCCAAGGGATCAGAAAAAAAGGCCTCTAGTGGATAAATCTAGCAAGGCTAGACAAGTTACTTTTGAAGACGATGAAGTTGAAACTGACAGTGAAGAATATGCTGTCATTACTGAAGATGACATTGGAACTGAGAAGCGCCATAAAAGACCAAAAGTAACAATGCCCAAGAATAAATCTATTACATTTAATGATGAGAATGTTATGAAGAAGAAATGTAAAGTTGAAGATTTTGAAGTATTCATTACCAACAGTCAAGAACCTAGTGAAACTTCAAAAGAAAGCAAAGAAATCATTACACCAGGAGCTGATTTAGAGGATGGCATTATCAAAACAAAACAAAATTCCATTCGACAAAATTTGACAAAGAGAAACTTAATTGAGGGTGGTCGTACATTTTAGCTTAATGTCAGACAAATCTATAAGGCAAGTGAAGTACAATGTCAATATCAAGTCAGAAAGCCACATCATCTACATGTTCACAGCTTGAAGACATTGATGAGGTACAATCCATATGCTCATGTGGTTAGTTATGTACTTCTTGTTGATCCAGTTCATGTTCCCAACAAAGAAGCATTTCATAAGTCAAAATATTTTGAATACAATTATTATGTGCTTGTGGGGAACCATTTTGTAGAAGCTCAAAGACAATTGATGGAGGAATGTCCCAATAACCCACGTTTTGAAACAATGAAATGTATCACTTATGCTGGTCTATCAAATACAGAAGCAAAGTTAGTGGCATGGGATCATAATTCAGATAATGAATATAGGATGTCTATGACTTTCATCAAAAGGGTTAGATTTATTCTTAGTGAATTTGAAAAAAAATGTGGTGGGGATAGGATAAATGTTACTGTAGATTTCTGAAAGGAATGTTGTATGGAAATAGGTTATCCAATTGAAGAGAAAATCAATTCAAAAGGTGGAAAAGGAAGCAAATTTAGTGATTTATTCAGAGGTGTTGATAACATTTTCTAGTTGACATTTAGAACTAGAGAGATATGGGAGTTAATTAATGATATTTTTAACATGTGGGAAAACATTGGCATTAAAAACGAGAAGGTAAAAAAGTCTAAACCATTGATATGTAGCAATAGTAAATCAGGTCCTGAAATGAAGCAGCTTCTAGAAGATATGACTATCACACCTTGGAGAGCATTGCAAGGAGTGAAGGATGAAAAATTTGTCAAAGCAATATTATCTCGTGTGAGCTTAGGGGAATTATCATTGGAGGAAATGTCTGAGGAATTTCAAAAGTAAGTTTGTTGAATTATTTTTATTTATTTCTAGATTATAATTTTCTTTTAAATATAACATATTGTTCTTGGTAGTATTTGTTACACATATCATTATATTAACTTTTTTTACTTTATCTATGTAGTCACAAAGTTTACATGAAAATTCAAGAACAAATGGTCAAATTATTGAATGAAGATAGTTGGGATGATGTTGTAGGAAACTATCCATATTCAAGTTCTACATCAACATTAAAAGTTTTTGATCTTGCATTTAAAAATGTATGTTGATTTATACATTCATTTTTATTCATCTGTGTACTATTTTTAATTTATAACATACAAATATATTTGTTTATTTTATAAAAGATGAAGAAGGATGATAATGGAGCACCGGATAGTTTCAGAACCTTTATTGAAAAAATAAAGATCGAAAGATTGAAGAAGAAACATATTAAGAATGTTGAACTTGATCCAACTCTTACTCATTTCATTTGAAATGGGCTAGACACTATTCAATATCAAGTAATACAAGGCGACTGTGAAGACATTGCTAAACTCATACCTAAAAGGGATTATGCCCTAGTTATTGCAGATATTCCCCATGGTTTCAATATTCCAAATATTGACTATGATAGTGACCCTTATACTTATCAAGCTCTTAGTAAAGTGGTTGCGGGATTTCTAGAAGTCACGTCATCACCATTATAAAGATTTGTGACATTTCATTCAGACACACAATTGGCAATGTTATTGTCAAGCTTCAAGGGGAAAAAAATTCAAGGATGTAGCTTACATGGTAAGACGTTTAAAATGTGTATTTGATTAATGTTGAAAAATTCATTTATGTACAAGTTAATTGAACTTTTACTATTTCATTTTACAAGCGAAAGTCAAATCTTCTTAACCGTGAAGATCAACTATTTATAAATGATTGTGAGTTCATTCATATTGATAGTTGGGCAAAAGATGATAGTTATATGTCTATGATTTTTAATCGGGTAGATGGAAAGAGTCATAGCTAAATACTGACTTATGATGTTGTTGTGAGAAAACTAACATATGAAGACAAAGAATCAAAAGGAGAGATAGTTAACATTTATCAAAAACCACAGTTATTGATTAACTATCTTAGACATATGTTCAAATGAAGGAGATTGGGTTCTGGATTTATTTTCTAGCTGAGGTAAGTTTTATTATATGGAATTGAATTTCAATATGTTATTTCTTAATTAATATGTCATTGTACTAATTTACTTCATTATTTCTTTTGTGCTTGGTAACTAGGTACAACACTAGGATGTTGCCTTCAAAAAGGAAGAAATTTCATTGCAATTGAAAAAGATCCAATACAGTTCAATTTCATTCAGAAAAGAGTTAATGCTTTTCAATTTCTTCCAGATGCAATGCAAAAAATTGGGTTGAAGAAAGGGGACTTAGTGAATCACATGTGGAAAAAAAGGCAAAGGAACCCCAACCACCATTTCACGGAATGATTGGAAAGGCATACATTGGGAGATTCGCAGACATCAAAGATCCATTAGAAGAGGAAAAAGAGCAAAATGAAGTAAAAAATGTTGTGGAAGAAGACAATGATGAAACTCTAGAGGACGAAGAGTTTGGATTACGTGACATTGTTGATTAAATTTAAGTTATGCTTGGAAATCAAGCTCATTTTTTGTAACTATTAATTAGTTATACTTGTAATGTTTTGACTTTGACATTTTATGAGAAGAATATACACTCAATTAAGGTTGTTATGCGTTTAATATTTGTATTATGTGATTTTCGCATTAATTTTTAAGTTAATCATTATTTTTTGAAAAAAAAGTGATTATAATTATTTTTTTGACATGAAATTCATAAAAAACACTATTATTTAACCATTTTTAGTTAATCCTATAAAAATTGTGATTTTGACATATCATTTCTAGCAAAAAATTATCAAAATGTGTAGTTTTTTAGTTATAATTATGTTAAAAATGGTCATTTTATGTCAATTGTTAAAAAATATTTTTTTTTAGAGACAATTATTTCATGTGGATTGAAAAATTAATTAAAGATGTATAATAAGTAGAATATCAAAAATTCAAAATATCGACCTTCTTCTTTAAATATCCAAAACAATAAAAACCTCACTACAAAATAATAATAATAATAGTAATAAAAAAAAAAAATATGAAGAAGAAGACCACTTCAAAAATTATTAAATTTACAAAATAATTATTTACATTTCATACATTAGAAAATTAAAAGTTAAAAAATAATAAATAATAAATAAAATAAAAATAAAAATAAAAAATAAACCTTTTAAAAAAAGGGCATGGTGTAGAATTACCACTTTTTTAAATCAGCATCAAAATCACTACCATTCTAAAACGTAATGTACATAAAAAAATTATAGTGCCAAAAACTATGGTCTAAGAAAAACATGGGTGTTCTGCATCACCCCTTTTCAAACTCGGGTCACTTTTTTGCTATCTCTACAAAACAGGTAATAGTATCAGTTCCAGTTTCAAAGTTTGCATTGTTTAAACCACAATACTACATACTAGGCATAATAACATATTCATAACCAACATAATATCAACAGAAATACCAAGGAAACAACAGCCATAATACATATTCATAACCAACATAGTAACAACAGAAATACCAAGGAAACAACAGTCATGTAATTCACATATAAACCAGTATAATACTCATGAAATAACAAGGAGAAATAACCTCATATTAGTGATGCAAAAGCCAATCCAGTATGGGATTACCACATTCCACCCAATGGTAGATATGGTTGAGCCAATCAGCCATTCACCTCGATTCCATATTCCAAGCATGAATGTGGGATCTCATAAAACACATCAATCAAAACCATCGAGGGCTTCCAGAGGCCAAACCAGCTCAACCCATCAAACAAAGATTCCACCTCATGGTCAGACATCACAAAACCATTGTCAAATTGGTATCTAACCAAGCCTTCTTGGGCTCCAGAGTGTTTGTTCCAACCTAGCTTACAGGACTAGTATCTCAACCTATGGCTGCTACTGGGCTCCACAACATTTGTCCAACCAAGTCTATAGGACTAGTAATTCAACCCAACACTTTTCTAGGCTTTCGGAGTTTTTGTCCAACTAGGGCTTCTAGGACTAGTAAGCCAACCCACCAATGGCTTTTAGAGCATTTTTCCAACCAAGGCTTCTAAGACTAGTAACTTAACCGAAGTTGTTATAGGGCTACGAGAGCGTTTGTCCACCCAAGGCTCTAGGACTAATAACTCCTAGAGCCTTATTGCTCAATTTTATTTCTCTTTTGATGATAACTTTTTCTCTAGAAAGTGCATTGGACTATCGTGGTCTATCCTAACATTAAATTACCTCCTTATGAGATATTATCTACATTTTTTATTACATGTAAAATTTCTTCCATTTTCTTTCATATGTAGATTTCATCAAGTATTTTCCTTGAATTTTTCACTTTCAAAAGAAAAGCTTACCTCTTCTTTTGTTAATACTACTACAATTTCTTCTCTTGATGCATCACATTATATTATGAATGTTTTACCAAAATCATGTGTTTCCAAAATTGTTGTAGAAGGCAGAATCCTTTAAGACAGAGAAAACCAAAGTAGCCTCACAATCATACAAATGATTTTTCATCAAGACAGGTATGAGTGGGTCCACAATGCACGCATAATATTTTTTTAAATTCAATAATATCCCGTGAGTCAAAAAAATCCTCTAAATCTCTTTATGTTAGCAATAAAGACCATTTTGCAATAACTTGGATCTTTTAAGGGTCTACCTTAACTCCTTCCTTTGAAACAATATGACCCAAATACTCTACTATTGATTGTTCTTAAGAATTTGTAGAGATTTGTCCACATGCTTAATATTTCTTCCCTTTAAGAAAACCAACATAAAATTTCTAAGAAAGGGTTGCAAAAAGTTTTTCACAGGGATTTGAAAGATAGAAGGATCATATAGTCAAGCCAAATGGCATGACCAAGAACTCATTGCACATCACGTGTTCTAAAAACAATCTTTAGAATGTCTTCATTTCTTAATTTGATTTTGTGGTATCCAAATTCAAGATCAAGCTTTGCATAATAATCCACTTCGTAAAGCTCATTTAATAGCTCAATAATGATGAAAGATATTGAAACCAATGTCTCTTGACTCATTCAAGCTTACTGTGGAAACTACGACCATTGAGTTAGTTGTGAGATTTTTCTCTGACCTCCAAAGGTGCAAGACTCATTTGAGGAACTAGATACTAGAATCCTAGTTTTTGTAGATTGTTTCATCACAAATGTTCCATTAACTACATCATTCATACCAAATTGCAATGTTTGACTTGAGGATAAGCCAAATATTCGGGGATATTGGCACAAGGGGAATATTGAAGTTTTGAAAGTCTTAACAAGTCAAAATAGATGCGTAAAGGAAAGGGATGTTGCACTAAGTGAAGGAAATACACTCCACAAAGACGTATTGCATAGGACTCTACACAATTGAGTAAGATATACACTGCAGGCATATGATGTAGCATGAATACCTGTAATGAATTGTAAATCAATTGTATTGATCTTGTAACCAACTTATAGGTAGGTTAGTGTGATCCCACATAAAGCACACTTATAAAATGATGTAATAAGAGAGAGATATAAGAGGCATATCATTTTGCAAGAGACCATTTTCTCATTGTAGAGTTCTTTCAACGTTGCAAAGCTCTATAATTATTCTAATAGAGGTTAGACTTGTTAGCTATTTTTAATATATAGATCTCATTTTTGAGAGGAATTAATGAGAGATATATTTATTTTAAAATTTTATAAGTCCTTTTTGTCCTATTGAATGTATTTTTAAGCTTATTAGTCTAATCTTTTAAGGATTTTTAAATAATGTTGATATGAATGTTTAAATGTAATTGTAATTGTGCATGTTTACTTTTGATTGAAAGGTACTCGTTGTTGGCCTAGTTTTTCTATCCAATATGTGGGTGGGTTGGCCCACCAAATATAATGTTATATAAATAAATAAAGAAGAGATATTTATTGACCAATCCTCCATCTAATAAAGAGGAGATATTTATTGATGATTCCTCCATCATTGAGTAAGGAAAAAGAATTGGGTACTGTAAAGTACCTCCTTGAAGTCAAGTATCTTCACTAGGATTTAAAATTGACACCTGTTTACCCTTTTATTATTTTTAGTCGTAAAATATAGCTTTTTTGTAAAATAAACACATCATTGTTGACTAGCTAGTTATTTCGAAAAATGTCAAAATGACGGGTATATAAAAAAAATAGTTTATATATCTATATATATATATATATATATATATATATATATATATATATATATATATATATATATATATATAGAGAGAGAGATAGATATATAAGGGTAGTACAATTAGGACAACGAGCTAGACGAGCTATCCAGTGGAATCCTTACAAAGTCATGAATAAATACAACAAATGCCTAAGACTTTGGTTGGCCATATAGCTACAATTATGCATAAAACTAAAATCTAAATCCCAATACCCATAACAAGATGGCATCACACATAAATGCATGAACGAATTTTAGTCACAACCAACCATTGCCTATTCACGATGCCAAAAAAATGTACGTCAATAGGTCCTCACAAGTCCCAAGATGGATTCAACAATAATTTCTTCACCTTTCCTTTCTGCTTTAAATGAATCATAGTAGTATTTGCTACATATCTGGAATTTTAATATCAATGACCTATCTTCACACACAAGAAATCCTCGAATGTATTTGCAAGTGGTCAAGGATTTCTTTGGCGCAAGCTAAGTTAGCTTAAAAGTATTCTCCAGGAAATTAGAAAGCCACCTAGAAATGTAATTATGCCAACATTGATAGATGAAGCTAACGCTTTTTCCTCATTTGTATGGGACTATGGCTTCTGCATGCGCGAGAGGGCACCACAGTAAAGATCATTGCTAGGAAGAGGAAACTTCATTTTGTTGTTTATCTCCAGATTCACAACCATTACATATGTTTCCTAAACCAAATACAGGTATCTAAATTTTTGGCTTGGATATTCCACATGCCAACGTTATCTATAGATACTAGAATTGTTGTCCAGACATTGGGGAAAACTTGTGTTGTGGAACGAGAAACTCCATCCACTTTGTTGTAAGTTCCTTTGCTATCTTCGATCCAATCTCCATATTCCACCCTGAAAACAAAAAAGGCATAGCCATCCATGTGATAACTTCACACAGCTGTATCATTATTTTGTAGACTGATTTCCATGAATCCTCTATAGTTTCCATTAATTATCAACATGTCAACATTTGGTGTCCTATTCAATTGTTTCTCTACGAAACCATGTTTGAAGACTCGAGATAGATTAAAACAATCAACAAGCTTGAGTGGAGTTGCAAGAGCTTGGTAAGAAATCCCATTCAAAGTGCAACACCGTATCCCATTGATTAATTATGGTGGCTTGTTTTTCAACACAAAGACCCGAGTGACATTAATATGTCCATATTTGAATAACCCTCGTGGATTAGACCTAGCAGCCCTAATAGATACATATCTCTTGATAGATGTCTCTTAGTTCATAGAGAATTAGTTGCCATAATAATTATCCAGACCATATGGAAGAGGCCCTTTTGTCCTACCTTTAGAATTGGAATAATGCAAGATCATCGCACCCATGAAATTGGACCAAATAGTTTTATTAACAAAGCGAGCACTTGCCACCATCTAATAATCAATTCTTGAATTTTGGTCCATCGTCACCAGGAATGAGTAAGACTGACCAACATGAATATCCAAGTTCGTGTAATTTTGTTGTGATGTATAGGACCCTTCTATATCTGCAAGCAACAAATTATGATTCTGGATTCCAAATTTCAAAGAAGTTGAAATCCTAGTATTGGGTACCCTCAGGCGATAGCTTTTCTCAGGCTGAACATTGAATGTCTTGTACTCAATACCAATAGGGATTGAATTATTGTAATGGTAGAGCCCTTTCCCATTAAAAGCACTCCATCATACATTCCAAGATCCTTGCTACCATCAAGGGATGTTTGCATATCTTTATGACTCCTTGTATACCAGTCACCAAAAAATATTGTGAAATCTCCATGAGGAGTTCCAAATGGCACTGGGCGATTGTTCACAATAACTCCTCCAAACCCTCATGCTTCTCTATGAAAGTGAAGGTAAGGGAAGTAAAAGAAGCTACCAATTTGATATTTGGCCTAAAAATTATAGGTTTAGTTCCATCCTACCAGAATAGGACAACTGGTTCCAAATACAACAGCTTCCCAAGAATTTATATGATTTTGCAAACTATTCCAGGTGATCAGAGGTGGCTCATCCAAATTTTTCAAAACATTCACTACCTCATTTCAATTGGTTATCAAGTTGACCAAGGGTCCAAGATACTGCCCATTAATCCCAATCACCTGTTGCTTCACACCTAGAGGGGCAGCTTCAATGTAAGAAACATTCGATTCATAAAAAAACGTTAGGTCTCCATAGTAGGCCTCTCTGAAGAAAACCCAAACAAACACAAGGAACAAAAATATTTTGTGCTCCCCCATGGCAATTATTTTCTTCTTCGAACAAGCTTTCTTCTACAAAAATGTAAGCTTTGACATATGTTAAAAACCCTTCAGAACCCCAAACTTACATATTATGAAATGGGTGTCAAGAAAACAACACAACTTTTTTGGAAATCTCTTCCGGGTATTCAAGACCACTTTGCATGCATTTTATGAGCTATTTACGTGGAGAATGAACATGTTGACAAAACATGATAGCTATTGGTCACCTGTAGCAGTCGAGGTTCTTCGGAGTTGGTCAACAACGACTAGTGGTTGTCATTGCGAAAAGACAAATACACAACTTCCCACCCCGCACAACACTACAAAGAGACGAGATGGAGATTCCACATGTCAAAATGAGATAAGTGCAAGGAGGATGAAAACTATGCTTGCTGATTCGCTGCAATGAACAGTGTCTAGAAATAAAAAGCTCACATAGAGAACACCTTCAACGTAATTAAAATAGAGATAAGGGCTAGTTTCATTACTTGAACTATTCAAGAAACATGTGATAGAATGTTATAAGAAAGACATTGAGTGTATTCTAACAAATTATTAAAAGTTTTGGTTTAAATTCATTATAGGTTTTTCTTCAAATTTTGTGGTTGAGTTGCAAAAGATGAATATTTTAAGGATATTGAATTTATTTTTGTATTTAAAGGAATGTTGAAAGCTCAAGAAGATAAGAACAGAGAACATGGGGAAAAATTGAAGTGTCGGTCATGGAAAAATCCATATCATGATGAGAATGCTCATGATTATCTTTGGTTCTATGGTCGCAAAGCTCATCTATATTGTTGTTTCATTCAAAGACAATAATGTATAGGTTATTGGTGCCACTTTCTATTGTACTTTTGGGCACATTACTCTCAATTTTTTTGATGAATCTCTCTTTTCTATGTTTCAAGCAACACAAAAACTGAACCATCTTGTTATTATCACAACATTTTGTCATATTTTCTTTTGATGTGGATAAATATCAAATTTAGTATTGAATTTTCTAATCACAATTTTTTTAAATTCTCCCATAGAGGCCCATACCTCTATAGTGGCTAGATGGAGACCCCTCTTAATTAGCAAATAAGGTTATTGTAAGGTGGGTCATTTATGCACCTTAAACACCTATAAGATCTATGCATTATTTTCAATTTCATGGCAAGTGGAAAATTACATTCATTCATGGTGAAAATTACATTCTTTATATTCCATGAATAGCACTCAATAGACCATCCAAAGATAATTGTGCCATGATTTAGCGAAGTTTGAGAGTTTCCTCTGACTTTGGAGTGGTCCTTCATGTAACATCATATTGAAGAAGCCACCTCACCTTCTCTCTCCGCTTGCATTAATAATAGTTAGCAACAGTTCAAGAAAATTAGAAGCATATAAGGACATGGATTATATATTGGACTATAAGAGATTAGTTACCTTGCCTTGTAATTTTTGGTATCATTCACCAAACATCTTGTCAAGCTCACTAAACATGCAATTTTGGAACAACAATCAATTTGGGAAAGTATGTTGTTTTCTTTTTGCTGAAAATATTAAATAAATTACAAAACCAAAATTGAAGGAATAGAAAATCTAAAAACTCGTGATACAGAAACACTATAAAATACTTCATTCCCATCTTGGGTACATGAAAGAATCGATGTTGATAATACTTAAAAAAAAAAAAAAAAAACCTCATAATGGCATACTCATATCAATACTTATTACAATGAAGAATCTGATGTTTTGGAGTAATAATGACATTAACTACAATTTAACAATTGGAAATAAAATGATAAAACCAAAAGAAAAATCTACATCCAAACAATTAGGGATGTTGTTTAGATTCTAAAATTGTAAGACCATGGTTGTTGGATGTAACTGCCTCAACTAGTTATATAGTATACGTGTTGGATTTATTTGTTTAGGGGAAGCTTCTTTTGTTTGTCATGTTGTTTTAAATATATGAATCAAATAATGATTATATTTTATATCCTTAAAGAAATTATATAAAATTATTGACACGTAATCCTAAGGGATTGGGAATTTCATATAAATATTGTAAATAGGAAAATAAGGAAGCATTGGGAGATGAAGAGACAATAGAAGACGAATCCCAATGTTATCCCTCTCATTGTATATATTATTGATTTCTCTTAATGAAATGTATATTCATGGAGTTACCCAATTCGTGGCTTAACATGGTATCAAAGCCAACTCCTCATTTTTTTATTCCATTTATATCCATGTAACTTTTATTTTCTCTATTATATTTTGTCCCTCTGTTCTTTGTCATATTCCCTGCAAGATTCTATGCATTCAAGTCACTTGGAGATGCATTGAACATCCACCGTGAGTGTTGGTTTTGGGTTCTATTATGCATTAAAGACCACCTATAACACAATCTTTTCTCTCTCTCAATGAGTTGAGTCACTCCCTTTTATTTCTTAGCTAAGAGACCACTATAGGAATGAACTTCCTTTGGAATAAAGGAATCAAATATTTCATCTCTGCCGAAAATCGTGGTATGTATGTGTTGGAGATTACATTTTGTGTTTGAGCAAGTTCTTTTTGCAGGCTAAAAACCATGAATGTAATGTTGACCGTTGAAGATAGTATGCCTTGTTTTAAAGTTTTTGAATTCCCATATTTAAGTTATGCGCTGCACATTGGTTGTTTATATTGTGTAAATATAATGGTATGTTGGAGGATGGTATTTGGCTCATATATAAGAAGAATGTGCGTTGAAATTCTTTGAAGATTGTGTGTTGCATGACTATGCATACATATATTTGTTTTGTGCATTGTTTTTTGTGTTGAAGCCATTATACGCGTTGGTTAATAGTGTTGAATGACATATTAAATTCCTTGTGACATTCTGTTGAATGCTGGATAAGTGCGTTGAGTTTTTTTGAAAGGTTGTAATATATAATATATGATGGGTATATATAAATCATATATTAAGGTGCGTTGATTTGGATAAAATACATATAGATTATATATATTTGATGTATTTTAATTCATATATATTTTATGAATGGATGATTGCCTAAGTTGTATGGTTTATATATAAAAGTAATATCAATTTTATTGTAGAGACATTTCATATTTTTATGACTATTAAGGGTGCAATTCAGAATTATATGATGCATTCACTCATCTCCACAGTGGGAGTAGCTCTCAGTAGAAAAGAGAAGTCCCATGAGTGTTGTAGAAAGAGAAAACACACACTGATTTTCAATGAGTTCTGGAAAGGAGTTTGTGAAGGAGGAGGAAATCCTCCTAAGAAGCCCATGTCTGACAAGGAGCTTTCCATATGGGAGAACAAGAAAGAAAAGGCCTATGCGTTGATTGTAACATCAATCAATGAAGAGGTGAGTCATCATAGTATGCCATTTACATATGTTTTTGGTGCTTTAAAGAATCTAGAAGTACAATTAATGATCAAACTGTTTAATTTAGAATTGAAGGATGATGATCCTCTTTCCTTAGCCTCTGAAATAACAGCCATTATGCATGACATAGAAGCCACTAGTGTCAAAATGAATTTTCCTCCCACATGTTTTGTCAAGGCATTGTATCCCACTTATTCCCATTATCTTCAGTCATTACAAGCTAGTGGAAACCTTTCAAAGATTTCTTTTAACTCTCTTGGTGTCAAAATGGATGTTCCTCTCATAGATTTTTTTCAAGGTTTTGTATTACAGTTATTCTTGTTATCTTGAGTCATTACAAGCTAGTGGAAAATTTTCAAAGATTTGTTTCAACTCTCTTGGTGTCAAAATAGATGTTCCTCTCACAACTTTTGTCAAGGCATGGTATCCCACTTATTTCCATTAATTCATTACAAGCTAGTGGAAAAATTTCAAATATTTATTTTGACTTTCAAATTCTTTTGGGAAGAAGAATACAGCTACTCAGGGTCCTAGAGAATTTTTTTTCCTTGCACAAAAATATAAGAATTGAGCACAAGATTCTTCTAGAGGAAGAGGTGGCCGAAGAGGACAAGGAAGGAAGAATAATAAAGGAAGAGGGCATACATTTCCAAGGGGAATGTCTTGATATTCATTGCATACAATGTAATAGATATGGACATGGTGCTTCTAGATGTAAGCTCTCATAGGACATGATTAGACATGAAATACATGAAGAGAAAGGAAAATCATCAGATAAAGGGAAAGGTAAAGCACTTGAGTCCACTCATTATGTTATGTCACATTAAAACATTGGAGTAATTGAAGACTTATTTAATGCTTCGCTTGCTTCATGGAAATATGTTTGGTTGCAGGATTCAACAATAGCTTGCCACATAACATTTAGAAGAGATTTCTTTGAAGAATTCGATGACAATGTTGATGGAGTAGTCTACTTTGTAGATAAGTAAAAAATAAATCCATCAGGGCTTAGCACCATCAAACCCAAATTGTTTGGTCTTGCAGACTTTCCTCTACATGATCTTCACGACCTATCGAAGTTGAGCAGAAACTTGTTTTCCTTGTTTCACATCCACTAGTAAGAACACTCAATTTACATTTTTTGATGAAAAGGTTGAGCTCAGAAAAGCATAAGACAACTCACCAGTGAGGAATGGGATAAACGAAGAAATGGCTCTAAATCTACAAGGAACCTTTGCTCGTGTAAAGAAATTTTCATACCGTTTCACTATGATGAAGGTACACTTTGATAAAGTCTTTTAAGTCATGCTAGATTTGGACATTTGAACTATGACAACCTTCATTTTTTGAAGCAAAATGGTGTTACTAGATCTCCAACTATTCTAAGGAAACTTAAGCAATCTTATGCTTGTATATTAGGAAAGCACAACAAACAGTTTTTTCATGATTCTCATTTCATAGCACATAAAAAGATTGAACTCATTCATTTTGATTTGTGCAGCATAATTAATTTTCCTTCTTCAACTAGTAATAAATACATGATGACATTTATTGATGACTACATAAGAATGTGTTGGGTATATCTATTGAAGAAATCTGGAGCTTCTAAAACATTCAATAATTTCCATGCATGGATTGAAAATGATATACAATCTCATATTGGATCTATCTGTACTGATAATGGAAAATAATATACTTCAAATGGATTTGAAAAATATCTTCACCAACATGGGATCAAACATCAAACAAAAGTTCCCTATAATCCTCAATAAAATGGTGTAGCTGAAAGAATGAACATGACAATCTTAAATATGGTACGGTCAATGATGTCTTCTAATAATGTTAAGATGATATTTTGGAATGATGTATTTTTAAGTGTTGTGTATATAAATAATAGGTGTCAGTCTCATGATCTCAAAAAAAAGGCTCCCTATGAAATGTGGTATGGCCACATTTCTTTGGTGAGGCATCTTAGGTTTTTTGGTTCCACCTATCATGCCTGCATAACTAAGGAAAAATGAAACAAACTCAGTGTAATGAGATGAAAATGTATCTTCTTAGGGTACTCAGACACCTCCAAAGCATACTGTCTCTATGATGAAGTAAATAATAAGTTTATAATATGCAGAGATGTGGTCTTTCTTGAATATTCCAAGATTGAAAATGATGTCAAGAGTCAACTTGATCGCTTAGATATTGGTGCATGTAAAGCATTTTCAAGAATTATATATTGAATGGGGGACCTCTATACTATATCAATCTATGAAGTCTCATTTTGAAGCACTCTCTCCCCCTCATGAAGCTGTAGCCACTAATTAAGAAGACACTTTGAGTGATGTGATTGAGATATTTGGTAGGTTAATCTTTATTCATCCCCATATCAGTCAATTGAGAAACCTACACCATCTCAGAAAGGTCCTCCTGTCAGGCCACAAGGGTAACTCCAAAAATCAAATTGTATTTTTCATTAAGAGAAAATATGGATATATACAAGGAGAAGGAGACTATTGGGTTTCATATCCATATGTCTCTTCATCTTCCAATTTCTTTTATTTCTTCTATTTACAATATGTACATGGATTTTCCTAATCCCAAAGATTAGGTGTCAACACCCTCCCCCCCTTAATCTGAAGGGATGCTTATGAGTCGAAGAATTATTCTGATTCTTCCAAATTTTTCCTTTCCAAGCACTTTGGTGAAAATTTTTGTTATATGCTCATTTGTGGTACAATGTCACAGGTGGATTGTCTTAGCCTCAGCATGATGTTGGATCAGATGATACTTTGTATTGATGTGTGTGTTTCAATCATGGGACTTTGTGTTCTTGGCCAACTTTATTGCATAAGTTTTCTCAATCAAAAGAGGAGTTGAATGCACTTGTTTATCCTATAAATCTTCCAAAATTTTCTGAAGCCACACAATTTCGTTTGTTGCTTGTGTTGCTACCACATATTCTACCTCAGTTGTGGGATCTATTAGAACTGATTATTTGTGTGACCTCCAGGAGACATCTCATGACCAAAGACTCATAACATAACCTGAAGTAGATACTATAGCTTATTTTTCTCTGTCAAAATCTGAATCAGAGTATCCAATCAAGTTAAAGTAACCAACTTGTGTATACTTGAGTCCAAAGTCTTAAGTTCCCTTCAAGTAATTTAGAAGTATTTAGTAGTCAGAGCCAACCAGAACCACGGCAATAGAGAAAATATATATATATATATATATATATATATATATATATATATATATATATATCAGAAGGTAGGCATTAAAGATAAAGCCCTAAAGAACCATTATAGTCGATATTGTGACAAGCTTCCAAAGGAAACATGCCTTATCTCTCATAGAAGGTGTTACCTCTGCAACTTTGTTTTTCAACACTCTGCACTTATAACATGACCAAAACTTGTGACAAAGCCCGTTTTAAGTTTTTTCACTTGTATGTGTCAGTCTAGGGTTATATAACCCCTATTATCCCCAAGTGTGCACAAAGGGAAATCCCCAAGAGACAGACTCCAAGATTTCTATGTGAAACACTAACCTTAGCTCTATAAAGTATTGGCCCCGATCTCCTTTTTCCTAGACATGCTGGCTTGGGATTACGACATCCTAGGTTGTTCCAATGCACGCATAAGAGATGCACCTGGAAGACAAACTCTGAGATTTCTCTGTTAGTTGTTGGCCCTAACTCTGTCAATTGATGATCCTAGATCATGTTAAAATTTGTTCATGTCTTGACCTCTAGGAAGAGTCAGCGTAGAGTGACCTGTACTCCATGAAATCTCAACCTCCTCTTAATTAGTTAGGCTCACATGTCAACTCAATCCTAGTCAGCTCGACTTATATCTAAAACAACCATATGTGTTTTCCTTTGCATGCTTCAATTGTTTTTGTAATGGAAGGTGAGGAGGTTATGAGGTGGTTAGGAGTTGGCTTGGTGGTAGAGTTGAGTTAATAAAGGCTTAAAGCCTTGAATGCATTATTATTCAGCGAATAAGAGTAGGTGTTCTCTCTAAGTCTCCAAACAAAGAAAATGATAGAGGTGTCAATGTATCAATTAATACTTTGACTTCAATTAGAATAAGTTTCAAAATTTAGTTTCATGTCTATTGCTATTTTTTAATGAAATGGTTTTCTAAGAAAAATTGATATATTTTGTTTTTATTTATTATAAATAAAATAAATAAAAATATTTTCATGTCTTATTGGGGTAAATTAAAGGTAAGTGATTAAAGTAAACTATTTCCATTATAAACATTATCATAGTTAATCAGGTACATTATGTATAGGTGTTTATTTTTATTTAATGTGTCAATGCTTTATGGTTTATATGAAGAATTATCAATATTATCAATTGTTTTTAATTTTCATACGTATGATTTGTTATGTTGAATTGTAAAGGTTGATACTTGCATACTGGTATGTATAAGTTGTTGAAGTGTATATATGCAATAATGATGTATGCACCTCATATATACTCGAGTATAAAACCACAAAAATAATTTGATGTGTTAAATATTTTCATAAATAAATAGTATTTCCCAATCATATTGAACCAAAAATTTGGGTTCCTTATATGGAGACATTGTTTGAAAGAAGTTGAAGGCTAAGAAAGGAGGGAAATTACCACTTCAATAAATATGATGATTTCAATAGATAAAACTATAGAATTCAATGAAGGATGGGATATTATTGAAAATGGAATCCTAAAGTTGATATGTATTTTGAAAGAAAATTTAAAAGACAAGTTTCTTGTAACATAGTATATGAACATTTATACAACTGTCTACAAAATGTGCACCCAAAGGCCTCCTTATATGTATGCACAACAACTCTATGACAAGTACAAGATTTCTTTGGAAGAATATGTGGTTGTCACAATATTACCAACTTTAGGTAAAGTACATGATGAGGTCATGTTGAAAGAGCTTGAGAAATGTTGGGATATCGCAAGGTGATGGTGAGACTCACCTCAAATATGCTCTCTTATTTAGATATTTACTTCATGGGGGAAAGTTCCCTCATTTCGCTAGTAAAATATGGAGTGATTTGTTTTTGAGAGTTTTTCTACCATTGCATCAATATTAAAAATCTCCTTGCAATCTCTCATTTCAATCTCCTTTCAATATTATCAAGAATTCTCTCCTGCAACCTTTGTTTCACTTATTCATGGATCTCTTGCATGGCTATAACAAAATATTCACTTGTTGCACTCCTTTTCCCTACACTTCCCAAGTTTATGAGTTCCTGCACTCATCTTGGACGCATTCCATGCATAATCCGATAAGGACTTTGATCAATACTTATATTTGGAGAATCATTATACAAAAATTCAGCCCGGGAAAGTAGTTGATCCCACTACTTTGGATGATCTCCAACCAAGATTCTCAAGATATTCCCCAAATTTATATTAACTACTTCGGTCTACCCAGATTGATAAGTTCAAATAAATTTCAAATCAATTCCAAGATTCTCCATAAATATCTCCATTAATGTCCAAAAATATGGTATCTTTATCTGAAACATTGTTCTTATGTACTCCATGTAATTTCATTACTTCTCTAAAGGACAAATTAGCAATATGGGTGGCATCACTAGTTTTAAGACAAGGAATGAAATGAGCCATTTTTGTAAATATATCCACTACAACAAAGATTGCATGATTAATCTTTTGAGTTTTTGGCAAATCCAATACAAAATCCATCCTTTCCGAATCCCAGGGTCTCTCTGGAATTGGTAATGGTGTATACAATCTTGTATTCTTGCTCCTTCCTTTTGCAAGTTAGAAAATTCTACAACTACTTACAAACGTTTTCACATCAATCCTCATCTTCAACCAACAGTTAAAGTGATGCAACTTCTCATAAGTCTTTCCATGTCCAAAGTGTCTTGCAAGACCTTCACTATGCTTTTCTTTGATTAACTTATCCCTCATAGAACATTTTGAAACATAAAGTTGATTGTTTTTAAACAATTATAATTTTTGAAGCATGTAATCAAGACACATACTTCTACCTTGGATTGTTGGGTTTTTAAAAGCCTTGTAAGCCTCCTTAAAATCTACATCTTCCTCATACAACTTCTTCATGAAGTCAAACCCCATGATTTGTACCTGGATTTCCCACATAATCAAATACCTCCTGCTCAACGCATCAACAATTTTATTACCTTGGCCACTAATATGCTTCAAAATGAAAGTGGAATTATGGATATATTCAATCCACTTGACATTATTTTGAATCAATTTAGGTTACTGCATAATGTGTTGTAGGGCATGATTGTTTGTATAGAAAAAAAATTATTTAGGCATTAAATTAATGCCTCCATTTTTTTAAATATTGTACCACAACATAAAATTCATCGTAATAAGTATACTTCCTCCTTGCTTCATTCAACTTCTCGCTGAAATATGCTTTGGGCTTATCCTCCTGAGTTAACACAACCAAATTTAGCTTCACACCTCACTTGGAAAGGCTTATTGAAATATGGTAAAATCAACACAGGTTGTTCTATGATCTTCTTCTTTAATAGTTGGAAGTCCTTTTTTGCTTCAACATTCCTCTGGAATGGTTATTTATCTTTCTTTATAGTCTCCATAATTGGAGCACTAATCCTACTAAAATATATGATGAAATTCCTATAAAACTAGACAAACCATGAAAACTTCCTACTTCAAATACAATTTTAGGAGAGGTTCAATCAACAATAGCTCTTACCTTATCAGGATCCATTTTCAAACCATCCTTGGATATGACAAAGCACAAACATACAAGCTATGTCTTTAGGAATGAACATTTTTTCAAATTGATAAGCAGTTTCTCTTTCTACAACTTCTCTAACACATACGTGAAATGTCTCAAGTTCTCTTCTTTGGACTTGCTATAAGCCAAGATGTCATCTAGATACACAATTACAAATTTCGCTATGAACTCCTTTAACACCTCATTCATAAATCTCATAAAGGTACTAGGTGCATTTGACAACCAAAATGGCATGAACATTCATTCATACAACCCATCATTGGTTTTAAAGGTTACCTTCCACTCATATCCCTCTCTAATATTGATAAGATGGTACCCATTCTTCAAATCGATCTTAGAAAAAAAACTACTACCACTCAAACAATCCAATAAATCATCTATGCCTAGTAAATAAAAACTATAGCTAATTGTGACCTTGTTCAATTGATCCAGACTTATTCAATAACACAACAGAATACATATATAAACATAAACACAAAGATGTAGCAGAAATAAAACATTTTTTCATTAATATCGAACAATTGAAATATGCTTACATACAAAATGGAAATAAACTAGCTCGATCGATGGTAGCTTATCTCTGAGAAGAGATGTGATAGATACATACCTCTAAATTGTGTTACAATGAGGCTTGAAGGCCTAATTTTTATTGAGAAACAATGGAAACCCCTAAACATCCAAAAACATAACCCTACAAGATAAAGCACAAACATTATGGGCCTCGTTGGGGTAAATTGCTACATCAACTTCCCAAGGTCGTAACATTGGCATACGATCTTCGTTTGATGCGCATGATACCTTGTTAGAAATATATTTCCGAGGAGTATAACTTTTGAATGAAAATGTCAATCAAAATATAATATTTTCCCATTTTCCAAAAAAATGTCGTTTAGGCCCTCAAAATGGCTCCAGAAGTTTAGGACCTGAAAAGCTACCAAAAATAGTAAATTGTACTACAATTATGAAAACTAAAAGAAATAATGGCACAATAGTGGGGTTCCAAGTGGAATAGGAAGGTTGCCACCAATATCTACCTAGATATGTCCTCCCACTTAGGAATAAATGGACTCCATTGTGTTCAGTGCCTCCATGAGATGGGGAAACTTCTGTTGAACATTGTCCCTGTTGAGCCACTTGCCTTGGTGCAAGAGTTGGCAAGCTTCAACAACCCGATACAGTTGTATCTTTTGTGAGCGACTGTTCTTAATCTACATGTCTATGATTTGATCAGTTGTGGCTTGTGCCATGTAGTATGGATTTAGCTCTATTGGTGTGAGTTGTTCTACATGTCCAATAATGGTGGAATGTATGGCCAAAGTCAATCCACATTGAACACTGGGTGTAGGCCAAGGAATGGGGGAATGTTGATATGAAAAGCATTTTCTCCCACAACCTTGGTAATGGTGTAAGGCCCATATCATAATGGGTTGAGATTCCGATGGGATCCGATAAGGCATTCTTTTTGCAAATGCAACCAAACTTTTTTGTTGACCTAAAACTTGTATGGCACCCAATGTTCTCCAAGATGTTGTGAACCTACTAGAGGATGTGCTCGATAAGTTCAACAAATTTGGTTTCTTTATCAGCCTCAGACAATACATGTGTGGATTTTTTTTATGTAGTTGCATGAAGCATGGAAACATCAATAAGACATAATGGTTGAAATCCTAGACTGAGTTTAAAGGGATTTCGACCAGTCAAGCTATGGAGACCTCTGTTATAATTGTGCTTCACATAGGGAAGCTCCTAATCCTAGGTTCATGGATGCTTGGAGTTATACATGTGGAGTATTTACACTATCATCCTGTTGACGACCTCTGTTTCACCATCAATCTGGGGATGGAATGCAATCGACTTGGTAAGATTGGTGTCCAATAGTGCCTAGAGGCTTAACCAAAATGTGTTCAGGAAATTTCTATCTCAATATGATATAATTGTCTACAGGATACCAAAATGAACTCACACTCATGCAAAGAAGAGTTTGGTAGTGTCCATTAATATGATAATATTCTTGCACCATACCAATATAGCCATCTTAGAAAATCTATCCATGAACACAAATACATAGTCATTACCATGCTTGGTAGAAGGGAAAATAGATAGTCCATGGAGATGGATTCCCAAGGTTGGTTGTGAGTATGAAGAGGAGTGTACAGGCCTTGCTTCTTGATAGTTAGCTTGGTGGTAATGCATGCAGTGGAGGATATGATATATTTCCCAACATCATGTTAGATTTTTGTCCAATAAAAGTAATTTTATATTACGACTACATTTTTCTCCACACCAAAGTTTCCTACAACTCGACTGTAGTGTGCATACCAAATCAGCTTGGAACGCTCACTTGAAAAAAGACAAAGGTGGCCCAGGTAGAACAATAATGCGTCCTAAAGGTGGAAATTGGGAACTTTCTTCCCCTCCACTAGCATCTGGTATGTGGAGGTGAAATGTGGATCATTCTTGTATAGTTGCAAACACTGAGAGGTCTTGTGGCCCAAGAGTTGAGAACGGTAGTCAATGCTGTAATTGGGGGCCGACTAAGGCAATCTACCACATGATTGGTGTTGCCCTTTTTGTATTTAATTTTCAAGTGGAATTATTGTAGATATGTAGACCACTTCTGATGGTGATCATTCTACAACTTCCCTTGTGTCTATATAAAATGAAGAGGTCAGTGATCGATGTGGATGACAGTCTCCTTCCCAGTAACGTAATGCTTACATTATCGACAATCCTACATGACGGAATACATATCTTTATCATATGTTGGGTACTTCTAAATTGTATCAAAACATATCTCACTATCATAGGGCACTAGATGCTCATATTGGGTGGGGACTGCGTCAATACCATAGTCAGAGGCATCTATCTCAATTTCAAATGGTTGTTGCAGGTCTGGAAATGTGAGTACCGGTGCAGAGAAGATGCAACGCTTTAACTTAATGAGCGCCTTCTATTGGGACTCAGACCAAGAAAACATTGCTTTTTCTTTGCCCTTGGTAATATAACTTAAAGAGCAAGTGATATGGGAGAATCCCAACATGAGCATTCAATAAAAATTGGCAAGGCCCAAAAATATGTGAAGCTCTGTTAGAGTGGTTGGGGTTGGACAATCCTGAATGACTTGAATATTAGTAGGATCCACATTAACACCTCGCTCATCTATAATGTAACCCAGATGTTGGAGTTGGATCATGCCCAAGGTGCATTTATCTGAGTTGGCCCACAGTTTGTGATGCCATAGGGTTTGAAGGACCTATTAATGTGTTGGAAGTATTCTTCCCAACTCTTGTTGAAGGTGAGGATGTCTTGCAAATAAACAACCATGAATGAGTTGGTGAAGGTTCACAAGATGTCCTCCATTAGCCTCATAAAAGTATCAGGGGCATTTATCAACATGAAGGGCATAAGGAACCATTCAAAAAGGCCTTCCTTAGGTTTGAAGGCAATCTTCCATACATCTGAGGGATCTATTGGAACCTGGTGATAGCTAGAACTCATATCAATCTTGCTGAAATACTAGGCCCCTTGACTTGGTCCAGAAGGTCATCAATCTGAGCGATTGGATACTTTTTGCTAACAATGATTTTGTTTAGTAACTGATAATGAATGAAGAGCCTATAGGTTCCATCCTTCTTCTATACAAGTACAATCGGGCTCCCACAAGGCAAGGAACTTGGTCGAATGTGCCTTTTTTGCAACAAATCCTAGACTTTCTACTTGATCCCTTCAATTTCCATAATGGAGTGTGATATATTATGCCATTGGATAGAGGTGCTTCGAGAGTCATCTCGATCGAATTCTTGACCTAATAGTACAAAGGTACCTCTGTGGGAGAGGATAATGTCCCTATATTATTCCATGGCCTTATCAACCTTTTTCTACTGCTTGGAGGAACCCTCCCTGGGGGCCCTAGATGTGGCCACGATCTTCCGCTTACTTTGAGAGAAAATCAGAAAGAAAACAATTTCGTGGTTTCAGTGATGATCTTACTTCATTGCTTAGCAGAAATCATTGACATGGTGGTAGGTAGGGATACCTCTGGTATCTTGTATAACTTATTTCCCAAATAAATAATAACAGTGTGCGGACTCGACTCATAGACAACATGATGCTTCCACAAGTATTGTTGGCCAAATAATACATAAAAACTTCAAGAGGAGCAACATCACACAATACCTCATCTGCGAAGGGCTTGATGTTGTAGGGAAGATGGCAACTCTAACTGATGCGAAGATCTCGTCCTTGGTGATGCCACCTAATGGTGTATGACTATGGGTGTGGTGTGGTCGGTAAGCCCAACAACTTCACGAACTCTACTGAAATGAGGTTCTTTTGGCTCCCTCTGTTGATATTTAATTGAAGTGGCAAACCCTTCACCCACATCTATGAGTGGAAGAGACGTTCCCCTCCTATGGATATTCAGTCTCAATATTCTAGATCTTGGTGGTGGCAACAGTGACGCAGGGCTCTGTATCAATAATCCACTTCCATTTTTCATTCCCCTTGTTGGTTTCTAACTCAGATTCGTAACATGCATATAATTTTGTAGCCTTCAGCTCAACTACCAGTGACTTTTTGGATTGACACTCACTTGTGTTGTGAGTGGGGACCTTATGGAACTCACACCACATTCCTACGTCCTTCTTTGTCTTCGCAATGTTTTTCTTTGGTTATGACTTCGACGAGTTGTATTGGGTCACCCTGCCTTGGATTTGACTTCTGTTCTATAGTTTGAGGGCACCTTTCCCTTGCTTCTGATTTGCAAATCCAAAGTATCACTTCTTCTATTTAAACTTTTGCTCGATCTTGATAGTGTATCGGTAGGTGGTGCCAAGTGAGGAGATGTCCAGGAACTCCATCTTGTCTTGGATGTATTTGTGTACAAAACCAGGATACATGAGTACTATATGTTGCTCAGAATCCTTGATAAC
Source organism: Pinus tabuliformis (assembly GCA_031772625.1). Classification (NCBI taxonomy): domain Eukaryota; kingdom Viridiplantae; phylum Streptophyta; class Pinopsida; order Pinales; family Pinaceae; genus Pinus; species Pinus tabuliformis. The sequence continues at coordinate 1,713,055,061 of CM062816.1, read as the reverse complement.
CAAATTTTTGCAAAGGGTATTAAAAACGTTTGTGAACTCAAGCACATCTTGGCCCCTTCCCTGCCGCAGTGTGGTCCACTTTATGTACTTATCTTCATAGATCCCAACAGGGTAATACTACTCCTTGATGGTGTCTCGAAAAGAGTTCCAAGTGGGTGAGACTAAAAACAATGAGGGTTCCCTCTCGTCCTTCTGCTCATAGTAGGTTTCCCACTAGTCCTTGATGTGGGGGGTGGCGTTGAGGAGTGAAAAAATAATCTTTTCCTTATTGGAAAAACCATGAACATAAAAATACCCTTCCAACAAATTTAACCATGTATCTACAGTGGTTGCATCTATCTCGCCTTGAAATATGGGAATGCCAAATTTTACTTGTATCTTGAAGGGAGTGGTGCCTCCAAAGTGGTTTCCAGATGAATATGCATTTCCTGTGTGCATCTATCAAAGGATCCATGAAAATTTGTCCATCATCAGGTTCCTTTGTTGTTCGAGGGATTCTTCAAGCAATATTTTGAAGGCATCTCTTGCTTTATTGTCTTTCTTTTCTTCCACCATGGGGCTTGATCGAACTTTGTGAGACTAGTCTTGCAAAGGTTCAACCAGTTCGAGCCCTAACTCCATATGCCCTAACCTCATTAGGGACATGCGAAGAAAAACAGAGAGAGAGAAGAACTCTCTGATACCACTTGTCCAGGCTTATGTAGGAACAAAACAAAATACAAATATAAACATAAACACAGATATGCAATAGAAATAAAAAGTCATTTCATTAATATAAAAAAACTAAAATATGCTTACATACAAAATGGAAATAAAATAGCTCGGGTGATGGTAGCTTATCTCTAAGAAGAGAGGAAGTGGCTACATGACTCTCAATTGTGTTACAATGAGGCTGAAAGGACTATTTATTATTGAGAAACAATGGAAAACCCTAAACATCTAGAAACCTAACCCTAAGAGATGAGGCGCCAAAACTATGGGTCCAATTGGGGTAAATTGGTACATCAACTTCCTGGGGTAGTAACTTTGGCATACTATATTCATTTGACGTGCACGATACCTTGTTAGAAATATCAATACAAGTGCTATAAATTTTAATTGTAAACTTCATTTAAAGCGTCATGTTTTCCTGTTTTCCAAAAAATGTCATTTAGTGACGCAAAACGGATCCGGAAGTTTAGGACTTGAAAAAATGCCAAAAATAGTAAAATCTGCTATAATTACGAAAACTGGAATAAAAATGGTACAATGGTGGGGGCCCAAGTGGAATAATTGGGTGGCCACGAATATCCACTTGGATAGTCAATGCTTTGGAATCTGTACATATGTGTCAACTTCCATTTTTCTTAGGACAACATTGTTGGTATTGTACATGGGCTAAGTCTCTCTTTGATCAACCCTTTATTTAAAAACTCCTGCACTTGTTTTCTAATTTATTCATTGTCTTTAGGGGTCCTTCTATATTCAACCTTATATGGTAGAATTTCTCCCAATATGAAGTGAATATGATGACTTATACTCCTCACAAGTGGAAACTCATTAGGCAAGTTAACCACTACGATATCACTATACTCATTCAACATATTTTGAATCTCAAAAGGAATATATATATAAAGGTAGGCATTAAAGCCAAAACCCCAAATAACCATTGCAGCCAAGCTTGTAACAAGCTTCCAAAGGAAACATGACTTGTCTCTAATAAAAGGCGTTAACTCTACAAATTTGGTTTCTGACTCTCAACACTTATAACACCACCAAAACTCATGAAAAATCCCACTTTAAGTTTTTTCGCTTGAATGTGTCTATGCGGGCTTACATCACCCTAGCCATCCCCAAGTGGTCGCAAAGGGAAATCCCTAGAAGACATACTCCAGGGTTTCTCTATCAAATTTTAAACCTGACTTTGTTAACTCTTGGTCCCACTCTCCTCTACCTTGGACATATTGGCCCAGGGTTACGTCATCACATCTCGTTCACAAGCGCACACAAGAGATGCACCCAGGAGACAAACTCTAGGAGTTCTCCATTAGTTGTTGGGCCCTACTCTATCAACTGACAATCTTGACTTGTTTCAAAAGGAGTTTATGTCTCTGCCTTTGGGATAAGTCAACGAAGAACCACCTACACTCCACGCCATCCCAACCTCCTCTTAATTGGTTAGGCTCACACGTAAGCTTGGTCCTAGTAAGCCCAACTTATTTCACAAATGCGCTCCTCTCGCCCTTCCAGGATAAAGCCTTCAACATGACGTTGTTATTGGATGGTTCAGTTTGACATAACTTCAAATTCATGTCTCCCAATGCTATTAGGTGTCGGACTGCCATCGTATCCTCAAAAAACTAAGTGTTTCCCCTTCCACCTATGTATTTGACCTCTACTTTTTCTATGCTTCAAGCCCCTTTTCCTCCCCTACAACCTCCCACTCACGCTCTATAAAGCCTCTCTCGCTTGCGTTGATGATTGAAGTTCGCTACAATAATATATATGAATATACATACACAAATAATAAACAATGATTATAGAAGGACTCGTTTGGAAATTAAACAAGGTTGCAGAAGGATTGGTTTGTTGGAAAAGCAATCTCGTACTCCACACTTGCTTTCTTTTTATTCACGAAAATTAATAAATAATAAATCATACTATCTGTTAGTGTCGGTCATGATGCCCTCCATCGGTGATCAAAAGCTCTTTGCATTATGCATAGGTAGGTGTCTCATCAATGTCAGTTTTGCATTCCGTTAGGCATGCCATAAAACTGATGGAGGAGCTGGTCCTTGTTCCCTTCTTGGCTTTGCTGGATCAGGTCATATCAGTTAATGAGCTTGTGTCACGCTTGTTTTGTTTTGTCTTGAAGTCCAAAGTCTTAGGTCTAGGGTTTCAGTCAAATGTCATTGCAAGATCATGAGTCAGAGGTCCATGGGTCCCCAGCAAGCCGGAAGGAGGTATGTAAATATGTTTCATTGATATTTTCATCAGGTACAGCTCATTTATACCTTGGATTTAAAAACCATGTTTTTAAAGCCAAGGTCATGTCAATTTTGTAAAAAATAAGGAAATTTCAAAAAATTCTTCACAATGCCGGCAATAACCCTGGTCTCCTCGCCAGAGTCCATCAGATGGTCTACCTGCAAAAAGAACGGAGTTAAAGCACTCAAAAAGTCAAATTCAGGACAAAAGTAAACTCAAAACAGTGTTAAAAGAAAGTGCCAAAACAAAACATTAGAAAGTGGGTTTGGTAAGTAAATTTTTTCAAATTGGGCTTATAAAGAGTCAAATTCCCTCTAAAACACCCTCATTGTGCATCTAAGAGCTTGCAAAGAAGAGTGAGAGGGCGAAGAAGGCGAAAGGAGGCGAATTGCAGAGAATTTGGGTCATTTTCAGGTGCGCGACCACTCAGGAGCTGTGCGTGACCAGTTGGGTAGTGCGCGACCAGTCAGCAGCTCCTCCGCAGTGTTAATTCCTAACGGGCGCGACCAGTCAGGCTATGCGTGACCAGTCAAAGCCCGTGCGCGACTAGTCAGCCTGTCACTCACAGAACCACTTCAAATTTTCTCAAATCGCCCTCTTGCTTGCTAAATTGATCGAGGTAGGGTCTATTAACCTGTTGGATGCTTGAAATATGAATGATGGGCTTGTGTTCATATATATTTGCTACCAAGGATGTAAAGAGAAATGGATTTTAGTTATTGCTTGTCAATGTAGGCATTATGCTACGGTTGGTGTTCTTTTTCAAGGTTTTAAACTCCCATTTATTCCCTCCATTGTTTCCCATTAAATTCACAATTGTTATGATATGTCTCTATCTTATGTCATTTGCAAAGAATGTTAAATTTCCCATCCCCAATACCTAAAACCCTATCCCTCCGTCACATACATTCCCTAAACCCTAATGCCCTCCATCTAATCTACCCAAAACCCTAACGTCCTTCACACAGCAAGGATAACAAATAAATACAGCAAGAATAATATGATGTGCAAAAAGAAAAAGGCAATATGACTGTGCATAGCCATTACAAAACAGAGAACATATTTGCTGTGTATATTCAAAGCAAAAACAAAGACAATGCAGCTGTGTATATTTATCAAAAAGACATATTGTTTTGAGTATTCATTACAAAAATAATGTTGCTGTGTCTCCCAAAACCAAACCCTGTTTTTCCTTTTCCCTTCTATCCCCTAATATCCTTGTTTCAATACAACTTTTTTTTTTTTTTCTTGTTGAAGTTGTCAATGAAATCCCTTTCCCCTATGACAAATGTAAAAGAATCCCTTGTTTCCCTTAGCATCAAATGTACATGAATCCCTTGAAAAACAGAGTATGCCTTATAATGTACAGTCAAAAGACAAAATCAAAGAGCAAGTTGTTGATGCTAGTGATCTATGCTGCCCCATACCCCTGTTATACATGTTGTCCCTTACCCCCTATTGAGCATGTATATCCTTTCCCTTGGTTATTATCATCCATGTTTCCCTAATAAAAACATTTCTTTGCAAATGATTTCCCGGTGATTAAGATGAGATTGTATGTTTGACAGTTTGTGAATTGTCCCTTAGAAATTCCCTATTTTTATATGTTTCTCTTTCCTTATGAAAAATCCCCTCCCCTAACATTTCCTTCATGATTTTGTTCCCCTTGAAAACAGCATACAACTCAGTATTTTTGCAGGCAAGGGCAGCAGTTTACTTTATCTATTTTCTCCACTTTGCTCAAAAGCACCATGTCAACCACTGAAACCTATGAGCAAGGTGATGACCGGTCTTCTTCCACAGAGGTTGAGGTACAGCAGAGGCCTCGTAGGGGTGGCAAAGGTGGTCATCATAAGAGAGAAGAGCCCACATCTTTAGCAGAATTACAGGCCTGCCCTTTGGCAGTGAATTGTTTCCGTTATATGTCATGTTTTCAGTTTTGTGAGAGGCTTGCCCAGATTCAGCACCACAGGGAGTTGGCCCGCTTATTTGTTTTGCACCTTCATGATGGGCAGGTCACTCTTGCAGGGGTGAATTTTGTGCTATCTCCGGAGGTGATTTCAGAGGCTACCGGGATACCAAATGTGGGTGAGGTGTGGCCCAAGCGCAAAATGCTGGATTATGTTTATTTTGAGCCATATGTCAGGCTAGCATTCATGAGCCACTTGTCGGGGGTCTTTCCTTTCAGATTCCTCCGGGGGGAGTATGCTCCGGTCATGCGGCTTATCATGCATTACTTCACATGTGAGGGGAGATTTTCACAGGTCTTCTCTTATCACATTCGCCTGTTGATGCACTTTACCCGAGTGAGGATGATGAACATCCCGGTTTTCTTCTTCCAGGACATTCAGAGGATGGTGTCCGTGTTTCAGAGGCGGTCCCTAGCTCAGCAGTATAGGAGTTTGTGCCATCATGGTCTCATCCAGCTCATTGTTTCCCATCAGTTGAGTCAGCAGGGCATTCCATGGGCAGACTTCATTTCTCATGAGTTCTTTACAGTGCCACCACAGCCACACCCAGAACCAGAGGTCATTTATGAGGAGGGAGGTCCATCTCACCAGCCCGAAATCATTGTTCCGAGACAGGTTGCTTCCTCACCTCAGGTCACCTACCAGAGAGGTCACAGGACCTTGTTTGCAGCAGCTGGACGAGTACTTTCTCCACAGCAGGTGGAAGGGGTCTCGCCATCATCATCTACAGGTCAGCGAGTGTTATCTCCACACCAGGTGGAAGGGGCCTTGTGTTCTCCATCAGCAGTACGGGAGGGCAAACAGCCCATGACAGAGGAGGAGAGAGCCGGTGACACACAGGTTGACATCATTGATCTTGATGCTCGCTCCCCCACTTCAGATTTGCATGAGATCATCCGACAGAGAGAGGCAGAAAACCGCTTGTTGCAGCAAAAGCTCCAAATGGCTCAATGGACCATCACTTATCTGGAACAGCGCACCAAACAATTAGAAGAGGAAAAAGAACTTGATGAGCTATGGAGGATCCGCAGTGATCGAACTTTGAACCGTAGGAGGCCCGGTGACAAATTGCCTGCTGACCGGGAGTCTTTGCTCATTCAGGTGAATGCTCGCTTGGAGAGGCTGTTGGAGAAGGCCAACCAGGACAAGAGGCTGCTACGGAACATGAAGAATCATTATTGGGCGAGGATGCATGTTTGCAAGGCAAAAATGAAGATTTTCCAAAGGAGGTTATCCGAGGCCCGCAAGAGGAAGAAGAAGACCAACCCACTCCGTATCTTGGCTGAGGCCTCTCTCACTCACCATGATACTCATTAGCATCCTCCTAGCAGCAAACCCAAGAAATTTTGAGAGTTTTGAGGCAGTTTTGGCATTTTTGGGAATTTTACAGGTTTTGGCCATTTGACTGGTCTCACCCCCCGCGCGACCATACATGGGGGCAACTCAGAACGGGGAAAACTTTTCATTTTTGGAAATGTCATGCAAAAATACACTTTCCTATGGATGGGTTTCAGATTTTATGGAGATTTGGGTTTCCAAAAGCTCAAAACACATGCAAATTTTGACTTTCTGCCCCTATTTTGAGTTGCAGAAATCTGTCTTGGGAGAAATGACTTTTGAGGGGTCAAATCAACTCCAAATTCAGAAATTCCAGTGGGGTTGGAAAGTAGACTCGCAGACCTTTCCAACGAGCTATCTTGCACCTGCTTTGAACACCGGGAAGGCCCTCAAATAGAGCTGTGAATGTGCGCGACCAGTCAGAGTGATGTGCGCGACCAGTCAGGGAAATTTGCCTGTTTTGACCAGTTCGGCCAGCAAAACACTGTTTTCATCTTGGTTGACTTTTGAGGCATGTAAATGATGGATTTTTGTGTAATTTTCATAGCACTTAGATACTTTTACTCTCCTTGAACACTTCTAGAAGTTTCCTTGATGTAAATGGTAAATATTTAATGCATGGATAGGTTTCCTAGGTTTTAGAGGCAAGTTGTTTTGACTGCCTATTATCTAGTGCTCAGTTTAGAATTAGTTGAAACAGCTCCTAGGAAGCTGAGCTCGACCCCTAGAGGTGGGGAAAGGAGTTAGACCATCTATATTATGCCTTCTCTTACTCATTTTCATGGTTGGACTCTTGAGGGAGAAGCTCCTATTGTATATTTTACTTGTATCTCTGCAATTTGAGGAAAAGGAAGACCAGGGTTTTGCAGACATCATTGGGATTCTTGTGGACTCTTGTGTTGATGGTGTGTTCTCTTATTGTAATTGTAAGTGTGTTTATGTGTTCCATCTCTTTCTTTACTGCAGCTTATTAAACAAATGAAGTGATAAAGTTTGAATTCATGCTTGCCATGCTCAGCTTTCAAATTTGTTTAATGTTTATGTTTTCCACTGTCTAGAGAGGATTCAAAGTCATTGTTTGCCCTCTTTAGCTTCTCATTTTTCTTCCTTGATCATCCATCTCAGCTAAAGGCATCAGCACAAACTCCTACCTTGCCCCAAAGACCCACCTGCAAAAACTGAGCTCAATCCCCGCACCCTGAATTGCACTCCCTCCAATTGCCACCAAAAACCCAAAAAACTTTAAATCAACCTTCCTAATCAGTTTACTAGCCTAATATCAGTGTTAACTTGTTGGTCATCTCACCCCATTGAAAATTTGTCGAGATAGACCGGAGAGAGCCTTCTCATACCCCGTAGGGCTAGCTACGAGGTGAAATGGTTTGATGTTGCCTTGAAGGTTTACCTTCCTCAGCCTAGGGTGAAATCTCAAGTGCTAACACTATCGATCTATATCCACGAAGATAGGATCAAATGGAACAATTTTGGGAAAATGAACCAAATTACAATAATATGCTAAATTTAATGAGTTACATGTCAAGAAAACAAACTCTATCTCTATCATAACAAATCGACTCATTGAGGAACCAACTCCATAAGTAAAGAAATTTTGACCTCTCAGTCAATTAAGATTGTTTTCAGGGATTGCCTTGCATCATAAGTACTTAGGAGAAAGGTCCATGGTAGGATTATGTAAAACCTAAAATTCAATGTCTCCATTAGTTTTTCCATTTGATTAGTCTCTTGGAATATTAAAGGGGGTAGTTTACCTTTGCGCGCATTAAATCTAAAAATCCCATCATTCCTTTCCCATGATTGGGGAACCCATATTGAATCAATACTTTCTAGCTAGTAGATATCTAAAACAACTATATCTAATCTCCTTTGCATGCTTCAAGTGCTTTTGTAATGATAGACGAGAAAGTGATGAGTTGGTTAGGAGTTGGCTATGTGATAGAGTTGAGTTAATAGAGTCTTGAACCCTTGAATGCATTATTGTTCAGGGAATCAAAGTGGGTGTTGTCACTCAGTCTCCAAATAAAGTAGCAATGTATGAATTCATACTTTGACTTTAATTAGATTAAATTTCAAAGTTATGCTTTATAGTTATTGTTATTTTTTTGTGTTCTTAAATTTTCTATTTATATGTAATAGATAAATGTAAAAATAACTTGTTTTAAAAATAATTTTAAACAAAATCTTCTAATTAATCAAAATTTTAAATAATCCATATAAAATTCAATAAATTATTTAATGTTTTCCCCATCATAAATTATTTAATTTTAAGAAAATTGTTTAAAAATTTCTAAATTATAAGAAAAAAAACATTTTCATTAAAACAAATTTACACATCAAAGTCCAATAAAATGAGTAAAAGAACAAAACCATAATACATGTGTAATAACTAAGTAATAGAGAGAAAGGTTGAATCAATTGTTTAAAAGTTTTATATATTAGTATTTGACAAAGGTAGAAAAAAAGTACTATGTATAATATGTTGTATATAAACCTACATGTTTAATTATAAAATATAATTGGAAAATTTAAATGTTGGTGATTATTTGTCTATTAAAACATGTTTCTAAAGTATTTTCTATAATAGATAAATAAATATATTTTAAATTTTTTTATTATAAATAAAATAATATAATAAATAAATTTTATTTTTATTTATTATTAATAAAATAAATAAAAATGCTAAGTGTGCTAATGGGTATTTATTTTGCTTTTCTAGTTTGAGTACTCGTGTTTTAGACTTGGTATTTTAGTTTTTAGGATAAATGTTTATCTATTTTTAGTTTTCTTTTCTAGGCCTAGCTTGAAGTCATTTTTAGTGATTGTTTTATCTTTTGCTAAATTGCATGAACTTGAATACCCTCTAGTTTTAGATAAAGTAACATTGTTCTAAGTTGAGTCCACGCTTTCATGAGTGAGAAACCTCTTTGAATGGGCGCACTTCACTATATAACTCACTTATGCATGGAGGCACACTATTATAGGAAATTTAGGATTAGGGCTCTATTACAAATTTAGGCTTCTATTTGTAGCTTCTCTATTTTTCTAGTCTAAAAAGGATTAGAAGAGATAAGGTGCTAAATAATTACAGTTATATTTTGAGATGGTTTTTCTACTATTTGTTTTTTTGAGTTCACTATAAACATATTTGTGTTTTTGAGTGCTTCATATTCTATTACTTGTTATTTTCCTTTTAGTTCTATATGGGTTTATAGAACTAGGATATAAACCAGCGACTTTGCGAGTTTATTTCCTTAATTTCTATTGTTCTAGGTTGTAGGTTTGTTTACCATGTCCAAAGTTTAACATGAAGAAGCACTTCAAACAGTCAAAAAAATGTGTGATGGGTGTGGGGTCATGGTAGTCTCTAAACCTATAGCAATTTGTAGCCTTGTCATGTAGGTTTGGAAGCTAACCATCAAGCATCTTCCTAGCTATGTTAAAGAGAAGGAAGTTAGAAGTAATCAACTTGGAGCATGTTGCTTTGGGTTTGCTTTTGGTAACTAGTCAACAAAGTCAAACATTTCTTTGAGGAAGAAGGCTAGTTATCTTTGGTCCTCATAAGCCACTTAGAGAGTACCAAGTAAATTCTTGAAAATACAAGAATTATCCTCTAAACTCATGGTAAATAAAGAATCTAAATACAAAATGACCCTCAATCTTAAGCTCTTAGGATAATATATTGAAAATACAATACATTTAAAAATTACATTAAAAAATAATGATGATATCTATTAACAAGAGGTTAATGAAAATCAACTCTTATGCCATAATTATCCAATTCTAAAAAAATACCCTTATCTATTATGATCATATTTTGATGCAATGAGCATCAAAATAATGAAACTTCTATCCTTGGGTAAACCATCCATCTTCAGTTTCCTTTAACATTTTCATTCACCCATTTTGGATTTATGCTAATAAAATGGAAAATAACCAATTATAATAGTTTTTTTTTTCCTTAACAATTTCACATCGGTTAATTTTTATCTGGTCAGGAGCAACATGAAGAGGCTAGGATTTTCTGCAATGAAACACTACTGAGAGTATAATGAAGGCAAACGATATCGCTAGCGAATCAATCTTTCAGAACGAGCATATTAATTCAATTTGGTTGCGTCGAAGCACCAATATGTAAGGAAATTACAAATCCTGAGCTTATTAACTGTGGGCTTAGTAGCAGATATGGCCTTGGTAGTGGATATGGAGGTAAATATGAAGAGCCAAAAGCTACGTGTGGAACTTTGACCTGTCGAAGCATTCTCAAAGTCTATTCGGATGGAGAACCACCAGAATACTATCAAGCAAGGTTGATAATATCAGTCATCACATCCGATATTTGTTCAAGGCACGACACAATAGATGATGATCAAAATATATTGAATGGTTGTTTTCAGAAGGAAAACTAGGAGCGAGAGGAATTAAGGTGATACCGTGTTAATACCTTCAATTGAGATGAACCGATATTTAGCAAAAACTGGCACTGCTATAAACTCGACATGACCCCGTGGTAATCAATTTGTTTACTTCGGCAAGCAATAGGATCCAACCAACCATTTGCTAAATATTTGAACAGGGAATGTTATTATTTTATTAGTGCTCTCCTCTTCTTTCTTTGCTCCGCGCTCTCCTTTTTGACACGATCAGTCCTTGTCCTTGCCTATATTATAGCTACCCTATTTTCTATGATGGGGTCATCATAGGTCAGGTCTCAGTAGGTATCGGTATTATCTAACAATAGGATATAGATATAGCTTTCAGGATAGTTTGAGGTCTAGGTTTCGGGATGATCTCACGGACTGTAAGACCTGTATACTACAGATTCACATCCTTACCAGAAATCTATAAATGATAGAAATCTATAGCACCGATTATTTCAAAGGCTCATAAATAATTCTAGCTAGATCTATATATTTTGATCTCCAATCAACTGCTTAGTCGAAAAATGAATGACTTGCATGATGAACAGATCCTGGTTACTTACTTATAAAGGGTTATGGATTTCGAACGGGCTTGGCCTTCACTGATACTTATTCCTCCGCTATAAATTAGACTTGGAAAATTGGATAACCATATGTATTTGGGTTAGGATCCACTGTTGGATCTACCCGATATCCAACTGGGTAACATAACATAATTATTTCTTTTGAGCATCGATCTCCAACTAGGTAACATAACATAATGATTTATTTTGAGCATAGATTTACAGTGGATCCTAAACCTGCTACGACCCCTCTCTTTTGATTTTTGATGAGATCCAATGGACACAAGCAGTGTTTCAACTACAATAATAAGATTATTTTTCTACAACCTTGTTATCGGAGGCATTTGGATTAGCTAGCAGAGGCATCTGGATCAGCAACATGTATTTTCTGAGAGAAAGGAACTTGGACTAGTGGGGTAAGGGGTAAATGGGTGCACTTCACACTGGAACTACACCATCCATCCTCTCTTGCCGCTCTAATATGGTAAGCAACATCAAAATTATATTAAGCTCTCTACCCATGCTTCCTTTTCCTTTGTGAAATTAATCTCTCTCGTGTAACATGTCTCAATTGATAATCTCCTAACGTAACTTACATGGCTCAATCTCATTGTTTAAATGGGTAAGTGTGAAGGTATCACTCACATAGCCTTGTTGCATGCACATAGTCGCCTTACTGTGATAGTCGTTGTTTGTCTAGCGCCTTGCCTCACCCAATAGGAAACTCTTCACTATCCAAACACATGTCTAGTTGTTGTCTTGGTAGTTCTCGTATAGAAGGTTCGTCCAACTTTCGTATAACACGTTCGACCAACTTTCTTGTACTTTTTATTTCTTCACCAAGTCTATCTAGTGCTCTCTCTCTTAGATTATCCCCGGTTCTGGTGCTGGGGGTGGGGTTCCTCGATTCAAGACTCTTTCTTTGGTATTGACTTGATGAACATAATCTTTCAACTCTAATTAAATAATTTGAAGCTGATAAAACAATTTAAATAATTTGAAGATCATAGTATCCTCAGATGCAAAGATTCAAGACTAGGATACAAATATGAAATAGAGAAATAATAAATGTTTAATTCATACCATTTTAAAAATATTTTCATAATCTTTTGTGTAAACAGAATTTTGTCCAGCCACCAGCCTCACCAAGAAAAAGAGAATTAAGAACTCGCGGAATAAAACAAGGTCAGAGTGACGACCAGGTCTTAGTCCGTCCCCAGATTAGGTTCCTGAAGTCCATATACAGTAGTTTGTCCACCTTCTTTTGGCAAGCCAATTCCCCCTGCAAAAAAATGAAAAGTGAAGGCCACCTATTAGTTTGCCAGTAGCTTGACCATCTTCTTCTTACAAGCCAGTGCCCCTTGCAACAAAAGGAAAAGTGAGGCCACCCAACACAAATATGGGAGTTTTTCATGGTGGTGTAGGTGAAATTGGAACTATAGGTGGCACACAAAATTATGGGTGCATGTGGCACACTAAATTTGCATGGTTGTGTAGGTGGCAATTATAAGGAAGTGATAATTACCCTAAATAAGTATAAGCATTGTGAAAATAACATAGCATTTTATCATGTAGATTAATGTTACCATTAGTCTCATAGTATCAGTCTACACTATGAACATATATGACCAAAAAACTCAAATAATATATGTTCAGCCTTGGGAAGAGACCAAATAAGATGGTGAAACCATCTGGGATTGACAACTTTGCTTATACATGATGGGGAGGACTAAGCTATACTAATGTTACCAATAGCCATATCGATTACACCAGTAGAGCCTACCACAAGGAATAATAATAAGAGCCCAATGATAAATATCACCATTTGCCACGGATAAATAGCGGTACTCTACATTACAAGCCCATCAATTTTGGCTTAAACAAAAATTTTAAGATAGAAGAACAACGACAAAGAGCCTAATAATGCACTTCAAATTTAGTTGATAAAGATACAGATGAATATAAATTTTAAAATTAAATATTGTATTTTTAATTTTTAGAATAATAAAAGTGCCTCAATAAAAATAAAAATCATTAATGGCAAGTTATATTTATTTTTTTCAATTGAATTTCGAAATTTAGAAAACAAATTAAATTTTTAGACATGAGGTCATAAATATAGTGTATCCAAATGATGATAAAACATTATATCCTAAATTAATATCTCAAACCTGTCACAATTATACTTAATCATAAGAGTCATATTTGTTATAAATGTGAGTAAAAAAATTATTATAAACCTTGAGAAATTTATTGAAGAGTGGTAGTTTCATCAAAACACTATAACAACAATAAAATGAGCCTTCCTGTTTCATAGTGATTTAGGAATATGAAAATCAAGTGTGATTCCATTGATTTCTTTGTACATAAGATAACACCTCTTTAATTCATTAGGTGAATATAAACAAAAGCCAAAGGAAATTACTTATCACGACCACCAAATATGATATTCTTAGTGAAGACTTTTATCGTTCATTTTATCTCTCAATCCATGCAAAACATGCATGTCATGACGGGTTTAAAGGATAATTTCTATTGCAAAGATCTCATGATAACATTAATTATGTTACCTTCTCCATATATTAGATAAGAATCTCGTCAATGCATAAATGTTGCTCCAAGCATTAAGGTTGTAAATGATATGTTTAATTTTTCCTGGGTTTGCATTAAGGTAGAGGGAAAGAGATGTGTAGAACATTCTAAAATATTTTACACTTAAAGTATTGTTAGACTAATGCAATTATTTTTTCTTAAACAAAAATTATAAGATATAATTCACTAAGAATAAGTAGATTGGTTTGATTAAATTTGAACATGTATTTTGGCTTAACCCTTTTATGATGAAAAGTTGTAAAAAAGAGGCTTATTTTTTTATAGGGCTCTAAGAAGATGGAAATCTAGTGAGATTCCATCCATTTCTTTGTACATAAGATAAGACCTTTGTAATTAATCATGTTAATATAAACAAAAATCCAAAGGAAAATACTTATCAAGACGACCAAATATTTTATTCTTGGTGAGGACATTTATTACTTACTTTTTCCCTAAGTCCGTGCATTATGTTTGTAAATGATACATTTCATTGTTCTTGAGTTTACATTAAGGTAGAGGGAAAGAGATAAAAAGATCATTCTCAAATAGTTTACACTTAAAGTATTATTAGAATAATTTGAATGTTTCTAGATAAGAAAATGAAAGAGTGTGACACATAAACATGCAAAAATTGGGCACATGAGAATGAACATAATGAGGTTAATGTTGTTTGGATTGTAAGTTTAATGTTCTTTTATCTTTGTTGATGCATTATCTAGGAAATGTACATATTGATTGATACCTTTCCTAAGAAATGTACATATATAATTGATGCCTTCGTTAAAAAATGTACATATATCGTAGATGTTGATGCCTTTACTAAGAAGTGCATAGATACGTTATTATTAACTCTTGTAGAATTTAAAACAAAAGAAACCTTGATTAAGATAAATCTCCATAATATATGTACATACATGGTTAATAGGATTTTAAATTAGAAGAAAATATGATCCATCACTAATATGAAGAAATTTTTCATAATGAGATTTCATATTTTGAATTTCAATTGAAATATTGTCGCAAAAGGCACCAAAATTTTGATAAAAGCATGCAAAAAGGAGGTGTTTAATCAATGTTATCATACCATGCCATAATTATTAGATAGTGTTGCATGACTAATAATAACTAATATACTCTATGTGAAGGAAGAGAATATAAAATAAATTTATGTCAATATGCAATAATAATAATTTATGGAGGTGTACATACCCTATCCCACTTTGAATTTGAAGCCATCACCTCATAGGACAACCACTATGACCCCAAAAATTCTTGGGGTGCTATGGAAAATGGATTTTTCCATATATCCTTTTTTATCTATCATAGGTTTGTTCCCCAAGTTGCCTCTATTCCACACATAATACAAATCAAGCCTTATTGCAGTTTTAGGTTATTTACCTAGGAAATTCCAAATCTATTAGCTATGGAATGTAATAGCTAACGTGCAACATAGTTACTTATATAAAGAGTGACTAGAAGAACTACATTTTCAACATTACAAAGATTTGGAGCATAGTTGTTATATAATACAATTATCTTGCTAATTATATTTACTAGTTCAATATGTATCTATGTTTTATGTTCAAAATAATATAGTATCATACCAAAAACAATATTTTGATATGATATGAAAAAATGCTATATATATGCTTTACTCATTCAAGTTAAACATGATGTGCTATCCCCATCCATCCATGTGGGGGAATAAGGGTAGGAAGAGTGGAACCCTCCTATCAAAATTGTGCTCACCCACCAAAATGGTATGCAAGTTTAAGAAGCAATGAAGCATTAGTAGACACAAATGCTTAGATGGACTACATAGAGACATAGGGAAACCTCATGACACTTGAAGATGTGGGCAATGAACCTATAGGTCATAGTGTGTATAATAATGAAAAATGATGTTTAATAGGTATATCACTTATATGTAATGAGTATGTAGCTGACCATGATGTTGAAAAAAAGGTAACTTGGAGTAGCAATGATGTTGTTGGGTCATTTGTCCCACCCGTTATGCCTTTTGTTGTTGGATATCTTGGTGTACAGTTACCTCAAAATATATGATGTTTCCATAAACTAGGGAATTTATTTTAGCATTTCTTCCTCCCTCTATGGGGTGGGTGCAGAAATTAGTGACATTTTAATATTTCAAGATATTGCAGTACGATTTTCCATTTCTTCTAGTCATTTTCATATATGTTTAGTTATGTTATATTATCTAAGTAATTACACTTCAATGAATTGATAAAGAGTTGATCATATGATGAATTTTGCAATTACCAAATTGATACCATAGTAAGAATTTCTTTAATAAGGGGGTTAATAGTCTATGGTGGGCAACTCTAGTGGGTGATTAAAGTAAATCACTAGTTTCTTCCTTATCACTATACTATCCACTATAAAAAAAAACCACATTGGAAATAAATAATATATTTATACAACCCATTTCTCTCTCTCATTATCCTACCTTTGGTTAAGCAAGTAATTCCTACTTATGTAAAGTGAGGAATTATTCCTAAAGTCCACTTTTATTACCATTTTCTATTATTTTCTTTAACTAGGAATGAAAGAGACATATACAAGATACAATGGATGAGATGACACAACCACTGATAAAAAGGAAAACATATACATATAATTATTTATTTTGATGATCATACGCATATATGAGGTGTAGATTTTGAGGTATCATTACATGAGATAGCTAGCATTGTGTAATGGAGATAGTATATCATTATAATTTATTGGAAGGTAGGCATTACATAACTCACATATTAGATATAAGTGTTAGTGTTAGGGATAGTAAGATATTTCTTTACATTGCATTATAGATAGTGTATAGGGATTTGACTTTATATATTTCCAATGATAATGGGGTGTACACAATTATTATAGTTTCAACGTGTGATGGTTTGAGGGGAATGCTTCTTGTTCCATTCAATGCATTGGGACAAGTGATGATTTTGGGTTTAGAAAGTTAGGAGTATTTCTAATATATGTATATTAATATACTTGGAAAGGTAAATAACCAGAAAAATGCATTGAGACTTGCTATATAGTGTATGTGGTTTATAGGTGACATCGGGAACCAATGTATGAGGTTTTTCTTGCACAAATCAGATATACAAAAAATATGCATTCGAATAGTAGCCTAAGAACTTATGGAGTCATTAAAAATCTTTCCTTGGGTAGTGGGGAATAAAAAAATAAGAGCTTGATATTGTTGAAACTCTATTGGTCATCTTTGAGTCTTAAATGATTATTAATAAGAAAATGCAGAATGAGAAAATATGAAAATGATGAATATAACATTCCCAACTCAATCAAAATGATTATGGGGATGGAGGAGATCTCTTTAAGCATATATATTGAATAAAGTCACTATTGATTTTAGGCCTTTCAAAAATATTATTACCATATATGTAATTATTCCATAAATTCCTCCATAAGCATCTGAAGAATCTGGTATCTCTATCTAAAACAACACTCTTAGGAACTCCATGTAATCTCACTACTTCTATAAATAATAAATTAGCAATATGGGTATCATCACTTATTTTAAAACAAGGAATGAAATGGGCCATTTTTGAAAATATATCCATTAAAACAAAGGTTACACCATTACCCTTCTAATTTTTTGGCAAACCCAATACACAATCCATGCTTGCTAAATCCCACGGTCTATCTATAATTGGTAATGGTCTATATAATATTGTATTCTGGATCTTCATTTTGCATGTTGGCATATTCTACAACTACTTACAAACTTTTGCACATCAATCCTCATATTTAGCCAATAGTAAAAATTCTTCGACTCGTCATAAGTATTTTCATGTCCAAAGTGTGTTGCAAGACCTCCACTGCACTTTTCTTTGATTAAATTATCCCTCATAGAACATTTTAGAACACAAAGTTGATTGTATTTTAACAATAATCCTTAAATTTGAAGTGTGTAATCAAGCCACGTAGTTCTATATTTAATTGTTGAATTTTTAGAAGCCTTGAAATCCTCCTTAAAATCAGTATCTTCCTCATACAACTCCTCCATGAAGTCAAACCCCATAATTTGTACGGTCTGGCTTTCCCACATAAGAAAATTCCTCATGCGCAACACATCGACAATTTTACTAGGTTGGCCACTAATATGCTTCAAAATGAAAGTGAAATTATGGAGATACTCAATCCACTTGACATTATTTTTACTCAAATTAGGTTGTTGCGTAATGTACTGTAGGGCATCATTGTTTGTATAGAAAACAATTTCTCTAGACATTATATAATGCCTCCATTTTTTTTAAAGATTATACCGCAACATAAAACTCCTTGTCATAAGAAGTATACTCTCTCCTTACTTCATTCAAATTCTTGTTGAAATATGCTTTGGGCTTATCCTCCTAACTTAACACAACACTAATTCCTTCTCCACAAGAATCACACTTCACTTGGAAAGGCTTACTGAAATCTCGTAAAATCAACACAGGTTGTTCTATCATCTTATTCTTTAATAGTTGGAAGTGCTTTTCTACTTCAATAGTCCACTGGAATGGTTGTTTTTCTTCTTTTATAGTGTCCATAATTGGAGCACTCATCATTCTAATTTTTTTTAAGAACTTCCTGTAAAAACTAGCCAACCCATGAAACCTTCTAACTTTAAAAACACTTTTAGGAGAGGGCCAATAAAAAATAGCTATTACCTTATCACGATCAATCCTTAAACCATCCTTGGATATGAAAAATCCAAAATATACAAGATCTGTCTTTAGGAATGAACCTTTCTTCAAATTAATAAGCAATTTCTCTTGTTGCAACTTCTCTACACATACCTCAAATGTCTCAAGAGATCTTCTTTGGAATCACTATAAGCCAAGATTTCATCTATATACACAATTACAAATTTAATTATTAAGTGGTTTTCGTAGTGCATTATATTAGATATCATTTTTTGGGATTCAACTGAGTTAAGTAAGTCATTCATGTATGATAATTTCCATGAGAGGTAGTCATAACTAACTAATTTCACATGAATTTTGAATAGTCGACTTAGCACTCATTACATTGGATGATGGTCACAGGGGTGAAGAAGTGGGATTGAAACTAATGAAATGAATCACATGGCACCAATCATCACTTCCAGGGCTTGCACCCGGTAGCCAGGACTTCCCTGGAGGTCATCCATCCCAGATCGCCTCTCGCTCAAGCATGCTTAACTGTGGACGTTTCCCCACAATCAAGCCCACTTATCTTGCTTCCACATTTTCAAAACCTTATCAAGTATTGTGCCTTATGTACCATTCAAGTAGAGTTCCCTTCACTCTTTTGAATTTAAGTATTAAGGGGTTTTCATAGTGCATTATATTAGATATAATTTTTTGGGATTCAACTCTATTAAGTAAGTCATTCATGTATGACCATTTCCATGAGAGGTAGTCGTAACTGACTAATTTCACATGAATTTTGAATAGTCCACTTAGCACTCATTGCATCAGGGGATGCTCATAGGGGTGAAGAAGTGGGATTGAAACTAGTGAAATGAATCACATAGTGTCACTCATCACTTCCAGGACCTGTACCCGGTAACCGGGACTTCCCGGGAGGTCACCCATCCCAGATCGCCTCTGGCTCAAGTGTGCTTAACTATGGAACTCTGCTTGAATGGTTCATAATGCAAAATACTTGGTAAGGTTTTGCAAATGGGGTAGCAAGCTAAGTGGGCTTGATTGTGGGGAAAACTCCATAGTTAAGCACACTTGAGCCATAGGCTATATGGGGTGTGTGACCTCTCGAGAAGTCGTGGTTATCAAGTGCAAGCAGTGGAAGTGATGATTGATGCTATGTGATTCATTTCACTAGTTTCAATCCCACTTCTTCACCACTGTGAGCATCACCCCATGCAATGAGTGCTAAGTGGATTATTCAAAATTCATGTGAAATTAGTGAGCCCCATGCAATGAGTGCTAAGTGGATTATTCAAAATTCATGTGAAATTAGTGAGCTACAACTACCTCTCATGGAAATGGTCATACATGAATGACTCACTTAATGCAGTTGAATCCCAAAAAGTGATATCTAACAATTACAAATTTTGTATGAACTCATTTAACACCTCATTCATCAATCTCATAAAGGTACTAGGTTCATTTGAAAACCCAAAAGAAATGAACATCCATTCATACAACCCATCATTGGTTTTAAAGGCCATATTCCACTCCTCTCCCTCTCTAATCATGGTTATATGGTATCCACTCTTCAAATCAATCTTAGAAAAAAAAATTACCACTTAAACAATACAATAAATTATCTTTGTGTGGTAAATAAAATCTTTACTTGATTGTGACATTGTTTAATGCTCTAGAATTTGTACACATGTTCCAACCTCCACCTTTCTTAGGATACCATTGTTGGTATTGCACATGGTCTAAGTATCTCCTTGATCAACCCTTTATTTAACAACTCATGCACTTATTTTCTAATTTCTTAATTCTCTTGAGGGTTCATTTTGGATGTAACCTTATTTGGTAGACTTTCTCCCAATATCAAGTCAATATGATGACTTATACTCCTCACAGGTGGAAACCCATTATGAAACTCATCCACTACAATATCACTATACTCATTCAACATATTTTGAATCTCAAAAGGAAAATCATTTATAGTAGTAGAAGTAAGACTTGCCTTAGGTTTACACACTAAAGAAAAGCTTGCGTCATTATCTTCCATCTACTGTAAAAATTCTTGCGTACTCAACAACAATCCCTTGGAAGCACTACTCTTTCAATGTTCCCTCTTCTTACAAAGGCAAAAAGGTATAATTGATGCCATCCTTACGAAACTTATTATGCCCATCCTGCACAACTCCTTTTTCAAATTTCTACAGTCTACCCTATAAGATATGAAACACATGCATGGGCATGATATCACATTATATTTTCACCTTATAGTTTCATGTCTGCAACTCCACTTCACACTTCTCATTCACCAACAATTGACGACCCTTTTGAAGCCATGACACCTTATAAGGTGTTGAATGATTCATCTTCTTCAATTTCAAATTCTCCACCACTTTTGTAGACACCAAGTTGTCCATGTTGCCAACATCAATCACCATCTTGCAACATTTACCTTGGAGTTAACAAACATTCCTAAATAATTCCTTTCTATGAGCTGGCTCAACGACATCCTTCTCTAATTTGAACAACACTTTATTAAGTAACAGGGATTCTCCTGTCTCTAGTACATTCTCTACCTCTAGTACATTTTCTTCCCCTTCTTCTACTGGGGCAAAAACAAAAATTCTCTGGCCCACTTCTCTATTTTCTGGATATTCATATGCCATATGTCCAAGTTGTCCACACCTATACCAACATATCTCTCTTCCTCTGCCTCTTCCTCATCCTTTTCGAAAAGGATCTTCAACCTCTAGAGTCTCTCACTTATTGTTGATGTGGACTTAAGCTACTAATTCCTTCCTTCCATGTTGTAGATATTCTTCTAGTTGACTGTTCTCCTCTTGCTCTAGAAGTACTTTTTCCTTTTTGATACTACTTCCTTGCAATATTCTCCTTAGCCTTCGTAGCTAATTGGTATGCTTCCTCTACTGCGTTGGGTGATAAAACATTGATTTCATCCTAGATGTACAACCTGATACCATTAATATATCTGTATGTATTCTCTGTAAATTATTTTTCATATCCAGCCCTAATATTCACCTTGTAAAATCCTTATGTGTACTCTCTTACAATCATCAATCTTTGCTTGAGACTCTACATTTATCTGAATACAGTAACCTGATAACCCTTTGGCAAGAAATTTCCTCTGAGCTTTGCTACAATTCTATCCTATCCCTTAATTTCCAGCGTATTATTCCTTCTCCTTTCAACCTGTACTCCATCGCACCATAAAGTGGTACATCCCTTCAGTTTAGTGACAACAAACTTAACCTTCTTCTCTTGTTCCATCTCTTCATACTCAAAGAAATTTTCCATCTCTATAATCCAGTCAATGAGACCTTTCAGATTCAGGCTACCTATGTAAGAAGATAGATTAGGATTTTCCTTCATAACATATCCTAAAATTGTGTTCAATATCCTAATTTCTTGAGGATATTCAACTATTTTTTCCTTTGGGGATTCCTCTCCTTCCTCACTATTGTTGAGTGTTTGTACTTTTGATATGTAAGATTTGTTATGCCAGATTGTTAAGGTGGATACTTGCACACTAGTATGTATAAGTTGTTGATGTATATATATGCAATAATGAAGTATGCATCACATATATACTCAAATATACATATATATACAAAAAATAATAATTTGATGTGTTAAGTATTCCATAAATAAGTAATATTTCATGATCATGTTGACCCAAAAATTTGGGTGACTTATATGGAGTGGCGATCTCTGTATAAATATATCAAAATTATTCTTCTCTTCCTCACAATGTGAGACCATCGCTTTCATTTGTTTTTTGTGAGACAACCTACGCAAACAGCAGTCAACGCAATTGGGTTACGTTAGGTGACATTTTGGGTGTAAGTCAAGGCCTCTGTGTAACGTTGCCATATCTCGCTTGACAGAAGTTGAAGGCTAAGGAAGGTGGGCACTTACCACTTCAAAAATGATGATGATCTCCACCGATAAAACTATGGAATTCAATGAAACATGGGATATTACTCATAAGGGCATCCTAACATTGACAAATATTTTCAAAAGATATTTAAAGGATGAGTTTCTTGTGACAGAGTACATAAAAATTTAAACAATTGTCTACAAAATCTGAAACCAAAGGCCTCCTTATTTGTACACACAACAAATCTATGACAAGTACAGGATTTCGTTGGAAGAATAATTGCTCACACAATATTGCAAATTTGTCTTATTTACCCATACCCTATTGATGCAACTATTTCACGCATGTTGATTTTCCGAAGCCAAAGAAAGAGCAAGTTCAAACGAGGTTCATCCAATGAAGAGATAAGTATAATAGAGGCTCCAACTAGCTTGGGCGGATACTTTTTTGAGTTTTGGATATCTTCATTATGCCACACCAAATTGTGTGTGTAAGAAATCAATTCCATCTTTCAACATGTTGATTTCATTTAGAATGGATAGATAGACAACAATAATTGTTCAAAATTGTAGAAAGTGAAGGCATGATGTTTTTCTTGCAAACATTAGACTAAAAGGGGAATTATGTTTAGGAAATTTAAAATTTGTAGCAATCATATCAAAATAGATAATTCTCATGTACGAACAATGAACAAATATTTTTAATTTTCCTTACTATAGTTTTATTTGTGTTTTCAAGCAACAAAAAAATTGAACCATCTTGTTATTATAGCAACATTTTGTCATATTTTCTTTTGATGTGGATAGATATCAAATTTAGTATTGAATTTTCTAATCCCAAAATTTTTAATTTCTCCCACAGGGGCTCCTACCTCTATAGTGGCTAGATTGAGACCCCTCTTAAGTAGCGAATAAGGTTATAGTGAGGTGGGTCATTTATGCACCTTAAAAACCTATAGGATCTATGCATTATGTTCAATTTGATGGCCATTGGAAAATTACATTCATTCATGGTGAAAATTACATTCTTTATATTCTATGAATAGCACTCAAAAGACCATCCACATATAACTGTGCCATAAACATATTCTGAAAACTATACAAAAACCCAAAAAAATGTTGTAGCCACAAACTATCCAAAAATCATACATCCTTTTAATTGTATCAAGAGTTCACAGTAAAGGTTGTTTTCACAAAGAAAAATGTCTAAAGCAACAAAACTATCCATTAAAAACTATCGACCGATGACATAAACATAACATAAATAGAACTGAATGGAAAAGCAGTCCCAAAAATGACTAAAAGTATTGCAAAAAATTGTAACTGAAGCTATCATGGAAGGATAAATGCATAGTTTATTGTTCTACTTGAAGCCCTTCAATGAAAGTCCGATGGCAGTATCCATTCTCTTCATCATGATTGCACTCCACTATATGCCATGAACCCAAATCTTGTGTAGTACTCGCTTTAGAAGGTGCATCGACTTCTATATTCCTTTCCATGTAAATATGACATCTAGAAATGTTTCTAAACAAATTAACAATTGTCTTTGAATCTACAAAAATATGAATGTGTCACCTGATTCTAAGCAAAATAACATGAGAAGTTTCAGATTCATTATTTTTTCATAATTGTTTTTCCCTTATCCTAGACTGGATTTCATCTTGAAAGAGTGGCTATGTGATAAATTAAGGACTACCCCACCCCAATAGGAGTCCTCTTAAGAAGAGTCTCCATCGAAGTATGGCCATAGAACAGAGAAATCAGTAACTTCTTCAACAGTGGGACGCGAACATTGAATGAGATAAAATTTTAAGATAAATGCATGTACCACTAAATATTGGGCTGCCACAAAGTCTAGAATAACATGTTTATCTAGAAAACAAAAACTTTTCTTGCGAGCCAAATTCCCCACAATAGTAGGAGAGGAGGAGCACCAAGCTTTTTTGGAGTAACAAAATTCCACCAAGATTACTAGGCAAATGTATAAGACATTTCATGCCAATGAAAGATTATACTCAGAGATGCACAAGCTAAATTCCAATTCGATAAAGAAAATGGATAGAAGAGAAAAAGTTGATTTAGAGTCTCCCCTTTGTTTTTACATAATGGGCACTGCTTTGGACTAATGATATCTCATTCAGACATATTGTCTCCTGTGGGAACCTGATTTTCTAGTATACATACTTGGAAGAGATGTTCTTTTGTAGGGCATTTGATATTCCATAAAATTTTCCAGCACCTTGAGAGAAAAGGGGGCTTCATACCTTCAATTAGAAATACATACACCGATTTTGGGGTGTAGTTTCGAGAGATTTCATGAGTCCACATTAGTGAATCCTCCCTATCCCTGATGCAAACATCATATTCATTTAGATAGGCTATGAAATTTTGTTAGAGATCGTCCTAGTTTCCTTGTAGATTAAGGTGATGCACTAAATGCTAGCCCTGTCCCCGTATTGAGGAACTTTCCTCATCTGCAACGTGAGCCAATGTTTCAAATCCAGTTGTTGAAAGATGATCTACCATATTCACAAGAGACGATAGTTTGGCCCACTCGCAACCCATGGATCTGATCCAATTCTAACATGCTCCCCATTACCCACATTGCGAACCAATCCCTTTTCAATCACCTCAAAAGAGTGAACAATCACCTTCCAAATAACTAAAGCACTTGATCTCCTTCGATTTGGGGCCCAAATCCATTCTATAATTGACCAAGGACTTTTGTATTTGTGCAAACAACCTGAGACCATAAGCTAGTTGTAGAGATCATAAGCTACCCTAGCTTAGAAGCTAGAGCCTCATGGTGGCTTCACTCAATGAACCTATGATATATCACATGCATTCATGGCATATTAAATAATACCCTTGATTTGACTACATATTGAAAAATGTTAGAAATTAATTAACAGAGCAATGAAATACACAAAAAAATTGCGGAGACACAAATAAAGAAATGCATAAAACAAGAGAGACACAGATGTATGTGGTTCATCCAATTTGGGCTACATCCATGGAGAACCATCTAGTCCTTAGTTTTATATTATCCAACAAAATGGAAAGATACAACGTGCGGGAAATGCGTTGTAATTTCCTCTTCATTTTCACATAGTCTACTCTATATTTTTCTCTCATAATAATAATACATAGTCGTAATACAATTCCCTCATATTAACTGAAGGTTGCCTTATAGGGAAAAAACACTAGATTAACATAACTTCTACGTGAGATCATCCGCATAATGAACGACCCATAGTTACTATGAAATTACAATATTTTACAAGACAAATTTTCATCTATTTTTAGCTTCCCCTGAGGGTGATTAAACGGGAAACATTGCAGCCTCGTAAGGAACATTGATCCAATGCAACTAAAACAAAAAACCTTTGAACGATCAGGAAGATAATGAGGCTTCACACCAACCAAAAGATACCTCTAAAAATATCATTATTTAACCCCCTACCAATACGAACCAGATGCACCTTTCTAATTTAAAAAACCACTACTTTGAATAGATATTACAGATATCCATTTTTTCAATAACATTTTCCTTCCTTGTGTCGATGCTTTAAGGTTTGTATGCATGATTTGTTATGCCAAATTGTTAAGGTGGATACTTGCCTGCCGGTATGTATAAATTGTTGAAATGTGTATATGGAAAAAGCCATCTTAAATATGGATCTAACAAGAGCCGAGAGGGATCCGATTTTATATTTTCGAATAAAGTAACCTCTCCAAATAAAATTCAATAAATATAAATATAAATTTTTAATGTTCAATATAATTTTCTATCTGGCTCCCATCCAAACCACCTCCACCAATGTGAAACCTGGCCTATCTTGCTCCCATCCAAACCACCTCCACCATTGTGAAACCCGGCGTATGAAGTGTGAACCCTAGGTAGTTAGGGGCGATGACAAGATGCCAACTAGGGATTGCCCTCCAACCCCATGACAAGCATGATGTGTCCCTGTGTTGGGGTGCAAAGGCAGGTTTGTTCCATGTAGAATGTTATATTGCATTTATAAATATTTAAGTAACATGAAAGTCATGTGATGAAATCTGTTTCTAATATTTTTATTTTTATAATATCCAGTTAGTGGACCTACCCTCCGGTGGTGTGTACGGTAGTTTGAGAAGGAAGTTTATATGGTTCATAATTTATTTATTTCACATATTATTGACCCAAAAATTTGGGTGCCCCATATGGAGTGGCAATCTCCGTATAAATATATCAAAATGGTTCTTCTCTTCTTCCTCACCATGTGACACAATTTCTTTTGTAACTATTTTCCATTGATGTCAAAGGGAGAGAGAAATCAAGAAAGGAAGATCAAAGCATGGTGTTAGGGGGAGCACAAATCTCAAGGGGAGTATGTGTGTTTCCATCAATGACAAAGGGGACATTGTTGAATGGTGTTTTCATTGATGTGCACATCTATGTAGTTTCTAGAGATTGAATGAGTCCACATCAGCGAATCCTCCCTATCATTGATGTTGACATCAAATTCATTTAGATAGGTTACGAAATGTCGTTAGAGATATGTCCAGTTTCCTTGTAGATTAAGGTGATGTGCTCAGTGTCAGCCCTGCCCCCAGATTGAGGAACATTCCTCATCTTCACCATGAGCCAATGTTTTAAATCCATTTGCTGAAAGATGATATACCATATTTGTGGAAGACGATACTTTGGGCCACTCCCAACCATGGATCTGATCCAATTCTAACCTCCTCCCCATTACCCACTTTCGGAACCAATCCCTTTTCAATCACATCAAAAGAGTGAATAACCTCCTTCCAAATAACTAAAGCATTTGATCTCCTTAGATCTAGGGCCCAAATCTATTCTACAATTAACTACGGACTTATGTATTTGTGATAGGTAACCTTACACCATTAGCTACTTGTAGAGATCAAATGTCAACCTACCTTAGCAGTGATAGCCTCATGGAGGCTTCACTCAATGAACCTATGACATATCACATGAATTTATGGCATTTTAAATAATACCCTTGATTTGACCGCATATTGAAAAATGTTAGAAATTAATTAACAGAGCAATGAAATACACAAATAGATTGCATAAACATAAAAACAAAAAAGAGTAAAACAAGAGAGACAAAGATATACGTGGTTCACCTAATTTGGGCTACATTCATGGAGAAACAACTAGTCCTTCCTTTTATATTATTCAACAAAATGGAGAAATATAATACTCTCACTTAGTCTCCTCTATATTTCTCTCTCATAATCATAATACTCAGTCATAATACAATTCCCTCATATAAACCGAGGGTTGCCTTCTAGTGCAAAAATCCTAAATTAACATAATTTCTATCGTTAGATCATCCGCCTAATGAACGACCTAGATATGGAGTGGTGATTTCCCTATAAATATATCAAAATGGTTTTTCTCTTCCTCACAATGAGACGCAATCCCTTTCCTTTGTTTTATGCACAACGACCAACACAAATAGCAATCAACACAATCGGGTCACATTACCACTTCAGAAAAGATGATGATGTCAAGGGATACAACTATAGAATTCAATGAAAGATGGAATATTATTCAGAATGGCATCCTAAAGTAGATAGGCATTCTAAAATAATATTTAAAAGACAAGTTTCTTGTAATGGATTATATGAAAATTCATACAATTGTCGACAAAATGTGCACCCGAAGTCCTCATTATCTGTATGAACAACAACTCTATGACAAGTACAAGATTTCATTGGAAGAATATGTTGTTGTCACAATATTACCAGCTAAAGGGTAAAGTACATGATGAGGTCATGTTCAAAAAACATGAGAAATGTTGGGGATATCACAAGGTGATGGTTAGCCTCACCTCAAATATGTTCTCTTATTTGGATCTTTACTCTGTGATGAAAAACTCCCTCATTTCACAAGTCAAAGATGGAGTGATGTGTTTCCATGAGTTGGCCAATGATGGTACCAATATTAAAAATCTTCTTGCAATATCTCCTTTCAATCTCCCTTCAAGGTTAATAAGGTTGATTTCCAGCAAACTTTGTTTCACTTGTTCATAGATATCTTGCATGGATATAACAAAGTCTTCTCCTGCTGCACTCCTTTTCTTTTCTCTTCCCAAGTTTATGAGTTCTTGTGCTCCTCTTAGATGCCTTCTATACATAATATGAAAAGGACTTTGATCAATTATTCTATCTGGATAATCATTATAGGAAAAATTAGCCTGGAAAATACCTGATCACACTACTTTGGATGATCTCCAACAAAGCTTCTCAAGATATTCCCCAAATTTATATTAACTACTTCAATATACCTAGGGTGATAGGCTAAACTAAAGTTCAAATACGTTCCGTGTTTATTCCATAAATTCCTCCATAAGCATCTGAAGAATCTAGTATTTCTATCTAAAACAACACTCTTAGGAACTCCATGTAATCTCACTACTTCTGTAAAGAATAAATTAGCAATATGGGTATCATCACTGATTTTAAAAAAAGGAATGAAATGGGCCATTTTTGAAAATATATCCATTAAAACAAAGATTACACCATTACCCTTCTGATTTTTTGGCAAACCCAATACACAATCCGTGCTTGTTAAACCCCACGGTATATCTGGAATTGGTAATGGTCTATATAATCTTGTATTCTGGCTCTTTCGTTTTGCATGTTGGCATATTCTACAACTACTTACAAACTTTTGCACATCAATCCTCATATTTAGCTAATAGTAAAGATTCTTCAACTCCTCATCAGTATTTTCATGTCCAAAATGTGTTGCAAGACCTCCACTATGCTTTTATTTGATTAAATTATCACTGATAGAACATTTTAGAACACAAAGTTGATTGTCTTTTAACGATAATCCTTAAATTTGAAGCGTGTAATCAAGCCACATAGTTCTATCTTGGATTGTTGAGTTTTTAGAAGCCTTGCAATCCTCAAACCCCATGATTTATACCAAGCTTTACCACATAATAAAATTCCTCATGCACAACGCATCAACAATTTTATTAGGTTGCCCACTAATATGCTTCAAAACGAAAGTGAAATTATGGAGATACTCAATCCACTTGACATGATTTTTACTCAAATTAGGTTGTTGCATAATGTACTATAGGGCATGATTGTTTGTATAGAAAACAATTTCTCTAGACATTAAATAATGCCTCCATTTTTTTAAAGATTGTACCACAACCTAAAGCTCCTTGTCACTCCTTTCTTCATTCAACTTCTTGTTGAAATATGCTTTGGGCTTATCCTCCTAACTTAACACAACACTAATTCCTTCTCCACAAGAATCACACTTCACTTGGAAAGACTTACTAAAATCTTGTAAAATCAACACAGGTTGTTCTGTCATCTTATTCTTTAATAGTTGGAATCCCTTTTCTACTTCAATAGTCCATTGGAATGGTTGTTTTTCTTTTTTTATAGTCTCCATAATTGGAGCACTCATCATTCTAAATTTTTTTATGAACTTCCTGTAAAAACTAGCCAACCCATGAAACCTTCTAACTTTAAAAACACTTTTATGAGAGGGCAATAAAAAATAGTTATTACCTTATCAGGATCAATCCTTAAGCCATCCTTGGATATGAAAAATCCAAAATATAAAGTATCTATCTTTAGGAATGAACCTTTCTTCAAATTAATAAGCAATTTCTCTTGTTGTAACTTCTCTAACACTGACCTCAAATGTCTCAAGGGATCTTCTTTGGAATCACTATAAGCTAAGATTTCATCTAGATACACAATTACAAATTTAAGTATTAAGGGGTTTTCATAGTGCATTATAGTAGATATCATTTTTTGGGATTCAACTGCGTTAAGTATGTCATTCATGTATGACAATTTCCATGAGAGGTAGTCATAACTGAGTAATTTCAAATGAATTTTGAATAGTCCACTTAGCACTCATTGCATCGAGTGATGGTCATAGGGGTGAAGAAGTGGGATTGAAACTAGTTAAATGAATCACAAGGTGCCAATCATCACTTCTGGAGCTTGCACTTGGTAACCAGGACTTCTCGGGAGGTCACCCATCCCAGATCGCCTCAAGCTCAAACACGCTTTACTATGGAGTTTTCCCCACAATCAAGCCAACTTAGCTTGCTTCCCCATTTGCAAAACCTTATCAAATATTGTGCCTCATGTACCATTCAAGTAGAGTTCCCTTCACTCTTTTGAATTTAAGTATTAAGGGGTTTTCATAGTGCATTATATTAGAAATAATTTTTTGGGATTCAACTCTGTAAAGTAAGTCATTCATATATGACCATTTCCATGAGAGGTAGTCATAACTGGCTAATTTCACATGAATTTTGAATAGTCCACTTACCACTCATTGCATCAGGTGATGCTCATAGGGGTGAAGAAGTGGGATTGAAACTAGTGAAATGAATCACATAGTGTCACTCATCACTTCCAGGGCTTGCACCCAGTAATGGGACTTCTCGGGAGGTCACCCATCCCAGATCGCGTTTGGCTTAAGCATGCTTAACTATGGAACTATACTTGAATGGTTCATGATGCACAATACTTGGTAAGGTTTTACGAATGGGGTAGCAAGCTAAGTGGGCTTGATTGTGGGGAAAACTCCATAGTTAACCGCACTTGAGCCATAGGCTATATGGGGTGGGTGACCTCTCGAGAACTCGTGGTTACCGGGTGCAAGCTCTGGAAGTGATTATTGATGCTATGTGATTCATTTCATTAGTTTCAATCCCACTTCTTCACCATTGTGAGCATCACCCCATGCAATGAGTGCTAAGTGGATTTTTCAAAATTCATGTGAAATTAGTGAGTTATGACTACCTCTCATGGAAATGTTCATACATGAATGACTCACTTAATGCAGTTGAATCCCAAAAAGTGATATCTAACAATTACAAATTTTGTATGAACTCCTTTAACACCTCATTCATCAATCTCATACAAGTACTAGGTGCATTTGAAAACCCAAAAGGAATGAACATCCATTCATACAACCCATCATTGGTTTTAAAGGCTATATTCCACTCCTCTCCCTCTCTAATCATGATTATATTGTATCCATTCTTCAAATCAATGTTAGAAAAAAAAATATTACCACTCAAACAATACAATAAACTATCTCTGTGTGGTAAATAAAATCTTTACTTGATTATGGCATTGTTTAATGCGCTAGAATTTGTACACATGTTCTAACCTCCACCTTTCTTAGGATACCATTGTTGGTATTGCACATGGACTAACTATCTCCTTGATCAAACCTTTATTTAACAACTCATGCACTTATTTTCTAATTTCTTAATTCTCTTAAGGGTTCATTTTGGATGTAACCTTATTTGGTAGACTTTCTCCCAATATCAAGTCAATATGATGACTTATACTCCTCACAGGTGGAAACCCATTATGAAACTCATCCACTATGATATCACTATACTCATTCAACATATTTTGAATCTCAAAAGGAAAATCATTTACAGTAGTAGAAGTAAGACTTGCCTTAGGTTTACACACTAAAGAAATACTCGCCTCTTTATCTTCCATTTGCTGTAAAAATTATTTCATAGTCAACAAAAATCCCTTGGAAGCACTACTCTTTCAATGTTCCTATTAATGTCAGTCTTTGCAGCCTTCCTCGAGTGATCAAACATGCTCTTACAAAGTGATTTTAAGGTGTCAAGGTCAAATTTCATCATTTCAGTGAGTCTTCAAGTAAAATTTGGTCACTAGGTATTACGTCTAGGGTTTGCTTTTACTCCTTTCAAAGTTGTCCAAATGTCGGTCTATGTCACCATTCAGCTGAGTTTATCATCATTCAGAGGGTTTTAATCATCATGTCAAGTTCCAATGGGTCATTTTACACCTTGTTCATGCTTCAGTTGTGCTTAGGCAAGGTTCATTTCCCTCTCCTAGGGTTTTGAAGGTAATTTCTCTTGGATGGTCAAATCATCAACAAAACTTGTATCCTGATGTTCATACACCTTCCCCTATCCTTAAAGTACCTTATTAAACACTGCCCATCACTGGTATCCCTCAAATTCCTCATTTTGGCACAAACCCTAGTTTCTTGCTACAATTTGACAATTTTCTAGGCTAGGCCTGTGTTTTGCCCTTTTGGACCCATTCCCCTCACTCAATCTTTGAAATTCCACTTTCCCCTACTTCCTAACATCCCTCCCTACTTCTAAAAATTTTCTCAAGAATTTAGAAGTGCCTTATCCCCTTCCTTTCACTTCATTTCGACAAATCCCCTGTTTCACACATCGGGATAGGTTTTACTCCAATGATGTTTCTGAGAAATAAAAGATGAATTTGGGAAGATTGAGAGAGGTTTTTTTCCAAAATAGGCCAAGGAAGAAAAACCTCCTTCACGTTTTACACAAGTTTTATGGTTTTAGAGAAATGTCAAAAATACAGTTGCCTCAGGAGAATTGATGCACCTCTGAAGTGACCTTGGGAAAATCAAGATTTCTCCTAGAGTGGTTGGCCAAATTACTTACTTGATGAGTCAAATGATAACTAGACACAAATAAATTTTGAATGAGCTATCATGAGCTCAATTTGGAGTTGAGGAAGACCTTCAAAAGTTGACTGCAACTGCACTTTGCCTTTAGGAAGCCTCATTTTGCACATTTTGACCAGTCTTGGGAGATTTGACTTTTGACAGGGAAATGAACTCCAAATTGAAAAATTCAAGTTGTGTTGGAAATTAGACTCAATAATATCTCCAATGAGCTATCCCATGCCCAATTTGAACACCAGGAAGGCCTCCAAAAGTATCTCGCAAAAAGCACTACGCACTAGAGTTGGAGCGCAACGCACTCATTCAGCGCTACGCATTGAGGTAGCGCAGCGCACCTATGAGGTGGCGCAGCGCACAAGACTATAAGGCCCGAAATCGCTCACATCTTCTTCAAAGACTCCCAAATTTCTAAATTCTTCATTGCCCAAGTAAGTTAACACTCCTTCATGGCAAATGAATGAGTTTATCTTAGTGTTTATGGTGATTTAATGGGAAAAAACTGAAACCCTATCTCCTTGCATTGCTTGTTAAAAAACAATGTCTAGGGTTTAAAAAACAATGTCTAGGGTTTAAAAAAATTTAGTTTTGCTGCTAAATTCCATTCCTATCATTTTCACTCCCTCACTCCCTCATTTCATTTCCTCCCTCCCTTTTCATTCATATTTACTCATTCCATATTCCCCATATCCCTAAGACTACTTACCCTAATCCCTAATCTCATTACCCCAAACCCTAATTGCTATCCCAAAACCATAAATATCATTCCCTAAAGCCTTTCACTCCCTAGAAACCCTATCAGCAAACCATCATGGAGCTCGAAAACATGAAAGCAAACCGGCAAGCTGCCAAGAGGAGGAAAATCAAATTGACCACACTTGAGCAAGAAATTCAAGTTGATCGTGAATATTGGCTTGAGAGGACAAACATGCACCTAGAAAAAATTCTATAGAAGGCCAACAACTAGAAAAACATGTTAAGGAACATGGCATACCACTACTTGTCAAGAAATATGGTGTACAAAACAAGAATCAGGAATTTGAAAGCCAAATTGAAGAAAGCCATGAGGAAGAGAAAAGAATAAAATAGACTCTAGATCTTGGTTGAGGCTTCCTTAGCCCAAAACAGCACCTGATGAGGAACACTCAGCCCAAATTTCAAAAAATTTGGGAAACTTTTTGGAAATTTTGAAATTTTTGACCTAAAAAACAAGTTTTTCTGCCTGATGCACCGCGCTACTTGGCGCGCACTTTTTCTAGAGACCTCCTTTTGAAGAAAACTCAGCATTTTTGGATTTTTCATGGAAAAATATGAGTTCCCTCACATGGCTAAGAAATTTTGACAGGTTTTGAGCTTCCAAAAATGTCAAAAACACCTCAAAAATGACCTTTCTGCCCCTTTTTGGACACACAGGAAGCAGTGTTGGGATAACTCAAAGTTGGAGGGGAAAATGGAGGCCAAATTTACAAATTCCACTTATTCTAGAAATTAGACAAAAATACCTTTCCAACAAGCCCACTTGGAGAAAAATTGGTGCACGGGAAGGCCTCAAAAATCAGCTACAAAAATGCGCTACACATAGGGAAATCAATGCGACGCATAAGAGGAAATTTTCTCATTTTGGCCAAAAAACTCTGTTTTTCGCCTAGTTTCTTCACAGTTTGAATTTTCTATTTCTAATAGTCAAAGTCATGATATAATTTAATGTGAATTGATGGATTTTTATGTAATCATGCTAAATTTTCACTCATAGAGGTAGATTCATCTTGAAAAAGTAGTTTGCAATTGAATGAATCAATTTCCTAGATTTTAGAGGCATGTTGTTCCACTGCCTACTTTTCAGTTCTTAGTTTAGATCTTGTTGAAACAGCTCCTAAACTCATGAACTCGACCCCTAAAGCCTAGCATGATTTGTTTGATGCCTATATCTAGTATGTTTTCAGTCATTTGAGAAGGTTGGACTCTTGTAAATGCTTTGAGCATTATTGTACATTCATTTTCAGTAGTTTGGCAAAGGAATTGACCAGGGTTTGCAGCACTTTATGGGATTCTTGTGGCGTCTTGATTTGGTATTGTGTTTTCTTCTGTAATTGCAAGTTTTACATGTGATTTATGTATTCCATTACCTCTCTTTGCTTCATCTTAACTAAATCAAACAAGGATAAAGGTAGAATGCATTTAAATTGCAGTGCTCTACCTAGGGTTTGGTTAGTTATCTACGTTTTCAGCTGTTTGAAGAGAATCCCTGAGACTTTCATGCCCTATCCAACTCCTCACCGGTCTAAAAGCTCTCCATCTCACTCAATTTGAAGTGCTAAACCATTTGCCTACCTCGCCCCATAGAGATATCTGCAAGACTGTGTCCATTCCCCAGACCCAAATATTATTTTTCACAATTGAGCCAGCAAACCCATCTTAAATTCAATCAGACACCTCTATATACATACCTAGCCTAAAATCAGTCATTACATCAATCATCTCAAGCTTTCATTGGCCATCGTTTCTGAGATTGACAAGGAGAGAGCCCTCTTCCGACCTGGTAGGGCTAGCTATGAGGTTAAGCATGGTTTGATGTTACCCTAGACCTGCCTTTCTCAGCCTGAGGTAGATTTAGGCTCTAACAGTTCCCTCTTCTTACAAAGGCACCAAGGTATGATTGATGCCATCCTTATGAAACTTATTATTCCCATCCTGCACAACTCCTTTTTCAAATTGCCACAGTCTAACCTATAAGATATGAAACACATGCATGGGCATGATATCACATGGTATTTTCACCTTATAGTTTCCTATCTGCAACTCCACTTCACACTTCTCATTCGCCAACAATTGATGACCCTTTTGAATCCATGACACCTTGTAAGGTGTTGAATGATTCATCTTCTTCAATTTCAAATTCTCCACCCCTTTTGTAGACACCAAGTTGTCCATGTTGCCAACATCAATCACCATCTTGCAACATTTACCTTGGAGTTAACAAACATTCCTAAATAATTCCTTCCTATGAGCTGGCTCAACAACATCCTTCTCCGATTTGAACAACACTTTATTAAGTAACAGGGATTCTCCTGTCTGTGGTACATTCTCTACCTCTAGTACATTTTCTTCCCCTTCTTTTACTAGGGCAACAACAAAAATTCTCTGGCCCTCTTCTCTATTTTCTAGATATTCATATGCCATATGTCCAAGTTGTCCACACCTGTACCAACATATCTCTCTTCCTCTACCTATTCCTCATCCTTTTGGAAAAGGATCTTCGGCCTCTAGAGTCTCCCCCTTATTATCAATGTGGACTTAAGCTACTAGTTCCTTCCTTCCATGTTCTAGATTTCTTCTGGTTGACTGTTGTCCTCTTTCTCTAGAAGTACTTTTTCCTTTTCGATACCGCTTCCTTGCAATATTATCCTTAGCCTTCAAAGCTAATTGGTATGCTTCCTCTACTGTGTTGGGTGATAAAACATTGATTTCATCCTAGATGTACAACCTGATACATTAATATATCTGTATGTATTCTCTGTAAATTCTTCTGCATATCCAGCCCTAATATTCACCTTGTAAAACCCTTGTGTGTACTCTCTTCCAATCATCAATCTTTGCTTGAGACTCTACATTTATCTGAATACAGTAACCTGATAACCCTTTGGCAAGAAATTTCCTCTGAGCTTTGCTACAATTCTATCCTATCCCTTAATTTCCTGCTTATTATTCCTTCTCCTTTCAACTTGTACTCCATCCTGTTAGAGTAAGTCTGGTCATCCGTCCGTCAGAGATCAAAACTCTTTTTGCATTTCATGTTTAGGTGTCCCATCGCTCTCGATCAGTTTCATTTCGTTAGGAGCATGCCATAAATATAACATAAGGTATTTTGTCATTCATACCCCTCATGCTTTGCACTGCTGGCTCAGGTCTGTCCATCAAAATCAAATCTTAAAAGTCATTTGTAGTCGTGTTGCAGTTTCTAGGTCATAACAATCATTTTATTCATTAGGTCTAGGGTTAGTCAATTTGGTCTTCGACAAAGTCTAATAAAGCCAGCAGGCCAGAGGAAGGTTCTTGATGAAGTTCTTGATAAGTTATTATTTTAAAGATTTTTATCGTCATATGGATGGATTATGACTTTTCTTCAAAACTATGTTTTGAAGACAAGTCGACATTTTGTTATTTGTAATAATTTTCAAAAAAAATTCAGTTCTTGAATTCTTCAGGTGCAGCCCTGGTCTCCTTTTCCAAATCCCATGTCAGCTATGCCTGCAAAAAAATTCCAAGAAATTCATCATTTCAACCAAAAATCAAGGAGGAAACAAAAAGTCAGAGTTCTATTAATTGTCAAAAAGTGTCAATTGCAAAACATTACAAAAATGGGTTTTGGAGAAACAAAAATCAAAGCAATGTCTTTATAAGCTTTTGCTATAAATATCAAATTCATTTTTGCATGCCAAGGTCGAAGAGAAACATTTCAAAACGAATTTCGGTGAGCTGTGCATGTTTTGGGACGAAAGAGTTTGCAACCAACCGGCGCAGCGCATATAACAGGTGGCACGACGCATTGGGGATTTCTGCCCAGTGTTAATTTGAACAGGCGCGGCGCACAGAGAGCGCACGGCGCACTAGGTTCTTGGCGCGACGCACACAGTTCAGAGCCCGAAAGTGTGTCAAATCTCTTCAAATTGCTCATCCCTTGCGTGGAGTTGTCAGGTAGGGCCTTCTATTTTGACATTGCTTCAGATTTTATGATAAGAGATGGTGGTGTAAGGGTGATAAAGGTTGAAACAAAAATTCAAACCCAACACAAAAAAATTTGCTGCCAGGGTTTCGAAGCTCACAGTTTTGTCACCAAGGACTCTCCTCCTTCCCCATTCTCCCTTGTTTCCTCATTTCCTACCCCCCCACTAAGTTGATCAATCCTACATTACATTCAAATCCCAAAACCCTAGCCCTTATAAAAATCTCCTCAACCCTATACAACTAATCCCAAACCCTAAACCTTATCCCATATATAAAATCCCCCTCCTCTCCCTAATTAAAATTATCCCAATAATTCTCATTCCTCAATATTGTTTCCCCTTCCTAACAATCCCTAATAGTCCCTGTTGCATTTGTTTTTTCCCTTGGTGGCAGAAATTGAAATACAACACCAAAAAGAGCAGTCCAAGTACAGTTTATATACAGCAGTAGCTTTGTCTTTGAGGTATTTTGTCTAGCAGTCATGGCATCTGAGCATTCATCGGACTATGAGGTGGAAACCCAAAGTGACTCTCCCTTGGAAGAACAGGCACCCCGGAGGCCTCATAAAAGTGGCAGACATGTTAGGGAAGAACCGACCACCCTTACAGAATTGCAGGCCTGCTCTCTTGCTATGCAGTGTTTTCAGCATCAGTCATGCTATGAGTTTTGTCAAAAGGTGGCTAGTGTCCAATTTCATCATGAGTTGCTTCGTCTTTTTGTGTTGCACTTTCATGGCGATCAAGCTATCTTGGTTGGTTTCACCTTCACACTTACACCAGAATCTGTCTCATTAGCAACCGGTATACCGAACATTGGTGAACCATGGCACAAGAAACAGAAAATTGACCGGCAGCATTATGAGCCATACATCAAAACCAGTTTCTTGAGGCAGCGCAAGAGAGTGTTCCCATTCTGGTATCTGAAAGATGAATGTGCTCCACTAATGAGATTGATCATGAAATATTTCAGCTATGAGGGACGGTTCTCTCGTCTTTATGCTTATCACATCAGGTTTCTCATGCATTTCACCAGGGTATGGATGATGAACATTCCGTATTTCATTTGCCAAAACATTGAGAAGATGACCACCTTTATAAAGCATAAAACACCTCAGTAGCAACTTAACAGTGCATATCATTTTGCTCTTACTAAGATTTTGGTGGTTCATCAGGGTGGAAGGGGCCTCGCTTCCTCCATCAGCATCACAAGTACAGGACAAAGGCAAGAGGCCAATGCAATATGAGGGGCCTTCAGGTGAGCCATCAAATGAACGAGAGACCAACTTCATTCTCCTTCATGATGATGATACAAATACAGGTCCACAAAGTGCCAAACTTAGAGAGATCATCTAGGAGCAGCAATCAGAGATCGAAGCCTTATTCCTTGACTTGGACAGGGCTAAGTGGACCATGAAATAATTGGAGCAGAGGAAAAAACAGCTTGAGGATCAGCAAGCGATCATGGAGCTACAAAACATTCGTGAGCATCGCCAAGCTGCATAAAGGAGAAGAGTTGAGCTCACGTCATTAGAGCAAGAGATTAATGAGGATCAGGAGGCCAATCTTGAGAGAGTGAACATGCACTTAGAGAGGCTGTTGGACAAGGCCAACAAAGACCATGCATTGATGAGACACATGGCTTTCCACTACATGGCGCGAAACAACGTGTGCAAGGCTTGAATCAGGAATTTGAAGGCGAAATTGAGGAAGGCAATCAAGAAGCAAAAGAGGCAAAGGGAGCTTGATCGTCTTCAGATATTGGCTGAGGCCTCTTTAGCCCAGCATAACACTTGATAAGGAAGCTCCAGCCCAAATTTCAAGAAATTTGGGGCATTTTTGGTATTTTTGGAAATTTTTGTGCAAAAAACAGGGTTTTTCTCCCTGTGCACCGTGCCACATGGCGCGCGCTTATGATTGGGAGCTCCAAATGCAAAAAACTTTATAGTTTTGGATTTTTCATGAAAAATCATGACTGTTAGTGCATGGCCAAGAAGTTTGGGCAAGTTTTGAGTCCTTAGGAGGTCAAAAACACCCTAAAAATGACCTCTCTGCCCCTAATTTCACACACAGGGAGTAGTCTTGGGAGATTGAGTTTTTAGAGGGTAAAATGGGCACCAAATTCAGAAATTCCACTTGGGTTGGAAAGTAGATAGGTAGGGCTTTCGAACAAGCACACTTGGACTCAATTTGGACTTAAGAAAGTGCCTCAAAATCAGCACCAAAGTCGCGCAACGCATACAGAAATTGGCGCGGCGCACAGAGTTTTTTTGACCAACTTTTCACCTTCCAACTCAGAAATTCAGCCAGTTTGACTTGTTTTGCTTTGTGATGTTATTTTTGACCTATCTTGATGTAATTGAATGAACATGATGTAATTTTGACATTTAGTCACTTTTTCTAGAGGATTCATTCACCAAAGAGTGAAAATTTAATGAATGAATCAGTTTCCTACCTTATAGAGGCAAGTTGTTTTGATTGCCTAGATTTTAGTGCTTTGTTTAGAATTGGTTGACACAGCTCCTAGAATGATAAGCTCGACCCCTAGAGGCAAGGGAATGGGTTGGGATAGTCTATATCATGTATTTTCTAAGTCATTGTCAGGGTTGGACTATTGGGAAAAGCTTGGCACTCTATTGTACATTTTATCTCTACATTTTTTGCTAAGGAAAGACCAGGGTTTTGCAGCACTGTTTGGGATCCATGTGGCTTTATGTTTTGATGGTGTGCTTCTCTGAGTAATTGTAAGTTCATTAGTGTTATGTGTATCATTTTCTTGCTTCTTCTTCTGAATTTGAACAAATAAGTGATTAAGGTAGAATACATACTGCTATGCTCTGCCTTTGAATTTGTTTAAATTTTCGTGTTTTCATCTGTTTAAGGAGAATTCTTGAGACTTTCTTGCTCTCCTTAGCGCCTCACCAATCCAATCTATCCATCTCATTCACTTTAAAGCAACAAAACAATTGCCTTCCTTGCCCCAATCAGACCTCTGCAAAAACTGTGCCTCATCCCCGAGCCCAAATTTGCCTTTCCCATTTTTTCAACAAAACCCTTAAAAAACCAAATTAAATCCCTACACTTAAATACCTAGCCTAAGATCAGTTGCAAAATTAGTCATCTCGAGCCTCGTTGATTACCTTTTGCCGAGATTGACCCGGAGAGAGCCCTCTCCTGTCCTCGTAGGGCTAGCTACGAGGCTGAGTGTGGTTTGATGTGGACCTAAAACCTTGTCTTTTCAGCCTGAGACAAATCTAGGCTCTAACACATCCCACCATAAAGTGGCACATCCCTTCAGTTTAGTGACAACAAACTTAACCTTCTTCTCTTGTTCCATCTCTTCATACTCAAAGAAATTTTCCATCTCTATAATCCAATCAATGAGACCTTTCGGATTCAGGCTACCTAAGTAAGAAGATAGATTAGGACTTTCCTTCATAACATATCCTAAAACTGCGTTCAATATCCTAGTTTCTTGAGGATATTCAACTATTTTTTCCTTTAGGGATTCCTCTTCTTCCTCACTTACATCCCCTGATTCAAGTTCCCTCTACTTGCTCGATTCCATGGCTATCATTCTTTCTTCCAATCATTGTATAACTCTCATTACTTCAACATTAGATGCATGCCTATGTCCTCTCCGGCCTCCTCTAGCACCTCGTCCAACATTGTTTTCCATGATCAACTTATTTGTTCTTGGAGAAGATGTAGGATATGCTCTGATACCAACTAATATAGGCCTTTATCTTTTTGCTAATTTTCTATAGTAGGTTAAGCTCAAATATTCCCCCTTTTAATGGTTGGGCCAACCAGAAGCACCACAATATATATATATATATATATATATATATATATATATATATATATATATATATATATATATATATATATATATATCAAAAGGTATGCATTTAGGCCAAAACCACAAAGAATCATTGCAGTCAAGCTTTTAACAAGCTTCTAAACGAAATTGGGCTTGTCTTTGATAAAAGGCGTTAACTCTACAACTTTGATTTCTAATCCTCAACACTTATAACATGACCAAAAATCATGACCAAGCCAACTTTAAGTTTTTTCACTTGTATGTGTCAGTATGGGCTTACAACACCTAAACCACCCCCATGTGCACACAAAGGGAAATCCTTGGGAGACAAACTCTAGGGTTTCTCTGTCAAATTTTGACCTCAGCTCTGTTAACTGTTAGTCATACTCTCATCTTCCTTAGACATATTAGACTAGCATTACATCATCCTAGCCTATTTACAAGTGCACAAAAGAGATGCACCCAGGAGATAGCATCCAAGATTTCTCCGTTAGTTGATGGGCGTGGCTCCGATAATTGATGATCTCGAATCACTTC
The DNA here is from genome assembly GCA_031772625.1 of Pinus tabuliformis. Lineage (NCBI taxonomy): Eukaryota > Viridiplantae > Streptophyta > Pinopsida > Pinales > Pinaceae > Pinus > Pinus tabuliformis. The sequence continues at coordinate 1,713,013,046 of CM062816.1, read as the reverse complement.
AAAAGGTGTTCATGTCTCCACCTTTAGGATGAGTCAGCGCAAAATCACCTACATTCCATGCAATTCTGACCTCCTCTTAATTGGTTCGGCTCACATGTAAGCCCCATCCTAGACAGCCCAACTTATTTCACAAATGTGCTCCTCTTACCCCTACAGGATAAACCCTTCAACCTGACGTAGTTAGGGGATGGTTTCCTTTGACATAGTTTCAAATTCCCATCTCCCAGTGCTATTAGGTGTCAGACTCCAGTCAGATTTTAAAGAAACTAAGTGTTTCCCCTTCCACTTGTGTATTTGACCCCGACTATGTCAATGCTTCAAGTCACTTTGTCACTATTGCAACCTCCCACTTGCACTCTATAAACCCTCTCTCACTTACTTTGACAACTACAGTTCATAACAATAACATATATGGATATACATACACAAACAATAAATAATGATTATAGAAGGACTAGATTGGAAATTCAACAACGCTGCAGAAGGTCTAGTTTATTGGAAAATCACTCTCGCACTCCACAATTTTTTTTTAAGGAAATTTAATAATAATACATCATTATGTTGGCCTAAATCCATGAACATACGATCAAATGGACCATTTTTTGGAACATGAACCAAATTACAACAATATGCTAAATTTAATGAGTTACATGGCAAGCAAAGCAAACTCTATCTCTATCCTAACAAATCCACTCATTGAGGAACCAACTCATGAGGTAAATAAATTTTGACCTCTCAACCAATCAATTTTTTTTACGGATGCTCTATTGTCATAATTACCTAGGAGCAAGGGCCATGGTGGGATTACCTAAAATATAAAATTGGGAGTCTCCATTAGTTTTCCCATTTGGTTAGTCTGTAAGCATCTTAAACGGGACAATTTATCCTTGTGAGCATCAAACCTAAAAATCCCACCATTCCTTGCCCATGATTGGGGAACCTATCTTGAATCAATACTTTCTAGCTAGTAGATATCTAAAACAACCATAGTTGATTTCCTTTGCATGGTTCAAGTGCATTTGTAATGATAGGTGAGGAAGTGATGAGTTGGTCAGGAGTTGGCTAGGTTGTAGAGTTGAGTTAATAGAGTCTTAAAGCCTTTGACTACATTATTGTTTAGGGAATCAGAGTGGGTGTTCTCTCTCAATATCCAAATAAACAAATTAGTATAAGTGGCCATGTATCAATTAATACTGACATCAATTAGAATAAGTTTCAAAATTTTGTTTTATGACTATTGTTGGCTCTTGATTTTGGTCTTATTTTTGCTAAAGGAAACTTACTTAATCCATATATTTTCCATCCATTTTCCACTATAACCATCCCATTTTGATGTATTTCATGTCTATTCAGGTATTTAATTTTAATTTTTCAAATTCTAAAGTTTTTATGAAAATTTGGTTTCAAGTGCAAATATTGACAGATTCAGAAATTCCCGTAATAGCTATATGGATGACATGTTTGCAGGACACTTGGGCACGAGTTTGATGCATGGATGGATAGCTTGGGAACTAGGACTGAGCCAACTCTACTTGGTTCGATCAGAACAAGCTTTATTAGGCCCATTTAGTGCTGGTCAACCATGACTAGTTATTCAAAAAATCCATAGAAATACGGCAGTTTTGAGATTTTATGGTATTGACCATATTTCTTGGGATGGGATTGATGAATTCAACTTAGATAGGTGAATATGAGTAGATATGTTTGTTATAAAGATTATAGATCAGTTTGTTTCACAAGACTTCTATTTAAAGCCAAGACTTTGATGGCTTATGTATTGACTTTTGTATAATTTCATGCTGAGACATTTTGGAGTTGAGAGCTAATTTGAAGAACCTATTCTACTACTATTTTGCTGTTCAATAATGTGGATGTGTGACTGAATTTTAAGCTTCTGATATCAATCTTCAAGTGTGCAAAGCAAGGGTGGAGGGCCCCCATTCCAAGCTAAGTACACTTCTTCGTTTAGACTAGTTTAATTTTCCATAATCTGGTTATTGTAGAAGTTGTTTACATGCTTTGTTTCAGATTGGTTTATGGTTAATGTGTGATTATTTACTTCATCAAATCTTATTTTATTCATCACTTTAGTAATTTGGAAAAACAGAGTGTTCAAGTTGAGCACTCCTTCTGTTAATTTGGTGAATTGTAACTAGTTTTCCTTGATTACATGCAAGCAGTTTTCTTATGTATTTTTGGTTTTCAATTGATAGCATTATGGTGAATGAATTATGATGGAAAATGCCAAAGGTATCTTAAGTTAGGATCCTCCCTTCATTAATGATTTGTCCATCTTAAGCTATTAGTTTTTTATTTCTATTCATCAAGTAATAATTGAGGATGAATTTGACCTCTTAAGTTAAGAGCCATTTCAGCTTTCCCTCTTTACAAAGTGAATTGGAATTGTTAATATAGGTTATATTTGTAATATGCACTTCTTTAGTTTTTGAAAAACTTATCTTTCAAGTTTGATTACATCTAATATTCATATATAGTGGACTTGCCTTCAAGTATTACCAACCCGGATTGATAAGGAATATTTGTGTTAATTTGTGTGAATAAATTAGCTCAACATTTTGGCGCCATTGTCGGGGAGGCAAATATCGGCATAGTCAATAGGAAGATAAGCAAGAGCTCTGAAAATCTCATAAACAAAAAAAAAAAAAAAAAAAAAAAAATAGTTACATTTCTTTTCTAGTTATGTTTCTTTATGCCTAGAAATAGATATCCTCAAGGTAGATTTATTAAAATCCCTCCACAAATATAGGTAGGACCATCAAAGCCAAAAACACCAGGTACTGGTAATCCAACAATTGAGGAATTGGAAGAAAAACAAAGAACTGGACAAAGGTTAACTTTAATTGAGAGGCAAACTTTGTTAGCCTGGGAGGTAAAAAGAAAATAGTTATCAACTTCAGGAAAACAAAAGGAAACTGTTAAAGAAAAACAACCTATTTTTGAATCTATAAGTCAACCTATCTTTGAACAACCTGAACCTCAAATTGACATTGAAACAATCAAAGCTATGGCATAAGAGGGACATGGATCTGTTATTCTTACTCCTGAACAACGACTTGAATATGAGAGAAAACAAAGAGAATGGAGAAGACAAAGAGAGCAAGAGGCAAAATGAGAAAATGATAGAAAGATATAAGAGGATAGGAAAATACAAAAAGATGGTGGTGATCAGGAAACTACCTTTGGCCTTCCAATAATAGATACAAGTGTAATATTAGGAGAAGAGGTGAAAATGAAAAATATTCCACCTTCTGTATTGCCAAATTTTTATGGAATGTCAACTGAAGATCCTAATTCTTTCATGTTTGAATTTTATATCCTATGTAGAACATATGGATACACTGATGACACACACAAACTTCGTCTCTTTCCTGCTACATTGAAAGCAGTAGCCTTAAAATGGTTCATGGGTTTAGGAGAGAAAACAATAGCTTCTTGGGATGATATGAGATCAGTATTTCTTAAAAAGTATCAAGCCTATTGTAGGCCTAGGGACTCAAAAGAAGATGTTTTCAAAATGACACAACAAGAGGAAGAAAGTCTAGAAGAATACTTAGAAAGATTTGCATATAATCTACAAAAATCCAAACAACACTCTCTAAATCAAGAAACCATTCGAACAATCTTTCTCAAAGGTATAAGAGATGAATATCTTGACATTCTGAATGTGATGGGAAAGGGAGATATTTCAAACTTGCCATTCAATGAAATTGTTGAATTATGTCAAAAATATTCTAGAGGTAGATCAAAATCTGGAAAGAGAGATGGGAGTTCAAAAGCAGCAAAATCAGCAGCAGGAGGAGTAACAAGAGCAGAAATAGGAAGCTTGTTAGAAAACTTCAAAACTGACCTCCTAAGTACATTAGGAACTCAGGTAGATGTTCTAAAAGCAAATAAGAAGAAAGAAGAACAAGAACAAGCTTTAGCAATCTTTTGTTCCAAATGTAGAAAGAAACATCCATTAAGAGAATGTCCTTTGGATAGTGTTCAAGTATGTGGTCTTTGTACAGAAAACCATTCAACAGAAAATTGTCTAAGGTTGAAAGAATTGCAAATGAATCCAATGGAAGAAGTGCAAGGAATAGAAGGTTTCTATTATGTGGCACCATGAAGACCTTGGCAACCAAGGCTTCCTCAACAAAATCTGCAACAGTTCCCTCAACAAAACTATCCATATCCGCCTCAAAATTCTTGGAATACTCCAATGCCATGGCAAGCTTGGCCTCCACAACAATATCCAAACCAACCTGCACAAGGATGGAGAGGATATGGTTATGGAAACCAGCCACCTCAACAATATCAACAACCATTTCCATATCAACAATATCCACAATCCATGCCATTTCCGCAACAAAATTCTGCATATCCGCAATCCATGCCATTTCCACAACAAAATTCTGCATATCTGCAATCCATTCCATTTCCACAACATAATTCTCCACCATTATTAACACAACCACAATAGCTACAGCTACCTTCGAACCAGTCCAGACCAACTCAATTACTAGCCCAACCACTGGCAAATCCGAACAATAAGATGGATAAACCTGCATACATTATAGAAGAAACAACATATTTTCCAACATATTCTATTCTTCCTGTAAATGATGTCCATTTAAGGTCTGGAAAGGTACTTACAAAGGATTCTCCTCCAATCATAGAAGATCCAATTGAGTAAGGAGAACAACCTAAAACATCACAATCTGAAACACAAATTCAGAAAGGAAAAACTATTATAACTCAAACACCACCATATCCTGAGAGGTTAGTAGAGCAACAAAAAGAAATGAACCTTCATGAATTTGATATTTTGGATGAACTGAAAATGCTTATGTAAAAATTCCTTTATTGAAGGCAATCAAAGAGATACCAATATATGCTAAAACAATAAAGGAATTATGCATTAAGAAAACTGGTAAAAAGAAGAAGGATCCTACTACAATCCAAGTCATTGGCAAATTAGCAAGCCTCATGTCAACACAAACAATGGTAGAGAAATATATTGATCTTGGTATCCCTATGGTTACTATTTCAATAAATAATTTCTTAGTTCCAAACACATTAATAGATTTGGGAGCCACTATAAATGTAATGACTATGGAGACAATGAAAAATCTGCATCTAAACAACATTAGATCAACTTCTACGATTTTAGAGTTAGCAGACAGATCTAAAGTTGTACCAGAAGGAATACTAGAAGATATCATAGTCTCTTTGGATTCATGGGAGTATCCTGTTGACTTCCTTATCTTGCAGCCAAAAACAAATTTGGGAGGACATCCTCTAATCTTAGGCAGACCATGGCTAGCCACGGCTGATGCCTTTATAGGATGCAGATCTGGAAGTATGATTATTTCACATGGAGATGAATGGAAACACATTACACTTTATTCACCTGCACAATCATCTTCTTTAGAATCAATACTTGAAACTCAAGAACAGCAGCAAACTAAATTAGTTTTAAGTATAAATCAAGTCTTTGACCTTAGAGAAGAAGAAGAGAATGAGGATTTAATGGATCTTTTCATCTCAGAACCAAATATTTCAGAGCAGCTTAGGGAGATTCAATATGAAGCTGCAAGTAAGAATCAATGTTTTCAGGAAACTTGTATAGTTCAATCCTTGCGAAGCTCTTTTTCAAACATTTTTCCTGTAAACACAATTACCAATTCAACAACAAAAACAATTGAGATATATCCTGGAAAACATTTGAACATTGGAAACCATTTGCAATCGTCACAAGAACAAGAGGTAATTGCATTATTACAAAAATATTCAAAAGCTTTTGCCTGGGATTATACAAACATGCAAGGAATCCATCCCAATACATGTATCCACCACATCTATATGGATGATCAGATCAAACCTAGTAAGGCAACCTCAAAGACGAATGAATCCCATGATGAAAGAAATAATGAAGGAAGAACTGCAGAAATTGCTTAAAGTTGGGTTCATCTATCCTATTTCAGATAGTCAATGGGTTTCTCCATTGGTAATAGTACCAAAGAAAAACGGGAAGTGGAGAATATGTGTAGATTATCGGGAATTAAACAAAGTGACATTAAAAGATCATTTTCCGCTACCATTCATTGACCAGGTTCTAGACTCATTAGCTGGAAAGAAATTTTTCTCCTTCCTGGATGGGTTTAGTGGGTACAATCATATTAGAATAGCAATAGAAGACCAAGACAAAACAACATTCACTTGCCCATGGGGAACCTATGCATATAATGTCTTGCCATTCGGGTTATGTAATGCACCTGCAACTTTCCAAAGAGCAGTGCTTGCAATATTTGTTGATCTAATCCATGAATGTGTAGAAGTTTATATGGATGACTTCACAGTATATGGAAACACATATGACGATTGCCTCAACAATCTTGAGAAAGTTTTGAAGCGATGCATAGAAACAAATTTGTCATTGAGTAACGAAAAATGCTATATGATGTTGACAGAAGGCATAGTTTTGGGACACCATATTTCCGCTTCAGGAATTAAGGTGGATCCAGCAAAAATACAAGTCCTTGTGAATTTAATGCCACCTACAACACAAAAAGAGGTAAGGAGTTTCCTGGGTTATGCAGGCTACTATAGACGATTCATAGAAAACTTTAGTAAAATAGCCCAACCTCTATTCAAGTTATTAGCAAGAGATGTTGAATTTCAATGGACAAATCACTGTCAAAATGCATTCCAGATATTGAAAGAAAAACTATCAATTGCACCCATTCTTCATGGACCAAACTAGTCTCTGCCATTTCATATTTCAACTGATGCATCTGATACTGCGATAGGTGCATCACTTGGGCAGAAAGAGAACCTGTTCAATTATGCAATATACTTCATACACAAGAATTTAACACCTGCAGAATTGAACTATACAGTCATATAAAAAGAAATGTTAGCTATAGTACATGTAGTAAATAAATTCAAGCATTATATAACGGGATATCAAGTATTTATTCATACAGATCATTCAACAATAAAATAATTGATGAATAAATCTATCACTAACAGAAGAATAACAAGATGGTTACTGTTAATGCAAGAATTTATCATCACAATTCAAGATCTACCAGGTAAAGAAAATCAAGTAGCTGACTTTCTTTCACGAATACATTCACCCAATGATCCAAATCCAGTTGCAGATAACTTTCTAGATGAGCATTTGTTTGCAATAGCAGTAAAAACACCATGGTTTGTAGACATAGCAAACTATCTATCTTCCGGGAAATTTCCAACACAATTCTCAAAGAAACAAAAACGAAAAATCATTAAACAAAGTTCTAGATATAGTTGGGTACATGGCAATTTGTTTTATACTGGTTCAAATTTAATAATAAGAAAATGTGTGAGAAAGGATGAGATATTAGAAATCCTAAAAGCATGTCATGATGAACCATGTGGTGGTCATTTTGCAGACAAACGAACAGCCTACAAGGTGCTGCAATTAGGCTACTACTGGCCAGCAATCTTCAAAGACTCCAAGGCATATGTCAAGCGGTGTGACAGCTGCCAAAGAACAGGGAGACCAATAGTATCAGATGAGATGCCACTCAAACCACAAGTTCTAATAGAACCATTTGAGCAATGGGCTCTAGATTTTGTGGGACCAATAAATCCACCATCAAATGGCAAGAGGTACATCTTGGTATGTACAGATTACGTCACCAAATGGGTGGAGGCAAAGGCAGTCACCAAAGCAACAGAAAATACAGTGGTCACCTTCCTCTTTGAAGAAATATTTGTAAGATATGGAGTGCCAAGACAGATTGTAACCGACCAGGGAGCACAGTTTACTTCAAAGCTTGTACGGGATCTTACAGAAAAATATAAGATAAAGCACAGGAAGTCCACACCGTATCATCCTCAGGAAAACAGACAAGTGGAAGCAACAAACAAAGTCCTAGAGAACATAATGACCAAAACAGTACAGATGAACAGAAAGGATTGGTCAGAAAAACTAAGGGATGCACTATGGGCATACAGAATCACATGGAAAAACACAACTGGATTTAGTCCATACCAGTTAGTGTATGGAAAAGAGGTCTTACTGCCCATAGAATTTCAGATACACACATATAAATTGGCAGTCGAACTAGGACTAGAACTGTCTGAAGCACAACAGCAGTGGATAATGGAATTAAATCAACTAGATGAACATCGTCAGTAGGCAATAGAACACAAAACATTGGTACAGCAGCAACAAATGAAGTGGCATGACAGATTCATCAATAATAAGACAGTCAGCAAAGGAGATTAGGCACTACTATTCGACTCCAAATTCAAAGATTTCAAGGCCAAATTCACAACACACTGGTTAGGGCCATATGGGATAGAAGAATTCTTTGGTGATGAAGTTGTTCAAATCAAGACAATTGACCATGAGTCTACATCATTTTCGGTAAATGGACATAGGCTCAAAGTTTACAGCAGGCCTATTGACAAAGAAGAATTCATGAAACAACTGATACAAGGAACAAAACTGGAAGTATTGGCACACCAGACCCAGCCATCTTCCAGTGCTACAGAGGAATAAAGAACAGATTACTAAAACTAATAATAATGATAATAATAATAAAATATAAAAAAATAAAAATAAAATAGATAAAAATTCAATAATAAATAAAAAATAAAATTGTTTGCTAGTGGAAACCAGGAAACTGGCTCCAAGTAAACAATAATTCATAGAGGAAAACCAACATGTTTTGGACTGTATGAATTCATACTTTCTTGTTCTATTTTTATCACAACTTTGATTTGCAGGATATCCTCCACACAAGCATGACTTGAGGACAAGTCAAATAACAAGCACGGGGGAATGTCGCACGAAAAATCTAGTTGTGCAGTTGAATTGATGACGGAACTTGTATTGTTCACAGTTGGGACTTGAACAACAATAGCAGAGGGACCTGGAATATTAGCAGAAACATGTACATATTGCATAAACATGTGCATGACAATTGGGACTTGAACAACAATAGCAGAAGGACCTGAAATATTAGCAGAAACATGTACATATTACATAAGCATGTGCATGATAGTTGGGACCTGAGTTATGAAATCATTGTAGGGGGACCCGAACAACAACCGACAATTCAAGAACCAGAACCAATAAAGCATGAAGAACATGAAGAAAAAATAAATTATATCTTTCAATCTATCTAAGACATTTGATCAAAAGACTTCATCCAGCTTGTAAAGAATAGTAGACATCATCCAATATTATCAGGGAAGTACAAGTATAGTAAGTACACAATTTTGCTCTTGTGAATTCAATTTTTTTTTAGAAATTTTTAGTCTTTGTTAAATTGAGATTAGTACCTGAAGTATATATTTTCCATTATCTCCACCCATTATTCTAAGTATCATATCCTATAACCCTTAACCATAACCTTGTACATCCTATATTCATTTCATATTCATGACCTTAAGCCTATACCCCTAAGTATTTTTCCTCAAAAGCAAAAAGGGATCAAAAGAGTGCAACATGATGGTACCTACACAAACAATCCAAACATTAGACATGGAGATAATTTTAAACATGACCTAGGTGGTCATTTTAAAATTATGAGAAATATTTCAAAAGGAAATATATGCGCATTTTTTAAGGAAGTAAGAAAGGTAATAAAACATTATATGCACATTTTGAATGAAAATACAACAAAGAAATGTATTGAATACCATATGCGTTGTATTAAACATAATATTTTTGCGCATAATGAAAGTGGCAAACAAGGATATGATGTTAGGCAGGCTTGCAGTAATATAATTGCATAGTATGGCGGAGTAATATGATGTTAGGCGGGCTTGCAATAATATGATTTCATAGTATGGCGCTGACAGCAAGGTTCAAATCTTAATGAGATTGAAGTCATGGATGTGGAATGAACAGAAACGGAGTAATAATGTGGCATGGCTACTACGTTGAAATAATTCAATGGAGGATGTGTTGCCAGGGCCGTAAACCATATGGAAGGACAGCCATGACCCGCATGCAAACAAGCCCGAATTTGAATCATGGAAATAGTCAGGTGCGACTGGTCAAAAGGACCAACACGCAAGCATTAGCCAATAAGACATGCTTATGGCTTACTCAGCCAGAATACGGTGAAAAATGTTGAAACGGTCAAGAAAACTTAAAACCAAAACTATTGTGCATCTCAGAACCATTCTGCCGATTGCTTAAATGCATTTGTATGCCATCATCGCCCTTAAGAGCTCAGGAGAATAGTGGCGAAAGCGCTGAACATTTTGACAGAAGAAGCGAGGGAAAAACATAACTGAGCCTGTGGAGAGATAAGTAGGAAAATTCACGGAGATAGCGCAAGTCAGTTACCCAGAATCTCAGGAAATTTCAGGTAAGAACGAGATTTGATTTGCCTCCATAAGATTACAAAGGTGAAGTCGGGATTACAATCACTGATGTTTTACCAGAACTTCTTGTCATTTAAACGTTTATATGTCTGTTTATGCCACCAGTCAGCATGCTAAGGAATTGAAATGAAGCTTTAGGAGATATGGGTAATGAGGAAGGCCATTAAACAATCCACGAGTCTAGCAAATAGCCAGGTAAAAGCCGAAAATTCACCATGATTCCAGAAAATTATAAATGCAAGGTTTAGATAAACCAACAGTGAAGTTAATGGAATGAAGAATAAATGGTCGTGCATTACCAAAAAAGGGTTTGTTCATAAGTGTAATTGCATAAACTAAGGTTTTGAATGAAGCATGTAATTTTTGTAAAACAAGCAGTTGATTACACCATTACGGATAATAAAGCAATTCGACCACATCTCAGTTTGATGCATGCAATATGTGTAGATAAAATAGAGTATTTGGGTTGTATTGTGTGTTTTGTTTTTACAAATAGAGCAGGGGTTGTATATTGCAAGAACAGAGGAGTTTTTTTTTATAGTGCTGTTACAACCAGGGCAGAGTTGAAAACTATTTTTGTTTTCCTTTCATACAACACTGAAGATTAGGCTTGCATGATGAATTATACAGAAACTTTTCCTTGAAAATACATTAAGAAATACAAAATTATGACATAATTATTTTTTTTTCTTATGTATTTCTTTTCCAAAACAGAGTATAGTTTTTTTTACAGAAGTATATAAGGTATAATGTTTGAATGTTTGGACACAACAGGGGATTAAAAGAGAAACTGTGTTGCTGCAAAAAGAAAAAAACAGAGGCCCAAGCATATTGAATTAAGTTTGTTAAATAAGGTAGGTAAGCTTCTCTGACTTCAAAATTTTATTTTACAAAACAGTATTTGTAGATTTGTCATTATAAAAGATGAAGTTAATGACAGTAGAGGCATACATTCAATGGTTTTCAAATAGAAAACTAGAAAAAAGAGACCATAGAGAAGCTATACCAAGCGGGATTGGTAGGATTCTTGTAGAGATTTAGTGGCCACAGTGAGGAAGTAACAAGGGAGTTCATAAACAATTACAGCCAAGAACAAACAATGGTAGGAAATGTTATAATTCCCGTGACTCGGGAATTCCTTTCACAAGCACTAGACCTCCCTATGATAGGAGAGAATTATCATAAAGGCTTGCATTTCAAGGAGAAAGCATGGAATTTTTTCCTTGAAAAGAACAGAAAAGGAACCTTTGATAGAACCAAAGGTATACCAAGGGAATGGTTCAATGAACCATGGGGCTAATTGGTTCTAGTTATACAAAAATTTCTTACATGTGATAGGGGATATAGTGTTGCCCATCTATATCACATCTAACTCCTACAGCACATTAAGGGGGAAGATAAGATTAATCTGCCATACTTTCTCTTTAGAAGCCTCCTAAAGATGATAGAGTCAGTAAAACATGAACACAAGCCCAGAGAAGCACAAATTTATCACCAGGGGTTGATAAAAATCTTGGTTGAATATCAAGTAAGATCACAAGGGATTATTTGGAAGGAATTCATGAGTCAAAACCAGTTTAATGAACAAATCAATGAGGGACAGAACAAAGTAGAGCAGGAAACCAGGGGGATGATGAGCTCACCTTTCTATCTCAGGACTAGAGCCAAAAAGCAAAATAATACAGCCATGCAAGAAAATGAAGTGTCCATCATGTCCATTCCTAGGAGGTTTAGAAATAAAAGTCCAACTGAGATAAATAACAAAGAAAAAGAAGTTCAGATAGTAGACACATGTTCAACGGGAAAATAAGTAGAGGATGATATTGAATAGGAATCATTGGAGAGAGATTCTTATTATGATGATGCAACAGCAGCATCATTAATCAAAACTACACAAGAGCTTGAAAAGGAAATAAACTTGGGCAAAATCAGGGAGTTAACAGACCAACTAGAAATCAGTAAAATCTTGGAAAAACATTTGAAAGAAGAAAACAAAGAAAGAAAAAAGAATAATTCTAGATTGGTCAAAGAAAATGAAATATTAAATGAAGAAATAGGAAGATTGAAAAGAAAGAATAATTTGTTCTCCAAACAGGCATTCAAATGGCTAAAAGAGAAGAACATGTGGAAGGCTAAGTATGAGAAGCAGAAAGTTAAGGCCACTTTATACAGAGAAAGACATGACACAGGTATGGACTATTTGATAAGGGCATCACAGCAGGAAACATCTATAGGAACTGCATCTACAACAAGGAATAGAAGATCAAAAAGGAATAAGCAAGCATGAGGACATGCTTGATGATCAGCAAGGGGGAGATGTTGGCCCTCGATTTTGGTCTTATTTTTGCTAAAGGAAACTTACTTAATCCATATATTTTCCATCCATTTTCTAATATAACCATCCCATTTTTATGTATTTTATGTCTATTCAAGTATTTAATTTTAATTTTTCAAATTCTAAAGTTTTTATGAAAATTTGGTTTCAAGTGCAAATATTGACAGATTCAGAAATTCCCGTAATAACTATATGGTTGACATGTTTTCAAGACACTTGGGCATGAGTTTGATGCATGGATGGACATCTTGGGAAATAGGACTAAGCCAACTCTACTTGGTTCGATCAGAACAAGCTTTATTAGGCCCATTTAGTGCTGGTCAACCATGACTAGTCACTCAGAAAATCCATAGAAATAGAGCAGTTTTGAGATTTTATGGGATTGACCATATTTCTTGGAATGGGATTGATGAATTCGACTTAGATAGGTGAATATGAGTAGATATGTTTGTTATAAAGATTATAGATCAGTTTGTTTCACAAGACTTCTATTTAAATCCAAGACTTTGATGGCTTATGTATTGACTTTTGTATAATTTCATGCTGAGACATTTTGGAGTTGAGAGCTAATTTGAAGAACTTGTTCTACTACTATTTTGTTATTCAATAATGTGGATGTGTGACTGAATTTTAAGCTTCTGATATCAATCTTCAAGTGTGTAAAGCAAGGGTGGAGGGCCCCCATTCCAAGCTAAGTACACTTCTTTGTATAGACTAGTTTAATTTTCCATAATCTGGTTATTGTAGAACTTGTTTATGTTTCAAATTGGTTTATAGTTAATGTGTGATGATTTACTTCATTAAATCTTAGTTTATTCATCACTTTAATAAATTGGAAAAATAAAGTGTTCAAGTTGAGCACTCCTTCTGTTAATTTGGTGAATTGTAATTAGTTTTCCTTGATTACATGCAAGCAGTTTTCTTATGTATTTTGGGTTTTTCTCAATTGATAGCATTATGGTGAATAAATTATGATGGAAAATACCAAAGGTCTCTTAAGTTAGGAGCCTCCGTTCATTAATAATTTGTCCATCTTAAGCTATTAGTTTCTGATTTCTGTTCATCAAGTAATAATTGAGGAAGAATTGGACCTTTTAAGTTAAGAGCCATTTCAGCTTTCCCTCGTTACAAAGTGAATTGGAATTGTTAATATAGGTTATATTTGTAATATGAACTTCTTTAGTTTTTGAAAAATTTATCTTTCAAGTTTGATTACATATGATATTCATATATAGTGGACTTGCTTTCAAGTATTACCAAACCGGATTGATAAGGAATATTTGTGTTAATTTGTGTGAATAAATTAGCTCAACAATTATCGTTTTTTTTTTGTGTTCTTAAATTTCCTATTTATGTGAGATATAAATATAAAAATAACTTATGTTAAAAATAATTTCAATCAAAATTTTCTAATTAATCATATTTTTAAATCATCTAAAAAAAATTCAATAAATTATTTAATTTTTTCCAAATAATAAATTACTTAATTTTAAAAAAAAAATGTTTTATTTTTTCTAAATCATAACAATAAAAGAAATTTTCATTAAAATAGATTTAAACATCAAAGTCAAATAAATTGATTCAAAGACAAACACCATAATCCCTTCGTATAAAGGACCAAACTAACCAAGTAATAGAAAGCAAGGTTGGCTCAATTGTTTAAAAGTTTTATATACTACTATTTGACAAAGGGTAGAAAAAAGGTCCTTTGTATAATACGTTGTACATAAACCTACGTGTTTAAATATAAAATTTAATTGGAAAAACTAAATGTGGGTGATTATTTGTCTATTAAAATACGTTGCTATAATTTTTTGTATAATAAATAAATAAATTTTATTTTTATGTACTATAAATAAAATAAATAAAAATAATAGGGTGTGTTAAATATTCCATAAATAAGTAATATTTCACTATCATGTCGACCCAAAAATTTGGGTGACTTATACAGAGTGGCGATCTTTGTATAAATATATCAAAATCATTCTTCTCTTCCTCACAATGTGAGACCATCCCTTTCATTTTTTTTTTGTGAAAAAACCTACGCAAACAACAGTCGACGCAATTGGGTTACATTAGGTGACATTTTGGGTGTAAGTCAAGGCCTCTATGTAACGTTGCCATATCTCACTTGACAAAAGTTGAAGGCTAAGAAAGGCGTGCACTTACCACTTCAAAAACGATGATGATCTCCATCGATAAAACTATGGAATTCAATGAAACATTTGATATTACTCATAAGGGCTTCCTAAAATTGACAAATATTTTCAAAAGATATTTAAAGGATGAGTTTCTTGTGACAAAGTACATAAAAATTTAAACAATTGTCTACAACATGTGAAACCAAAGACCTCCTTATTTGTACGCACAGCAAATCTATTACAAGTACATGATTTTGTTCGGAGAACATGTTGCTCACACAATATTGCAAATTTGTCTTATTTCCCCATACCCTATCAATGTTGATGCAAATATTTCATGCATGTTGATTTTCCAAAGCCAGAGAAAGAGCGAATTCAAACGAGGTTCATCCAATGAAGAGATAAGTATAAGAGAGGCTCCAACTCGCATGGGCAAATACTTTTTTCCCCACAATCAAGCCCACTTAGCTTGCTTCCCCATTTGCAAAACCTTATCAAGTATTGTGCCTCATGTACCATTCAAGTAGAGTTCCCTTCACTCTTTTGAATTTAAGCATTAAGGGGTTTTCATAGTGCATTATATTAGATATAATTTTTTGGGATTCAACTCTATTAAGTAAGTCATTCATGTATGACCATTTCCATGAGAGGTAGTCGTAACTGACTAATTTCACATGAATTTTGAATAGTCCACGTAGCACTCATTGCATCGGTGATGCTCATAGGGGTGAAGAAGTGGGATTGAAACTAGTGAAATGAATCACATAGTGTCACTCTTCACTTCCAGGGCTTGCACCTGGTAACCGAGACTTCCCGGGAGGTCACCCATCCCAGATCGCCTCTGGCTCAAGCGTGCTTAACTGTGGAACTCTACTTGAATGGTTCATGATGCACAATACTTGGTAAGGTTTTGAAAATGGGGTAGCAATCTAAGTGGGCTTGATTGTGGGGAAAACTTCATACATAAGCGCACTTGAGCCATAGGCTATATGGGGTGGGTGACCTCTCCAGAAGTCGTGGTTGACGGGTGCAAGCCTGGAAGTGATGATTGATGCTATGTGATTCATTTCACTAGTTTCAATCCCACTTCTTCACCACTGTGAGCATCAACCCATGCAATGAGTGCTAAGTGGATTATTCGAAATCCATGTGAAATTAGTGAGTTAGGACTACCTTTCATGGAAATAGTCATACATGAATGACTCACTTAATGTAGTTGAATTCGAAAAAGTGATATCTAACAATTACAAATTTTGTATGAACTCCTTTAACACCTCATTCATCAATCTCATAAAGGTACTAAGTGCATTTGAAAAGCTGAAAGGAATGAACATCCATTCATACAACCCATCATTTGTTTTAAAGGCCATATTCCACTCCTCTCCCTCTCTAATCATGATTATATGGTATCCATTCTTCAAATCAATCTTAGAAAAAAAATATTACCACTCAAACAAAATTATCTATGTGTGGTAAATAAAATCTTTACTTGATTGTGATGTTTAATGCTCTAGAATTTGTACACATGTTCCAACCTCCACCTTTCTTAGGATACCATTGTTGGTATTGCACATGGGCTAAGTATCTCCTTGATCAACCCTTTATTTAACAACTCATGCACTTATTTTCTAATTTCTTAATTCTATTGAGGGTTAATTTTGGATGTAACCTTATTTGGTAGACTTTCTCCCAATATCAAGTCAATATGATGACTTATACTCCTCACGGGTGGAAACCCATTATGAAACTCATCCACTATAATATCACTATACGCATTCAACATATTTTGAATCTCAAAAGGAAAATCATTTACAGTAGTAGAAGTAAGACTTGCCTTAGTTTTACACACTAAAGAAATACTCGCCTCATTATCTTCCATCTGTTGTAAAAATTCTTTCGTACTCAACAAAAATCCCTTGGAAGCATTGATCTTTCAATGTTCCCTCTTCTTACAAAGGCAGCAAGGTACGATTGATTCCATCCTTATTATTCCCATCATGCACAACTCCTTTTTCAAATTGCCACAGTCTACCCTATAAGATATGAAATACATGCATGGGCATGATATCACATAATATTTTCACCTTATAGTTTCCTATCTGCAACTCCACTTCACACTTCTCATTCACCAACAATTTATGACCCTTTTGAAGCCATGACACCTTATAAGGTGTTGAATGATTCATCTTCTTCAATTTCAAATTCTCCACCACTTTTGTAGACACCAAGTTGTCCATGTTGCCAACATCAATCACCATCTTGCAACATTTACCTTGGAGTTAACAAACATTCCTAAATAATTCCTTCCTATGAGCTGGCTCAACAACATCCTTCTCCGATTTGAACAACACTTTATTAAGTAACAGGGATTCTCTTGTCTGTGGTACATTCTCTACCTCTAGTACATTTTCTTCCCCTTCTTCTACTGGGGTAACAACAAAAATTCTCTGGCTCACTTCTCTATTTTCTAGATATTCATATGCCATATGTCCAATTTGTCCATACCTGTACCAAGATATCTCTCTTCCTCTACCTATTCCTCATCCTTTTGGAAAAGGATCTTCGGCCTCTAGAGTCTCCCTCTTATTGTGGATGTGGACTTAAGCTACTAGTTCCTTCCTTCCGTGTTCTAGATTTTCTTCTAGTTGACTATTGCCCTCTTGCTCTAGAAGTACTTTTTCCTTTTCAATACTACTTCCTTGCAATATTCTCCTTAGCCTTCAAAGCTAATTGGTATGCTTCCTCAACTATGTTGGGTGATAAAACATTGATTTCATCCTAGATGTACAACCTGATACCATTAATATATATGTATGTATTCTCTATAAATTTTTTTGCATATCCAACCCTAATATTCACCTTGTAAAACCCTTATGTGTACTATCTTACAGTCATCAATCTCTGCTTGAGACTCTACATCTATCTGAATACAGTAACCTGATAACCCTTTGGCAAGAAATTTCCTCTGAGCTTTGCTACAATTCTATCCTATCCCTTAATTTCCTACTTATTATTACTTCTCCTTTCAACCTGTACTCCATCCCACCATAAAGTGGCACATCCCTTCAGTTTAGTGACAACAAACTTAACCTTCTTCTCTTGTTCCATCTCTTCATACTCAAAAAAAAAATCCATCTCTATAATCCAATCAATGAGACCTTTCAGATTCAGACTACCTAAGTAAGAAGATAGAATAGGATTTTCTTTCATAACATATCCTAAAACTGCGTTCAATATCCTGGTTTATTGAGGATATTCAACTATTTTTTCCTTTATGGATTCCTCTTCTTCCTCACATACATCCCCTGATTCAAGTTCCCTCTACTTGCTCGATTCCATGGCTACCATTCTTTCTTCCAATCATTATACAACTCCCATTACTTCAACATTAGATGCATGCCTATGTCCTCTCTGGCCTCCTCTAGCACCTTGTCCAACACTATTTTCCATGATCAACTTATTTGTTCCTGGAGTAGATGTAGGATATGCTCTAATACCAACTAATGTAGGCCTTTACATTTTTGCTAATTTTCTATAGTAGGTTAAGCTCAAATATGCCCCCTTTTAATGTTTGAGCCAACCAGAAGCACCACAGCCAAAAATGTTTATATATATATATATATATATATATATATAGATATATAGATATATAGATATATCAAAAGGTAGGCATTTAGGCCAAAACCACAAAGAACCATTGCAGTCAAGCTTGTAACAAGCTTCTAAAGGAAACTGGGCTTGTCTTTAATAAAAGGTGTTAACTCTACAACTTTGTTTCTTGACCCTCGACACTTATAACATGACCAAAACTCGTGACCAAGCCAACTATAAGTTTTTTCACTTCTATGTGTTAGCCTGGGCTTACATCACCCAAACCACCCCTAAGTGCACACAAAGGGAAATCCTTGGGAGACAAACTCTAGGGTTTCTCTATCAAATTTCAACCTCGGCTCTATTAACTCTTAGTCCTACTCTCATTTGCCTTAGACATATTAGCTTGGAATTACATCGTCCTAGCCTATTCACAGATGCACAAAAGAGATGTACCCAGGAGATAGAATCCAAGATTTCTCCGTTAGTTGATGGGCTCGAATCTGACAATTGATGATCTCGAATCATTTCAAAAGGTGTTCATGTCTCCACCTTTAGGATGAGTCAGTGCAAAATCACCTATACTCGACGCAATTATGACCTCCTCTTTATTGATTCGGCTCACATGTAAGCCCCATCCTAATCAGCCCAACTTCTTTCACAAATGTGCTCCTCTTACCCCTACAGGATAAACCCTTCAACCTAACATAGTTAGGGGATGGTTTCCTTTGACATAATTTGAAATTCCCATCTCCCAGTGCTATTAGGTGTCAGACTCCTATCAGATTTTAAAAAAACTAAGTGTTTCCCCTTCCACCTATGTATTTGACCCCGACTATGTCAATGCTTCAAGTCACTTTGTCACTATTGCAACCTCCCACTTGCACTCTATAAACCCTCTCACACTTACTTTGACAACTATAGTTCACAACAATAATATATATGAATATACATACACAAACAATAAATAATGATTATAGAAGGACTAGTTTGGAAATTAAACAAGGCTGCAGAAGGTCTAGTTTATTGGAAAATCACTCTCACACTTCACACTTGCTTTTTTTTTTTAGGAAATTTAATAAATAATACATCATTCTGTTGGCCTAAATCCACGAACATAGGATCAAATGGACCATTTTTTGGAAAATGAGCCAAATTACAACAATATGCTAAATTTAATGAGTTACATGGCAAGCAAAGAAACTCTATCTCTATCCTAACAAATCCACTCATTGAGGAACCAACTCTTGAGGTAAATAAATTTTGACCTCTCAATCAATCAAAAAAAATTTATGGATGCTCTATCGTCATAATTACCTAGGAGCAAGGGCCATGGTGGGATTACCTAAAATATAAAATTGGGAGTCTCCATTAGTTTTTCCATTTGGTTAGTCTGTAAGCATCTTAAACGGAACAGTTTATCCTTCTGAGCATCAACCCTAAAATTCTCACCATTCCTTGCCCGTGATTGGGGAACCTATCTTGAATCAATACTTTCTAGCTAGTAGATAACTAAAATAGCCATAGTTGATTTCTTTTGCATGGTTCAAGTGCATTTGTAATGATAGGTGAGGAAGTGATGAGTCGGTCAGGAGTTGGCTAGGTGGTAGAGTTGAGTTAATAGAGTCTTAAAGCCTTTGATTGCATTATTGTTTAGGGAATCAGAGTGGGTGTTCTCTCTCAGTCTCCAAATAAACAAATTAGTATAAGTGGCCATGTATCAATTAATACTGACTTGAATTAGAATAAGTTTCAAAATTTTGTTTTTATGACTATCGTTATTTTTTTGTGTTCTTAAATTTTCTATTTATGTGAGATATAAATATAAAAATAACTTATATTAAAAATAATTTCAATCAAAATTTTCTAATTAATCATATTTTTAAATCATCTAGAAAAGATTCAGCAAATTATTTAATTTTTCCAAATAATAAATTATTTAATTTTAAAAATAATAATAATAATATTTTTTTCTAAATCATAACAATAGAAGATATTTTCATTAAAATAGATTTAAACATCAAAGTCAAATAAATTGACTCAAAGACAAACTCCATAATCCCTTCGTATAGAGGACCAAACTAAGTAATAGAAAGCAAGGTTGGCTCAATTGTTTAAAAGTTTTATATATTACTATTTGACAAAGGGTAGAAAAAAGGTCCTTTGTATAATACGTTGTACATAAACCTACGTGTTTAAATATAAAATTTAATTGGAAAAACTAAATGTGGGTGATTATTTGTCTATTAAAATATTTTGCTATAATTTTTTGTATAATAAATAAATAAATAAATTTTATTTTTATTTATTATAAATAAAATAAATAAAAATATTAGGGTGTGTTAATGAGTATTTTAAATGTATGTGATTAAAGTAATCTATTTTCATTATAAAGATTATCACTAGGTGATTATTTTTCTTTAATGTGTCTATGTTCTATGGTTTGTATAGAATTATCAATATTGTTGAGTGTTTGTACTTTTGATATGTATTCAATTTGTTATGCCACATTGTTAAGGTGGATACTTGCACACTAGTATGTATAAGTTGTTGATGTATATATATGAAATAATGAAGTATGCATCTCACATATACTCAAATATACATATATATAAAAAAAAAAAAATTGTTGTGTTAAGTATTCCATAAATAAGTATATTTCACGATCATGTCAACCCAAAAATTTGGGTGACTTATACGAAGTGGCAATCTCTAAATAAATATATCAAAATTATTCTTCTCTTCCTCACAATGTGAGTCCATCCCTTTCAATTGTTTTTGTGAGACAACCTACGCAAACAATAGTCGACGCAATTGGGTTACGTTAGGTGACATTTTGGGTGTAAGTCAAGGCCTCTATGTAACGTTGCCATATCTCACTTGACAGAAGTTGAAGGCTAAGAAAGGCGGGCACTTACCACCTCAAAAACGATGATGATCTCCACCAATAAAATTATGGAATTCAATGAAACATGGGATATTACTCATAAGGGCATCCTAAAATTGACAAATATTTTCAAAAGATATTTAAAGGATGAGTTTCTTATGACAGAGTACATAAAATTTAAACAACTGTCTACAAAATGTGAAACCAAAGACCTCCTTATTTGTACGCACAACAAATCTATGACAAGTACATGATTTCGTTCGAAGAACATGTTGCTCACACAATATTGCAAATTTGTCTTATTTCCCCATACCCTATCAATGTTGATGCAACTATTTCACGCATGTTGATTTTCCAAAGCCAGAGAAAGAGCAAATTCAAATGAGGTTCATCCAATGAAGAGATAAGTATAAGAGAGGCTCCAACTAGCATGGGCAGATAATTTTTTGAATTTTGCATATCTTCATTTTGCCACACCAAATTGTGTGCGTAAGAAATCAATTCCATCTTTCAACATATTGATTTCATTTAGAATGGATAGATATAGAACTGTGTTGCACGGGTACCCGCACCCGGGGGTGGGGTTCTCGAACCCATCCCGGGTTCCCGCACCCAAGTCCCGGATTCGGGGACGGGTTCTTCTCAGACGCACCCAAACGAACCGGGTTCTTCTATGAAGAACCGGGTTCTTCAAAAAAAAAAATTGGGTTCTTAGCCTTTGACGGGTTCTTGGGTTCTTGGGTTCTTCGGGTGCTTGGGTTCTTGGGTTCTTCGGGTTCTTCGGGTTCTTCAGGTTGGGTTCTTGGGTTCTTCGGGTTCTTTGGGTTCTTCATTAAAAAATTAATGGGTTCTTCAATATGGCTTCACTATGTCATGTTTCATGATAATATGTGTGTCCTCTAGGTTTGTTGGATTTAGTCCAAATTAATACTTCTTGTGACAATCAATTTAGGATCATTTTGTTGGTGGGGAAGGCATGATATTTGTTGTATAGGACAACTCAGACTGAAATTGAATTCCTTCCATTTTTGGATTTGTTGTCATTTGAGGCAAACTTTTGTTGACTCATTTTCACTATTTGTCCTGCTAGTTTCTTGATTACAGCACAACGCTCATGTGGTCTGCCATGCTCAAGCACATGCTGCAATATAACAAGACACAAGAAAGACCAAGACATTGACCAGATTAAGAAAATACTTGTAAAAGTTTGAACAATTCCAAATTCTAACTTCTGTGTACTAAGAATATTGAAAGCAGGTCTAAACAAGACAGCTATCAAAAATAAACAGGGTATGTGTTTAAAATAGCCTGTCTGTGGATGGTTTATCATCGTATCTGAATAAGCCCAACAAATTTCCTTCTTTTTATGTATACCACATATCAATAAATTTGAAACCTGCTCCAGTTCTCTTTCTCTAAAAAATCTTTGCATAACTTGGAAACCTTGCTCCAGTTCTTTTTCTTCAACAAACATAACAAGGTTGACAAAGTGGAATCCACAGTACAATTTCTATAAAAAGGTGAGCAAGAAATTTCCATAAAAAGCTAAGTAAGAAATTTCAATATGATTATTATATTCCACATTTCTAGGTGAAAACCACGTATTAGTTTTAACATCGGCATTTCAATGCAAAAATTTACTACTACAATACATTTTCAATAAAAGGCGATGAAGTTGAAGGTGCCCTAAAGAATTGACTTGGGTTGCACAATATTGCAGCTCAATTTGCTTGTTCTCTGTCATCAGTCAAATGAAGTGGCAATGCACTTCCACGTGTTTGTTACAATCATGAAACATAGGGTTCTTTGCCAATTAAGTACACCATGATTGTCATAGTGGAGTGTTGTAGAATCAGCTTGTGATATTTGCAGATCAACAATTATCTCCTCACAAGCTACACTAATTGTCGCTCTATACCCTCATTCAATGGAGGGAAAAGACATTGCATGCGGCCTTTGACTCAGCCATGAAACTGCACCTGTACCAACCATAAAACTATATACCATGAAGGGGATTTCCTGTCATCCTTCTATTATATGAATCTTTCTACTATAGAAAAGCATGCATGCTTCTAGAGTCTATGAGATTATGATATTTTTATTATTTTTCCCTTGAGTTTGTGTCATGGAATCATGGATCAGAGTCAAAATCTCAAGGTTTTTTGCATTTTTGGAATCAAAGCTGCCTCCAATTGAGGAATTTGCTACTCGTCTTACCAGGTGCGGTCAGATTGTCATAATCATCAAGGATTTAGGCTAGAATCGAGGAAGCAATGTCACTTGGGATACCAGCTAAGGAGAACTCTAAAATTTCACAAAGATAACCATTATTTCCTGTGTTGCACGGGTACCATTTCAATGTCAATGTTGAATGTTCAATGTGCATGTTTAAATGATTATCATTAAAGTTTTCTTGTTTAAAGTTGAAAAAATATACAAATTCAAATTTCATATATATTATTAATTATAAATTTATAATTTATAAAATTTAATTATTAAAATTTAATATTATTATATTACCCGACGAACCCACGCACCATGTTTCTAAAAATGTCATCCCCGTCCCGTCCCCATCCCCGCACCCACGTTTCCTGGCAACATAGATATAGAACAATAATTGTTCGAAATTGTAGAAAGTGATGGCATGTTGCTTTTCTTGCAAACATTAGACTAAAAGGGGAATTATGTTTAGGAAATTTAAAATTTGTAGCAATCATATCAATATGGACAATCTCATGTACAAACAATGAACAAATGTTTTTAATTTTCCATACTATATTTTTCTTTGTGTTTTCAAGCGACAAAAAAATTGAACCATCTTGTTATTATAGCAACATTTTGTCATATTTTCTTTTGATGTGGATAGATATCAAATTTAGTATTGAATATTCTAATCACAAAATTTTTAATTTCTCCCATAGGGGCTCCCACCTCTATAGTGGCTAGATTGAGACCCCTCTTAAGTAGCGAATAAGGTTATAGTAAGGTGGGTCATTTATGCACCTTAAAAACCTATAGGATCTATGCACATTATGTTCAATTTGATGGCAATTGGAAAATTACATTCATTCATGGTGAAAATTACATTCTTTATATTCCATGAATAGCACTCAAAAGACCATCCACATATAACTGTGCCATAAACATATTCTGAAAACTATACAAAAACCCAAAAAAAAAGGTTGTAGCCACAAACTATCCAAAAATAATACATCCTTTTAATTTTATCAAGAATTCACAATAAAGATTGTTGTCACAAAGAAAAATGTCTAAAGCAACAAAACAATCCACTAAAAACTATCAACCGATGACATAAGCATAGCATAAATAGAACTGAATGGACGAGCAGTCCCAAAAATGACTAAAAGTACTACAAAAAACTGTAACTGAAGCTATCATGGAAGGATAAATGCATAGTTTATTGTTCTACCTGAAGCCCTTCAATGAAAGTCCGATGGTAGTATCCATTCTCTTGATCATCATTGCACTCCACTATATGCCATGAACCCAGATCTTGTGTAGTACTCACTTTAGAAGGTGCATCGACTTCTCTATTCCTTTCCATGTAAATATGACATCTAGAAATGTTTTTGAACCAATTAACGATTATCTTTGAATCTACAAAAATATGAATGCGTCACCTGATTCTAAGCAAAATAACATGAGAAGTTTTAGATACATTATTTTTGCATAATTGTTTTTCTCTGATCCTAGACTGAATTTCATCTTGAAAGAGTGGTTATGTGATAAATGAAGGACTACCCCACCCCAATAGGAGTCCTCTTAAGAAGAGGCTCCATCGAACTATGCCCATAGAACAGAGAAATCAGTAACTTCTTCAACAGTGGCACGTGAACATAGAATGAGATAAAATTTTAAGATAAATGCATGTACCACTAAATATTGGGTTACCACAAAGTCTGGAATAACATGTTTATCTAGAAAACAACAACTTTTCTTGCGAGCCAAATTCCCCACGATAGTAGGAGAGAAGAGCACAAAGCTTTTTTGGAGTAACAGAATTCCACCAAAATTACTAGGCAAATGTATAAGACATTTCATGCCAATGAAAGATTATACTCAGAGATGCACAAGCTGAATTCCAATTCGATAAAGAAAATGGATAGAAGAGAAAAAGTCGATTTAGAGTCTCCCCTTTGCTTTTACATAATGGACACTACTTTGTACTAATGATATCTCATTGAGCCATATTGTCTCCTGTGGGAACCCGAATTTTTAGGATACATAATTGGAAGAGATGTTATTTTGTAGTGCATTTGATCTTCCATAGAATTTTCCACCACCTGGAGAGAAAAGGGGGCTTCATACCTTCGATAAGAAAGACATACGCCAATTTAGGGGTGTAGTTTCGAGAGATTGCATGAGTCCACATTAGTGAATCCTCCCTATCCTTGATGCAAACATCATATTCATTTAGATAGGCTATGAAATGTCATTAGCGATCGTCCTAGTTTCCTTGTAGATTAAGGTGATGCGTTGAATGCCAACCCTGCCCCCATATTGAGGAACTTTCCTCATCTGCAACATGAGCCAATGTTTCAAATCCAATTGTTGAAAGATGATGTACCATATTTGCGGGAGACGCTAGTTTGGGCTACTTGCAACCCATGGATCTAATCCAATTCTAACATGCTCCCCATTACCCACTTTCCGAACCAATCCCTTTTCAATCACCTCAAAAGAGTGAACAATCACCTTCCAAATAACTGAAGCATTTGACCTCCTTCGATTTGGGGCCCAAATCCATTCTATAATTGACCAAGGACTTTTGTATTTGTACAAACAACCTCAGACCATAAGCTACTTGTAGGCATATTAAATAATACCTTTGATTTGACTACATGTTGAAAAATGTTAGAAATTAATTAACGGAGCAATGAAATACACAAAAAAAATTGCGTAGACACAAATAAAGAAATGCATAAAACAAGAGAGACACAAATGTATGTGGTTCATCCAATTTGGGCTACATCCATGGAGAAACATTCAGTCCTTCCTTTTATATTATCCAACAAAATGGAAAGATACAATGTGCGGTAAATGCGTTGTAATTTCCTCGCTTTCACAGAGTCTACTCTATCTTTTTCTCTCATAATAATAGATAGTTGTAATACAATTCCCTCATATAAACGAAGGTTTCCTTATAGGGAAAAATCCCTAGATTAACATAACTTCTACCATGAGATCATCCGCATAATGAACGACCCAGAATTACTATGAAATTACAATATTTTACAAGACAAATTTTCATCTATTTTTAGCTTCCCCTAAGGGAGATTAAATGGGCAACATTGTAGCCTCGCAAGGAACATTGATCCAATGCAACTAAAACAAAAAACCTTTGAACAATCAGGAAGATAATGAGGCTTCACACCCACCAAAAGATACATATAAAAATCACATTATTTAACCCCCTACCAATACAACCCAGATGCACCTTTCTAATTTAAAAAACCACCACTTTGAATAGATATTATAGATATCCATTTTTTCATTAACATTTTCCTTCCATGTGTCAATGCTTTATGGTTTGTATGCATGATTTGTTATGCCAAATTGTTAAGGTGGATACTTGCCCGTCGGTATGTATAAATTGTTGAAATGTATATTTGGAAAGAGCCATCTTAAATAGGGATCTAATAGGAGCGGAGAGGGATCGGATTTCTTCACATTTATCTAAATATTTTGGCTGAATATGAACAAAATTTCAATTTACTTTTAATGTTACATATGATACTTGGCTATAGAATGAGCCTCTAGGCTCAATAATGAAGTTTACATCTCATTCAAGTATACATGCTCAAAAGTAATATTTAATGTGTTAAATCTTTCATAAATGTTTTTATAAAATAATTTTTAAAATTCTTAAATTTAATGTTTTGATATTTTAGAATAAAGTAACCTCTCTGAGTAAAATTCAATAAATATAAATATAAATTTTTAACGTTCAATATAATTTCCTATCTGGCTCCCATCCAAACCACCTCCATTGTGAAACCCGGCGTATGAAGTGTGAACCCTAGGTAGTTAGGGGCGAAGACAAGATGCCAACTAGGGATTGCCCTCCAACCCCATGAGAAGCATGATGTGTCCCCGTGTTGGGGTGCAAAGGCAGGTTTTGTGCCATGTAGAAAGTTATATCGCATTTATAGTAACATGAAAGTCATGTTATGAAATCTGTTTCTAATATTTTTATTTTTATAATATCCAGTTAGTGGACCTACCCTCCGGTGGTGTGTACGGTAGTTTGAGATGGAAGTTGATATGGTTCATAATTTATTTA
This sequence comes from Pinus tabuliformis, assembly GCA_031772625.1. Lineage (NCBI taxonomy): Eukaryota > Viridiplantae > Streptophyta > Pinopsida > Pinales > Pinaceae > Pinus > Pinus tabuliformis. The sequence continues at coordinate 1,712,985,393 of CM062816.1, read as the reverse complement.
TTTCACATATTGTCGGCCCAGAAATTTGGGTGCCCCATATGGAGTGGCGATCTCCGTATAAATATATCAAAATGGTTCTTCTCTTCTTCCTCACCATGTGAAACAATTTCTTTTGTTTAGGCGCAGTCGACACAATTTCTTTTGTTTAGGTGAAGGTTAAGAAAGGCGGGCAGTTACCACTTGGAAAATGATGATGACGTCAACAGATACAGGTAGTATAGAATTCAATGAAGGATGGGATATTATTCAGAATGGCATCCTAAAGTTGATAAATATTCTCAAAACAGATTTAAAAGGCGAGTTTCCTGTAACGGAGTACATTAAGATTTATACAACTGTGTACAAAATGTGCACCCAAAGGCCTCCTTATCTGTACACACAACAACTCTATGAGAAGTACAGGATTTCGTTGGAAGAATACGTTGCTGTCACAGTATTGCCAGCTTTAGGGGAAGTGCATGGTGAGTTCCTGTTGAAAAAAGTTGAGAAATGTTGGGGAAATTATGACAAGGTGCTGGTTAGACTCACCTCAAATATGTTCTCTTATTTGGATCTTTACTTCGTGGGGCAAAACTCCCTGGTTTCGCTAGTAAAAGTTGGAGTGATGTGTTTCCGTGACGTGGTGTATCACGGTATCAAGATTAATGTGAAGAATGTGGTGATTGAGTTGATTAATCGAGAGCGCGAGGGAGAACAAACTGATCGCGGTCTGTGAATTTTTTTGTGGAAATGGGAATGAATCGCATGGATTTGTACCAAAAAGACTTTGAAGCTCCCATGTTGGAAGATACTGGAGCTTACTACTCTAGGAAGGGTTCATTATGGATATTAGAGGAGGATTCATGTGCTCACTATAGAAAGTGAAATCCTCTCCCGCTATTATATTCAACTTTTGGAAAATGAGTATTCGGGCTGTCATGTTTTGCTTACAAACGACAAGAAAGACGATCTTTCGAGAATGTACAGGCTGTTCTGTAGAATACCTCAAGGCTTGGAACCTTTTGCAAATATTTTTAAACAGCATGTAATCAGCGAAGGAATAAAATTATTTAAATGGGTGGAAGATGTTGTCAAGAATAATAATGGAGACGGAAGTCATATAGATGACATTCCAGCACATGAGTTGGTGGAGAAGATTATTGAAGTGCATGATAAGTGTAGTGGTTACGTTGTGGATGCATTTCAAAGAAGCAGTATTTTTTATAAAGCCTTGAGGAACGCATTTGAAGTAATATGTGATAAAAAAGTCGAAGAAAGCACATGTGCAGAGTTTCTGGCTACATTTTGTGACAACGTGCTTAAAAAGAGCGGCTTTGTGAAAAAAAGTGATGATCATATTGAGGGTATTCTTGGAAAGGCGGCGAATCTCCTTCAGTATGTTAGTGATAGAGATTTATTTTGTGAATTTTACAGGAAAAAACTAGCTTCCAGATTACTACACCATAAAAGCGCAAATGAGAGCCATGAACGAGCCATGTTGTCAAAGATAAAGCATCAATGTGGTCTCCAGCTAACGTCAAAGATGCAGGGCATGGTTAATGATTTCACACTGGCAAGGGAGACTCAACTTGACTTCAACACATACCTTCATGATTATTCAAATGTGCATCCTGGAATAGAGTTGACTGTTACAACTTGACTTCAACACATACCTTCATGATTATTCAAATGTGCATCCTGGAATAGAGTTGACTGTTACAGTATTAAATAATGGGTTCTGGCCAACCTACAAGTTATTCAACCTCAATCCACCAGCGGAAATTCTTAAATGCATTACGGCGTATGAAGGCTTTTATTCTACAAAATATCAGCATCGTAAACTTACATGGATGTATTGTTTGGGAAATTGTAAAATTATAGGAAACTTTGATACTAAGCCAATAGAAATTGCAGTATCAACCAACCAGGCAGCCATGCTTTTATTGTTCAACGATTTCGAAAGATTGAGCTGTGAAGAAATCAGTTCACAATTAAATTTGCCAGAGGAGGATGTTATTAGACTGCTTCATTCATTTGTATGTGGAAAGTACAAGATTATTTTGAAGGAGCCGGTGACTCGAACAATAACAAAAACTGATAATTTTGGATTCAATGCTAGCTTCACCTGCAAATCTGCGAGGATTAAGATTTCACTTCCACAAATGGATGAGAAGAAGAGAGTCAGCGAGGTTGTAGATGGCGATAGATGCCATGCCATCGATGCTGCGGTAGTTCGGACAATGAAGGCTAGAAAAGTCTTGAGCAGTCAGGAATTATTGGTTGAATGCGTTCAGCAACTGCAAGCCACGTTCAAACCAAAAGTTAACTTAATGCAGAAGCAGATTGAAGATCTGATTTCAAGGGAGTTCATAGAACGGGACAAAGAAAATCCTAATATCATTCGATATGTAGCATAAAAGAAATTGCTCAATATACATGGTATCATTTTCGGATATTGTTTTAGGCCTACATTTTCAATCATTCATTTGCAGGATACGCAACTTTTTAATTGACTTTATGGATAATGTAAATTATTATTATTATTATTATGTAAATTATTATTCCTGCCGTTGTAGAATTAGATTTCATGTAAATTATTATTCCTGCCGTTGTAGAATTAGATTTCATGTAGCGGTGATATTATTTCATTTTTTTTATTTGACCGTGTATGGATAATGTAATTAAGAACATGATTTTCTAGGTTATTTTATATTTAATTTTTTATGCTGTGACTTTTATTTGACCCGATAATGTAATTAAAAACATTATTTTCTAGGTTATTTTATATTTAATTTTTTATGCTGTGATTGGTTTTATCTACTTGAGTCATCATTATAGGCTTATATTTGGCTGGCAACAGAAGTCAAATAATGGATTCTCCCGTCTCTTTTGCCAAAAATTGAACCAATTTTATTTGAAACAAATTGTTTTACTTTACCTTTATATGTGGAATTGGTTGAAAGGCCATAGCTTTTAGTTTTTCAGTGCTAGACATGTCTCTTGTGCCAAAATTTGAACCAATTTTATTTGAAACAAACGGTTTTACTTTACCTCCATATGTGGACTTGGTTGAAAGGCTATAGTTTTTAATTATTTACAGCAAGACATGTAGAATTCCACATTTTGTTCATCCCTAGATTTTGTTCATCCCTAAAACCACAAAAACTATAGCCTTTCAACCAAGATTTTGTTCATCCCTAGATGTGTTCAAGATTTTGTTGGTAGGCGTTGCTAGAAAGAAGTTGAAGGCTAAGAAAGGAGGGAAGTTACCACTTCAAAAAATATGATGATGTCAAGAGATACAACTATATAATTCAATGATGGATGGGATGTTATTCAAAATGGCAGTCTAAAGTTGATAGATATTCTGAAAGAATATTTAAAAGACACGTTTCCTATAACATAGTATATGAACATTTATACAAATGTCTACAAAATGTGCACCCAAAGGCATTTTAATATGTATGCACAACAATTCTATGACAAGTATAAGATTTCATTGGAAGAATATGTGGACTCGCTACTTCAACTAGGTGAACTCATGTGTACATGCGACTGTACTTAAAGAAACCAACATATATGCAGAGAACTTTTGATTTAGACATTTGATCATGTATTGAACTTTAACCGAGATTTATTAGACAGTACAGTAAAAGCAAAATAAAGCATCACACATAAGCAACACACATGAACACCAAGATATAAGGTGGAAATCCAATGTGGGTAAAAACCACCTGTTGTTGTCGTCTCTATCTTCTTTTAATAATAAGAAAATATGTTTACAATCTTGCACTGGTGCAGACTCATACCAATATGTAGGCACCCACCTCTAATTCTCCAGTTACCACTGGAAGGGAGCTACAACCCCCTAGCTCTTGTACTAGCCAATATGTTTACTAGTACGTAGGTGCCAGCCTACAGAAAACTCCACTCTTCTACCAGTGACCACGTTTCATGAATTTTCACAATGGATACCCTTGGAACACAACACCACAATCTAAAGGCCATGTTTCATTCAATTTTCATACTAGATCCATCAACAACATCATAATTGCAATACAATCATCAAGTACATATGCATTAACCAATCACTGAAACTCAATCACCATAACTTGAATCTCATCATTCACAACACTCTCACCATAATACAGTCACCAGAACCCAAAGTAAAAGCCAGAACTTTGCAACAACAAATAGAAACCACTGAAACATACTTCATAAGGTATATGCTACTTCCATGTGACAAACTAGAGTGTATAAGCACTTTTGTCAAAGCCGACTAGAGTACACATTTGTAAATATTAATTCATAATTTTTCTACTATTCCAGACTTCAGTTATACCCAAATCATAACATTTATAGAATAACACATGCGTCAGTATTCAGATCTATACTATACATGATTAAACCACATAATTATAATTCATTGTCATAATCTTCTGTTTTTGTTTGTTTTGGATTTTTGCATGCTTCATCAACTACAATATCAATACTTTCAACAATTTTCCCATGTCTTTTGTTATAACATTTATATCCTTTACCTCGGGAAGAGTAACCAAGAAGAATACCTTCATCTGCTCTAGGATCAAACTTACTAAGTTTTTCATCAACCCTTTTGATATAACATTTGCTTCCAAAAACATTGAAGTATTTTACAATAGGAGTCTTACCATACCAAATTTCATGTGGAGTTTGAGTTCTATCTACCCGAAAATTTGCTTGGATGAGAATAGTTACGGTGGAAAATGCAGCTTCACCCCAGAAGGTTGCAATAGTTCCAGATTCATCTGGCATAGCTCGAGCCATTTGTTGAACAATTCCATTCATTCTTTCTACCACTCCATTTTGCTGCGGACATGGAAAATTTTAGGGGCTAATGTTCGCCCAGTGGGCTAATTTTCCATGATTTTTCCACAAAAAAGATTCGCCAATTTCCAATTTTATAAAAGACGATTCGCCCAAATTTTAGAATATAAAATTATTTTACCTTAAAAATCGCCAACATTATAGAGAGACTATATATAAATAATTATAAATTTGATTAATTTTACAAATATATCAATAATCATTTATAATTTGCATATTAGGGATTAGTGAGATTCGCCAATGTTTTAAACTTCAAGAAAATTTTCCATCCTTAAAATTTTCCTTGGCTGCGGAGTCTTTGCAGTGGAGAATTGACTTTTTATTCCATGTTCTTCACAAAAGTAAAAGGATTCACCTGAGGTAAATTCCACTCCTCGATCAGATCTGAGGCATTTGATTTTTCGATCTGATTCATTTTCAACCAAAGCTTTGAAGACTTGGAACTTTTCAAATGCTTCATCTTTATGCTTTAGCATACCTATCCAACACATTCTAGAAAAATCATCAATGAACAAAATAAAGTATTCTTCTCCACGAGGTGACCTTTTCCTTGATGGTCCACATAAATTTGTATGAACAAGTTCAAGAGGCTTACTAGCTAACCCTTCTTTTTCAATGAAGTGAGCTCTGGTTTTCTTAGCGAATTGACATGGTTTTCATATTGTATTTTCAAGGATGCTAATATCTAAAAGATCACGAACAACCTTGAATCTACATGCTTTTCTTATTTGAGAAAAGCTTAGATGTCCTAATATTCTATGCCACAACCAATTTTCATCATTTTTAATTAGATAACACTGTTGTTGTCCTCCCTTAAGTATGTATAAGTTGTTAGGATTTCTTGTACCTTTGATCATGGTCTCCCCTGAATCAAGTTCACGAAAAACACATCTGTTTGATTGAAACAACACTTCATTTCCTTGATCACACATTTGACTCACACTCAACAATTTATGCTTTAAACTGTCTACATACATAACATTTCTAGGTTTAACCTTTTCTTTCAAGAAAACAGATCCTTTACCTTTTATGATAGCAAGAGTATCATTTCCAAATGAGACATTTGTTTCATTTTCTAAGGCATTATATGAGTGAATTTTTTCTTTGTCACCTGTCATGTGTTTTGAGCATCCACTTGTCGATGTACTACTGATTTTCTTATCCTTCTACATACAAAGCTATACCACATCTTTCTGTTTGAGATTATTTCCTTCTCCATATCTTTGGATTTAATTGAGTTTTCTCCTTTTGAGATGATTGCCGAAATTTGCTCCTGCATTTAGATTCTTCATGACCAAATTTGTAATAGATTGAGTGTTCTATTTCATTTTCAAGAAGAGAAACGTTATTATAGGAACTTTTCTTGACCCCTATTACATTCCTTCGATTTCGTGCTTCTCTAGTCATGATGGTTTTGTAAGCAACACATTGAGCAGCTTTGTGTCCGAAATTATGACATGAAAAACATTGCCCATTAAAGAAGTTCCTACGACTATTAAATCTATTGACCTGGTGATTGTAGTTTCTATTGATATTCATCTTTGGAGCAAATTGAGTATGATTTACCTGAGATTGGTTATGGCTTCTATTCATCCTTGGAATAAATTGAGTTTGATTTACCTGGTGATCTGCTTTATGCCCTTGCTGACGATTGTCATATTGTTCACTTGTCTTTGCTGCATCAAGATAGCTTTTAGTGGAAGTTGACGACTTTTGTGATTGAGATGCTTCTTCAGTATATCCAAGACGTTCTTTATCAGAGGAGAACACTGCACTTTGATAATTTCATCTAAGGTTTTTGATCCTTTAGCAAATATAAGACTGAGAGATTTTGTTTTCTCAAGATCCTTTCTTATACCCACAATTTCACATTCTAGTTTTTCATCGTGTTTTTCTTTTTCAGCAAGTTGGTATGTCAAGGTATCTATAATCATATTCTTTTCTTCTAAATAGATTTTGAGTTCAGAAATTTCTTCATGAAGGTCGTCTTCTTCTAAATCATCCCAAAAATTATCATTGTCATAAGCCATTAGGAGTCTATATTCATTACTATTTTCATCTTCATCACTATTTGATAAACCATCTCTATCTTCATGAGTATAGTAACTTCTTTTATTTACAACTTGTTTTATATTCCATTTTGCATATTCCTTCCCTTTTTCATATTTATCTTTATGAGGACATTTCACAGCATAATGACCGACCCTGCCATAGGCAAAGCATTTGAAGGGTAGCTTACCTCTAAATCTTTTGGAGCCCCATTGAAGCTTCTTGACAAAGTTTACCTCATCTTCTTCTTCTGAAATATGTCCCGATTCATTGTGTTCTTCCTTTCCTTTTGCTGAAGCTCTAAATGTGGCTTCTCTCATATCTGATGGACCTCCTTTTTTCATCTCAAAGGCATTTAAGATTTCGTGAGGCTGTGTCATAGTGATAATCTACAAATCATGTTTTTCTTCTATCGTAGACTCTTTTGATTCAAATTTAGCAGACAAGGATCTGGAGGTTGGAGCCTCACAAAAGTCAAAGTTGGTGCTTGGAAACTGATTGCAACCACTTATATATTGTATCTATTTTTATAACAAAGATTATATTAACAAAAACATTGATACTTGTTGTTCATCGTGTGTTTTGAATATAAATGTTTCAATTGGTAAAATAATAGTTGAAAAAGAAATACTGATTCACCCCCCCCCATCATTTCCAACAATTGGTATCAGAGCTAGTACCTTCATTCAAAGCCTAATAGCTTGAAGGTTGATCTTTAGAACACAAATGGCGAAGTCAAGAAAGAAAGTCTCCAATCCTCGTAAGGATGTGTCTTCCTCTACCCCTAAAATAGAAGACAATCAATTTGAGGAGGCTCCAAAGTTCAATGGGAACTTTAGTATATGGGAAGCAAGAATGAGGAATTTCTTATAGACTCAAGGGATTGAAATCTGGAAATAACTGATTGTTGATAGTAGGATGGATGAAGAATCCAAGGAGTATAATGCAAAAGCAATGAAGGCAATCTTGAATGGACTACCTGATTCTATAAAGAACAATCTAGGAAAATATTCACCAGCAAAGGGTATATGGGAAAAAATTCATGGCCTTCACTCAAAAGGAGTATTGACCATGACCATCAGTCAAGAAGATGATTGAAATCAAGAAGGAAATCCAGAACCTATCATAGAAGCTGAAAATGAGAATGATGACATCAAGGCTAAAGCAGACCTAAAAGATGAAGAGAATGAAAAAGATTTTGTAGAATATCTCCTCGCTCAACTTATGGCTGCCATGGAAGAGATTAACAATTTGAAAAAGGAAAATGAAGAACATAAGAAGATAATACTAGCTAGTGACCAAGATCAAACAAGGGAGACAGTTGACCTTGTCAAGCTTCAAGTACAAGAAAGGGATGAAGAGCTTGCTAACCTTAAGAAGGAATTTCATCGAAGCAAAAGAAAGCATCATGAAGAAGTCATATCCATGGCAAATCAATTGGATAAAGCAAAGAAACGGGAAGATACCTTGTCAAGTCAACTTGAACAAAGGCACAAGAGATTGAACAAACTTGAAGAAGGTATTGGTCAGTACAAGGTGGAGGTCTCCTCTCTAAAACCTCAACTACTAGAAGCAAGGAAACAAGCACAAGGAGCTGAGAAGACAATGGAAGCATTGGAAGTCATTGAAGGACAGGTTGATGAAGTAGGAAAGGAAAGAAACACCACAATATGTCAATTGAAAGTAAAGGATGAATAAACCTTCAAAATTAAGTTAGATATAATCTCCCTTAAAATATAAGCAGATGAAGCTACTCGTATCAAGGAAGAAACTGAGAAACAACTTGCTAAGAAGAATAATGAGTGTAAAATATTGGAAGAAGAGATTGTCTTCCTCAGAAAAAAGGTTGAAGGGATGAACAAAATCTTGAAGAGATCTCAGGCCTTGGATGACATGCTCAGCTATCACATATGTCCATTTGATATATCAGGTCTCGCTTATGCAGGTGAATCCTCAAACAATAATGATAATGATTCAAACAAAAAGGATGTGAAGAAGCCAGAAAGAAATGGTGATGCTCCCAGTTCCAGCAAAGGCGAGGAGAAACATCAAGGCTACAATAGAAGAAGTCCTGCTCCAAGACGAAATACTGCTCCAAGAAGAAATGTAGATGATGTCAAAGATGTGAGAGGCAATGGTTATCATCAAAGGATCTCAAGGCCGAAAGGCTTTAGAAGTACATCAAGGAAATCTCCATCTCCCAGGTACCAAAGTTCATTTTTTAGTTATTTTTATTCTTGTACAAACTTTGGTCACATGGAAAAATATTGTAAATCATATCATAAAGATAGATGTTATGGTCCCCAACCATCTCATAAAGATAGATATTATGGTCCCCAACAATCTCAAAGAAACAATTTTGTAGGAAGAGATCATGAATTATTATTCATGAACAATGTAGAATGCTTCAAGTATCATAACATTGGTCATATGGCACATGATTGTAACTTAACTTGGGCTCTTACACAAGCTAGAACCATGCAAAAAAAGAAAGTTACACAAGTATGGATAAGGAAGCAAATACAGTCTGAAGTTATCCCCGAGTGTGCACAAAGGTAAATCCCCGTGTTGGGGTGCAAAGGCAGGTTTTGTTCCATGTAGAAAGTTATATCGCATTTATAAATATGTAAGTAACATGAAAGTCATGTTATGAAATCTGTTTCTAATATTTTTATTTTTATAATATCCAGTTAGTGGACCTACCCTCGGGTGGTGTGTACGGTAGTTTGAGATGGAAGTTTATATGGTTCATAATTTATTTATTTCACATATTGTCGGCCCAGAAATTTGGGTGCCCCATATGGAGTGGCGATCTCCGTATAAATATATCAAAAGGGTTTTCTCTTCTTCCTCACCATGTGAAACAATTTCTTTTGTTTAGGCGCAGTCGACACAATTTCTTTTGTTTAGGTGAAGGCTAAGAAAGGCGGGCAGTTACCACTTGGAAAAAGATGATGACGTCAACAGATACAGGTACTATAGAATTCAATGAAGGATGGGATATTATTCAGAATGGCATCCTAAAGTTGATAAATATTCTCAAAACAGATTTAAAAGGTGAGTTTCATGTAACAGAGTACATTAAGATTTATACAACTGTGTACAGAATGTGCACCCAAAGGCCTCCTTATCTGTACACACAACAACTCTATGACAAGTACACGATTTCGTTGGATGTATTGTTTGGGAAATTGTAAAATTATAGGAAACTTTATTCTACAAAATATCAGCATCGTAAACTTACATGGATGTATTGTTTGGGAAATTGTAAAATTATAGGAAACTTTGATACTAAGCCAATAGAAATTGCAGTATCAACCAACCAGGCAGTCATGCTTTTATTGTTCAACGATTTCGAAAGATTGAGCTGTGAAGAAATCAGTTCACAATTAAATTTGCCAGAGGAGGATGTTATTAGACTGCTTCATTCATTTGTATGTGGAAAGTACAAGATTATTTTGAAGGAGCTAGTGACTCGAACAATAACAAAAACTGATAATTTTCGATTCAATGCTAGCTTCACCTGCAAATCTGCGAGGATTAAGATTTCACTTCCACAAATGGATGAGAAGAAGAGAGTCAGCGAGGTTGTAGATGGCGATAGATGCCATGCCATCGATGCTGCGATAGTTCGGACAATGAAGGCTAGAAAAGTCTTGAGCAGTCAGGAATTATTGGTTGAATGCGTTGAGCAACTGCAAGCCACGTTCATAGAACGGGACAAAGAAAATCCTAATATCATTCGATATGTAGCATAAAAGAAATTGTATCATTTTCGGATATTGTTTTAGGCCTACATTTTCAATCATTCATGTGCAGGATACGCAACTTTTACGCAACTTTTTAATTGACTTTATGGATAATGTAAATTATTATTATTATTATTATGTAAATTATTATTCGTGCCGTTGTAGAATTAGATTGCATGTAAATTATTATTCCTGCCGTTGTAGAATTAGATTTCATGTAGCCGTGATATTACGAGTTTGGTATATGTTTTGTCTTTCATTTTTTTTATTTGACCGTGTATGGATAATGTAATTAAGAACATTATTTTCTAGGTTATTTTATATTTAATTTTTTATGCTGTGACTTTTATTTGACCGTGTATGGATAATGTAATTAAAAACATTATTTTCTAGATTATTCTATATCTAATTTTTTATGGTGTTATTGGTTGCCTAGGCTCTCATCTTCTTGAGTCATCATTATAAGCTTATATTTGGCTGGAAACAGAAGTTAAATAATGGATTCTCCCGTCTCTTTTGCCAAAAATTGAACCAATTTTATTTGAAACAAATCGTTTTACTTTACCTTGATATGTGGAATTGGTTGAAAGGCCATAGTTTTTAATTATTTACTGCTAGACATGTCTCTTGTGCCAAAATTTGAACCAATTTTATTTGAAACAAACTGTTTTACTTTACCTCGATATGTGGACTTGGTTGAAAAGCTATGGTTTTTAATTATTTACAGTAAGACATGTAGAATTATGCCTTTTCCTAGCAATTCTCTTTACTGTGGTGCCCTCTCATGCATGCAGAAGTGATAGTCCCATACAAATGATGAAAAAGCGCCAGCTTCATCTATCAATGTTGGCATAATTACATTTCTAGGTGGCTTTCTAATTTCCTGGAGAATACTTCTAAGCTTAATTAGCTTACGCCAAAGAAATCCCTGACCACTTGCAAATACATTCGGGGATCTCTTGTGTGTGAAGATAGGTCACTGATATTAAAATTCCAGATATGTAGCAAATACTACTATGATTCATTTAAAGCAGAAAGGAAAGGTGAAGAAATTTTTGTTGAATCCATCTTGGGACTTGTGAGGACCTATTGACGTACATTTTGTTGGCATCGTGAAGAGGCAATGGTTGGTTGTGACTAAAATTTGTTCATTCATTTATGTGTGATGCCATCTTGTTCTCGGTATTGGGATTTAGATTTTAGTTTTATGCATAATTGTAGCTATATGGCCAGCCAAAGTCTTAGGCATTTGTTGTATTTATTAACGACTTTGTAAGGATTCCTCTGGATAGCTCGTCTAGCTCGTTGTCCTAATTGTACTACCCTTATATATATACATATATATATATATATATATCGTCTAGCTCGTTGTATTGTACTACCCTTATATATATATATATATATATATATATATATATATATATATATATATATAGATATATATAGTCTAGCTCGTTTTCCTAATTGTACTACCCTTATATATATATACATATATTTTGAAACTATTTTTTTTTATGTACCCGTCATTTTGACATTTTTCGAAATAACTAGCTAGTCAACAATGATGTGTTTATTTTACAAAAAAGCTATATTTTACGACTAAAAATAATAAAAGGGTAAACGGGTGTCAATTTTAAATCCTAGTGAAGATACTCGACTTCAAGGAGGTACTTTACAGTACCCAATTCTTTTTCCTTACTCAATGATGGAGGAATCATCAATAAATATCTCCTCTTTATTAGATGGAGGACTGGTCAATAAATATCTCTTCTTTATTTATTTATATAACATTAGATTTGGTGGGCCAACCCACCCACATATTGGATAGAAAATCTAGGCCAACAACGAGTACCTTTCAATCAAAAGTAAACATTCACAATTAGAATTACATTTAAACATTCATATCAACATTATTTAAAAATCCTTAAAAGATTAGACTAATAAGCTTAAAAATACATTCAATAGGACAAAAAAGACTTATAAAATTTTAAAATAAATATATCTCTCATTAATTCCTCTCAAAAATGAGATCTATATATTAAAAATAGCTAACAAGTCTAACCTCTATTAGAATAATTAGAGCTTTGCAACGTTGAAAGAACTCTACAATGAAAAAATGATCTCTTGCAAAATGATATGCCTCTTCTATCTCTCTCTTATTACATCATTTTATAAGTGTGCTTTATGTGGGGATCACACTAACCTACCTATAAGTTGGTTACAAGATCAATACGATTGATTTACAATTCATTACAGGTACTCATGCTACATCATATGCCTGCAGCGTATATCCTACTCAATTGTGTAGAGTCCTATGCAATACATCTTTGTGGAGTGTATTTCCTTCACTTAGTGCAACATCCCTTTCCTTTACGCATCTATTTTGACTTGTTAAGACTTTCAAAACTTCAATATTCCCCTTGTGCCAATATCCCCGAATATTTGGCTTATCCTCAAGTCAAACATTGCAATTTGGTATGAATGATGTAGTTAATGGAACATTTGTGATGAAACAATCTACAAAAATTGGGATTCTAGTATCTAGTTCCTCAAATGAGTCTTGCACCTTTGGAGGACAGACAAAAATCTCACAACTACCTCAATGGTCGTAGTTTCCTCAGTAAGCTTGAATGAGTCAAGAGGCATTGGTTTCAATATCTTTCATCATTATTGAGCTATTAAATGAGCTTTACAAAGTGCATTATTATACAAAGCTTGATCTTGAATTCGGATACCACAAAATCAAATTAAGAAATGAAGACATTCTAAAGATTATTTTTAGAGCACGTGAGTTCTTGGTCATGCCATTTGGCTTGACCATATGATCCTTCTATTTTTCAAATCCCCGTGAACAATTTTTTGCAACCCTTTCTTAGAAATTTTATGTTGGTTTTCTTAAAGGGAATAAATATTAAGCATGTGGACAAAGTTCTACAAATTCTTATGAACAATCAATTTTATGTAAAAATATCATAAATAGGGTTTGGGAAATAAGTAGTAGAGTATTTGGGTCATATTGTTTCAAAGGAAGGATTTAAGGTAGACCCTTAAAAGATCCAAGTTATTGCAAAATGGTCTTTATTGCTAACATAAAGAGATTTAGAGGATTTTTTTGACTCACGAGATATTATTGAATTTAAAAAAATATAATGCATGCATTGTGGACCCACTCATACCTGTCTTGATGAAAAATCATTTGTATGATTGTGAGGCTACTTTGTTCTCTGTCTTAAAGGATTTTGCCTAGTCCTATAAGCTAGTCCTATAAGAATTTGAGATACTAGTCCTATAAGCTAGGTTGGAACAAACACGCTGGAGCCCAAGAAGGCTTGGTTAGATACTAATTTGACAATGGTTTTGTGATGTCTGACCATGAGGTGGAATCTTTGTTTGATGGGTTGAGGTGGTTTGGCCTCTGGAAGCCCTGGATGGTTTTGATTGATGTGTTTTATGAGATCCCACATTCATGCTTCGAATATGGAATCGGGGTGACTGGCTGATTGGCTCAACCATGTCTACCATTGGGTGGAATGTGGTAGTCCCATATTGGATTGGCTTTTGCATCACTAATATGAGGTTATTTCTCCTTGTTATTTCATGAGTATTATACTGGTTTATATGTGGATTACATGACTGTTGTTTCCTTGGCATTTCTGTTGTTATTATGTTGGTTATGAATATGTATTATGGTTGTTGTTTCCTTGGTATTTCTGTTGCTATTATGTTGGTTATGAATATGTTATTATGCCTGGTATGTAGTACTGTGGTTTAAACAATGTAAACTTTGAAACGGGAACTGATACTGTTACCCGTTTTGTAGAGATAGCAAAAAAGTGGCCCGAGTTTGAAAAGGGGTGATGCAGAACACACATGTTTTTTTTAGAACATAGTTTTTTTGGCACTATAAATTTTTTTATGTACATTACGTTTCAGAATGGTAGTGATTTTGATGCTGATTTAATGGTAATTCTACACCATGCCCTTTTTTTAAAAGATTTATTTTTTTTTTTTTTTTTTACTTTTAATTTTATAATGTATGAAATGTAAATAATTATTTTGTAAATTTAATAATTTTTGAAGTGGTCTTCTTCTTCATATTTTCTTGTTTTTATTTTAATTTTTTTTTTTTTGTAGTGAGGTTTTTATTGTTCTGGATATTTAAAGAAGAAGGTCGATATTTTGAATTTTTGATATTCTACATATTTATACATCGTTAATTAATTTTTCTATCCACATGAAATAATTGTCTCTAAAAAACAATATTTTTTAACAATTGACATAAAATAACCATTTTTAACATAATTATAACTAAAAAACTACATGTTTTGATAATTTTTTGCTAGAAATGTTATGTCAAAATCACAATTTTTATAGCAAGTTTTTAAGTAAAAATGGTTAAATAATAGTGTTTTTTATGAATTTCATATCAAAAAAATAATTATAATCACTTTTTTTTTCAAAAAATAATGATTAACTTAAAAATTAATGCGAAAATCACATAATACAAATATTGAACGCATAACAACCTTAATTGAGTGTATATTCTTCTCATAAAATGTCAAAGTCAAAACATTACAAGTATAACTAATTAATAGTTACAAAAAATGAGTTTGATTTCCAAGCATAACTTAAATTTAATCAACAATGTCACGTAATCCAAACTCTTCGTCCTGTAGAGTTTCATCATTGTCTTCTTCCACAATATTTTTTGCTTCATTTTGCTCATTTTCATCTTCTAATGTATCTTTGATGTCTGCAAATCTCCCAATGTATGCCTTTCCAATCATTCCGTGAAATGGTGGTTGGGGTTCCTTTGCCTTTTTTTCCACATGTGATTCACTAAGTCCCCTTTCTTCAACCCAATTTTTTGCATTGCATCTGGAAGAAACTGAAAATCATTAACTCTTTGCTGAATGAAATTGAATTGTATTGGATATTTTTCAATTGCAATGCAATTTCTTCCTTTTTGAAGGCAACATCCTAGTGTTGTACCTAGTTATCAAGCACAAAAGAAATAATGAAGTACATTATTACAATGACATATTAATTAAGAAATAACATATTGAAATTCAATTCCATATAATAAAACTTACCTGAGCCAGAAAATAAATCCAGAACCCAATCTCCTTCAATTGAACATATGTCTAAGATAGTTAATCAATAACTGTGGTTTTTGATAAACGTTAACTATCTCTCCTTTTGCTTCTTTGTCTTCATATGTTAGTTTTCTCACAACAACATCATAAGTCAGTATTTAGCTATGACTCTTTCCATCTACACGACTAAAAATCATAGACATATAACTATCATCTTTTGCGCAACTATCAATATGGATGAACTCACAATCATTTATAAATAGTTGATCTTCACGGTTAAGAAGATTTGACTTTCGCTTGTAAAATGAAATAGTAAAAGTTCAATTAACTTGTACATAAACGAATTTTTCAACATTAATCAAATACACATTTTAAACGTCTTACCATGTAAGTTGCATCCTTGAATTTTTTTCCCCTTGAAGCTTGACAATAACATTGCCAATTGTGTGTCTGAATGAAATGTCACAAATCTTTATAATGGTGATGACGTGACTTCTAGAAATCCCGCCGCCTTGTCTTCACAGCCGCCTTGTATTACTTGATATTGAATAGTGTCTAGCCCATTTCAAATGAAATGAGTAAGAGTTGGATCAAGTTCAACATTCTTAATATGTTGCTTCTTCAATCTTTTGATCTTTATTTTTTCAATAAAGGTTCTGAAACTATATGGTGCTCCATTATCATCCTTCTTCATCTTTTATAAAATAAACAAATATATGTGTATGTTATAAATTAAAAATAGTACACAGATGAATAAAAATAAATGTATAAATCAACATGCCTTTTTAAATGCAAGATAAAAAAATTTTAATGTTGATGTAGAACTTGAATATGGACAGTTGCGTACAACATCATCCCAACTATCTTCATTCAATAATTTAACCATTTGTTCTTGAATTTTCATGTAAAATTTGTGACTACATAGATAAAGTAAAAAAAGTTAATATAATGATATGTGTAACAAATACTACCAAGAACAATATGTTATATTTAAACGAAAATTATAATCTAGAAATAAATAAAAATAATTCAACAAATTTACTTTTGAAATTCCTCAGACATTTCCTCCAATGATAATTCCCATAACGTCACACTAAGATAATATTTCTTTGACAAATTTTTCATCCTTCATTCCTTGCAATGCTCTCCAAGGTGTGATAGTCATATCTTCTAGAAGCTGCTTCATTTCAGGACCTGATTTACTATTGCTACATATCAATGGTTTAGACTTTTTTACCTTCTCGTTTTTAATGCCAATGTTTTCCCACATGCTAAAAATCTCATTAATTAACTCCCATATCTCTCCAGTTCTAAATTCCAACTAGAAAATGTTATCAACACCTCTGAATAAATCATTAAATTTGCTGCCTTTTCCACCTTTTGAATTGATTTTCTCTTCAATTGGATAACCTATTTCCATACAACATTCCTTTCAGAAATCTACAGTAACATTTATCCTATCCCCACCACATTTTTCTTCGAATTCACTAAGAATAAATCTAACCCTTTTGATGAAAGTCATAGACATCCTATATTCATTATCTGAATTATGATCCCATGCCACTAACTTTGCTTCTGTATTTGATAGACTAGTATAAGTGATACATTTCATTGTTTCAAAACGTGGGTTATTGGGACATTCCTCCATCAATTGTCTTTGAGCTTCTACAAAATGGTTCCCCACAAGCACATAATAATTGTATTCAAAACATTTTGACTTATGAAATGATTCTTTGTTGGGAACACTAACTGGATCAACAAGAAGCACATAACTAACCACATGAGCATATGGATTGTACCTCATCAATGTCTTCAAGCTGTGAACATGTAGATGATGTGGCTTTCTGACTTGATATTGACATTGTCCTTCACTTGCCTTATAGATTTGTCTGACATTAAGCTAAAATGTACGACCACCCTCAATTAAGTTTCTCTTTGTCTTCTGTCGAATGGAATTTTGTTTTGTTTTGATAATGCCATCCTCTAAATCAACTCCTGGTGTAATGATTTCTTTGCTTTCTTTCACTAGGTTCTTGACTGTTGATAATGAATAATTCAAAATCTTCAACTTTACATTTCTTCTTCATAACATTCTCATCATTAAATGTAATAGATTTATTCTTGGGCATTGTTACTTTTGGTCTTTTACGGTGCTTCTCAGTTCCAATGTCATCTTCAATAATGACAACATATTCTTCACTGTCAGTTTTAACTTCATCGTCTTCAAAAGTAACTTGTCTACCCTTGCTAGATTTATCCACTAGAGGCCTTTTTTCAGATCCCTTGGATGTAGTTTTGTAGCATCGTCAATTATTACATTTTTCTTTTTTGCCATATATTCTTTAAACACTGAGTAGAAACTGTTGACAACTTTCATAATCTCATGCTCTATGAAATGAATGCCTCCCAACCTAATTGAACAACTTTCAACAAAATTTTGTCAAACAAAATATCATATGTCAGTAAAAAAAAAGTTAAAAAAATATAGCGAGACAGTTACAAGAACGTAAAACACAAATATAAATAACAATACTTACGATATTTTGTTTCATCTCATTTACGATTTGTTTACACAACTTTGTAGATACCTCTCTCATGTCATACTATTTAATCCTTTCATGCAACTTGGGCGTTTTGTAAGTATGTAAACAACTTCACTGTCTGGTACCGAACACATGTCTATGAAGACTCCCATGACATCATAAATTCCATTATCATTCGGTATATTAATATATAGATATATATTCACATTTTGGCTTTCTCTTTCTTTCACATACCAGATTCTTGATGGAAGTTTCACTTCTTTTGATATCTTCCAGTATGAAATCATCTTCTTATCATTTGAGGCACTTGAAAGATTTGTAGCCATCAGCTCAGGTGGAGTTCGTTCACCAATGTTTTTTGAAGATCCACCTTTAAGAGTCTTTGGTCCAGAAAGATTCATAGAAATCTTCTTTGATGCCATTTTCCTGACAAAAGAAACACATAAATCAGTAAATGACGAAAAAATATTAACTTAAATTAACAACGAAAACGATAAATGATAATTAAATTTATAAATCGTAACAATTTCAAAAAAAAAAAAAAAATACATCGCTTTGTCACCGCACCCTGAAAATTGGTCGGCCAACTGATCTGATATTCACCCTATGAGTGCCATCAGTTAAAGATTTATTAAACTAAAGGTATTACAAACTCATGTGCTGGTGTGTTTGTGTTCTGCGTTATTGAAACAATGGATCGATTAGATTGCCAATACACAGAAAATAAATGGAAAGACAACAAAGAAATATAGCAAGCAACACAAAGAAACAAACATTTTTAATAAGGAGTTCACCCTATTCTACAGGGCTACATCTCCGGTCTAGCTTCAGTGGTAGCCTAGTTTTATTGTGTCTTTCAACAGAGAAATTACAATACAGGGACTCAATATGAATTCTCCTGAAGTAGATTTTGCTTGGCAGGGTGGTTCTTGGATTCCCCAAGCCACTCGGAGTACACAGACTATTTTTCTTCTTACTAGCTCTGTGACCCTTGGTCTACAGTGGAAAGAGCCAAATGTGATGCTCAGTCCCGACAAATTCCTCTATGGGAAGGCTTGAATCTTTAAGCTCTCTGGTGCTCGACGCTGCCTGTGGTCAGCTCGACCCTCTATCTCTTCTGCTTGGCTTTACTGTTCTCTGTGTTCAGTCCTCCTCTCAGGGTTCATTGTTCACTATCTCTCTTGGTTGCTTGGATTCTCCTCAATTCGGATTCCCAATCTGACTGATTCTACCGTCTCTGTTCATGGCTTTAGCCGTTCAATCCCTATGCCTATTTGGTTCCTCTTCTGCCTGTGTCGTTTCACCTTCTGCAGCTATGCATGGGAGTTCCCTGTGTTTGTCGTCATCATGAACGCTCAAGGAGTGGCCACTTGTCCTCCTCTAATTAGTGCCAACATGCTTCGTCGTTTTGTTTTTTCAGTTACGCCATGGATGCGTTCTTCCTCCACTGTGGTGGTCAAACAGATTCCAAATCCCTTTAGAATGTGGCTTAATTCCTTGTCGATTCCACTTCTTTCCAGCGGGCACAATCTCAGCCGTCCAATCTGGGCCCTCTAGATCCGACGCCATATACATGTTTCACGCGGTTGACTTGCTCGACTGATAGCGCATGATCAATGACAGTTTTCTCTCACCTCCGCCTGCTACGCATCGATCAGTGTATGGAATCGCTTCGCTCCTGTCTAAAACCTCTTACCGTTCAAGGGCGCCCTAATCAAAACTGCCGGTTTCCAAAGCGCAGGTACCACATTTGTACTTTATCACTTTTACCTTTTTCTACCCACGGTCCTTCTATTCCCCCATGCGATCAGGTGCTCGGGCTTTCCCATTTTGGCCCTGTTCGCTAATCGCACATAAAAAACATCGACCTTTTTCCATTCTGGGGCTCTCAAGGGCTAATTTGGCCTCCTAGGCAATCTCCATGGGAGTCGGTCAGTGTGCTTTGACCGAGGTCCTCGTTGTTCCACGTCGGTTGCCATGGCCACCGGTTCCAGGGTGTTTTTGATACTGTTTTGGAGTTCATTAGAGATTTGTCCGACCTGATTCAGTCATGGTTCTCGATAGTCTTTCTATGGATACAATTTGGATGACGGCCTCCCTACTGAAAAAGATTTCGGACAACCAAAAGTTAGTTTTTAAGCATTGACTAGGTGAGGGTACTGTTTCTTCACTTGTCCAATCTCAACCCACTTTTCGCTGCTTGGCTTTGAACCTTTGAGCCCAATCCTGAGGTACTCAACTTCTCCCCTGCGTGTTGTCCTCACCTTCTTGTCCAGCACTGTGTCTTCCTACAACTCATTGAGATATTCAGGTAGCAGGTCATTAATAGAAGGAAATTGACTTTGCTCTTCAGGGTCATCAATCATTGAAGGTTCAAACAATCTCAAACAATCTGCATTTACGACTGAGTAGATGTGCATGTAAGCTCGTATATCAAGGCAAAAAGAATTTTCACCAATCTTCTCAAGTATCTTGAATGGTCCATACCTGATAGGATTTAGCTTTTTACCTTCACCTTGCATCCTGTCCTTGCTGATATACAGCCAGACTTGGTCTCCAACTTAAAAACTATGCTCCATCCGATGCTTATCATGCCTAGCCTTATACTTGGCCTGGCTCTTTTCCAGCTATTCTTGTACTGCCTGATGGATCTCCTGGATCTGTTCAATGAACCTGGTTGCCTTATCCACATCACTGTGCCCATCAACCATGGTATCTTTACCAAAGACAAAATCTAAAAGAGACCTTGGTGTGAAACCAAAGCAGGTCTCAAAAGGAGATCTCTATATAGAAGAGTGTTTGGCTCTGTTGTAAGCATGCTACACATAAAATAAGTGTTCATCCCAAAGCTTAGGATGTTTACTACAATATCCTCTCAGTAACTAGATCATAGTCCTGTTTACTACTTCTGTCTGGCCATCTGTTTGTGGATGAAAAGCCGTGCTTTTCTTTAACTTGGTGTCCATCAGTTCCCACAGACTAGACCAAAACTTCCCCACGAATCGGGTATCTCGATCGGATACAATGGAAATGGGTAAACCGAAATGAACCCATACATGTTCAAAGAACAATTTTGCAGTCTGTTCAGCTGTGACCTGTTTACTACAAGGTATCAAAATGCACATTTTGTTGAACCTATCCACAACAACGTATAGATAATCATGACCTTTCCTAGATTTAGGCAATCCTCCTACAAAATCCATGGAAATTCTTTCCCAAGGATGAGAAGGGACTGGCAATGGAGTGTACAAGCCTAGTTTTCTATTGCTGAGCTTGCTTTTAACACACATGGTACACCCTCTTACATATCTAGAAACTGTCTCATTCATTTTCGGCCAATAGCAGAATATTTGTAGCTGTGCAACTGTTTTGCTTACCCCAAAGTGACCTAATATCATAGAAGTGTGTGCTTCCCTAATTATCTTTATCCTCTCAGTTTGTGGAATGCAGAGTTTCCCACAATGGTATAAGATTCGGCCTTTTATATGATAGTCCAATTCTTCTACTCTTTTGCCTTGACTCAAATTTGCATATACATCTTTAAAATCCATATCCTGAGCATATTGTTCTATGTAGCTTTCATGTAGTATAGAATTATGCTTAAGTATGGTAGATGCATTTATAATGGGTCTAGATAACATATCTGCAACCTTGTTATGTATGCCCTCTTTATATCTGATGAGTGAAACTGTTGTGGAAAACCCATCCAGCTGTAATGTCTTGATTGTTGTAGCTTAGTTTGGGAGTGTAGATATTGAAGTGGCTGGTGATTAGTATGTATTATTATCTCTTTTCCCATTAAGTAATGTTTCCACTTCTTCACACTCTGAACTAATGCATACAATTCTTTATCATATGTAGGATATTTAACTACTACTGGATTAAAAGTCTCAGAATGATAGCATATGGGTTTGTCGTGCTGTGTCAACACTGCTCCCATGACATAGTCACTGGCATCAGTTTGGATCTCAAATGGTCTTTGCAAATCTAGCAGTGCTAGTACAGGTGCTGTACTAATTTTCTCTTTCAAGGTGTCGAAGGCTTTTTGATGTTTGCCTCCCCACTGAAACACCTTATTCAATCCTGTTAAAGCATCTAAGGGAGCTGCAATCGTGGAGAAGTTAGAGATGAACTTCCTCCAATATTGTGCTGCTCCTAAGAAGCTTCTCACTTCTGTAGCAGACCTGGGTTTAGTCCAGTTTACAATAACTGCCACTTTAGAGGGATCTATTTTCAATTCACCTCCCCCTACTATGTGATCCAAGTAGTTTAGAGATGTTTTTCCAAATTCACATTTTGAGAGTTTAACATAAAGTTTTTCTCTTTTCAAAACATCTAATGTCTGCTTAACATGCTTTAAATGTTTTTCCCACATTTTACTAAAATTCAGAATGTCATCCAGATAGACAATAACAAAATCATCAAGAAAAGGTTTGAGTACATCATTCATTAATCTCATGAAGGTAGTAGGAGTATTATTTAAGCCTAAAGGCATAACTAGCCATTCATACAATCCCTGCTTTGTTTTGAAAGAAATCTTCCATGCATCTTGCTCTGCAACTCTGGCCTGATGGTATCCACTATGAAAATCCAGTTTGGTGAAATAAACAACTTCTTTTAATTGATCTAAGAGATCATCTATGCGAGGAAGGGGATAATGATTCTTGATTATTATCTTATTTAGTGCTCAGTAATCAATGCACATTCTCCACGAGCCATCTTTCTTTCTCACCAAAACAATTGGTGACCCACATGGTGATGTGCTAGGCCTGATGAAGCCCTTCTCGAGCAACTCCTGCACCTGCTTCTTGATTTCAGCATTCTCTAAAGTAGACAACGTGTACATCCCAATGTTAGGAAATGGAACATCTTGCTGCAAAATAATATCATTTACTATTCCCTTTTTGGGTGGCAGACCTTTAGGTTCTTGAAACAAGACATCATACTCTGAAACAACCTTTTCTATATCAGCTTGTTGTTCAGCATTACAACCCTCAAATACATTGGTTTTATCAGGTTTCTTTTCCTTTACAACCATCAGTAAGAATTGTTTGCATGAATTAATCATTCTTTTCATCTGTCCTGAGTTTATGAGATTATAATTATTCTTTAGCTTATGAGCTCTCATAAAGTATTCGATTCCATATTTAACCAGTAGATACTTGTTCTCAGCTCTATAGAAAATAGCCTTTCTATCGTACAAGTACTTCCTAAAACAATTCCACATATATCCAAAGGAATTATGTCTAACTCAACCTCATCTACAAATGCTGACCCAAAAGAAAACTTGAGTTTGCACTGTCTAGTCACTTGTAGTTGTGCTTTATCATTCAACCATCCTAATGGGTATGGTTTCTTGTGAGGTGTAGTTGCTAATCCCAATTTCTTTACAATTGCTTCGGAAATCAAATTTACTTGAGAGCCACTATCAAACAAAGTATCAATCTTTTTATTTTTGGAAATAACTCGAATATGGAAAAGCTCATGTCTTTTTCTCTCATTTTCTTCATCAATAACAGATTGAGCATAATTACTAGTAGATGCTTCAGAATTCTTACCTTTTATACCTGTGGCTGCTATGGTTGTTTCATCTCTCGACTCTGACCCCAAACTCTTTGAATAGCTACAGCTGTCTTCTTCTTCTTGCCCTCAGACTTCTTAGGTCTCAGCTCTGGATGCAGAATCCAACAATTCTCATCATCATGCCCCTCCTTTTTACAGTGAGTGCATGAAGCTTTGGCTTTCTGTGCAGTGTTAGCCTTCCTTGCTTTCCACTTCTGTTCTATTTTCTCCTTGCTCTTGCTTACAGTGGGTTGGGATGGTCCCCCAAATTCTGGATTGCCATTCTTTCCTCTAGCCTCTAGATGAGTAGCTTGCATAGACACCTCATCTATACTAGTGGGATTAAACATGAGGATGGTATGCCTCATGTAGCTGTGTAGACCACCAATGTACTTAAAAAGAGTCTCTGGTGAGTCTAGTGAGATACCCAATGTCAATGCTTTCTTTCTGAACTCTTGAGTATACCCTTGTACACTTTGCCCCTTCAACTACCAAATAGTTTGCCAACTCATCATGGCTTGCTGCATTATGCCAATGGATAGAATTGTTTCCTGATTATAGAAACGAAGTCACTCCAGAAAGAGATGGTCTTACCATGGCTTTGCATATCAGCTTGGGTTCTACCTTCCCACCAAACCAAGGAAATGCCTCCTAGGCGTAGGATTGCCAGCTGAATCTTACTCTTTTCTGAGTTTATATTTTGTACCCTGCAATACACATCAATTTTTCTAATCCAATTGTCCAAATTTTCAACATTTAGCTCTCCATCATATATAGTAACATCAAATTTAACATCTAACTTAATCAAAGATGATTTCTTGTTATGTATAGGGCTATCAGGAGGTGTGAGAAAGTTTTCATCTTTCCCTTTTCCTTTGGAGTTGTCATGGAAGTGAGACTCATCATCTTCTTTCTCTTACTTAGAGCCTGACGCTTCTTCCACCTTTTTCTTTCTAAAGTCTCGGTACATTTCTTCAACCATGGACTTCATAGCTAGGAAACTCTCTATGAATTGAGGGTCTTGCCCCATAGAACCTTCTTCTGACATGGTTTTTTGAGGATAGACTCTCCCAATTTCAAGATTGGTTTCCACCAACTCTCCTTCTCCTAATTTGAGCTTTGATCGTGTGAGAATTCACAACTATACGAACACAAGCTTGTCTAACCTTACAACCTTACTGCTCTGATACCACTTGATTTGATATTCACCCTATGAGTGCCATCAATTAAAGATTTATTAAGCTAAAGGTATTACAGACTCATGTGCTGGTGTGTGTGTGTGTGTTCTGTCATATTGAAACAACGAATCGATCAGATTGCTAATACACAGAAAATAAACGGAAAGACAGCAGAGAAATACAGTAAACAACACAAAGAAACAAACAGTTTTAATAAGGAGTTCACCCTATTCTCCAGGGCTACGTCTCTGGTCCAACTTCAGTGGTAGCCTAGTTTTATTGTGTCTTTCAGAAGAGAAATTACAATACAGGGACTCAATATGAGTTCTCTTGAAGCATATTTTGCTTGGCAGGGTGGTTCTTGGATTCCCCAAGCAACTCAGAGTAAACAGACTCTTCTTCTTCCTACCAGCTCTGTGACCCTTGGTCTATAGTGGAAAGAGCCAAATGTGATGCTTAGTCTGGACATATTTCTCTATGGGAAGGCTTGAATCTTCAAGATCTCTGGTGCTCGACACTGCCTGTGGTCAGCTTGGCCCTTTGTCTCTTCTGCTTGGCTTTACTGTTCTATGTGTTCAGTCCTCCTCTCAGGGTTCTTTGTTTACTGTCTCTCTTGGTCACTTGGATTCTCCTCAATTCAGATTCCCAATCTGACTAATTCGACTGTCTTTGTTCATGGCTTTAGACATTCGATCCCTAAGCCTGTTCGGTTCCTCTTCCACCTATGTCGATTCAACTTCTGCAGCTGCGCTTGGGAGTTCCTTATGTTCGGCGTCATCATGAGCGCTCAGGGAGTGGCCACTTGTCCTCCTCTAATTGGTGCCAGCATGCTTCGTCTATTCGTTTCTTCAGTTACGCCATGGATGCATTCTTCCTCCACCGTGGCAGTCAAACTGATTCCAAATCCCTTGAGATCGTGGCTTAATTCCCTGTCGATTCTGCTTCTTTCCATTAGGCTCAATCATAGCCGTCCAATCTGGGCCCTCCAAATCCGATGCCATACACATGTTTCACGCGGTTGACTTGCTCGATCGATAGCGCACGATCAACAGTGGTTTTCTCTCACCTCCGTCTGCCACACATCGATCGGTGTATGGAATCACTCCGCTCCTATCCAAAACCTCTTACTATTCAAGGGCGCCCCGATCAAAACTGTCGGTTTCTAGAGCGTGGGTCCCGCCTTTGTACTTTAGCACTTTTACGTTTTTCTGCGTGTGGTCCTCCAATTCCCTCATGTGACCGGGTGCTCGGGCTTTCCCATTTTGGCCCTATTTGCTTAGCGATGCGCGATTAGCGATAATCGCGCATCAAAAACTTCGCCCTTTTTCCATTCCAGGGCTCCTAGGGGCTACTTTGGCCTCCTGCGCGGTCTCCATGGGCCTTGGTTAGTGTGCTTTGATCGAGGTCCTCGTCATTCCATGTCAGCTGTCATGGCCACTGGTTTGAGGGTGTTTATGATACTGCTTTGGATTCCATTAGATATTTGTTTGACCTGATTCAGTCATGGTTCTCGATAGTCTTTCTA
The DNA here is from genome assembly GCA_031772625.1 of Pinus tabuliformis. Taxonomy (NCBI): domain Eukaryota; kingdom Viridiplantae; phylum Streptophyta; class Pinopsida; order Pinales; family Pinaceae; genus Pinus; species Pinus tabuliformis. Next base: position 1,712,958,846 of record CM062816.1, on the reverse strand, counting down.
TGGATCCAATTCGGATCACCAATCGAGCCAGCCGTTGTGTCTGTCCGCCTAGCCCACCATAGCGGTCCAACCACTGCCCTTCGCCCAACCCCTCCCGTGCCACCCCGGTGGCCTGCCCTTCTGCAGGGTGGCGAGGTGATTCTCGGAAACGCCCTGCCACACTACCAACTGTCGCCCCACAACCCCGCTGGCGGGCAGGCCAGTGGGGGAGGATGTGGCAGCCCCTCCGCGCCACCCTATCAGCCTGCCACCGCCTGGGCGAGTGGGCCGCTGAGGTGGCACGAGGGGGGGGGGGGGGGGGGGGGGGGGGGGCTGCGGTAGCCTCCCACCGTGCCACCTCGGCGGCTCACCCGCCTGAGCTGTGGAGAGGCGATTCTGAGAATCGCCCTGCCACCTTGTAGGTGGGCGGGCTAGCCATACTCATCGCCCCTAACCTACAAGCCCATTTGGCCATTGTGAGCATTACCGGGCTCGTTTAGCCGTCATGAGCTTTACCGAGCCCACCATGCTCACAGCGGACATAGTGGATAAATTTGGCCTGCAAAAAGTTTTAATTTAAAAAAAAAAATTCTACTTCATTAAACTTATTTAATATTAAAACTTGCAAGGAAAAAAAATTAACTAACCTTTCAATTGCGAGAGTTCTCTGTTGAATATGTTGTTGATAACAATGTAGCTGCTCCACAAATTCGCTCCAAGTCTTTCAGCGAATCTCAAAAAATCTTGATGTGCTATGAGTAATAGTGATAATGGAATTTATTATATAGGTGAAAGTATGAAGATGTTTTACCGTACAGTTAATGTGGGATTAATTTGTTTTAAAAAAAAATTAGCATGTTAATTTTTTTATGGCAATATAGGAAACTATGATAAAGTGAATATTATGGAATAGTTTTACAGTGTGGTGAATGTGGGATTAATTTGTTTTAGAATGTATTATAAAAATTAAAAAAAACATTCAATTGTTTAGTAAATATTATATACTTTAACTATTAAAATAATTTAGGTAAAATTTGTAGTTTACAATTTTAACTTTAAAGATTTATTTCATAAAAAAATTTAGTTTACATTTTTCAATAAATTGTAGAATAAAATAATGAAGGGAAATAAATCTAACAAAATTTTTGGAGGGAAATATTTTAGCGAAACTTTTTGGAGAGAAAATTTCATTCTCTAAGCTTTATAATATCTTTAGGAGACTCTGCATTTGTATCATTCAACCTCTTCTATTTGAAAGGGATGGATTCTCCTGATAGTGAAGTTTCGTTTTGTACATCATCAACATCTTCATCACATAACAACTCTATTCATATTGATGAATATAACAGGAATTCTTCCACTATGAATAGAAAGTCAAATTTTCCACTTAGTCCTAATCCTAAGGACTATGAGAGCAACACTGATGAAAGAGGGGATGGAGAATTTTAAATAAATAAAGAGTCATAGGTTCCACTTAGTCCTAATTCTAAGGACTATGAGAGCAGTAGTGATGAAGAGCATGATGACAAATTTCAAAAGAATGGAGTGTCACGGTGACCACTTAGTCCTAATCCTATGGACTATGAGAGCAGCAATGATGAAGATCATGATGATGAATTTCAAAAGAATGGAGTGTCATGGTGTCAACTTAGTCCTAATTCTAAGGACTATGAGAGCAGCAGTGATGAAGAGCATGATGATGAAGTTCAAAAGAATGGAGTGTCACAGTCTCCACTTAGTCCTAATTCTAAGGACTATGAGAGCAACAGTGATGAAAAGTGTGATGATGAATTTCAAAAGAATGGAGTGTCACGGTCTCCTCTTAGTCCTAATTCTGAGGACTATGAGAGCAACAGTGATGAAGAGCGTGATGAAAAATTTCAAAAGAATGGAGTGTCACGGTGTCCTCTTAGTTCTAATCTAATGGACTATGAGACCAGCAGTATTAAAGAGCATGATGAAGGATTTCAAAATAATGGAGTGTCACAGTGTCCACTTAGTCCTAATTCTAAGGACTATGAGAGCAACAATGATGAAGAGCGTGACGATGAATTTCAAAATAATGGAGTGTCACAGTGTCCTCTTAGTCCTAATTATAAGGACTATGAGAGCAGCAGTGATGAAGAGGTCACTTAAGCCTTGAATGCATTATTGTTCAGCGAATAAGAGTGGGTGTTCACTCTAAGTCTCCAAACAAAGAAAACGGTATAGGTGTCAATGTATCAATTAATACATTGACTTCAATTAGAATAAGTTTCAAAATTTAGTTTTATGTTTATCGCTGTTTTTTAAGAAAATGGTTTTCGAAGAAAAATTGATATATTTTGTTTTTATTTATTATAAATAAAATAAATAAAAATATTATCATGTGTTAATGGGGTACATTAAATGCAAGTGACTAAAGTAAACTATTTCCATTATAAACATTATCACAGTTAATTGGGCACATTATGTGTAGGTGTTTACTTTTCTTTAATGTGTCAATGCTTTATGGTTTATATGTAGAATTATCAATATTATTTTAACCTACTTAAATGACATTATACTCCTTTTTACCACACACCATTCAAATAATGTACATTCACCATACACCATTAAAATAGTGTACATTCACCACACATTATTCAAATAATATACATTCACATGTTGTTGCCTAAAATATATATTGTGTTAGTCTACTTAAACGAGACTATGCTTCTTTTTACCACATACCATTCAAATAATATACATTCCCCACACACCATTCAAATAATGTACATTCACCACTCATCGTTCGCATAATATATATTCACTGAGAATGAGATGGTTTCACACTTCATAACATTTAGGGGTTCCATCCATAGTCACCATCCAATAATGTTAATAATAAGGGAGAACTTCATATCTCAAAAACATGTATAGGTTTCATTCAATGTCCCTAAATTTAACTATATATATATATATATAATTTTATTGAAGTTACTTTTGAGTTTTATAAACTCATACTCCATGTGAGTATTACCCATTTAATATGCACTCATTGAGGTTTAAGGCATTTACATCTCAAAATGCAATATTACAAGTAATGGGCTAGTTTTGGAAACTACAACTATTATTCTCTACAAATTCTCTCTATTTCTAGTTTCACGTAGATAATTGATAACCGTTTTTGTTTTATAGTGAAGATAAGGTAAACTTGGATTAGCTTAAAACTAGAACAACACATAAGGGAAACTCTAGCTCGCTTGAATCTAGAACAATTCCATGGAATTAGTAACAAGATATGTGATTTGCTTGTAACACATTTATAGTGGTGTGACCTCTCTGTTTAAGTGACTTACAAACCTATAAATGTTTATGATATTTCCAAATAACCACTTCAAAGTATTAACATCAAGAAACAATATTTCATATATATGGAAGTCCTTCATTTTGAAGAGAAGCAAGCATGGTTAGAACCAAATTGTAAACCTTAAAAAAAATACATCTATTATAACAAAAATAAAATATAAGCTTTTTAATTAACATGCAAAAATAATTATTATTTTAAAAATAAATTTAATAACTAAAAATAACCATATTCATTTCATTTAAATTTTATTAACAAAAACATTAAAAATAAAAATAAATTAGATATACATTTACAAGCTTATAAAAAAATATAACTAAAATAAATATTCCTTTCTACAATAAAAATAATTTCTACACCAAAATTGAAAATAATCAATCCTATTTAACTATCACCAAACATGTTTTAACAAATTAAGAAGCAGTATCACCTAAACCTCATCTCATTTATGTTATGCCAAACATTATCACATTTTATTGCCAAGTTAGTTGTTCTTATTTAGAGAACTCCCTATAGTTCTTAATATGACTTAATTATGAGAGAATTAATTATACTCATTGCTGTATCTATTTTGAAACCTAGGTTGTAGATTTTTGTTTAAATAAATGAATAAGATTTTATTTTAGAAGAATATTTAGTTTAATAACAGCATCAAGGGTTATGATTTTACTAAAACATACATATTGGGGATTACAACCCAATCTAATAAATATTTTAATAAACAAAATTAAAAGGATTGTCTGCATTTCATTCCACAGGATAGTCTATTTGTTTACCTGTCTTAAGTAAACATCATTATATTGGGATTATATTTGGCATTTTTGTAGATATGGATTTGATAATTTTGAGACCATCTTTAATATATATTTGTGTTTTCACAGACATTTATTAGACGGAGGAGGAAGAACATAAAATGTCTCTGAGGGCTTCATAAAATGGGAAAAGGCCACTGGAGGCATTTCCAGGAAGTTTGTCACTTCCACAACTCCTAGCCACGCTCAATTTTTTATTTTTTTTTTACTTTAGTCGCTTCCACAACTCCTCCTCAACTTGCTAGCTTTTTCGATATGCCCTGATTCAATATATTTCTTACCATAAATTGGAAAGTAATAAATGTTTTTTTTTTTTTTCCTTAAATCGTTTATTTCTGGTATTCCTTCACCCATAGATTCCTAAGTATTTCAGAAATCTCGAGATAAAAAATATATTACTTCTGCAACTAATCATATTGACAAATCTTCACCTTTGATTTTTCCAAAATCCTAGACTTTTGACGGAGAGGTTTTGGAATTTTGCACAAACGAATATGAAATTTATTATTTCTGAACCTCGTTAGACTATATATGAAATCTGGAGTTTTGGAATTTATTTTCAGATAATTTTTATTTTTTCCGAAAAGGGACATATAAACCCATGGGCGTATATTAATGAAAGTCTTATATTCAAGACACAACCTTCACAAAACTTATTATTTACATTTTAACTTTGCATATATATCTAGAAAGTGTTTCTATTTTCTAAGTCATATATGTTTTAGAAGATATTTCTCTTTTCAAAGCCAATGCACTCATAACCCACAACCACGAACAATTGTACTCTAACCTTCCGCAGTTAGGGGAGAGATTCCTATTGTTGTGCAGGGACCAGTAATTGATATAGTACTAGTCCCACCAAACCACCAGTGATTGAGACTTTTGAAACCAAAATTTAAACAGAAATAAATAACATTATGTATAAATAAGTATTAAATTATGTCCAAAAATCACCCATACATTGACTGGGCCCACAACTGTCCATAAATAGTATTTTACTACTTAATACTGCAAAACATATTGACCCAAGTAGAAAACAGCGAGAGCCATAAAGGCTTCCAAACTGGTCTATTCCAGAAGTACAATACAACAGTCACTTCAACCCCCACTCATCAGAACTGCAACTTTGCATCCCAAATAAATATGCCTACTTGCACATAACAAAAGGAATGTATGTCAGCCATAACTGTTGTGTTTTTCAACAACTAAACACCCTATGTTCAATAAATTACACCCAACCCAATAAAAATTAAATCCACTTTGTTCAATAAATGACACCCAGACCCAATAACTGCAATAAATGACACCCAACTCACTCTATTTCTCATTAAAACAGATCAAAGCACATGGATCAACAAATAAACAATTCCCAACCATTAGATCACATCAAATTAAATCCACACCACACATTCAAAATGAAGCCATTGCAATCCATGTGCATCCATGTCCACCAATTAAAATCAAGTCCCCAAAACTATAAAAGAAGTCCACCCACTATTGAAGTTGCATCTTATGCTTTCAAACTATTCAGCAAACTTGAAGACAACATCACAAAACAGTGGCCAATATATTCAAGTTAGTTATATGAATTACAACTCATTCTTCTTACAGTTCTGTTTTCATTGTTTTCATTTATCAGATTTCTTACATTACAGTTCTGTCCATAGGGTTATGGTTAACCTATACAGTTACAGTTAACCTTTTTTATACAGAGTTTATGTATGTGTTCTAGCTTATTATATCATCAGCTTCATAGTGATTACAGCTTACATATCACAGAGGTTACATATGTCGTGTTAGTACTGTAGTCACAGCCTGTTTAGCTTACAGGAATTGAAGCTTAGCTTACAATAATTGAACCTATTGAATACAGTCATATCCATCTAATCAACGTCATAGGTTGTTTACCTTACAGGAATTGAACCTTAGCTTACAGGAATCATTCGATCATCAGCTTCATAGTGATTACAGCTTACATATCACAGAGGTTACGTATGTCCTGTTAGTACTGTAGTCATAGCTTGTTTAGCTTACAGGAATTGAGCGATTATTATGGCTTGGGTTCTATGCAGAATGAGTTAAAACATAGAACAAAAACGAATTGTAACTTTAATGACTCTGATAAACTTAGTAATTTTTCACATATTTTCAGACCTTGACAATCATCATTGAGACATCACATTGAAACATAATCGAAAGACATGTATTTTCAGAAGCATGAAGCTATTGAGAAAGCAAAAATTTTGATATTGAGTCGAAAGAATGCAAATAAGTGAATTTCTACTACTGATGAATGGACCATAGAACTGAGGAATGGTTTCTTAGAATGGAAGCCCGAGCAGATGACCATTTCTCTTTATTGGATTAGATGACTGTAAGATTTTAGATAATGAGAAAACACAATTAAAAGTAACATAGCAGATGACAGTCTTATTGGCCTTCATATCTTTTCACCTCGTTGAGCTCGAGACCTTAGGGTATGGAGAGCCCGAGCCATACGGAGTTGTAAAAGTTGGACCAAAGGAATGGGGATTTACATAATTCAGCACTGTAAATTAAGTCACAGAAAATGGAGAGAAATCTTGGAGCAGAGATTGTTCTTCTCAATATTCAAAATAACTAAATAAATTATATGGAAAATATAAAAAATAAATGACTGCAACGAAACTCGATTAAACTGAAGTAAAACCAATTGTCTATGACACCTAGGAGACCATAGAATCAAATGTGATAGTGATTACAGCTTACATATGTCGTGTTAGTACTGTAGTCATAGCTTGTTTAGCTTACAGGAATTGAACCTTAGCTTACAGGAATTGAACCTATTGAATACATCTCATTCATCTTATCACTATTAAGCTTTATACACTAAAAAGCTCGTATTAGTATCTGAGCATGGTTTCAGTTCACCCTTATCTATGAGTGAGCTAGAACAAATCTCTGTATAAGTACATATGTTATATGTATATTGAAGCTGAATCCAGTCTATTAGGGAGATAACCAACCTGTGATACATGTACTTTATCATATCTATACATGTATTTTTTTAGGTTAGTACTGATAGGTCAACCTTTAGATGATGTTACTTATAAAATATCTGTGCTATTACTTATGCCGAGTGTTATGAGAACGAGACAAGCAAGTGATTAGGTAAACAAGCATGGTTAGAAAGAGTCATGTGTAACTACTGTGTTCTAATTCCATAGCTTGTCATAAGCTTAGATAAGGTACAAAGGTGACAAGCTAATCAATATACAACATGATATCCCGGGGTTCTCACTCTTAGTCATTCCTATTATATAAATACCTTTTTTCTTATTGCTATATAGAGTACCGTTCTCTCCATAATCAATACTTAATCAATACATATGGATAGACTGTAATCACTGTATATGCATATCCTAATGTAATACATAATCAATACATATGGATAGACTGTAATCACTGTATACGCATATCCTAATGTAATACATAATCAATACATATGGATACACTGTAATCACTGTATACGCATATCCTAATGTAATACATATGGATAGACTGTAATCACTGTATACGCATATCCTAATGTAACAAGCTCTGTTTCCTCATTACTTTGATTTCCATGGTTCTACTTATGGCACTGATTCAACCATTAGTAATGATTACACTCTACTCTATAGGGTAAGTACATATTGAATAGACCTACTTATTACCTGTATTCCCTAATCTTTAACAGATATAAGGAGAATGACGTAATTCATACATGTTTACATACCTCATTGGTTTAGCTGTATAAAGCTGTTGAAAGTAAATGGAAAATGATATATGAAAACAATGACATACATGTTGATAATTTCCTGTAATAGAGGAAAAGTATTTTTGCAGAAGTAATAAAGCATAATTTGACATATATTCTAATGTCTAAATGCAACATACATGTTGATAATTTCCTGTAATAGAGGAAAAGTAATTTTTGCAGAAGTAATAAAGCATAATTTGACATATATTCTAATGTCTAAATGCAACATACATGTTGATAATTTCCTGTAATAGAGGAAAAGTAATTTTTGCAGAAGTAATAAAGCATAATTTGACATATATTCTAATGTCTAAATGCATGCAATAATTTTACAGGTTGTTGCATCTATGGCAAAAGGAAGTTACTCTGCTCGTACAAGGAGAAGTGGCAGGAGAGTGACAAGGGGTGCGCAGCTACGATGCACATCGTCTGATGATGACAGGCTAGCTGATGTCAATGCCGGCAATGCACCAGGGAACATTGTTGAAGATGACCATGTGACAGCCGCTGATGTTAACACACCATCAACCACAGAACCACCATCAACAACAGTCCAAGGGGCAAGCTCAACTAAAAAGATCAGTGCTATAAGAGGATGGACAAAAGAACAAATGTTAGTTGCAATTGACGACATAGAGTTTAATGGATACTCAGTTCAGGCATCTGCAAAAAAACATGGTATTCCTCCCTCATCAATACATTATTGGATAAATGGACTGACTCATACAAAACGTAGAGGGCCTCTTACAGTTATGACTGAGGAGGAGGAGGCCGAGGTGGTTGAGTGGTGTAAAGAGATGGCCCAACTGGGACATGGGCTAGAGTTGATACAACTCAAATCAACAGTTGCTCAAATCTGTCAAGGGAGGCCAAACCCATTCAAAGATGGGTTTCCTAGTAAATCATGGTGGTTTGGGTTTAAAAAAAGGCATCCAGAACTTGTATTGCGTACTGCTGAGGGCCTTGACAGAGACAGAGCATTAAATTTGTGCCCTGCAGTTGTGCAAAAATTCTATGACACACTTTCTAGTGCTTACGATAAACATTCTTATGGAGCAGACCATATATGGAACTCTGATGAAACAGGTTTACAGGCAGGGAGGAATTGTGGCATGCGGGTAATTGCCAAGAGAGGGAGCCGAAATGTGCCAAAGATTTTGCCCAATAGCAGGGAGTGGATAACTATTTTATGTTGTGTTAATGCAATTGGTACTCCAATCCCAGGATTTTATCTATTCAAAGGTAAAAATCAACTGAAAAACTATATACAGAACTGTGAACCAGGTGCATGCATGGCTGCACATCCCCATGCATGGATGACTAAAGAACTGTTTCTAAGTTGGCTTTTTCACTTTGCTGCATTGGTACCAGGTGGCATCTCGCCTAATAACAAACACCTTTTGATATTAGATGGCCATGGGAGCCACATGGTTGTACAAACAATTGAGGAAGCAAACAATGTAGGCATCGACCTGTTGACATTGCCCGCTCATACCACTCATAGGTTGCAACCCCTTGATGTTAGTGTGTTTGGCCCTTTCAAGAACTATTTCAGGTCGGAGCGTCCTGCATGGATGGCAAAGAATCCAGGGGTTGAGGCGAAAAGGTTTGAGCTAGAAGAGCTTGCAAGTAAAGCTTTTAAAAGGGCTTTGACACCATCAAATATCAAGGCTGGATTTAGGAGGACAGGAATCTGGCCACTGAACTATGATGCTCTTATGCATGATACTGGTTGTAGCCAAGTGTTTCATGTGGATGGTCAGGAAGAAGGGAATGTCCAAACAGGTGTTGAAGTGCAAGAAGTAGATGACCAAGATGATGTTGTTGCAGCTGGTAATATGATTTCCCTGTCTCAAGGAAACTTATATGCTGAAGGTGATGAAACTGTATGTGAAAAACAATATAACAATGAACAAATTCTTAGTAACATGGAGATTCTTCCACCAACTCAAGAACATGAAATTCCTGTTGTTGATATTGCTAATGATATTGTTGAACATGCAGTTGACAATGACCAATTGACATCGCCAAGCCAAGTAACCCCGCCTTCATGGCTAGCAGAAGCAATGATCAATATGAATGCACATAGTGTCTCAACAACCAATGAAGAAAGCATGAACATGCCCTCACAACCAGCAGAATTGAACAGTGAAATTGTTCATTTTTTTGTGGACAATAGATCAATGGAAGAAGATGAAGGACATAATGAGGCATCAAATGAAGATAATGATATGGTTCAATCAGTTCCAACAGATATTGAAAGGGAAGTACCAAGCAATGACATGCAGGTGGGAGGGGTGGAGAAGACACTTGGACAGTTCCTAAAGCTACCAGTAGAGAGAGTATCAATGAAAAAAAAGCAAGGTGCAATGGGTAGTCTTCGTCTGGGCCGAAGCTCACAGTTACTCACCTCAAAGGACTATATAAACCTGTTAGTTGAGTCAGAAAAAAAGAAATTTGAAATGCAAGAATTAAAACAGAAAAAGAAGGATATAGTCAAGGAGAAGAAGGCAGCAAGGATTGTTGCAGCACAACGTCGAGCAGAAGAAAGGATTGAAAGAGATAAAGCAAGGCAAGTTAAGGACCAACAAAAGCAAATGGCAAGACAGGAAAAGGAAAAACGAAAGGCACAACAAATGCTTGAAAAGGAATAAGGGATGATCAACGATACAAGAATAGCTGATGAAACCAGGATTATTTCAAACTCATTCGACTCCATTGCAGACAATACACCATTATTCCAAGATCTCATAAACATTCAAGTGCCCCACTATCAAACTGAGGGTTTACCCACTTGCCTTGTTCCTATCAGAGCTGGTGTCAATTCTCTGTATGCTCATTACACACCTCCACTTAATGCAGGGATCAGTAGGGAAAATGTGAGGTATGGGTACTTAGTACCTCCATGGTTGGAAGCTACAAATTGGAATCAATCATATGGCATCAATCAACCATTTCCTAATCAGCCCTTGACTGGTAGGCCAACCTACCTGGCTCAAGAAGGTAACTCGGGGAGTTTTGGCACTCAAGATTCTCAGTGCCATAAAGAATAGGGGTGCCATATGCTTTTGGTTCTAACCACATTATGATGTGGATTTTGGATGGATTGTATCTTTTTCTTGGCACGGAAACATTTTGGCTTACAACACTAGATTGTATCTTTTTCTTGTCGCAGAAATATTTTGGCTTACAACACTAGATTGTATCTTTTTCTTGTCCCAAGAAACATTTTGGCTAACAACCTAGTAGTGATTTCTTGTGGCAACTTAACTGTGTGTTGATAAGAAATTTTCAATGGAATATGTCTTTCTGTAAAATATTAATTATGATAAAACTATTTCTATAAGTTATTCTGTGCGCCCTCCCCGCCACGTCAGAAAACCACGCGTGAAAGCACATGGAGCCGGTACAACACCTGTCCATCATGGAGCTCATGTGTTGGCCATCATATCATTGCATAAAACTTTGTGTTCGCGCCATTTCACAGGTTTGTTTGGGGTCATTGCTGCGATGTTTGGGAATTCAATAATAACATTTCAAGTTGCATATGAAAAAGGCTAAATATAGAAATCAAATGACAAGACAGTTCTATTATGATTGAGAGCACTCATTATCAAGTTGAGTATGAAAAAGGCTAAATACAGAAATCAATGAGGCGATCTACCTCATAATAAGTTTTATTAAATGTGAAAAAGCCACTAATAATTTTATTGATTGAGGGGACACTTGAGAAATTGAGAGCACTCATTATCAAGTTGCATATGAAAAAGGCTAAATATAGAAATCAAATGACCAGACAATCTTATTATGATTGAGAGCACTCATTATCAAGTTGAGTATGAAAAAGGCTAAATACAGAAATCAATGAGGAGGAAATGTACCTCATAATAAGTTTTATTAAATGTGAAAAAGCCACTAATAATTTTATTCATTGAGGGGACACTTGAGAAATTGAGAGCACTCATTATCAAGTTGCTCTCATTATCAAGTTGAGCATGAAAAAGGCTAAATAAGTGGACCGTTATCTAAAGGAACATCATTCAACTTGATAGCTCATGCTTCAACCATAATTCTTACAAAGCAATTTCTACCCATTGTATTCTGTAATAGCTAGTCAGTGAACCCCAAGACGGGCTGGAAACAGAGACTACTTCATATATTCACACAATGAGTAAACTATTATATCATATACTAATTTACATTAGAACTTTGAAGTGAACAACTGAATCAGAGGGACCTAGGAATAAGTCATATTTGCTCATTTACATGATCCACATCCTTAATTAAATTAAAATGAAAAGTAAGGCCACTGAATGTGCAAGCCCCATTCTTGGGAGCAATTGGAGGGATGACGTTGTTCGCTGGAAGTGAAGGAGGGAGAAGTATAGCTTTGTCCACTCAACTCCCTCACAATCAGATGGAAACCCTGAGACAGATACTCTTGATCATCCCGTATTGAACATTCTTTCGATTTCTATATGTGGTTCCATATTAATATGTCTCGGTTCTTCTACTTAGTGGACAGTTTGCACCTCAATGGCTCAATGGCTAGACAGTTCGCACCTCAATGGCTCAATGGCTTTTCATGTGGTCAATAAATTTTGACATCAGATGTTAGGAGAGATGGGTTTGACACTCAACCCATTAATCTTTGGATGATCTTTTCTCTAAGAGCATTTTATACATTGTATTTTTTATGCCTTCGATCTCAACGTTGAAGGCATCAAATTTGCAGCACTGTACAAAGCTCTAAACTCACTTATGGCTCCAATAAGTGGACCGTTATCTAAAGGAACATCATTCAACTTGATAGCTCATGCTTCAACCATAATGCTTACAAAGCAATTTCTACCCATTGTATTCTGTAATAGCTAGTCAGTGAACCCTAAGACAGGCTGGAAACAGAGACTACTTCAGATATTCACACAATGAGTAAACTATTATATCATATATTAATTTACATTAGAAATTTGAAGTGAACAACTGAATCAGCGGGACCTAGGAATAAGTCATATTTGCTCATTTACATGATCCACGTCCTTAATTAAATTAAAATGAAAAGTCACTGATACAGTAAGGTTTTATCGTTGAAGCCCGAGAAGGGTTAGTTATTGAAATGCATTTTATGTATGAGAACATAATTCATTACTAAAAATATTTATTCTCTTATCTCTGTAACTGTTATCACTTAATAATTTTGATTTCAAAACCGCTCACAATAGTTTGATGGTAAAAATTCGGTGCTAGTCTAGGTTTGAGTTTTGTATTGAAACTGTGAATTTTGGGAACAACTCAGCAGTTTCGTAGCGCGCTACAAAACTGCTGAAACTGCATAATTAACCATCAGTGAACCAAATTTTGAAGACTTTCCTATCAGCATTAAAAAAAAAATTGTGTCAGCACACATGCACATGGGAAAAGCTTACAGCACATCAAAACGTGGCCTGACAAGTGCTGTGGTGATATCATCCTTGCTAGAACCGATTAAGTGACAGTTAAAGTGTTGTGAAGCGGCCTGATGAAATTTATTATAAAGACCCTTTATTAAAGCCTTATATATTTTATGATATAATTCATGAAAGAGAATCTCATAGAGGTGGCTCTGTTTCATATCAGAATATTCATGAAGCACAATTTGCCCTGCAGTTGTATGAACATCTTCAGAAATTCGTGAAGTCTACGGGCATTAAGTTTTCTGTTGACATTATCACACCATATAAACTACAGCTGAAATGTTTGCGGCGGAAGTTCGAAAGTGTTCTTAACACTGAAGAGGGAAAAGGATTATATATTAACACTGTAGTTGCTTTCAGGGTCAAGAACGAGATGTAATCATCATGTCTTGTGTCCGAGCTTCTAGCCATGGTGTAGGTTTTGTTGCTGATATTCGTCGGATGAACGTGGTTTTGACAATAGCTCACAGAGGACTTTGGGTTATAAGTAATGCCGCAGCACTGAAACAATCAAATAACTGGTCAGCGTTAACCGATGATGCAAAAGTAATTTTATAGGGCATTGCTTCAAAAAGACTTGGAGGTTGTGAATGCTGGAGGAGAGTGTAAGCGCCTTTTGAATATAGCCATGCAATTGATCACCAATGCGAACAGGAGCTTGCAACAAGAAGGCTGGACCCCGGTGGCAAACAAGGAGAAATATGCACCCTCAGCAGCTGAAGTTTTAAGGATTGTTGAAGAGACACTGGATGTTTTCTTTGAATTGCCATTATCTCAACATTCAGATCTATTCCCAGATCTTGTGGCTGGACTTGACAGAGCTCTACAGCGCTATATTTCCCACAATGTTGAAATTCATTTTGATCCTATTAATATTGCAATTGCCGCCATGTACAATTCAAAGGCTAATTTCTCTGTTGCACTCTATAGGTGAATGTAGAGATAAAGGCAGTGAGCCTATTCTCCATTCCAGTAATAGGCAATCTTTTGGACAGAGTATGGGATTTTAGCGTGATTTGCATAGAAGTTCTCATCTTGAGGAATCAGTCACAAGTACAATTGATGTGATGTTTAGTGCATTTGAAGGATCATTTTTGGACTTGCCTTCAGCAACCAGGGAAGAAACAGAAAATAATACTTTGATTCCTGATTCCATGATCATATCTAATTGGGTGCAAAATGTTGACTTAGGAGAAAGCATTGACGAATTCTTTGAGTGTATGGATGGTACAAGGAGTTTGCATGCGGGTCCTGCTAATAGCGGTTTGTGGAGTTTGACTTATTCTGTGTTTGGTGCTATTACTGTTGCATCCACCCTTGCCTCTGGATCGGTGCTCATACCTTCTCGACAGCAACGGGTGGTATGCAAACTGAACGTTAGATTGGATGGTGTATCTATAGTACTTGCATTTGAAGATCACACTCAGTGTCTCAAAAATGATTTCCCTGATGTTTGCACGAGGGAGTGTCCACTTCCTAGAGAATTGGATGTTTTAATGGTCAACTCTGTATCCAATCTTGTGTCACACCTGGAAAGTTCAAGGGTTGAATGCTTGCAACGGGAGACTGGTTCCTTGGATGAAGAGGAAATCTATTTAGAAGCTAATATTGAAGATTTGAGTTTTTCTGTTCAAGTCTCTGCTCAAGAAGTGAAGTTCAATACAATGGTGAAACAATTTGAAATCTTTGAATACCTTCTTGATAAAAGTGGAATTATCTCATGGTTGATGAAGCACACCGATTGAAGAATAGTGAAGCCTCACTCTACACTGCTCTTTGTGAATTCACTACCAAAAATAAGTTGTGGATTACTGGGACACCTTTACAGAATAGTGTTGAAGAGCTGCGGGCTCTATTGCATTTTCTTGATCAGGGCAATTTCAGGAATAAGGCGATTTTGTGGAGAAATACAAGAACTTGAGCTCAATCAACAAGAATGAGCTTGCTAATCTACACAAAGAGCTTCGGCCTCATCTGCTCCGAAGAGTCATCAAAGATGTTGAGAAATCTTTGCCGCCAAAGATAGAACGCATTTTAAGAGATGAGATGTTTTCTCTTCAGAAACAGTACTACAAATGGATTTTGGAGCGGAACTTTCATAATTTGAATAAGGGAATGCGTGGAAACCAGGTTTCACTATTAAATGTTGTTGTTGAATTGAAGAAATGTTGTAACCATCCATTTCTATTCGAGAGTGCGGATTATGGCTATGGTGCAGATGTCAACATGAATGATAGTAGCAAAGTTCAACGTATCATTTTAAGCAGTGGCAAGCTAGTTATTCTGGACAAATTGCTTAATAGGCTACGAGAGACAAAACATCGTGTCTTGATATTCTCATAGATGGTCAAGATCTTAGATATACTAGCAAATTACTTCTCTTTGAGGGGTTTCCAGTTTCAGAGGCTGGATGGTAGTACAAGGGCAGACTTGCGTCATCAGGTAATGGAGCATTTTAATGCACCAGGAAGTGAAGATTTTTGTTTCCTACTTTCAACCCGTGCAGGAGGTCTGGAAATCAATCTGGCTACTGCGGATACAGTGATTATTTTTTATTATGATTGGAATCCTCAAAATGATTTACAGGCAATGAGTAGAGCTCATCGAATCGGTCAGCAGGAGGTTGTCAATATTTATCGCTTTGTTACAAGCAGGAGTGTTGAGGAAGACATTCTAGAATGGGCTAAACAGAAGATGGTTCTTGACCATTTAGTGATTCAGAAGCTTAATGCACAAGGCAGACTGGAAAAGAAAGAAACAATAAAAAGGGAACTGCATTATTTGATAAGAATGAGCTTTCAGCAATTTTGAGGTTTGGTGCCGAGGAGCTTTTCAAGGAAGATAAAAATGCAGAGGAAGCGAAAAAAAAAAACTTCAAAACGTGGATATTGATGAGATACTTGAAAGAGCTGAAAAGGTTGAGTCAAAGGAAACCAAAAGCATAAAAATAGGGGCAGTTTCCTGTTTCTCAGCAGAGGTAAAGGGATACGACATTGAAGAGCAACATGGAGCCTTGAACATCCACCACAGCCACCGCCAGAAGGGAGCCAAATGTCAGAGAACGAAATCACCTTAATTAAAAACCATCATGCATGTAACACGGTGTTAGAATCCTACTTGATTTAGAACTCTAAAAAAGCTCCAGTCAGTACTTTATTGTATTAACTAGTTAATTAAATAGTTGATAGGTGTCATTAGAGGTAGTTATCGAATTCCCCTCATGCTGGAGGAGGAATCTGGATCAGGTAGAATAAGAATTCTATATATAGCTGAAACAACAATGTAATGGGGGTTGGAAAGTTTATGAACAAAGCTTGTATTTGGCTTATGTAAAGACTCACTTTCAGCAATATAATTTTGGTTTTACTTCTCAGGATTCATGAAGGATTTTTCATATTCAGAATGTGTGATGTTGTCTTCTTCTTAGTTTTGTTTACAGTGGTATGGATGTATAATCACTCAGAATTCACTGAATGTGCTCTGATTTCCTGTATGCATCTGTAAACTGTGGTTCCATATGAGTTGTGTTCTGAATATTCAAATGCTGAATGCCTTGACTTCCATGTAAGGTCAAGATCTTTGTTGTATTGAAGTGTTGTTGACTCCATAGGCCCAATGGATAGTTGTTTAGTATGTTCCAACATTCATATTTGTTACAGTTGTTTCACAAGAGTTAGCCATCTTATCTTAATCAAAATCATTAACCCATCTAGAGAGAGCCCTCTCAGGTTGAGGAGGCTAAGCCTCAGCCTAAAGTAGGTTTGAAATAGTTACTTGAAGTCTTCCTGGTCTGCGGCCTTCCAGGGCTTGCTTTTGAGATAACATTTTGGTGCGTCTGCCGGGAGCCTGAAGATTACTCATTCCCGAAATCAGGAAGCTGAACTTTTGAAGGTAGCAGGAGCTCAGAAGGTTTTCGAGGCTGCAATCTACCTTGGCGACTCCATTGTTGAAGAAATTCGAAATTCATAGATTCATGGTGATTCCACTGGAGTTATGAAGGAACCAGATGCTACAATTCTTATTTCAAGGTATGCATGCATAAATTTTTCAGGAATTCATGGTTTCCCAAATCATTTTCCAAAGGATGCATATTTTCTAAGGAATGGTCCAAAATTCAACGGAGAGGATTTGAGTTTAACTTTGAAGCATATATCAGATTTTTGTGATTTTACTGAGCTTCTTAGAGTTAAACATGAGGATGTTTGCATTATGTTGTTCTATGATTCACTTCAAGGGAAATGTAAACGGTGGATTGAAAGCTTTCCTGCCAAATCCATCAAGTCATTTGAAGACTTTTGGTTTATGCTTTTGGAGGAATGGATAGATAGGACAGAGGTGGTGGCAAATTCTCCTTCAGTTCAAGGTTTCAAACAATGGAATAATGATCATAGTAATGGAGATACAAATGAAAGTTTTTCTTTGTCCTTGTCCTCGTATCTAAAATCATTTGAGTGTAAGGCAGAGGATAAGATGAAATTTTTGAATGAAGTTGCTAATGACATTGAGAAAGACATTGAAGGTTTACAAGGTCAAATTCAGGAATATAGTCTTCATAATCATGATCATTATTTTCAGAAGCTTTCTATGGCAGAACACAAGGAGAGAGTGTTGCTTCCTTTCTCCTTCACGATTGAGGAACTGTACACTGTTGTTGAAGATCAGTTTGCACAACTAGAAACTTACAAGAATCATCAAGCTGATCATGTATTCTGGGATCCTATAGCCAAATATATGGAAGAGTTTTACTCTCCAGTGTTTCAGTTTTTCTATGAAGATCAGAGGAAATTTCAGTGGTAGTGGTCATCACAATATCATATTGGCTCTGAACTCCGATGCAGTCAAAGAAATCAAATATCAGATAAGACAAATGATTGGCTACATTGGAAATTTCACATTGATTGAGCTGAAAGAAATTTGAATTGTTAGGGTAGGTAGGAAGGAAAATGCAAATAAGCTCAAGGTCAACTGAGAATTTTTCAGTAGATGTAGATTTCTTTCTCCTACAGTCATCATCAAACTTAAGCCCAAGGTGAAGGCCCCAGAAGCTTGAAAGGGACGCTTGTCAAGCAAATTTCTATTCCTCATGTTTAACTCTAAGAAGCTCAATAAAATCACAGAAATCTGATATATGCTTCAAAGTTAAACTCAAATCTTCTCCATTGAATTTTGTACCATTCCTTAGAAAATATGCATCCTTGGGAAAATGATTTGGGAAACCATGAATTCCTGAAAAATTTATGCATGCATACCTTGAAATAAGAATGGTAGCATCTGGGTCCTTCATAACTCTAGTGGAATCACCATGAATGTATGAATTTCGAATTCTTCAACAATGGAGTCGCCAAGGTAGATTTGCAGCCTCGAAAACCTTCTGAGCTCCTGCTACCTTCAGAATTTCAGCTTCATGATTTCGGGAATGAGTAGTCTTCAGACTCCCGGCAGACGCATCATGCCCTGGAAGGCTGCAAACCAGGAAGACTTCAAGTAACTATTTCAAACCAACTTTTGGCTGAGGCTTAGCCTCCTCAACCTGAGAGGGCTCTCTCAAAGGTTAATGATTTTGATAAAGATTAGATGGCTAACTCTATGAAACAAGTATGAAAAATATGAATGGTGGATAAGAATTTAACAAAACTATCCATTGGGATTATGGAGTCAACAACACCTCAATATAACAATGAACTCAACCTTACATGGAAGTCAGGGCATTCAGCGTTTAAATATTCAGAACATAAACTCATATGGGACACACAGTTTATGCATGTATACAGGAAGTCAGAGCACATTCAGTGAATTCTAAGTGATTATACATCCATACCACTGTAAGAATTAAGAAAAAGGACAACATCACATATTCTAAACATGAAAAACCCTTCATGAATCCTGAGAAGCAAAGTCAAGCATCTATTATTGAAAATGAGTCATACATATGCCAAATATAAGTTTTTCCATAAAGATTTCCAACCATTTGTACATCAGATCTTCTTCTATATATAGAGCTCTTTACATAACTGAGATTCCTCCTCCAGCATGAGGGGAATTCGAATTCATCCTACTATGACACCTATTGATACATAAAACTAATTATTAAATGCAAATGACACCTAACTAGCAGTCCTAGAGACCTAATGCAACTAGGAGTGTAACTCCTTATCATGATTCAACAACCTTATCTAAGTATTTAGAGCATTATTTGGCAACTTTCAACCTCAATCATTCAAATTTGATGAAGCCTCCCACGTGGTCATCTGACTGCTGAAGACAAACCCTAGAAATTAGGGAACATGTTTCCCTGTTTTTAGGTTTAGATCCTTGAAAATTGGCACGTGGGACAGAGCCTTTATCTCTTCATCCATGACACATTTTATGAAACTGAAGGCAGTTTTTGTAGCCCATATTTTTCAGAACAAAAACCTCTCCTGCTTTTTGAAAACATTACTCCAGCTGTCCAGAAACGGTCCTTGAAAAACACGTGCCAAACAGGAAAAATCCGTTTTCTGAAATTAGGGTTTCAAAGAAAGCTTATTATCTCCCAAATGAAAACACTTATGAAGAAATTGAGATAGATTATTGTAGTATGAGAGTTTATGAAGATAAACCTCCTTCAAAATTCCAAAATACCCTTTCATGTGACCAAAAACTGATTTTGAAAAAACAGGTGTAAAATAGAGAAATATGCCTGTGGAAAACTTGCACCTATAGCAGTTTCGTAGCGCAAGTTTGATCATAAATTCCTCCCACCTCAGAATGGATTTGAAGAAAATGAAAGAGGTTTCTGTAGTTTGGTATGTTAGGAATAAAAGCCTCTTTCAGTTTTCAAAATTAAGTTTTCAGCTGCTTAGAACCCCTTCTGGAAATTTACTAGTAAACGCAGAAAGCAGAGTTTTTTCTGCTGAAATAGGCTGCTACAGGGGTTTCGTAGCGCGCTACGAAAACGCCTAGTTCAGTGATTTCGTAGCTACTTTCAAAATTTCTCCAAAATGATGTGAGATATGACTTACAAACTCATGGTGAGGCTTCTAGGACATGGAATGAGGCTGTCAAACTTTGATGGAAAAGAGGTATGACCTTGAAAGACTTCTAACCTTATGACCTAACTCTTAAAGCATGAAATGACCTAGAGACCCTTTAACACCGTGACTAAAAGAAGGGTTTGTAAATGATAATGACACTTATTGTGATGAGCTGAATCAAAACTTATAAGACTATGATTAGAAACAAGGCAACTTACCAAAGCTTAGAGACAAAGATTTTAGGGTGATAACAGTGGCTCCACTTGGGATAGTGTGCCCTTGTGGTACATTAAGAACTCGTATGTCCAGTGCCTTATCCATTTATGACAAACAAAAATTTGCTTAACAAGCATTCCTTTCAATATTCTGGGGCCTTCACCTCAGGCTTGAGCTTGATGATCACCGTAGGAGAGAGAAGTCTATATCTACTAAAAAAAATGCTCCGTCAACCTTGAGCTTATTTGCATTTTCCTACCTACCTACCCTATCAATTTCAAACTTCTTTCAGCTCAATCAATGTGAAATTTCCAATGTAGCCAATCGTTTGTCTTATCTGATGTTTGATTTCTTTGACTGCATCGGAGTTCAGAGCCACGATGATATTGTGATAACCAGTGCCACTGAAATTGCCTCTGATCTTCATAGAAAAACTGAAACACTGGAAAGTAAAATTCTTCCATATATTTGGCTATAGGATCCCAGAATACATGATCAGCTTGATGATTCTTGTAACTTTCTGGTTGTGCAAACTGATCTTCAACAACAGTGTACACTTCCTTAATCGTGAAAGAGAAAGGAAGCAACACTCTCTCCTCGTGTTCTGCCATAGAAAGCTTCTGAAAATAATGATCATGATTATGAAGACTATATGCCTGAATTTGACCTCGTAAATCTTCAATGTCTTTCTCAATGTCATTAGCAACTTCATTCAAAAATTTCATCTTATCCTCTGCCTTACACTCAAATGATTTTAGATACGAGGACAAGGACAAAGAAAAATTTTCATTTGTTTCTACATTACTATGATCATTATTCCATTGTTTGAAACCTTGAATTGAAGGACATTTTGCCACCAACTCTGATCTATCTATCCATTCCTCCAAAAATATAAACCAAAAGTCTTCAAATGACTTAATGGATTTGGCAGGAAAGCTTTCAATTCACTGTTTACATTTCCCTTGAAATGAATCATAGAACAACATAATGCAAACATCATCATGTTTAACTCTAAGAAGCTCAGTAAAATCACAGAAATATGATATATGCTTCAAAGTTAAACTCAAATCTTCTCCGTTGAATTTTGGACCATTCCTTAGAAAATATGCATCCTTGGGAAAATGATTTGGGAAACCATGAATTCCTGAAAAATTTATGCATGCATACCTTGAAATAAGAATGGTAGCATCTGGGTCCTTCATAACTCCAGTGGAATCACCATGAATGTATGAATTTTGAATTCTTCAACAATGGAGTCACCAAGGTAGATTTGCAGCCTCAAAAAGATTTCTGAGCTCCTGCTACCTTCAGAAGTTCAGTCTCTTGATTTCGGGAATGAATAATCTTCAGACTCCCGGCAGACGCACCAAAATGTTATCTCAAAATCAGGCCCTGGAAGGCTGCAGACCAGGAAGACTTCAAGTAACTATTTCAAACCAACTTTTGGCTGAGGCTTAGCCTCCTCAACCTGAGAGGGCTCTCTCAAAGGTTAATGGTTTTGATAAAGATTAGATGGCTAACTCTATGAAACAAGTATGAAAAATATGAATGGTGGAAACACATTAAACAAAACTATCCATTGGGATTATGGAGTCAACAACACCTCAATATAACAATGAACTCAACCTTACATGGAAGTCAGGGCATTCAGCGTTTAAATATTCAGAACATAAACTCATATGGGACACACAGTTTATGCATGTATACAGGAAGTTAGAGCACATTCAGTGAATTCTGAGTGATTATACATCCATACCACTGTAAGAATTAAGAAAAAGAACAACATCACATATTCTGAACATGAAAAACCCTTCATGAATCCTGAGAAGCAAAGTCAAGCATCTATTATTGAAAATGAGTCATACATATGCCAAATACAAGTTTTTCCATAAAGATTTCCAACCATTTGTACATCAGATCTTCTTCTATATATAGAGCTCTTTACATAACTGAGATTCCTCCTCCAGCATGAGGGGAATTCGAATTCATCCTACTATGACACCTATTGATACATAAAACTAATTATTAAATGCAAATGACACCTAACTAGCAGTCCTAGAGACCTAATGCAACTAGGAGTGTAACTCCTTATCATGATTCAACAACCTTATCTAAGTATTTAAAGCATTATTTGACAACTTGCAACCTCAATAATTCGAATTTGATGAAGCCTCCCATGTGGTCATCTGACTGCTGAAGACAAACCCTAGAAATTAGGGAACATGTTTCCCTGTTTTTAGGTTTAGATCCTTGAAAATTGGCACGTGGGACAGAGCCTTTATCTCTTCATCCATGACACATTTTACGAAACTGAAGGAGATTTTTGTATCCCATGTTGTCCAGAACAAAAACCTCTCCTGGTTTTTGAAAACATTACTCCAGCTGTCCAGAAACTGTCCTTGAAAAACACGTGGCAAACAGGAAAAATTCGTTTTCTAAAATCAGGGTTTCAAAGAAAGCTTATTATCTCCCAAATGAAAACACTTATGAAGAAATGGAGATAGGTTATTGTAGTAGGAGATTTTATGACGATAAACCTCCTTTAGAATTCCAGAATACCCTTTCATGTGACCAGAAACTGATTTTGAAAAAACAGGTGTAAAACAGAGAAATATGCCTGTGGAAAACTTGCACCTACAGCAGTTTCGTAGCGCAAGTTTGATCATAAATTCCTCCCACCTCAAAATGGATTTGAAGAAAATTAAAGAGGTTTTTGTATTTTGGTATGTTAGGAATAAAAGCCTCTTTTAGTTTTCAAAATTAAGTTTTCAGCTGCTCAGAACCCCTTCTGGAAATTTACTAGTAAACGCAGAAAGCAGAGTTTTTTCTGCTGAAACAGGCTACTACAGGGGTTTCGTAGCGCACTACGAAAACGCCTAGTTCAGTGATTTCGTAGCTACTTTCAAAATTTCTCCAAAATGATGTGAGATATGACTTACAAACTCATGGTGAGGCTTCTAGGACATGGAATGAGGCTGTCAAACTTTGATGGAAAAGAGGTATGACCTTGAAAGACTTCTAACCTTATGACCTAACTCTTAAAGCATGAAATGACATAGAGACCCTTTAACACCATGACTAAAAGAAGGGTTTGTAAATGAGAATGACACTTATTGTGATGAGCTGACTCAAAACTTATAAGACTATGATTAGAAACAAGGCAACTTACCAAAGCTTAGAGACAAAGATTTTAGGGTGATAAAGCACACCGATTGAAGAATAGTGAAGCCTCACTCTACACTGCTCTCTGTGAATTCAGTACCAAAAATAAGTTGTGGATTACTGGGACACCTTTACAGAATAGTGTTGAAGAGCTACGGGCTCTATTGCATTTTCTTGATCAGGGCAATTTCAGGAATAAGGCGATTTTGTGGAGAAATACAAGAACTTGAGCTCAATCAACAAGAATGAGCTTGCTAATCTACACAAAGAGCTTCGGCCTCATCTGCTCCGAAGAGTCATCAAAGATGTTGAGAAATCTTTGCCGCCAAAGATAGAACGCATTTTAAGAGTTGAGATGTTTTCTCTTCAGAAACAGTACTACAAATGGATTTTGCAGCGGAACATTCATAATTTGAATAAGGGAATGCGTGGAAACCAGGTTTCACTATTAAATGTTGTTGTTGAATTGAAGAAATGTTGTAACCATCCATTTCTATTCGAGAGTGCGGATTATGGCTATGGTGCAGATGTCAACATGAATGATAGTAGCAAAGTTCAACGTATCATTTTAAGCAGTGGCAAGCTAGTTATTCTGGACAAATTGCTTAATAGGCTGCGAGAGACAAAACATCGTGTCTTGATATTCTCACAGATGGTCAAGATCTTAGATATACTAGCAAATTACTTGTCTTTGAGGGGTTTCCAGTTTCAGAGGCTGGATGGTAGTACAAGGGCAGACTTGCGTCATCAGGTAATGGAGCATTTTAATGCACCAGGAAGTGAAGATTTTTGTTTCCTACTTTCAACCCGTGCAGGAGGTCTGGAAATCAATCTGGCTACTGCGGATACAGTGATTATTTTTTATTCTGATTGGAATCCTCAAAATGATTTACAGGCAATGAGTAGAGCTCATCGAATCGGTCAGCAGGAGGTTGTCAATATTTATCGCTTTGTTACAAGCAGGAGTGTTGAGGAAGACATTCTAGAATGGGCTAAACAGAAGATGGTTCTTGACCATTTAGTGATTCAGAAGCTTAATGCACAAGGCAGACTGGAAAAGAAAGAAACAATAAAAAGTGAACTGCATTATTTGATAAGAATGAGCTTTCAGCAATTTTGAGGTTTGGTGCCGAGGAGCTTTTCAAGGAAGATAAAAATGCAGAGGAAGCGAAAAAAAAAAACTTCAGAATGTGGATATTGATGAGATACTTGAAAGAGCTGAAAAGGTTGAGTCAAAGGAAACCAAAAGCATAAAAACAGGGGCAGTTTCCTGTTTCTCAGCAGAGGTAAAGGGATACGACATTGAAGAGCAACATGGAGCCTTGAACATCCACCACAGCCACCGCCAGAAGGGAGCCAAATGTCAGAGAACGAAATCACCTTAATTAAAAACCATCATGCATGTAACACGGTGTTAGAATCCTACTTGATTTAGAACTCTAAAAAAGCTCCAGTCAGTACTTTATTGTATTAATTAGTTAATTAAATAGTTGATAGGTGTCATTAGAGGTAGTTATCGAATTCCCCTCATGCTGGAGGAGGAATCTGGATCAGGTAGAATAAGAATTCTATATATAGCTGAAACAACAATGTAATGGGGGTTGGAAATTTTATAACAGGGGACTGTTATGGCTTATGTAAAGACAGAGTTTCAGTAATATAATTTGGCTGCTTTTCTTCTCAGGATTCATGAAGGATTTCCATGTTCAGAATGTGTGATTTTATTCTTTCCTTAATGTCTTTTACAGTTGCATAGATGTGTAATCACTCAGAATTCACTGATTGTGCTCTGATTTCCTGTATGCATTTATGAAATCACCCTAAAATCTTTGTCTCTAAGCTTTGGTAAGTTGTCTTGTTTCTAATCATAGTCTTATAAGTTTTGAGTCAGCTCATCACAATAAGTGTCATTCTCATTTACAATCCCTTCTTTTAGTCATGGTGTTAAAGGGTCTCTAGGTCATTTCATGCTTTAAGAGTTAGGTCATAAGGTTAAAGTCTTTCAAGGTCATACCTCTTTTCCATCAAAGTTTGACAGCCTCATTCCATGTCCTAGAAGCCTCACCATGAGTTTGTAAGTCATATCTCACATCATTTTGGAGAAATTTTGAAAGTAGCTATGAAATCACTGAACTAGGCGTTTTCGTAGCGTGCTACGAAACCCCTGTAGTAGCCTGTTTCAGCAGAAAAAACTCTGCTTTCTGCGTTTACTAGTAAATTTCCAGAAGGGGTTCTGAGCAGCTGAAAACTTAATTTTGAAAACTGAAAGAAGCATTTATTCCTAACATACCAAACTACAAAAACCTCTTTCATTTTCTTCAAATCCATTCTGAGGTGGGAGGAATTTATGATCAGACTTGCGCTACGAAACTGTTGTAGGTGCAAGTTTTCCACAGGCATATTTCTCTATTTTACACCTGTTTTTTCAAAATCCGTTTCTGGTCACATGAAAGGGTATTTTGGAATTCGGAAGGAGGTTTATCTTCATAAACTCTCCTACTACAATAACCTATCTCAATTTCTTCATAAGTGTTTTCATTTGGGAGATAATAAGCTTTATTTGAAACCCTAATTTCAGAAAACGGATTTTTCCTGTTTGCCACGTGTTTTTCAAGGACAGTTTTTGGACAGCTGGAGTAATGTTTTCAAAAACCAGGAGAGGTTTTTGTTCTGGACAACATGGGCTAAAAAAACCTCCTTCAGTTTCGTAAAATATATCATGGATGAAGAGATAAAGGCTCTGTCCCACGTGCCAATTTTCAAGGATCTAAACCTAAAAACAGGGAAACATGTTCCCTAATTTCTAGGGTTTGTCTTCAGCAGTCAGATGACCACGTGGGAGGCTTCATCAAATTCGAATTCTTGAGGTTGCAAGTTGTCAAATAATGCTTTAAATACTTAGATAAGGTTGTTGAATCATGATAAGGAGTTACACTCCTAGTTGCATTAGGTCTCTAGGACTGCTAGTTAGGTGTCATTTGCATTTAATAATTAGTTTTATGTATCAATAGGTGTCATAGTAGGATGAATTCGAATTCCCCTCATGCTGGAGGAGGAATCTCAGTTATGTAAAGAGCTCTATATATAGAAGAAGATCTGATGTACAAAGGGTTGGAAATCTTTATGGAAAAACTTGTATTTGGCATATGTATGACTCATTTTCAATAATAGATGCTTGACTTTGCTTCTCAGGATTCATGAAGGGTTTTTCATGTTCAGAATATGTGATGTTGTCCTTTTTCTTAATTATTATAGTGGTATGGATGTATAATCACTCAGAATTCACTGAATGTGCTCTGACTTCCTGTATACATGCATAAACTGTGTGTCCCATATGAGTTTATGTTCTGAATATTTAAACGCTGAATGCCCTGACTTCCATGTAAGGTTGAGTTCATTGTTATATTGAGGTGTTGTTGACTCCATAATCCCAATGGATAGTTTTGTTTAATGTGTTTCCACCATTCATATTTTTCATACTTGTTTCATAGAGTTAGCCATCTAATCTTTATCAAAATCATTAACCTTTGAGAGAGCCCTCTCAGGTTGAGGAGGCTAAGCCTCAGCCAAAAGTTGGTTTGAAATAGTTACTTGAAGTCTTCCTGGTCTGCAGCCTTCCAGGGCCTGATTTTGAGATAACATTTTGGTGCGTCTGCCGGGAGTCTGAAGATTATTCATTCCCGAAATCAAGAGACTGAACTTCTGAAGGTAGCAGGAGCTCAGAAATCTTTTTGAGGCTGCAAATCTACCTTGGCGACTCCATTGTTGAAGAATTCAAAATTCATACATTCATGGTGATTCCAATGGAGTTATGAAGGACCCAGATGCTACCATTCTTATTTCAAGGTATGCATGCATCAGTTTTTCAGGAATTCATGGTTTCCCAAATCATTTTCCCAAGGATGCATATTTTCTAAGGAATGGTCCAAAATTCAACGGAGAGGATTTGAGTTTAACTTTGAAGCATATATCAGATTTCTGTGATTTTACTGAGCTTCTTAGAGTTAAACATGAGGATGTTTGCATTATGTTGTTCTATGATTCATTTCAAGGGAAATGTAAACAGTGGATTGAAAGCTTTCCTGCCAAATCCATTAAGTCATTTGAAGACTTTTGGTTTATATTTTTGGAGGAATGGATAGATAGATCAGAGTTGGTGGCAAAATGTCCTTCAATTCAAGGTTTCAAACAATGGAATAATGATCATAGTAATGGAGAAACAAATGAAAATTTTTCTTTGTCCTTGTCCTCGTATCTAAAATCATTTGAGTGTAAGGCAGAGGATA
Organism: Pinus tabuliformis; assembly: GCA_031772625.1. Classification (NCBI taxonomy): domain Eukaryota; kingdom Viridiplantae; phylum Streptophyta; class Pinopsida; order Pinales; family Pinaceae; genus Pinus; species Pinus tabuliformis. The sequence continues at coordinate 1,712,930,816 of CM062816.1, read as the reverse complement.
AGATGAAATTTTTGAATGAAGTTGCTAATGACATTGAGAAAGACATTGAAGATTTACGAGGTCAAATTCAGGCATATAGTCTTCATAATCATGATCATTATTTTCAGAAGCTTTCTATGGCAGAACACAAGGAGAGAGTGTTGCTTCCTTTCTCTTTCACGATTGAGGAAGTGTACACTGTTGTTGAAGATCAGTTTGCACAACCAGAAAGTTACAAGAATCATCAAGCTGATCATGTATTCTGGGATCCTATAGCCAAATATATGGAAGAATTTTACTTTCCAGTGTTTCAGTTTTTCTATGAAGATCAGAGGCAATTTCAGTGGCACTGGTCATCACAATATCATCGTGGCTCTGAACTCCGATGCAGTCAAAGAAATCAAACATCAAATAAGACAAATGATTGGCTACATTGGAAATTTCACATTGATTGAGCTGAAAGAAGTTTGAAATTGATAGGGTAGGTAGGTAGGAAAATGCAAATAAGCTCAAGGTTGACGGAGCATTTTTTTTAGTAGATATAGACTTCTCTCTCCTACGGTGATCATCAAGCTCAAGCCTGAGGTGAAGGCCCCAGAAGCTTGAAAGGGATGCTTGTCAAGCAAATTTCTGTTTGTCATAAATGGATAAGGCACTGGACATACGAGTTCTTAATGTACCACAAGGGCACACTATCCCTAGTGGAGCCACTGTTATCACCCTAAAATCTTTGTCTCTAAGCTTTGGTAAGTTGCCTTGTTTCTAATCATAGTCTTATAAGTTTTGAGTCACCTCATCACAATAAGTGTCATTCTCATTTACAAACCCTTATTTTAGTCATGGTGTTAAAGGGTCTCTAGGTCATTTCATGCTTTAAGAGTTAGGTCATAAGGTTAGAAGTCTTTCAAGGTCATACCTCTTTTCCATCAAAGTTTGACAGCCTCATTCCATGTTCTAGAAGCCTCACCATGAGTTTGTAAGTCATATCTCACATCATTTTGGAGAAATTTTGAAAGTAGCTACGAAATAACTGAACTAGGCGTTTTCGTAGCGCGCTACGAAACCCCTGTAGCAGCCTGTTTCAGCAGAAAAAACTCTGCTTTCTGCGTTTACTAGTAAATTTCCAGAAGGGGTTCTGAGCAGCTGAAAACTTAATTTTGAAAAATGAAAGAGGCTTTTATTCCTGACATACCAAAATACAAAAACCTCTTTCATTTTATTCAAATCCATTCTGAGGTGGGAGGAATTTATGATCAAACTTGCGCTACGAAACTGCTGGAGGTGCAAGTTTTCCACAGGCATATTTCTCTGTTTTACACCTGTTTTTTCAAAATCAGTTTCTGGTCACATTAAAGGGTATTTTGGAATTCTGAAGGCATTTTATCTTCATAAACTCTCCTACTACAATAACCTATCTCAATTTCTTCATAAGTGTTTTCATTTGGGAGATAATAAGCTTTCTTTGAAACCCTAATTTCAGAAAACGAATTTTTCCTGTTTGCCACGTGTTTTTCAAGGACAGTTGCTGGACAGCTGGAGTAATTATTTCAAAAACCAGGAGAGGTTTTTGTTTTGGACAACATGGGCTACAAAAACCTCATTCAGTTTTGTAAAATGTGTCATGGATGAAGAGATAAAGGCTCTGTCCCACGTGCCAATTTTCAAGGATCTAAACCTAAAAACAGGGAAACATGTTCCCTAATTTCTAGGGTTTGTCTTCAGCAGTCAGATGACCATGTGGGAGGCTTCATCAAATTCGAATTCTTGAGGTTGAAAGTTGTCAAATAATGCTTTAAATACTTAGATAAGGTTGTTGAATCATGATAAGGAGTTACACTCCTAGTTGCATTAGGTCTCTAGCACTGCTAGTTAGGTGTCATTTGCATTTAATAATTAGTTTTATGTATCAATAGGTGTCATAGTAGGATGAATTCGAATTCCCCTCATGCTGGAGGAGGAATCTCAGTTATGTAAAGAGCTCTATATATAGAAGAAGATCTGATGTACAAAGGGTTGGAAATCTTTATGGAAAAACTTGTATTTGGCATATGTATGACTCATTTTCAATAATAGATGCTTGACTTTGCTTCTCAGGATTCATGAAGGGTTTTTCATGTTCAAAATATGTGATGTTGTCCTTTTTCTTAATTCTTACAGTGGTATGGATGTATAATCACTCAGAATTCACTGAATGTGCTCTGACTTCCTGTATACATGCATAAACTGTGTGTCCCATATGAGTTTATGTTCTGAATATTTAAACACTGAATGCCCTGACTTCCATGTAAGGTTGAGTTCATTGTTATATTGAGGTGTTGTTGACTCCATAATCCCAATGGATAGTTTTGTTTAATGTGTTTCCACCATTCATATTTTTCATACTTGTTTCATAGAGTTAGCCATCTAATCTTTATCAAAATCATTAACCTTTGAGAGAGCCCTCTCAGGTTGAGGAGGCTAAGCCTCAGCCAAAAGTTGGTTTGAAATAGTTACTTGAAGTCTTCCTGGTCTGCAGCGTTCCAGGGCCTGATTTTGAGATAAAGGCTAGAAGACATGCTGCTGTACATTTTATGTCTTCTTCATGTCTTCTAGCCTTTGATAAAGTAATTGATGAGTTTCATAAAGGGGATTGCGGAGGACATCACTATTGGAAAGCCACTGCAAACAAGGTTTTGAGAGCTGGCTATTTTTGGCCAACTATGTTTAGAGATATCTATAAAAAGATAGCCACATGCCATGAATGTCAACTGTTTCTCAAGCTTTCAAGTCCAAAAGAATGATTAATTTTTGTCATCAGTATCACATTTCCCTGGGACATTCCACTGCTTATTATCCACAGGGAAATGGTTTAGCTGAGTCATCAAACAAGAGTCTTATGAGAATCATTAAGAAGCTGCTGCAAGAAAATAAAAAGGCTTGGCATTTGAAACTGAAATATGCCTTGTGGGCTGACCGGATTTGCACAAAGAGGTCCATTGGAACATCACCATATGAGCTTGTATATGGGGCAGAGGCTATATTTCCAACATCTCTCGGAGTACCAGTAATGAAGCTGATTCAAGGATTAGAAGAGGAACCAAATGCTGTACAACGCAGGATTAATCAGCTAATAGCTTTGCAGGAGAAAAGAAATGAGGTGTTTGACAGTCATCAACAAAGCCAGAACAGGATCAAGAGAGCATTTGACAAAAAGATCAAAGAGGTTACATTCCAGATTCATGATAAAGTCCTGAAATGGGAAGCTAGAATTGAAGAGAAAGGTAAACATGGTAAATTCGAAAATTTGTGGAAAGGGCCATATCAAATTTCTGCTTTCCATGGGAATAACACCTACATTCTGCAGGAGATTGATGGAACACCATATGCTGGAGGACCTGTTAATGGCAGGTTCCTAAAGCATTACAATTGATTGAATCTCGGCCAAGTGTCTCACAAACATTGTATATAACCGTTTTATTAGTCTTTCTTGTTAAAAATAAATGACAAGCTGAACAGGAAGCTTAAGCCCGAGGTGAAGGCCCACAAAGCTAGAAAGGAATGCTTGTCAACTCCGTTTATGTTTTCAGAAATTGAACAAAGCACTGGACCTACGAGTTCTTAGTGTACTACAGGAGCACACTATCCCAAGTGGAGCCACTGTTATCACTTAGAACTAAAATTTTTTTATGCATATAGTTGTTTGTCCTAGTCCAATTACAAAGGTCTGTGTCAAGTTGATTTCGTTTTATATGTCTTACTTAGGATTTGGAGTTTTAAAGTTTTTGATTTAAACTATACTCGAATCCTATTGGTTCTCCTCCACCCATCATTGTTCCATAGCCATGTCTTGTCTCATCCGAGTCACCGTGTCTTTTAGTGATTTCGCAGCGTCATCCCATTTGCCAGTTTCGCAGCGCAATTATGGTTAAGCAATTTCGCAGCGCGTCATGATTAGGCCGTTTCGCAGCGCATCATTAGAATTTAAAACTAACAGCGCTGCGAAATCGTGGATTCGTGCATTTCGCAGCGAATCTTTCCCGAAATGTCAAGTCCGTAGGTGAGTCACCAATTGTGTCCACTCATGTCAGTTTATGTACCCCTCGTTTCACGTTTGAACGCTCATTTGCCACTACCCCACCAATAGATCTGTTAATATGCACAGAAATATCATTCCCAAGAGATTTTGCCGTGCATAGACCTTAATGATGGTCGTAAGTGCTGCATGAGTGACAAGTCTGCCTGATTATGTATTGAAGTGTTTCAATGAAACAATTTGAATTTCAAGCGAGGCTGATTTCAAGCGAGCCTGATTACAAGCGAGGCTGATTTAAAAAAAAAAAAAAATACCTGAAACACCATTTCATCCAGAGCTGTTAGACTTTGTGTGTGAAGATCTCAAAGGGAAAAATGGAGAGGAAAGAACACAGATCCGGTAAATGCCAGAGGACTGAACCTGAGGGCCTGGATATAGCATTGAGGGATGAAGGCATGAAGAAAGCGTTCAAAGATGTCGGGTGCTGGAACTTTTGCAAAAAGCTTCAAGGAGGACATGCGCAGGTAACCAAAGAATTTGCGCTAAACTTCACTGGTTTAAATTCAAAGATAGCTATGCTACAAGTACAAGTTTCTCCAGAAGCAATATCCGATGTGACAGAGATTCCAAGAGGACAACAAGAATCGTTTAAAAATTTTAAGTTTGATATGAATCCTTGTAAAGAGTTTTTAAAGGAGGCATATGTAAACGAAGACTTAACAAAAGCAGTGCCCAGAAATTATGTCAAGGAACATTATGCTCTTCTTCTCACCTGCATACAGAAATATTTGACCTGTGAAGGAAGGTACAATAAGGTCTATTCTTACCATTTCAAACTGCTTTTGCATTTCACTGGGAAAGTCTCCATAGACATTCCTTTTTATTTATTTCGCAGTTTGAGTAAGATGTGTGATAAGGTGCAGCTGAGGAAAGAGGACTGTGAAACCTCTTTGTTTCATCATGGTTTAATCAAGTTGCTAGTTTTAGATGGCCTCCAAAAGATAGGCAGAGACTGGAATTCGTTTATTTTCATGGCTGGATTCCAAAGCAAGACTGGCCTTACTCCACAGCCAGCCAGAGAACTCACAATAGCTGAGCTTCAAAAAGAAGCAAGAGTTAAAAAGCAAAACAAGTCACAGCTAAGAAAACCAGTGAAGCCACTAATCATTCAAGAACAACCTCAGCAATCAACAAAGGAAAAATCTCAGGATAAGAAGACTGTACCTGAAACAAGCAGATCTGAAGCAGTCTCAAGGGTAAGGACAAGAAGCCAAATAAATAAGGAAAAAGGTAAAGCCATAGCTGTTGAAGAGAGCCCAGTGTCTAAGGCAAGCTTGAGTGATTTATTACAGGCCATTGAATTCGAGCAATCTGAACCAGTCCATATTGATTTAACACAGTCATCACCAGAAGGTACCAAGAAGTCTAAGGCCTCAAAAAGGCTTAAATTCGATGAACCAGGTGAAGAATTTATTTTTAAACCCAGAAGGCCTATTACAAGGAATCAAGTAAAGGAAGCGCTGCCCAGAACAGAGGAAACCGAGAAAGTTAGGCAAAAGGATACAAGCAGAACAGTCATCACATCTCAAGGAGACAATATAGCAGCCATAAAGAGCCAATTAGAAGCAGCTAAATATGAGATTGCCAAACTGAATGGAGTCACCAAGGTAGAATGCAGCCTCGAAAACCTTTCTGAGCTCCTGCTACCTTCAGAAGTTCAGCTTCATAATTTCGGGAATGAGTAATCTTCAGGCTCCCGGCAGACGCACCAAAATGTTATCTCAAAATCAAGCCCTGGAAGGCTACAAACCAGGAAGACTTCAAGTAACTGTTTCAAACCAATCTTTTGACTAAGGCTTAGCCTCCTTAGCCTGAGAGGGCTCTCTCAAAGGGTTATTGATTTTGACTATTAATAAGATGGCTAACTCTTGTGGAATAACATTAACAAATATGAAGGCTGGACAAACATTAAACTAATTTCCATTGGGCCTATGGAGTCAATCATACTTCAGTAAACAATGATACTGCCTTTACATAGAAGTCAGGGCATTTAGCATTTAGGTGCTCAGAACACAACTCATATAAAACCACAGTTTACAAATGCATACAGGAAATCAGAGCACAATCAGTGAATTCTGAGTGATTATGCATTTATACAACTGTAAAAGACATTAAGAAAGAAATAAATCACCATTCTGAACATGGAAATCCTTTATGAATCCTGAGAAGAAAAGCAGCCAACTTATATTACTGAATTCTGTCTTTACATAAGCCAAAACAGTACTCTGTTTTATAAAATATCCAACCCCCATTACATTGTTGTTTCAGCTATATATAGAATCCTTATTCTAACTAATTCGAGCTTCCTCCTCCAGCATGAGGGGAATTCAATAACTACCTCTAATGACACCTATAAGCTATGCAACTAACTATTAAATACAATAAAGTGCTGACTAGAGTTTTAAAGAGTTCTAAATTAACTATGACTCTAACTCTATTTTCTATGCATAATGACTTCTCCTTGTTCTTTGACACCTGGTCTATTTTTCAATTTGGCTGAGCTGGATGTTTAATACTCCATATCGACCTTGAACGCTGAATCTTTAACTGCTCAGTAGTGTTAGGAGATGTCCCTTGCTTCTCGGTTCCAGTTTTCCTCAAATTGCTCGAATGTACAGCAGCATGTCTACTAGCCTTTAATAAAATCAAGCCCTGGAAGGCCGCAGACCAGGAAGACTTCAAGTAACTATTTCAAACCTACTTTAGGCTGAGGCTTAGCCTCCTCAACCTGAGAGGGCTCTCTCTAGATGGGTTAATGATTTTGATTAAGATAAGATGGCTAACTCTTGTGAAACAACTGTAACAAATATGAATGCTGGAAACATACTAAACAACTATCCATTGGGCCTATGGAGTCAACAACACTTCAATACAACAAAGATCTTGACCTTACATGGAAGTCAGGGCATTCAGCATTTGAATATTCAGAACACAACTCATATGGAACCACAGTTTACAGATGCATACAGGAAATCAGAGCACATTCAGTGAATTCTGAGTGATTATACATCCATACCACTGTAAACAAAACTAAGAAGAAGACAACATCACACATTCTGAATATGAAAAATCCTTCATGAATCCTGAGAAGTAAAACCAAAATTATATTGTTGAAAGTGAGTCTTTACATAAGCCAAATACAAGTTTTGTTCATAAACTTTCCAACCCCCATTACATTGCTGTTTCAGCTATATATAGAATTCTTATTCTACCTGATCCAGATTCCTCCTCCAGCATGAGGGGAATTCGATAACTACCTCTAATGACACCTATCAACTATTTAATTAACTAATTAATACAATAAAGTACTGACTGGAGCTTTTTTAGAGTTCTAAATCAAGTAGGATTCTAACACCGTGTTACATGCATGATGGTTTTTAATTAAGGTGATTACGTTCTCTGACATTTGGCTCCCTTCTTCTAGAATGTCTTCCTCAACACTCCTGCTTGTAACAAAGCGATAAATATTGACAACCTCCTGTTGACCGATTCGATGAGCTCTACTCATTGCCTGTAAATCATTTTGAGGATTCCAATCATAATAAAAAATAATCACTGTATCTGCAGTAGCCAGATTGCTTTCCAGACCTCCTGCACGGGTTGAAAGTAGGAAACAAAAATCTTCACTTCCTGGTGCATTAAAATGCTCCATTACCTGATGACGCAAGTCTGCCCTTGTACTACCATCCAGCCTCTGAAACTGGAAACCCCTCAAAGAGAAGTAATTTGCTAGTATATCTAAGATCTTGACCATCTGTGAGAATATCAAGACACGATGTTTTGTCTCTCGCAGCCTATTAAGCAATTTGTCCAGAATAACTAGCTTGCCACTGCTTAAAATGATACGTTGAACTTTGCTACTATCATTCATGTTGACATCTGCACCATAGCCATAATCCGCACTCTCGAATAGAAATGGATGGTTACAACATTTCTTCAATTCAACAACAACATTTAATAGTGAAACCTAGTTTCCACGCATTCCCTTATTCAAATTATGAAAGTTCCGCTCCAAAATCCATTTGTAGTACTGTTTCTGAAGAGAAAACATCTCAACTCTTAAAATGCGTTCTATCTTTGGCGGCAAATATTTCTCAACATCTTTGATGACTCTTCGGAGCAGATGAGGCCGAAGCTCTTTGTGTAGATTAGCAAGCTCATTCTTGTTGATTGAGCTCAAGTTCTTGTATTTCTCCACAAAATCGCCTTATTCCTGAAATTGCCCTGATCAAGAAAATGCAATAGAGCCCGCAGCTCTTCAACACTATTCTGTAAAGGTGTCCCAGTAATCCACAACTTATTTTTGGTACTGAATTCACAGAGAGCAGTGTAGAGTGAGGCTTCACTATTCTTCAATCAGTGTGCTTCATCAACCATGAGATAATTCCACTTTTATCAAGAAGGTATTCAAAGATTTCAAATTGTTTCACCATTGTATTGAACTTCACTTCTTGAGCAGAGACTTGAACAGAAAAACTCAAATCTTCAATATTAGCTTCTAAATAGATTTCCTCTTCATCCAAGGAGCCAGTCTCCCATTGCAAGCATTCAGCCCTTGAACTTTCCAGGTGTGACACAAGATTGGATACAGAGTTGACCATTAAAACATCCAATTCTCTAGGAAGTGGACACTCCCTCGTGCAAACATCATGGCAATCATTTTTGAGACACTGAGTGTGATCTTCAAATGCAAGTACTATAGATACACCATCCAATCTAACGTTCAGATTGCATACCACCCGTTGCTGTCGAGAAGGTATGAGCACCGATCCAGGGGCAAGGGTGGATGCAGCAGTAATAGCACCAAACACAGAATAAGTCAAACTCCACAAACCGCTATTAGCAGGACCCGCATGCAAACTCCTTGTACCATCCATACACTCAAAGAATTCGTCAATGCTTTCTCCTAAGTCAACATTTTGCACCCAATTAGATATGATCATGGAATCAGGAATCAAATTATTATTTGCTGTTTCTTCCCTGGTTGCTGAAGGCAAGTCCAAAAATGATCCTTCAAATGCACTAAACATCACATCAGTTGTACTTGTGACCGATTCCCCAAGATGAGAACTTCTATGCAAATCAGGCTCAAATCCCATACTCTGTCCAAAAGATTGCCTATTACTGGAATGGAGAATAGGCTCACTGCCTTTATCTCTACATTCACCTATAGAGTGCAACAGAGAAATTAGCCTTTGAATTGTACATGGCGGTAATTGCAATATTAATAGGATCAAAATGAATTTCAGCATTGTGGGAAATATAGCGCTGTAGAGCTCTGTCAAGTCCAGCCACAAGATCTGGGAATAGATCTGAATGTTGAGATAATGGCAATTCAAAGAAAACATCCAGTGTCTCTTCAACAATCCTTAAAACTTCAGCTGTTGAGGGTGCATATTTCTCCTTGTTTGCCACCGGGGTCCAGCCTTCTTGTTGCAAGCTCCTGTCCGCATCGGTGATCAATTGCATGGCGATATTCAAAAGGCGCTTACGCTCTCCTCGAGCATTCACAACCTCCAAGTCTTTTTGAAGCAATGCCCTATAAAATTACTTTTGCATCATCGGTTAACGCTGACCAGTTATTTGACTGTTTCAATGCTGCGGCATTACTTATAACCCAAAGTCCTCTGCGAGCTCTTGTAAAAACCATGTTCATCCGACGAATATCAGCAACAAAACCTACACCATGGCTAGAAGCTCGGACACAAGACATGATGATTACATCTCGTTCTTGACCCTGAAAGCAACTACAGTGTTAATATATAATCCTTTTCCCTCTTCAGTGTTAAGAACACTTTCGAACTTCCGCCGCAAACATTTCAGCTGTAGTTTATATGGTGTGATAATGTCAACAGAAACCTTAATGCCTGCAGACTTCACAAATTTCTGAAGATGTTCATACAACTGCAGGGCAAATTGTGCTTCATGAATATTCTGATATGAAACAGAGCCACCTCTATGAGATTCTCTTTCATGAGTTATATCATAAAATATATAAGGCTTTAATAAAGGGTCTTTATAATAAATTTCATCAGGCCGCTTCACAACACTTTAACTGTCACTTAATCGGTTCTAGCAAGGATGATATCACCGCAGCACTTGTCAGGCCACGTTTTGATGTGCTGTAAGCTTTTCCCATGTGCATGTGTGCTGACACAAAAAGTTTTTTAATGCTGATAGGAAAGTCTTCAAAATTTGGTTCACTGATGGTTAACTATGCAGTTTCAGCAGTTTCGTAGCGCGCTACGAAACTGCTGAGTTGTTCCCAAAAATCACAGTTTCAATACAAAACTCAAACCTAGACTAGCACCGAATTTTTACCATCAAACTATTGTGAGCGGTTTTGAAATCAAAATTCTTAAGTGATAACAGTGGCTCCACTTGGGATAGTGTTCTCCTGTAGTACACTAAGAACTCGTATGTCCAGTGCCTTATCCATTTATGACAAACAGAAATTTGCTTGACAAGCGTCCCTTTCAAGCTTCTGGGGCCTTCACCTTGGGCTTAAGTTTGATGATGACTGTAGGAGAAAGAAATCTACATCTACTGAAAAATGCTCAGTTGACCTTGAGCTTATTTGCATTTTCCTACCTACCTACCCTAACAATTCAAATTTCTTTCAGCTCAATCAATGTGAAATTTCCAATGTAGCCAATCATTTGTCTTATCTGATATTTGATTTCTTTGACTGCATCGGAGTTCAGAGCCAATATGATATTGTGATGACCACTGCCACTGAAATTTCCTCTGATCTTCATAGAAAAACTGAAACACTGGAGAGTAAAACTCTTCCATATATTTGGCTATAGGATCCCAGAATACATGATCAGCTTGATGATTCTTGTAACTTTCTAGTTGTGCAAACTGATCTTCAACAACGCTGTACAGTTCCTCAATCGTGAAGGAGAAAGGAAGCAACACTCTCTCCTTGTGTTCTGCCATAGAAAGCTTCTGAAAATAATGATCATGATTATGAAGACTATATGCCTGAATTTCACCTTGTAAACCCTCAATGTCATTAGCAACTTCATTCAAAAATTTCATCTTATCCTCTGCCTTACACTCAAATGATTTTAGATACGAGGACAAGGACAAAGAAAAACTTTCATTTGTATCTCCATTACTATGATCATTATTCCATTGTTTGAAACCTTGAACTGAAGGAGAATTTGCCACCACCTCTGACCTATCTATCCATTCCTCCAAAAACATAAACCAAAAGTCTTCAAATGACTTGATGGATTTGGCAGGAAAACTTTCAATCCACCGTTTACATTTCCCTTGAAGTGAATCATAGAATAACATAATGCAAACATCCTCATGTTTAACTCTAAGAAGCTCAGTAAAATCACAGAAATCTGATATATGCTTCAAAGTTAAACTCAAATCCTCTCCGTTGAATTTTGGACCATTCCTTAGAAAATATGCATCCTTTGGAAAATGATTTGGGAAACCATGAATTCCTGAAAAATTTATGCATGCATACCTTGAAATAAGAATGGTAGCATCTGGTTCCTTCATAACTCCAGTGGAATCACCATGAATCTATGAATTTCGAATTTCTTCAACAATGGAGTCACCAAGGTAGATTGCAGCCTCGAAAACCTTCTGAGTTCCTGCTACCTTCAGAAGTTCAGCTTCCTAATTTCGGGAATGAGTAATCTTCAGGCTCCCGGCAGACGCACCAAAATGTTATCTCAAAATCAAGCCCTGGAAGGCCGCAGACCAGGAAGACTTCAAGTAACTATTTCAAACCTACTTTAGGCTGAGGCTTAGCCTCCTCAACCTGAGAGGGATCTCTCTAGATGGGTTAATGGTTTTTATTAAGATAAGATGGCTAACTCTTGTGAAACAACTGTAACAAATATGAATGCTGGAAACATACTAAACAACTATCCATTGGGCCTATGGAGTCAACAACACTTCAATACAACAAAGATCTTGACCTTACATGGAAGTCAGGGCATTCAGCATTTGAATATTCAGAACACAACTCATATGGAACCACAGTTTACAGATGCATACAGGAAATCAGAGCACATTCAGTGAATTCTGATTGATTATACATCCATACCACTGTAAACAAAACTAAGAAGAAGACAACATCACACATTCTGAATATGAAAAATCCTTCATGAATCCTGAGAAGTAAAACCAAAATTATATTGCTGAAAGTGAGTCTTTACATAAGCCAAATACAAGCTTTGTTCATAAACTTTCCAACCCCCATTACATTGCTGTTTCAGCTATATATAGAATTCTTATTCTACCTGATCCAGATTCCTCCTCCAGCATGAGGGGATTTCGATAACTACCTCTAATGACACCTATCAACTATTTAATTAACTAATTAATACAATAAAGTACTGACTGGAGCTTTTTTAGAGTTCTAAATCAAGTAGGATTCTAACACCGTGTTACATGCATGATGGTTTTTAATTAAGGTGATTTCGTTCTCTGACATTTGGCTCCCTTCTGGCGGTGGCTGTGGTGGATGTTCAAGGCTCCATGTTGCTCTTCAATGTCGTATCCCTTTACCTCTGCTGAGAAACAGGAAACTGCCCCTGTTTTTATGCTTTTGGTTTCCTTTGACTCAACCTTTTCAGCTCTTTCAAGTATCTCATCAATATCCACGTTCTGAAGTTTTTTTTTTTTCGCTTCCTCTGCATTTTTATCTTCCTTGAAAAGCTCCTCGGCACCAAACCTCAAAATTGCTAAAAGCTCATTCTTATCAAATAATGCAGTTCCCTTTTTATTGTTTCTTTCTTTTCCAGTCTGCCTTGTGCATTAAGCTTCTGAATCACTAAATGGTCAAGAACCATCTTCTATTTAGCCCATTCTAGAATGTCTTCCTCAACACTCCTGCTTGTAACAAAGCGATAAATATTGACAACCTCCTGCTGACGGATTCGATGAGCTCTACTCATTGCCTGTAAATCATTTTGAGGATTCCAATCATAATAAAAAATAATCACTGTATCCACAGTAGCCAGATTGATTTCCAGACCTCCTGCACGGGTTGAAAGTAGGAAACAAAAATCTTCACTTCCTGGTGCATTAAAATGCTCCATTACCTGATGACGCAAGTCTGCCCTTGTACTACCATCTAGCCTCTGAAACTGGAAACCCCTCAAAGAGAAGTAATTTGCTAGTATATCTAAGATCTTGACCATCTGTGAGAATATCAAGACACGATGTTTTGTCTCTCGCAGCCTATTAAGCAATTTGTCAAGAATAACTAGCTTGCCACTGCTTAAAATGATACGTTGAACTTTGCTACTATCATTCATGTTGACATCTGCACCATAGCCATAATCCGCACTCTCGAATAGAAATGGATGGTTACAACATTTCTTCAATTCAACAACAACATTTAATAGTGAAACCTGGTTTCCACGCATTCCCTTATTCAAATTATGAAAGTTCCGCTCCAAAATCCATTTGTAGTACTGTTTCTGAAGAGAAAACATCTCAACTCTTAAAATGCGTTCTATCTTTGGCGGCAAAGATTTCTCAACATCTTTGATGACTCTTCGGAGCAGATGAGGCCAAAGCTCTTTGTGTAGATTAGCAAGCTCATTCTTGTTGATTGAGCTCAAGTTCTTGTATTTCTCCACAAAATCGCCTTATTCCTGAAATTGCCCTGATCAAGAAAATGCAATAGAGCCCGCAACTCTTCAACACTATTCTGTAAAGGTGTCCCAGTAATCCACAACTTATTTTTGGTACTGAATTCACAGAGAGCAGTGTAGAGTGAGGCTTCACTATTCTTCAATCGGTGTGCGTCATCAACCATGAGATAATTCCACTTTTATCAAGAAGGTATTCAAAGATTTCAAATTGTTTCACCATTGTATTGAACTTCATTTCTTGAGCAGAGACTTGAACAGAAAAACTCAAATCTTCAATATTAGCTTCTAAATAGATTTCCTCTTCATCCAAGGAGCCAGTCTCCCGTTGCAAGCATTCAGCCCTTGAACTTTCCAAGTGTGACACAAGATTGGATACAGAGTTGACCATTAAAACATCCAATTCTCTAGGAAGTGGACACTCCCTCGTGCAAACATCATGGCAATCATTTTTGAGACACTGAGTGTGATCTTCAAATGCAAGTACTATAGATACACCATCCAATCTAACGTTCAGATTGCATACCACCCGTTGCTGTCGAGAAGGTATGAGCACCAATCCAGAGGCAAGGGTGGATGCAGCAGTAATAGCACCAAACACAGAATAAGTCAAACTCCACAAACCGCTATTAGCAGGACCCGCATGCAAACTCCTTGTACCATCCATACACTCAAAGAATTCGTCAATGCTTTCTCCTAAGTCAACATTTTGCACCCAATTAGATATGATCATGGAATCAGGAATCAAAGTATTATTTGCTGTTTCTTCCCTGGTTGCTGAAGGCAAGTCCAAAAATGATCCTTCAAATGCACTAAACATCACATCAGTTGTACTTGTGACTGATTCCTCAAGATGAGAACTTCTATGCAAATCACGCTCAAATCCCATACTCTGTCCAAAAGATTGCCTATTACTGGAATGGAGAATAGGCTCACTGCCTTTATCTCTACATTCACCTATAGAGTGCAACAGAGAAATTAGCCTTTGAATTGTACATGGCTGCAATTGCAACATTAATAGGATCAAAATGAATTTCAGCATTGTGGGAAATATAGCGCTGTAGAGCTCTGTCAAGTCCAGCCACAAGATCTGGGAATAGATCTGAATGTTGAGATAATGGCAATTCAAAGAAAGCATCCAGTGTCTCTTCAACAATCCTTAAAACTTCAGCTGCTGAGGGTGCATATTTCTCCTTGTTTGCCACCGGGGTCCAGTCTTCTTGTTGCAAGCTCCTGTCCGCATTGGTGATCAATTGCATGGCTATATTCAAAAGGCGCTTACGCTCTCCTCCAGCATTCACAACCTCCAAGTCTTTTTGAAGCAATGCCCTATAAAATTACTTTTGCATCATCGGTTAACGCTGACCAGTTATTTGACTGTTTCAGTGCTGCGGCATTACTTATAACCCAAAGTCCTCTGCGAGCTCTTGTCAAAACCACGTTCATCCGACGAATATCAGCAACAAAACCTACACCATGGCTAGAAGCTCGGACACAAGACATGATGATTACATCTCGTTCTTGACCCTGAAAGCAACTACAGTGTTAATATATAATCCTTTTCCCTCTTCAGTGTTAAGAACACTTTCGAACTTCCGCCGCAAACATTTCAGCTGTAGTTTATATGGTGTGATAATGTCAACAGGAGCCTTAATGCCCGCAGACTTCACAAATTTCTGAAGATGTTCATACAACTGCAGGGCAAATTGTGCTTCATGAATATTCTGATATGAAACAGAGCCACCTCTATGAGATTCTCTTTCATGAATTATATCATAAAATATATAAGGCTTTAATAAAGGGTCTTTATAATAAATTTCATCAGGCCGCTTCACAACACTTTAACTATCACTTAATCGGTTCTAGCAAGGATGATATCACCGCAGCACTTGTCAGGCCACGTTTTGATGTGATGTAAGCTTTTCCCATGTGCATGTGTGCTGACACAAAAACTTTTTTAATGTTGATAGGAAAGTCTTAAAAATTTGGTTCACTGATGGTTAATTATGCAGTTTCAGCAGTTTCATAGCGCGCTACGAAACTGTTGAGTTGTTCCCAAAAATCACAGTTTCAATACAAAACTCAAACCTAGACTAGCACCAAATTTTTACCATCAAACTATTGTGAGTGGTTTTGAAATCAAAATTCTTAAGTGATAACAGTGGCTCCACTTGGGATAGTGTGCTCCTGTAGTACACTAAGAACTCGTATGTCCAGTGCCTTATCCATTTATGACAAACAGAAATTTTCTTGACAAGCGTCCCTTTCAAGCTTCTGGGGCCTTCACCTTGGGCTTAAGTTTGATGATGACTGTAGGAGAAAGAAATCTACATCTACTGAAAAATGCTCAGTTGACCTTGAGCTTATTTACATTTTCCTACCTACCTACCCTAACAATTCAAATTTCTTTCAGCTTAATCAATGTGAAATTTCCAATGTAGCCAATCATTTGTCTTATCTAATATTTGATTTCTTTGACTGCATCGGAGTTCAGAGCCAATATGATATTGTGATGACCACTGCCACTGAAATTTCCTCTGATCTTCATAGAAAAACTGAAACACTGGAGAGTAAAACTCTTCCATATATTTGGCAATAGGATCCCAGAATACATGATCAGCTTGATGATTCTTGTAACTTTCTAGTTGTGCAAACTGATCTTCAACAACATTGTACAATTCCTTAATCGTGAAGGAGAAAGGAAGCAACACTCTCTCCTTGTGTTCTGCCATAGAAAGCTTCTGAAAATAATGATCATGATTATGAAGACTATATGCCTGAATTTGACCTTGTAAACCTTCAATGTCTTTCTCAATGTCATTAGCAACTTCATTCAAAAATTTCATCTTATCCTCTGCCTTACACTCAAATGATTTTAGATACGAGGACAAGGACAAAGAAAAACATTCATTTGTATCTCCATTACTATGATCATTATTCCATTGTTTGAAACCTTGAACTGAAGGAGAATTTGCCACCACCTCTGACCTATCTATCCATTCCTCCAAAAACATAAACCAAAAGTCTTCAAATGACTTGATGGATTTGGCAGGAAAGCTTTCAATCCACCGTTTACATTTCCCTTGAAGTGAATCATAGAACAACATAATGCAAACATCCTCGTGTTTAACTATAAGAAGCTCAGTAAAATCACAGAAATCTGATATATGCTTCAAAGTTAAACTCAAATCCTCTCCGTTGAATTTTGGACCATTCCTTAGAAAATATGCATCCTTTGGAAAATGATTTGGGAAACCATGAATTCCTGAAAAATTTATGCATGCATACCTTGAAATAAGAATGGTAGCATCTGGTTCCTTCATAACTCCAGTGGAATCACCATGAATCTATGAATTTCGAATTTCTTCAACAATGGAGTCGCCAAGGTAGATTGCAGCCTCGAAAACCTTCTGAGCTCCTGCTACCTTCAGAAGTTCAGCTTCCTGATTTCGGGAATGAGTAATCTTCAGGCTCCCGGCAGACGCACCAAAATGTTATCTCAAAATCAAGCCCTGGAAGGCCGCGACCAGGAAGACTTCAAGTAACTATTTCAAACCTACTTTAGGCTGAGGCTTAGCCTCCTCAACCTGAGAGGGCTCTCTCTAGATGGGTTAATGATTTTGATTAAGATAAGATAGCTAACTCTTGTGAAACAACTGTAACAAATATGAATGCTGGAAACATACTAAACAACTATCCATTGGGCCTATGGAGTCAACAACACTTCAATACAACAAAGATCTTGACCTTACATGGAAGTCAGGGCATTCAGCATTTGAATATTCAGAACACAACTCATATGGAACCACAGTTTACAGATGCATACAGGAAATCAGAGCACATTCAGTGAATTCTGAGTGATTATACATCCATACCACTGTAAACAAAACTAAGAAGAAGACAACATCACACATTCTGAATATGAAAAATCCTTCATGAATCCTGAGAAGTAAAACCAAAATTATATTGCTGAAAGTGAGTCTTTACATAAGCCAAATACAAGCTTTGTTCATAAACATTCCAACCCCCATTACATTGCTGTTTCAGCTATATATAGAATTCTTATTCTACCTGATCCAGATTCCTCCTCCAGCATGAGGGGAATTCGATAACTACCTCTAATGACACCTATCAACTATTTAATTAACTAATTAATACAATAAAGTACTGACTGGAGCTTTTTTAGAGTTCTAAATCAAGTAGGATTCTAACACTTTGTTACATGCATGATGGTTTTTAATTAAGGTGATTTCGTTCTCTGACATTTGGCTCCCTTCTGGCGATGGCTGTGGTGGATGTTCAAGGCTCCATGTTGCTCTTCAATGTCGTATCCCTTTACCTCTGCTGCGAAACAGGAAACTGCCCCTGTTTTTATGCTTTTGGTTTCCTTTGACTCAACCTTTTCAGCTCTTTCAAGTATCTCATCAATATCCACGTTCTGAAGTTTTTTTTTTCGCTTCCTCTGCATTTTTATCTTCCTTGAAAAGCTCCTCGGCACCAAACCTCAAAATTGTTGAAAGCTGATTCTTATCAAATAATGCAGTTCCCTTTTTATTGTTTCTTTCTTTTCCAGTCTGCCTTGTGCATTAAGCTTCTGAATCACTAAATGGTCAAGAACCATCTTCTGTTTAGCCCATTCTAGAATGTCTTCCTCAACACTCCTGCTTGTAACAAAGCGATAAATATTGACAACCTCCTGCTGACCGATTCGATGAGCTCTACTCATTGCCTGTAAATCATTTTGAGGATTCCAATCATAATAAAAAATAATCACTGTATCCGCAGTAGCCAGATTGATTTCCAGACCTCTTGCACGGGTTGAAAGTAGGAAACAAAAATCTTCACTTCCTGGTGCATTAAAATGCTCCATTACCTGATGACGCAAGTCTGCCCTTGTACTACCATCCAGCCTCTGAAACTGGAAACCCCTCAAAGAGAAGTAATTTGCTAGTATATCTAAGATCTTGACCATCTGTGAGAATATCAAGACACGATGTTTTGTCTCTCGCAGCCTATTAAGCAATTTGTCCAGAATAACTAGCTTGCCACTGCTTAAAATGATACGTTGAACTTTGCTACTATCATTCATGTTGACATCTGCACCATAGCCATAATCCGCACTCTCGAATAGAAATGGATGGGTACAACATTTCTTCAATTCAACAACAACATTTAATAGTGAAACCTGGTTTCCACGCATTCCCTTATTCAAATTATGAAAGTTCCGCTCCAAAATCCATTTGTAGTACTGTTTCTGAAGAGAAAACATCTCAACTCTTAAAATGCATTCTATCTTTGGCGGCAAAGATTTCTCAACATCTTTGATGACTCTTCGGAGCAGATGAGGCCGAAGCTCTTTGTGTAGATTAGCAAGCTCATTCTTGTTGATTGAGCTCAAGTTCTTGTATTTCTCCACAAAATCGCCTTATTCCTGAAATTGCCCTGATCAAGAAAATGCAATAGAGCCCGCAGCTCTTCAACACTATTCTGTAAAGGTGTCCCAGTAATCCACAACTTATTTTTGGTACTGAATTCACAGAGAGAAGTGTAGAGTGAGGCTTCACTATTCTTCAATCGGTGTGCTTCATCAACCATGACATAATTCCACTTTTATCAAGAAGGTATTCAAAGATTTCAAATTGTTTCACCATTGTATTGAACTTCACTTCTTGAGCAGAGACTTGAACAGAAAAACTCAAATCTTCAATATTAGCTTCTAAATAGATTTCCTCTTCATCCAAGGAGCCAGTCTCCCGTTGCAAGCATTCAGCCCTTGAACTTTCCAGGTGTGACACAAGATTGGATACAGAGTTGACCATTAAAACATCCAATTCTCTAGGAAGTGGACACTCCCTCGTGCAAACATCATGGCAATCATTTTTGAGACACTGAGTGTGATCTTCAAATGCAAGTACTATAGATACACCATCCAATCTAACGTTCAGATTGCATACCACCCGTTGCTGTCAAGAAGGTATGAGCACCGATCCAGAGGCAAGGGTGGATGCAGCAGTAATAGCACCAAACACAGAATAAGTCAAACTCCACGAACCGCTATTAGCAGGACCCGCATGCAAACTCCTTGTACCATCCATACACTCAAAGAATTCGTCAATGCTTTCTCCTAAGTCAACATTTTGCACCCAATTAGATATGATCATGGAATCAGGAATCAAAGTATTATTTGCTGTTTCTTCCCTGGTTGCTGAAGGCAAGTCCAAAAATGATCCTTCAAATGCACTAAACATCACATCAGTTGTACTTGTGACTAATTCCTCAAGATGAGAACTTCTATGCAAATCACGCTCAAATCCCATACTCTGTCCAAAAGATTGCCTATTACTGGAATGGAGAATAGGCTCACTGCCTTTATCTCTACATTCACCTATAGAGTGCAACAGAGAAATTAGCCTTTGAATTGTACATGGCGGCAATTGCAATATTAATAGGATCAAAATGAATTTCAGCATTGTGGGAAATATAGCGCTGTAGAGCTCTGTCAAGTCGAGCCACAAGATCTGGGAATAGATCTGAATGTTTAGATAATGGCAATTCAAAGAAAACATCCAGTGTCTCTTCAACAATCCTTAAAACTTCAGCTGCTGAGGGTGCATATTTCTCCTTGTTTGCCACCGGGGTCCAGCCTTCTTGTTGCAAGCTCCTGTCCGCATTGGTGATCAATTGCATGGCTATATTCAAAAGGCGCTTACGCTCTTCTCCAGCATTCACAACCTCCAAGTCTTTTTGAAGCAATGCCCTATAAAATTACTTTTGCATCATCGGTTAACGCTGACCAGTTATTTGACTGTTTCAGTTCTGCGGCATTACTTATAACCCAAAGTCCTCTGCGAGCTCTTGTCAAAACCGCGTTCATCCGACGAATATCAGCAACAAAACCTACACCATGGCTAGAAGCTCGGACACAAGACATGATGATTACATCTCGTGCTTGACCCTGAAAGCAACTACAGTGTTAATATATAATCCTTTTCCCTCTTCAGTGTTAAGAACACTTTCGAACTTCCGCCGCAAACATTTCAGCTGTAGTTTATATGGTGTGATAATGTCAACAGAAACCTTAATGCCCGCAGACTTCACAAATTTCTGAAGATGTTCATACAACTGCAGGGCAAATTGTGCTACATGAATATTCTGATATGAAACAGAGCCACCTCTATGAGATTCTCTTTCATGAATTATATCATAAAATATATAAGGCTTTAATAAAGGGTCTTTATAATAAATTTCATCAGGCCGCTTCACAACACTTTAACTGTCACTTAATCGGTTCTAGCAAGGATGATATCACCGCAGCACTTGTCAGGCCACGTTTTGATGTGTTGTAAGCTTTTCCCATGTGCATGTGTGCTGACACAAAAACTTTTTTAATGTTGATAGGAAAGTCTTCAAAATTTGGTTCACTGATGGTTAATTATGCAGTTTCAGCAGTTTCGTAGCGCGCTGCAAAACTGCTGAGTTGTTCCCAAAAATCACAGTTTCAATACAAAACTCAAACCTAGACTAGCACCGAATTTTTACCATCAAACTATTGTGAGCGGTTTTGAAATCAAAATTCTTAAGTGATAACAGTAACCATCAGTATCCGGTTTTGGAATCGACTGTAAAATGTGTGAACTCCTTCTTTTTTTTTCAGAGAAAAAAGCATCACAGATTATATTGACAATATAAAAAACATCATAAGATACAAAAGGGTGGCATATGACAGCCACTCTCCGAGACATCTCGAGGAAAGGAAAATGACAGAGGTCCGAAAACATATACATCAGGTTTAGGAAAATAGCAAAAATCATCAAAATTAATAACCAGGAGTAACAAATTCCAGAAACGAACAAGACTTCTCTTCCTCCATAGTTAAATAACTGCAATGGTAGACTTATACTACCCCATACATATGGCCATTAAAGAATTTGTTATTTTCAGCGCAACCAAAAAAAACCCCAAATTTGCTTAAACTGTAAATATACTCAAATTAGTCAATTGTGAGCAGCGTCAACATGGAAACAAAAAGGACTGTGTATACAGGATATCCATATTGCAAAACATATACATCAGGTTCAGGAAAATAGCAAAAACACCAAAATTAATAAGCAGGAGTAACAAATTCCAGAGACGAACAGGACTTCTCTTCCTCCATAGTTAAATAACTGCAATGGTAGCCCATACATATGGCCATTAAAGAATTTGTTATTTTCAGCGCAACCAAAAAAAACCCCAAATTTGCTTAAACTATAAATATACTCAAATCAGTCAATTGAGAGCAACGTCAGCATGGAAACAAAAAGGACTGTGTATACAGGATATCCATATTGCAAAACATATACATCAGGTTCAGGAAAATAGCAAAAAGCACCAAAATTAATAACCAGGAGTAACAAATTCCAGAAACGAACAGGACTTCTCTTCCTCCATAGTTAAATAACTGCAATGGTAGACTTATACTGCCCCATACATATGGCCATTAAAGAATTTGTTATTTTCAGCGCAACCAAACAAACCCCAAATTTGCTTAAACTGTAAATATACTCAAATTAGTCAATTGAGAGCAGCGACAGAGGGTTTCGAGGCTTCATTTCAAATACAAAGAGTGAAGTTCCTGACAGAAGCTTTCACGGACGAGGAGAAGATAAGTTATGCAAGTCAATTGAGAGCAGCGACAGAGGGTTTCGAGGGTTCGTTTGGGGTCATTGCTGCGATGTTCGAGTTTCCCTTTGTCTTTCTGCTCGGGGGCCGAGGGCACGGGACGGCCGAGGAGCACGGGACGGCCTTGGATAGCACCGAAAACAGCAAAAATAACAGCGAGGGCACGGGACGGCCGAGGATAGCACGGGACGGCCTAGGATAGCATCGAAAACAGCAAAAATAATAGCGAGGGCACCGGACGGCCGAGGATAGCATGGGACGGCCTAGGATAACAACGAAAACAACGAAATTTCAGATAAACCCTAAACCTTCAACAACAAACAACATCAAAATATCCCATAAACCCTAAACCCTCGGAAAAAATCCTCAAAAAAATGCCATAAAATGCCATAAAAGTTTACAAAATATCCAAAAATAGAGATGCTTGTGTTGAAAAACACAGAGAATGCTGGTAGGATTAAAATCCTACCGGATACATGGTCGCCGACCTCCCCCACCTTCCCCGGAGCTCGCCAGACCTTCTCCACACCTGCAACGACCTTCTGCACACCTGCAACGAGAAGAAAAATATATATTAGGGAACAGAAAACCACAAAAACACCACCACAAAACAGCAAATTAACAACAAAACACCATTTGACCTCGAGCTCAGTAAAACAGCGACCGACTCCTCCCCAAACAACAAAATCGTCGAATAAGACCAGCAAAAGAGAAATGTTAAACAACTGGCATTCCAGAACGACCAAGAACTCCAGGCGGAAAAGCACAAGAAAAGCAGAAGCGTTGTGCCAACCACAAACCCTGAAACTCCAGCAAACATTCACACCAGCACTTGCATACCAGGCGAAGCGCGCAGGTCCACAAACCCTGTCAACCGAACAAACGCCTCAAACAGCACACGAATAAACGACGAAGCGCGCAGGTTCCAGGGCCGTCTCATGCCATCTTCGGCGAGGGGCTTCGCCCAACAACCGGCCCCGAGCAGAAAGACAAAGGGAAGCTCATACATCGCAGAAATGACCCCAAACGAACCTGTGAAATGGCGCGAACACAAAGTTTTATGGGTTGATACGGTAGCCAACACATGGAGCTCCACGGTGGACAGGTGTCGTACCGGCTCCATGTGCTTTTACGCGTGGTTTTCTGACGTGGTGGGGAGGGCGCAGATGTAATGGTGACCCTCCCCTATCCCAACACTCCAAGAGTTCAAGTTGTTATAATGTAGATATACGAATCCATTGAATTCCATGTATGTTGAGGCATCTTCACATTGAGATTATGTGATTTGGTAACTTCATGGCAGTTCGATGCACTTAAGTGAGAAAATAAATGTAAATGCCTTAAACCTCAATGAGTGCATATTAAATGGGTTAATACTCACATGGAGTATGAGTTTATAAAACTCAAAAGTAACTTCAATAAAATTATTATAATATATATATATATATATATATATATATATATATATATATCTATATATATATATATATATATATATATATATATATATATATATATATATATATATATATATATAGATAAATTTAAATATAAATTTAAATTTGGGGACATTGAATGAAACCTATACATGTTTTTGAGATATGAATTTCTCCTTTATTGTTAACATTATTGGATGGTGACTATGGATGGAACCCCTAAACGTTATGAAGTGTGAAACCATCTCATTCTCAGTGAATATATATTATGCGAATGATAGACTAACACAATATATATTTTAGACAACAACATGTGAATGTATATTATTTGAATAGTGTGTGGTGAATGTACACTATTTGAATGGTGTATGGTGAATGTACATTATTTGAATGGTGTGTGGTAAAAAGGAGTATAATGTCAAATAACTAGGTTAAAACAACATATATTTTAGACAACAACATAACACTGCATATTATTTGAATGGTGTTTAGTAAAAAGGAGCATAGTATCATTTAAGTAGGTCAACACAACATAAATTTTAGACAACAACATGTGTTTTATGTTATATTTAGTAAAACAATCAATTGGATTATTAATACTATTTAAACATTTAGTGCATTTTCATTTATGGGAGATGATTTTCATCTTATTTTACTATGACCATCATCTTACTTTACTTAGCAATGGAGTACAATCAAGTTATATGGGGAGGGGGAATTTTTGACAAGTCATCTGATATGGTTTATAGATTGAGAACCCTCTTAATTAGCGAATAAGATTATTGTAAGGTGGGTCGTTTATGCACCTTAAAAACCTATAGGATCTATGCATTATTTTCAATTTCATTGCAAGTGGAAAATTACATTCATTCATGGTGAAAATTACATTCTTTATATGCCATTAGTAGCACTCAAAAGACCATCCAAAGATAATTGTGCCATAAACATAGTTTGAAAACTAAACAACAACCCAAAAAAAATGTTGTAGCCACAAACTATCCAAAAATCATATATCGTTTTAATTATATCAAGAGTTTACAATACAAGTTGTTGTCACAAAAAAAAGTCTAAAGCAACAAAACTATCCACTAAAAACTATTGACCGACGACATAAACATAGCATAAATAGAACTAAATGGGTGACTAGTCCCGAAACTCACTAAAAGTACTACAAAAAACAGTAATTGAAGCTGTCATGGAAGGATAAATGCATAGTTTATTGGTCTGCTTGAAGCCCTTAAATGAAAGTGCGATGATGGTATCCATTCCCTTGATCATGATTGCACTCCACTATATGCCATGAACCCAGATCTTGTGTAGTACCCGATTTAGAACGTGCATCGACTTTTCTATTCCTTTCCCTGTAAATATGAGCAACACATATTTGATCAAAATAAATCTTTAACATGTTGATGTCTTATAGAATAGGACATAGGATGTAAATATGACGTTCATAAATGTTTTTGAACAAATTAACAATTGTCTTTGAACCACGAAAAATATGAATCATCAGATTCCTGATTCTAAGCAAAATAACATGAGAAGTTTTAGATCCATTATTTTTACATAATTGTTTTTCCCTGATCCTAGACTGAATTTGATCTTGAAAGAGTGGCTATGTGATAAATGAAGGACTACCCCACCCCAATAGGAGTCCTCTTAAGAAGAGGCTCCATCGAAGTGTGCCCATAGAATAGAGAAATCAATAACTTCTTCAACAATGGGACGTGAACACAGAATGAGATAAAATTTTAAGATAAATGCATGTAACACTAAACATTGGGTTGCCACAAAGTCTGGAGTAACATGTTTATCTAGAAAACAACAACTTTCTTGCCAGCCAAATTCCCCACGACAATAGGAGAGGAAGAGCACGAAACTTTTTTGGAGTAACAGAATTCCACCAAGATTACTAGGCAAATGTATAAGACATTTCATGCCAATGAAAGCTGAATTCCAATTCAATAAAGAAAATGGATAGAAGAGAAAAAGCCGATTTAGAGTCTCCCCTTTGTTTTTACATAATGGACACTGCTTTGGACTAATGATATCTCATTGAACCATATTATCTCCTGTGGGAACTCGATTTTCCAGGATACATAATAGGAAGAGATGTTCTTTTGTAGGGAATTTGATCTTCCATAGAATTTTCCACCACCTGGAGAGAAAAGGGGCTTCATACCTTCGATTAGAAAGACATATGCCAATTTAGGGGTGTAGTTTTGAGAGATTGCAAGAGTACACATTAGTGAATCCTCCCTATCCTTGATGCAAACATCATATTCATTTAGATAGGCTATGAAATGTCGTTAGAGATCGTCCTAGTTTCCTTGTAGATTAAGGTGATGCGTTGAACGCCAGCCCTGCCCCCATATTGAGGAACTTTCCTCATCTGCAACATGAGCCAATGTTTCAAATCCAATTGTTGAAAGGTGATCTACCATATATGTGGGAGACAGTAGTTTGGGCCACTCGCAACCCATGGATCTGATCCAATTCTAACATGCTCCTCATTACCCACTTTTCGAACCAATCCCTTTTCAATCAGCTCAAAAGAATGAACAATCACCTTCGAAATAACTGAAGCATTTGATCTCCTTCGATTTGGGGCCCAAATCCATTCTATAATTGACCAAGGACTTTTGTATTTGTGCAAACAACCTTAGACCATAAGCTACTTGTAGAGATCATAAGCTAGCCTAGCTTAGAAGCTAGAGCCTCAAGGAGGCTTCACTCAATGAACCTATGACATATCACATGCGTTCATGGTGATATGCTAGCCCTGATGAAACCCTTCTCGAGCAACTCCTGCACCTGCTTCTTGATTTCAACATTCTCTAAAGTAGACAACGTGTACATCCCAATGTTAGGCAATGGAACATCTTGCTGCAAAATAATATCATTTACTATTCCCTTTTTGGGTGGCAGACCTTTAGGTTCTTGAAACAAGACATCATACTCTGAAACAACCTTTTCTATATCAGCTTGTTGTTCAGCAGTACAACCCTCAAATACATTGGTTTTATCAAGTTTCTTTTCCTTTACAACCATCAGTAAGAATTTTTTGCATGAATTAATCATTCTTTTCATCTACCCTGAGTTTATGAGATTATAATTATTCTTGAGCTTATGAGCTCTCATAAAGTATTCGATTCCATCTTTAACCCGTAGATACTTGTTCTCAGCTCTATACAAAATAGCCTTTGTATCGTACAAGTAAGTACTTCCTAAAACAATTCCACATATATCCAAAGGAATTATGTCTAACTCAACCTCATCTACTAATGCTGACCCAAAAGAAAACTTGAGTTTGCACTGTCTAGTCACTTGTAGTTTTGCTTTATCATTCAACCATCCTAATGGGTATGGTTTCTTGTGAGGTTTAGTTGCTAATCCCAATTTCTTTACAATTGCTTCAGAAATCAAATTTACTTGAGAGCCACTATCAAACAAAGTATCAATCTTTTTATTTTTGGAAATAACTCGAATATGGAAAAGCTCATGTCTTTTTCTCTCATTTTCTTCATCAATAACAAATTGAGCAGAATTACTAGTAGATGCTTCAGAATTCTTCATCTCCTGACTCTGACCCCAAACTCTTTGAATAGCTGCAGCTGTCTTCTTCTTCTTGCCCTCAGGCTTCTTAGGTCTCAGCTCTGGATGCAGAATCCAAAAATTCTCATCATCATGCCCCTCCTTTTTACAGTGAGTGCATGAAGCTTTGGCTTTCTGTGCAGTGTTAGCCTTCCTTGCTTTCCACTTCTGTTCTATTTTCTCCTTTCTCTTGCTTACAGTGGGTTGGGATGGTCCCCCAACTTCTGGATTACCATTCTTTCCTCTAGCCTCTAGATGAGTAGCTTGTACAGACACCTCATCTATACTAGTGGGATTAAACATGAGGATGGTATGCCTCATGTAGCTGTGTAGACCACCAATGTACTTAAAAAGAGTCTCTGGTGAGTCTAGTGAGATACCCAACGTCAATTCTTTCTTTCTAAACTCTTGAGTATACCCTTGTACACTTTGCCCCTTCAACTGCCAAAGAGTTTGCCAACTCATCATGGCTTGCTGCATGTAGGCCAATGGATAGAATTGTTTCCTGATTATAGAAACGAAGTCACTCCAGAAAGAGATGGTCTTACCATGGCTTTGCATATCAGCTTGGGTTCTACCTTCCCACCAAACCAAGGAAATGCCTCCTAGGCGTAGGCTTGCCAGCTGAATCTTACTCTTGTGTAAGTTTATATTCTGTACCCTACAATACACATAAATTTTTCTAATCCAATTGTCCAATTTTTCTACATTTAGCTCTCCATCATATATAGTAAAATCAAATTGAACATCTAACTTAATCAAAGATGATTTCTTATTATGTATAGGGCTATTAGGAGGTGTGAGAAAGTTTTCCTCTTTCCCTTTTCCTTTGGAGTTGTCATGGAAGTGAGACTCATCATCATCTTTCTCTTACTTAGAGCCTGATGCTTCTTCCACCTTTTGCTTTCTAAAGTCTCGGTACATTTCTTCAACCATGGACTTCATAGCTAGGAAACTCTCTATGAATTGAGGGTCTGGCCCCATAGAACCTTCTTCTGACATGGTCTTTCAAGGATAGACTGTCCCAATTTCAGGATTGGTTTCCACCAACTCTCCTTCTCCTAATTTGAGCTTTTATCGTGTGAGCATTCACAGCTATACCAACACAATCTTGTCTAACCTTACAACCTTACTGCTCTGATACCACTTGATTTGATATTCACCCTATGAGTTCCATCATTTAAAGATTTATTAAGCTAAAGATATTACATACTAATGTGCTGGTGTGTGTGTGTTCTGTGTTATTGAAACAACGGATCGATCAGATTGCTAATACACAGAAAATAAATGGAAAGACAGCAGAGAAATACAGTAAACAACACAAAGACACAAACAGTTTTAATAAGGAGTTCACCCTATTCTCTAGGGCTACGTCTCCGGTCCAACTTTAGTGGTAGCCTAGTTGTATTGTGTCTTTTAGTAAAGAAATTACAGTACAGGGACTCAATATGAGTTCTCCTGAAGCATATTTTGCTTGGCAGGGTGGTTCTTGGATTCCCCAAGCAACTCAGAGTACACAGACTCTTCTTCTTCCTACCAGCTCTGTGACCCTTGGTCTATAGTGGAAAGAGCCAAATGTGATGCTTAGTCTGGATAGATTCCTCTATGGGAAGGCTTGAATCTTCAAGATCTCTGGTGCTTGACGCTGCCTGTGGTCAGCTTGGACCTTTGTTCTTCTGCTTGGCTTTACTGTTCTCTGTGTTCAGTCCTCCTCTCAGGGTTCAGTGTTCACTGTCTCTCTTGGTCACTTGGATTCTCCTCAATTCAGATTCCTAATCTGACTAATTCGACTATCTTTGTTCATGGCTTTAGACATTCGATCCCTATGCCTGTTCGGTTCCTCTTCCACCTATGTCGATTCACCTTCTGCAGCTGTGCTTGGGAGTTCCTTATGTTCGGTGTCATCATGAACGCTCAGGGAGTGGCCACTTGTCCTCCTCTAATTGGTGCCAGCATGCTTCATCAGTTTGTTTCTTCAGTTACGCCATGGATGCATTCTTCCTCCACCGTGGCAGTCAAACTGATTCCAAATCCCTTTAGATCGTGGCTTAATTCCCTGTCGATTCTGCTTCTTTCCATTAGGCGCAATCTTAGCCGTCCAATCTAGGCCCTCCAAATCCGATGCCATACACATGTTTCACGCGGTTGACTTGCTCGATCGATAGCGCACGATCAACGACGGTTTTCTCTCACCTTCATCTGCCACACATCGATCGGTGTATGGAATCACTCCGCTCCTATCCAAAACCTCTTACTGTTCAAGGGCGCCCCGATCAAAACTGTCAGTTTCTAGAACGCGGGTCTCGCCTTTGTACTTTAGCACTTTTACCTTTTTCTGTGTGTGGTCCTCCAGTTCCCTCATGTGACCGGGTGCTCGGGCTTTCCCATTTTGGCCCTGTTCGCTTAGCGATGCGCGATTAGTGATAATCGCGCATCAAAAACTTTGCCCTTTTTCCATTCCAGGGCTCCTAGGGGCTACTTTGGCCTCCTGCGCGGTCTGCATGGGCCTTGTTAGTGTACTTTGATCGAGGTCCTCGTCGTTCCACGTCAGCTGCCATGGCCACTGGTTCTAGGGTGTTTATGATACTGTTTTGGATTTCAGTAGATATTTGTTTGACCTGATTCAGTCATGGTTCTCGATAGTCTTTCTATGGATCCAATTTGGATCACCAATCGAGCCAGCTGTTGGGTCTACCCGCCTAGCCCACCATAGCGGCCCAACCACTGCCCTTCGCCCAAACCCTCCCATGCCACCCCGGTGGCCTGCCCTTCCGCAAGGTGGCGGGGTGATTCTCGAAAACGCCCTGCCACACTGCCAACTGTCGTCCCACCACACCGGTGGCGGGCAGGCCACTGGGGGAGGATGTGCCAGCCCCTTCGCACCACTCTAGCAGCCTGCCACCCCCTGGGCGAGTGTGCTGCGGAGGTGGCACGGGGGGGGGCATACGGTAGCCTCCCACCATGCCACCTCGGCGGCTCACCCACCCGCACGGTGGAGAGGCGATTCTGAGAATCGCCCTGTCACCTTGTAGGTGGGCGGGCTAGCCATACTCATCACCCCTAACCTACAAGCCCGTTTGGCCATTGTGAGCATTACCGGGCTCGTTTGGCCGTCATGAGCTTTACCGGGCACACCATGCTCACAGCGGACATAGTGGGTAAATTTGGCACGCAAAAAGTTTTAATTTAAAAAAATAAATCTACTTCATTAAACTTATTTAATATTAAAACTTGCAAGGAAAAAAAATTAACTAACCTTTCAATTGCGAGAGTTCTCCGTTGAATATGTTGTTGATAACAATGTAGCTGCTCCACAAATTCGCTCCAAGTCTTTCAGCGAATCTCAAAAAATCTTGATGTGCTGTGAGTAATAGTGATAATGGAATTTATTATATAGGTGAAAGTATGAAGATGTTTTACCGTACAGTTAATGTGGGATTAATTTGTTTTAAAAAAAATTTGGCATGTTAATTTTTTTATGGCGATATAGGAAACTATGATAAAGTGAATATTATGGAATCGTTTTATAGTGTGGTAAATGTGAGATTAATTTGTTTTAGAATGTATTATAAAAATTAAAAAAAACATTCAATTGTTTAGTAAATATTATATACTTTAACTATTAAAATAATTTAGGTAAAATTTGTAGTTTACAATTTTAACTTTAAAGATTTATTTCATAAAAAAAATTAGTTTACATTTTTCACTAAATTGTAGAGTAAAATAATGAAGGGAAATAAATCTAACAAAATTTTTGGAGGGAAATATTTTAGCGAAACTTTTTGGAGAGAAAATTTCATTCTCTAAGCTTTATAATATCTTTAGGAGACTCTGCATTTGTATCATTCAACCTCTTCTATTTGAAAGGGATGGATTCTCTTGATAGTGGAGTTTCCTTTTGTACATCATCAACATCTTCATCACATAACAACTCTATTCATATTGATGAATATAACAGGAATTCTTCCACTATGAATAGAAAGTCAATTTTTCCACTTAGTCCTAATCCTAAGGACTATGAGAGCAACACTAATGAAAGAGGGGATGGAGAATTTTAAATAAATAAAGAGTCAAAGGTTCCACTTAGTCCTAATTCTAAGGACTATGAGAGCAATAGTGATGAAGAGCATGATGACAAAAGAATGGAGTGCAACAGTGACCACTTAGTCCTAATCCTATGGACTATGAGAGCAGCAGTGATGAAGATCATGATGATGAATTTCAAAAGAATGGAGTGTGATGGTGTCCACTTAGTCCTAATTCTAAGAACTATGAGAGCAGTAGTGATGAAGAGCATGATGATGAAGTTCAAAAGAATGGAGTGTCACAGTCTCCACTTAGTCCTAATTATAAGGACTATGAGAGCAATAGTGATGAAAAGCGTGATGATGAATTTCAAAAGAATGGAGTGTCACGGTGTCCTCTTAGTCCTAATTCTAAGGACTATGAGAGCAGCACTGATGAAGAGCGTGATGAAAAATTTCAAAAGAATGGAGTGTCACAGTGTCCTCTTAGTTCTAATCTAATGGACTATGAGACCAGCAGCGCTAAAGAGCATGATGACGGATTTCAAAATAATGGTGTCACGGTGTCCACTTAGTCCTGATTCTAAGGACTATGAGAGCAACAGTGATGAAGAGCGTGACGATGAATTTCAAAATAATGGAGTGTCACAGTGTCCTCTTAGTCCTAATTATAAGGACTATGAGAGCAGCAGTGATGAAGAGGTCACTTAAGCCTTGAATGCATTATTGTTCAGCGAATAAGAGTGGGTGTTCACTCTAAGTTGTCAATGTATCAATTAGTACATTGACTTCAATTAGAATAAGTTTCAAAATTTAGTTTTATGTTTATTGCTATTTTTTAAGAAAATGGTTTTCTAAGAAAAATTGATATATTTTGTTTTTATTTATTATAAATAAATTAAATAAAAATATTATCAGGTGTTAATGGGGTACATTAAATGCAAGTGACTAAAGTAAACTATTTCCATTATAAACATTATCACGGTTAATTGGGCACATTATGTGTAGGTGTTTATTTTTCTTTAATGTGTCAATGCTTTATGGTTTATATGTAGAATTATCAATATTATTTTAACCTACTTAAATGACATTATACTCCTTTTTACCACACACCACTCAAATAATGTACATTCACCATACACCATTCAAATAGTGTACATTCACCACACACTTCAAATAATATACATTCACATGTTGTTGTCTAAAATATATATTGTGTTAGTCTACTTAAACGATACTATGCTTCTTTTTACCACATACCATTCAAATAATGTACATTCACCACTCATCGTTCGCATAATATATATTCAGTGAGAATGAGATGGTTTCACACTTCATAACATTTAAGGGTTGCATCCATAGTCACCATCCAATAATGTTAACAATAAGGGAGAACTTCATATCTCAAAAACATGTATAGGTTTCATTCAATGTCCCTAAATTTATATATATATATATATATATATATTAATATATATTATAATAATTTTATTGAAGTTACTTTTGAGTTTTATAAACTCATACTCCATGTGAGTATTAACCCATTTAATATGCACTCGTTGAGGTTTAAGGCATTTACATCTCAAAATGCAATATTACAAGTAATGGGCTAGTTTTGGAAACTACAACTATTATTCTCTACAAATTCTCTCTATTTCTAGTTTCATGTAGATAATTGATAACCGTTTTTGTTTTATAGTGAAGATAAGGTAAACTTGAATTAGCTTAAAACTAGAACAACACATAAGGGAAACTCTAGCTCGCTTGAATCTAGAACAATTCCATGGAATTAGTAACAAGATATGTGATTTGCTTGTAACGCATTTATAGTGGTGTGACCTCTCTGTTTAAGTGACTTACAAACCTATAAATGTTTATGATATTTCCAAATAACCACTTCAAAGTATTAACATCAAGAAACAATATTTCATATATATGGAAGTCCTTCATTTTGAAGAGAAGCAAGCATGGTTAGAACCAAATTGTAAACCTTAAAAAAAATACATCCATTATAACAAAAATAAAATATAAGCTCTTTAATGAACCTGCAAAAATAATTATTATTTTAAAAATAAATTTAATAACTAAAAATAACCCTATTCATTTCATTTAAATTTTATATAACAAAAACATTAAAAATAAAAATAAATTAGATATACATTTACACGCTTATAAAAAAAATATAACTAAAATAAATATTCCTTTTTACAATAAAAATAATTTCTACACCAAAATTGAAAATAATCAATCCTATTTAACTATCACCAAACATGTTTTAACAAATTAAGAAACAGTATCACCTAAACCTCATCTCATTTATGTTATGCCAAACATTATCACATTTTATTGCCAAGTTAGTTGTTCTTATTTAGAGAACTCCCTATAGTTCTTAATATGACTTAATTATGAGAGAATTAATTATACTCATTGGTGTATCTATTTTGACTTAATTATGAGAGAATTAATTATACTCATTGGTGTATCTATTTTGAAACCGAGGTTGTAGATTTTTGTTTAAATAAATGAATAAGATTTTATTTTAGAAGAATATTTGGTTTAATAACAGCATCAAGGGTTATGATTTTACTAAAACATACATATTGAGCATTACAACCCAATCTAATAAATATTTTAATAAACAAAATTGAAAAGATTGTCTGCATTTCATTCCACAGGATAGTCTATTTTTTTACCTGTCTTAAGTAAACATTCCACAGGATAGTCTATTTTTTTACCTGTCTTAAGTAAACATCATTATATTGGCATTATATTTGGCATTTTTGTAGATATGGATTTGATAACTTTGAGACCATCTTTAATATATATCTGTGTTTTCACAAACATTTATTGAACGGAGGAGGAAGAACATAAAATGTCTCTGACGAAGTTTGTCACTTTCACAACTCCTAGCCAAGCTCATTTTTTATTTCTTTTACTTTAGTCGCTTCCACAACTCCTCCTCAACTTGCTAGCTTTTTCGATATGCTCTGATTCAATATATTTCTTACCATAAATTCGAAAGTAATAAAAGTTT
Organism: Pinus tabuliformis; assembly: GCA_031772625.1. Lineage (NCBI taxonomy): Eukaryota > Viridiplantae > Streptophyta > Pinopsida > Pinales > Pinaceae > Pinus > Pinus tabuliformis. The sequence continues at coordinate 1,712,896,386 of CM062816.1, read as the reverse complement.
TTTTTTTTTCTTATTATATCGTTTATTTCTGGTATTCCTTCACCCATAGATTCCTAAGTATTTCAGAAATCTCGAGATAAAAATATATTACTTCTGCAACTAATCATATTGACAAATCTTCACCTTTGATTTTTCCAAAATCCTAGACTTTTGACGGTGAGGTTTTGGAATTTTGCTCAAACGAATATGAAATTTATTATTTCTGAACCTCGTTAGACTATATATGAAATCTGTTGTTTTGGAATTTATTTTCAGATAATTTTTATTTTTTCCGAAAAGGGACATATAAACCCATGGGCGTATATTAATGAAAGTCTTATATTCAAAGACACAACCTTCACAAAACTTATTATTTACATTTTAACTTTGCATATATATCTAGAAAGTGTTTCTATTTTCTAAGTCATATATGTTTTAGAAGATATTTCTCTTTTCAAAGCCAATGCACTCATAACCCACAACCACGAACAATTGTACTCTAACCTTCCGCAGCTATCCCAACCCTCCAAGAGTTCAAGTTGTTATAATGTAGATATACGAATCCATTGAATTCCATGTATGTTGAGGCATCTTCACATTGAGATTATGTGATTTGGTAACTTCATGGCAGTTCGATGCACTTAAGTGAGAAAATAAATGTAAATGCCTTAAACCTCAATGAGTGCATATTAAATGGGTTAATACTCATTATTATAATATATATATATATTTAAATTTAAATTTAAATTTAAATTTAAATGTGGGGACATTGAATGAAACCTATATATGTTTTTGAGATATGAAGTTCTTCTTTATTGTTAACATTATTGGATGGTGACTATGGATGGAACCCCTAAATGTTATGAAGTGTGAAACCATCTCATTCTCAAGTGAATATATATTATGCGAACGATAGACTAACACAATATATATTTTAGACAACAACATGTGAATGTATATTATTTGAATAGTGTGCGGTGAATATACACTATTTGAATGGTGTATGGTGAATGTACATTATTCCAATGGTGTGTTGTAAAAAGGAGTATAATGTCATTTAAGTAGGTTAAAACATCATATATTTTAGACAACAACATAAGACTGCATATTATTTGAATGGTGTGTAGTAAAAAGGAGCATAGTATCATTTAAGTAGGTTAACACAACATAAATTTTAGACAACAACATGTGTTTTATGTTATATTTAGTAAAACAATCAATTGGATTATTAATACTATTTAAACATTTAGTGCATTTTCATTTATATGAGATGATTTTCATCTAATTTTACTATGACCATCATTTTAATTTACTTAGAAATGGAGTACAATCAAGTTATATGGGAAGGGGGAATTTTTGACAAGGCATCTGATATGGTTTATAGATTGAGAACCCTCTTAATTAGCGAATAAGATTATAGTAAGGTGGGTCATTTATGCACCTTAAAAACCTATAGGATCTATGCATTATTTTCAATTTCATTGCAAGTGGAAAATTACATTCATTCATGGTGAAAATTACATTCTTTATATGCCATGAGTAGCACTCAAAAGACCATCCAAAGATAATTGTGCCATAAACATAGTTTGAAAACTAAACAACAACCCAAAAAAAAATGTTGTAGCCACAAACTATCCAAAAATCATACATCGTTTTAATTGTATCAAGAGTTTACAATAAAAGTTGTTGTCACAAAAAAATGTCTAAAGCAACAAAACTATCCACTAAAAACTATTGACCGATGACATAAACATAGCATAAATAGAACTAAATGGGCAACTAGTCCCAAAACTCACTAAAAGTACTGCAAAAAACTGTAATTGAAGCTGTCATGGAAGGATAAAAGCATAGTTTATTGTTCTGCTTGAAGCCCTTAAATGAAAGTGGGATGATGGTATCCATTCCCTTGATCATGATTGCACTCCACTATATGCCACGAACCCAGATCTTGTGTAGTACCCGATTTAGAATGTGCATCAAATTTTCTATTCCTTTCCTTGTAAATATGAGCAATGTTGGCATTATGATGCATGTGTTGTACTTGATGGCAAACAACTCATAGAAGATCAACTCACTTATATATATCTAGATGAATCTACGGAAGAGATATCAGATGAAAATTCTCAGTATGACAAGTCCAAAGGGGGAGATTGTTGGCATTATGAGACAAGTGTTGTCCTTGATGGCAAATCACACAAATGATAAATTATAGTGTAGCAAATTTATTTGATAAATTATAGTGCAACAAAGTTTCCTTCATGTAGAGAAAAGTTCACGCACTTTTATGCAGAGAAAAGTTTATTCCATGTAGAGAAAAGTTCACGCACTTTTATGCAGAGAAAAGTTTATTCCATGTAGAGAAAAGTTCACGCACTTTTATGCAGAGAAAAGTTTATTCCATGTAGAGAAAAGTTCACGCACTTTTATGCAGAGAAAAGTTTATTCCATGTAGAGAAAAGTTCACGCACTTTTATGCAGAGAAAAGTTTATTTCATGTAGAGAAATGTTCACGCACTTTTATGCAGAGAAGAGTTTATTTCATGTAGAGAAATGTTCACGCACTTTTATGCAAAGAAAAGTTTATTTCATGTAGAGAAAAGTTTACGCACTTTCATGCAGAAAAAAAGTTCCCTTCATGCAAGGGAAAATTCATGCACTTTCATGATTGGTTCATGGTATTAGTCCAACAATTTTTGATCCTATGGTTTTGGTCCGTGGTATTGCATCCAAAAGTGTTGATCTCATGCACTTTCATGGTTGGTTCATGGTATTAGTCCGACAGTTTTTGATCCTATGGTTTTGGTCCATGGTATTGCATCCAAAAGTGTTGATCCCAAGTAATGGGTCCGTGGTATTGTGTTATTATGGTTTTGGACCATGGTATTGTGAAAGGCCTAAGACTATAAAAGATGAAGGAAATCATTTGGCAAAGCATCATCTGAATTATTGAATATCTCATAAAGTGCTAGATCTGGAATAATGTGATTGGGTTATGGTGCAGATCTAGATCTGAGCTAAAGAGGGATCTCACCAGTTGATGGAAAACAAGATCTAAGGATAGATCGGGATCGAATGCTTTGAAATGAATTATCTCTATATATTTGATTATGCTTATTCTAGATCTGTATACTGACGCTTGTAATGATCTGAACTGGGTATAACTTGAGTTTGAAATCACTGCAAGTCATGTTTGAATATTTATAGATCTGTACGCGGGTTGGCTTTGGTGTAAGAGCATATGTATGCAGGTTTGGTTCATTTTAGTAGCATATACAATTTGAGCTATGATATTTGAAGTCACGGGTGGTTCTGGTTGTTGATGGGTTCTGATGACAGTTTAAAGGTGTCAGTATTCTGCATATCATGTTTGGTTGATTGTGTTTAGCTTCAGTATTGATGGATGAGAACTAATATTGGATCAGGATCATAATGGCTCATATTTATGTGATCTGATGGACTAGATCTGGGTGCTAACACATATATTATCCTTGTATATGTATTGATCTAGTGTTTGGGTGATTCAGAAGATTGATTGATTATGTGCTTCAATGATATTAATGGGTCCAGTATGAAAATTGGATGAAACGTGGCCTTTCAGATTATGTGTTGTGCTTCAAGAGTATCCAATCTGAAAATTGATGAAACGTGGTACCTGGAGGAAGAAAGAGAAGGTTGTAGCCTTCGGTAGGTCGGCACCTACGTACTAGTACATCAGCTAGTACAAGAGCCAAGGGGGTGGTAGCTCCCTTCCAGTAGCAGTTGAAAACTTTGGAGCATTGTAGCAGTTAGCAACCTGCGTACTAGTAAATGGATCGGCTAGTACAAGAACTATGGGGGTTGTAGCTCCCTTCCAGGAGAGTCTGGAGAACGAGAGAAGGTTGTAGCCTTCTGCAGGTAGAAGCCTGTGTACTGGTATAAGACTGCACCAGTACAGAAATATTGTAAAAGGATTTTCTTATTAAGAAGAAGATTGAGATGACTTGCAGCAGGTGGTTTTCTCCCACATTGGGTTTCCACCGTATATCATGGTGTTCATGTGTGTGGCTTATGTGTGATGATCTGTTCTATTTTACTACACCTGTTTATTGTTAATATAGTTGATAATGTTCTAATGCACTCATTAAGGATCAACTAACTGAATCATAAGAAGTTGTGGAAGTAGCATATATGAATCTGAATATGGAAATGAAAAAGTTTTATTGATGTGATAATACTGATTCACCCCCCTCTCAGTATTATTTCCAACAATTGGTATCAGAGCAGGTCCTTTTGTAGAAGCTTGATCGCTTGAAGGAGATCCGTGGAACAATGGGAAAGAAGCTTAAGAAGAAAGCGCCTAAGCAGAAGAAGACATCTCAGAAGAACTATGACAGTGGGAGAATCGATTGGGGATTATGTGGAAGAAGCACTTCAGATTTAGAATCATTTTAGAATGAAGATGAACTATCAGGTATGAATTTGTTATCCTCTGATGTTCCAACTATCTATCCATTTGAAAAAGATGAAAGTAATAGCGAAACAACTGAATTTTCTTTTATGGGTGAGCAAGAAAGATATCAAATAGAGGTAGAATTTAAAAGGCTTACAGACAAAATTAGAGATCAACAAGATCTATTGAACAAAAGGGAATGTGTCTTCAAAGAAGAAGCTGCCAAACTAAAAGCTCAACTAGAGGAAGGAAACAAGGTAAGGAAGTTATTCAAGGACGAATATCAAAAGTTGCAGGATGAAGTAACATCACTAAGAGATGAAGTCAATGAAAGAAGCACAACCATCAAGAAACTCAGAGATAGATCCAGTTACTATGAAAGTCTTGAAGCCACGATCCGCTTGCTAAAAGAAGATCTTGAAGAATCAAAGAAGCAGAATAAAGAACTACTCCAAGCTCATGAAAATGAAGTTCTTGAACTAAGACGTCAGTTGGAAGAAGAAAGAAATGCTGAAGAAAACGTGAACAAGCAGTATCTTGAAAAGGAAGAGCAACATCAAGTTGAGGTAAATATTCTAAAAGATAAATTAGAAGAAAATGATAAATTGTTACGATTTCAAGATAGTACTAAAGTCTTGGATGATATTCTTAATAGTCAAAGGTCTCCTGCTATCAAAACTGGTCTTGGTTTTCATGAATCTATTGAAGGTGAATCTAGTTCACAAAGTAAGACAAGGGACTCGACTGCAAAATCTGAAATGCTCAATAAGGAGATGAAAGGTCAATCTCATCATCAACCAAGGAAAGAAATTCTTCAAAGAAAATCTTTTACTCCTCCTATGAATAATGTTGAATGTTATGTATGTCATAATCTTGGACATGTTGCAGCCAGATGTAGAAGAAGAAGGTTTCAAGACCATCATGCAGAAAGATAATCACATTCAAGGTACTTTAATGGATATTGCTTTGCTTGCAATATGTTTGGTCACAGAGCTGTTGATTTCTATAGAAGAAATATGAGACATGTAAGATGTTACACATGTAACAAGCTTGGACATATAGCTAAGGAATGCAGGAACAAAGTATGGGCACCATACCAAAAAGAGAAAACATCATCATCACAATTGAAGATGTGGAATAAGAAATAAGTACAGTCAGAAAGAGGCGGCATAGCACAACATACAGACATAATAGAATCAGAGGGAGCTGGAAGTGTAAAACTTCAGTGTCCTAAATCTCATATGCAAGTTTCTTAAAGAGAAGTCACGTATATACGTGAGTTGGTTATGGCATAGTCGCGTATATGATTGTTTGAGGAAAGGCAGAAGGGACAGGTTCAGGAAAAGGATCAGTTATGATTCGGTTTATTATTTGCGTTGTTTGATAATGGTTACAATTGTTGATGATGTGTGGAAATGACTTGATGGTTTTTGTTTCTAACTTGATAATGATGATGTCTCGATACTTCTTGCTGATATGCATGATCAGATCTGACAGTAACCAAGATGGCACAGGTTTAGGGGGAGAATATGCTTTTAATGAATTGTTGGCATTATGGTTAATAGTCCTTGGTGATGATGCGTATATGATTCATTTTGCTATGATTATGAGTTGTTCAGATGATTCTTGGGGTTACATAGTTGATATTTAGATCAGATTTGTGGTTGATTCTCTAATGGTGCTTACATGGTGATATTCATAAGGATAAGGAGAAGTATATAGCTTGATTTCACATCTTCTTTACTTGATGATGAGTCACTCATATGTTGTTGTCGTCATATGCATAAAGATCATATATTATGATTGTTCTTGGCACATATATGGATGAGGATTGTTGGTTGGATACATGGATGATTATTCAAAGTTACATTGTTGGAGACATGATGATGATGAGTTCTTACCTATATGATAGGTTGTTTCGTACATATGTTGATTAATGCAGATATTCCCAATTGATGATACTTGGTTCATGCAGATCTGGATGGCTATGGTGTTTCTCACATATGATAGAATGTGAATGATTCTGTATATACATAATTTTGTTCAAAAGGATGAGTTGATACGGACATACCTTGATGATTCATGCACTAATACAAGTTGCTGGTCTAGTTGTTGTTGACATATGCTATGGAGCAGATCATACAGTGTCGTTGCTGATGTTTATCATGATCTTATTTAGGTGTTTGGTCTCTATTATAAATGTCGTGTATATCATTCGATGTAAAGGTCATATCAAGACTCATGATGTAATAGTGTGTCTCTATCTATTGTAGTCATTTGATGAAATATTTCAGTCATATCAAGGTCATGTAACGGCCTATGTTGGTTTCCCCACTATGCCTGGGATGAATGATGTAATGTACTTGGTTGTCATTTTCTGGTATATCCCCACTTGGTTGGGAGATGGATGTATGTATGAGTATTTGGTGCTAGGAAGGTCACGTATGATGTATAGAGTCATGTTCTTGTAGAACACCTTTTTGCAGACTTTGCTTACAGACAGGGGGAGCATGAACAGCACAATTCAGCAAGAACAGAGCTTTCAGCATGTAGCATGGACAGATTGGTACACCTTGGCATATACAAAGGGGGAGCTCATTCAGAGATTTCAACAGGTACTCAGGGGGAGTATGAATAGCAGAATGCCTTTCTATGAAAGAGAATATCTTGGTTCGCCCTTTGCCCTTGATGTCAAAGGGGGAGAGTGATTTGGTATTGTTGCCATCAAGTCCAAAGGGGGAGATTGTTGGCATTATGATGCATGTGTTGTACTTGATGGAAAACAACTCATAGAAGATCAACTCACTTATATATATCTAGATGAATCTACGGAAGAGATATCAGATGACAATTCTCAGTATGACAAGTCCAAAGGGGGAGATTTTTGGCATTATGAGACAAGTGTTGTCCTTGATGGCAAACCACACAAATGATAAATTATAGTGCAACAAAGTTTCCTTCATGTAGAGAAAAGCTCACGCACTTTTATGCAGAGAAATGTTTATTCCATGTAGAGAAAATTTCACGCACTTTTATGCAGAGAAAAGTTTATTCCATGTAGAGAAAAGTTCATGCACTTTTATGCAGAGAAAAGTTTATTCCATGTAGAGAAAAGTTCACGCACTTTTATGCAGATAAAAGTTTATTCCATGTAGAGAAAAGTTCACGCACTTTTATGCAGAGAGATTTTATTTCATGTAGAGAAAAGTTCACGCACTTTTATGCAGAGAAGAGTTTATTTCATGTAGAGAAATGTTCACGCACTTTTATGCAGAGAAAAGTTTACGCACTTTCATGCAGAAAAAAAGTTCCCTTCATGCAAGAGAAAAGTTCACGCACTTTCATGATTGGTTCATGGTATTAGTCCGACAATTTTTGATCCTATGGTTTTGGTCCGTGGTATTGCATCCAAAAGTGTTGATCTCACGCACTTTCATGGTTGGTTCATGGTATTAGTCCGACAGTTTTTGATCTTATGGTTTTGGTCCATGGTATTGCATCCAAAAGTGTCGATCCCAAGTATTGGGTCCGTGGTATTGTGTTATTATGGTTTTGGACCATGGTATTGTGAAAGGCCTAAGACTATAAAAGAGGAAGGAAATCATTTGGCAAAGCATCATCTGAATTATTGAATATCTCATAAAGTGCTAGATCTGGAATACTGTGATTGGGTTATGGTGCAGATCTAGATCTGAGCTAAAGAGGGATCTCACCAGTTGATGGAAAACAAGATCTAAGGATAGATCGGGATCAAATGGTTTGAAATGAACTATCTCTATATATTTGATTATGCTTATTCTAGATCTGTATACTGATGCTTGTAATGATCTGAACTAGGTATAACTTGAGTTTGAAATCGCTGCAAGTCATGTTTGAATATTTATAGATCTGTACGCGGGTTGGCTTTGGTGTAAGCACGTATGTATGCAGGTTTGGTTCATTGTAGTAGCGTATACAATTTGAGCTATGATATTTGAAGTCACAGGTGGTTCTGGTTGTTGATGGGTTCTGATGACAGTTTAAAGGTGTCAGTATTCTACATATCCTGTTTGGTTGATTGTGTTTAGCTTCAGTATTGATGGATGAGAACTAATATTGGATCAGGATCATAATGGCTCATATTTATGTGATCTCATGGACTAGATCTGGGTGCTAACACATATATTATCCTTGTATATGTATTGATCTAGTGTTTGGGTGATTCAGAAGATTGATTGATTATGTGCTTCAATGATATTAATGGGTTCAGTATGAAAATTGGATGAAACGTGGCCTTTCAGATTATGTGTTGTGCTTCAGGAGTATCCAATCTGAAAATTGATGAAACGTTGTACCTGGAGGAGGAAAGAGAAGGTTGTAGCCTTCGGTAGATCGGCACCTACGTACTAGTACATCAGCTAGTACAAGAGCCAAGGGGGTGGTAGCTCCCTTCCAGTAGCAGTTGAAAACTTTGGAGAATTGTAGCAGGTAGCAGCCTGCGTACTAGTAAATGGATCGGCTAGTACAAGTACTATGGGGGTTGTAGCTCCCTTCCAGGAGAGTCTGGGGAACGAGAGAAGGTTGTAGCCTTCTGCAGGTAGAAGCCTGTGTACTGGTATACGACTGCACCAGTACAGAAATATTGTAAAAGGATTTTCTTATTAAGAAGAAGATTGAGATGACTTGCAGCAGGTGGTTTTCTCCCACATTGGGTTTCCACCTTATATCATGGTGTTCATGTGTGTGGCTTATCTATGATGATCTGTTCTATTTTACTGCACCTGTTTACTATTAATATGGTTGATAATGTTCTAATGCACTCATTAAGGATAAACTAATTGAATCATAAGAAGTTGTGGAAGTAGCATATATGAATCTGAATATGGAAATGAAAAAGTTTTATTGATGTGATAATACTGATTCACCCCCCCCTCTCAGTATTATTTCCAACAAGCAACACATATTTGATCAAAATAAATCTTTAACATGTTGATGTCTTATAGAATAGGACATAGGATGTAAATATAACGTTCAGAAATGTTTTTGAACAAATTAACAATTGTCTTTGAACCACGAAAAATATGAATCATCAGACTCCTGATTCTAAGCAAAACAACATGAGAAGTTTCAGATCCATTATTTTTGCATAATTGTTTTTCCCTGATCCTAGACTGAATTTGATCTTGAAAGAGTGGCTATGTGATAAATGAAGGACTACCCCACCCCAATAGGAGTCCTCTTAAGAAGAGGCTCCATCGAAGTGTGCCCATAGAATAGAGAAATTAATAACTTCTTCAACAATGCGACGTGAACACAGAATGAGATAAAATTTTAAGATAAATGCATGAACCACTAAACATTGGGTTGCCACAAAGTCTAGAGTAACATGTTTATCTAGAAAACAACAACTTTTCTTGCAAGCCAAATTCCCCACGACAGTAGGAGAGGAAGAGCACGAAGCTTTTTTGGAGTAACAGAATTCCACCAAGATTACTAGGCAAATGTATAAGACATTTCAGGCCAATGAAAGTTGAATTCCAATTCAATAAAGAAAATGGATAGAAGAGAAAAAGCCGATTTAGAGTCTCCCCTTTGTTTTTACATAATGGACACGGCTTTGGACTAATGATATCTCATTGAACCATATTATCTCCTGTGGGAACCCGATTTTCCAGGATACATAATTGGAAGAGATGTTCTTTTGTAGGGAATTTGATCTTCCATAAAATTTTCCACCACCTGGAGAGAAAAGGGGGCTTCATACCTTCAATCAGAAAGACATATGCCAATTTACGGGTGTAGTTTTGAGAGATTGCAAGAGTACACATTAGTGAATCCTCCCTATCCTTGATGCAAACATCATATTCATTTAGATAGGCTATGAAATGTCGTTAGAGATCGTCCTAGTTTCCTTGTAGATTAAGGTGATGCGCTGAACGCCAGCCCTTCCCCCATATTGAGGAACTTTCCTCATCTGCAACGTGAGCCAATGTTTCAAATCCAATTGTTGAAAGATGATCTACCATATTTGCGGCAGACAGTAGTTTGGGCCACTCGCAACCCATGGATCTGATCCAATTCTAACATGCTCCTCATTACCCACTTTCCAAACCAATCCCTTTTCAATCAGCTCAAAAGAATGAAAAATCACCTCCGAAATAATTGAAGCATTTGATCTCCTTCGATTTGGGGTCCAAATCCATTCTATAATTGACCAAGGACTTTTGTATTTGTGCAAACAACCTTAGACCGTAAACTACTTGTAGAGATCATAAGCTAGCCTAGCTTAGAAGCTAGAGCCTCAAGGAGGCTTCACTCAATGAACCTATGACATATCACATGCGTTCATGGCATATTAAATAATACCCTTGATTTGAGTACATATTGAAAAATGTTAGAAATTAATTAACGAAACAATGAAATACAAAAAAAATTGTGGAGACACAAATAAAGAAATGCATAAATAAAGAGAGACACAGATGTATGTGGTTCATCCAATTTGGGCTACATCCATGGAGAAACATTCAGTCCTTCCTTTTATATTATCCAACAAAATGGAAAGATACAACATGCGGCAAATGCATTGTAATTTTCTCTTTGCTTTCACATAGTCTACTCTATATTTTTCTCTCATAATAATAACAAATATTCGTAATACAATTCCCTCATATAAACCGAAGGTTGCCTTATAGGGGAAAAACCCTAGATTAACATAACTTCTACCCTGAGATCATCCGCATAATGAACGACCCAGAATTACTATGAAATTACAATATTTTACAAGACAAATTTTCATCTATTTTTAGCTTCCCCTAAGGGCGATTAAATGGGCGACATTGTAGCCTCGTAAGGAACATTGATCCAACGCAGCTGAAACAAAAAACCTTTGAACAATGAGGAAGATAATGAGTTTTCACACCCACCAAAAGATACCTCTAAAAATCACATTATTTAACCCCCTACCAATAGGAACGAGATGCACCTTTCTAATTTTAAAAACCACTACTTTGAATAGATATTATAGATATCCATCTTTTCATTAACATTTTCCTTCCATGTGTCAATGCTTTATGGTTTGTATGCATGATTTGTTATGCCAAATTGTTAAGGTGGATACTTGCCCGCTAGTATGTATAAATTGTTGAAATGTATATATGGAAAGAGCCATCTTAAATAGGGATCTAACAGGAGCGAAGAGGGATCCGATTTCTTCACATTTAAATTTTTTTATGACTAGACATTATCTAAATATTTTGGCTGAATATGAGCAAAATTTCAATTTAATTTTGATGATTGGGGTACAGTGTTACATATGATACTTGGCTGTAGAATGAGCCTCTCGGCTCAATAATGAAGTTTGCATCTCATATATACTCAAGTATACATGCTGAAAAGTAATATTTAATGTGTTAAATCTTTCATAAATAGATAATCTTTCATAAATGTTTTTATAAACTATTTTTTAAAATTCTTAAATTTAATGTTTTGATATTTTCGAATAAAGTAACCTCTCCCAATAAAATTCAATAAATATAAATATAAATTTTTAACGTTCAATATAATTTCATCTATCTGGCTCCCATCCAAACCACCTCCACCAATGTGAAATCCGGCCTATGCTCCCATCCAAACCACCTCCACCATTGTGAAACCCGGCCTATGAAGTGTGAACCCTAGGTAGTTAGGGGCGAAGACAAGATACCAACTAGGGATTGCCCTCCAACCCCAACCCCATGAGAAGCATGATGTGTCCCCGTGTTGGGGTGCAAAGGCAGGTTTTGTGCCATGTAGAAAGTTATATCGCATTTATAAATATGTAAGTAACATGAAAGTCATGTTATGAAATCTGTTTCTAATATTTTTATTTTTATAATATCCAGTTAGTGGACCCACCCTCCGGTGGTGTGTACGGTAGTTTGAGATGGAAGTTGATATGGTTCATAATTTATCTATTTCACATATTGTCGGCCCAGAAATTTGGGTGCCCCATATGGAGTGGCGATCTCCGTATAAATATATCAAAATGGTTCTTCTCTTCTTCCTCACCATGTGAAACAATTTCTTTTGTTTAGGCGCAGTCGACACAATTTCTTTTGTTTAGGTGAAGGGTAAGAAAGGCGGGCAGTTACCACTTGGAAAAAGATGATGATGTCAACAGATACAGGTACTATAGAATTCAATGAAGGATGGGATATTATTCAGAATGGCATCCTAAAGTTGATAAATATTCTCAAAACAGATTTAAAAGGCGATTTTCCTGTAACGGAGTACATTAACATTTATACAACTGTGTACAAAATGTGCACCCAAAGGCCTCCTTATGTGTACTCACAACAACTCTATGACAAGTACAGGATTTCATTGGAAGAATACGTTGCTGTCACAGTATTGCCAGCTTTAGGGGAAGTGCATGATCAGTTCCTGTTGAAAGAAGTTGAGAAATGTTGGGGAAATTATCACAAGGTGCTGGTTAGACTCATCTCAAATATGTTCTTTTATTTGGATCTTTACTTCGTGGGGCAAAACTCCCTGGTTTCGCTAGTAAAAGTTGGAGTGATGTGTTTCCGTGACGTGGTGTATCACGGTATCAAGATTAATGTGAAGAATGTGGTGATTGAGTTGATTAATCGAGAGCGCGAGGGAGAACAAATTGATCGCGCTTTGTTGAGAAACATTGTGAATTTTTTTGTGGAAATGGGAATGGATCGCATGGATTTGTACCAAAAAGACTTTGAAGCTCCCATGTTGGAAGATACTGGAGCTTACTACTCTAGGAAGGGTTCATTATGGATATTAGAGGAGGATTCATGTGCTCACTATATGATAAAGGCCGAAGAATGTTTGAGACGTGAGAAAGAAAGAGTTGCTCATTATTTGCATTCCAGCAGCGAGCAGAAGTTATTAGAGAAAGTAGAAAGTGAAATCCTCTCCCGCTATTATATTCAACTCTTGGAAAATCAGTATTCGGGCTGTCATGTTTTGCTTACAAACGACAAGAAAGACGATCTTTCGAGAATGTACAGGCTGTTCTGTAGAATACCTCAAAGCTTGGAACCTTTTGCAAGTATTTTTAAACAGCATGTAATCAGCGAAGGAATAAAATTATTTAAATGGGTGGAAGATGTTGTCAAGAATAAGAATAATAATATAGATGACATTCCAGCACATGAGTTTGTGGAGAAGATTATTGAAGTGCATGATAAGTGTAGTGGTTACGTTGTGGAGGCATTTCAAAGAAGCAATATTTTTTATAAAGCCTTGAGGGACGCATTTGAAGTAATATGTGATAAAAAAGTCGAAGAAAGCACATGTGCAGAGTTTCTGGCTACATTTTGTGACAACGTGCTTAAAAAGAGCGGTTTAAGTGATGATCATATTGAGGGTATTCTTGGAAAGGCGGCGAATCTCCTTCAGTATGTTAGTGATAGAGATTTATTTTGTGAATTTTACAGGAAAAAACTAGCTTCCAGATTACTACACCATAAAAGCGCAAATGAGAGCCATGAACGAGCCATGTTGTCAAAGATAAAGCATCAATGTGGTCTCCAGCTAACGTCAAAGATGCAGGGCATGGTTAATGATTTCACACTGGCAAGGGAGACTCAACTTGACTTCAACACATACCTTCATGATTATTCAAATGTGCATCCTGGAATAGAGTTGACTGTTACAGTATTAAATAATGGGTTCTGGCCAACCTACAAGTTATTCAACCTCAATCCACCAGCGGAAATTCTTAAATGCATTACGGCGTATGAAGGCTTTTATTCTACAAAATATCAGCATCGTAAACTTACATGGATGTATTGTTTGGGAAATTGTAAAATTATAGGAAACTTTGATACTAAGCCAATAGAAATTGCAGTATCAACCAACCAGGCAGCCATGCTTTTATTGTTCAACGATTTCGAAAGATTGAGCTGTGAAGAAATCAGTTCACAATTAAATTTGCCAGAGGAGGATGTTATTAGACTGCTTCATTCATTTGTATGTGGAAAGTACAAGATTATTTTGAAGGAGCCGGTGACTCGAACAATAACAAAAACTGATAATTTTGGATTCATTGCTAGCTTCACCTGCAAATCTGCGAGGATTAAGATTTCACTTCCACAAATGGATGAGAAGAAGAGAGTCAGCGAGGTTGTAGATGGCGATAGATGCCATGCCATCGATGCTGCGATAGTTCGGACAATGAAGGCTAGAAAAGTCTTGAGCAGTCAGGAATTATTGGTTGAATGCGTTCAGCAACTGCAAGCCACGTTCAAACCAAAAGTTAACTTAATGCAGAAGCAGATTGAAGATCTGATTTCAAGGGAGTTCATAGAACGGGACAAAGAAAATCCTAATATCATTCGATATGTAGCATAAAAGAAATTGTATCATTTTCGGATATTGTTTTAGGCCTACATTTTCAATCATTCATTTGCAGGATACGGAACTTTTTAATTGACTGTATGGATAATGTAAATTATTATTATTATTAAGGAATTTAGACTTCTGTGATCATAACATTGTTTAGATAGTCTTTGGCAAAATCACATAACAAATCTTTTGTCGACGTGTTTCAAACCAGCCATGTGGTTCATCGACAAGTTGAAGAACCAATCCGGGTTAGCTGATTAAATAGAGTGTGCAGAGATTCTCATCGTCACGACAAGTTGAAGAACCAATCCGGCTTAGCTGATTAAATAGAGTGTGCAGAGATTCCAACGGCTATATTGCTAACGGCTAATTTTGACCTAATGATCTTAGTCAACACTAATTTAATTATTAACATTCCTATAAATAGCAAAAACAGGTAAATAAATGTATATGAATACCTAAAATTAAAATTCCTTTGATAATAATATAATATCCATATTTATTATGGTCATTATATCTCGTATAATAGTTCATATTTACCAAATAATCTATAAATACTATTTAAATGGTATTAAATTACTATTACTCTTAGAATTTAGTTACCTTAGGTAATTTCGAGTTTATATAATTATTTAATGGTCCAAGGTAAGTTAGACTTTCTTTATTTGTTCTTTAAAATATATCATTATTATTTATTATTTAAAATAATAATTTATTATTTTGGTTAAATTAATAATACTCAATTATTATTTTAATAATAAAAATATAATATATTATTTTAAATATATCATTATTAATTATTATTATTCTAATATTATTTAAATGGTATTAAATTACTATTACTCATAGGTAATTGTATGTTTATATAATTACTTAAAGGTCCAATGGTAAGTTAGACCTTCTCTATTTGTTCTTTAAAAAATATATCAATATTATTTATTATTTAATTATAATGGTCATTATAATTAATAAATTAAAATAATAAATAATAATAAATCATTATTTATCATTTAAAATAATAATTTATTATTTTAAATAATAATTTAGGGTTAAAATACTAAATTATTATTTTAAATAATAAAATATAATATATTATTTTAAATATATCATTATTAATTATTATTATTCTAATATTATTTAAATGGTATTAAATTACTATTACTCTTAGGTAATTGTATGTTTATATAATTACTTAATGGTCCAATGGTAAGTTAGACCTTCTCTGTTTGTTCTTTAAAAAATATATCAATATTATTTATTATTTAATTATAATGGTCATTCGAAATTAAAATAATAGGTTATATACAATAATATATGATTATTAAAAAATCTATATTTACTTAATAATTTATAATTCCACTATTATTAAAAACAAACAAATAGTGTTCATGTTAAATCATTATTATTCTAGTAGTATAACTAATATTATTGTTATATCATATATTTATTCATAATACTTTCTTAATTTGGTAAACTAGATCTCTTCTCATAATTAAATTAATAATTTATATTAAATAATCAATATTTATTCAATAATCTGTTATTCCAATAAAATTATGACATTAGGTCAATATATTATTACTTATAAGGTTTAAAAGGGTTTTTTAGACATTAGTTAAAGGTATAGTAGAATTAAATATAAGCATAACTAATTGAAATTATGGAAACAAAAAATCTCATCTAATAATAATATACCCAATAGTATCATAAACGGGATACAATACTTAGCTCGAAATAACTTAATAATGAATCAAACACTCCATAATACTAGGACTAATCCGCCAAAAACGAAACTTAAGGAGGGGAAGACAGAAACCCTAAGACCTAACAAAGGGGGAAAGAGGAGGCTAGGAAGACAAGGCTGGGACCCAGCAGCTGCTAATCTTCCAGCCATCATCCCTATTAAGATTGTTCGGCCTTTTCTCAATCTCCAGGGCCTCTCTAAACTTACGATGGTGAAACTGCGCAACTTTGGCAATGACTTGAGCCTCCTCTATACATACATGATGCATAGTCTTCCCCGCATATTATTATTATTATTATGTAAATTATTATTCCTGCCGTTGTAGAATTAGATTTCATGTAGCCGTGATATTACGAGTTTGGTATATGTTTTGTCTTTCACGAGTGTGGTATATGTTTTGTCTTTCATTTTTTTTATTTTCTAGGTTATTTTATATTTAATTTTTTATGCTGTGACTTTTATTTGACCGTGTATGGATAATGTAATTAAAAACATTATTTTCTAGGTTATTTTATATTTAATTTTTTATGCTGTGCCATGTATGGATAATGTAATTATTCTTTTAATGATTATACTTTATATTCTTAAAAACATTATATAAAATTATTGACACCTAATTCTAAGGTATTGGAAAATTCATTTAAATATTGTAAATAGGAAAATAAGGAAGTATTGGAAGATGAAAAGACATTAGAAGCTCAATCCCAATAGTCTCCCTCTCATTGTATATATTATTGATTTCTCTTAATAAAATGCATATTCATGGGGTTACCCAATTCCTAGCCTACCATGATCCTCATTTTTGGATTCCCTTTCTATCCTTGTAACTCCTATTTTCTCTATTATATTTTGTCCCTCTATTCTTTGTCATATTCCCTGCAAGATTCTATACATTCAAATCCCTTGGAGATACGTTGAACATGCACCACACGTGTTGGTTTTTGGTTCTATTATGCATTGAAGACCACCTATTAACACAATCTTTTCTCTCTCTCAGTGAGTTGAGTCACTCCCTTTAATTTATTAGGTAAGTGACCACTATAGGAATGAACTTCCTTTGGAATAAAAGCATCAAATATTTCATCTCTGCTGAAAGTTGTGGTATGTATGTGTTGGAGATTACATTTTGTGTTTGAGCAAGTTATTTTTGCAGGCTAAAAATCATGAATGTTATGTTGATTGTTGAAGACTGTATGCCTTGTTTTAAAGTTTGAGAATTCCCATATCTAAACTATGCTTTGCACATTGTTGATTTATATTGTGAAAATAACGTTGCGTTAATGGTATGTTGGAGGATGAAATTTGGCTCATATATAAGAAGATTGTACATTGAAAGTCTTTGAACAATGTGTTTTGCATGAATGTGCATACATATATTTGTTTTGTGCATTGAAAGTCTTTGAACAATGTGTTTTGCAGGAAATAGATGAAGAGAAAGGAAAATCATCAAATAAAGGGAAAGGTAAAGCACTTGATTCCACTCATTATGTTGTGGCACATTAAAACATTGGAGTAATTGAAGACTTATTTAATGTTTCACCTGCTTCATGGAAATATGTTTGGTTGCTCTATTCAGTAGCAACTTTCCACATGACCTTTAGAAGAGATTTCTTTGAAGAATTCAATGACAATGTTGATGGAGTAGTCTACTTTGTAGATAAGTCAAAAATCAATTTATCAAGGCTTAGCACCATCAGACCCAAACCATTTGGTCTTGCATACTTTGTTCTACATGATGTTCTCGACCTCTCAGAGTTGAAGGGAAACTTGTTGTCCTTGTTTCACATCTGCTAGCAAGGACACTCCATTCACATTTTTGATGACAAGGTTGAGGTCAGAAAAGCATGAGAAAACTCACTTGTGATGATTGGGATGAGAGAAGAAATACTTCTAAAGCTACAAGGGACCTTTGCTCGTGCAGAGAAATTTTCATACAGTTTCACTATGATGAAGGTACACTTTAATCAAGTCTTTTATGTCATGCTATATTGGGACATTTGAACTATGACAACCTTCGTTTCTTGAAGAAAAATGGTGTTACTAGTTTTCCAACTATTCCTATGAAACTTAAGAAATGTGATGCTTGTATCTTAGGAAAGCACAACAAATAGTGCTTTCATGATTCTTCAGAGCACATAGAAAGATTGAACTCATTCATTTTGATTTGTGTGGCATAGTTCCTATTCCTTCTTCAAATGGTAATAAATACATGGCGACATTTATTGATGACTACACCACAATGTGTTGGGTATATCTATTGAAGAACAAATCTGGAGCTTCTGAAACATTCGAGAGTTTCCATGCATGGATTAAAAATGATATACATTCTCATATTGGATCTATTCGTACTGATAATGAAAAATAATATACTTCAAATGGATTTGAAAAATGCCTTCTCCAACATGGTCTCAAACATCAAACAAAAGTTCCTTATAATCCTCAATAAAATGGTGTAGTTGAAAAAATGAACATGACAATATTAAATATGGTACGTTCAATGATGTTTTTAAATAATGTTAAGTTGATATTTTGGGATGATGTATTTTTATGTGTTGTGTATATAAAGAATATGTGTATGTCTCAGGCTCTCAAAACAAATACGCCCTATGAAATGTGGTATGGCTACATTTCTTTGGTGATGCATATTAGGGCTTATGATTCCACCTATTATGCATGGATACCTAAGGAAAAATGAAACAAACTCAGTGCAAGGAGATGAAAATGTATCTTCTTAGGGTACTCAGACACCTCCAAAGCATATTGTATCTATGATGAAGTAAATAATAAGTTTATAATATGTAGATATGTGGCCTTTCTTGAATCTTCCATGACTCACAATGTTGTCAAGAGACAACTTGATCGCTTAGACAGAATGGGGCACGCAAAGCATCTTCAAGAATTTGATAATGGGATTCCACATCTTGAAGGGGGGACCTCTATACTGGATCAATCTGTGAAGTCTCCTTTTGAAGCACTCTCTCCCCCTCATGAAGCTCTTTCCACTAATTAAGAAGACATTTTGAGTGATCTGACTAAGATATTTGGTAGGTTAAATCTTGATCCATACCCATCTTAGTCAGTTAAGTAACCTACACCATCTCATAAAGGTGCTCCTGTCAGGCCATGAGGGTAAATCCACAAATCAAATTGTTTTTTTCATTAAGAGAAAATATGGATATATACAAGGAGAGGGAGACATTGGGTTTCATCTCCATATGTCTCGTCATCTTCCAATTTCTTTTATTTTTTCTATTTATAATATGTACATGGATTTTCCTAATCCCAAAGATCAGGTGTCAACATAGGTCACTGATATTAAAATTCCAGATATGTAGCAAATACTACTATGATTCATTTAAAGCAGAAAGGAAAGGTGAAGAAATTGTTGTTGGATCCATCTTGGGACTTGTGAGGACCTATTGACGTACATTTTGTTGGCATCGTGAATAGGCAATGGTTGGTTGTGACTAAAATTTGTTCATGCATTTATGTGTGATGCCATCTTGTTCTTGGTATTGGGATTTAGATTTTAGTTTTATGCATAATTGTAGCTATATGGCCAGCCAAAGTCTTAGGTATTTGTTGTATTTATTAATGACTTTGTAAGTATTCCTCTGGATAGCTCGTCTAGCTCGTTGTCCTAATTATACTACACTTATATATATATATATATATATATATATATATATATATATATATATATATATATATATATATATTGAAACTATTTTTTTTATGTACCAGTCATTTTGACATTTTTGAAATAACTAGCTAGTCAATAATGATGTGTTTATTTTTAAAAAAATATATATTTTACGACTAAAAATAATAAAAGGGTAAACAGGTGTCAATTTTTAATCCTAGTGAAGATACTCGACTTCAAGGAGGTACTTTACAGTACCCAATTCCTTTTCCTTACTCAATGATGGAGGAATCATCAATAAATATCTCCTATTTATTAGATGGAGGACTGGTCAATAAATATCTCTTCTTTATTTATTTATATAACATTAGATTTGGTGGGCCAACCCACCCATATATTGGATAGAAAATCTAGGCCAACAAGAGTACCTTTCAATCAAAAGTAAACATTCACAATTACAATTACATTTAAACATTCATATCAACATTATTTAAAAATCCTTAAAAGATTAGACTAATAAGCTTAAAAATACATTCAATAGGACAAAAAGGACTTATAAAATTTTAAAATAAATATATCTCTCATTAACTCCTCTCAAAAATGAGATCTATATATTAAAAATAGCTAACAAGTCTAACCTCTATTAGAATAATTATAGAGCTTTGCAACGTTGAAAGAACTCTACAATGAAAAAATGATCTCTTGCAAAATGATATGCCTCTTCTATCTCTCCCTTATTACATCATTTTATAAGTGTGCTTTATGTGGGGATCACACTAACCTACCTATAAGTTGGTTACAAGATCAATACAATTGATTTACAATTCATTACAGGTACACATGCTACATCATATGCCTGCAGTGTATATCCTACTCAATTGTGTAAAGTCCTATGTAATACGTCTTTGTGGAGTGTATTTCCTTCACTTAGTGCAACATCCCTTTCCTTTACGCATCTATTTTGACTTGTTAAGACTTTCAAAACTTCAATATTCCCCTTGTGCCAATATCCCCGAATATTTGGCTTATCCTCAAGTCAAACATTGCAATTTGGTATGAATGATGTAGTTAATGGAACATTTGTGATGAAACAATCTACAAAAATTGGGATTCTAGTATCTAGTTCCTCAAATGAGTCTTGCACCTTTGGAGGTCAGAGAAAAATCTCACAACTACCTCAATGGTCGTAGTTTCCTCAGTAAGCTTGAATGAGTCAAGAGGCATTGGTTTCAATATCTTTCATCATTATTGAGCTATTAAATGAGCTTTACGAAGTGGATTATTATACAAAGCTTGATCTTGAATTCGGATACCACAAAATCAAATTAAGAAATGAAGACATTCTAAAGATTGTTTTTAGAACACGTGAGTTCTTGGTCATGCCATTTGGCTTGACCATATGATCCTTCTATTTTTCAAATCCCCGTGAACAATTTTTTGCAACCCTTTCTTAGAAATATTATGTTGGTTTTCTTAAAGGGAAGAAATATTAAGCATGTGGACAAAGTTCTACAAATTCTTAAGAACAATCAATTTTATGTAAAAATATCATAAATAGGGTTTGGGAAATAAGTAGTAGAGTATTTGGGTCATATTGTTTCAAAGGAAGGATTTAAGGTAGACCCTTAAAAGATCCAAGTTATTGCAAAATGGTCTTTATTGCTAACATAAAGAGATTTAGAGGATTTTTTTGACTCACGAGATATTATTGAATTTAAAAAAATAGTATGTCTCCGTTGTGGCCCCACTCATACCTGTCTTGATGAAAAATCATTTGTATGATTGTGAGGCTACTTTGGTGTTCTCTGTCTTAAAGGATTCTGCCTTCTACACCAATTTGGGAAACACATGATTTTGGTAAAACATTCATAATAGAATGTGATGCATCAGGAGAAGAAATTGTAGTAGTATTAACAAAAGAAGAGGTAAGCTTTTCTTTTGAAAGTGAACAATTCAAGGAAAATACTTGATGAAATCTACATATGAAAAAAAAATGGAAGAAAATTTACATGTAATAAAAAATGTAGATAATATCTCATAAGGAGGTAATTTAAAGTTAGGATAGACCATGGTAGTCCAATGCACTTTCTAGCCCTATAACAACTTGGGTTAAGTTACTAGTCTTAGAAGCCTTGGTTGGAAAAATGCTCTAAAAGCCATTGGTGGGTTGGCTTACTAGTCCTAGAAGCCCTAGTTGGACAAAAACTCCGGAAGCCTAGAAAAGTGTTGGGTTGAATTACTAGTCCTATAGACTTGTTTGGAAAAATGTTCTGGAGCCCAGTAGCAGCCATAGGTTGAGATACTAGTCCTATAAGCTAGGTTGGAACAAACACTCTGGAGCCCAAGAAGGCTTGGTTAGATACCAGTTTGACAATGGTTTTGTGATGTCTGAACATGAGGTGGAATCTTTGTTTGATGGGTTGAGGTGGTTTGGCCTCTGGAAGCCCTGGATGGTTTTGATTGATGTGTTTTATGAGATCCCACATTCATGCTTAGAATATGGAATCGGGGTGACTGGCTGATTGGCTCAACCATGTCTACCATTGGGTGGAATGTGGTAGTCCCATACTGGATTGGCTTTTGCATCACTAATATGAGGTTATTTCTCCTTGTTATTTCATGAGTATTATACTGGTTTATATGTGGATTACATGATTGTTGTTTCCTTGGAATTTCTGTTGTTATTATGTTGGTTATGAATATGTATTATGGCTGTTGTTTCCTTGGTATTTCTGTTGCTATTATGTTGGTTATGAATATGTTATTATGCCTGGTATGTAGTACTGTGGTTTAAACAATGTAAACTTTGAAACGGGGAACTGATATTGTTACCCGTTTTGTAGAGATAGCAAAAGAGTGGCCCGAGTTTGAAAAGGGGTGATGCAGAACACACATGTTTTTTTTAGAGCATAGTTTTTGGCACTATAAATTTTTTTATGTACATTACATTTCAGAATGGTAGTGATTTTGATGCTGATTTAATGGTAATTCTACACCATGCCCTTTTTTTAAAAGACTCTTTTTTTTACTTTTAATTTTCTAATGTATGAAATGTAAATAATTATTTTGTAAATTTAGTAATTTTTGAAGTGGTCTTCTTCTTCATTTTCTTGTTTTTATTTAATTTTTTTTTTTTTTAGTGAGGTTTTTATTGTTCTGGATATTTAAAGAAGAAGGTCGATATTTTGAATTTTTGATATTCTACAAATTTATACATCGTTAATTAATTTTTCAATCTACATGAAATAATTGTCTCTAAAAAACAATATTTTTTAACAATTGACATAAAATAACCATTTTTAACATAATTATAACTAAAAAACTACATGTTTTGATAATTTTTTGCTAGAAATGATATGTCAAAATCACATTTTTTATAGGAAGTTTTTAACTAAAAATGGTTAAATAATAGTGTTTTTTATGAATTTCATATCAAAAAAATAATTATAATCACTTTTTTTCAAAAAATAATGATTAACTTAAAAATTAATGCGAAAATCACATAATACAAATATTGAACGCATAACAACCTTAATTGAGTGTATATTCTTCTCATAAAATGTCAAAGTCAAAACATTACAAGTATAACTAATTAATAGTTACAAAAAATGAACTTGATTTCCAAGCATAACTTAAATTTAATCAACAATGTCACGTAATCCAAACTCTTCGTCCTGTAGAGTTTCATCATTGTCTTCTTCCACAATATTTTTTTCTTCATTTTGCTCATTTTCATCTTCTAATGTACCTTTGATGTCTGTGAATCTCCCAATGTATGTCTTTCCAATCATTCCGTGAAATGGTGGTTGGGGTTCTTTTGCCTTTTTTTCCACATGTGATTCACTAAATCCCCTTTCTTCAACCCAATTTTTTGCATTGCATCTGGAAGAAATTGAAAATCATTAACTCTTTGTTGAATGAAATTGAATTGTATTGGATATTTTTCAATTGCAATGCAATTTCTTCCTTTTTGAAGGCAACATCCTAGTGTTGTACCTAGTTATCAAGCACAAAAGAAATAATGAAGTACATTAGTACAATGACATATTAATTAAGAAATAACATATTGAAATTCAATTCCATATAATAAAACTTACCTGAGCCAGAAAATAAATCCAGAACCCAATCTCCTTCAATTGAACATATGCCTAAGATAGTTAATCAATAACTGTGGTTTTTGATAAATGTTAACTATCTCTCCTTTTGCTTCTTTGTCTTCATATGTTAGTTTTCTCACAACAACATCATAAGTCAGTATTTAGCTATGACTCTTTCCATCTACCCGACTAAAAATCATAGACATATAACTATAATCTTTTGCCCAACTATCAATATGGATGAACTCACAATCATTTATAAATAGTTGATCTTCACGGTTAAGAAGATTTGACTTTCGCTTGTAAAATGAAATAGTAAAAGTTCAATTAACTTGTACATAAACGAATTTTTCAACATTAATCAAATACACATTTTAAACGTCTTACCATGTAAGTTGCATCCTTGAATTTTTTTCCCCTTGAAGCTTGACAATAACATTGCCAATTGTGTGTCTGAATGAAATGTCACAAATCTTTATAATGGTGATGACGTGACTTCTAGAAATCCCACCGCCTTGTCTTCACAGCCGCCTTGTATTACTTGATATTGAATAGTGTCTAGCCCATTTCAAATGAAATGAGTAAGAGTTGGATCAAGTTCAACATTCTTAATATGTTGCTTCTTCAATCTTTTGATCTTTATTTTTTCAATAAAGGTTCTGAAACTATATGGTGCTCCATTATCATCCTTCTTCATCTTTTATAAAATAAACAAATATATGTGTATGTTATAAATAAAAAATAGTACACAGATGAATAAAAATAAATGTATAAATCAACATACCTTTTTAAATGCAAGATAAAAAACTTTTAATGTTGATGTATAACTTGAATATGGACAGTTGCGTACAACATCATCCCAACTATCTTCATTCAATAATTTAACCATTTGTTCTTGAATTTTCATGTAAAATTTGTGACTACATACATAAAGTAAAAAAAGTTAATATAATGATATGTGTAACAAATACAACCAAGAACAATATGTTATATTTAAAAGAAAATTATAATCTAGAAATAAATAAAAATAATTCAACAAACTTACTTTTGAAATTCCTCAGACATTTCCTCCAATGATAATTCCCCTAACATCACGCAAGATAATATTTCTTTGACAAATTTTTCATCCTTCATTCCTTGCAATGCTCTCCAAGGTGTGATAGTCATATCTTCTAGAAGCTGCTTCATTTCAGGACCTGATTTACTATTGCTACATATCAATGGTTTAGACTTTTTGACCTTCTCGTTTTTAATGCCAATGTTTTCCCACATGCTAAAAATCTCATTAATTAACTCCCATATATATCCGGTTCTAAATGCCAACTAGAAAATGTTATCAACACCTCTGAATAAATCACTAAATTTGCTGCCTTTTCCACCTTTTGAATTGATTTTCTCTTCAATTGGATAACCTATTTCCATACAACATTCCTTTCAGAAATCTACAGTAACATTTATCCTATCCCCACCACATTTTTCTTCGAATTCACTAAGAATAAATCTAACCCTTTTGATGAAAGTCATAGACATCCTATATTCATTATCTGAATTATGATCCCATGCCACTAACTTTGCTTTTGTATTTGATAGACCAGCATAAGTGATACATTTCATTGTTTCAAAACGTGGGTTATTGGGACATTCCTCCATTAATTGTCTTTGAGCTTCTACAAAATGGTTCCCCACAAGCACATAATAATTGTATTCAAAACATTTTGACTTATGAAATGCTTCTTTGTTGGGAACACGAACTGGATCAACAAGAAGCACATAACTAACCACATGAGCATATGGATTGTACCTCATCAATGTCTTCAAGCTGTGAACATGTAGATGATGTGGCTTTCTGACTTGATATTGACATTGTCCTTCACTTGCCTTATAGATTTGTCTGACATTAAGCTAAAATGTACGACCACCCTCAATTAAGTTTCTCTTTGTCAAATACTGTCGAATGGAATTTTGTTTTGTTTTGATAATTCCATCCTCTAAATCAACTCCTGGTGTAATGATTTCTTTGCTTTCTTTTGAAGTTTCACTAGGTGCTTGACTGTTGGTAATGAATAATTCAAAATCTTCAACTTTACATTTCTTCTTCATAACATTCTATTGTTCTAGGTTGTAGGTTTGTTTACCATGTCCAAAATTTTAACATGAAGAAGCACTTCAAACAGTCAAAAACATGTGTGATGGGTGTGGGGTCATGGTAGTCTCTAAACCTACAGAAATTTGTAGCCTTATCATGTACGTTTGGAAGCTAACCATCAAGCATCTCCCTAGCTATGCTAAAGAGAAGGAAGTTAGAAGTAATCAACTTGGAGCATGTTGCTTTGGGTTTGCTTTTGGTAACTAGTCAACAAAGTCAAACATCTCTTCAAGGAAGAAGGCTAGTTATCTTTGGTCCTCATAAGCCACTTAGAGAGTACCAAATAAATTCTTGAAAATACAAGAATTATCCTCTAAACTCATGGTAAATAAAAAATCTAAATACAAAATGGCCCTCAATCTTAAGCTCTTAGGATAATATATTGAAAATACAATACATTTAAAAATTATGATGATATCTATTAACAAGAGGTTAATGAAAATCAACTCTTATGCCATAATTATCCAATTCTAAAAAAATACGATCATATAGTGATGCAATGAGCATCAAAATAATGAAACTTCTATCCTTGAGTAAACCATCCATCTTCAATTTCCTTTAACGTTTCCATTCACCCATTTTGGATTTATGCTAATAAAATGGAAAATAACCAATTATAATAGTTTTTTTTTCCTTGATAATTTCACATTGGTTCATTTTTATCTGGTCAGAAGCATCTTGAGTTGTTCTTGATCCGTGTTGAGAGAACATGAAGAGGCTAGGATTTTCTGCAATGAAACATTGCTGATAGTATAATGAAGTCAAACGATATCGCTAGCGAATCAATCTTTCAGAACGAGCATATTAATTAAATTTTGTTGCGTCGAAGCACCAATATGTAAGGAAATTACAAATCCTGAGCTTATTAACTGTGGGCTTAGTAGTAGATATGGCCGTGGTAGTAGATATGGAGGTAAATATGAAGAGCCAAAAGCTACGTGTGGAACTTTGACCTGTCGAAGCATTCTCAAAGTCTATTCAAATGGAGAACCACCAGAATACTACCAAGCAAGGTTGACAATATCAGTCATCACATCCGATATTTGTTCAGGGCACGATACAATAGATGATGATCACAATATATTGAATGGTTGTTTTCAAAAGGAAAACTAGGAGTGAGAGGACTTAAGGTGATACTGTGTTAATACCTTCAATTGAGATGAACTGATATTTAGCAAAAACTGACACTGTTATACACTCGACATGACCCCGTGGTAATCAATTTGTTTACTTTGGCAAGCAGTAGAATCCAATCAACCATTTGCTAAAGATTTGAACAGGGAATGTTATTATTTTATTAGCGCTCTCCTCTTCTTTCTTTGCTCCGCGCTCTTCTTTTTGACACGATCAGTCCTTGTCCTCTGAGCTGTGCGCACACTATCCGAATGAGCTAGGTGCCTATACTATAGCTACTCTATTTTCTATGATGGGATCATCATAGGTCAGGTCTCAGTAGGTATCGGTATTATCTAACAATAGGATATTGATATAGCTTTCAGGATAATTTGAGGTCTAGGTTTCGGGATGATCTCACATACTGTAAGACCTGTATACTACAGATTCACATCCTTACCAGAAATCTATAAATGATAGAAATCTATAACACTGATTATTTCAAAGGCTCATGAATAATTCTAGCTAGATCTATATATTTTGATCTCTAATCAACTACTTAGTCGAAAAATGAATGACTTGCATAATGAACAGATCCTAGTTACTTACTTACTTATAAAGGGTTATGGATTTCGAACGGGCTTGTCCTTCACTGATACTTATTCCTCCGCTATAAATTAGACTTGGAAAATTGGATAAGCATATGTATTTGGATTAGGATCCACTGTTGGATCTACCCGATATCCAACTGGGTAACATAGCATAATTATTTCTTTTGAGCATCGATCTCCAACTAGGTAACATAACATAATGATTTATTTTGAGCATAGATTTACAGTGGATCCTAAACCTGCTACGACCCCTCTATTTTGATTTTTGATGAGATCCAATGGACATAAGAGGTGTTTCAACTATAGTAATAAGATTATTTTTCTACAACCTTGTTATCAGAGGCATTTGGATTAGCTAGCAGAGTCATTTGGATTAGCAACATGTCTTTTCTGAGAGAATCATTTTGTGTCTTCATTATTAAGTAACAACAGAAAGGAACTTGGACTAGTGAGGTAAGGGGTAAATGGGTGCACTTCACACTGGAACTACACCATCCATCCTCTCTTGCCGCTCTAATATGGTAAGCAACATCAAAATTATATTAAGCTCTCTACCCATGCTTCCTTTTCTTTTGTGAAATTAATCTCTGTCGTGTAACATGTCTCAATTGATAAGCTCCTAAGGTAACTTACATGGCTCAATCTCATTGTTTAAATGGGTGAAGTGTGATGGTATCACTCACATAGCCTTGTTGCATGCACATAGTCGTCGTACTGTGATAGTCGTTGTTTGTCTAGTGCCTTGCCTCACCTGATAGGAAACTCTTCTCTATCCAAAAACATGTCTAGTCGTTGTCTTGGTAGTTCTCGTATAGAATGTTCGACCAACTTTCTTGTTCTTTTTATTTCTTCGCCAAGTCTATCTAGTGCTCTCTCTCTTAGATTATCCCCCGTTCTGGTGCTTGGAGTGGGATTCCTCCATTCAAGACTCTTTCTTTGGTATTGACTTGACGAACATAATCTTTTAACTCTAATTAAATAATTTGAAGCCGATAAAACAATTTAAATAATTTGAAGTTCATAGTATCCTCAGATGCAAAGATTGAAGACTAGGATACAAATATGAAATAGAGAAATAATAAATGTTTAATTCATACCATTTTAAAAATATTTTCATAATCTTTTGTGTAAATGAAATTTTGTCCAGCCACCAGCCTCAACAAGAAAAAGAGAACTAGGAACTTGCAGAATAAAACAAGGTCAGAGTGTCGACCAGGTCTTAGTCCATCCCGAGATTAGGTTCCCGAAGTCCATCTACAGTAGCTTGACCACCTTCTTTTGGCAAGCCAATTTCCCCTGCAAAAAAATGAAATTTCCAGAAGTTCATCTCTAGTAGCTTGACCATCTTCTTCCATCTCCAGTAGCTTGACCATCTTCTTCTTACAAGCAGTGCCCCTTGCAACAAAAGGAAAAGTGAAGGCCATCAAACACAAATATGGGAGTTTTTCATGGTGGTGTAGGTGAAATTGGAACTATAGGTGGCACACAAAATTATGGGTGCATGTGGCACACCAAATTTGCATGGTTGTGCAGGTGGCAATTATAAGGAAGTGATAATTACCCTAAATAAGTATAAGCGCTGTGAAAGTAACATAGCATTTTATCATGTAGATTAATGTTACCATTAGTCTCGTAGTATTAGTCTACACTATGAACATATACGACCAAAAAACTCATATAATATATGTTCAGCCTTGGGAAGAGGCCAAAAAAGATGGTGAAACCATCTGGGACTGACAACTTTGCTTATACATGATGGGGAGGACTAATGAGAAGCTATACTAATGTTACCAATCACCATATTGATTACAATAGTCCCAATCGAGCCTACGACAAGGAATAATTATAAGAGCCCAATGATAAATATCACCATTTGCCACGGATTTTGTGGCTAATAATATTGTCCCTGTGTTTGACGTCACAGGTTTGATAAACAGAATGAGGGTGTCATAGAATAAATGAAGAGCGGTACTCTACATTACAAGCCCATCAATTTTGGCTTAAACAACAATTTTAAGATAGAATTTGCTGAGAAGAACACCGACAGAGAGCCTAATAAGGCACTTCAAATTTATTTGATAAAGATAAAGATGAATATATATTTTAAAATTAAATATTGTATTTTTAATTTTTAGAATAATAAAAATGACCCAATAAAAATAAAAATCATTAATGGCAAGTTATATTTTTTTTTTCAATTGAATTTCGAAGTTTTGAAAACAAACTAAATTTTTAGACATGAGGTCATAAATATAGTGTATCCAAATGATGATAAAACATTATATCTTAAATTAATATCTCAAACCTGCCACAATTATACTTAATCATAAGAGTCATATTTGTTATAAATGTGAGTAAAAAAATTATTATAAACCTTGAGAAATTTATTGAAGGGTGGTAGTTTCATCAAAACAGTATAACAACAATAAAATGAGCCTTCATGTTTCATAGTGATCTAGGAGTATGAAAATCAAGTGTGATTCCATCAATTTCTTTGTACATAAGATAAGACCTATGTAATTCATTAGGTGAATATAAACAAAATCCAAAGGAAATTACTTATCACGACCACCAAATATGATATTCTTAGTGAAGACTTTTATCGTTCATTTTATCTCTCAATCCATGCAAAACATGCATGTCATTGTGGGTTTAAACGATAATTTATATTCCATAGATCTCATGATAACATTAATTATGTTACCTTCTCCATATATTATATAAGAATCTCATCAATGCATAAATGTTTCTCCAAGCATTAAGGTTGTAAATGATATGTTTAATTTTTCCTGGGTTTGCATTAAGGTAGAGGGAAAGAGATGTGTAGAACATTTTAAAATATTTTACACTTAAAGTATTTTTAGACTAATGCAATAATTTTTTCTTAAACAAAAATTATAAGATAAAATTCACTAAGAATAAGTAGATTGGTTTGATTAAATTTGAACATATATTTTGGCTTCACCCTTTTATGACGAAAAGTTGTAAAAATGAGGCTTATTTTTTTTATAGGGCTCTAAGAATATGGAAATCTAGTGAGATTCCATCCATTTCTTTGTACATAAGATAAGACCTTTGTAATTAATCATGTTAATATAAACAAAAAGCCAAAGGAAAATATGTATCAAGACCACCAAATATTTTATTCTTAGTGATACATTTCATTGTTCTTGAGTTTGCATTAAGGTAGAGGGAAAGAGATAAAAAGATCATTCTCAAATATTTTACACTTAAAGTATTATTAGAATAATGTGAATGTTTCTAGATAAGAAAATGAAAGAGTGTGACACATAAACATGCAAAATTTGGGCACATGTGAATGAACATAATGAGGTTAATGTTGTTTGGATTGTAAGTTTAATGTTCTTTTATCTTTGTTGATGCATTATCTAGGAAATGTACATATATGATTGATACCTTTCCTAAGAAATGTACATATATAATTGATGCCTTCATTAAGAAATGTACATATATTGTAGATGTTGATGCCTTTACTAATAAATGCATAGATACGTTATTCTTAACTCTTGTAGAATTTAAAACAAAAGAAACCTTGATTAAGATGAATCTCGATAATATATGTACATACATGGTTAATAGGATTTTAAATTAGAAGTAAATATGATCCATCACTAATATGAAGAATTTTTTCATAATGAGATTTCATATTTTGAATTTCAATTGAAATATTGTTGCAAAAGGCACCAAAATTTTGATAAAGGCATGCAAAAAGAAGGTGTCTAATCAATGTTATCATACCATGCCATAATTATTAGATAGTGTTGCATGACTAATAATAACTAATATACTCTATGTGAAGGAAGAGAATATAAAATAAATTTATGTCGATATGCAATAATAATAATTTATGGAGGTGTACATACCCTATCCCACTTTGAATTTGAAGCCATCGCCTCATAGGACAACCATTATGTCCCCAAAACTTTTTGGGGTGCTATGGAAAATGGATTTTTCCATATATCCTTTTTTTACATATATCCTTTTTTATATATCATAGGTTTGTTCCCCAAGTTGCCTCTATTCCACACATAATACAAATCAAGCCTTATTGAAGTTTTAGGTTATTTACCTAGGAAATTCCAAATCTATTAGCTATGGAATGTAATAGCTAACGTGCAACATAGTTACTTATATAAAGAGTGACTAGAAGAACTACATTTTCAACATTACAAAGATTTGGAGCATAGTTGTTATATAATACAATTATCATGCTAATTCTATTTACTAGTTCAAAATGTATCTATGTTTTATGTTATTTT
This sequence comes from Pinus tabuliformis, assembly GCA_031772625.1. NCBI lineage: Eukaryota > Viridiplantae > Streptophyta > Pinopsida > Pinales > Pinaceae > Pinus > Pinus tabuliformis. The sequence goes on along the minus strand of CM062816.1, from coordinate 1,712,864,003 downwards.
AAAAACAATATTTTGATATGATTTTCATTGGATGACAAATGGGAAATTCATAGAAAATTGCAATCTTCACCACGTAATAGTGCACCTACACGTCTCCATCGACGTTGTTCTTCGACTGGAAGACCTAGATCCAACTATCGAGACTTTGGATTGTCCGGACACATACTCCGTGAGATGGCCCACGCATGTTTATTGCCCGGGATAAAAAAATCGAGTTGGTAGGAAAAGAAAAAAGTAATTGAAGTTTCTTGTGATAATGGGATATAGTACCCCTATCCCTATATAGGGATAGGGGTACTATATCCCATTATTGTTTTATGTACCCATTCTGATTATGATATAAATCAATGGTGCGGAGTAGAGTAGTCTGGTAGCTTGCAAGGCTCATAACCTTGAGGTCACAGGTTCAAATCCTGTCTCCGCTAAAAAAATGCTATATATATGCTTTACTCATTCAAGTTAAACATGATGTGCTTTCCCCATCCATCCATGTGGGGAATAGGGTAGGAAGAGTGGAACCCTCCTATCAAAATTGTGCTCACCCACTAAAATGGTATGCAAGTTTAAGAAGCAGTGAAGCATTAATAGACACAAATGCTTAGATGGAATACATAGAGACATAGGGAAACCTCATGACACTTGAAGATGTGGACAATGAACCTATAGGTCATAGTGTCTATAATAATGAAAAATGATGTTTAATAGGTATATCACTGATAGGTAATGAAAATGTAGTTGACCATGATATTGAAAAAAAGGTAAATTGGAGTAGCAATGATGTTGTTTGGTCATTTGTCCCGCCCATTATGCCTTTTGTTGTTGGATATCTTGGTGTATAGTTACCTCAAAATATATGATATTTCCATAAATTAGGGAATTTATTTTAGCATTTGTTCCTCCCTCTATGGGGTGGGTGTAGAAATTAGTGACATTTTAATAATTCTAAGATTTTGCACTACCGTTTTCCATTTCTTCTAGTCATTTTCATATATGTTTAGTTATGTTATATTATCTATGTAATTACACTTCAATGAATTGAGAAAGAGTTGATCATATGATGAATTTTGCAATTACCAAATTGATACCATAGTAAGAATTTCTTTAATAAGTGGGTTAACAGTCTATGGTGGGCAAATCTAGTGGGTGATTAAAGTAAATCACTAGTTTCTTCCTTATTGTTGTATTATCCACTATAAAAATAAAAATAAAAAAATAAAAATAAAAAAAAACCACATTGGAAATAAATAATATATTTATACAACCCATTTCTCTCTCTCATTATCCTTCCTTTGGTTAAGCAAGTAATTCCTACTTATGTAAAGTGAGGAATTATTCCTAAAGTCCACTTTTATTACCATTTTCTATGCTTTTCTTTAACTAGGAATGAAAGAGACATATACAAAATACAATGGATGAGATGACACAACCACTGATAAAAAGGAAAACATATACATATAATTATTTATTTTGATGAGCATATGCATATATGAGGTGTAGATTTTGAGGTATCATTACATGAGATAGCTAGCATGTGTGTAATGGAGATAGTCTATCATTATAATTTATTGGAAGGTAGGCATTACATAACTCACATATTAGATATAAGTGTTAGTGGTAGGGATAGCAAGATATTTCTTTACATTGCATTATAGATAGTGTATAGGGATTTGAATTCATATATTTCCAATGATAATGGGGTGTACACAATGATTATAGTTTCAACGTGTGATGGTTTGAGGGGAATGCTTCTTCTTCCATTCAATGCATTGGGGCAAGTGATGATTTTGGGTTTAGAAAGTTATGAATATTTCTAATATATGTATATTAATAGACTTGGACAGGTAAATAACAAGAAAAATGCATTGAGACTTGCTATATAGTGTATGTGGTTTATAGGTGACATCGGGAACCAATGTATGAGGTTTTTCTTGCACAAATCAGATATACAAAAAATACACATTGGAATAGTCGCCTAAGAAATTATGGAGTCATTAAAAATATTTCCTTGGGTAGTGGGGAATAAAAAAATAAGAGCTTGATATCGTTGAAACTCTATTGGCCGTCTTTGAGTCTTTTTCCCATAAGGAAAAAGTCGTAATTTCTATTATAAGGGAGAAATTACATTTTGCAGATGCATATCGCATATTCATATGTGGCCGCTGGCCAGTCAAAGTTCACAAAAATATCAAAGTGATCTGGATCTCCTCGCAGGGAGTCTAACTGTTATAGATACAAAATTTAAATACTGAGAGCTTGCTCTACGCAGAGAGCACTGTAATAGTCATCATGAACTGTACAAAAAGTATGTCAAAAAAGGATGCCATTTTCCAAGTCTGTTTTTATGGATGGGTCTGTGACCCATTCCTGATAAGATCTATGTATGGCCTGTGATAATATTGATGGAATGTTCCATCAATCCTTTCCTGTATCATCCATTGGTCTAGATGGCTATGCGCTGCTTCTTTTGACAGTTGGTCTGCTTCTTCATTCTGTTCCCTGTAGATATGACGACAGTCAAAAGATTCAAAAGAAGTGATCAGTCTTTTGGCTTCGTCAAGTATAACAATGAGATGCAGCGTTTATCCAATTGCAAACAATCTGGGAGTCACCAAATAATTGGAGGTGTCTGCAATGTTTTTGAATTGCAAAATATATGATGTGCTTGGCTGTGCTAAGTTCAGAGAAGTTATTGGTTCCAATTGGATATTTAATCTGGATCCTAAAGTAGTGAGATTCATTCAAATATAAGACAGCACCCCCGCCGCATCCTGTGTCCTGTGCAGAGCCATCAAAGAAGGCCCATGGCTTGGACTTATCAATGATGAGAGGAGTAATAGAGCGGGCAGGTTTATATTTATCAGTCACAGGAAGGAGATTGTAGTCAGCAATAGTGTGGCTCAGGATGGTAGGCCAGATAGGGGGTCTGTTATTAAAAATGATATGATTCCGGGCTATCCAAATAGCCCAACAAACAAGCAGGGGTAAGTTTATGAGTCTTCCAGAGTGATCTCTGATCCAATTGCTCCAAGCCTCCTTGGTGCTTGTCCCATTCCATTCCTTGAGGTCGGGGATTTGAGTTGATATACTGTGCCAGAGAGATCTAGTGGCAGTGCAATGGATGAATAGATGATCAGTGCTCTCTTCTTCACAACAACAGAGGTGGCATCTGAATGGGCCGTGGAAGGATCTTTTCAAGAGGTTTTTACCAGTGGGGATTTTATCAAATATGATGTTCCACATGAGTAAACGACACCGAGGTGCTGCCTGAAGTTTCCAAATCTTATTCCAGTGTGGATGGATGTCCGGTGGCTTATATGGTTCCATTAACTTCAGATATCCCTCTTTCGGAGTATAAAGTCCATGTTTAGCAATGGCCCATATGAGTTCATCAGGTCCTTCTGACAATCTGATATTAGCTTGTGTGAGGGCCTCTGTAAAATTGTTCCATTCTGTCTGCCACTGATCCGGGATGCCCAAGGTTGCCGATGAGAACCAGGCCTGTTGTAGAAAAACAGAGTTTGCATTGTCACCGATATGATTAATATGAGTTATGCCCCTGTTGTGTAGGTGTCTGATAAGGCCATCCGATAGTCTGTGCAGGTTGCCGCATCCTACCCAGGGATCTATACCAATCCTTACATCCTGCCCACTCTTAATGCGCCAGGTAATGCCCTCCCTCAGGAGTGGAAGGGAGAGTAAAACGGCCTTCCATATATTTGAGATATTGAGTCCAGGGTTGTGATGCTGTCGGAACCAATCCATGAGATGGGAGGGTCTGATATATTTTGCTTGTGCTACACGTGACCAGAGACTGTCAGTAGTCAGGAGATGCCAGCCCAGCTTAGCAGCTAGGGCTTTTGCAAACAGATCAAGTCTCTTGATACCCCATCCACCCCATCTTTTAGGCCTGGCAATGGTGTCCCATTTTACCCAGGAAAAAACCCTCCCAGGCTGTTGTCCATTCCATAAGAATCTGGTGCAAATGCTCTGTAATCTGTTTATGACCCCTCGAGGAATCCAGGCCAGTGTCATCCAGTAAACCGGCGTGGCTTCGATGACAGCTTTGATAAGAATGAGGCGACCTGCTCTTGAGAGATATTTGTGATACCAGATGTGGAGTCTCTTCTCCACCTTGGCAAGAAGCCAAGTCCAATCTGCTATTTTGTAGCCGAGAGGTTTCAACCTGTACCCCAAGTACTTGATGCCGTCAGTGAGTATGGATGAGGCGAAAGGGAACCGCTGGGATGCATATGTAGATTCATGGCGAGAGCAGCCAACTGTCGTAATAGTAGATTTACTGTCATTTATCATCATCCCAGTAGCTAGTTGAAATAATAGAAAGATATTATGCAATGTTGTGATATCCCCCAGCCCTCCGTTAAGGAATATAAGAATGTCATCCACAAACAGTAAGTGCGTAAGGAAAAAATTATCAGATATGCAGATACCAGAGAGTTGATTCCTGTCCTTAGCTGTTGAGATAAGTCTGCTCAGTCCTTCCATTACCAGCAGGAAAAGGAGAGGGGAAAGGGGGCAGCCCTGTCTGAGCCCTCTTTCCGATGTGAAGAATGGAGTGGCCTCCCCGTTTAGAAGAACGCTGTAAGCAACCTCAGTAATACAACACATGACCCATTTAATGAAAGCAAAGGGAAAGCCAAGGTGAGTCAGGAGTAACCTGATGTATAACCAGTTTACTCTATCAAAGGCTTTTGAGAGGTCGACTTTGAGGATCATGCCTTTTTGCTTTTTAATATGAAGGGTATGAAGGAGTTCCTGAGCAGTGGCTATGGCTTCATGAATCTGGCGATGGTCAAGGAAGGCAAATTGTTCAGATGAGATGTGGCGAGATAAAATAGGCTTCAGTCGATTGGCAATGATCTTTGCAATGATCTTGTAGAGACAATTGCATAGAGAGATGGGTCTGAAATCATTGAAAGATGCAGGGTGGTCAGCTTTGGGGATGAGGGCGATGAAGGTGGATTTGATGGCCATGGAGACCCTGCCAGATTGTCTGCAAAGTTCAATGATTTTCAAAAGATCGTCTGCCAATATGTCGAAGAAGGCAATGTAGAATTCAATGGTCCAACCATCAGGGCCTGGACTTTTATCCTTCTTGAACCATTTGATAGTTGCTTCCAGTTCGGCCATAGTCACCTCCTTAGTGAGATCATCGTGTTCCTCCGGATCAACGAATCTGGGGAATTTCTCAGCCACTCTCATAATCTCAAGAATGTTTGATTCACGGGGAGCTTTATAAATGTTCCTGAAGTGATCAGTTGCAAGCTTAGATAGGTGCCTCTGAGAAGTGACCATATGATCCTGTTCATCCTTTAGTTCCCATATGGTGTTAATAGCCTTTCTCCCATTGGCGAATCTGTGATAGAATCGAGTGTTTTCATCCCCTTCAGCGAGCCATATGGCTCGGCTGCGCAGCCTCCAGCTTTCCTCTCTGTCCTTCAGGATCTGGGATCGCTTTTCTATAAGAGACATGTATAGGTTTTTTCTTTCCTGTGAGGGAAAGATGCCTCCATCCTCATCTTCATGTGAAGCAATGATATCTTCAGCCTCCCTCAAGGATTGATCATCACGGAGTCTCTTTTGGTGTGCCCAAATCTTAGAGATCCTTTTAAGCTCCGATAATTTCCTGATGAAACCCTCAGTGAAATGTTCCTCCTCATCGATGGGGTGACTCTGCCAGTAATCGGTGACCATCTGAATGTAGGAGGGGTCTTTTAACCAGGAGGAGTTGAATTTGAAGGGGCTCTTAATCTTGTTATGAATATCAGAGAATTCCAAATATATTGGTCTGTGGTCGGATATCCCACCAGAGCCCACCCATTGCCTTATACGAGCAATCCTGTTATGGAGGGGCTCTTTAATAAGAAATCTATCGAGCCTCCTGGCAAGACTCTGATCACCACTTCTGTTGTTTGACCATGTGTGTTGTAATTTTGTCATGGGGGTGTCAATCCAGTGGTGTTCATCCAGAAGGGTAGATATAGTATCCGAGAAAGGATCTATCCTGGCCGCGTGCCCCCATGATTCACAGAATCCCATGGTGAAGTTCAAATCCCCTCCCAGGATAATGTTATCCTGTTGAAAGAGTACAGAGTTCAAAAGAGAATGCCAATAGGCAGCCCTGTCAGAGCAAGGGCCATATACATTGATGAGCCGGAGCTCTGATTCCATAGACAGTACATAGGCATCGATGCCAATGAAACCTCTGCCACCCCAGGTGTTAATGACTCTCAGCGCTCTATTGTTGATACCAATCGCCAAACCACCGGATCTCCCGGAAGCGTCTATAGCGTGGAAGGTCCAGTTGGGCAACCAGGCCTCGAGGGTTGGTATAAGGGAGTCCGCATTACAGAGGGTTTCTTGCAGAAAGATAATGTCCGATAGAGAGAGGGAGAGAAGTCTCCGCAGGGCTAGTTTTTTGGGTGTACTAGCAAACCCCCTACAGTTGAAGGACAAAATCTTCATGACGGATGAGTGGCAGGGCTATTCAACGCTCTAAGGGCCCTGAAGATGGTCTGCTGTCGTCCAAGAGCGACTTCAGCATCAACAGCATGTCTAGCTTTAGATAAACGGGAAGGACGCCCCCGCGAGAGCTTCTGATGAGAAGGCGAAGGGTCGAGGGCCAGGCCAATGGCGTCAGAAACATGCCCTCTGGTCCGGGGGCGGAGAGAGTACCGGGGAGGAGCCGGGGAGACGGACGCCGGCAGCGGATCGATCGACTGCGAGGGGATAGAAGGCTGACACGGCGAAACGCAAGTAGAGGGGGAGGGGATGGGACAGTTAAGAGTGGAGGGAGGAATGGGCAATCGGGAGGAGGGCAATGATGAAGCAGATGCAAGTGATGGGGAGGATACAACCCGATGCAATGAGACAGAGGCAGCCAGATCATGCAAGGAAGAACAAATAATAGAAGAGGAGACAGCTGACATACCCGGTGTATCGTCACCCGCCGGTTCAGAGTCATCTGGATCGGGGGCAGGCGATGAACGGGTGGGATCCTCCGCCAGTGATCCAGCTGGTATGGGGGGAGCAGCTTCCGCCTGATCAGGAGTCTCCGCGGGCACCTCAGACTGTGGCTGGGCAAGTGGAGGGGAGGGACGATCCGGAGCAGCTTCCTGTGCTTGTGCCGGCCCTTTTCTCAGCAGTGGGCAGTCCCGATAGAGATGACCAACCTTATGGCAGCGGCGGCATCTGTAAGGAATCCCTTCATAGTCTATGTTCTGTTTCCTGGAGAAGTCCCTCCACTGAATTGTGATGTATTCTTGAAGCCCTCCTCTGGTATCCAGATTAATGAGAATCCGCGCATATGCCATCATACCTGTGTGAAGGTATGATTTGTCATAATCCATGTAGACGCCGATAGCATTACCAATTCTGCGGAAGATATCTTCAGACCAAAATTGCAGGGGGAGGCCGGGGAGCCTGATCCAAACAGGGCCAATTCCGATCTGTTCCGTGGCCGGATCGAACATGGGAGTCCAGTGCTTAAGAAGAACAGGGGCATGTTCAAAGTGCCAAAAAGAGGAGAGAACCCAGTTTGTGTGATTGGCACAAGCGAACCGTAATGCGAACCATCCCCTCACAAAGGTTTGCACGAAGGGGATGTCAACCAAGTGTTGTCCCCAAACTTCTATAGCCTAGGTTTTCAAACGAGAAGCTGAGTAATTTCTGCCTCTGATACGACCCACAAGAACCCTATCTGCAAATTCCATGATGTCTCCCCACTGGATGTCCTCCTCGAGCCGGAGGAAAATGTCCTCCTCCCTGGATCTGAAACAACGGTACTTTTTACCCGGGCCTGGTCTCGGCGGATGAGGCTGGGGGGGGTTCGATACAGGGGAGGAATCAAGCCCGCGAAGAGGGTTAGTGGCGGAAGCAAGGGGAGGGGGGATGGAACCAGCAACGGGAAGTGAATCGGAGAGTGGAGGAATATCAGTGAAACAACCCGAATGAGAGCCGGCGGCAGGGAGGGGGGGAGGAGGGGGAGCAGAAGACGGAGCGGCAGAGTATGGCCATTGAATCGCAGCGGACTGAGAGGAACTAGGGTTAGGGTTAAGGCAACCAGCGACAAAACCCAGAGTGGCCGGCGAGTGAGGCGGAGTAGACAAAGCCGGCCAGGTGGGGGGAATATCCGGGAGAATAACGGGAAGGTGTCGCGGTGAGTCACCGGCAGAGTAAGCAACCAAATTGACCGAAGGATCCGGGTGAAACATACCTTGAGAGGAGGAATAGGGCGTACGCCAGATGGAGACGCCATCCAGCGGATCTTCGGTGTAGTCGACAGCATCTAGGTCCTCCATGATGCCAGCTAGCGAACCCCTCGGAACGGCGGGCACCTCGAAACACAGGTAACCAGGGAAAGATACGGGATGCGGTAGCGAGGCGTAACGGCAGGGAGGGAATCAAACGGTAGGGGCAAAGCGATGCGGAGACGGGAAGCTGCAGAGCGTCGGATGCTGGTGGACAGTCGAGAAACGGCGACGGTTGCGGAGGTAAGGTAACCGGGAGAGGTGCAGGGAATGGGCACAGTAAACTGCAGACAAGGGTTTCACGACCGAAAACCCTAACCGTATCCGCCTCGCACCGCAGTCACCATCAGACCGCTTCATGGCCATCTCTGAGTCTTAAATGATTATTAATAAGAAAATGTAGAATGAGGAAATATGAAAATGATGAATATAACATTCCCAACTCAACCAAAATGATTATGGGGATGGAGGAGATCCCTTTAAGCATATATATTGAATAAAGTCACTATTTATTTTAAGCCTTTCAAAAATATTATTACCATATATGTAATTATTCCTTAGAAAATAAAAACAACATCTAAGTTAATTGTTACACATGTAGAAAGATGAGATAGAAAAGGTGTGGTAGAACATTGTTGCTACTGAACAAAATAGTGAACAAAAACCCCAAGAGAATAAGAGAAAAGAACCCAAGTCAATTTTGAAAAATCCAATGCAAGTATTGACTTATATCATTATGGATAAGTGGAATACACATGAAAACTCATCAAATAAGAATTTCATGCAAATTATAAGACATCATTGTAAATAAACATGAAAGGACTATAATGTTCTTGAATCAAACACATTTTTAATTCTAGCACAAAACTAATCAATTAAGGTTTACAATGGAACTAATGGCATTTTATTTGAGTAGAAAACACTCAAGTTATCTAGCCATTAAAAACTTAGCCTCTAACATCACTTTCTAGGGAATTTGTATGACTCTACGCATGACATGGGCCATAGTGGGGAGGGATTCTCCCTCCTACAATATTTTAGTCACCGGTGGCAATAAATTGAACCACTAGAACACCATTCCTAAATTTAAAAAAAAACCATTCTCATAATTCATCTCAAATGGAGAATTAAGTAACTCACCATTAGGTCAAGTGAAATCGCAGCCCCAACGATGAACTCTATGTAGATGCTTGCCAAAAGTAGTTTTTTGTGTGAAGTTTGAGGTTTAATTGAGCAAGATAGGAGAATACATTCAATATATAAAGGATCATGCGTTGATTGTTAAACATCTAGGGATGTGGCCCTCAGAGAAAGCATTAACATATTGGATTTAATAGAAGTGGAAGCCAAAAGGATAAATGAAGCTTGAATTAGGAGCCAACTTTGTTTTTTGCACTATCATCTTTTCTAATTTGGAAAATAAAATATGAATATCTGAAACATCCCATACCTTTATCACTCAACTAGTCTATCTCTAAGATTCTAAACATATTTCTTTAGTCTAAGAAAAGAAGATTTCAAGGCAACCCTAGTCTGAATTTGAATTCATTCCTTACTAATGGAGTTATGGGAAGAAGAGAAATTGGAAGGAATTGGAAATTCATTGGGACATTTTCTAGAAACCTTAGAAGCCATAAAGTTAGCATCACACATATTCTATGCAAGAATTTGTGTGTTTATGAAGATATTTGAACCGTTTCCAAAATTTATTAACATCTATTACCATGACATGGTCTAGAAAATGACCTTAGACTATGAGCCCATCACATTTAGATGCAGGAGATGCCATGAATATTTACATTTATTCAAGGATTTCCCCTAACTGCAAACATTTCCCTAGCAACTTAGCAGGAGAATAAGGATCCCGAGTTTTTGAAGATCCCCTATCCTACATGTGAAATTAGAGAGCTCCTCCACCTCCACTTTCGATAAAATCCCCAAAACTAGCAACAACTTTAAATCATTAGTAAATCCAAAATCTTTGTCTAGATAAGAGCCAAAGTAAACTTCTCACATAGAAAGCTCATATCACCTTAAGTAGAGGAAATAGGCATCAATAATTGCCTCAAACAATATGGTCGAAAACCCAAGAAAAATGAGGATTTCATCAAAGATCTTCTTGCAATAAGTAATCATGACAGAAACAAAGGTGGAGTAGGAAATTGTAGAAGTAGAGTACAAGGATCTAGATCCACCTGAATTTCCAAGAATGTTAGTAGCCTAGAAAGGAAAAGTTCACCATTCATTCTATCTCTAATCTAGGTGTCGATGCACACTCTTTTAAAAGTACCCCAAAGATGCATAATGAAGACAAGAAAAGGGATTTCAAAAGAAATTAATTTTTTTTAGAAGAACTGGGAGAAATTCTAGTAAACTTAAGGCTAATAAATATGATAATAGAGGCTTATCCCTTCAATAACCATAACTCTAATGAAGATCATATCCTATAATAACAGGGGCCTAAATTATAAAGGTAAGAAAATACTTCTCATAAATAGATGTAGGAAGGATCAACCAACCTTCATGATGATTCAAGAAACAAAAAGTACCACCAAGAAGATATAATCAATAACCACCAAACATTAGAATATGTTAATCTATAATAATAGATTCATAAGGAAATGTAGGTGGATTGGAAATTCTATGGAACCCTAAATAAATATTAGTATTGTACATGTTTTCTTCTTTTAGAATGTTAATCATGCAATTCCAACCTATATGCTCAAATCAAGTATACTTTTATCCAATATTTATGGACCTAATTCTGGAGAGATAAAACAAGTTTTTAGAAATCTATTTACAACCTTCAACCACTCATAAGGAATATACCTTGTATCTTGGGAGAAGATTTTAATTTGATCAAATCACTATAAAAAGAAGGGAGGAATTCAACATCTAGAAGGAAAGGAAAAACTATTAGAGGAGGTGATGGAAAACTTACATCTTCTAGATTGGGACATCATCTATGGAGTCTTCACCTAGAATGATATAAGGGGAGGAGACCAATAGATGGTTTCTGTCCTAGATAAATTTTTAATCTCATAAATCTTGATGGAAAAGGATATTTATGTGTAACCATTAATTATCCTATGTGGAGGTTTTGATCATTGGATGATTAACCTAAATCTATACATCAAAGAAAGCCCCAAAAACACATCATTCAGGCTTAGTGCTTCTATATTTTACATTCAAATTTCAAACAAAAAATTAAAGAATGGTGGATTGAAGTTGATAACATTGAAGGATATCCAATCTATAGATTCTAGAAAAATATGAAACATGTTAAAGCCCAGGTAAAAAAATGGAACAAGGAAAAATTTGGAAACATATTCCAAGTTAAAAAAGAGTTAGAGGAAATAATTAGCCAAGTTCAATAGGAAGTAATCAGGCAAGGACAATTGGAAGAATTGATCAAGGAGAAAACTAGCTTATTATCCCAACTAGAATAGTGAAGGAAATGGGAATAGGTTTTGTTGAGGTATAAATAGTGTAGCAGATGGTTAAAGGAGGGGAAAATGAATAGATCCTTCTTCCATAACTCTATTATACAACATAGGAACTACAATAGAATAACAGCATGCAAAGACCTAGTATGAAACAAACTTAAGGACAAGAAGGAAATGGAATTTGATGTGGTGTGTTATTATGGAACTCTTTTGACAGATACAAATCCAAATAGAGAAGAAGCTATAAATATAATGACTCGTCACATCCTGGATTGGTGTCTCAAGAGAATAATGGTGCATTGATGTGAAACATATCCATAGAGGAGGTGGAAACAACTATTAAGACAATGCCTAAAATCAAGGGGCTAGGACTAGGCAGTTTTGCAAATGATTTCTTCCAAGCCTCTTGGCCAATAGTTGGAGAGGATATTTTGGAAACTATATAAAATTATAGGAGAAATGTGTTAATATTATCGTTCCTCATAAATTCCATAAGAAGAAGAGAGCAGTTGACCCAAGTGGACTTAGTACTATTTCTCTATGACATGTGATATAAAACATAATCGTACAGGTAAAATAGAATCGATTAAATAATTTTCTCCCTCAATTAGTCTCATCGAAGAAAAAATGATATGTTTAAGGATTGAATAGTCTAGATGGGGTCCTAGTTTCATATGAAGTCATACATTACTTAAAAATTGCAAAAGGACAAGAATGTTCATTATACTAGACCTGCCCAAAGCTTTTGATAAAATAAGTCAATCCTTCCTCTTCCAACTTCTCTTAGTTTTTATCTTTTCCAGAGATTGGATTAAATGGATAAAAAAATTAATATCTTCATCATTATATTAAGTGCTACTAAATGGATCCACTACAAGCACTTTCTCCCCATAAAGAGGAATCCATTAATGCCTTTGTCTCCCTTCATTTTTATCCTTGCAGTGGAAGGAATAAATTAAACAATTTTAGGAAGATCTACCCATCTCACATTAACAATTTGTTGATGATACCATATGTGTACATCCCCATTGTTAAATAATCAAGAGCTCTGCACAAATTATTGGAGGAATTCATGAACACATCAAATATGAGCATCAACAAAGCTAAATCTTAGGCATTTTATTTTCTTACTCCCCTTAAAATGTAGTTAAATGTATCATAATTGTTAGGATATAAGGTAGTAAGCTTCCCTCTAAATATTTAACTAGCCCCCTTGTGGATGATTCCTTCATGAGAGTGTAGTATTGGTTGTAGAATGGTGGTACACTTATAAAAATATTTGAGTGTGCATGCATGTCTTCAACATGCACACAAATATTTCCTTGTTCTAGTGTTAGTATTGTTGTTTGTTGGGGTGGGGTTCAAATAGAACTTATTTTGGTGTGAGGTGTCACCCAACGAACCCACGCACCACCGACCCTTTCACCATGGCCCATAGAGTGGATGAAATCTCACCCTAGGTGCCTTGGAGGATTGTTGGAACCAGGTTTCCATAATCTGATAAGATTGTTGTTTATTTGTGACAATAGTTACTTAACTCATTGTGTGAGGGTCATTCCATCTAACAAATAGAAGTAAACTAGCCATATTGAGCTCCTATGCTGCATAGGTCATCATAAGCAGAAAAATCAGAAAATATACATGAAACAAGGTAAAAGGAAGGTCTTCAAGAAAATTCTCTACTCAAAGGAAGACAACACATCTTCTAATGAAGAAAGAAAAAGTGAAAGTGACACAAGAATGATTTTATTGATTGGAAAGGAAAATCAAAAGAAATATCCTAAAGAAGCCAAAGAAGAAGGGGAAGTAGACCTTGAAATAGAACTTATAAATGCTTTAGGGATCTAAAAGAACAAAGGAATAAAGTCAAGACGTTGGAAGATGAGTTGAATGAACTAGAGGAACACAATAAAAGTCTCAAAAATAAGGCTAAAGAAGCAAATAATATCATCACCAACCTAAAATTCCAATTAGAAGAGGTCGTAAATATTGAAGAAACATTAAAAAACCAACTAGAAAAAAGTATAGAGGAAAAATAAAAATTGGAAGTAGAGATAGTATCTCTAAGAAAGGAAGTTTAGAAGAAAAATGTAGAATGATTCAAAGGCCACAACTATGGACATATCACTTGTGATTGCAGAAGCGTAATGAAGTCTTCCATGAGAGAAAAAACCAATTTTAGGAACAAGAATGTTTGGATAAGAAAAAAAGAGCAAGAATAACAGGTGAATGAAGAAATACCATAGGCCATGCTTTTAAGAATTGAAAAGACACAAAACCATGATGAATCTACAAATGGAGAAGGAAATATCAAAGTTCATTATGATGATCCTGAAACAACATAGATACATATATCATTCTGAAAAATTCACTTGAAGACTCCCTATCCTGTGGATTCTTAAGAGGGTGAGTCTAAGTAGAAGGTTGGAAAATAGTAAATTGGAAGAAGTCACCAAACTAGTAATCAACACAGTGGGCAGATTTGTCAGCTTTATGGAGCAATAAGATTATATATGGACTTGTGATAAATATTTTCGATAATGGCAAGTTGTGAAAGGAATAATATGTCAAGGGGAGAAAAATAGTCTATCTCGTTAGGGCTAGTAACTCTTTTCCATTGATGTCAAAGGGAGAGAGAAATCAAGAAAGGAAGATCAAAGCTTGGAGTTAGGGGGAGCACTAATCTCAAGGGGAGTATGTGTGTTTCCATCAGTGACAAAGGGGATATTGTTGAATGGTGTTGTCATTGATGCCAACATTTATATATTTTCTAGAGATTGAATGAGTCCACATCAATGAATCCTCCCTATCATTGATGCCGACATCGAATTCATTTAGATAGGCTACAAAATGTTGTCAGATATATGTCTAGTTTCCTTGTAGATTAAGGTGATGCACTGAGTGTCAGCCCTGCCCCTAGATTGAGGAACGTTACTAATCTTCACCATGAGCAAATGTTTTAAATCCATTTGTTGAAAGATGATATACCATATTTGTGAGAGACGATACTTTGGGCCACTCCCAACCCATGGATATAATCCAATTCTAACTTGCTCCCCATTACCCACTTTCGAAACCAATCCCTTTTCAATCACGTCAAAAGAGTGAATAACTTCCTTCCAAATAACTAAAGCATTTGATCTGCTTAGATCTGGGGCCCAGATCTATTCTACAATTAACTAAGGACTTATGTATTTGTGATAAAAACCTTACACCATTAGCTACTTTTAGAGATCAAATGTCAACCTACCTTAGCAACGATAGCCTCACAGAGGCTTCACTCAATGAACCTATGACATATCACATGAATTTATGGCAAATTAAATAATACCCTTGATTTGACTACATATTGAAAAATGTTAGAAATTAATTAACGGAGCAATGAAATACACAGAAAAATTGCGGAAACACAAATACAAAAATGAGTAAAACAAGAAAGACAAAGATATACATGGTTCACCTAATTTTGGCTACATTCACGGAGAAACAACTAGTCCTTCCTTTTATATTATCCAACAAAATGGAGAAATATAATACTCTCACTTAGCCTCCTCTATCTTTCTCTCTCATAATCATAATACTCAGTCATAATACAATTCCCTCATATAAACCGAGGGTTGCATTCTAGTGCAAAAATCCTAAATTAACATAATTTCTATCGTCAGATCATCTGCATATCGAACAACCTAGATACGGAGTGGTGATTTCCCTATAAATATATCAAAATGGTTTTTCTCTTCCTCACAATTAGACACAATCCCTTTCTTTTGTTTTATGCACGACGGCCAACACAAATAGTAGTCAACACAATCGGGTCACATTACCACTTCAAGAAAGATGATGATGTCAAGGGATACAACTATAGAATTCAATGAAAGATGGAATATTATCCAAAAGGGAATCCTAAAGTAGATAGATATTCTAAAAGAATATTTAAAGGACCAGTTTCTTGTAATGGAGTAAATGAAAATTTATACAACTGCCTACAAAATGTGCACCCAAAGTCCTTATTATCTGTATGAACAACAACTTTATGACAAGTACAAGATTTCCTTGGAAGAATATGTTGTTGTCACAATATTACCAGCTAAAGGGTAAAGTACATGATGAGGTCATGTTCAAAAAACATGAGAAATGTTGGGGATATCACAGGGTGATGGTTAGCCTCACCTCAAAAATGTTCTCTTATTTGGATCTTTACTTCGTGGTGAAAAACTCCCTCATTTCACAAGTCAAAGATGGAGTGATGTGTTTTCGTGAGATGGCCAACGATGGTACCAATATTAAAAATCTTCTTGCAATCTCTCCTTTCAATCTCCCTTCAAGGTTAATAAGGTTGATTTCCACCAAACTTTGCTTCACTTGTTCATAGATCTCTTGCATGGATATAACAAAATCTTCTCCTACTGCACTCCTTTTCTTTGCTCTTCCCACGTTTATGAGTTCTTGCGCTCCTCTTAGATGCATTCTATACATAATATGAAAATGACTTTGATCAATTCTTCTATCTGGACAATCATTATAGGAAAATTAGCCTGGAAAGTACCTGATCACACTACTTTGGATGATCTCCAACCAAGCTTCTCAAGATATTCCGCAAATGTATATTAACTACTTCAATATACCTAGGGTGATAGGCTAAACTAAAGTTCTAATAAGTTCCAATTTTATTCCATAAATTCCTCCATAAGTGTCTGAAGAATCTGGTATCTCTATCTAAAACAACGCTCTTAGGAACTCCATGTAATCTCACTACTTTTGTAAAGAATAAATTAGCAATATGGGTATTATCACTAATTTTAAAACAAGGAATGAAATGGGCCAATTTTTAAAATATATCCATTAAAAAAAAGATTACACCATTACCCTTCTGATATTTTGGCAAACCCAATACACAATCCGTGCTTGCTAAATCCCACGGTCTATCTGGAATTGGTAATGGTCTATATAATCTTGTATTCTGGCTCTTTCATTTTGCATGTTGGCATATTCTACAACTACTTAAAAACTTTTGCACATCAATCCTCATATTTAGCCAATAGTAAAAAAATTTCAACTCCTCATAAGTATTTTCATGTCCAAATTGTGTTGCAAGACCTCCACTATGCTTTTCTTTGATTAAATTATCCCTCATAGAAAATTTTAGAACACAAAGTTGATTGTATTTTAACAATAATCATTAAATTTGAAGCGTGTAATCAAGCCACGTAGTTCTATCTTGGATTGTTGAATTTTTAGAAGCCTTGCAATCCTCCTTAAAATCAGTATCTTCCTCATACAACTCCTCCATGAAGTAAAACCCCATGATTTATACCTGGCTTTCCCACATAAGAAAATTCCTCATGCGCAACGCATAGACAATTTTATTAGGTTGGCCACTAATATGCTTCAAAACGAAAGTGAAATTATGGAGATACTCAATCCACTTGACATGATTTTTACTCAAATTAGGTTGTTTCATAATGTACTATAGGGCATGATTGTTTGTATAGAAAACAATTTCTCTAGACATTAAATAATGCCTCCATTTTTTAAAGATTGTACCACAACATAAAACTCCTTCTCATAAGAAGTATACTTTCTCCTTACTTCATTCAACTTCTCATTGAAATATGATTTGGGCTTATCCTCCTATCCACAAGAATCACACTTCACTTCGAAAGGCTTACTGAAATCTCATAAAATCAAGACAGGTTGTTCTATCATCTTATTCTTTAATAGTTGGAACCCCTTTTCTACTTCAATAGTCCACTGGAATAGTTATTTTTCTTTTTTTATAGTCTCCATAATTGGAGCACTCATCATTCTAAATTTTTTTATGAACTTCTTGTAAAAACTAGCCAACCCATGAAACCTTCTAACTTTAAAAACACTTTTAGGAGAGGGCCAATAAAAAATAGCTATTACCTTATCAGGACCAATCCTTAAACCATCCTTGGATATGAAAAATCCAAAATATACAAGATTTGTCTTTAGGAATGAACCTTTCTTCAAATTAATAAGTAATTTCTCTTGTTGCAACTTCTCTAACACATACCTCAAATGTCTCAAGAGATCTTCTTTGGAATCACTATAAGCCAAGATTTCATCTAGATACACAATTACAAATATAAGTATTAAGGGGTTTTCGCAATGCATTATATCAAATATCATTTTTGGGATTCAACTGCCTTAAGTAAGTCATTCATGTATGACAATTTCCATGAGAGGTAGTCATACCTGACTAATTTCACATGAATTTTGAATAGTCCACTTAGCACTCATTGCATTATGTGATGGTCATAGGGGTGAAGAATTGGGATTGAAACTAATGAAATGAATCACACAGTGCCAATCATCACTTCCGGGGCTTGCACTCGGTAGCCAGGACTTCCTAGGAGGTCACCCATCCGAGATCGCCTCTGGCTCAAGGACGCTTAACTGTGGAGTTTTCCCCACAATCAAGCCCACTTAGCTTTATTCCCTATTTGCAAAACCTTTTCAAGTATTGTGCCTCATGTACCATTCAAGTAGAGTTCCCTTCACTCTTTTGAATTTAAGTATTAAGGGGTTTTCATAGTGCATTATATTAGATATCATTTTTTGGGATTCAACTCTGTTAAGTAAGTCATTCATGTATGACCATTTCCATGAGAGGTAGTCGTAACTGACTAATTTCACATGAATTTTGAATAGTCCACTTAGCACTCATTGCATCGGGTGATGCTCACAGGGGTGAAGAAGTGGGATTGAAACTAGTGAAATGAATCACATAGTGTCACTCACCACTTTCGGGGCTTGCACTCGGTAACCGAGACTTCGCGGGAGGTCACCCATCCCAGATCACCTCTGGCTCAAGCGTGCTTAACTGTGGAACTATACTTGAATGGTTCATGATGGACAATACTTGCTAAGGTTTTGAAAATGGGGTAGCAAGCTAAGTGGGCTTGATTGTGGGGAAAACTCCATAGTTAAGCGCACTTGAGCCATAGGCTATATGGGATGGGTGACCTCTCGAGAAGTCGTGGTTACCGGGTGCAAGTCCTAGAAGTGATGATTGATGCTATGTGATTCATTTCACTAGTTTTAATCCCACTTCTTCACCCCTGTGAGCATCACCTGATGCAATGAGTGCTAAGTGGATTATTCAAAATTCATGTGAAATTAGTCAGTTACGACTACCTCTCACGGAAATGGTCATACATGAATGACTCACTTAATGCAGTTGAATCCCAAAAAGTGATATCTAACAATTACAAATTTTGTATGAAATCATTTAACACCTCATTCATCAATCTCACAAAGGTACTAGGTGCATTTGAAACCCAAAAGGAATGAACATCCATTCATACAACCCATCATTGGTTTTAAAGGCCATATTCCACTCCTATCACTCTCTAATCATGATTATATGGTATCCATTCTTCAAATCAATCTTAGAAAAAAACATTACCACTCAAACAATCCAATAAATTATATTTATGTGGTAAATAAATTCTTTACTTGATTGTGACATTATTTAATTCTCTAGAATTTGTACACATGTTCCAACCTCCACCTTTCTTAGGACACCATTGTTGGTATTGCACATGGGCTAAGTATCTCTTTGTTCAACCCTTTATTTAACAACTCATGCACTTATTTTCTAATTTCTTAATTCTCTTGAGGGTTCATTTTGGATGTAACCTTATTTGGTAGACTTTCTCCTAATATCAAGTCAATATGATTACTTATACTCCTCACAAGTGGAAACCCATTATGAAACTCATCCACTACGATATCACTATACTTGTTCAACATATTTTGAATCTCAAAAGGAAAATCATTTACAGTAGTAGAAGTAAGACTTGCCTTAGGTTTACACACTAAAGAAAAACTCGCCTCATTATCTTCCATCTGCTGTAAAAATTCTTACGTACTCAACAACAATACCTTGGAAGCATTGCTCTTTCAATGTTCCCTCTTCTTACAAAGGTAACAAGGTATAATTGATGCCATCCTTATGAAACTTATTATTCCCATCCTGCACAACTCCTTTTTCAAATTGCCACAGTCTACCCTATAAGATATGAAACACATGCATGGGCATGATATCACATAATATTTTCACCTTATAATTTCCTATCCGCAACTCCACTTCACACTTCTCATTCACCAACAATTGATGACCCTTTTGAAGCCATGACACCTTATAAGGTGTTGAATGATTCATCTTCTTCAATTTCAAATTCTCCACCACTTTTGTAGACACCAAGTTGTCCATGTTGCCAACATCAATCACCATCTTGCAACATTTACCTTGGAGTTAACAAACATTCCTAAATAATTCCTTCCTATGAGCTGGCTCAACAACATCCTTCTCCAATTTGAACAACACTTTATTAAGTAGAAGGGATTCTCCTGTCTGTGGTACATTCGCTACCTCTAGTACATTTTCTTCCCTTTCTTCTACTGGGGCAACAACAAAAATTCTCTAGCCTGCTTCTCTATTTTTTGGATATTCATATGCCATATGTCCAAGTTGTCCACACCTGTACCAACATATCTCTCTTCCTCTGCCTATTCCTAATCCTTTTGGAAAAGGATCTTCGGCCTCTAGAGTCTCCCTCTTATTGTCGATGTGGACTTAAGCTACTAGTTCATTCCTTCCATGTTCTAGATTTTCTTCTGGTTGACTATTGTCCTCTTGCTCTAGAATTACTTTTTCCTTTTCGATACTGCTTCCTTGCAATATTCTCCTTAGCCTTCAAAGCTAATTGGTATGCTTCCTCTACTGCGTTGGGTGATAAAAAAGTGATTTCATCCTAGATGTACAACCTGATACCATTAATATATTTGTATGTATTCTCTGTAAATTCTTTTGCATATCCAACCCTAATCTTCACCTTGTAAAACCCTTATGTGTACTCTCTTACAGTCATCAATCTCTGCTTGAGACTCTACATTTATCTTAATACAGTAACCTGATAACCCTTTGGCAAGAAATTTCCTCTGAGCTTTGCTACAATTCTATCCTAACCCTTAATTTCCTGCTTATTATTCCTTCTCCTTTCAACCTGTACTACATCCCACCATAAAGTGGCACATCCCTTTAGTTTAGTGACAACAAACTTAACCTTATTATCTTGTTCCATCTCTTCAAACTCAAAGAAATTTTCCATCTCTATAATCTAGTCAATGAGACCTTTCGGATTCAGGCTACCTAAGTAAGAAGATAGATTAGGATTTTCCTTCATAACATATCCTAAAACTGTGTTCAATATCCTGGTTTCTTGAGGCTATTCAACTATTTTTTCCTTTGGGGATTCCTCTTCTTCCTCACTTACATCCCATGATTCAAGTTCCATCTACTTTCTCGATTCCATGGTTATCATTCTTTCTTCCAATCATTGTATAACTCTCATTACTTCAACATTAGATGCATGCCTATGTCCTCTCCGGCCTCCTCTAGCACCTTGTCCAACACTATTTTCCATGATCAACTTTTTTTTTCCTGGAGTAGATGTAGGATATGCTCCGATACCAACTAATGTAGGCCTTTATCTTTTTGCTAATTTTCTATAGTAGGTTAAGCTCAAATATGCCCCCTTTTAATGGTTGAGCCAACCAAAAGCACCATAGCCAAAAATGTTTATATATATATATATATATATATATATATATATATATTATATATATATATATCTATATATATATATATATATATATATATATATATATATATATATATATATATATATAGAGATAGAGAGAGAGAGAGAGAGAGAGAGAGAGAGAGAGAGATCAAAAGGTAGGAATTTATGCCAAATGTAGGAATTTACAGGATAAGTTCCTCAGACAGAACACTAAAGGACACCGCTCACAACAGATCACATATCAATACACCAATACTTTTGACGTGGTTAAAACCCTCAAAGAGGGAAACAGTCCACGGCCTGAGCCAACGCGGCCACTTTAGGCAATTTATTAATAAAAGAATGAAAATTTACATAAGCTTCTCTCATGAACGGTTAACCTACAGATGACCCTCCATGCTCTGTATATAGAAGTCATGGACCAATCGGGTGTTAAGCCACAGATCAAGTGTCAGTAATACCGAGGAGAGAATGAACCGTCGGATCACTACATATCGTGACCGTCGGATTGTAAGTTACAAAATGTACATAGTAAAGAAACACACTTTACCTAACTCTATACTAGACCAAGTTATACTTAACTATTTCCTATGTGTCGGAATATCCTAACATCCCCCCTTAAGAACAACTTGGGATAGGATTGAAGGATTTACAAATATGACACAATAGCAGAAGGAAGGAGGCACTAGAGCCTATCCCCCCTTAGTGACAACTTCCTAAACTCCAACCATAAATCGAAGTTTAGTGAACTTCGCCTCTGTGAGAGCCTTTGTAAAGATGTCTGCAACTTGATCATCTGTTGAACAATATTACACTTCAAGAACATGGTCATGAATGAGCTTTCCGATGAAGTGCATGTGCAGTTCAATGTGTTTGTTGCGCTGATGTTGGACTAGATCTTTGCATAGTTGAATGGCACTTTGATTATCACGCCAAAGTGTAGTCAGATGTTGCTGCTGAAAGCCAAACTCTGACAGGATCTGACGAAGCCACAAGGCTTCCTTACTAGCTTCTACGGCACCACGATACTCTGCTTCTGCTGAAGAAAGAGAAATGGCACCTTGTTTCTTGCAAGCCCATGTAATAGGTCTTGAACCAAGAGTGAACACATAACCTGCAGTAGACTTCTGATCATCAGGGTCACCAACCCAATCGGAATCAGTGAAACCAACCAATCAAGGAGATGCTTCGGCACTGTAATGAATCCCAAACTGAACTGTACCTTGAACATAACGAATTATTCTTTTAGTTGCTTTCCAATGACTTGCACGTGGGTTTTGCATAAACCAAGCAACAAGGCCAACAACAAAGGAAAGGTCAGGACGAGTATGGGTTATATACAAAAGTTTTCCTACAAGTTGACGGTATAAGGTAGCAGCAACTTCAGGAGAAGTACAAGTGACTGAAAGTTTGACTCCAGACTGAAAGGGAGAAGGGGCTGGCTTACAGTCTTCCATGTGAAAATGGCATAGAATATCACAGGCATACTTGGACTGGGAAAGGGAAATAACTTCCTTGGATTGCAAGACTTGAAGACCAAGAAAATAATGTAAGTGTCCTAAGTCTTTCATTTCAAACTTCCTTTTAAGGCTATACTTCACATGGTTTATAAGGTTGGGATCACTACCAGTCAGGATAAGATCATCAACATAAAGAACAAGAATGATAAGAGACTTGCCCACTTTCTTGGTGTAGACAGTATTGTCAGAATGACACCTAGAAAAGCCATTTTCTAAAAGAAAGTTATCCATTTTGGCATACCAAGCTCGAGGAGCTTGCTTGAGACCATAAAGGGATTTCTTAAGCCGACATACAAGGCTGGAGTCTATTTGTATAAAGCCAATAGGTTGTTCCATATAGATTTCTTCATGCAAGTCCCCATGCAAGAAGGTAGATTTAACATCCATCTGATGGACTTCCCATTTGAAAGAGGCAACAAGGAAAGAACAAGGTGGATAGAGTTCATTTTGGCTCTGATACCATGTAGGAATTTACAGGGGAGAAGGTTTCAGTGTAGTCAATGCCTTCAACTTGTGAAAAACCCTTAGCAACAAGACGAGCTTTATGTTTATCAACTTTCCTATCTGGTCCATACTTGGTTCTGTCAACCCATTTGCATCTAACAAGTTTCTGTCCCTTTGGTAGAGGAACAAGATCCCATGTATCATTTTCCAATAATTAATGATATTCTTCATTCATAGCTGCTTCCCAATCTAGATGGCCTGAAGCTTCTGCAAAGGTTTCAAGATCATAATTCACTGAAGCTTGATCCAGTAAAGAAGAGGCTCTATCAAACTGAGAACGTGTATGTCACTGGTCTGTAGGATCACCGGCAAGATCACCTGCTGCATCCCAAGTAGCACGGACCCATTTTGGAAGCTGAGGAGCTGAAGGAGGATCCTGAGAAGGTGGGGGAGGATTTTCATCCTCGCTTTCATCATCTGAAGAAGAAATATTTTCAAAAGTAGAAGAGATAGGGAGAGGTGGCACATCCGCCGAACTAGGCTCGTAGGCCGATATATTTTCAGCAAACTTTACATCTCTTCTAATCATAACATTTTTGGACTTAAGTGGAATAAGTCTATATCCTTTGACATCTTCAGAATATCCAACAAAAATACATTTTTCACTCTTAGGTTCTAAAGCTTTATGTTTCTCATCTGGAATATGGACCCATGCTTCACTTCCAAAAACACGAAAGTGACTTACATCTGGTTTAATTGATCTCCATGCTTCTTCTGGAGTGATATTCTTTAAAACCTTAGTAGGAGTGCGATTTATTATGTAATTTGCACAATTAATTGCTTCTGCCCAATAATTAAGACTAAGTCCTTTAGATTGAAGCATACAATTAGCCATTTCCTTTAAGGTGTGATTCTTCCTTTCAACTACACCATTTTGTTGTGGAGTATATGGAACAGTATGTTGCATTTGAATTCCATTTTCAGTGAAAAAGTTGAT
Organism: Pinus tabuliformis; assembly: GCA_031772625.1. Taxonomy (NCBI): domain Eukaryota; kingdom Viridiplantae; phylum Streptophyta; class Pinopsida; order Pinales; family Pinaceae; genus Pinus; species Pinus tabuliformis. The sequence goes on along the minus strand of CM062816.1, from coordinate 1,712,839,715 downwards.
GAATTTGTTGTTAACATATTCTCCGCCATTATCATATCTTAGCTTAAGAATTTGATGTCCAGATTGTTTTTCAACAAAGGCCAAGAACATGTTAAATACTTCACTCCTGAGTTTTAAGAAGTATACCTAAGTGCGTCTGGAGAAATCATCAATGAAAGTTAAGAAATACTTGTAGCCAGGGACTGAAACAACTGAAAGTGGACCACATAAATCACTATGCACGAGCTGTAAAGGGGCTGAGGCGTGCCAAGAGGCACGTTTTTCAAAACTGTCCCGATGATGTTTTCCGAGTACACATCCGGAACAAACACCATCTCTGCAAGATACCATTGCAAGACCTGTCACCATATTTTCTTTACATAGATTCTGAAGAGAGCGATAGTTTAAGTGACCAAATCGCTCATGCCAAAGTTTGCTCACTTCATCATTATGAGCAACAAATACTGAGGGAAGATTTGATGACCCAAAGTTGTGAAACTTATACAACCTTGTAGAATCATCAGCAATTCCAGTAGCTAAAATCTGTCTAGGATCTCTTAGGTCCTTAATTACAACATCGTGAGGTGAAAATTCAACGATTTTACCTTCACCTGAATGAGTTATCTGATATACAGATAGAAGGTTGCAGGATAAGGTTGGAACACATAATACATCATTAAACTGACCATTGTCTATATGAACAGTTCCAGTCCCTACAACACTAAGAGATCTATCATCACCAACATATATATTTTTGGTGTTACAATCATTTAAAGAAGAAAACATCGCTTTGTTTTTGGCCATGTGATAAGAAGCTCCAGAATCAATGAGCCACTCATGAGAATGAGAAGAAGAAGATACATTTAGTGCATAGCCAGACCGAGATGCTTGACAACCACATGCAGAAAGTGCCATTCCTGAAGATGAAGTTGAAGTTGAAGAGTGCTCCAAATGGATGTTATGCTTCTTCATTGCTACTTCCAAGGCTTCCATCTTCTTAAAGATTTGGATTCTAAGTGGCCATCTCGATTACAAAAGTTGCAATGTCTATCAGTCTTCTTCCCTTTTTTTTGTTTTTCTTATCATTTTGTTGAAATGATTTTTCATTTTGAGGCTGAAATTGCTTAGGACCCTTGTTGGTTTAGGACCATAACTTTTAGGATACAACTTCTTAGGATTCTTTGGATTTGGTTATTGCTGGGCGGCTAACGCTTTCTTAGAAGAGTTTCCAAGATTAAGAAGACCAAGGTGTAAGAGTTTTTCTTGTTCTCTTATTAAAGAATCACAAAAAGAATCAAAGGAAGGGGACTTGTAGTCTTGTCCTTGAGAAATGAAGGCTTCTCTTGTAGAATGGAAGGTGGAAACAAACACAGAGTAGGCTGGTCCCAACTTAGTGAGAATGGAATAGATAAGGTTACTATCTTCTTTCTTAACATTAACACCTTCCAAGAGAAGTCTAAGGGTCTTGAACTTGGACAAAAAATCCTCAATGCAAGAAAAATTATTGGGGTCCAATGTAAGCAACTCATTTTCAAGTTGATGGGCTCTAAGTTCATTTTTTATTCCAAAGACTTTAGTAATCTGTTTCAATGCTTCATCAGGAGTATCAAGTTCTGCAATATGGAATCTAAGATCTGGAGAAATAGACATCCCTATCAACCCACGTGCTTGATCTTGCCTATTTTCCCATTTAGCTGCCTTATCTTCATCTTTCGGTTTGGTTTCTTGGCCTGAGGCTATTCTGTAGAGACCTTTACTTCTAAGTAAATCCACAATGTATGACCACCATTGGAAGTAGTTGGTGCTGTCAAGAATAACTTGGAATGGACTTTCCATTTTAACAGAAACTGAAGCTAGATGCTGAAACTAAGTGTTCCAATGGAAAGATCTCGAAAATTAGGCTGTTTAAAAAAAAACAGTTCTGAAAATGGCTTCCGGATGAAGAAGTTATGGCTTTTTGAAGAAAATTTGATGAAGATGCCGACGAAGTGTGGGAATGTGCAGAAATGAAAAATCCACCCCCACAAAAAGGAGACTTGAACTCAAGACCTCTACTCTCATAAATTAGCTTTGGACCAAGTGAGCTATACAAAAAGTTAGAGAGAGAGAGAGAGAGAGAGAGAGAGAGCTTTTGGTTGCGTGCTTGCTTTGATAAAGCTCTTTTTCCCTACAAAACAAAAAACACAAAACCCAACACGGACATACAAAAAAAACGAACCTTGCGGCTCGAAGTTAGCTTTAGGCGGAAACTAAATATTTTCCTCAATGTTTCTGATTTTCCGAGATCACACTAAGGCGCAATAGAAAAGAGCATACGCATGAGAAAGAGAGAGAGAGAGAGAGAGAGAGAGAGAGAGAGATTTGGGTTGCGTGCTTGCCTTGAGAAAGCTCGTTTTCCCTACAAAACAAAAATCACAAAACCCAACGCGGACATACAAAAAAACGAACCTTGCGGCTCGAAGTTAGCTTTAGCCGGAAACTAAATATTTTCCTCAATGTTTCTGATTTTCCGAGATCACACTAAGGCGCAGCAGAAAAGAGCATACGCATGAGAAAAATTCTTCCTTTCTGTTTCTAATTTGCCCAAATCGCACAGAGTCGCGGGGCAAAGAGCATACGCAGAAATGAAAGGTTTAGATCCGGTAATAAAAAAAGCTAAATAAACCAAAACCGAAATAAACAGAGAGAAAATAACTATAAACTATAAACAAACATTGTATACCTCCAGATCTTAAAAATTACGTAGCTAGGGCTACCAGAAACCTTTTCGCGTGAAACAAAAGGGGTTCCTCACTGGAACAGATGCTCCCAACACAATAGAGCAGTCCTCTCGGCCAGAAAGTAGTCAAAAATAGTAGATCTAGGAAACGACAGTCGGATGCAGTTCTACTGGCTTCAGATTTGGATCACCAACGGACGCGGCCCTCAAATAGCTCTAATACCATGTAGGAATTTACAGGGTAAGTTCCTCAGACAGAACACCAAAGGACACCGCTCACAATAGATCACAGATCAATACACCAGTACTTTTAACGTGGTTAAAACCCTCAAAGAGGGAAACAGTCCACGGCTTGAGCCAACGCGGCCACTTTAGGCATTTTATTAATAAAAGAATGAAAATTTACATAAGCTTCTCTCATGAACGGTTAACCTACAGATGACCCTCCATGCTCTTTAAATAAAGGTCATGGACCAATCGGGTGTTAAGCCACGGATCAAGTGTCGGTAATACCAAGGAGAGAATGAACCGTTGGATCACTACATATCGTGACCGTCGGATTGTAAGTTACCAAATGTACATAGTAAAGAAACACACTTTACCCAACTCTATACTAGACCAAGTTATACTTAACTATTTCCTATGTGTCGAAATATCCTAACACCAAAACCACAAAGAACCACTACAGTCAAGCTTGTAACAAGCTTCTAAAGGAAACTGGGCTTGTCTTTGATAAAAGGCGTTGACTCTGCAACTTTTATTTGTGACCCTTGACACTTATAACATTACCAAAACTCATGACCAAGCCAATTTTATGTTTTTCAGTCGTATGTGTCAACCTGGGCTTACATCACCCAAACCACCCCCAAGTGCACACAAAGGGAAATCCTTGAGAGACAAACTCTAGGGTTTCTCTGTCAAATTTCAACCTTGGCTCTGTTAACGGTTAGTTCTACTCTCATCTGCCTTAGACGTATTAGCCTGGAATTACATCATCCTAGCCTATTCACAACTACACAAAAGAGATGCACCCAGGAGATAGAATCCATGATTTCTTCGTTAGTTGATGGGCTTAGCTCCGACAATTGATGATCTCGAATCATTTCAAAAGGTGTTCATGTCTCCACCTTCAGGATGAGTCAGCGCAAAATCACCTACACTCCATGCAATTTTGACCTCCTCTTAATTGGTTCGGCTCACATGTAGGCCCCATCCTATTCAGCCCAACTTCTTTCACAAATGTGCTCCTCTTGCCCCTACAGGATAAACCCTTCAACCTGACATAGTTAGGGGATGGTTTCCTTTGACATAATTTCAAATTCCCATCTCCCAGTGCTATTAGGTGTCAGAATCCTGTCAGATTTTAAAAAAACTGAGTGTTTCCCCTTCCACCTGTGTATTTGACCCCGACTATGTCAATGCTTCAAGTCACTTTGTCACTATTGCAACCTCCCACTTGCACTCTATAAACCCTCTCTCACTTACTTTGACAACTGTAATTCACAACAATAACATTTATGAATATACATACACAAACAATAAATAATGATTATAGAAGGACTAGTTTGGAAATTAAACAAGGCTGCAAAAGGTCTAGTTTATTGGAAAATCACTCTCTCACTCCACACTTAATTTTTTTTTTAGGAAATTTAATAAATAATACATCATTCTGTTGGCCTAAATCCACGAACATAGGATCAAATGGACCATTTTTTGGAAAATGAACCAAATTACAACAATACGCTAAATTTAATGAGTTACATGGCAAGAAAAGCAAACTCTATCTCTATCCTAACAAATCCACTCATTAAGGAACCAATTCGTGAGGTAAATAAATTTTTACCTCTCAATCAATCAAAATTTTTTTTACGGACGCTCTATCGTCATAATTACTTAGGGGCAAGGGCCATGGTGGGATTACCTAAAATATAAAATTGGGAGTCTCCATTAGTTTTTCCAATTGGTTAGTCTGTAAGCATCTTAAACGGGATAGTTTATCCTTGTGAGCATCAAACCTAAAAATCCCACCATTCCTTCCCCATGATTGGGGAACCTATCTTGAATCAATACTTTCTAGCTAGTAGATATCTAAAACAACCATAGTTGATTTCTTTTGCATTGTTCGAGTGCATTTACAATGATAGGTGAGGAGGTGATGAGTTAGTCAGGAGTTGGCTAGGTGGTAGAGTTGAGTTAATAGAGTCTTAAAGCCTTTGACTGCATTATTGTTTAGGGAATCAGAGTGGGTGTTCTCTCTCAGTCTCCAAATAAACAAATTAGTATAAGTGGCCATGTATCAATTAATACTAACTTCAATTAGAATAAGTTTCAAAATTTGGTTTTATGACTATCGTTATTTTTTTTGTGTTCTTAAATTTTCTATTTATGTGAGATATAAATATAAAAATAACTTATGTTAAAAATAATTTCAATCAAAATTTTTTAATTAATCATATTTTTAAATCATCTAGAAAAAATTCAGCAAATTATTTAATTTTTCCAAATAATAAATTATTAAAAAAAAAAAAATTCTAAATCATAACAATAAAATATATTTTCATTAAAATATATTTAAACATCAAAGTCAAATAAATTGACTCAAAGACAAACACCATAATCCCTTCGTATAGAGGACCAAACTAACTAAGTAATAGAAAGCAAGGTTGGCTCAATTGTTTAAAAGTTTTATATATTAGTATTTGACAAAGGGTAGAAAAAAGGTCCTTTGTATAATACGTTGTACATAAACCTACGTGTTTAAATATAAAATTTAATTGGAAAAACTAAATGTGGGTGATTATTTGTCTATTAAAATATTTTGCTATAATTTTTTGTATAATAAATAAATTTTATTTTTTTTTATTATAAATAAAATAAATAAAAATATTAGGGTGTGTTAATGAGTATTTTAAATGTATGTGATTAAAGTAACCTATTTTCATTATAAAGATTATCACTAGGTGGTTATTTTTCTTTAATGTGTCTATGCTCTATGGTTTGTATAGAATTATCAATATTGTTGAGTGTTTGTACTTCTCATATGTATTATTTGTTATGCCAAATTGTTAAGGTGGATACTTGCACACTAGTATGTATAAGTTGTTGATGTATATCTATGCAATAATGAAGTTTGCATCTCTTATATACTCAAATATACATATATATATATATATATATATATATATATACAAAAAATAATAATTTTATGTGTTCAATATTCCATAAATAAGTAATATTTCATGATCATGTCGACCCAAAAATTTGGGTGACTTATACAAAGTGGCGATCTCTGTATAAATATATCAAAATCATTCTTCTCTTCCTCACAATGTGAGACCATTCGTTTCATTTGTTTTTTGTGAAAAAAGCTACGCAAACAACAGTCGATGCAATTGGGTTACGTTAGGTGACATTTTCGTTGTAAGTCAAGGCCTCTATGTAACGTTGCCATATCTCACTTGACAGAAGTTGAAGGCTAAGAAAGGCGAGCACTTACCACTTCAAAAATGATGATGATCTCCACCGATAAAACCATGGAATTCAATGAAACATGGGATATTACTCATAAGGGCATCCTAAAATTGACAAATATTTTCAAAAGATATTTAAAGGATGAGTTTCTTATGACAGAGTACATAAAAATTTAAACAACTGTCTACAAAATGTGAAACCAAAGACCTCCTTATTTGTACGCACAACAAATCTATGACAAGTACATGATTTCGTTCGAAGAACACGTTGCTCACACAATATTGCAAATTTGTCTTATTTCCCCATACCCTATCCTATCAATGTTGATGCAACTATTTCACGCATGTTGATTTTCCGAAGCCAAAGAAAGAGCAAATTCAAACGAGGTTCATCCAATGAAGAGATAAGTATAAGAGAGGCTCCAACTAGCATGGGCAGATACTTTTTTGACTTTTGCATATCTTCATTTTGCCACACCAAATTGTGTTCGTAAGAAATCAATTCCATCTTTCAACATATTGATTTCATTTAGAATGGATAGATATAGAACAATAATTGTTTGAAATTGTAGAAAGTGATGGCATGTTGTTTTTCTTGCAAACATTAAACTAAAAGGGGAATTATGTTTAGGAAATTTAAAATTTGTAGCAATCATATGAATATGGACAATTCTCATGTACAAACAATGAACAAATGTTTTTAATTTTCCTTACTATCTTTTTCTTTGTTTTTTCAAGCAAGAAAAAAATTGAACCATCTTGTTATGATCGCAACATTTTGTCATATTTTCTTTTGATGTGGATAGATATCAAATTTAGTATTGAATTTTCTAATCACAAAATTTTTAATTTCTTCGGTAGGGGCTCCTACCTCTATAGTGGCTACATTGAGACCCCTCTTAAGTAGAAAATAAGGTTATAGTAAGGTGGGTCATTTATGCACCTTAAAAACCTATAGGATCTATGCATTATGTTCAATTTGATGGCAATTGGAAAATCACATTCATTCATGGTGAAAATTACATTCTTTATATTCCATGAATAGCACTCAAAAGACCATCCACATATAACTGTGCCATAAACATATTCTGAAAACTATACAAAAACACACAAAAAAAGGTTGTAGCCACAAACTATCCAAAAATCATACATCCTTTTAATTGTATCAAGAATTCACAATAAATATTGTTGTCACAAAGAAAAATGTCTAAAGCAACAAAACTATCCACTAAAAACTATCAACCGATGACATAAACATAGCATAAATAGAACTAAATGGACTAGCAGTCCCAAAAATGGCTAAAAGTACTGCAAAAAACTGTAACTAAAGCTATCATGGAAGGATAAATGCATAGTTTATTGTTCTACTTGAAGCCCTTCAATGAAAGTCCAATGGTAGTATCCATTCTCTTGATCATGATTGCACTCCACTATATTCCATGAACCCAGATCTTGTGTAGTACTCGCTTTAGAAGGTGCATCGACTTCTCTATTCCTTTCCATGTAAATATGACATCTAGAAATGTTTTTGAACCAATTAACAATTATCTTTGAATCTACAAAAGTATGAATGCGTCACCTGATTCTAAGCAAAATAACATGAGAAGTTTCAGATCCATTATTTTTGCATAATTGTTTTTCCCTGATCCTAGACTGAGTTTCATCTTGAAAGAGTAGCTATGTGATAAATGAAGATCTACCCCACCCCAATAGGAGTCCTCTTAAGAAGAGGCTCCATCGAACTATGCCAATAGAACAGAGAAATCAGTAACTTCTTCAATAGTGGGACGCGAACATAGAATGAGATAAGATTTTAAGATAAATGCATGTACCACTAAATATTGGGCTACCACAAAGTCTGGAATAACATGTTTATCTAGAAAACAACAACTTTTTCTTGTGAGCCAAATTCCCCACGATAGTAGGAGAGGAAGAGCACGAAGATTTTTTGGAGTAACAGAATTCCAGGATACATAATTGGAAGAGATGTTCTTTTGTAGGGCATTTGATCTTCCATAGAATTTTCCACCACCTAGAGAGAAAAGGGGGCTTCATACCTTCGACTAGAAAGACATACGTCAATTTAGGGGTGTAGTTTCGAGAGATTTCATGAGTCCACATTAGTGAATCCTCCCTATCCCTGATGCAAGAATCATATTCATTTAGATAGGCTATGAAATGTCGTTAGAGATCGTCCTAGTTTCCTTGTAGATTAAGGTGATGCGCTGAATGCCAGCCCTGCCTCCATATTGAGGAACTTTCCTCATCTGCAACGTGAGCCAATGTTTCAAATTCAATTGTTGAAAGATGATCTACCATATTTGCGGGAGACGATAGTTTGGGCCACTCGCAACCCATGGATTTGATCCAATTCTAACATTCTCCCCATTACCCACTTTTCGAACCAATCCCTTTTCAATCACCTCAAAAGAGTGAACAATCACCTTCCAAATAACTGAAGCATTTGATCTCCTTCGATTTGGGGCCCAAATCCATTCTATAATTGACCAAGGACTTTTGTATTTGTGCAAACCACCTCAGACCATAAGCTACTTGTAGAGATCATAAGCTAGCCTAGCTTAGAAGCTAGAGCCTCATGGAGGCTTCACTCAATGAACCTATGGCATACCACATGCGTTCATGGCATATTAAATAATACCTTTGATTTGACTACATATTGAAAAATGTTAGAAATTAATTAACGGAGCAATGAAATACACAAAGAAATTGCGTAGACACAAATAAAGAAATGCATAAAACAAGAGAGACACATATGTATGTGGTTCATCCAATTTGGGCTACATCCATGGAGAAAAATTCAATCCTTCCTTTTATATTATCCAACAAAATGGAAAGATACAATGTGCGACAAATGCGTTGTAATTTCCTCTTCGCTTTCACATAGCCTACTCTATCTTTTTCTCTCATAATAATAATACATAGTCATAATACAATTCTCATAATACAATTCCCTCATATAAACCGAAGGTTGCCTTATAGGGGAAAAACCCTAGATTAACATAACTTCTACCCTGAGATCATCCGCATAATGAACGACCCAGAATTACTATGAAATTACAAAATTTTACAAGACAAATTTTCATCTATTTTTAGCTTCCCCTAAGGGCGATTAAATGGGCGACATTGTAGCCTCGTAAGGAACATTGATCCAACGCAGCTGAAACAAAAAACCTTTGAACAATGAGGAAGATAATGAGTTTTCACACCCACCAAAAGATACCTCTAAAAATCACATTATTTAACCCCCTACCAATAGGAACGAGATGCACCTTTCTAATTTTAAAAACCACTACTTTGAATAGATATTATAGATATCCATTTTTTCATTAACATTTTCCTTCCATGTGTCAATGCTTTATGGTTTGTATGCATGATTTGTTATGCCAAATTGTTAAGGTGGATACTTGCCCGCCAGTATGTATAAATTGTTGAAATGTATATATGGAAAGAGCCATCTTAAATAGGGATCTAACAGGAGCGAAGAGGGATCCGATTTCTTCACATTTAAATTTTTTTATGACTAGACATTATCTAAATATTTTGGCTGAATATGAGCAAAATTTCAATTTAATTTTGATGATTGGGGTACAGTGTTACATATGATACTTGGCTGTAGAATGAGCCTCTCGGCTCAATAATGAAGTTTGCATCTCATATATACTCAAGTATACATGATCAAAAATAATATTTAATGTGTTAAATCTTTCGTAAATAGATAATCTTTCATAAATGCTTTTATAAATTATTTTTTAAAATTCTTAAATTTAATGTTTTGGTAACCTCTCGAGATAAAATTCAATAAATATGAATATAAATTTTTAGCGATCAATATAATTTCCTATCTCGCTCCGATCCAAAGCACCTCCACCAATGTGAAATCCGGCCTATGCTCCCATCCAAACCACCTCCACCATTGTGAAACCCGGCATCTGAAGTGTGAACCCTAGGTAGTTAGGGGCGACGACAAGATGCCAACCAGGGATTTCCCTCCAACCCCAACCCCATGAGAAGCATGATGTGTCCCCGTGTTGGGGTGCAAAGGCAGGTTTTGTGCCATGTAGAAAGTTATATCGCATTTATAAATATGTAAGTAACATGAAAGTCATGTTATGAAATCTGTTTCTAATATTTTTATTTTTATAATATCCAGTTAGTGGACCCACCCTCCGGTGGTGTGTACGGTAGTTTGAGATGGAAGTTGATATGGTTCATAATTTATCTATTTCACATATTGTCGGCCCAGAAATTTGGGTGCCCCATATGGAGTGGCGATCTCCGTATAAATATATCAAAATGGTTCTTCTCTTCTTCCTCACCATGTGACACAATTTCTTTTGTTTAGGCGCAGTCGACACAATTTCTTTTGTTTAGGTGAAGGGTAAGAAAGGCGGGCAGTTACCACTTGGAAAAAGATGATGATGTCAACAGATACAGGTATTATAGAATTCAATGAAGGATGGGATATTATTCAGAATGGCATCCTAAAGTTGATAAATATTCTCAAAACAGATTTAAAAGGCGATTTCCCTGTAACGGAGTACATTAACATTTATACAACTGTGTACAAAATGTGCACCCAAAGGCCTCCTTATGTGTACTCACAACAACTCTATGACAAGTACAGGATTTCATTGGAAGAATACGTTGCTGTCACAGTATTGCCAGCTTTAGGGGAAGTGCATGATCAGTTCCTGTTGAAAGAAGTTGAGAAATGTTGGGGAAATTATCACAAGGTGCTGGTTAGACTCATCTCAAATATGTTCTTTTATTTGGATCTTTACTTCGTGAGGCAAAACTCCCTGGTTTCGCTAGTAAAAGTTGGAGTGATGTGTTTCCGTGACGTGGTGTATCACGGTATCAAGATTAATGTGAAGAATGTGGTGATTGAGTTGATTAATCGAGAGCGCGAGGGAGAACAAATTGATCGCGGTTTGTTGAGAAACATTGTGAATTTTTTTGTGGAAATGGGAATGGACCGCTTGGATTTGTACCAAAAAGACTTTGAAGCTCCCATGTTGGAAGATACTGGAGCTTACTACTCTAGGAAGGGTTCATTATGGATATTAGAGGAGGATTCATGTGCTCACTATATGATAAAGGCCGAAGAATGTTTGAGACGTGAGAAAGAAAGAGTTGCTCATTATTTGCATTCCAGCAGCGAGCAGAAGTTATTAGAGAAAGTAGAAAGTGAAATCCTCTCCCGCTATTATATTCAACTCTTGGAAAATCAGTATTCGGGCTGTCATGTTTTGCTTACAAACGACCAGAAAGACGATCTTTCGAGAATGTACAGGCTGTTCTGTAGAATACCTCAAAGCTTGGAACCTTTTGCAAATATTTTTAAACAGCATGTAATCAGCGAAGGAATAAAATTATTTAAATGGGTGGAAGATGTTGTCAAGAATAATAATATAGATGACATTCCAGCACATGAGTTTGTGGAGAAGATTATTGAAGTGCATGATAAGTGTAGTGGTTACGTTGTGGATGCATTTCAAAGAAGCAGTATTTTTTATAAAGCCTTGAGCGACGCATTTGAAGTAATATGTGATAAAAAAGTCGAAGAAAGCACATGTGCAGAGTTTCTGGCTACATTTTGTGACAACGTGCTTAAAAAGAGCGGCTTAAGTGATGATCATATTGAGGGTATTCTTGGAAAGGCGGCGAATCTCCTTCAGTATGTTAGTGATAGAGATTTATTTTATGAATTTTACAGGAAAAAACTAGCTTCCAGATTACTACACCATAAAAGCGCAAATGAGAGCCATGAACGAGCCATGTTGTCAAAGATAAAGCATCAATGTGGTCTCCAGCTAACGTCAAAGATGCAGGGCATGGTTAATGATTTCACACTGGCAAGGGAGACTCAACTTGACTTCAACACATACCTTCATGATTATTCAAATGTGCATCCTGGAATAGAGTTGACTGTTACAGTATTAAATAATGGGTTCTGGCCAACCTACAAGTTATTCAACCTCAATCCACCAGCGGAAATTCTTAAATGCATTAGGGCGTATGAAGGCTTTTATTCTACAAAATATCAGCATCGTAAACTTACATGGATGTATTGTTTGGGAAATTGTAAAATTATAGGAAACTTTGATACTAAGCCAATAGAAATTGCAGTATCAACCAACCAGGCAGTCATGCTTTTATTGTTCAACGATTTCGAAAGATTGAGCTGTGAAGAAATCAGTTCACAATTAAATTTGCCAGAGGAGGATGTTATTAGACTGCTTCATTCATTTGTATGTGGAAAGTACAAGATTATTTTGAAGGAGCCGGTGACTCGAACAATAACAAAAACTGATAATTTTGGATTCATTGCTAGCTTCACCTGCAAATCTGCGAGGATTAAGATTTCACTTCCACAAATGGATGAGAAGAAGAGAGTCAGCGAGGTTGTAGATGGCGATAGATGCCATGCCATCGATGCTGCGATAGTTCGGACAATGAAGGCTAGAAAAGTCTTGAGCAGTCAGGAATTATTGGTTGAATGCGTTCAGCAACTGCAAGCCACGTTCAAACCAAAAGTTAACTTAATGCAGAAGCAGATTGAAGATCTGATTTCAAGGGAGTTCATAGAACGGGACAAAGAAAATCCTAATATCATTCGATATGTAGCATAAAAGAAATTGTATCATTTTCGGATATTGTTTTAGGCCTACATTTTCAATCATTCATTTGCAGGATACGGAACTTTTTAATTGACTGTATGGATAATGTAAATTATTATTATTATTAAGGAATTTAGACTTCTGTGATCATAACATTGTTTAGATAGTCTTTGGCAAAATCACATAACAAATCTTTTGTCGACGTGTTTCAAACCAGCCATGTGGTTCATCGACAAGTTGAAGAACCAATCCGGGTTAGCTGATTAAATAGAGTGTGCAGAGATTCTCATCGTCACGACAAGTTGAAGAAACAATCCGGCTTAGCTGATTAAATAGAGTGTGCAGAGATTCCAACGGCTATATTGCTAACGGCTAATTTTGACCTAATGATCTTAGTCAACACTAATTTAATTATTAACATTCCTATAAATAGCAAAAACAGGTAAATAAATATATATGAATACCTAAAATTAAAATTTCTTTGATAATAATATAATATCCATATTTATTATGGTCATTATATCTCGTATAATAGTTCATATTTACCAAATAATCTATAAATACTATTTAAATGGTATTAAATTACTATTACTCTTAGAATTTAGTTACCTTAGGTAATTTCGAGTTTATATAATTATTTAATGGTCCAAGGTAAGTTAGACTTTCTTTATTTGTTCTTTAAAATATATCATTATTATTTATTATTTAAAATAATAATTTATTATTTTGGTTAAATTAATAATACTCAATTATTATTTTAATAATAAAAATATAATATATTATTTTAAATATATCATTATTAATTATTATTATTCTAATATTATTTAAATGGTATTAAATTACTATTACTCATAGGTAATTGTATGTTTATATAATTACTTAAAGGTCCAATGGTAAGTTAGACCTTCTCTATTTGTTCTTTAAAAAATATATCAATATTATTTATTATTTAATTATAATGGTCATTATAATTAATAAATTAAAATAATAAATAATAATAAATCATTATTTATCATTTAAAATAATAATTTATTATTTTAAATAATAATTTAGGGTTAAAATACTAAATTATTATTTTAAATAATAAAATATAATATATTATTTTAAATATATCATTATTAATTATTATTATTCTAATATTATTTAAATGGTATTAAATTACTATTACTCTTAGGTAATTGTATGTTTATATAATTACTTAATGGTCCAATGGTAAGTTAGACCTTCTCTGTTTGTTCTTTAAAAAATATATCAATATTATTTATTATTTAATTATAATGGTCATTCGAAATTAAAATAATAGGTTATATACAATAATATATGATTATTAAAAAATCTATATTTACTTAATAATTTATAATTCTACTATTATTAAAAACAAACAAATAGTGTTCATGTTAAATCATTATTATTCTAGTAGTATAACTAATATTATTGTTATATCATATATTTATTCATAATACTTTCTTAATTTGGTAAACTAGATCTCTTCTCATAATTAAATTAATAATTTATATTAAATAATCAATATTTATTCAATAATCTGTTATTCCAATAAAATTATGACATTAGGTCAATATATTATTACTTATAAGGTTTAAAAGGGTTTTTTAGACATTAGTTAAAGGTATAGTAGAATTAAATATAAGCATAACTAATTGAAATTATGGAAACAAAAAATCTCATCTAATAATAATATACCCAATAGTATCATAAACGGGATACAATACTTAGCTCGAAATAACTTAATAATGAATCAAACACTCCATAATACTAGGACTAATCCGCCAAAAACGAAACTTAAGGAGGGGAAGACAGAAACCCTAAGACCTAACAAAGGGGAAAGAGGAGGCTAGGAAGACAAGGCTGGGACCCAGCAGCTGCTAATCTTCCAGCCATCATCCCTATTAAGATTGTTCGGCCTTTTCTCAATCTCCAGGGCCTCTCTAAACTTACGATGGTGAAACTGCGCAACTTTGGCAATGACTTGAGCCTCCTCTATACATACATGATGCATAGTCTTCCCCGCATATTATTATTATTATTATGTAAATTATTATTCCTGCCGTTGTAGAATTAGATTTTATGTAGCCGTGATATAACGAGTTTGGTATATGTTTTGTCTTTCACGAGTGTGGTATATGTTTTGTCTTTCATTTTTTTTATTTTCTAGGTTATTTTATATTTAATTTTTTATGCTGTGACTTTTATTTGACCGTGTATGGATAATGTAATTAAAAACATTATTTTCTAGGTTATTTTATATTTAATTTTTTATGCTGTGCCATGTATGGATAATGTAATTATTCTTTTAATGATTATACTTTATATTCTTAAAAACATTATATAAAATTATTGACACCTAATTCTAAGGTATTGGAAAATTCATTTAAATATTGTAAATAGGAAAATAAGGAAGTATTGGAAGATGAAAAGACATTAGAAGCTCAATCCCAATAGTCTCCCTCTCATTGTATATATTATTGATTTCTCTTAATAAAATGCATATTCATGGGGTTACCCAATTCCTAGCCTACCATGATCCTCATTTTTGGATTCCCTTTCTATCCTTGTAACTCCTATTTTCTCTATTATATTTTGTCCCTCTATTCTTTGTCATATTCCCTGCAAGATTCTATACATTCAAATCCCTTGGAGATACGTTGAACATGCACCACACGTGTTGGTTTTTGGTTCTATTATGCATTGAAGACCACCTATTAACACAATCTTTTCTCTCTCTCAGTGAGTTGAGTCACTCCCTTTAATTTATTAGGTAAGTGACCACTATAGGAATGAACTTCCTTTGGAATAAAAGCATCAAATATTTCATCTCTGCTGAAAGTTGTGGTATGTATGTGTTGGAGATTACATTTTGTGTTTGAGCAAGTTATTTTTGCAGGCTAAAAATCATGAATGTTATGTTGATTGTTGAAGACTGTATGCCTTGTTTTAAAGTTTGAGAATTCCCATATCTAAACTATGCTTTGCACATTGTTGATTTATATTGTGAAAATAACGTTGCGTTAATGGTATGTTGGAGGATGAAATTTGGCTCATATATAAGAAGATTGTACATTGAAAGTCTTTGAACAATGTGTTTTGCATGAATGTGCATACATATATTTGTTTTGTGCATTGAAAGTCTTTGAACAATGTGTTTTGCAGGAAATAGATGAAGAGAAAGGAAAATCATCAAATAAAGGGAAAGGTAAAGCACTTGATTCCACTCATTATGTTGTGGCACATTAAAACATTGGAGTAATTGAAGACTTATTTAATGTTTCACCTGCTTCATGGAAATATGTTTGGTTGCTCTATTCAGTAGCAACTTTCCACATGACCTTTAGAAGAGATTTCTTTGAAGAATTCAATGACAATGTTGATGGAGTAGTCTACTTTGTAGATAAGTCAAAAATCAATTTATCAAGGCTTAGCACCATCAGACCCAAACCATTTGGTCTTGCATACTTTGTTCTACATGATGTTCTCGACCTCTCAGAGTTGAAGGGAAACTTGTTGTCCTTGTTTCACATCTGCTAGCAAGGACACTCCATTCACATTTTTGATGACAAGGTTGAGGTCAGAAAAGCATGAGAAAACTCACTTGTGATGATTGGGATGAGAGAAGAAATACTTCTAAAGCTACAAGGGACCTTTTCTCGTGCAGAGAAATTTTCATACAGTTTCACTATGATGAAGGTACACTTTAATCAAGTCTTTTATGTCATGCTATATTGGGACATTTGAACTATGACAACCTTCGTTTCTTGAAGAAAAATGGTGTTACTAGTTTTCCAACTATTCCTATGAAACTTAAGAAATGTGATGCTTGTATCTTAGGAAAGCACAACAAATAGTGCTTTCATGATTCTTCAGAGCACATAGAAAGATTGAACTCATTCATTTTGATTTGTGTGGCATAGTTCCTATTCCTTCTTCAAATGGTAATAAATACATGGCGACATTTATTGATGACTACACCACAATGTGTTGGGTATATCTATTGAAGAACAAATCTGGAGCTTCTGAAACATTCGAGAGTTTCCATGCATGGATTAAAAATGATATACATTCTCATATTGGATCTATTCGTACTGATAATGAAAAATAATATACTTCAAATGGATTTGAAAAATGCCTTCTCCAACATGGTCTCAAACATCAAACAAAAGTTCCTTATAATCCTCAATAAAATGGTGTAGTTGAAAAAATGAACATGACAATATTAAATATGGTACGTTCAATGATGTTTTTAAATAATGTTAAGTTGATATTTTGGGATGATGTATTTTTATGTGTTGTGTATATAAAGAATATGTGTATGTCTCAGGCTCTCAAAACAAATACGCCCTATGAAATGTGGTATGGCTACATTTCTTTGGTGATGCATATTAGGGCTTATGATTCCACCTATTATGCATGGATACCTAAGGAAAAATGAAACAAACTCAGTGCAAGGAGATGAAAATGTATCTTCTTAGGGTACTCAGACACCTCCAAAGCATATTGTATATATGATGAAGTAAATAATAAGTTTATAATATGTAGATATGTGGCCTTTCTTGAATCTTCCATGACTCACAATGTTGTCAAGAGACAACTTGATCGCTTAGACAGAATGGGGCACGCAAAGCATCTTCAAGAATTTGATAATGGGATTCCACATCTTGAAGGGGGGACCTCTATACTGGATCAATCTGTGAAGTCTCCTTTTGAAGCACTCTCTCCCCCTCATGAAGCTCTTTCCACTAATTAAGAAGACATTTTGAGTGATTTGACTAAGATATTTGGTAGGTTAAATCTTGATCCATACCCATCTTAGTCAATTAAGTAACCTACACCATCTCATAAAGGTGCTCCTGTCAGGCCATGAGGGTAAATCCACAAATCAAATTGTTTTTTTCATTAAGAGAAAATATGGATATATACAAGGAGAGGGAGACATTGGGTTTCATCTCCATATGTCTCGTCATCTTCCAATTTCTTTTATTTTTTCTATTTATAATATGTACATGGATTTTCCTAATCCCAAAGATTAGGTGTCAACATCCTCCCCCCCCCCCCGTTAATCTGAAGGGATGTTGGTGAGTCCAAGAATTATTTTGATTCTTTCAAACTTTTTGTTTCCAAGCACTTTGGTGAAGATGTTTGCTATATGCTCATTTGTGGAACAATGTTGTAGGTGGATTCTCTTGGCCTCAACATGATGTTGAACCAGATGATACTTTGTATTGATGTTTTTGGTTCGATCATGGAACTTTGGGTTCTTGGCCAACTTTATTGCAAAAGTTTTGTCAATCAAAAGACAAGTTGGATGCACTTATTTGTCTTGCAAATCTTCCAGAATTTTTTTAAGCCACACAATTTCCTTTGTTGCTTGAGCTGCTACAACATATTCTACCTCGCTTTTGGAATATGTTGGAACTAATTGTTTGTGTTACCTTTGGGAGACATCTCATGATCCAAGACTCATAATATAGCCTAAAGTAGATACTATAGTTTATTTATCTCCATCGAGATTTGAATCAAAGTATCCAATCAAGCTAAAATCACCCACTTGTGTATACTTGAGTCCAAAGTCTCGAGTCCCCTTCAAGTAATTTAGAACTCTTTAATGGTGAGAGCTAACCAGAACCACTACAACCAAGAATTTATATATATGTCAAAAGGTAGGCATTAAAGCTAAAAACCTAAAGAACCACTATAGTCGATATTGTAACAAGCTTCCGAAGGATACATGGCATATCTCTCATAGAATGTGTTACCTCTGCAACTTTGTTTTTCAACTCTTTGCTCTTATAACATGACAAAAAATTCTGACCAACCCCACTTTAAGTTTTGACACTTGTATGTGTCAGTCTGGGGTTACATCACCCCTGTTATCCCTAAGTGTGCACAAAGGGAAATCCCTGGGAGATAGACTCCAGGATTTCTATGTCAAACACTGACCACAGCTCTATAAACTATTGGTCTCACTCTCCTTTGTCCTAGACATGTTGGCTTGGTATTCGATATCCTGGCCTATTCACAAGCACACATAAGAGATGCACTTTGGAGACAATCTCCAAGATTTCTCTATTAGTTGTTGGTCTTAACTATAACAACTAACAATCCCAACTCATGTAAAAAATCATTCATTTCTCCGCCTCTAGGAAGAGTCAGCGTAGACCCACCTGTGCTCCATGAAATCCCAACCTCCTCTTAATTAGTTGGGCTCACATGTCAGCTCAATCCCAGCCAACTCGACTTATTCCACAAATGTGCTCCTCTTCTCCTTACAGGATTAAGCCTTCAGCCCAAGGCTATTAGGTGATGGTTTCCCGTTGAAAGAACTTTGAATTCCTGTCTCCTATCATTGTTAGGTGTCATAATTCCATGTAATGAGTTACATGGTAATTAAATCAAAATCTATCCTAGCAAATCCACTCATTGAGGAATTAACTCCCGAGGTAAAGAAATTTTGACCATTGGGTCAATCAATTTTGTTTACGGATGCCCTTACGTCACAAGTACTTAGGAGCAAGGTCCATGGTAGGATTACCTAAAATCTAAAATTGGGAGTCTCCATTAGTTATTCCATTTGGTTAGTCCCTTGGCATATTAAAGGGGGTAGTCTATCCTTGCAAGCATTAAACCTAAAAATCCCATCATTTGTTTCCCATAATTTGGGACCCCATCTTGAATCAATATTTTCCAGCTAGCATATATCTAAAGAAACCATAGTTCTTTTCCTTTGCATGCTTCAAGTGTTTTTGGAATGGAAGGTGAGGAGGTGATGAGGTGGTTAGGACTTGGCTAGGAGGTAGAATTGATTTAATAGAGGCTTAAAGCCTTGAATGCATTATTTTTCAGGGAATAAGAGCAGGTGTTCTCTCAAAGTCTCCAAACAAATAAAATGGTATAGGTGTCAATGTATCAATTAATACTTTGACTTCAATTAGAATAAGTTCCAAAATTTTGTTTTATCTCTATTGCTATTTTTTTAAGGAAATGGTTTTCTAAGAAAAATTGATATATTTTGTTTTTATTTATTATAAATAAAATAAATAAAAATATTATCGTGTGTTAATGGGATACATTAAATGTAAGTGATTAAGGTAAAATATTTCCATTATAAATATTATCACAGTTAATCGGGCACATTATGTCTAGGTATTTATGTGTCTTTAATGTGTCAATGCTTTATGGTTTATATGAAGAATTATCAATATTATCGATCGTTTTTAATTTTCATACGTATGATTTGTTATGTCGAATTGTAAAGGTTGATACTTGCACACAGGTATGTATAAGTTGTTGAAGTGTATATATGCAATAATGAAGTATGCATCTCATATATACTTAAGTATAAATGCACAAAAATAAGCTGATGTGTTAAATATTTTCATAAATAAATAATATTTCGTGATCATATTGAACCAAAGATTTGGGTTCCTTATATGGAGTGGCAATCTCTGTATTAATATATCAAAATTGTTTTTATTTTCCTCACAATGTGCGACAATCCCTTTCTTTGTTTTATGCGTAGTGACTAACAAAACTAGCAAGTCACAGTACATGATATTTTGTGAGTAAGGAAAGAATTCTCTGTAACGTTGGTAGACGTCACTTGAAAGAAGTTGAAGGATAAGAAAGGAGGGCAGTTACCACTTCAAAAAATATGATGATGTCATGAGATACAATTATAGAATTCAATGAAGGATGGGATATTATTCTAAATGGCATCCTAAAGTTGATAGATATTCTGAAAGAAAACTTAAAAGACGAGTTTCCTGTAACAGAGTATATGAAATTTTATATAATTGTCTACAAAATGTGTACCCAAAGGCCTCCTTATATGTATGCATAACATCTCTATGGCAACTACAAGATTTCATTGGAAGAATATGTTGTTGTCACAATATTACCATCTTCAGATAAAGTACATGTTGAAGTAATGTTGAAATAACTTGAGAAATGATGGGATATCACAAGGTGATGGTGAGACTCACCTCAAATATGTTCTCTTATTTGGATATTTACTTCGTGGGGGAAAATTCCCTCGTTTCGCTAGTAAAATATGGAGTGATGTGTTTCCCACTACTTTGGATGATCTCCAACCAAGCTTCTCAAGATATTTCCCAAATTTATATTAACTACTTTAGTCTACCCAAGGTGATAGGTTGAAGTAAATTTCAAATCAACTCCAAGATTCTCAATAAATTCCTCCATTAATGTCCCAAAATTCTGGTATTTGTATATGAAACAATGCTTTTCATGTCCAAAGTGTCTTGCAAGACCTCCACTATGATTTTCTTTTATTAACTTATCCCTCATAGAACATTTTGGAACATAAAGTTGATTGTTTTTTAACAATAATACCTTTTGAAGCCTGTAATCGAGCCACATACTTCTATACTGGATTTTTTGGTTTTGACAAGCCTTGTAATCCTCCTTAAAATCTGCATCTTTCTCATACAACTCCTTCATGAAGTCAAACCCCATGATTTGTACCCAGATTTCCCGCATAATCAAATTCCTCCTGCTCAACACATCAACAATTTTATTAGCTTGGCCACTAATATCCTTCAAAATGAAAGTGAAATTATGGATATATTCAATCCACTTGAAATTATTTTGAATCCATTTAGGTTGTTTCATAATGTGTTGTAGAGCATGATTGTTTGTATATATAAACAATTTTTTCAGCATTAAATAATGCCTCCATTTTTTTAAATACTGCACCACAACATAAAAATCGTTGTCATAATAAGTATACTTCCTCCTTGCTTCATTCAACTTCTCACTGAAATATGCTTTGGGCTTATTCTCCTGAGTTAACACAACCAATTACTTCTTCACTAGCATCACACTTCACTTGGAAAGGCTTATTGAAATCTGGTAAAATCAACACAGGTTTTTCTATGATATTCTTCTTTAATAGTTGGAAGGCATTTTTTGCTTCAACGGTCCTATGGAGTAGTTATTTATATTTCTTTATAGTCTCCATAATTGGAGCACTAATCCTACTAAAATTTATGATGAACTTCATGTAAAACTAGACAAACCATGAAATCTTCTAACTTAAAATACAATTTTAGGAGAGGTTCAATCAACAGTAGCTCTTACCTTATCAGGATACATCTTAAAACCATCCTTGGATATGACAAAGCACACACATACAAGCTATGACTTTAGGAATGAACATTTCTTCAAATTGATAAGAAATTTTTCTTACTACAACTTCTCTAGCACATACCTCAAATTTCTGAAGTGCTCTTCTTTGGACTCGCTATAAGCCATGATGTCATCTAGATACACAATTACAAATTTCCCTATGAACTCCTTTAACACCTCATTCCTAAATCTCATAAAGGTACTAGGTGCATTTGATAAACCAAATGGCATGAACATCCATTCATACAACCCATCATTGGTTTTAAAGGTTACCTTCCACTCATATCCCTCTCTAATCTTGATAAGATGGTACCCATTCTTCAAATCAATCTTAGAAAAAACTACTACCACTCAAATAATCCAATAAATCATCTATGTGTGGTAAAGAAAAACTATACCTAATTGTGACCTTGTTCAATTGATCCAGACTTATGCAATAAAACAATAGAATATAGATATAAAAATAAACACAAAGATGTAGTATAAATAAAACTTTGTTTTATTAATATCAAAGAACTGAAATATTCTTACATACAAAATGGAAATAAACTAGCTCAAGTGATGGTAGCTTATCTTTGAGAAGAGATGTGACGGTTACATGCCTTTGAATTGTGTTAAAATGAGGCTCAAAGGCCTATTTATTATTGAAACAATGGAAAACCCTAAACATCCAAATACATAAACATAGGAGATGAAGCACCAAAACTATGGGCCTCGAAAATACCTCGTTAGAAATGTCTATCCGAGGAGTACAAATTTTGAATGAAAATGTTAATGAAAATTTTTTATTTTCCCATTTTCCAAAATAAATGTTGTTTAGGGCCTCAAAATGGCTCCAAAGGTTCATGGCATGAAAAAACTGTCAAAAATAGTAAAGTGTACTACAATTTGTTGGAAATAATACTGAGAGGGGGGGTGAATCAGTATTATCAGTTCAATAATTTTTCATTTCCCAAATATATTTATATGTGCTATTTTTTTTAAGTAAACTAGCGTGTACATGCTATTGTTATTAGAGAAACCAGCTTATACCTAGAGAACTTATGATTTAATCAATTTATCATGTGTTGATATTTAATTAGTGCATCAATAACTTGTTAAACAATGCAGTAAAAGCATAATAAACAATCACACATAAGAAAACACATGAACACCAAGATTTAAGGTGGAATCCCAATGCAGGAGAAAAACCACCTGCTATTTTCGTCTGTCTTCTTTCAATAATAAGAAAATTTGTTTACAATCTTGTACTAGTGCAGACTCATACCAGTACATAGGCACCCACCTGCAGAAGGCTACAACCTTCTCTCATTTTCCAACTTCTACTGAAAGGGAGCTGCAACCCCCTAGCTCTTGTACTAGCCAATGTGTTTACTAGTATGTAGGCGCTCGCCTACAGAAGGCTATGACCTCTTTTCTTCCAAGGACCATGTTTCATAAAATTTCAGATTGGATGCTTCTGGCACACAACAGTTCACATGAAGGCCCCATTTCATCAAATTTTCATATTGGACCCATCATAACTTTCAAATTGCATCAACCAATAATCAGTTAATCTGAATAGTCACATCACTATCACCAAAACACTGTGTTGAACCCAGAAACCTGCATCATCATTCATAACTAGGTGCAACCTCAAAAATCATGCATAAGAATGTATATGCCACTTTACTGAACCCAACCTATGTGTATATGCTACTTCCTTTAACCAAACTTGCATATACCTTCAGAACTACTGAAACATAAAACTTTTGAATCAAGTTTGTACCGACTAGCAACATTATGAACATCTATTGTCAATATACAAATCTTTATACAGGCAGTACCAGAGATAACCCTTCTCACTTAAACAATCAATCAATCAGATACCAAACTCCTTATGCATTCAATTTTACATTCAGATCTAAGAAAACTTCATTGACAGATAGCAATAAAACAACAGAACTGATCAGATAGATCAGTCAGATATGAAGAATAGGATTTTATTTTGTATACGCTACTTGGAAGAGTAGAACCTGCGTGTATGCGTGCTTTTACTGAGACAAACCAGCGTATAGATCTACAAATATTAACTCATAACTTCGCTGCTATTCTAGACTTCAGATAAACCTCAATCATGACATTTAAAAAATAATATAGGTGTACACAATCAGATCTAGCCCAACCAATATCAGATCATTCAATGATAAGTCATTTTAGGTCTCATGATCTTGATCCAACATTGAATTCAGGGTGCACAAAATATTTCAAATCACAAACACAACCCCTGAAACATATAATATACTTCAGATAGAAGTATTCCTGAGAAACCCTTTCACTTCCACACATGGTCCTTTGATTTTCTCTTCCTTATATAGATTTTGGCCTTCCTCAATACCTCGGACCAAAACAACACTTAGAGCCTGTGGTATTCCTTGATTTTCCAACATATACACGCTTTTCTTCTTGTGAAAGTGCGTGTATATGTATACGCTCCTTTTGTTTTGTTAAGCAGCATGTATACGTTGTTTTGACTAAGTGGACTTGCATACACATCTTCAAACTAATTTACACCATCCTTTTCCACTTCTTTATTCTAATCAGTAGACCTTAGTTCCATCTTCCTGTTCTTATGTACCAATTCCCTGCTACCTCTAAATAGACCTGTTAAAATGAGAGTTTCCTTTTCTCAAAACTAAACTAGCCTGTGAGTGAGTTGCCATCAAGGACAACACTTGTATCATAATGCCAACAATCTACCCCTTTGGACTTGATGGCAACCATAGTGGTGTTGATTACTGTAAGCTATAGAAACTATTAAAGATAACAAGCAACACCAAAATACTCTCCCCCTTTTACATCAAGGGAAAAGGGCTGACCAAGATACTCTCCTCCTTTGATATACATTATGCTGCCCATGCTCCCCCTGAGTACATTCCGAGTATGCAGAAATATGTTTCAAAAGAATAACATGACTCTATAACTCAACTGAGTGAGGATGACCTCCCTATGATCATTGACTCATACATACATCGATCACCCAACCAAATGGGAATACACCACATTTGATTGATCCAACTAACCAAGTGAGGATATACCAATTGTTTATACATGATATAAATACAACAATTATTACATCATCCATCCCAGGCAAAGTGGGGATACAAATTACATCATATGTCCAATAGGACTCATTCAAACATAGATTATGACAGAAGAAGGCATGTCAACCCCTAGATCATTACATGAATTATGCAACAAATGATATAAATATATGAAACCAAAGCTGAACTCAGCAACCATAATGCCAATAATACGTGTGAAGACGAATGCTCCCCCTAAACCTATGCTACCTATGCATTGTCAACAAGTTATTCATCAAGGCATCTTTGTCAGACAGACAAAAATCAATGAACAAAGGATGTCATCAGACAGTAATCATCAATAATAGACTGAGCACCCACAAAACTCGCATATATATGCGACTATTCTTCATGAAACTCGCGTGTGAACCTTCCTCTAAAAACATGATTTAACAAGAGGATGATGTAGCAACTACTCCTAGATTTTGTCTGAGATATTCAAATGTTTCTCTGGGAAGCGGTTTGGTGAATATATCAGCAACCTATTCTTTGGAGGGAACATACTCCAATTTAACCTTTTCTCAAGCACTTGTTCTCGTAGAAAATGGTAATTAATCGATATGTGCTTGGTCGTGGAGTGCATGACTGGTTTTTTCAAAATACTGATGGCACTTGTATTATCACGTAGAATGGAGATGGGTGGAGTACATGTGATTTCAATGTCTTGCAATGTTTTCATCATCCAAAGTAGTTGTGTGCAGTAAGATGTAGTAGCCACATATTCTGCTTCAGTTGTAGATAAGGAAATCTAACTTTGTTTCTTGTTGAACCAAGACACCAACTATGAACCCATATAGAATGCTCCTCCATTAGTACTCTTTCGATCATCCACATTTACTGCCCAATCTGCATTTGTATAAGCATGAAGATTAAGATATGTATCTTTAGGATACCATAGACCAAAGTCTTGAGTTCCTTGAAGATATTTAAAAATTCTTTTTATCGCCTAAAGATGTGATTCCGTTGGATTTTCTTGGAACCTTCCAACAATTCCTACTGCATGGATGATATCAGGTCTAGTATTTGTTAGATAACGCAGACTTCCAATCATAGATCTGTAAGTTGGTTGGTTTACTACTGGTGATTCATTGTTAGAACTGAGACTACATCCTATTACCATTGGAGTACATAGTGGTTTAGAATCTTCCATTTCGTACTTCTTCAAGATCTACTTCAGATATTTGGTTTGTGAAAGAAAGATACCATATTTTTTTTGTTGTACTTGTAAACCAAGAAAATAAGTAAGTTCACCAAGTAAGGACATTTCAAATTCTTGCTGCATTACTAAAGAAAAATTGTGCTCATGGATTCTTCATTTCTACCAAAAATGATATCATCAACATAAACAACAATAATTAGCAGTTTATCATTTTCAATCTTTGTGTATAAATTGCTATCTGCAGAACCTTTTGTGAAACCTTGTTGTTGTAGATATTTGTCAAGGTGGCAATACCAATCCCTTGGAGCCTGCTTCAGACCATAGAGAGCCTTTTTGAGCTTGCATACGAGTTTTCCATCATTTTCAAGAATGAATCCTTTTGGATGTTCAATATAAACTTCATCTTCCAAATCTCCATTAAGACAGGCTGATTTTACATCCATTCGATATTCTTTGAATTTTCAAAAGCTAAAATGAGAAAGAAACATCCTTATGGCTTCAAGTCTAGCAATAGGTGCAAAAGTTTCTTCAAAATATATACCTTCTTGTTGAACATACCCTTTACAAACAAGTCTTGCCTTGTTTCTAATAACTTCTCCATTTTCATTGAGCTTATTCTTAAATATCCACTTTGTTCCTATAACATTTTTATCATGAGGTCTAGGAACTAATTCCCAAGTATCATTCTTTTCAATTTGGTCCAGTTCTACATCCATGACCTTCACCCAACAATCATCTTTGCAGGCTTCATTTACATTCTCAAGTTCTGTTTGTTAACACTCAGATTTTCCTTGTGTAGGTTTTAACCCCGTAAAAAAATTACTTGCATACGAATTCTAAAACATAGAAAATAAATAATGCGAGAGCAGAACACATAAAACACATATACACAAAGATTTTCCCCTGGATCCCAAAATCGGGACTACCAGCTTGATTTTTCATTATGTTCCTTTCAATGTTATAATACATATTTATATATGTCGAAGCATCCAATACCATGGACCGAAAACCATCGCATCCAAAAAACATGTGTGAAAATCATGCACAAAACCATAGGTGGGCCCGCCCAACCTAACATAGGGTCCAAAAGCAAAATTTTCTAGGGTGCTGCCCCGGACCCCATAAAGTGGGGTTATGGGTGCCCCTCAAACCCCCTGCTAACTACGTGGAAAGAATATAACACAACCCAACATTCTCCCACTTGTTGTTTTCTTTCCACAAGGGGCCATAAGAGAGCTTAGTCATTTTTCCAGCCCTAAAATGCCCATTGTCTCTCTACACCAAGAGAACTTCTTAGAGTTCACAGATTTTGTCAATGCATCTGCAGTATTCTTCGAAGTGTCCACCTTTACCAGCAACACCTTTTTGTCTTCTATCATATCCCTCAGAAAGTGGTACTGAACATCAATGTGCTTTGTCTTTGAATGATATGTGGGGTTCTTTGCCAAGAAAATTGCCCTTTGGCTGTCACAGTCTATCCTTATAGCTTCCTGTACTAACCCCATACTTGAACACAATCTCTGCAACCAAACTGCTTCCTTGCTTGCATGAGTGGCTGCCATGTACTCTGCCTCTGTAGTTGACATTGCCACTATAGATTGTTTCTTACTCATCCAACTGACTGCACCTCCAAATAGGTTAAACACATACCCACTTGTAGATCTTCTATGATCCAAATCTCTAGCCCAGTCTGCATCAACAAAGCCATGAATATCCAACACTCTGTCCAATCCTGGTCTTCCTTGGTAGCACAAACCTTAATCACTAGTGCCACGCAAATACCTAAAAACCTGCTTCACTGTTGTCTAGTGCTCCTTCCCTGGTTTTGACATAAACCTGCTCAATACTCCCACTGCATGTGCAATGTCTGGTCTAGTACAGACCATTGCATACATTAGGCTACCGATTGCACTTGCATATGGAACACGGGACATGTCCTCTTCCTCTTCTTGTGTCATGGGACACTGTTCAACAGATAAACTCACACCTACAGGAATAGGAACCTTCACCATTTTACTGTCCTGCATATTAAACCTCTACAATATTGTCTTGACATACTTCCTCTGGTTTAACCAGAGATTCCTCTTTGCCCGATCTCTTTTAATTTCCATGCCAAAAATATAGTTTGCAGCACCAAGATCTTTCATGTCAAATTTGGAGGACAATTGGGTCTTCAAATCCTGGATAAATTCTTTGTCATTTCCAACCAACAACATATCATCCACATACAAGACCAAATAATAACACAGTCACCAATTAATTTAAAATACACACAATGATCTACTTTTCTTCTGGTGAAGCCAAGTCCTCGTATAAATGTATCAAATTTCTGATACCACATCCTTGGTGATTGTTTTAACCCATATAGAGACTTCTTTAACTTACATACCAGTTCTTTCTTACCCTTCACAGCAAAGCCTTCAGGTTGCTTCATGTAGATCTCCTCTTCCAGATCCCCATGAAGAAATGTTGTCTTCACATCCATCTGTTCTACCTCAAAATCAAAAGCAGCAACAACAAATAAAAGTAGTCTAATAGAAGCTACCTTGGCAACAGGAGAAAAAATATCACCAAAATCAATTCCCGGCACCTGGGAATAACCTTTTGCTACCAACCGAGCTTTGTATTTCTCCACTTTTCCTTCTGCATTTGTCTTCTTTTTGAACACCCATTTGTTGCCAATGGGTTTCCTTCCAGCTGGCAACTCCACCAGATCCCAAGCCTCATTTTTGTGCAAAGATGTCATTTCATCAACCATGGCCTCTTTCCAGAGTTTTCCATCCTCTGAATCCACTGCTTCCTTCACAGTTCTGAGATCATCATCAGTAACAAACAAAGTAAAATTTGAATAGAAAGCAAATGGACTATACCTTTATGGCTGCCTTCTTTCTCGAACTGATCTTCTCACAGGCGGATTTTGTGGCTCTTCATCTTTTGATTCCTCCACTGCTGTAGAATCTGATTCTTCCTCCTTTAGCTCAAACTATCTTCTCAAGTTCCTTTGGTTGGACTTCATGTTAAATAACATCTTTCACCTCTCTGAACAACACATTTCGGCTGTACATAACCTTCCTTGTCACTGGGTTCCAAAGCTTATAACCCTTTAAACCATCCTTATACCCAATAAAGATGCACTTTTCATATTTACTATCCAACTTTGTTCTTTTCTCCTTTGGAACATGTACATATGTATCACATCCGAATACCCTCAGATGTGAAAGAGAGGGTTTCTTACTAATCCATACCTCTTGTGGAGTCTTATCCTCCAATGCTAATGAAGGTGACCTGTTGACCAGGTAACATGCAGTATCCACCGCCTCTACCCAGAATTCCTGTCCTAACCCGACACCATTGAGCATGCTTATTGCCCTTTCCATCAACGTCTTGTTCATTCTTTCTGCAACTCCATTTTGCTGAGATGTATATGGAGTAGTCTTCTATTGTGCTATGCCACACTTCTTGCAAAATTATTCAAATTCCTTACTGCAAAACTCTCCACCATTATCTGTCCTCAGCACCTTTATCTTCTTCTCTGTCTGGTTTTCCACTAGAGCCTTAAATTCTTTAAACCTATCAAAGACTTCATATTTATTCTTAAGGAAATATATCCATGTATTCCTTGAGAAGTCATCTATAAATGATACATAATACATA
Source organism: Pinus tabuliformis (assembly GCA_031772625.1). Taxonomy (NCBI): domain Eukaryota; kingdom Viridiplantae; phylum Streptophyta; class Pinopsida; order Pinales; family Pinaceae; genus Pinus; species Pinus tabuliformis. Next base: position 1,712,809,812 of record CM062816.1, on the reverse strand, counting down.
GACTTACCCAGTGATGGAACCTTCACAGGTCCAAACACATCACTGTGCACAAGCTCTAATATATGTTTCGCCCTCTTACCACCAGAGGGGAAACTCACCCAATTCTGCTTCCCGTATACACAATTTTCACAGAAATCAAAATCCAGAGAGCTATTACTCATACCTTCTACCATACCTTTACCATGAAGTATTCGAAGGCCCTTCTCTCCAATATGTCCAAGCCTTTGACGCCACAACATGGTCTTTTCTCCAGAGGCCACTAGATTTTCTGCTCCACTTTCAGGAACCATGGAACTGTTGCACCCATCAATAACATTGCTACCTTGCAGCTTGTACAGAGTTCCAATCCGAACTCCCCGCATCAATACCAGTGCTCCCCGAACCATCTTGCAGGTATCCTTCTCGAACACTATTTTTACACCTGCATCATCCAGCTTACTAACAGAAATCAGATTTCTGGCTAATGCAAGAATATGCAGAACACCCGGAAGTGTTCTAACCCTTCCACCTTGCAGCTTCAACTTTACTTTTCCATGACCAATGATTCTAGCCTTCTTGTCATCCCCCAAGAAGACATCACCACCATCATATTTCTCATACTCACAGAACCACTCTCTATGGGGAATGAAGTGAAAGGATGCACCTAAGTCAATCAACCATGCCTCATGATCTACATGTGTACTTGAAGAAACCAAGTACACATCCCCACCTTCATCTAAGGTGGTTTTCACCTCTGCAGAAGGAGCCTCATCAGATCCCTTTCCTTTGTCAAGAGCTTTAGATTTATAGTCCCTTTTGAAGTGGCCTTCCTTTCCGCATTTCCGGCACACCACCTTTACAGGTTTTCCTAGAGATTTAGATCTCCCTCTAGATTTAGATATCCCACTCGATGACTTATTTTTGTTTATGTTCTAGGATCGTCCTCCTACAGAAAAGGCATCACCGTGTTGGCTCTCCATATTTTTCTTTCTCATCTCCTCCGTCAGCAAGGCTGAGAATATTTCATCAAAATGCAAGGCAATTGCATTGCTACCTATTGCAATAACCAAACTATCCCACGAATCTGGTAGAGAGCACAACAAACTAATGCACTTATCTTCATCTAAAATTTTAATATCAACAGATGCTAATTGACTTACCACAGTATTAAATGCGTTTAGATGCTCTGTCACCGAGTCTCCATCTTTCATCCTCATGTTATATAGCTTTTTCCGCAGGAACAATTTATTCACCAGATACTTAGATTGGTACAAAGTCCCTAACTTGTCCCACAAAGCCTTTGTTGTAGCTTCCCCTGATACATTCATCAATACTGAATATGAGACACACAATCGTATTGTGCTCTTTACCTTCCGATCCAACTTCTTCCATTCTTCATCGGACACTCTCATTGGTTTAGTACTCAGATCTACTGTGATCCATTGATCTTTATCCACCAACAGATCCTCCATCTTGAGTTTCCACAACTCAAAACTCTAACCATTAAAGTTCTTGATCTCTATCTTTCCACTGCTCGCCATCTTCTTTCACCACCAAAATCGATCTCGCAAATCTCCCACTGAACAGGGTCTACCACAGGCCCGAGCGAAACTCCTCAGCAACAAAGGCATCCCCTTGAAGCCAAATCTGCTCCGATACCAAATGTAGGTTTTAACCCCGTACAGAAATTACCTGCATACGAATTCTAAAACACAGAAAATAAATAATGCGAGAGTAGAACACATAAAACACATATACATAGATATTTTCCCCTGGATCCCAAAACCGGGACTACCAGCTTGATTTTTCATTATGTTCCTTTCAATGTTATAATACATATTTATACATGTCGAAGCATCCAATACCATGGACCGAAAACCATCGCGTCCAATACCATGGACCGAAAACCATCGCAAAAAACATGTGCGAAAATCATGCACAAAACCATAGGTGGCTCTGCCCAACCTAACATAAGGTCCAAAACCAAAATTTTGAGGGGCGTTACCCCGGACCCCATAAAGTGGGGTTACGGGTGCCCCTCAAACCCCTATTAACTACGTGGAAAGAATATAACACAACCCAACACCTTGAAGTTGTCAAAAGAAGGAAAGGAGTACGAGGTAACCACAACCCAACTTTTAAGTATAGAATCTAGCCAATCTGTACTTAGAGAGGGCTCTCTCTTTATAATTTAGCTTTGTTTATGGGATATTAGGCTAGTTATGAATGCTTGGGGGGTTTTGATTTTGTTTGGTGGTGGAATTCCGAAGCAGATGAATAGAACAAGGTATTTCAGAACATTGGGCTATGGAGTCAACTGAAGATGGCTTAACTGGATTAGGTTGATTCAACAAAGGAGGGCTTCACAGGGCAAGATAGCTAAAAAAGATGCAAATGGTAACTTGAAAGGGTGAAATGATCTTGAAAGGGAAGAAGGGTAGTTAAGAATCATTCAACAGATTTCAAGAGGAGGGAAAGTGGGTGATCACTAACAAAAAGCAATTAAGAATTTCTTATTAAATGATCACAATGATAAACTAAGAAGCAGGGAGGAATTAAGGATTCCCTACCTATGATAGCTTAGAAGAAAACATTTAGAATATAAACGATTTTAAACACAGAATGCAATAAAGAACTTTCTGAAATATACTTTTTCGTTTATCATTCAGATATGAAACACATGTGAAATATTTAAACCAGAAAACAGTAAAAACATAAGATATAGAATACTTATTTATCTCTCGTTTGACACATGAATCCTGTAAAAGTCCTTTGCTTTATTACTTCTTCCAGCCAACAATACAATAGTTGTTCAACAGCACTTCTATTCCAAAATAATGAGTCTACAGAAATGTCTAAGAATCCACCCTAAGTACTTCGAATGAGGAAGTACTTATACAAAAATTTACAACAAAATATCTCCTAACTGAGAGAGATATAATCTAGGAAAACTAACTATATTTTACATAAATGTAGAGACAGATGGTCTCGAAAATAGAAACTGAAAGTGAACTGCTGGGTTGTTGTCCCTGTTTTTGTTGGAAGAGTTGAAGGCAAGTCCTATAATTGAGCATCTTGTTGTCTTGCTCGTAATTCTATGTTGGCTAATTGTTTTCATCTTTTCACTGATACTCTTTAACCTTTACTGACACTCTTTACCTGCTTTATCCTCATTCATCTTCTTTTACCAAAATTGACTATGGTAAATACTTCAATCTACTTTTTACCAAGGTAAATCATAAGATGTCTGTCATATTTGTCCACCAATCATCTCTTGGTATCCTGGTCCTTGTTAGCTTTCTGTAGATTTCATCATCCTCTGTGTATTTTACAAAATTTCGCTGTACAGGAAACAAGTGTTTCAATTCATGCTCAACATAAAATAGGTTCTCTAAACTGTCATAGAGAATTCTGCCTGTAGGTAATGCTTTGGGTGCAGATGAACTAGCAGAGGAACTGGCTTGGTTGTTTGCATACTGATACAATTTGTTGGCATAATCCTCATGCCTCATTAACTTATCATTGATCATTGAAGGACTTGGAAGTCCTTTACTCTGTAAATTTCCAAATTTTTCCATAAAATCATCTATGTCGTCTTGCATATTCTGACATTTTCTTTCTAGGTTCTGCATCAGAGTCCTTTTTGTCAAGACTTTCTTGATATCTAGGATAGTTCCAGTTCTATCCTCAATATTCAGCTATTCCAATTGATGCATGTTTCTACTATTTAGAAAGTTTATTAGCCTGAGAGCTTCTTTAGGTTTTCCTCCTAGCTCTTCCTTGGTTTTTTAATTTCTTGAAGAGAAACTTTGACTAAGTCAATCTGTTCAAAAATTATCTGAATTGATGACCAAACATCATTGATTGATTGAGTGATGTTGGTCCATAGAATTTTCCTGATATCTATTAAAGGTTGTTCAAATGTGAGATCCTTTTCTAGTGTTTTTACTTGTTGAGCCAAGCCTTTGTTTTTCCTCACTTCTTCAGCGAAATTAATTTTTGAGACATCATACTTTTGTTCCAAAGTGACAAATTTCTCCTTTACCTTTTGGAGTTCAGAAACTTGGAGTTTCAATTCCTCCATGGATTTTATTAACTCTGCTGTGCTTTGACTGGAATTTCCTACCTATGCTATACTTGTACCTGTAATAGTTTCAACTGTGGCCAAAGGGGCATTTGGTGCTAGAGAAGTTGCAAGTGTAGAAGGGACTGTTGTGGAAACCACTAGTACTAAATTTTGAGGCTGAGAGGTCGACTCACTATGCCTGCTTTGTAGTGTTTTCTCTAATTCCTGCTATGTCTCCCTTAGTTGTTCATTTAGCTTGCGGACTAAATCCATAAGCTCTTCTTCATTCTTATTTTCAATTACTTCAGTTGTCTGTGGATGCATCAGTGGTGGCAATTTTAAATGCTTTCTCAAGGCAGCTATATCTTCATTTTTCTTCTTTATTAGGCCCTCTGCAACTTTTACATCCTTTGGGTTATGGCCCAATCCAATAATCAAATCCTCCAATGATTTGATTATTGGAGGAAACAGGGCGCTCCATCCATCAGAGGATTTGCGAACATGCTGCTGACCTAAAACATGGGAGAACCAAGTCTTCAGCGCTGGCAGAGCATGTGGATAAGACCAAGCATCACATTTGTATTGAGGAGGCTAAGGTTATTGCCAAGGTTGCCCAGTTCCATCATCGGAAACTCAGGGAAGCTATTGAGATCGAAAGAAGGCCTAACAATCTCAATAGAGATGACGGCTGGAAGATCAGTAGATGTTGGATCCCTGCCCTTTCTTCTTAGTCTTCCCCCCCCCCCCCTCTTTCATCTTTTTTCGCTTTTGTCGTTCCCCTGGAGCCTTCCTTTCTCCTTTGGTTTATCCTTTTTGGCCCTGGACTCTTTCCAGGCCTTCTCCTGTTTATTTTGTGTCGCTCCTTTTTCCCGGATTGATATTGGTATCTATTATTATAGCTAGTATTTATTTACTTATTATTATTATTTTATTTTTATTATTATTATTATATTATATATATATATATATATATATATTATTTATTATTATTATTTTTTTATTATTTTATTTATTTATTATTAATATTTTATTATATACTAATTTTATTTATCTATTAAGGAAGATATATTATTATTATTATTTTATTATTTTTCGTCACTAATTTTTATATATTGTTAGTATTGGTAATTTATCTATTTATTAACGGATATATATCATTATTAGTATTTACTTTATTATTTTTTATTTTTTTCATAACTAATTTATATATATTATTTTTATTTTTATTTTTATATAGATTTTTATCTATTTATTTATTTATCTAGCGAATATATATTATTATTATTTATTTATTCGCTGATTTGTATTATTATTTTATTTAATTACATTCACCTTGTTTATAAATAAGTTAGGTCTTCAATTTAACTAATTCCCATTTAATTAAAAAAAAAATTAATTATTAAATTATACATTTTAACTAATTATTAAAGTAAACCCCTTCTTAAATTATTTCATTTATATAATTATATATTTATATATAGGTATGGTCATTGCTCTCTTCCTTGAAATAATCGATTTGACTTTTTTACTGTCCCTAAGTCAAAACTAGCCGTTATTCTAGATAGCTGTTGGAGGCCCTGCTCATACTATTTAACACGCAAAGCTGGATCTGTTTCTTCAACTTGTCCTAACAATGAGCCACACTTGCTGGCTCGAAACGCGTCGACAAAAGTCTTTCATTATGTGAATTACGCCGAAGCTCTTCTTATAACTATTATGGATCACAGAAGTCTCAATTCAACAATTGATTCTATTGTCTTTTGCCTGTGGCGAGTCTCTTTCCAACTATAATTGAGCAGTGGTATTGTTCAGTGAATCCTCCAATTGGTGTGCCATCATGGCATTGCTTGTCAATGTGGAATAGACCATTTCCCCTGTCTGCTTATGCAATTCTATTTGATCTATGGGGTTAATGTCCTTGGCCAAGACCTCAAAATCAGTTTTGAGGTAGTCTACAAGTGATTGGGGCTGCTATACTTTACGCTTTATAAATCTCATCTACATTTTTCTTTCCTTGATGTCATAAGTTGACATCAACCTAGTTTGATTAGTAGGAGCCATCTTCAAATATTGAGTGTAAGCTTGGGCCTTTAGCTGTTCATTTTTGGCCTTTATTTCCTTGAATTTTTCTTTGATGTCTAAGGACTTATTAGATGAAGACCTGAAGGATGAAACTTCAGTACTTTGTTGTCTTTCCAGCTCTTGTCTTTGGGAACTGGAAGGTGTCCCGCCTACTGGGAATGTATGCTGACTGTCTCCACCTTCTTTCCTCAAACTCCCTGTTGTTTATTCAAAAAATTATTCTTCTGAATGCAGATTTATCCTGTGCCTTTTAAACCAAGGTGGTTTGAAGGACCACTGGCAGGGGTAGCTACTTCTCTGTCTCTTTTTAAGCTCGTTTCCTCACTTAGAGGAGTTTACAAAATTGGGGGGTCTCCCACATTAATCTGGGTTGGATGGGTTTATGGTTGAGCCTGTTCTTCAGAGATTTCAGGCTGCTTTGACATGTCTGATTGCCCTGATGCTGGAGTATTGGTTTCTTGTTCTTTTCCCTGTGATGGTTCTGCAAGGGGTGCACTAGTTTCCTGTGAGTGCCTTTGAGAAGTATCTGTTGTAGAGGCGCTAGTTCCTGGTGTTGGCTTCTGAGAAGTTCCAACTGGTACCTGTTCAAAAGAGTCCAGGTCAAGTCTCTTTTCTAGGTCTTTCATTACATTTTCTACATTGACCTGATCACTATCCATCTCAACAAGAGTTCCTTCCCTCCATTCATCCATATTAGCATATTGCTCTATTTCAGGGATTCTGTGGTGAAAATAGGGTGATAACCTATTTTTCATTCTCCTGTCACAAATGAAACTATGTGGGTCATATCTCCAACCAAAACTTTTACTTAATTTCAAGTGTTCTAGGATTTCTTCTACTGCTTTACCTGCTTCTATATTGTTGCAGACAAATGGGCCTAGATGATCTTAGATTCTCAATTGTGCTTTCTTCTTGGCCTTGGTAAAGTGAATCTGATTTGAGTTTATCATTTGTCTATAATACTCCAATGCAAACAATCTCATAGGAACATATTTCGGTAGCTTGAATGGAGGAAGCTCACAGCCATATATCCTGACAACTGTGTGATTCTAGTACAAGTACCAGTCACCTACCTTGTAATGTTTGGATAGCTAAAGGATTCTTTTGATTTCATCACTAATCCTAGGAGGATTTCCTCTCAGCATGGTGGTCACTGGGTGGACAAACTGATTAATGAATTCATTGTATGAGTAAGGACAAGCAAAAGAATGGTGGAAAATAGAAGTCCAAAAAATGATTGATCTGGGGTTGCCCTTTGTATCAAGTTTATTTACAGAAAATGAGAACTTGTCAGTCTGATAGTAGAGGATAAGGTGATAGATGAATGTGGAATACTTGAACACTTTTTCATTTTCCAGCCTCATGAACTGGTCATGGATTTTCTCAGCAACGAATGCAACATAATTGTACTTGACAACAAGGGGTTGAAGAGGGGTAAAGATGGACGTCAAAACTGGGTCAATTCATCCACATATTCAATAGTATTCAATCCCATGACTGTAGCTCTCATATTAACTATAATTTTGCCTATCTCTATGAAGAAAACTGACAAATAAGGAGGGGGATTTTTGGGTTGATGCTCCTTATCCACAAAAGTTTGACAAAGGCGATTGAGTTCAGATTGGGATAATTTAGATGATTTTTCAAGCAAATATCCAAGGGAAATGGGGGTGAGTTCTAGATTGGGATGAAACTGAAGCATCTCATTGATTGACTCTACAGTAATTGTAAAGAGAATAGTTTGACTTGGAGACATTACTGCTCTGAGGTTTGGGTCATAGTTGGCATGACACTGATGGATAATGTCAGGGAAAATGCGCACAGAGGGGAGAAAATACATTGGGAGATTTGATTCCCAAATTCCTATGGTATCATAGCCATTCATGTGCTTGTCTCAGCATTGGCAAAATACTTTCAGGTGGTCTTTGTCAGTATCCAGATTTTTTATTTGAAAATATTTATCTGCTAAGGGCAGATAATCTAAATCACAGTAAGGGGTAGTGATAGGTGCTACATTGAGGGTGACGAGGGCTTCCATTCTGGTTCTTGTGGATTCAGATAGGAAACTAGGTTTTTTAAGTGAAATTGGTGACACGGAGGTCTTGGGAAACTTGAATTCTAAATGTAGCAACTGAATTATGGTGAATTTTGGGTTTTTTCCAATTAATTGCAGAGAAAGCAAGTATTTACAGGGTTTATTGGACGGAATCTGGTGAATACCTATTTTTAATGAAGGGAAATGGGATGCAGGTTCACTGGGTGCGAATGGGGGAGTTTGACATGGTTGACGGTTGGGTGCACGAGCTGGTTGATTTTCAACATTCAGGTTGTTGCATGCATGCGTTCTCAGAATAGGGTGACAAACTGATTACCTTTGTATTTTATGCAAAGTCAACTTTTGGCGGGTTCGGGATTTGGACAGGTGTCGTCAGCGGGAGAATGATTTGATGTTTTATCGTTAGCGGGAAGCGGTAAGCGGGCACCGCTAATGGAGGGGATGTGGTATTGGGGCGCGACCACGCAATTCCATACAGCGCTTGACACATAGCGATGGCACTGTTTGCAAAACCGCTCACCATCGCGTGCTAAAGTTTGGCTACGGAGGGTCGTGCGATATGCACGACAACCGTTGGATCTATGGGACTCGATCGAATGGCTATCGGGGAGGTGAGGTGGCGGAAAGTTAATAAGGGCGGGCCCAACATAATTAAAGGTTTTTAATTACATCGGGAGCAACAGGATTGGTCGTTGAGTTATTAATTAACCCTGGTGATTAATTAATCCTCACTTAACATGGTGGGGTCGGGGCTCTTAATTAATTACATTTTAACTAATTAATCCCAATTATTGGTGTATTATGGTTATATTTAATCGAGGGGCGGAATATGCAAGAATTTGGGGTTTTTGCATAGTTATAATAATATGGAAGTGGGTAATTTTTATAGGGGAACTATATAATAACATAAATTAGTGGTTAACATGACCAAATGAATGGAAAAAGCGCTAAGTTTAATGTTTTCTGAAAATATATTTCATCATACAACACTTATACTTTAGGCTAATGATTTATGAGGGTTTTTATGGAAAATGTTTTATTTTCCCTAAGTAAAATAGGATTTTACTTAGGAAAAGATTTATTAAGGGAATGAATGATTTTATGAAGGGGTGTAAGTACTTAGGCATTATAAATTATTGGGCCGAGGGTCCGGTCCCTCGAAAAGTCATAGAAATGCTCTGAGCCCCTCTAACTTGATAGATACCTTGGCACTTAGGGGAAATTAGTGAAAATTTAGGGGAAATGAATAGGGAAGTTAATTATTTTTTACTTTGCTTGCTTGATGTGTTTTCCATGTGATCATGCGTGTACCATTTTGATGAAAGTAAAATATTTACACATTTAGACTCATTATTCACCACATATTATTCTGCAACCATCATCTACCTACCCTACCTACTTAGCCTAGCATTTTCACTTCTTTATTAGGGTGCATTTAGACTGGCAAACCCTTATCAAACTTTCTTTTCTTTACATGGTAAATGCCTGTCTAAGTCTACACTTATTACATCCAAGGGCTCAAATTAAACTGTTGAGCTCCTTTTTTCACTCTACCTATCTACTTATCTACCAAGATTACACTGTTTGGTCAAATCTTTATTCTCTATTTCAACAACATGAAATTGAAAATATGAACTAGCCAAGTTTAAACTGTTTGACTATTCATGAATTGTGGCATAGGTGACAAACTACACACAATTGTTTATTATACAAAAGTAAAAAAGTAGTGGCATTTAGACTTGCACTTTCCTGGTCTTTCTTTTTGTTGGGGTTCATTTTCTTTCATTTTTTGACCATCTTTTTATTCTTTTCACCCTTTTATTTTTCTTTTAAGGTATACCCTCTTTACATTTTTTTTTGTTTTTTTGTGTTTTTTTTTTTAACAAATATGGAAAACCTTTGCAACAAGTAAAGGTATGAACATATTACAAAGCTAAACCAAGTTAATCATGATATATGACACCTATTGGTATAGGGGCATAATAGTGGCCCCACTTGGGGATGGCTTTCCCTGGTGGAAAGTCAAGAACAGTAGATTAGAGGCTTCTAAATGATTTTGACTATGCTCTACAATCTTCTTTTGCTTGTTGCCTTATTGTATGTATGACAGTGATACTTCTGAAGCTTAGGGCCTTCTCTTCGGGCTTCAACTCCAAAATCTTACTGTCCAATCAATGTTATGACCTTACAAAGGATATAATATGTACATGTTAAGAACATAGTAATCATTAGTAAGTAGGATCAAAGTAATGCTTTAACATCCAACCATTGACTGGTCCTTCTTCAGCTTTTGTACCATCTAACTCTTTAAGAAAATATGCATTGTTTCCTTTGAAAGCATAGATGATGTATGGTCCTTTCCATAGGAAGTCAAACTTCCCATGTTTCCCCTTGTCCTCTCTTCTGGAATCCCATCTTAACACTTTATCTTCAAGGTAGAAATCCTCTACCTTGGTTCTTTTGTCAAATATTTTCTTGAGCTTCTCCTGCAACACTTGGGATCTTTGGTACTCCTCCTCCTAGGTCTGATGTAAATTGATAGTCTCGTTTATCCTTCTTTGAATATTATTAGGTTCCACTTGAGCTTCTTGGATTATTTTCATGACAGTAACACCTAGTGATGAAGGAAATACAGCCTCCATGCCATATACTAATTCATAAGGACTGGTTCCAATGGATTTTTTGGTTGTAAGCCTGTCTACCCACAAAGCATTTATCAATTTTTTGTTCCAAGTTTTCTTGTTTTCTTCTAATAGTTTTTTTATGATATTAATGAGACTCTTGTTGGAAGATTCGACCAGTCCATTCCCTTGAGGGTAGTAGGTTGTGGAATGGCCCAGTGTAATGTGATACTTATTACAAAAACTAATCATTTTCTTTGACCTGAAACCTGCAGAATTATCAGTAATGATTTTAGTGGGGCAACCAAACCTGGACAATATATTGTTCTCTAGGAAACCTATGATTGTTGTGTCATTGGCCTGTCTGGAAGGAATGGCCTCTATCCATTTAATAAAATAGTCAGTGGCAGTGAGTATCCATTTGTGTTGGCCTGAAGAGGGTGGACGGATTTCTCCAATGAAGTTGAGACCCCATTGTTGAAAAGGTTTCTCGGTGGAAATGGGTTTTAGGGGTAAAGGTAACAACTTTCTTTTGCCTTCAAAGATTTGACATTTATGGCAAGAAGTTACAAATTTCTTCACATCTGCAAACAAGGTTGGCCAATAGAATCTAGCCCTTAGGATTTTATCTACAGTTGACTTCCAATAGAGGTGTCCACCATAGTCTCCTGCATGAAATTCTTGGAGAGCCTTGTCAGCTTCATCTTTTAATAAACAATTTAATAAAATTCCTTCATGATTTTTCCAAAAAAGAGTATTATCTAAGATACAAAACTTTGAAGCTTTCATTTTTAAAAACCTATTCTTGGTTCTGGATAACCCTGGAGGAGCCTGCAGGTTTTGTAAAACATAAATTACATCAACATACCAAGGTGAGTCTGAAAAGGCCTGGCTGATTTGTGGAGTCGCCATCTCCTGCTCGTTATCCAGTTCATTTATGTCCAGGGCTTGACAATTAGTTTCTGCCATAAGTTTAGCCAATCCTTGACCTTTTATTAGTTGTAGGTTTTATCTTTATATCATACTCTAAGATGGTAGCAATCCATTTACCTCTTTTGCCTTCAATTCCATCCTGAGTTAGGATGTCTTTGACAACTGCATTCAGAACATAAGCTATCACATGAGAGTATAATATGTAAACTCTGAAGTCTTTAATGGCTTTTACCAGTGCAAAAGCTTATTTCTCCATTATTTTGTATTTTAATGATGCATCTCTGAGTGCTTTACTAAAAAAGGCTATAGGTTTTTCACATCCTTGATCGTCCTTTTGTAATAAAACTGCAGCTATGGTGTGTTCTGATGCAAAAGAAAAAATGATGAAGTCTCTATCAAATTGTGGACTGGTGAGGACCGGTGTTCTAGTTAAGGCCATTTTGATTTCTTCAAATGATTGCTTGGCCTCTACTTTCCATTTGATACTTGAATCCTTTTTTAGCATGTTATTTAGTAATCTAATGAGTTCTGCTAAATTAGAAATGAATCTTCTTAAAAAAATTATCTTCCCTAGGAAAGCTTGAATTTCTTTAATACTTCTTGGATGAGGTATCTGTAGAATGGCTTTGATCCTGGAAGGGTCAATTTGGATGCCATCTTTGGAAATGATGTGACCTAAAAGTTTACATTCCTCCAGACCGAACAATGACTTCTTTGGATTCAAAGAAATGCCATATTTTCTGCATTTTGAAAAGACTTGTCTGAGATGGTCCAAGTGTTGTTGATCTGATTTAGAAAAAACAGTTAGATCATCCAAATATATAACAAGAAAACCGTGAATTTCTTTGGCAAAGGAAATGTCCATTGCCCTTTGGAAGGTTGCTCCTGTGTTTTTTATTCCAAATGGCATTTTGATGTACATAAAAGTGCCCCGTGGTGTTGTGAAAGCAGTTTTCTCTTGGTCATCAGGATGAACCAAGATTTGGTTATATCCTGAAAACCCATCTAAAAGTGAAATTCTAGAAGAACCCACTACCCTTTGCAAAATATGATCCATTTTGGGTAAAGGATAGATATCTTTCAAAGAGACCTTATTTACATTTCTCAGATCAACACATAATCTTATTTCCCCAGTTTTCTTCCTAGTAGGTACCAAGTTAGACACCCAATCAGAAAATCTAACAGGGGCAATAATCCATCCTTCATACATGCGTTAATTTCTTTTTCAATTAATGGTAATAACATAGGGTTAATTCTTCTGAGTTTTTGCTTAAAGGGCTTTTGATTTTCTTTCAAAGTTATAGTATGCTGAATAATAGAGGTATCATAGGACTTCAAATCTTCGTAACTCCAGGCAAAGACATCCTGGAATTCCCTCATAAGTTCAACATACTTTAGCTTCTGGTCAGGAGGTAAATATTTTGACAATTTTATCATTTTTGGATTGTCTTGAGTTCCTAAGTTGTACTCTTCAATATCTGCTTTTAATGGTTCCATTTTAGGTTTCTTGGGAATGTCATTGGAATCAAATAGATCTTCTAGAGGAGTCAATCCTTTAGGTAGATGATTGTCTTTTAGGTTGATAACCTCTGTTTCTTCTTCAATTATCTCATCTAGGTCCATTTGTTTCAGGTCTTGAACTTCTTTTTGTGTGAATTTTGTGGGATGAAGCATATTTATTGAACTTTCTTCGAAAATGTTTATTTCTACCTCATCTATTTGATTAGAATTAATAATTGTATCAACATCTATGTTACTGTTAGAAAACTCTTCATCTAAAGTTAAAAAGTTATTGATCTGCTCATCACTATCAAAAACCTTCCAGTTCTTCAGATTATCAGGGATGGCTAGTTTGTGCCTAATCTCAGCAGTATACTGATGATTAGGTTCGAAATTTAATTTGCAGGTGCTGGCAAACATGGCCAGGCTATGGGCTTGCCTGTTGTGTTTTCTAGGAATAGTTGCAAGCTGAGTTTCCAAAAAGGTATTGAGAATTTCTATTATTGTTCCTCTATAATATACTAATCTAGGATCTCTAGTTGAGTAAGTTCCTTTAATCTGTTTGATTATTAATTCTGAATCTCTGATGACAGACACTCTGATTGCTCCTAATCTTTTGACAAGTTTAATACCCAGTAAGAGAGCCTCATATTCTTCTATGTTATTGGTGCACTTAAAACTTAGTCTGTAAGCATGGCCTTCAGCATGATCATTGTTATGAAACCAGCTCAAGAAAAGATAGATCAACGCCTTAGAATTCAGCCTCTTCGAGGGGGCAACCTCCTTTACATTACATAAATGAACAATTCTTGGATGATTCAAATGACAAAACCTCCTTTCTATATATATGAGTCTAAGGAGTCACAATATAATCCAGCCGACCTAACAATAATAATATAAAGCCACAAAAATAACAATAGAGGGATTCTATGGGGCACAGAAATAACAATATGGGGGTAATAGGGGCACAACAATATAAATAAGGGGTATAACTATAATAGTAATGGGGTAATCACTAGTATTATAGGGACCCAACATGCCCCTCTCCCTCAAAAAAGTGTTGTCCTCAACGCTTGAGTAATTCTGGATACTTCTGCATAAAATTCTCATCCTCCCATGTGGAATCTTCAGTGAATAAGTTCTTCCACTTGATAAGATACTCTGAAATTGATCGATTTCGTAGCTGTCGAGTTCTTGTTTCTGTGACTGCTTCCGGTTCCAATATAATTTTTCCTTCCTCGTCAAGTTCTGGCAATATTGTTTGAATTGGGAGCTTGTCGCCTATAACCTTCTTTAAACATGAAACATGGAAAACTGGGTGCAATCGAGAAGCTGCAGGAAGCTCCAATTTGTATGCCATAGTACCAATCTTTTGCAACACCTTGTACGAACCATAATACTTTGGTGATAATTTATTATCCTTCTTAGCTTGCTTTAGGGACATTTGCTTATATGGTTGTAGCCGTAGGAATACCCAATCACCTACATCAAAACTTCTTTCACTGCGATGTTGATCTGCCTGTTGTTTCATTCTATTTTGTGCCAACACGAGGTTATCCTTTAAGAGTTGGAGGACTTGTTGTTGATGTTCGATGTGATGTTCCACTGCCTGAACCTTAGAATTTTCTCTTAAATATGATGTGATGGATGGTGGTTGATACCCATAAAGTGCCATAAATGGGGTCATTTTTGTTGCTGTATGGAAGGAAGTGTTATACCACCATTCAGCCAGAGGCAACCATTTGACCCATTGTGTCTGTTTATCAGATACAAAGCAACGAAGATATCCTTCCAAACATTTGTTTACTATCTCAGTTTGCCCATCAGATTGAGGATGATAAGATGAGCTATGAGCTAACTGAGTACCAAGACAAGAAAATAATTCTGTCCAAAAATTTCCAGTGAAAATGGGATCTCTGTCACTTACAATAATCTTTGGGTTTCCATGTAGCTTTTGAACTGTTTCCATAAATGCAGTAGAAACTGTACTGGCTTTAAATGGATGTGATAATGCACAAAAGTGTGCATACTTGGTAAGTCTGTCAACTACCACCATGATGACACTCTTTCCCTCAGACTTGGGTAAACCTGTGATAAAATCCATTGAAACCTCCTCCCAACGTTGGCTTGGAATGGATAAAGGTTGTAATAGACCCGGTGTCTTAATTGTTTCAACTTTATTTTGCTGGCAAACCAAACATTCTGCCACAAACTTTTGAATATCTGATTTAAGGCCATCCCAAAAAAATTCCTTCTTAACCCTGTGGTAAGTTTTTAAAAATCCTGAGTGCCCTCCTAAGGGAGAAGTGTGCAATTCCATAAGAATCTTTTGTTTTAGCTGGGAATTCTTACAGAGGTATAAGCGATCTTTGTACCATAACGAATCATTTTGCCAGCTAAATGTATCAGAAGTACTGGAATCTTGTTGTAGCTTTCGAATAAGTGCCCACACTTCTTCGTCATTCTTCCATTCCTCCCTTGCTTCGTTTATCCAATCTGGTTGGATAATAGAAATGGCACACAACAATGCTTCCACATCCTCATCCTTTCTTGAGAGTGCATCTGCCACCACATTTTGCTTCCCTTTTTTGTAGATGATTTCAAAGTCATAACCCAACATCTTTGTGACCCACTTTTGTTGCTCTTCAGAGGATAATCTTTGTTCTAAAAAGTATTTAAGGCTATCATGATCCGTTTTTACCTTGAAGTGTCTTCCCATTAGGTAGGGTCGCCATTTCTTAAGTGCATGGAGTATTGCCAACATTTCCTTCTCATAAATAGCTTTGCTTAAAAACTTTCCCTTGATTGGACGACTTTCAAAAGCAATGGGTCTTTCATCTTGCATTAGAACAGCACCAATTCCATTTCCTGAAGCATCACATTCCACAATAAAGGTTTTTGTGAAGTCCGGTGTAGCTAAGACCGGTGCTTGGCACATTGCCTCTTTAAGATGTTCAAAGGCCTTTGTTGCTTCCGGAGTCCATGAAAATGAATCTTTCTTCAATAATGTTGTTAGAGGTGCTGCTATTCTCCCATAATTCTTAACAAACTTGCGATAATACCCTGTCAACCCAAGAAATCCTCGCAGATGCTTTATGGATGTGGGGATTTTCCATTCCTTAATGGCTTTAATTTTGCTAGGGTCTACCTTAACTCCTTCATGAGATACAATATGACCCAAATATTCCACCTCCTGGACTCCAAAGAAACATTTGGATCTTTTTGCATATAATTGTTTCTCCTCCAATAGTTGTAGCACCCTGTCAACATGTTCAACATGATCCTTCCAAGACTTGCTGTAGATTAGTATATCATCAAAAAATACTAACACAAATTTTCTAAGGAATGGTTTGAAAATTGAATTCATCAAACCTTGAAATGTTGAAGGTGCATTGGTAAGGCCAAAAGGCATGACCAAAAATTCATAATGACCCTCATGAGTTCTAAATGTCGTTTTCGGAATGTCTTCAATCTTCATTCTGATTTGATGATATCCCGAACGAAGATCCAACTTGGTGAAGTAAATTGATCCATGCAATTCATCCAGTAATTCATCAATGACAGGAATGGGGAACTTATCTTTAATAGTGAGCTTGTTGAGCTCCCTATAATCCGGACACATGCGCCATGATCCATCCTTCTTGTGCACCAATACTACTGGAGCTGAGAAAGAACTTTGACTCGGTTGAATTATACCAGCCTCTAGCATTTCTGCAACCATACGTTCAATTTCACTTTTTTGGACATAGGGATATCTGTACGGCCTGATGTTTGGAGGAACACTTCCTGGAATCAGATGAATAGCATGATCATGATCACGCATAGGTGGGAGACCTTTGGGAGTCTCAAATACCTTGGAATGATTGTCCAGGACTTTTTGGAGATCTGGAGAAATAGATGATTCCAATGTGGAAACATCTAGCGAACATAATTGTGCAATTACACCTCTTTGCTCCTTTTTTAGAAGCTTTGTCATGCCATTAGAGCTGATTATCTTTCCTGGTTTCCCTGCAATACCCCTTAATTCAACTTCCTTTCCTTCCGTAGAAAATTTGATGAAAAGTTCTTGAAAATTAAAAGCTATTGTACCCAAGGATTGTAGCCATTGGACTCCTAGTACAACATCAGCACCTCCCATTGGAATGGAAAGCATTGGGCTAGTCAATACATATTCTCCCATGGATAGCTTGATATTATGGCACTTTCCAGAGCAATTTATTGTTCCTCCATTTGCAATCATCACTTGACACTCTGGTGCTGGATATAGGAAGCAATTCAATTCTTTTGCTACCCTACAATGAATAAAATTGTGGGTGCTTCCTGAATCAATCAACACTATTACCTTTTTCTTCTTGATTTGTCCTTCTATCTTGATGGTTTGAGGAGTGGTAATTCCTGCCAATGCATTACAAGATATGGTCGGATTTATTTGTTCTTCATCTAGGCTTTGTTCCTGGAATATATCCTCTTCTTTTGACCTTTCTTGCTCCTTTTCTTCTTCCTCTTCACAATCTATGTAGAATAATTTCTTCTCAGCACACTTATGACCTTTTGTGTATTTTCTATCACAATTGTAACAAAGCCCTTTTGCTCTTTTTTCTTCCAATTTTTGTGGTGTCAACCTTGTAGGTTGTGGAAGACTAGGGGCAACAACACTTCCTTCTTTATAGTTGTGAGTGGTATGCTTCCTAGTTGCCATAATTTTGCTTTCCATTTTTCTTGCTAACCTGAATGCCTTCTCTAATGAATCAGGTTCCCAAAGGCGAACATCATGTTGGATATTATCCTTTAAAGACCCTATGAACACATCAATCCTATGCTCCTCTGGAATATCTTTTACCCTTATGTTCAATTTTTGGAACTCCTCAATGTGCTCCATTATTGAACCCTTTTGTTTGAGACTTATCAATTGGCTAAAAAAAGTGTTGCTTTTTGTATCCTCATAATGTGCTATCAATTCTTCCGTAAAAATTGCCCAAGTGATAAATTGTTTACGAGAACAAAGCCATTGATACCATACAAACTGATTTGGTTCCAAATATACAGTTTCCATACGTACCTTTTGTGCGTTTTGCACATTATTGAGATCGAAGAATTGCTCCATCTGTAATATCCATGTGGCGGGATCCTTGCCATCAAACTTCCTCATATCGATTTTTGGAATATGGTGATTCTTCGATCCAACATTAGTGTCTATGGAATCATGATTAACATTTCTTTTGTTCTCATCATGAGTTTCCTTTACTACCTTTTCACCATTAGTAAGTATTTCTTGTAGAAAATTTGTCAAATCTGTCTTCAAATCTGCCATGCCTGTCTTCAAATTTGTGTTCAAATCTATCTTCAAATTGTCCATCTTAGCTTCCATGCCATTCATCTTAGCTTCCACGCCATTTATCTTAGCATCTGTTAACTTTTGTGAGCGTGACATTTGTTGCACTTGTTCTTGTAATTTTGATATATCATGTAGCATTTCTTCCTCTTCTTCATGAGTCATGCTAGAGCTTTCAAGTTCCTTACTAGGTGTTTGCATTTTCTTTCCTTGGGGCAACAGTTACCGATAATAATGTTCTAATATGCCCTTTTAATTCCTTCAAAATAAATTTTCAAACCAAGCTTAAGCAAAAATTTAAAAAATCTACACACCTTTTTTCACTTTGTAGGAGCTCGATATTGCCTCTGATGTATCTCTGTACTTTCCAATCATCTAGTTCTGAATTTGTGATCTGTAGTAGCTCTCTATGTCCTCTTTCCAATGCCACCAGTCTGATCCAAATTGGATTCTCCAAGAAAGAGTTATGCACAATCTCCCAAGATGACCTGATTATAGACCTTTCCAGAAGAGCGAAGTTGTATGAAGTGGAACGTGTACAATTTTCGATATTTGGTTCTGAAAAAGATATTAAAGAAACTAAAATCCGTCCTCTTTCTGTACCTTCTTATGAAATTTCAATCTGATTCCCAGGGAGAAAGTTATGACAATTTTCCCCAGGTCACCTGTTTTGAATGTAATTCAAGAGTCTGCAAAAATACCAACTTCCTCAGATCATATCTCCGAAAATGTCGCGCGAAAAGCTCTGAAATTCGGACCTAAGGTTCAGCATGATTTCTTCTCAAATGGGTTTTTTTTGCGACTTCTGAAACGTAACAGAAAAAAAAGTTATAGTGAAAATACCACGATGACCTGTTTGGAGCAGCGAAACCCTAGAATCCAAAGCTCTGATACCAAATGTTATGAAACCAGCTCAAGAAAAGATAGAAAAGATAGATCAACGCCTTAGAATTCAGCCTCTTCGAGGGGGCAACCTCCTTTACATTACATAAATGAACAATTCTTGGATGATTCAAATGACAAAACCTCCTTTTTATATATAGGAGTCTAAGGAGTCACAATATAATCCAGCCGACCTAACAAGAATAATATAAAGCCACAAAAATAACGATAGAGGGATTCTATGGGGCACAGAAATAACAATATGGGGGTAATAGGGGCACAACAATATAAATAAGGGGTATAACTATAATAGTAATGGGGTAATCACTAGTATTATAGGGACTCAACAATCATTTTCTAAATTGTACACCCAAACTCCTGCTCCTACCCCTAGTTTATTGACTGAGCCATCAAATTCTAAATGCCAAAGGATTTCATGCTCATAATTAGTGTCTAGGGTAGTAGGAGCTTGTTTAACAATGGGATCTGGTTTTTCGTTTTCATCTCATTTTTCTTTGTTATCTGATATTTCCTAAATATGAACACTTGATTTTTTTTTTTTAATTTATTTTGTTCTACTGCTAAAACTTCTAAAGTATTGGAAGGATTGGTTTCTGCATTGTAAATAATGAATGAGTCCATATCATAGTGTAATGAGTAGATGGGGAAATTTTGGGGTCTTTCTTGACTACTTACTACATATTTCATCAATGTTTCTCTGTATAGTTTCTTTGGTTGTCCAAAAACCGATATAGTAGCATACAACATATCCAATTGAAGAGATCCCTGAAGCTTAGCACCCCAGAACCTAGGTAATAACATGCCATATTTAGGTGGTATATCTACTACCACTATATCCATTAAAATTGTTTTTGCAGGGTATTGAACCAATGAGACACACAAGTCTTTTATCAATCCTAAACATCTCACCTGACTAGAATCAAAAGAAAAGAGATCTTTGTATGGTCTAGTGATGTCTAGGTCTAGCTTTTCCATTACAGACTTGGGCATGAGATTGTGAGATGCCCCAGAGTCAAACATGGCATTGTGAAGAATCTTATCATGTATGTTTAAGCTCACATAGAAGGGCGGAATGCCTCCTTCCAATGGTTTTCCATTCACTTCTGGGCCAATGATTAATTCGGGTTGGTCATCAGAAAGATTAACTGAATCTTTAGTTCCAGTAATTTTCAGTGATCTATTGATTTGAGTTCGGTAGGCATCATGTTTTGCTAATTCAGATAATGGGACAACAATTTTCAGCTTACCTACTTCAGTTTCCAGATTAAAGGGTTTTTCTATTTGGGCTTTTGGATTTCAAACAGCAGTATTCTCTCTGTTTTCTGTGTTTTCTATGTTTTTCTCCTTTTCAGGAGTGGAATCATGATTTGTTGATTCTCCTAAATCAACTTTTGGAGGTTCTTCCATAGTTCCCTTAGAAGGAAGGGGAGTGGAAGGTTGTCTATTGTTTGGTTGATTATCAGAGACATCTTCAATTATGGGGTTAGAAGGATTAGTGTTTGATCTAGAAAGAATATGTACAGGTGTGGTGACTGTCTTACCTTTTTTGGGCTGATTTGGAACCTTTTGCTTATTTGCTTCAGGGACATCAATTCTCCTACTTCTTAGGTTGTATTGCTTGTGCACCTCAAAGATGGTTGTGTCATATCCTTCCCTAAAGTTGAATGACTCACCTGACTGAGTTTGAAACTGTTTAAGTATGTGGGCCTCTTGATCCTCTTGGGTCAAGAAAACTTCTCCTTCATTACCAAGTCCCATCAGATTAATTTGAGTATCTTCTTCTAGTTCTTCAGAGTTTGAAGCTTCTGCATAATTCTCCTGGAAAGGGGGTCTAATGTTTTGGTCAGGACCATTCTTCCCAGTGTTTGGATTTTGATTTTTCCTTAAATTAGGATTTCTCCCTGTGTTGGTTTGCTAACCATCCCAAGGAGCTTTCCTTTCAATTGTCTCTACTCTGTCTCCTAGTTTATCCATCCCTTTAATTATGGCATCTAGTTTTTGTTCAAAGGGTGAGGTTTCTTCCTTTAATGGTATCCTCCTTTTACTCCTAGCCTTGGCTCTCTTATATATCAAGTTGGCTTCAACACTGACTGCTATGCTTTGCATATCTTCCAAAGTAGGAGGGGTTTGTTCTCTTAGTTGGAAAGCCAAATCAGAATCAAATCCATTTGGGAATTTGATTAAGGCTAAATCAGGTGGGGGTCTAAGATTTTGAGGGATGGCCTTATACACACTATTGAATCTAGTGCAATAATCCTGCACAGTTTCTTGTGTTCCTCTCTTTAGGTTTTCATATTCAGATAGAATCTGAAGAGGGTCTTTCTTTTTCTCCCATCGGTTCAGGAATTGTCTATAGAGAGTTGCTAGGTTGTCTATACTATTTGCTGCTAAACCTCTAAACTAGGTTCTAACTTCCCTAGATAAACTCTGAACAAATATTCTCATTTGCACATCATCAATATCTATTTCATAAATTTCAAAATAATCAGTCATATTCTTGGTGTGTTACTAGGTTGTATAGGTACCAATGCCATCAAAAGTAGTGATCTTACTTTGGTAATCCTGGGGCATGGCACCTAAGTTTGTTGGTAGTACCAGGGGGGCATATCTGTTTGCCATTGTTGTAGGTAATGGTGAAACAACAACTAGGGTTGGAATAACAGTGGGTGTTTGAGTTGTGGATGGAGAGCTAGAGGGGATGGTCTGATGTGGAGTGGTTTGAGGTTGAGATGTATGAGGAAATGATGATGAACTTGCAGAAACAGTAGTGATTACAGATGGATTAGGTGTTCCTTCAGTGGTAAGATCAGATTGTGGTGAGTTCTGCAAATATCTATCAATTGACAAATTAGCTGCTTGGAGCTCTAATTCTCGGATGAACTCTGGGTCTTGGACTAGGTCAATTAATTCATAATCGGATGAAGTCCTAAACAAAGAGGTTTCAAAGTATTCGTCAAAGGGTTGGTCGTTGAGGTAAATCCACCTAACAGAACAGGATGATGATCTGAAGGTGGTCCGAGGACTAACAGAACTTTCTTGTCTCCTAAGAATTCTGGGGATCATATTAGGGTTCTCAAACACTTGTGGTAGATTGGGATCAGGATTAGCTCTATTGTAGCGAGTCCTTTCTGAAGCCAGGTTTTTTGGTTTTGTTTTTTATTTTCTTAATTGATATCAAAACAACTTCTATAATTTCTTTAAGATGCTTTAGATTTAAGGTTTAAACTTTCTTAAAGATTTGTTTTGACTGAGGAATTATCTTCCCTAGCGGAGTCACCACTATGTTAACACTCATATTTTCCCTGAAGTTGTCAAAAGAAGGAAAGGGGTCCGAGGTAACCACAAACCAACTTTTAAGTATAGAATCTAGCCAATTTGTACTCAGAGAGGTCTCTCTCTTTATAATTTAGCTTTATTTATGGGATATTAGGCTAGTTATGAATGCTTGGGGTGTTTTGATTTTGTTTGTTGGTGGAATTCCGTAGCAGATGGATAGAACAAGGTATTTCAGGCCATTGGGTGATGGAGTCAACTGAAGATGGCTTAACTGGATTAGTTGATTCAACAAAGGAGGGCTTCATAGGGCAAGATAGCTAAACAAGATGCAAATGGTAACTTGAAAGGGAAGAAGGGCAGTGGGAAAGTGGGTGATCATTAACAAAAAGAAATTAAGAATTTCTTATTAAATGATCTCAATGATAAACTAAGAAGTAGGGAACAATTAAGAATTCCCTACCTATGATAGCTTAGAAGAAAACATTTAGAATATAAACGACCGTAAAGACAGAATGCAATAAAGCACTTTCTGAAATATACTTTTTCGTTTATCATTCAGATATGAAACACATGTGAAATATTTAAACCAGAAAACAGTAAAAACATAAGATATAGAATACTTATTTGTCTCTCGTTTGACACATGAATCCTGTAAAAGTCCTTTGCTTTATTACTTCTTCCAGCCAGCCATACAATAGTTGTTCAATAGCACTTCTATTCCAAAATAATGAGTCTACTGAAATGTCTAAGAATCCACCCTAAGTACTTCGAATGAAAAAGTACTTATACAAAAATTTACAACAAAATATCTCCTAACTAAGAGAGATATAACCTAAGGAAAATAACTATATTTTACATAAATGTAGAGACAGATGGTCTCGAAAATGGAAACTGAAAGTGAACTGTTGGGTTGTTGTCCCTGATTTTGTTGGAAGAGCTGGAGGCAGGTCCTATAATTGAGCATCTTGTTGTCTTGCTCGTAATTCTGTGCTGGCTGATTGTTTTCATCTTTTCACTGATACTCTTTAACCTGTACTGATACTCTTTACCTGCTTTATCCTCATTCATCTTATTTTACCAAAATTGACTATGGTAAATACTTCAATCTACTTTTTACCAAGGTAAATCATAATATGTCTATCGTATCTGTCCACCAATAATCCCTTGGTATCCTAGTCCTTGTTAGCTTTCTATAGATTTCATCAGCCTCTGTGTATTTTAAAAAATTTGGCTGTACAGGAAACAAGTGTTTCAATTCATGCTCAACATAAAGGAGGTTCTCCAAACTGTCATTAAGAACTCTGCCTGTAGGTAATGCTTTGGGAGCAGATGAACTAGCAGAGGAAATAGCTTGGTTGTTTGCATAATAATACAATTTGTTGACATAATCCTCATGCCTCATTAACTTATCATTGATCACTAAAGGAATTGGAAGTCCTTTACTCTGTAAATTGCCAAATTTTTCCATAAAATCATCTATGTCTTCTTGCATATTCTGACATTTTCTTTCCAGGTTCTGCATCAGAGTCCTTTTTGTCAAGACTTTCTTGATTTCTAGGATAGTTCCAGTTCTATCCTCAATATTCAGTTGTTCCAATTGATGCCTGTTTCTACTATTTAGAAAGTTTATTAGCCTGATAGCTTCTTCAGGTTTTCCTCCTAGCTCTTCCTTGGTTTTTTGAATTTCTTGAAGAGCAACTTTGACTAAGTCAATCTATTCAAAAATGATTTGAATTAATGACCAAACATTATTGATTGATTGAGTGATGTTGGTCCATATAATTTTCCTAATATTTGTTAAACGTTGTTCAAATGTGAGATCCTTTTCTAGTGTTTTTACTTGTTGAGCCAAGCCTTTTTTTTTCCTCACTTCTTCAGCGAAATTAATTTTTGAAACATCATACTTTTGTTCTAAGGTGACAAATTTATCCTTTACCTTTTGGAGTTCAGAAACTTGGAGTTTCAATTCCTCCATGGATTTGATTAACTCTGTTGTGCTTTGACTAGAAGTTCCTACATGTGTTGTACCTATACTTGTAACAGTTTCAGTTGTGGCCAAAGGGGCATTTGGTGCTAGAGCAGTTACAAGTGTAGAAGGAACTGCTGTGGAAACCACTGGTACTACATTTTGAGGTTAAGAGGTCGACTCACTCTGCCTGCTTTGTAGTGTTTTCTCTAATTCCTGCTCTGTCTCCCTTAGTTGTTCATTTAGCTTGAGGACTAAGTCCATAAGCTCTTCTTCATTCTTCTTTTCAATTACTTCAGCTATCTGTGGATGCATCAGTGGTGGCAATTTTAACTGCTCTCTTAGGGCAACTATAACTTCATTTTTCTTCTTTATTAGGGCCTCTGCAGCTTTTACATCCTTTGTGTTATGGCCCAATCCAATAATCAAATCCTCCAATGATTTGATTCTATTGTCTTTTGCCTGTGAGGAGGCTCTTTCCAACTGTAATTAAGCAGTGGTATTGTTCAATGAATTCTCCAATCGGTGTGCCATCATGGCCTTGCTTGTCAATGTGGAATAGACCATTTTCCCTGTCTGCTTATGCAATTCTATTTGATCTATGGGGTTAATGTCCTTGGCCGAGACCTCAAAATCAGTTTTGAGGTAGTCTGCAAGTGATTGGGGCTGTTGTAATTTAGGCTTTAAAAAGCTCATCTGCATTTTTCCTTCCTTGATGTCATAAGCTGAGATCAACCTAGTTTGATTAGTAGGAACCATCTTCAAATATTGAGTGTAATCTTGGGCCTTTAGTTGTTCATTTTTGGCCTTTATTTCCTTGAGTTTTTCTTTGATGTCTAAGGACTTGTTAGATGAAGACCTGAAGGATGAAACTTCAGTACTTTTTTATCTTTCCAGCTCCTGTCTTTGGGAACTGGAAGGTGTCCCACCTACTGGGAATGTATGCTGACTATCTCCACCTTCTTTCTTCAAACTCCCTGTTGTTTCTTCAAAAAATTATTCTTTTGAATGCGGATTTAGCCAGTGCCTCTTAGCATCAGGCTGGTCCGAAGGACCACTGGCAGGGGTAGCTACTTACCTGTCTCTTTTTAAGCTCTTTTCCACATTCAGAGGATTCTGAGAAATTGGGGGAATCCCACATTAATATGGGTTGGATGGTTCTGTGGTTGAGCCTGTTCTTCAGAGATTTCAAGCTGCTTTGGCATGTCTGATTGCCCTGATGCTGGAGTACTAGTTTCTTGTTCTTTTCCTTGTGATGGTTTTGTAATGGGTGCATTAGTTTCCTGTGAGTGCCTTTGCGAAGTATCTACTGTAGAGGTGCTAGTTCCTGGTGTTGGCTTCTGAGAAGTTCCAACTGGTACCTGTTTAAAAGAGTCTAGGTTAAGTCTCTTTTCTAGGTCTTTCATTACATTTTCTACATTGACCTGATCACTATCCATCTCAACAAGAGTTCCTTCCCTCCATTCATCCATATTAGCATATTGCTCTATTTCAAGGATTCTGTGATGAAAATAGGGTGATAACCTATTTTTCATTCTCCTGTCGCAAATGAAACTATGTGGGTCATATCTCCAACCAAAACTTTTACTTAATTTCAAGTGTTCTAGGATTTCTTCTGCTACTTTGTCTACTTCTCTATTGTTGTAGACAAATGGGCCTAGGTGATCTTTGATTCTCAACTACGCTTTCTTCTTGGCCTTGGTAAAGTGAATCTAATCTGAGTTTATCATTTGTCTATAATACTCCAATGTAAACAATCTCATAGGAACATATTTTGGTAGCTTGAATGGAGGAAGCTCACAACCATATATCTTGATCTTTGTGTGATTCTGGTACAAGTACCAGTCACCTACCTTGTATAGTTTGGATAGCTGAAGGATTCTTTTGATTTCATCACTAATCCTAGGAGGAGGATTTCCTGTTAGCATGGTGGTCACTGGGTGGACAAACTGGTCAATGAATTCATTGTATGAGTAAGGAAAAGCAAAATAATGGTGGAAAATAGAAGTCCAAAAAATGACTGATCTAGGGGTGCCCTTTGTATCAAGTTTATTTACAAAAAATGGGAACTTCTCAGTCTGATAGTAGAGGATAAGGTGATAGATGAATGTGGAATACTTGAACACTTTTTCATTTTCCAGCCTCATGAACTGGTCATGGATTTTCTCAGCAATGAATGCAACATAATTGTACTTGACAGTAGGGGGCTGACCAGGGGTAAAGATGGACATCAAAACTAGGGTCAATTCATCCACATATTCACTGGTATTGAATCCCATGACTGCAACTATCATATTAACTATAGTTTTTTCTATCTTTGTGAAGAAAACTGACAAATAAGGAGGGGGATTTTTGGGTTGATGCTCCTTATCCACAAAAGTTTGACAAAGGTGACTGAGTTCAGATTGGGATAATTTAGATGATTTTTCAAGAAAATCTCCAAGGGAAATGGGGGTGAGGTCTAGATTGGGATGAAACTGAAGCATCTCATTGATTGAGTCTGCAGTAATTATGAAGAGAATAGTTTGATTTGGGGACATTACTGCTCTGAGGTTGGGGTCATAGTTGGCATGACACTGATGGATAATGTCAGGGAAAATGTGCACAGAGGGAAGAAAATACATTGGGATATTTTATTCCCAAAGTCCTATGGTATCATACCCATTCATGTGATTGTCTCGGCATTGGCAAAATACTTTCAGGTGGTCTTTGTCAGTATCCAGGTCTTTTATTTGAAAATCTTTATCTGCTAAGGGCAGATAATCTAAATCATGGTGAGGGGTAGTGATAGGTGCTACATTGAGGGCGAAGGGGGCTTCCATTCTGGTTCTTGTGGACTCAGATAGGAAACTGGGGTTTTTGAGTGAAATTGGTGAAACAGAGGGTCTTGGGAAACTTGAATTTTAAATGCAGCAACTGAATTATGGTGAATTTTTTGTTTTTTCCAATTAATTACAAAGAAAGCAAGTATTTATATGGTTTATTGGATAGAATCTGGTAAATACATGTTTTTAATGAATGGTAATGGGATGCAGGTTCACTGGGTGCGAATGGTAGACTCGGAGCGGCGTCGAACTGCAAGTTTGAGGGCAGTTGACGGTTGGGTGCACAAGCTGGTTGATTTTCAACGTTCAGGTTGTTGCATGCATGCATTCTTAGAATAGGACGACAAATTGATTACCTTTGTATTTTATGCAAAGTCAACTTTTGTTGGGTTAGGGATTTGGAGAGGTGGCGTTAGCGGGAGAATGATTTGATGTTTTGTCATTACCGGGAGGCAGTAAGCGGTTTTCATCGCATCATTAATGGAGGGGAGGCGGTATTTGAGTGTGACCACGCGATTCCATATAGCGCTTGACACGTAGTGATGGCACTGTTTGCAAAACCGCTCGCCATCGTGTGCTAAATTTCGGCTGCGGAGGGTCATGCGATATGCGCGACAACTGTCAGATCTATGGGGCTCGATCGGACGGCTATCGGGGAGGTGAGATGGCGGAAAGTTAATAAGGGCAGGTCCAACATAATTAAAGGTTTTTAATTACATCAGGAGCAATGGGATTGGTCGTTGAGTTATTAATTATCCCTAGTGATTAATTAATCCTCACTTAACATGGTGGGGTCGAGGCTCTTAATTAGTTATGGTTTAACTAATTAATCCCAATTATTGGTGTATTATGGTTATATTTAACTAAGGGGCAGAATATGTAAGAACTTGGGGTTTTTGCATAGTTATAATAATACGGGAGTGGGTAAGTTTTATAGGGAAACTATATAATAACATAAATTAGTGGTTAACATAACCAAATGAATGGAAAAAACACTAAGTTTAATGTTTTCTGAAAATATATTTCATCATACAACACTTAGGCTTTAGGCTAATGATATATGAGGGTTTTTATGGAAAATGTTTTATTTTCCCTAAGTAAAATAAGATTTTACTTAGGAAAAGATTTATTAAGGGAATGAATGATTTTATGAAGGGGTGTAAGTACTTAGGCATTATAAACTATTGGGCCGAGGGTCCGATCCCTCCAAAGTCATAGAAATGCTCTGAGCCCTTCTAACTTGATAGATACCTTGGCACTTAGGGGAAATTAGTGAAAATTTATGGGAAATGAATAGGGAAGTTAATTAATTTTTACTTTGTTTGCTTGATGTGTTTTCCATGTGATCATGCCTTTGCCATTTTGATGAAAGTAAAAGATTTACACATTTAGACTCATCATTCACCACATATTATTCTACAACCATCATCTACCTACCCTACCTACTTAACCTGGCATTTTCACTTCTTTATTAGGGTGCACTTAGACTGGAAAACCCTTATCAAACTTTCTTTTCTTTACATGGTGATGCATGTCTAAGTCTACACTTATTACATCCAAGTGCTCAGATTAAACTGTTGAGCTCCTTTTTTTCACTCTACCTATCTACTTATCTACCAAGATTACACTGTTTGGTCAGATTTTTATTCTCTATTTCTACAACATTAAATTGAAAATATGAACTAGCCAAGTTTAAAATGTTTGACTATTCATGAATTGTGGCATAGGTGACAAACTGCACACAATTGTTTAATATACAAAAGTAAAAAAGTAGTGGCATTTAGACTTGCACACTTTCATGGTCTTTCTTTTTGTTGGGCTTCATTTTCTTTCATTTTTTGACCATCTTTTTATTCTTTTCACCCTTTGATTTTTATTTTAAGGTATACCCTCTTTACATATTTTTTTTTTTTTTTACAAATATGGAAAACCTTTGTAACAAGTAAAGATATGAACATATTACAAAGCTAAACCAAGTCAATCATGATATATGACACCTATTGGTATAGGGGCATAACACTGTGGAGGATAGTAATGTTAGATAACTTGAGGTACCTGTAATATTTCTTCTTGTTTGTACTCCAGACCCTTTTTCTCCTAGAATTTGAGATTCTGGATGATTCTTCTAAACATCCCTAGATAGAGCCTTTTTCTTGTATGTTGTATCTTCTTCTAGTGCTTCATTGGTTTCTTCTTCTATATCATTTTGATTTGATACAGGAAAGCATTCCCCATCTTCCTCATTGTCATATTCCCCTTGTTGATTTCATTTGTTCCATATTTATACATGCTTCATCAATTACAACATCAATGCTTTCAACAATTTTCCAAAGTCTGTTATTATAACATTTGTATCCTTTACTTTTGGATTAATAACCAAGAACAATTTCTTCGTATGCTTTGGGTTCAAATTTACCAAGTTTTTCATCAGTCCTTTTGATAAAACATTTGCTTCCAAAAACTCTAAAGTGTTTTACAGTAGGAGGCTTACCATACCAAACTTCATATGGAGTTTTATTGTTGTTAGGTTCCTATACCAATATGAGTCATAATTTTTGAATGGCTGAGATTAAACCTGTAATATGTACATACCTTTCCCTTTTTGCAAATGTTTTCCATATTCAAAAAATTAAAAAATGTAAAGAGGGTATGTCCTAAAAGAAAAATCAAAGAACAAAAAGAATAAAAAAGGTCAAAAAAGATGAAAAATATGAACCCCAAGAAAAGAAAATACCATGAAATTGAGCAAGTCAAAATGCCACTCCTAGTTACTTTTATGCAGAATAAATGATTGTGTGAAGCTTGTAATCTTTGCCACAATGCATGATAGTCAAAATGTTTAAGCTTGGCTATTTCATGTTTTCAATTTCATGGCTATAAATAGAGACAAAAATCTGACCAAACAGTGTAATCTTGGCAGATGATTAGATTAGGTAAAGTGAATAAAAGGAGCTCAACTGTTTAATTTGAGCCCTTGGATGTAATAATGTTAGACTTAGTTAGAATACTATTGTAAAATAAAAGAAAAATGTTTTGATAAGGGTTTTCCAACCTAAGTGCACCCTAATAAAGAGAAATAAAAATAGTAAGGTGAGTAGATGGGTAAGTAGAAGAAAGGTTGCAGAAATTATGATGATTGTTACACAAAAAAGCATATTAATCATTCTCATCATGAAAGTTCCAAATGTAAATGGGAAATTGAGTATGCGTAAAACTTACAAAGGCAATTAATTAACTTCCCTCATTCGCTTCACTTTTTACTTAAGTAATTTCCCACAATAAGTTTTAAGTACCCAAAATCTTAAGTCAAAGGGGCTCAGAGCATTTCTCTGACTTCTAAAGGGACTGAACCCTCGGCCTAATGACTTATAGATCTTAAGTACTAGAAAGGCCCTCGTAAACATTTTCGCCTCTTCACTTCCCCTCATTCTCCTAATAAAACACCTTTTTCCTAAGGTTAAAACTCTATTTTCCTAAGGGAAAGCAATTACTCCCATGTAAACCCTTTTTCCTAAAAAATCCCTCAAAAATACTTTAAGCCTAAGTCATAATGGTTTTATGTGAAAATCAAATAAGTTTTAAATACACATTATACTTAGCGCTAATCCATTTTCCGCAATATTCATATTAACTTCTAATTTTAATTATATTTATTAACTCCCAAAATTTCCCTTTTCCCGTATATATTTAAATCCCTTTAATATTTAATATCACTATCCTGAAGTTTTATATATAAATTTTATATTATCCAAACCCCAATAAATTAACATAATTAATCGATTTACGATTAATTAAAGTTAACCCACCAATCAAATCCCACCCGAAACATTAACCCTCACCTTAATTGTGCATTAAATCAAAACCACTGTGCTTAAACGCCCGCTGGGCCCCCCATTACCTTCCATGCAACTCCATCACCCGACCACCACACGATCTCTCCCCTCCCCATCCGACGGCCTGTGTTGATTTCGGAAGGGCCCAAATTCTGAACATTACCCGCCCGAAATGGGTTGTTTTCCCTTGGGCCCTCGGTGCAACATGGCGCCCAATGAGTGGAATTAGGCGACCTCCCCCCAAAACCACCCAGCGGTCATAAGCAGTACGAAGAAAACCGCATACCGTTGCCCGCTACACGACAAACCGTCTATTGTTTACTTTGCACCAAAATTCAAACAAATCAAATGTTTACCCGTTTAAACACAAAAACCCCAGTGTTGCTCGTTTTTGCCTTTTTATGCAGTAAAACCTGTTGAGATTGCAACAAGATGATGGAGCTTAGTGAAAAGGGTCGCCTTCACTAAGTGGGCCCGTAGGCAAATTATGGCGCAAGTTCTATTTTTGATCCCAGCAGGGATGATCACAGTGTGGGTGACCACAGTATGAGAAATCACAGTGTGGGTGACCACAGTATGAGTGATCACAGTGTGGGTGACCATAGTGTGAGTGATCACAGTATGAGTGATCAAAGTCTATTTTTAGACTGGCTGTCAAAAATAGAAAAGTCAAATATTATTGTCTCATAATAATATTTGGACTATAAACTTGATCTTATTCTCTTGGAGCACTTCAGGATGAGCTACGGATGTGGTACATGCAGATCCCAGAAGGAAATACGTGGTTACCTATGGGATGACTAATATTTGCATGTAGGACTTCAGTTAGAACTCAAGTGAGTTGAGTTTAGTGGACTGGAGGTGCAGTTGATGGAGTTGTGTTCATTTTAGCTTTGTTAAACTGGTTGTATTTATTCTAACTGGCAAATAGACTAGAGATGAGTTGGGTGAATTAGTTATTAATTAATTCACAAGTTATTAACTCATAATGCAACTATAGAATACATCAGTTAACTCAGTTGCATGTCAGTGCATGTTCAGTTCAACAGGGACAGGTGTTATAGGATCAGATTGCTATCAGTTGTGACTATAGTTGTGCATGATTATTTGCACAATCAGAGGGATTGAGTATGCCAATGAATTGGCCAATATCAAGAATTGTAGCTTGTGCTCACGTCCAACAGAGCGTAAGTGATTCTTTGCAGGTGAAATACGAGTTTGGTAAACCATTCTCATCAGTTCTTGAGCAGGTATTGAGCAGTGGAGGCAGGCAAGTAGTGGAATAGATTTGGAGATCAGATCTTAGCTGTATTGTGTGTAACAAGTGGAGCTGGTACTGGATTGCTTGTGATAAGCATTGTACTTTGTAATATTACATGTTCTCAATCATTAATATACAGATAGTGTGGGGTTTTTAGCGAGATGCTTTCCCCGGGTTACATACTGTGTTAATGTGTGAATGCTCTTGATGTTTTATTCTTATTGATGCTACTATATTGATGATCAACGTAGAGGAGCTTATGTATTGTGTATGTATTCTGCAATAGTACATGATCAGGATAATCTCTGTTGAATATGTGTTAAATTATTCAAAATTTCTACATGGTATCAGAGCTGTTGATCATCAGATCTACTATTCAGGAAGCGTTTACATTCTATATCTTCAGGCAGAGTTTGTAATCGGGCCAGGTAGCCTCTGGATTCATCCTTCCTTTGGAAGGTGAGATATCCGGTGAATGCCCATACAGTCAATCTCTGTATGAGAAATATTGTGTTCTCACGAATCTTAGATCCGAGGCGGTTGAGTTGGTTGCTGGTGGAATTCGAATTTGCAGTAGTGTTTTCTTGGTGACAACGCAGCAATGTCTTTCAACGGATTGCGATTGGAGTATGCTCTTGAGGGCAGCTCAAACTATATTGCATGGAAGGACAGGATGGAGGCAGTATTGGATGATAACGAGCTGAAGGAGTTCATAGAGACGGATGTCCCAAAGCCTACTGATGCTACTCAAGCTGATGCTTGGCAAAAGAAGACCGCAAAATGTCGAAGGATTCTGTTGGAGGGCGTGAAGGATCACATTGTGTCCAGCCTCCATGGAAAGGCTACTCCATATTTGATGTGGAAATGATTAACAGAATTATTCCAAAGCAAGAGTGATCAGAGGAAGCTGGCGCTCAAAGATAAACTCAGAAACATCAAATGCGAGAAGGGTGACAGTATACCCAAGTATCTCACGAAGTTCACTCAGTGTCGAGATGAGTTGGGAAGTGTGGGGGTTACTGTCAACGATGAGGACTTGGTGAGCTTGGCTCTCCTTGGTCTTCCGAAGAGTTGGCATTCCTATCAGGACTCTGTCAATGGTCGGGAGAAATTGCCAGGATGGGAAAGACTATGGTCAGATCTTGTGCAGGAGGAGATCAGGCGGAGTACTAGGGACGGATCTTCATCAAAGGGAGCTGATGAAGAGAATTGTGCTTTGGCTGCCAAAGCAAAGAAAGGGAAGAGCAAGAAAGCTTCTCAGTCTGGTGCGAAAGGCAAGAAGCAGGATATGTCCAAGGTGAAGTGTTTTCACTGTCACCAGCACGGACACTATGCCACTAATTGTCCACAAAAGAAGAAGAACAAGCAGGCTGCTGGATCTTCAGCAGGAGAGGCTCTAGCCTCACAGTTTGAGCTTGATTTTTCATTGATCGCATGCTTGGTTTCAAGTGTGATGGGATCAGTGTGGTTCTTGGACAGTGGTGCGTATTTTCACATGACGGGAGATAGAGAATTGTTCTCTGATCTGGAGGACAAAGATCTTGGAGTGCACATCGAGATGGGCGATGATGGTAGATACAGTGCGACCAGTATCGGTACCATTTCCTTTGAGAGCGAGTCTGGTAAACCCTTCGTATTGAAGGAAGTCATGTATGTTCCAGGATTGAAGAAGAATCTTATCTCAGTGGCAATGTTAGAAGACAAGGGATATGATGTTGTTTTCAGCGAGGGAAAGGCTTTCCTGCGCAGCAAGACAACTGGTGAGACCCGAAAGATAGGGGTTCGAGTGAGGAACCTTTATCAGTTGCATTTAGATGGATGTGCAGCAATGGCGGGCAAGGCAGAAGGATTGGTGAGCCGGGATGATGGCGAGTTGGGGCACAGGAGATTAGGTCACCTTCACCATGGAGCCTTGAAGATACTGCAGCAGATCACTACAGGGCTTCCTAAAGGCACACTTGCACAATCAGATCAGTGCAAGGGGTGTACTTTGGGAAAGTTTGTGAAAGCCACCTTTCACGAGAAGGATAGTCGCGCCACGACGATCCTTGAGAGAATTCACACAGACGTGTGTGGACCTTTCTCAGTTGCTTCGACAGCAAAACACAGGTATTATGTGACTTTTGTTGATGATTTCTCTCGTAAGTGTTGGATCTTCTTCATGCAGAAGAAGAGCGAGACATATTCAAAGTTCTGTGAATTCAAAGCACTGGTCGAGAAGGAGTCGGGGAAGAAGGTGAAGGCTCTTAGGAGCGATAATGGTGGTGAATACATCTCGGACGAGTTCAAGGATTTCTGCAAGGCAGAAGGGATTCGAAGAGAGCTCATAGCTCCCCATAACCCACAGCAGAACGGGGTAGCTGAGCGGAAGAACAGAACGATTGTGGGTGTTGCACGGGCAATGTTGCATGATCAGGGCCTACCCCTTCACTTGTGGGCGGAAGCATGCAATACAACAGTTTATGTGCAGAACCGTTGTCCTCATAGGATACTTGGCATGAGTACACCCGAGGAGACTTATTCTGGTAAGAATCCTGATCTTTCTCATCTGAGGATTTTTGGTGCTAACGTTTACATGCATGTGACGAAGGATGCCAGGAATAAGTTGGAACTGACCGCAGAGGTTGGGATATTTGTGGGGTACACTGATACGCCCCACAATTATCGTGTGTATTTACCAGACAGTGGTAAAACTGTTGTGCGACGGGATATAAAATTTCAGGAGGAGAAAGCCATGAAGTGTTCGCTTGAGAGGGAGCTACACTTGCATGTAGATGAGGAGCTATTAGTTCCTAAGGATGAGCTTCAAGACGTGGATCAGCCACAGGATGAGGTTCATGGAGTGGAAGAGACCACTCATGCAGCGCCAACCATCAGAGGGCGAAAGCGCTTGACAGAAGTTGAGCGACTGGCTCAAGATGCAGAGAAAGTTGTAGGACCACCTATAGCCCAACGCAGGCAGAGACAGTAACCTGATCGGTACACTGGATACATGGCTCTGATGAGCAAGTGTGTTGTGACTGAGCCATCCTCTTTCGAGGAAGCTGTGGAGGATCCCGCATGGGTAGACGCCATGGTGGAAGAGCATGATTCTATTCTCAGAAACAGTGCATGGGAGATTGTTCCTAGACCGGAAGGGAAATCAGTGGTGGGTTCGAGATGGATCTACAAGGTCAAGCAGGCAGGTGACGGGAGTGTGGAGAAGTACAAGGCAAGATTTGTTGCCCGAGGCTTTTCACAGATAGAGGGAATCGATTATGAGGAGACCTTTGCACCTGTCGCAAGGTATTCTTCCATACGGATGATTCTTGCTCTCTCAGCGCAGATGGGATGGCACATTCATCAGATGGATGTGAAGACTGCATTCCTCCACGGAGTCATTGAGGAGGAGGTGTACATTGAGCAGCCCGAAGGATTTGAGGTCTTCAGCAGCGAGTCTCATGTGTGCAGGCTCAAGAGAGCGATGTATGGGTTGAAGCAAGCACCACGTGCTTGGTACACATGGATAGACATCTATTTCACAGGACTTGGATTCTCCAAGAGCGAGGCGGATCCTAACCTATACCAGATTGTGGTGGAGGGTAAGTTGCTTATCATTGTACTGTATGTTGATGATTTGATTCTAACGGGTGATGAGCTGTTGATATTGTCATGCAAGAAGGATCTTGCTACAGAGTTTGAGATGAAGGATTTGGGCCTCCTTCACTATTTCCTAGGATTGGAAATATGGCAGCGCAGTGGTGGACTGTTTGTTTCTCAGGGCAAGTATGCTCGAGAGATACTGGTGAAGTTCAACATGCATGGCTGCAAGCCTGTTGATACTCCTCTTCCTGGAGGTTGGAGGAAGGAGGATGCCACTTCGAGAGAAGAATGGATGCCACTGTTTATCGACAGTTGGTGGGGTCGCTGATGTATTTGGTCAATACATGACCTTATATATGCTACGCAATTAACCAGCTTTCACAAGCTATGGTTAAGCCTACCAAGCTCTTCTGGAAGGCGGGCAAGCATGTATTGCGCTACTTGAGAGGCACATCGGGATATGGTTTGTGGTACAGACAGGAGGATGAGGTGAAGCTATGTGGCTTCACCTATGCAGATTGGGCAGGGAGCCCAACGGACAGAAAGAGCACATCAGGAGGGGTCTTCAGTATTGGATCGACAGCAGTTTCTTGGTACAGCAGGAAACAGAGATCCGTGGCACTCAGTTCAGTGGAGGCCGAGTATATGGCAGCAAGTTTGGCTGCATGCGAGGCTATATGGATGAGGAAGATCCTGGTTGGTTTGTTCGGTTCTCATTTGGATCCTACAGTGATTTACTGTGATAACCAGAGTTGCATTAAACTCTCGGCTAATCCTGTATTTCATGATAGATCTAAGCATATTGACATCAGGTACCATCATATCAGAGATTGTGTGCAGCGGAGGATCATGTTGCTTTCATACATTCCAACGGAGGATTAGGATGTTGATATTCTGACGAAGGCTCTCACCAGGAGCAAATTCGAGTACCACCGAGGCAGGATAGGGGTTGCTGATAATCCATATCTTGTCGAGAGGGAGTGTTGAGATTGCAACAAGATGATAGAGCTTAGTGAAAAGAGTCGCCTTCACTAAGTGGGCCCGCAGGCAAATTATGGCGCAAGTTCTATTTTTTATCCCAGTAGGGATGATCACAGTGTGGGTGACCACAGTATGAGTGATCACAGTGTGGGTGACCACAGTGTGAGTGATCACAGTATGAGTGATCAAAGTCTATTTTTAGACTGGCTTTCAAAAACAGAAAAGTCAAATATTATTGTCTCATAATAATATTTGGACTATAAACTTGATCTTATTCTCTTGGAGCACTTCAGGATGAGCTACGGATGTGGTACATGCAGATCCCAGAAGGAAATACATGGTTACCTATGGGATGACTAATATCTGCATGCAGGACTTCAGTTAGAACTCAAGTGAGTTGAGTTTAGTGGACTGGAGGTGCAGTTGATGGAGTTGTGTTCAGTTTAGCTTTGTTAAACTGGTTTTATTTAGTCTAACTGGCAAATAGACTAGAGATGAGTTGGGTGAATTAGTTATTAATTAATTCACAAGTTATTAACTCATAATGCAACTATAGAATACATCAGTTAACTCAGTTGCATGTCATTGCATGTTCAGTTCAACAGGGACAGGTGTTAGAGGATCAGATTGCTATCAGTTATGACTATAGTTGTGCATGATTATTTGCACAATCAGAGGGATTGAGTATGCCAATGAATTGGCCAATATCAAGAATTGTAGCTTGTCCTCACGTCAAACAAAGTGTGAGTGATTCTTTGCAGGTGAAATACGAGTTTGGTAAACCATTCTCATCAGTTCTTGAGCAGGTATTGAGCAGTGGAGGCAGGCAAGCAGTGGAATAGATTTGGAGATTAGATCTTAGCTGTATTGTGTGTAACAGGTGGATCTGGTACTGGATTGCTTGTGATAAGCATTGTACTTTGTAATGTTACATGTTCTCAATCATTAATATACAGATAGTGTGGGGTTTTTAGCGAGATGCTTTCCCCGGGTTACATACTGTGTTAATGTGTGAATGCTCTTGATGTTTTATTGTTATTGATGCTGCTATATTGATGATCAACGTAGAGGAGCTTATGTATTGTGTATGTATTCCACAATAGTACATGATCAGGATAATCTCTGTTGAATATGTGTTAAATTATTCAAAATTTCTACAAAACCCAGTGTAACCCTTCTGCGCCACCTGAAGCCTCTGCTAACCAATTCAAACATGGTTTACCTCATAAAATCACTTTGGACTCACTCCATAGACCTACAAATCTCGATAAAGCCATTAATGACCCTCCCTATCAACCCAACGTTTTCCTAACAGTTTTTTTTGTTTTATAGCTGATCAAAAGACCACAGCCTTGGATAAACAGTCTTAATACTAGTCATAAGACCTATTTACTTCGAGATTGTTATCAAATCTATTCAAACAGAGATGGACAATAAAACATACAGTTAAAATACAAGTAGAGGAAACATGAAATTAAATGATTTACTGTTGAAATAGACAGTAAAAACCTAAAATATACAGTGAAGATAAAAGGACATAGTAAAGAATAGTCAAAGTGTATCAGGGTTAAAGAGTATCAGATTGAAGACCAAGTCAAGTAAAGCAGCTATCATGAAGACAAACAGCAGGGAAGACAGTTACAAAGCATACAGATTCATGTCAAAGTGAAAATGTATGAAAAACAGAGCAGTAAAATTAAACATGGAGGCAGTAAGGGTTAAACAAAGATGAAAACACTTTCACCAGCAACAATGAAGTTTATCCAAACCAAAAGTGAAAAACAGTTAAAAGAAATTTAAGGTTAAAAGATGAAATCAGAGCAGAAATGGTACATTCTTCAGAAAATTCTTGTTTAAGTCATAGATTTGCAAGAACTTTTGTGGCCAATAAAAGATACATTTTGAGAAACTGGAGGAGGTTTTTTTTCTTAACAGGCCATCTACAAAAATCTATCTCACTTATTAAATAGATATTAGATAAGTGCATGTCTTCATAGCCTATTTTTCGGACTGTGTAAAGTCCTATTTTTGACATATTTTTACAGAGAATATTGTGAACATTTGGAGCTGAATTTTGGGAAACTAAGAGAGATTTATCTCAAAAGCATACTTATATACAATAACCTCTTTCACTTTTTACATATCTATCACAGATTGAGATATACAAAGGTATCAATGGACCCTAATCTTGTAGAATTGCTGGAGAAGAATGCACAAAGAAAGGATGTAGTTAGTGACTGGGATGCCTCATCAATTAAGAGTTGCTATCAAATTCGAATTTCTCTTCTTTGTCACCATAAATCCATAAAAGTAGTGCCAAATAGATTAATTAGTTTTGAATGTCATTTACTTAAGTTCTATTAATGTAAAATAGTTTGATATATTTGTAAAACCAATCTTGATATTTTTTCAAGATATTTCAGTTTAGAATTTGTATAAATACTTCTTCATTTGAAGTATTTTGGGTGGATTCAAAGACATTTCTATAGACATTTTTCTCTCAAGTTAAAGTGCTATTGTATCAAGACTAGATTGGCTTGCTGGATCAAGGAATAAAGTAAAGACATTTCACAGGATTCTTGTGTAAAGCGGAAATCAAACAAGTATTTTCTCTCATGTTTATTATTGTTTTTATTTATGTTTATTAATAATCATATTTGTTTCTTTGAAATCTGAATGGTAAACTAGGAATGATATTTCAGAACTTGCTTTAATGCACTCTGTCTTGATTATTTACATTCTTAATGTTTTCTGTTAAACTATCTTAGTTAGGGAATTATTAAATGCTCCCTTACTTCCATAGTTTCCCCCTCGGTCTATAGTAAAGGATTCTTAGTTTCCCTTTGCTCATGATCACTTCCTTCTCTTCATCTTGATCCCGATCTAAGGTTTCTTCATTGCCTTTTCACCCTGGTTAGGACTATCTCATCCATTAAACCTGAAGATTTGTCTTTTGCTTTCCTAGCCTACCCTATGAACACTCCCTTTAGTGATATGGTCCAGTTAAG
Organism: Pinus tabuliformis; assembly: GCA_031772625.1. Classification (NCBI taxonomy): domain Eukaryota; kingdom Viridiplantae; phylum Streptophyta; class Pinopsida; order Pinales; family Pinaceae; genus Pinus; species Pinus tabuliformis. The sequence goes on along the minus strand of CM062816.1, from coordinate 1,712,769,608 downwards.
CCATCCTTTGATTGACTCCATAGCCCAATGGCTTGAAGAAGCTAGCTCTATCCATCTGTTCCTAGAATTCCACCACCCAACTTCAATTTCAAAATCAAAATCCCATGAGCACTAAGAACTAGCCTAAAATCCCATAAAAAAACAAAGTTAAATCATAAAGAGAGAGCCCTCTCTAGACTTAGGTTGGCTAGAGCCTAAGCCTAAAAGATTGGTTTGTGGTTACCTCAGAAATTTCTTTCTTTAACCTTGAGAAAATTCTGAGTGATAACATAGTGGCGACTCCGCTGGGGACAACTAACATTTTATTTAGAAATATTTTACAGGTTTAGATCTGATTTATGATGGTGGACAGTGATCAGACACACAAAGGTTAAAATCATCCACCTGGCGACTCCAAATCAATTCCACAACCAAGACTCCACTAAAGGGATGAACCTAAAAGAACTATATGAAAAGATCAGACTTTTAACTTGGATTGTTATCCAAGACATTGTGTTCTTTCTCATCAATAAAGTTTTGCGATGTATATTGTATTTTAGAGAAGATTTTAGATTAAATTTTTATTATGTCCCTTTGAAAAGTGTAGATATAAAGTCTCCTTACACATTTGAACCACAGTCTTCTAACTCTTATGAAAATCATTTTCCAATTGAGGAGCATCAAACAATCAAGACTAATCATACAATCCCTATGCATATTCTAGTACCTCGTAAAATTCCTGATAGATATAAGCCACTCATCTCACCTCCTACACTCCATGCTTTCCCTAACAATTATTACAAGTATCTCCCTAGGTTTGATGGAGAGAATGGTATCACTTCTCAAAAACATATTCAAGGTTTTGAGAACTATCTAGACTTATTTGAAATTGATGAAGATGATGTCATTATCAGGAATTTTTCTCTTTCTTTGCAAAGTAGAGTAAAGAGTTGGTTCAAGAATTTACCTATTGCAAGCATCTCAAATTTCCAATAGTTTGTCAAAATTTTCCTTGATAGATGGATAATCAAAGTCAATCTTCTTGTGATCATAGAAGAACGTAATCAGTTAAAAAGACAGCCAAATGAAACAATACAACAATTTTCAAACAGATTTAATCAAGCCTATTATTTAATGCCATCAAATATAAGACCTCCCCCTGATTTAGCTCTTTTGCATTACCCAAGAGCATTTGATCCAGAGATAGAATTTCAGCTAAGAGAAAGAAATCCCTCAACACTAGAATAGATGCAGAACATTGCAATAGATGTAGAAGTTAATCTGCAAATTAGAAGAGAAAAGTTGAAAGCAGGAAAAGAGGAAAAACTCGACATTTTGATGAAGAAAATAGAGGAAATGATGCAGAAGATCACCATTAAAGTTGAATTTTTTCTTAAAATCACCATGACACATTTATTTCACAAAAGGAAAAGGTTGATATTCATGAACAAATTCCTACCAACTCCAACTACCATAGATCAGAAGATAGATTCATAGAGCAATATGTGGAGGAGCAATCTACTAATCTAATGTGTATGTTTGATGACATTACTTCTTTTGATGATTTGCCCAAATATGATCAGTATGATGATAATTATGTTCTTCAAATCCAAACTAATTTTACAGAGTAATCAGAAGCTAGTTTGGGGAATAAGGATATTCAGTTTCAACAGCTTGAAAACAATGATCATTTTATCCATATCAGCTATGAAAGTGAAGACGAAAGTGCAGAAAATTTGGAAATAAGTGAAGCTTCTTTGCCTCTTTGTTTTGAATCATTTCAATTTTAAAGGAAATGTGGTATAAAATTTATAAAGAAAAGGAGGAGCAGCTTATAGAAATCTATGAAGTTCCATTTGAACCTATATGAAATAAGTTGCAGCAATCCTTTCAAGTTCTTTATGATCCAATAGTTGATAGGTTGGATAATGAATGCAATCAAAAATTTTCTACATTAACAGACTATGAGAGTCAAAATCAAGATGATAATAGTTTCACCACACAAACATTTCAATCAAAAGAAATATCATCACAAAGCTTGTTTGAAAATATGCAGGATGATAAAGGTCAAAGTGATATTTTAGTTTCATGGCCTCGAGTGTTAGGCCCCTATACTACTAATGTAACCCCTTATTATTATTAGTACAACCCCCTTATTATATTTTTGTACCCATGCAGTCCCCATATTGTTAATATTGTGCCCCATAGAAGCCCACTATTGTTATTATTGTGCCCTTACATTATTATTGTTATGTCAGCTCTGATTATATTGTGACCCCTTAGACTCCTATATATGGAAAGGAGGTCTTGTCATTTGTATCATCAAAGAATCATTCATTTGTGTAATGTAAAGGAGGTTGCTCCCTCAAAGAGGCTGAATTCTAAGGCGTTGATCTATCTTTTCTATCTTTTTGTGAGCTGGTTTCATAACATTTGGTATCAGAGCTTTGGATTCTAGGGTTTTGCTGCTCCAAATAGGTCATCGTGGCATTTTTGCTATAACTTTTTTTTCTGCATCATTTCAGAAGCGAAAAAAAACCGTTTGAGATAAAATCGCACTAAACCTCAGGTCCGAATTTCAGATCTTTTCACGCTATATTTGCGGAGATATGATCTGAGGAAGTTGGTCTTTTTGCAAACTCCTAAATTACATTCCAAACAGGTGACGTGGGGAAAATAGTCATAACTTTTGTTTTGAACATCAAATTGAAATTTCGTAAGAAGTTACAGAAAGAGGACAGACTTTAGTTTCCTGTGTATATTTTTTAGATCCTAAGGTCGAAACAGTGACACGTGGAACTTCATACAAGTTCTCTCTTATGAAAAGGTCTATAATCAGGTCATCTTGGGAGATTGTTCATAACTCAGCCTTGGAGAATCTAAATTCAATCAGATTGGTGGCATTAGAAAGAGGACATAGAGGGATACTACAGGTCACAATTTCAAAACTGGATGATCCAAAATTACAAAGATACATCAGAGGCAATATCGAGCTCCTACAAAGTGAAAAAAGGTGTGTAGATTTTTTTAAATTTTTGCTTAAGCTTGGTTTGAAAAATTATTTTGAAGGAATTCAAAGGGCATAATAGAGCATTATTATCGGTAACTGATGCCCCAAGGAAAGAAAATGCAAACACCTCGTAAGTAACCTGAAAGCTCTAGCATGACTTATGAAGAAGAGGAAGAAATGCAACATGATATATCAAAATTACGAGACCAAGTGCAACAAATGTCACTCGCACAAAAAGTAATAGAATCTAAGATGGATGGTTTAAATAAAGATATAGAAGCTAAGATGAATGACGTGGAATCTAAAATGGACGATTTGAAGATAGATTTGAAGACAGGCATGGTAGATTTGAAGACAGATTTGACAAATTTTCTACAAGAAATACTCACTAATGGTGAAAGGGTAGTAAAAGAAACTCGTGATGAGAACAAACGAAATGTTAATCATGATTTCATAGACTCTAATTTTGGATTGAAGACCCACCATATTCCAAAAATTGATATGAGGAAGTTTGATGGCAAGGACCCCGCAACAAGGATATTACAGATGGAGCAATTTTTCGATCTCAATAATGTGGAAAACACACAAAAGGTACGTATTGCAACTTTATATTTGGAACCAAATCAGTTTGTATGGTATCAATGGCTTTGCTCTCGTAAACAAATTATCACTTGGGCAATTTTTACGGAAGAATTGACAGCACATTATGAGAATACAAAAAGCCACACTTTCTTTAGCCAATTGATAAATCTCAAACAAAAGGGTTCAATGGAAGAGCACATTGAGGACTTTCAAAAATTGAATAGAAGGGTAAATTATATTCCATAGAAGCAAAGGATTGATGTCTTCATAGGGACTTTAAAGGATAACGTTCAACATGAGGTTCGTTTTTGGGAACCTAATTCATTGGAGGAGGCATTCGAGTTGGCAAGAAAAATTGAAAGCAAAATTATGGAAACAAGGAATCCCACCACTCATGACTATAATTATGGAAGTGTTTCTTCTCCTAGCCTTCCACAACCTACAATGGTGACACCACAACAATTGGAAGAAAAAAGATAAAAAGGGCTTTGTTACAATTTTGATAGCAAATGCACTAAAGGTCATAAGTGTGCTGAGAAGAAATTATTTTACATAGATTATGAAGAGGAGGAAGAAAAGGATAAAGAAACATCAAGAGAAGAGGATATACACCAAGAACCAACCCCAGAGAAAGAAGAAATGAATCTGACCATATCTTGTAAAGCATTGGAAAGAATTACCACTCCTCAAACTCTCAAGATAGAAGGACATATCAAGAAGAAAAAGGTTCACGAAGTGAAAGATTACATCGAGAAATAAGAAATGAATCCAACCATATCTTGTAATGCATTGGCCGGAATTACCACTCCTCAAACTATCAATATAGAGGGACATATCAAGAAGAAAAATGTTCAAGAAGTGAAAGATCACATCGAGAAAGAAGAAATGAATCTTAGCATATCTTTTAATGCATTGGCCAAAATTACCACTCCTCAAACTATCAAGATAGAAGGACATATCAAGAAGAAAAAGGTTCAAACAGTGAAAGATCAAATCAATCATCAACAACAAGTTCTCCAACTTTTAAAGGATAACGCCACTTTGGTGCAGAATCAAATGAAACAAGAGGCAGATCAACAACCTAGTGAAGGAAGTTTTGATGTAGGCGATTGGTTATATTTACAGCTACATCTCAAGCAAGATATTGATGAGAAGGAAATGTTGGAAATACTACATGCACTTAAGAAATGGCGACCTTACCTAATGGCAAGACACTTCAAGGTAAAACTGGATCATGATAGTCTGAAATACTTTTTAGAACAAATATTATCTTTAGAATAAAAGAAAAAATGGATCACAAATATGTTGGCTTATGATTTTGAAATCATCTACAAAAACGGGAAGCCAAATGTTGTTGCAAATGCACTCTCAAGAAAGGATGAGGATATGGAAGCTTTGTTTTGTGCTATTTCTATTATCCAAGCAGATTGGATAAACAAAGCAAGGGATGAATGGAAGAAGGATGAAGAAGTGTGGCCACTCATTCAAAAGTTGCAAAAGATCCGTGTTCAAACAATATTGTTAGAACTTGACGAGGAAGCAAAAATCATTTTAGAACCTGGAGCAGTCACAAAAATAAGAACCCGACAGCTACGAAATCGATCAATTTTAGAGTATCTCATCAAGTGGAAGAACTTACCCGCTGAAGATTCCACATGGGAGGACAAGAATTTTATACAAAAGAATCAAGAACTACTCAAGCATTGAGGACAACACTTTTTGAATGAGAGGGGCATGTTAGGCCCCTATACTACTAGTGTAACCCCTTATTGTTATTAGTACAACCCCCTTATTATATTGTTGTACCCATGTAGTCCCCATATTGTTAGTATTGTTCCCCATAGAAGCCCACTATTGTTATTATTGTGCCCTTACATTATTATTGTTATGTCGGCTCTGTTTATATTATGACCCCTTAGACTCCTATATATAGAAAGGAGGTCTTGTCATTTGTATCATCAAGGAATCATTCATTTGTGTAATTTAAACGAGGTTGCCCCCTCGAAGAGGCTGAATTATAAGGCATTGATCTATCTTTTCTATCTTTTTGTGAGTTGGTTTCATAACATCAAGGACATCCAGAACAGATGTACAGTTGCTTAAATAAGTTGAACAATAGTGTATATATTTTGGAAGATCCTTTTGTACAGTTTTTAGAGTCTAGAAAGGAAAGAAAGTATTTTCTTTTATTCTCATTAGTTGACAAGGTTATATTTGGCTTTAGAACCTCAATTTTAATCAAAAACAAACCCAAGCAGCGAAATCCATCAATATATATAATGCTTGAGTGGTTGCATTGGTTATTTCCTTTTACCTAACCAGCAGTCAGAAAGCTGATTAGAGTAAGTAGGTAGAATTTCAGTTTGAATAAATTTAGTTTTCAGCAGCAAGTTTATGTTAGATCATATTTCAGTTTGCAGAAAAGGGTGTATTTTCAGTTCAAAAGTTTTAGTCACAAAGATTATACAACGGAGCATATACATGTGTGGGATTGGCCGAATGGATTAGGCTACTATTCAATGATGTTCTTGACATTTCACAAGGAAATGTCATCCCCAAGTGGAGCCATTGTTAGGTTCCTATACCAATAGGAATCATAATTACTGAATGGATGAGGTTAAACCTGTAATATGTACATACCTTTTCTTTTTTGTAAATGTTTTCCATATTCAAAAAATTAAAAAATGTAAAGAGGGTATGTCCTAAAAGAAAATTCAAGGACAAAAAGAATTAAAAAAAGGTCAAAAAATATGAAAAATATGAACCCCAAGAAAAGAAAAGACCATGAAAGTGAGCAAGTCAAAATGTCACTCCTAGTTACTTTTATATAGAATAAATAATTGTGTGCAGCTTGTAATCTTTGCCACAATCCATGATAGTCAAAATGTTTAAGCTTGGCTATTTCATGTTTTCAATTTCATGTCTATAAATAGAGAATAAAAATCTGACCAAACAGTGTAATCTTGGCAGATGATTAGGTTAGGTAGAGTGAATAAAAGGAGCTCAACTGTTTAATATGAGCCTTGGATGCAATAAGGTTAGACTTAGTTAGAATACTATTGTAAAAGAAAAGAAAAATGTTTTGATAAGGGTGTGCCAGCTTAAGTGCACCCTAATAAAGAGAAGTAAAAATGGTAGGGTGAGTAGATGGGTAAGTAGAAGAAAGGTTTCAGAAATTATGATGATTGTTACACAAAAAAGCATATTAATCATTCTCATCATGAAAGTTCCAAATGTAAATGGGAAATTGAGCATGTGTAAAACTTACAAAGGCAATTAATTAACTTCCCTCATTCACTTCACTTTTTACTTAACTAATTTCCCACAATAAGTTTTTAAGTACCCAAAATCTTAAGTCAAAGGGGCTCAAAGCATTTCTCTGACTTCTGAAGGGACCGAACCCTTAGCCTAATGACTTATAGATCGTAAGTACTAGAAAGACCCTCATAAACACTTTCCCCTCTTCACTTCCCCTCATTCCCCTAATAAAACCCTTTTTCCTAAGGTTAAAACTCTATTTTCCTAAGGGAAAGCAATTACTCCCATGTAAACCCTTTTTCCTAAAAAACCCTCAAAAATACTTTAAGCCTAAGTCATAATGTTTTTATGTGAAAAGAAAATAAGTTTCAAATACACATTATACTTAGCACTAATCCATTTTCCGCAATGTTCATATTAACTTCTAATTTTAATTATATTTATTAATTCCCGAAATTTCCCTTTTCCCATATATATTTAAATCCCTTTAATATTTAATATCCCTATCCCGAAGTTTGAAATATAAACTTTATATTATCCAAACCTTGACAAATTAACGTAATTAATCGATCTGCGATTAATTAAAGTTAACCCACCAATCAAATCCCGCTCGAAACATTAACCCTCGCCTTAATTGCACATTAAATCAAAACCACTGCGCTTAAATGCCCATCGGCCCCCCCCATTACCTTCCGTGCAACTACATCGCCCGACCACCACATGATCTCTCCCCTCCCCATCCGACGACCTGTGTTGATTTTAGAAGGGCCCGAATTCTGAACATTACCTGCCTGAAATGGGTTGTTTTCCCTTGGGCCCCCGATCCGACGTGGCGCCCGATGAGTGGAATCAAGTGGCCTCTCCTCAAAACGACCCAGAAACAAAAACATCAATGCATTAGTTCATTAAGTGATCAAGAAACAAAAACATCAATGCATTAGTTCATTAAGTGATCAAGAAACAAAAACATCAATGCATTAGTTCATTAAGTGATCAAGAAGAGTCAAACTGCAAATGGAAAACATAGTTTTTAAAGAAAAGTGACTAAGACATTAGAAAAGTGGGTTTGGTAGATGAAAAAATTAAAGCAAGGAGATATAAAAGCTCATTTATACATTTGAAGTCTTCATTTGTTGCAAGAGAGGGAGCTAAAGGCAAGATCTTGATTTTGGAGGAAAGAGGCAAAAAACTAAGCAAAACGCTGAAAGTTCATTGGCGCTGCGCACCTAGGCTCTGGCACTGCACACCTGGCACAGGTTTTACACTGCAAATCGTTTGGGCGCTACGCATACAAAGTGTGATGTGCACCTGAGAGGCAACGCTACGCATCTATCTTTCGAGTTTCAAAATGATCTTCATCACCTTCCTCAGCTTCAAAACTTCACAATTGACCTCTTAACAAGTAAGTGAAGCTGCACATCTTGTCTAGCAAGGAATTTTTCATCAGTGGTGGTGATTTATATGTCAAAAACACTAAACCCTAGCTGTCTCCAAATTGTCTTGTAAATTTTGCATAGGGTATTGTCTTCTGTTGTTTTTATTCCCCTTTGATTATCTTTCCACACCCCATGCCCTTTAACTAAAATTCCCTAAACCCCTTTCCCTTTCCCTCTCCCAACATTATTAGCACTCACTTCCCAAACCCCATTTCCATTTACCAAACCCTAATCCTATACTATATTCCCAAACCCTAATTCCCATTTTCTATCCCCTCACTACATCTATTCCATTATCTAAACCCTCCTCTACAGTCATAATATCAGTCATTCCCTCATTTCCCAAAAGAAAAACAACAGTCATTTCCTACATAATTATTCACCCTCATACTTTTAAAAGCTCTTAATACTCATCAATTTTCACTCCAAATTCACAAGCATGGAGACAGACTCAGCATATGAGAAGGATGATGAAACTGTTAGTGATTCTTCCCAGAAACTCATGTACCAAGAAAACCAAATAAAGGAGGGAAAATCATCCAGGAAGAGCCCACCACTCTCACAGAATTACTTGCTTGACCTCTTGCAGTAACTTGTTTTAAACATCAATCTTGTTATCAGTTTTGTGAAATGGTAGAAAGGGTGAAGTATCATCATGAGCTGGATAGGTTGTTTGTTCTTCATCTTCACAATGACCAGGTGAACCTTGCTGGTGTCTCTTTCACCTTGACACCTGAGACCATTGCAGCAGCAACAGGCATCCCTAATGTGGGTGAACAGTGGAATAAGGGGCAGCATGTGGGCAGAGAGCATTACGAGCCTTACATCATGTTGGAAATAATACTGAGAGGGGGGGGTGAATCAGTATTATCAAATCAATTATTTTTCATTTCACAATCAGATTTGTATACGCTACTTCAGCTATGGGAAACTGCGTATATATGCTACTGTGTCTAAAGAAACCAGCGTATATAAGAAAACTTAAGATTCATTAATTGTTGATCTTTAATCAATGCATCAGGACTTCATTAATCATAAGAATAGTAAACAGGAGCAGTAAAACAGAACAGATCATCACACACATGGACACACAGATATAAGGTGGAAACCCAATGTGGGTGAAAACCACCTGCTGCAATTCGTCTCTATCTTCTTTTAATTAGAAACTTCTTTTTACAATGATTTTGTAATGGTGCAGTCTTATACCAGTACGTAGGCTACTATCTGCAGAAGGCTACAACCTTCTCTCATTCTCCAGCTTCTCCTGGAAGGGAGCTACAACCCCCTTAGATCTTGTACTAGCTGAGGTACTAGTACGTAGGTGCTGACCTACAGAAGGCTACAACCTTCTCTTTTCTTCTAGGGACCACGTTTCATAAATTTTCAGACTGGATCCATGAATAACATCAATCAAACATCAAGAATATCTGTATCAACCCATCTCCTTTGCACCAAACAAAACTGAATCAAATAGTCACTTCTCTGAATGTTGTACCCAGAAAACAGTAACAGTAACCAGACACCAATTTTGAACCCAAACCATTGCAGCAATAAACAGAAGTAGCTAAAACATATATCAAGAGACGTATGCTACTTCAATGTGTACAACTTGCGTGCATACACTTATGAATTAAGGCCAACCTACGTATACGGTATTGTTAATTACAGAACCAACGTGTATACGCGCCTTTGCTTCACTGAACCTACGTACAGATCTATAAAAGATAATTTATCCTTTTCACTTATTCAGACATCAGTTATACCCAGATTATCAGATTTATAGATCAAGTCATGCGCCAAAAATAACATATCAAAATCACACAAAGATACTACTATTCAAGCCTTAACATCTTGACCCATCAATAGTACTTATCTGTCTTCTTGCGCTTAGGTTCCTCCTTGATTCAGATCCAGCAATGCACCATAACCCAATGACCAGTATTCAGACATCAATTATACCTAGATTATCAGATTTATAGATCAAGTCATGCACCAAAAATAATAGATAAAAATCACATAAAGATACTACTATTCAAGCCTTAAGATCTTGACCCATCAATAGTACTTATCCTTCTTCTTGCGCTCAGGTTCCTCCTTGATTCAGATCCAGCAATGCACCATAACCCAATGACCAGTATTTCAAATTTAGCTCTTCATCAGATATTCAATGCTTAAGTCAATGTCCATGCCTAATGATCTCCTTCCCCTTTTATAGTCTTAGGCCTTACATAATACCATGGTCCAAAACCATAAAGAATCAATACCTTGGACCAAATACCTGGGTTCAATACTTCAGACGAGATACTATGGTCCAAAATGTTATGAAACCAGCTCAAGAAAAGATAGAAAAGATAGATCAACGCCTTAGAATTCAGCCTCTTCGAGGGGGCAACCTCCTTTACATTACATAAATGAACAATTCTTGGATGATACAAATGACAAAACCTCCTTTCTATATATAGGAGTCTAAGGAGTCACAATATAATCCAGCCGACCTAACAATAATAATATAAAGCCACAAAAATAACAATAGAGGGATTCTATGGGGCACAGAAATAACAACATGGGGGTAATAGGGGCACAACAATATAAATAAGGGGTATAACTACAATAGTTATGGGGTAATCACTAGTATTATAGGGACCCAACATGCCCCTCTCCTTCAAAAAAGTGTTGTCCTCAACGCTTGAGTAGTTCTGGATACTTCTGCATAAAATTCTCATCCTCCCATGTGGAATCTTCAGTGGATAAGTTCTTCCACTTGATAAGATACTCTGAAATTGATCGATTTCGTAGCTGTCGAGTTCTTGTTTCTGTGACTGCTTCCGGTTCCAATATAATTTTTCCTTCCTCGTCAAGTTCTGGCAATATTGTTTGAACTAGGAGCTTGTCGCCTATAACCTTCTTTAAACATGAAACATGGAAAACTAGGTGCAATCGAGAAGCTGCAGGAAGCTCCAATTTGTATGCCATAGTACCAATATTTTGCAACACCTTGTACGGACCATAATACTTTGGTGATAATTTATTATCCTTCTTAGCTTGCTTTAGGGACATTTGCTTATATGGTTGTAGCCGTAGGAATACCCAATCACCTACATCAAAACTTCTTTCACTGTGATGTTGATCTGCCTGTTGTTTCATTCTATTTTGTGCCAACACGAGGTTATCCTTTAAGAGTTGGAGGACTTGTTTTTGATGTTTGATGTGATGTTCCACTGCTTGAACCTTAGAATTTTCTCTTAAATATGATGTGATGGATGGTGGTTGATACCCATAAAGTGCCATAAATGGGGTCATTTTTGTTGTTGTATGGAAGGAAGTGTTATACCACCATTCAGCCAGAGGCAACCATTTGACCCATTGTGTCTGTTTATCAGATACAAAGCAACGAAGATATCCTTCCAAACATTTGTTTACTATCTCAGTTTTCCCATCAGATTGAGGATGATAAGATGAGCTATGAGCTAACTGAGTACCAAGACAAGAAAATAATTCTGTCCAAAAATTTCCAGTGAAAATGGGATCTCTGTCACTTACAATAATCTTTGGGTTTCCATGTAGCTTTTGAATTGTTTCCATAAATGCAGTAGAAACTGTACTGGCTTTAAATGGATGTGATAATGCACAAAAGTGTGCATACTTGGTAAGTCTGTCAACTACCACCATGATGACACTCTTTCCCTCAGACTTGGGTAAACCTGTGATAAAATCCATTGAAACCTCCTCCCAACGTTGGCTTGGAATGGATAAAGGTTGTAATAGACCCAGTGTCTTAATTGTTTCAACTTTATTTTGTTGGCAAACCAAACATTCCGCCACAAACTTTTGAATATCTGATTTAAGGCCATCCCAAAAAAAATCCTTCTTAACCCTGTGGTAAGTTTTTAAAAATCCTGAGTGCCCTCCTAAGGGAGAAGTGTGCAATTCCATAAGAATCTTTTGTTTTAGCTGGGAATTCTTACAGAGGTATAAGCGATCTTTGTACCATAACGAATCATTTTGCCAGCTAAATGTATCAAACGTACTGGAATCTTGTTGTAGCTTTCGAATAAGTGCCCACACTTCTTCATCATTCTTCCATTCCTCCCTTGCTTCGTTTATCCAATCTGGTTGGATAATAGAAATGGCACAACACAATGCTTCCACATCCTCATCCTTTCTTGAGAGTGCATCTGCCACCACATTTTGCTTCCCTTTTTTGTAGATGATTTCAAAGTCATAACCCAACATCTTTGTGACCCACTTTTGTTGCTCTTCAGAGGATAATCTTTGTTCTAAAAAGTATTTAAGGCTATCATGATCCATTTTTACCTTGAAGTGTCTTCCCATTAGGTAGGGTCGCCATTTCTTAAGTGCATGGAGTATTGCCAACATTTCCTTCTCATAAATAGCTTTGCTTAAAAACTTTCCCTTGATTGGACGACTTTCAAAAGCAATGGGTCTTTCATCTTGCATTAGAACAGCACCAATTCCATTTCCTGAAGCATCACATTCCACAATAAAGGTTTTTGTGAAGTCCGGTGTAGCTAAGACCGGTGCTTGGCACATTGCCTCTTTAAGATGTTCAAAGGCCTTTGTTGCTTCCGGAGTCCATGAAAATGCATCTTTCTTCAATAATGTTGTTAGAGGTGCTGCTATTCTCCCATAATTCTTAACAAACTTGCGATAATACCCTGTCAACCCAAGAAATCCTCGCAGATGCTTTATGGATGTGGGGATTTTCCATTCCTTAATGGCTTTAATTTTGCTAGGGTCTACCTTAACTCCTTCATGAGATACAATATGACCCAAATATTCCACCTCCTGGACTCCAAAGAAACATTTGGATCTTTTTGCATATAATTGTTTCTCCTCCAATAGTTGTAGCACCTTGTCAACATGTTCAACATGATCCTTCCAAGACTTGCTGTAGATTAGTATATCATCAAAAAATACTAACACAAATTTTCTAAGGAATGGTTTGAAAATTGAATTCATCAAACCTTGAAATGTTGAAGGTGCATTGGTAAGGCCAAAAGGCATGACCAAAAATTCATAATGACCCTCATGAGTTCTAAATGCCGTTTTCGGAATGTCTTCAATCTTCATTCTGATTTGATGATATCCTGAACGAAGATCCAACTTGGTGAAGTAAATTGATCCATGCAATTCATCCAGTAATTCATCAATGACAGGAATGGGGAACTTATCTTTAATAGTGAGCTTGTTGAGCTCCCTATAATCCGGACACATGCGCCATGATCCATCCTTCTTGTGCACCAATACTACTGGAGCAGAGAAAGAACTTTGACTTGGTTGAATTATACCAGCCTCTAGCATTTCTGCAACCATACGTTCAATTTCACTTTTTTGGACATAGGGATATCTGTACGGCCTGATGTTTGGAGGAACACTTCCTGGAATCAGATGAATAGCATGATCATGATCACGCATAGGTGGGAGACCCTTGGGAGTCTCAAATACCTTGGAATGATTGTCCAGGACTTTTTGGAGATCTGGAGAAATAGATGATTCCAATGTGGAAACATCTAGCGAACATAATTGTGCAATTACACCTCTTTGCTCCTTTTTTAGAAGCTTTGTCATACCATTAGAGCTGATTATCTTTCCTGGTTTCCCTGCAATACCCCTTAATTCAACTTCCTTTCCTTCCGTAGAAAATTTGATGAAAAGTTCTTGAAAATTAAAAGCTATTGTACCCAAGGATTGTAGCCATTGGACTCCTAGTACAACATCAGCACCTCCCATTGGAATGGAAAGCATTGGGCTAGTCAATACATATTCTCCCATGGATAGCTTGATATTATGGCACTTTCCAGAGCAATTTATTGTTCCTCCATTTGCAATCATCACTTGACACTCTGGTGCTGGATATAGGAAGCAATTCAATTCTTTTGCTACCCTACAATGAATAAAATTGTGGGTGCTTCCTGAATCAATCAACACTATTACCTTTTTCTTCTTGATTTGTCCTTCTATCTTGATGGTTTGAGGAGTGGTAATTCCTGCCAATGCATTACAAGATATGGTCGGATTTATTTTTTCTTCATCTAGGCTTTGTTCCTGGAGTATATCTTCTTCTTTTGACCTTTCTTGCTCCTTTTCTTCTTCCTCTTCACAATCTATGTAGAATAATTTCTTCTCAGCACACTTATGACCTTTAGTGTATTTGCTATCACAATTGTAACAAAGCCCTTTTGCTCTTTTTTCTTCCAATTGTTGTGGTGTCAACCTTATAGGTTGTGGAAGACTAGGGGCAACAACACTTCCGTCTTTATAGTTGTGAGTGGTATGCTTCCTGGTTGCCATAATTTTGCTTTCCATTTTTCTTGCTAACCTGAATGCCTTCTCTAATGAATCAGGTTCCCAAAGGCGAACATCATGTTGGATATTATCCTTTAAAGACCCTATGAACACATCAATCCTATGCTCCTCTGGAATATCTTTTACCCTTATGTTCAATTTTTGGAACTCCTCAATGTGCTCCATTACTGAACCCTTTTGTTTGAGACTTATCAATTGGCTAAAAAAAGTGTTGCTTTTTGTATCTTCATAATGTGCTATCAATTCTTCCGTAAAAATTTCCCAAGTGATAAATTTTTTACGAGAGCAAAGCCATTGATACCATACAAACTGATTTGGTTCCAAATATACAGTTTCCATACGTACCTTTTGTGTGTTTTGCACATTATTGAGATCGAAGAATTGCTCCATCTGTAATATCCATGTGGCGGGATCCTTGCCATCAAACTTCCTCATATCGATTTTTGGAATATGGTGGGTCTTCGATCCAACATTAGAGTCTATGGAATCATGATTAACATTTCTTTTGTTCACATCATGAGTTTCCTTTACAACCTTTTCACCATTAGTAAGTATTTCTTGTAGAAAATTTGTCAAATCTGTCTTCAAATCTGCCATGTCTGTCTTCAAATCTGCCATGTCTCTCTTCAAATCTGTCTTCGAATCATCCATCTTAGCTTCCATGCCCTTTATCTTAGATTCCATGTCATTTATCTTAGATTCCACACCATTTATCTTAGCTTTTGTTAGCTTTTGTGAGCGTGACATTTGTTGCACTTGTTCTTGTAATTTTGATATATCATGTAGCATTTCTTCCTCTTCTTCATGAGTCATGCTAGAGCTTTCAGGTTTCTTACTAGGTGTTTGCATTTTCTTTCCTCAGGGCATCAGTTACCGATAATAATTCTTTACTATGCCCTTTGAATTCCTTCAAACCCAGCTTACACAAAAATTTAAAAAAAAAAAACTACACACCTTTTTTCACTTTGTAGAAGCCTGATATTGAATCTGATGTATCTCTGTAATTCCAGATCCTCCAATTCTGAAATTGCAACCTGTAGTAGCCTTCTGTGTCCTCTTTACAATGCCACAAGTCTGACCCAATTTGGATTCTCCAAGGAAGAGTTATGCGAAATCTCCCACAGTGACTTGATTATAGACTAGTTCAATAGAGCGAACTTGTACAATGTGCCATGAGTCACTGTTTCGACCTATGGATCTGAAAAATGCATACAAGAAACTACAGTCCGTCCTCTTTCTGTACCTTCTTACGAAATTTCAATCCGATCCCCAGAGTGAAAGTTATGATGATTTTCCCCAGGTCACCTGTTTTGAATGTAATTCAGGAGTCTGCCAAAAGACCAACTTCCTCATCTGTAAATATCGCGTGAAAAGCTCTGAAATTTGGACCCAAGGTTCAGCGCGATTTCTTCTCAAATGGGTTTTTTTTGCGACTTCTGAAACGTCACAGAAAAAAATTTATAGCGAAAATTCCACGATGACCTGTTTGGAGCAGCGAAACCCTAGAATCCAAACCTCTGATACCAAATGTTATGAAACCAGCTCAAGAAAAGATAGAAAAGATAGATCAACGCCTTAGAATTCAGCCTCTTCGAGGGGGCAACCTCCTTTACATTACATAAATGAACAATTATTGGATGATACAAATGACAAAACCTCATTTCTATATATAGGAGTCTAAGGAGTCACAATATAATCTAGCCGACCTAACAATAATAATATAAAGCCACAAAAATAACAATAGAGGGATTCTATGGGGCACAGAAATAACAACATGGGGGTAATAGGGGCACAACAATATAAATAAGGGGTATAACTACAATAGTAATGGGGTAATCACTAGTATTATAAGGACCCAACACAAAACCATAGGTCCAAATACCAAGGACTAAATACCATGGACCAAAAATAAGTTTTCCCACACATACATGCTTTTTCGTGCATGAAAGTGCGTGTATACACATACGCGACTTTTGATCGGCAATCCCGCGTGTATACACGACTTAATCAAAGGAAACATGCGTATATCTCTTTTTTCTTTCATTCTGAGAGCCTGAACAGTGATCTGCCATCTGAGTGAGTTGCCATCAAGGACAACACCTGTGTCATAGTACCAAACCTATGTCATAATGCCAACAATCTCCCCCTTTGACATCAAGGGCAAAGGGTTATGCTCCCCCTGAGTTCATGCTGAAATCTCTGCTCTTTTGTGTTGTCCAGACTCCCCCTGACTGTAGGCAAGGTCTGCAAGAAGATGTTGTATAAGAAGATACATAAATTTATACATCATAAATGACCTTCCTACCACCAAAGACTCATACATACATCTATCTCCCAACCAAGTGGGGATTGACTCATTCACCCAACTAAGTGGGGATACACCAAAATTTTACACAAGATAAAACAAGAACATTACATTATCCATCCCAGGCATAGTGGGGAAACTAAAGTAGGTCGTTACATGACCTTGATAAGAAAATAAATACATGACATAGAGACGAAATATCTACAACTAGACTATGATAGTTATGAACAACTATCATCAGCAGCATCTGTCAATCATCATTCAGACCAGCAACCATGTTTTCCTTCTGCACCTGTTCCCCCTGAAACCAAAACAATGTGATCTTGAACCAAGATCTTCTAGGATAATGCCAACAATGCATTATTAGAATAATATATATGCCCCTCCTGAACCTATGCCAGATGGTCTCTATCAGACCCATATCAGACTCCTTTCATCCTGAGCCTGGCCCACTGTTTGTCTTCAAACCAACATATACACGACTGTATCCACATAAACTAGTGTATGTATGGATTCTCCTCATAAAACTCGCGTACAACCTCTTTTCTCTAAAACAAACAAGTTTCAATAGCAAGATGATGCATCAACTACTCCCAGCTTCTGTCTAAGATATTCAAATGTCTCCCCGGGCAGTGGTTTGGTGAGTATATCAGCAACCTCTTCCTTGGAGGGAACATACTCTAATTTGATCTTTTGTTCAAGCACTTGTTCTTGGAGAAAATGATATTTGATAGGTATGTGCTTGGTCTTTGAATGCATGACTGGATTTTTTGAAATGTTGATTGCACTTGTATTATCACATAAAATAGAGATAGGTGGAGTACAAGTGATTTGAAAATCTTGCAAAATTTGCATCATCCAAAGGAGTTGTGTGTAGCAATGTGTAGCAACCACATATTCTGCTTCAGTTGTAGATAAAGCAATTGAACTTTGCTTCTTGCTTAAACAAGAGACTAATCTAGAACCCATAAAGAATGCACCACCACTAGTGCTTTTTTTTTCATCCACGCTTCCTGCCTAATCTGCATCTGTATATGCATGAAGTGTGAGATCTGTATCTCTAGGATACCATAAGCCATAGTTTTATGTCCCTTGAAGATATTTGAAAATTCTTTTAACTTCCTGAAGGTGTGCTTCTTTCAAATTTGCCTGGAATCTTCCAACTATTCCCACTGCATGCATGATGTCTGGTCGGGTACTTGTCAGATAGAGTAGACTACCAATCATGGATCTATAGGTTGGTTGATGTACTACTGCTAAATCATCATTGGCGCTAAGGCTGCATCCTGTTACCATAGGGGTACATACTGGTTTTGAATCTTCCATGCCATATTTCTTCAAGATCTCCTTGAGGTACTTGGTTTGTGACAAAAAGATACCGTCTTTATTTTGTTGGACTTGTAAACCAAGAAAATATGTCAGCTCACCAAGCAAGGACATTTCAAACTCTTTCTGCATCAGCAAAGAAAAATTTTGACTCATGGCTTCTTCATTGCTACCAAAGATGATATCATCAACATACACAACAAGTATCAGCGATTTATCATTATCAATTTTTACATATAGATTGCTATCTGCTGATCCTTTTGAAAAACCTTGTTGATGAAGGTATTTGTCCAGACGATAATACCAAGCCCTTGGAGCCTGTTTAAGACCATAGAGTGCCTTCTTAAGTCTGCAAACAAGTTTTGGATCATTTCCAAGGATGAATCCATCTGGTTGCTCAATATACACTTCTTCTTCCAAGTCTCCATTTAAAAAGGTAGATTTCACATCCATTTGAAAAAATTTGAACTTCTGAAAGCTAGAAAGAGCAAGGAACATGCTTATGGCTTCAAGTCTAGCAACCGATGCAAAAGTTTCTTCAAAGTCTATACCTTCTTGTTGAGCATACCCTTTACAAACAAGTCTAGCCTTGTTTCTAATAACATCTCCATTCTCATTCAGCTTGTTTTTGAATATCCATTTTGTTCCTATGACATTCTTATTGTTTGGTCTAGGAACCAACTCCCAAGTGTTATTCTTTTAAATCTGCTCAAGTTCTTCATTCATGGCCTTGACCCAGCATTCATTTTTGCATGCTTCTCTTACATTTTGTGGTTCAGTGGAGGAGAGAAATGCTAGATAGCTTGAAGCTTCTGAAATAGTTCTTCTTGTTTGTACACCTGCCTCTTTTTGCCCCAAAATTTGAGTTTCTGGATGATTCTTCTGAACGTACCTGGATGGAGTCTTTTCTTCTATCCTTATTTGTTCTTCTAGTGCCTCATGGGTATCTTCTTCATCATAAGTTTGATTTGATGTTGAAGGATAGTCCTCATCATCTTCGAAGTCTTCGGATTTTACCTGCTAATTTTTCCTTCTTCATCAACCACTACATCAATACTTTCAACAATTTTTCCAAGTATTTTATTGTAACACTTGTATCCTTTGTTGTGGGGAAAATAACCAAGGAGAATGCCTTCATCTGCACTTGGTTCAAACTTACCAAGGTTTTCATCAGTCCTTTTGATGTAACATTTGCTTCCAAAAATCTTGAAGTATTTAACCGTGGGAGTCTTACCATACCAAAGTTCATGAGGAGTTTGAGTGCTATTCCCCGAATGTTTGTCTTGTTGAGAATGGTAACCGCAGAAAATGCAGCTTCACCCCAAAAGGTTGTGGGAGTTCTAGACTCATCAAGCATAACACGAGCCATTTGTTGAACCATTCTGTTCATCCTTTCCATTACTCCATTTTGCTGAGGAGTCCTTGCAGTAGAGAATTCCCTTCTTATTCCGTGTTCTTCACAAAAATCGAAAAATTCATCCAAGGTAAATTCCCCTCCTCGATTAGACCTGAGGCATTTGATTCTGTGATCTGATTCGTTTTCAACCAAGGCTTTGAATGCTCTGAACTTTTCGAAAGCTTCATCTTTATGCTTCAGAAGTCCTATCCAACACATCCTTGAAAAGTTGTCAATGAACAATATGAAGTATTCTTCTCCTCGAGGTGACCTCTTCCTAGTTGGACCACATACATCAGTATGGACAAGTTCAAGTGGCCTACTAGCTGATCCTTCCTTCTCATGGAAATTAGTTCTGGTTTGCTTCCCAAACTGACATGATTTGCATATTGTATTGTCTAGAATTTTGATGTCAGGGAGATCACGAACCGCCTGATATTTGCATGCTTTCCTTATCTGAGAGAAGCTTAGATGCCCTAATCTTCTGTTCCATAGCCAGCATTCATCATTCTTTCTTAGATAGCATTGTTTTTGTCCTCCTTTGAGTATGTATAAATTATTTGGTGTTCTTAAGCCTTTGATCACTGTTTCTCCTGTATCAAGCTCACGAACAATACATCCATTTGATTGAAATATTACCTCATTTCCTTGATCACACATTTTACTGACACTCAATAGATTATGCTTTAAGCCATCAACATACATAACATTTCCAGCTTTGACCTTTTCTTTAAAATAACAGAACCTTTACCTTTTATGAATGTAGGGGTGTCATTTCCAAATGAGACCTTCTTTTCCTTTTCTAAGGCACTGTATGATTGAAGTTTTTCTTTATCACCTGTCATATGTTTCGAGCATCCACTGTCGATGTACCACTAATTTTCCTGCCCTTCCGCATATAAGGCTATACCACATCTTTCTGGTTGCGGTTCTCTCTTCCTCCATGTTTTGGGACTCAATGAATCTTTCTCCTTCTGAGTTGTTTGCAGAAACCTACTCCTGAATTCAGAATCTTCATGACCGAAGTTGTTACAAATAGAACATTCTATTTCATTTTCAAGAGCAAAAAAGTTATTGTAGGTTCTTTTCATGATTCCAGTCACACTCCTTTATAGTTTTCCTTTGCATGAGTGAAATAGTCATCCTGTAGCCCTTGATTCAGATCTATTGGTTGTGATCTTAGAAGAGAGTTCATTGGTTGTTTGCAGATTGATTATACATTTGATTTTGCTTATTGGTTTGAGTTTGTCTCTTTTAAGTGTTAAAACAAGTATTCATTTCAAAAATCGTTAAGTGTTGTAATCTCTTCTATCTTCTCTGATTTCGAAAAAGTAAACTTGTTTGTATTGATCATTTAAAAGCAAATTCAAAGTTGTACAAAAAGCTTTCTTTGTAGGCATCAATACTAAGAAAGCGGAAAACAAACACCTGCATTGTGCATTTGCATTTGATAGTTTGCATGTTGGATTTAGGAAAAGTGCATTAGAGTGTGCTGATTGCTCTTTGAGAAAAGATGGTGTCTTTCTTTTCCCTTAGTAGCTAGGATTTTCAAAGTTGAAAAGATATAAAGCTTGCTTATCATCTTTAGACTGCATTTAGGAATTTGTATCATACATCTCGTGGTGAACCTTGAAAGGCAAACTTTAAAAAGATCAACCTAAAATAAATTGAATGAACTTAACAACGCTTTGTAACATAACGCACAACATAGAGGTCTAGGCTAGAGACGTGTTCCGGCGTCGTTAAGCCTGGTGACTGTCGATCTCGTAGAAGGTGGGTGATTCCTCCTGAGGGACGATAGCGCCAGTACGGATTGTGCTCCCACGTACCGTCGCGTATATATTGGGAGACCCCTATAGGCATAAAACCTTTATCCTTAGGAAGCCGTGTCGGCCGCCCTACTGATTGCAATGCACTGAACACAGCATTCAGGAAGATCGACCGCCCGTACCCTAAAACGTATTTTGCGGTTTTGCGAAAAGTTTGGCACACCCTCTGCCTAGAACTCCAGAGCAGTTCCTTTTGGCCTTTTTCAGACTCTATAACGGAAAAAGTCCATCCGAGCATTTGTCACTTCGGGCTCGTTAAAACATCGAAGGAGACTAGAGTCATCTTTAGCTTTTTCTCGACTCTTTAAAACTGAAAAAGCAAGTTGTGTCTAAAGCGTCGTTAAAATTTATTTTAAACGGAACAATCACCCTTTAATTCCTGCGTTGATCTTTAGGTTGAAAAATGGAGCACACCAACCAAGGAATTCCCCTTGATGGAAATCCTAGTCCTTTCTCCTCTTGGGGAGATGTTGGTGCACCCCACATGGCCACATTGTCGCTTCCAGGACTGACAATTGGCCTGCCAGTCTGGCTCTTTTCAACCAATGTCGTTCAGAACACCACCATTCCTGAACAGTCGAGTCAACAGTTAGACCAGACCAGAGTCGCCCACCAGCCTTCTACTTCATCTTCCTCTCCTCCTTCCTCTTCGCTTGACGGAACTGGTAAAACAAAAAACCAAGTTCCTAAGGAGAAGAAGGAAAAGAAGAAGAAAGAGAAGAAGAAGAAGGAGCCAAAAGCGACTGGGGGCAAACGAGAGTCGTCTGACAAAAATCCACACACAGCACTGACCAGGCCTAAATCGCCATGTGTCATATGCAAGGGAGACCACTTCCACAGAGATTGTCCCTGTATCCCTCGAATACTAAGGGACTGGTCTCCCCGTTTGCACAATTCGGTAGCATCAACCTCTGATAGCCATGTTGACTGCTCACCGTCGACTAGTGAAAGTGAAGTCCTAGGACAGAGAGGGAAATCTAGATTTCCCTGCAAACTGTGTGAAGGCGATCACGCCATCCACCGTTGTCCCTTCTTAGACGAGGCTAAAAGAGTTCTGGAAGATCGCCCGATTTTACGAGCGCAACTTCCTCCTGGATATCAAAAACTCCTGCCAAGTCCTTCACTAGTTGAGAACCCGGCTGGCCCGCCTAGGTGGTCAGCCGAAGCACCTATCATTGAAGATGAACCGTCTGGATCCATGCCTGACGAAAGTCAAAAGGTTGATACGGCAGTTGACCCGGTTTTGCCTTCAGAGGCTCTATCTTCGAATGATACCATCACAGAGGAGAATAAAGACGACACCGTCCAGATTCTCTTCATCAACACTGACTCTGATGAACAAGGGGGCAATGCACCCATTCCTTTATCGTAGGAAGGAAGTTCGTCAGAGCGATATCCGGCCGTATATTCGGTCCCACCACCAAGCAACCTGGTTGTGTCCTTTGACTGGAACCAACTAGGCAGACCCCGGTTGCCAGCAAGCATACCATTCAGAATTATTGTTCAAATATACAGAATGGTAATCGCTGGCACTATCATTGATGAGGGGGCATCTGTGAGTATCCTTTCCTCTATTGCTTGGAAAGCACTTGGTTCGCCAGCGCTTTTGCCTGAAATGAGAAATCTATCAGGCTTTGATAAAGGAACCAGTCGACCTTTAGGGATCCTCCCAAATGTGCCTATAACATTGAAGGGGAAGACCGTTCAAATGAACGTGATGGTCGTTCAAGGACCCTTGGATTATAACCTACTCCTTGGACGAGACTATATATATTGCATGGGAGCTATAGTCTCCTCACTCTTTAGAGTAATGTGTTTTCCGCATGGAGGAAGAATGGTCAAGCTCATAGACCAACTTTCATTTCCCGGATCACGCATCGCAAATAGTCATGTACCATCCCTAAATGGTCTATTCATGCAAGAAGTGTCTCAACCCACGGTCCGTCCTCCTGATGAGCGCGAGTAATCCGGGAGGATATGACTGGAACCCAGGGGGCATGCGTCCTGGTCTGCTTCGGCAGGGAAACTTTGGGTATAGGGTAGGTTTCCGCGGGAGAATATGACTAGTCTGTACCCCATCCATAGAGGAAGAGGGGTTATTCTAGAATAAGATTCTTTTGTTAAAGTTATGTAAGTTGACAAGAATCGTCACTCACCTTTGTCTATTTTGGTAGACATTGCCGAGGAAGTGTTTTGTTTGAAAGATTAACGAGACAATCTTTGGGTAACCTGAAAGAGGTAAGCCTCTCTCTTTAAAACAATTGTTTTGAAGGAAGAGAAGTAGAGGTAACCTTGAAATCGTACTTTATACCTGGGGGCATGCAAACCTTTTGGAGTGCAAGCAAAGAGCGGTTATTTATCTGTTTTTTGGGTTAGCCGTTTCCTAACTTGCATAAAGAAAGGATGGGGAGCAAAGCTTAGTGAGATGAAGCTCCATAAAAAATAGAATCTTGATGAGACACTCTTATCTTATGACTGGGTAATCGAGCAGTTTTAGCACAAAGTTCATGCTCGTTAAAAAATAAACGCAAGATCCGAGCAGTTTTAGCACATAGTTCATGCTCGTTAAAAAATAAACATAAGTTCGAGCAAATGTTTCCACCCGCGTTTAAGCTCGTTAAAAAATAAACTATCCCGGTAAATAACCACTGTGAATGTAATATAATCAGCCGCTAAAGCCTTGGTCGTGTTTGCACCGTCACCTCCACTTTTCATTTGGCCGATCGTTCACCTCCATATGATTGTTTACCCATTTTGAGGAACAGCTGCGAAGAGTGATTTCACCTAGCCATCCTTGTGACACTGCCGTGATTGGAAAATTCCAACCTGTACCTGGAATCTGCTGCTAACCCTGTTTATCACTCGTTCCTCAAAAGACGAGTCTTCTTTAAGCTCTTTTCAATTGACTCGTAAAATATGAAAAGATTGCCGAGTCCTTGGCCTTCCAGCTCGTTAAAGGACAGGAAGAGCTATCCCTCCTCTAGATTTTAATCTTTTTGGACCTGAGGGATTATTGCACAAAAAGATCGAGCGCTTGTTTTGTTCAGCTCGTTAAAACTATCGAAAACTCATCCCTTCTATATTGTTTTATACTTTTTCGGACTTAAGGGATTAGATGACGAAAAAGGAATTTTGGAGTTGACTTTATGTATCTTTTCAAACTCTCTAAAAATGAAAAGAACCGAGTTATCCTTGTCGTTAGACTCGTTAAAATCATTAAATAGCGACAAACTTATCTTTAGACGAGAACGAGTTTCACTATCGCTAGGCTCGTTAAAACATAGCGATGGGCTTGCCCGAAGGGCAGGTTATAGAACAAGCATATGTTATCCTCCTCAAGCTTGACAAAAATAAAGAGGTACTGGTCAGCAATGACTGGGGAAAAATTGGGAGAAACTAAAGAAAACTTTGATGGTAGCAAGTCGCTCTTGAACATGACACTTTTCCTCCGTACCACAATCGGGTTGGGTTGTTTCATTCACCGGTCACATCCATGGTTTCGCCATACCATCCATATTTGGGGTAATGCTACCAATCCATCGCATCAGTGTCGCCATATGTTCAAGAGAAGTCGTTCAGAAGAGTCAACCGTGTCCCATCCACTGCCATACATCATCTTTCATCCTTTCATGACCGCCACCCTGAATCATATGTCACAGATCGTTTTCACCTCCATTAAAATCATTAGCTCCGTTCCGTGTCATTGATGTGGGATTCATTAAGGCCCTCCTTTGACGGATCGCTTCTTGTCGACATCAGCTCATTATCCAAGAAGTTGATCTAGGAACAACCCCTTCAGTACTTTGAAGCTTGCATGCCACAATGGCAAGTTTCTCATTTCCGGCGACAGGTATACATCAATGACCTTCGACCGAAAGATTTTGCGTGGTGTTCGACACCAAGTCCTTTATTCACACCACGTGAATTGTACTACAGTACCTTGAGGGTCATTATCATTATCGGTGATTCCTCTCGCGCTTGTTAACGGTTTACATCATTGACCGGTAATCAAGCGATGTCTTTCCATGTTCGACTTCAGAACAATTCTCACATGGATCGACTTGTACTTAGAGTGAAGATCGAACGAGTTTGAAGACCCCGGATCTAGTTTCATCCATCCGGGCTGCGATATATATTCAGGAAAAATAAAGACATTGTCATGTACATCATTGCAGCAGATAATCATCCTACTCAAAGGATGATAATTTCATCAAAATTATCAGTCTACCATCAGACGATTGTCTGTGCTATGTACAGAAAAATGAATTTATAAAGCTGAGCATGGGAATGCCCGCCTCAGATAGATCATGAAAGCAGTATGAAAAATAATGTATTGTATTGTATTGTATTACAGGTCTCCTCCCAGCCTTGGATGAACTTCGGATCCCCCTGATAAAGCATTTCGCCCGATAAACAGCCTCATACTTTAGGGGGCAACTGTTATAGACATTTTTGTGCGTTACAACATTGAGCATGAAATGTCCATAATCTAAGGGATCCAAAGTCCCTAAACATGTTATTCCTACCCCTAGAGGAACAAGGCTAACAAACCACAGCAATTCACAGAAGTTCTCCACCTGAAACTGCTCAAAAACAAGTCAATTCAGGATCAAAAACAAGTCAATTCAGGATCATTTCAGTGGCTACACTAGCTGTTTGCGCTGAATGTCAAAGCCAACACTGGCTACCTGCGTTGAATGTCAACTGGAACAAAGGCTACCTGCCCTAAACGA
Organism: Pinus tabuliformis; assembly: GCA_031772625.1. NCBI lineage: Eukaryota > Viridiplantae > Streptophyta > Pinopsida > Pinales > Pinaceae > Pinus > Pinus tabuliformis. The sequence continues at coordinate 1,712,743,427 of CM062816.1, read as the reverse complement.
GAGTGGACAAGTGGCAGGCTCATTTCTCAAGGTGTCAAAACCCAGGAAGCTTCCAAAATGACACTTGCCTCAGGGAATTCGACTGGTGATGAGTAAGAGGTTCCAAATCTCCAAGTGGAAGCAAGAACCTCCAAGTGGACTCAAAAACTGACAGAGGGAGAGGACACTAGTCAGATCTCAAGCTGACTCATCCTCTCTCCAAACATCTATATATGGATCTCTCCTCCATGAGATCTGGAGGCTGGAATTTTGTTATTGCAAAGAATTGTTGTTGGTTTGAGACTGGAATCATTGGGTGCTTAATGCTTTGAAGGGGCTGAAGATAGGAATTCCATTTGCTGGGAAGGAGATGCTAGATTGGAGCCCTCTGGGTTGTATCTCTTCCTGAACCTTGTTATTCATCAATAAAGTTATTTTGGTTTCTCCTATATGCTGATGTATTTTGATGTATGAATGTATTAGTGTATTTGGTTTATTTCTAATCCTAAACTAGTTATGAATGTGAACATTTGTCTTTGTGTAGTGTTCTTCTCTTGTCTCAAGTAGCTGTTCTCTTGTCGCAAGTAGTTGTTCTCTTGTGATCTTGCAGGAAGTTGTAGCTGGATAAGCAAGAAGGCAAGTAGCTGTGAACACCCAAAGAGAAGGGAGATTGGATCGAGGGACAAACGGAAGACACCGATAAGTCTATTGATCTCTCTTCTTTCACATTTCATAAAGGAAGAAACCAGTATAGCTGTACTCGTTTGTTGCTAAGGCACTGTCACACCTTAGGTGGATAGGATCGTCCTGCATAGGCATTTTTCCCCACAACAGGCTTCAGTGCTTGAGATTATTCTTCAGTATACCCAAGACCTGTCTTGATTAGAGGAGAACGCTGCACTTTGATAATCTTATCTAAAGTTTCAGATTCTTTAGCAAATCTAAGATTAAGAGCTTTTGTTTTCTCAATATCTTTTCTAAGTCCCACAATTTCACATTCTAACTTTTCATTGTGTTTTTCCCTTTCAGCAAGTTGGAATGTCAGAGTATCTATAATCATATTCTTTTCTTCTAAACAAATTTTAAGTTTAGAAATTTCTTCATAAAGACCTTCTTCATCTATAGCATCCAAGAAATCATCATCTTCAAAAGCCATCAAAAGTTTATAATCATTACCTTGTCCATCTTCATCACTATTTGAAAATCCATCACTGTCTTCATGTGTATAATAGCTCTTCTTACTTACATTTTGTTTTTTGTTCCATCTAACTGGCTCCTTACCTTTGTCAAGCTTATCTTTATGAGGACACTTGGTTGCATAGTGACCGACTCTTCCACAAGCAAAGCATTTAAAAGGTAGCTTACCTCTGAATCTTCCAGAACCCCGTTGAAGGTTCTTGACAAAGTTTGATACTTCCTCTCCTTCTGACATATGTCTTGACTCATTATATTCTCCTTTTCCTGATGCTTTGAATGCAGATTCTCTCATGTCCAATGGTCCCCCTTTTCTCATTTCGAAAGCAGTTAGGATTTCGTGTAGATGAGACATGGTAATGCTTTGAAGATTCTGCTTTTCTTCTATGGGCGAAACATTTGATTCAAACTTAGAAGACAAAGATCTTAGAACCTTTTCAACCAAGGTAGCTTCTTTTATCTCTTCACCCAAGTGTTTCATACCGTTAACAATCTCATCTATACATAAGAAATAATTAGCCACACTTTCATCATTGTGCATTCCGAGATTTTCATATTGGATTCTGAGAGTTTGTAGTTTTGCACGTTTTACCTGATCATCTCCTTCATAGCTCAAAAAAATCTTGTCCCATATTTCTTTTGTGGTTTTGAGCTGCATAACCTTGATGAATTCTGATTGAGATAAACTTCCTAATAGAGTATTGACAGCCTTTGCATTTGTTTCATACTGCTTCTTACCAACCATATCTGTAGGAGTTGCTGATGGAAATGTGTATCCTGTTTCCACGATATCCAAAACTTTTGTACCAAGAGATTGAAGATAGGTTGTGATTCTTACCTTCCAATAGATGAAGTTGCTTCCATCAAAGATTGGTGGCCTGATGGATGCCTCCTTTTCGTAGTTGCTCATGATGATAGATCTTCCTTCAAGCGATCAAGCCTCTTCTGAAGGACTTGCCTCTGATACCAATTGTTGGAAATAATACTGAGAGGGGGGGTGAATCAGTATTATCAAATCAAATATTTTTCATTTCACAATCAGATTTGTATACGCTACTTCAGCTATGGGAAACTGCGTATATACACAACTGTGTCTAAAGAAACTAGCGTATATCAGAAAACTTAAGATTCATTCATTGTTGATCTTTAATCAATGCATTAGGACTTCATTAATCATAAGAATAGTAAACAAGAGAAGTAAAACAGAACAGATCATCACACACATGGACACAAAGATATAAGGTGGAAACCCAATGTGGGTGAAAACCACCTGCTGCAATTCGTCTCTATCTTCTTTTAATTAGAAACTTCTTTTTACAATGATTTTGTACTGGTGCAGTCTTATACCAGTACGCAGGCTACTATCTGTAGAAGGCTACAACTTTCTCTCATTCTCCAGCTTCTCCTGGAAGGGAGCTACAACCCCCTTAGCTCTTGTACTAGCTGAGGTACTAGTACATAGGTGCTAACCTACAGAAGGCTACAACCTTCTCTTTTCTTCCAGGGACCACGTTTCATAAATTTTCAGACTAGATCCATGAATAACATCAATCAAACATCAAGTATATCTGTATCAACCAATCTCCTTTGCACCAAACAAAACTGAATCAAATAGTCACTTCTCTGAATGTTGTACCCAAAAAACAGTAACAGTAACCAGACACCAATTTTGAACCCAGACCACTGCAGCAATAAACAGAAGTAGCTAAAACATATATCAAGAGACGTACGCTACTTCAATGTGTACAACCTGCGTGCATACGCTTCTGAATTAAGGCCAACTTGCGTATACGCTATTATTAATTACAGAACCAGTGTGTATACGTGCCTTTGCTTCACTGGACCTATGTACAGATCTATAAAAGATAATTTATCCTTTTCACTTATTCAGACATCAGTTATACCTAGATTATCAGATTTATAGATCAAGTCATGCGCCAAAAATAAGAGATCAAAATCACACAAAGATACTACTATTCAAGCCTTAAGATCTTGACCCATAAATAGTACTTATCCTTCTTCTTGCGCTTAGGTTCCTCCTTGATTCAAATCCAGCAATGCAGCATAACCCAATGACCAGTATTCAGACATTAGTTATACCCAGATTATCAAATTTATAGATCAAGTCATGCGCCAAAAGTAACAGATCAAAATCAAAAAAAGATACTACTATTCAAGCCTTAAGATATTGACCCATCAATAGTACTTATCCTTCTTCTTGTGCTCAAGTTCCTCCTTGATTCAGATCCAGCAATGCACCATAACCCAATGACCAGTATTTCAGATTTAGCTCTTCATCAGATATTCAATGCTTAAGTCAATGTCCATGCCTAATGATCTCCTTCCCCTTTTATAGTCTTAGGCCTTACATAATACCATGGTCCAAAACCATAAAGAATCAATACCTTGGACCAAATACCTAGGTTCAATACTTCAGACGAGATACTATGGTCCAAAACCATAGGTCCAAATACCAAGGACTAAATACCATGTACCAAAAATAATTTTTCCCACACGTACGCTCTTTTTCGTGCATTAAAGTGTGTGCATACGCATACATGACTTTTGATCAGAAATCCCGCGTGTATATGTGACTTAGTCAAAGGAAACCTACGTATATCTCTTTTTTCTTTCATTCTAATAGCCTGAACAGTGATCTGCCATCTGAGTGAGTTGCCATCAAGGACAACACCTGTGTCATAGTGCCAAACCTGTTTCATAATGCCAACACATCAAGGTTGGTTATCAGAGGCAAATCAACAGGGTTTTTCCTTTCAAATACTTGTAGGACACTTATGCTCTTCTCATGAAACTCATCATCAAGTATTTCACCTGTGAAGGGAGGTTTTCTCGTCTGTATACCTACCATGTCAAATTTTTTATGCATTTCACAAGAGTGAGGATGCTGAACCTCCCATACTTTATCTGCAGGAATATTGAGAAGATGGCTCTATATGTGCAAAGGAAACCTTTTCCTTAGCAGTTTGACAGCATTTACCACTTCTCACTAATTAAAATTATTGTCTTGCATCAGCTAAGCTTTTTGAACATACCATGGGATACTTTCATTGCACATGAGATTTTCAGGCCCTCAGGTGATTCCATTAGTGCTTCAAGAGGAAGGAGAGCCTTAAAGACATCCAGATGTTCATGAGACTAAAACTACAGCTGTGTCAGTGTTTGTCACTTATTAAAAAGCAGGGAAAATTTTAAGAACCCCCCCTAAATTTATATATATAATAAATGGGCGAATCTCCATGGTATATAGGAAAATTGGAAGGCGATTTTAATAATAATATAATATGTATATATAATTTTTTGGCGAATCTCTCACCAGGCATGGCGAATATTTTACTCAATTATAAAATCTTGTGTTTATTGAATACACAAATGAAATCATTGCATTTCTTTAAAATATCTTTTGAAATCAAAATTACCGAAATTACATATCGATAACCTAGTGGGTGTAGGATAAAATTCACCTGTGTCATTCACAGAAAGCATGAGAAAAAACCTAATACTATATATAAAACCAAGAAAAATTCAAATTCATCACTTCTAGGGACCTCGTAACCACCCTGCCAATACATAAGTATGTTCCTATTTGCAGTTAGAAAAATTACCCAAATTACAATCTGTTTACTCCAGCATATGTTGGAAGGTTATAGAAGGATGACTAGTGCAATCAATCCATTCCTTTTAACCCTGGATTTGTTTCAGTTTAAAACAGAAGTATACAAATATACTTGTCCAATGTCTATGCTTTAACCATTCACCTTAAGTTGTTTTTACAATATAATTTCGTAACTCTATTTAATATCTTCATTATCATAAAAACCAACCTATATCCATCCTAACTCCACATCTACAACTCTTAGGGGGATGAAATCTATTTATCCCTCTGAGCACTTGGTAGACCCAGAATTAAGATGGATCTAAGATGATAGAATTTCCCCTTTAAATAGTCTATGCTCACATGAATACCATGGTATTACCATGGGTTAATACCATGGGTTATCAAAAACCTGGAGCTTAAAAATTACTATTAGTAATTTATAAAAGTTAATAAAATTAATAGTTGATTTTTATTTTATTTTTTATTTTAACCAAGCCCCGAGAGGGATCAAATATTTTTTCACTCTATGCTAGCTTGCATATCACGATATTTGATACCTCTCGGGGGTTAGTAGATCCAGAGTAAAGATGGATCTATGCTGGTTTAATTCCCCCATTTAAATAGGCTGCATTCCAGGTGAATACCATGGGTCAATGCTATGTGCCATTTTGGTGAATACCATGGGCCAATACAATGTGCCATTTTTGTTTTTATCAATAATAATGTTTTTTTGCATGGTATTAATAACAATCTAGTCCATGGTTGTTGGGTCCCTATAATACTAGTGATTACCCCATTACTATTGTAGTTATACCCCTTATTTATATTGTTGTGCCCCTATTACCCCCATATTGTTATTCTGTGCCCCATAGAATCCCTCTATTGTTATTTTTGTGGCTTTATATTATTATTGTTAGGTCGGCTGGATTATATTGTGACTCCTTAGACTCCTATATATAGAAAGGAGGTTTTGTCATTTGTATCATCCAAGAATTGTTCATTTATGTAATGTAAAGGAGGTTGCCCCCTCGAAGAGGCTGAATTCTAAGGCGTTGATCTATCTTTTCTATCTTTTCTTGAGCTGGTTTCATAACATTTGGTATCAGAGCTTTGGATTCTAGGGTTTCGCTGCTCCAAACAGGTCATCGTGGCATTTTCGCTATAATTTTTTTCTGTGATGTTTCAGAAGTCGCAAAAAAAAACCATTTGAGAAGAAATCGCGCTGAACCTTGGGTCCAAATTTCAGAGCTTTTTGCGCGATATTTGCGGAGATATGATCTGAGGAAGTTGGTCTTTTTGCAGACTCCTGAATTACATTCAAAACAGGTGACCTGGGGAAAATCGTCATAACTTTCTCTCTGGGGATCAGATTGAAATTTCGTAAGAAGGTACAGAAAGAGGACGGACTGTAGTTTCTTGTGTGTGTGTTTCAGATTCAAAGGTTGAAACAGTGACTCGTGGCACGTCGTACAAGTTCGCTCTACTGAACCAGTCTAAAAGCAAGTCACTGTGGGAGATTTCACATAACTCTTCCTTGGAGAATCCAATTTGGCTCAGACTTGTGGCATTGGAAAGAGGACGCAGAAGGCTACTACAGGTAGCAATTTCAGAACTAGATGATCCGAAATTACAGAGATACATCAGATTCAATATCAGGCTTCTATAAAGTGAAAAAAGGTGTGTAGTTTTTTTTTTTTTTTTTGTGTAAGCTTGGTTTAACGGAATTCAAAGGGCATAGTAAAGCATTATTATCGGTAACTGATGCCCCGAGGAAAGAAAATGCAAACACCTAGTAAGGAACCTGAAAGCTCTAGCATGACTCATGAAGAAGAGGAAGAAATGCTACATGATATATCAAAATTACAAGAACAAGTGCAACAAATGTCACGCTCACAAAAGCTAACAGAAGCTAAGATAAGTGGCGTGGAATCTAAGATAAATGGCGTGGAATCTAAGATAAAGGGCATGGAAGCTAAGATGGATGGTTTGAAGATAGATTTGAAGACAGACATGGAAGAATTGAAGAAGTTGCTACAAGAAAGGGTCACTAATGGTGAAAAGGTAGTAAAGGAAACTCATGATGAGAACAAAAGAAATGTTAATCATGATTCCATAGATGCTAATGTTGGATCGAAGATCACCATATTCCAAAAATCGATATGAGGAAGTTTGATGGCAAGGATCCCGCCACATGGATATTACAGATGGAGCAATTCTTCGATCTCAATAATGTGCAAAACACACAAAAGGTACGTATGGCAACTGTATATTTGGAACCAAATCAGTTTGTATGGTATCAATGGCTTTGCTCTCGTAAACAATTTATCACTTGGGCAATTTTTACGGAAGAATTGATAGCACATTATGAAGATACAAAAAGCAACACTTTTTTTAGCCAATTGATAAGTCTCAAACAAAAGGGTTCAATAATGGAGCACATTGAGGAGTTCCAAAAATTGAACATAAGGGTAAAAGATATTCCAGAGGAGCATAGGATTGATGTGTTCATAGGGTCTTTAAAGGATAATATCCAACATGATGTTCGCCTTTGGGAACCTGATTCATTAGAGAAGGCATTCAGGTTAGCAAGAAAAATGGAAAGCAAAATTATGGCAACCAGGAAGCATACCACTCACAACTATAAAGACGGAAGTGTTGTTGCCCCTAGTCTTCCACAACCTATAAGGTTGACACCACAACAATTGGAAGAAAAAAGAGCAAAAGGGCTTTGTTACAGTTGTGATAGCAAATACACTAAAGGTCATAAGTGTGCTGAGAAGAAATTATTCTACATAGATTGTGAAGAGGAAGAAGAAAAGGAGCAAGAAAGGTCAAAAGAAGAAGATATACTCCAGGAACAAAGCCTAGATGAAGAACAAATAAATCCGACCATATCTTGTAATGCATTGGCGGGAATTACCACTCCTCAAACCATCAAGATAGAAGGACAAATCAAGAAGAAAAAGGTAATAGTGTTGATTGATTCAGGAAGCACCCACAATTTTATTCATTGTAGGGTAGCAAAAGAATTGAATTGCTTCCTATATCCAGCACCAGAGTGTCAAGTGATGATTGCAAATGGAGGAACAATAAATTGCTCTGGAAAGTGCCATAATATCAAGCTATCCATGGGAGAATATGTATTGACTAGCCCAATGCTTTCCATTCCAATGGGAGGTGCTGATGTTGTACTAGGAGTCCAATGGCTACAATCCTTGGGTACAATAGCTTTTAATTTTCAAGAACTTTTCATCAAATTTTCTACGGAAGGAAAGGAAGTTGAATTAAGGGGTATTGCAGGGAAACCAGGAAAGATAATCAGCTCTAATGGCATGACAAAGCTTCTAAAAAAGGAGCAAAGAGGTGTAATTGCACAATTATGTTCGCTAGATGTTTCCACATTGGAATCATCTATTTCTCCAGATCTCCAAAAAGTCCTGGACAATCATTCCAAGGTATTTGAGACTCCCAAAGGTCTCCCACCTATGCGTGATCATGATCATGCTATTCATCTGATTCCAGGAAGTGTTCCTCCAAACATCAGGCCGTACAGATATCCCTATGTCCAAAAAAGTGAAATTGAACGTATGGTTGCAGAAATGCTAGAGGCTGGTATAATTCAACCGAGTCAAAGTTCTTTCTCAGCTCCAGTAGTATTGGTGCACAAGAAGGATGGATCATGGCGCATGTGTCCGGATTATAGGGAGCTCAACAAGCTCACTATTAAAGATAAGTTCCCCATTCCTGTTATTGATGAATTACTGGATGAATTGCATGGATCAATTTACTTCACCAAGTTGGATCTTCGTTCGGGATATCATCAAATCAGAATGAAGATTGAAGACATTCCGAAAACGGCATTTAGAACTCATGAGGGTCATTATGAATTTTTGGTCATGCCTTTTGGCCTTACCAATGCACCTTCAACATTTCAAGGTTTGATGAATTCAATTTTCAAACCATTCCTTAGAAAATTTGTGTTAGTATTTTTTGATGATATACTAATCTACAGCAAGTCTTGGAAGGATCATGTTGAACATGTTGACAGGGTGCTACAACTATTGGAGGAGAAACAATTATATGCAAAAAGATCCAAATGTTTCTTTGGAGTCCAGGAGGTGGAATATTTGGGTCATATTGTATCTCATGAAGGAGTTAAGGTAGACCCTAGCAAAATTAAAGCCATTAAGGAATGGAAAATCCCCACATCCATAAAGCATCTGCGAGGATTTCTTGGGTTGACAGGGTATTATCGCAAGTTTGTTAAGAATTATGGGAGAATAGCAGCACCTCTAACAACATTATTGAAGAAAGATTCATTTTCATGGACTCCGGAAGCAACAAAGGCCTTTGAACATCTTAAAGAGGCAATGTGCCAAGCACCGGTCTTAGCTACACCGGACTTCACAAAAACCTTTATTGTGGAATGTGATGCTTCAGGAAATGGAATTGGTGTTGTTCTAATGCAAGATGAAAGACCCATTGCTTTTGAAAGTCGTCCAATCAAGGGAAAGTTTTTAAGCAAAGCTATTTATGAGAAGGAAATGTTGGCAATACTCCATGCACTTAAGAAATGGCGACCCTACCTAATGGGAAGACACTTCAAGGTAAAAACGGATCATGATAGCCTTAAATACTTTTTAGAACAAAGATTATCCTCTGAAGAGCAACAAAAGTGGGTCACAAAGATGTTGGGTTATGACTTTGAAATCATCTACAAAAAAGGGAAGCAAAATGTGGTGGCAGATGCACTCTCAAGAAAGGATGAGGATGTGGAAGCATTGTTGTGTGCCATTTCTATTATCCAACCAGATTGGATAAACGAAGCAAGGGAGGAATGGAAGAATGACGAAGAAGTGTGGGCACTTATTCGAAAGCTACAACAAGATTCCAGTACTTCTGATACATTTAGCTGGCAAAATGATTCGTTATGGTACAAAGATCGCTTATACCTCTGTAAGAATTCCCAGCTAAAACAAAAGATTCTTATGGAATTGCACACTTCTCCCTTAGGAGGGCACTCAGGATTTTTAAAAACTTACCACAGGGTTAAGAAGGAATTTTTTTGGGATGGCCTTAAATCAGATATTCAAAAGTTTGTGGCGGAATGTTTGGTTTGCCACAAAATAAAGTTGAAACAATTAAGACACCGGGTCTATTACAACCTTTATCCATTCCAAGCCAACGTTGGGAGGAGGTTTCAATGGATTTTATCACAGGTTTACCCAAGTCTGAGGGAAAGAGTGTCATCATGGTGGTAGTTGACAGACTTACCAAGTATGCACACTTTTGTGCATTATCACATCCATTTAAAGCCAGTACAGTTTCTACTGCATTTATGGAAACAGTTCAAAAGCTACATGGAAACCCAAAGATTATTGTAAGTGACAGAGATCCCATTTTCACTGGAAATTTTTGGACAGAATTATTTTCTTGTCTTGGTACTCAGTTAGCTCATAGCTCATCTTATCATCCTCAATCTGATGGGCAAACTGAGATAGTAAACAAATGTTTGGAAGGATATCTTCGTTGCTTTGTATCTGATAAACAGACACAATGGGTCAAATGGTTGCCTCTGGCTGAATGGTGGTATAACACTTCCTTCCATACAGCAACAAAAATGACCCCATTTATGGCACTTTATGGGTATCAACCACCATCCATCACATCATATTTAAGAGAAAATTCTAAGGTTCAGGCAGTGGAACATCACATCGAACATCAACAACAAGTCCTCCAACTCTTAAAGGATAACCTCGTGTTGGCACAAAATAGAATGAAACAACAGGCAGATCAACATCGCAGTGAAAGAAGTTTTGATGTAGGTGATTGGGTATTCCTACGGCTACAACCATATAAGCAAATGTCCCTAAAGCAAGCTAAGAAGGATAATAAATTATCACCAAAGTATTATGGTCCGTACAAGGTGTTGCAAAAGATTGGTACTATGGCATACAAATTGGAGCTTCCTGCAGCTTCTCGATTGCACCCAGTTTTCCATGTTTCATGTTTAAAGAAGGTTATAGGTGACAAGCTCCCAATTCAAACAATATTGCCAGAACTTGACGAGGAAGGAAAAATTATATTGGAACCAGAAGCAGTCACAGAAACAAGAACTCGACAGCTACGAAATCGATCAATTTCAGAGTATCTTATCAAGTGGAAGAACTTATCCGCTGAAGATTCCACATGGGAGGATGAGAATTTTATGCAGAAGTATCCAGAACTACTCAAGCGTTGAGGACAACACTTTTTTGAAGGAGAGGGGCATGTTGGGTCCCTATAATACTAGTGATTACCCCATTACTATTGTAGTTATACCCCTTATTTATATTGTTGTGCCCCTATTACCCCCATATTGTTATTTCTGTGCCCCATAGAATCCCTCTATTGTTATTTTTGTGGCTTTATATTATTATTGTTAGGTCGGCTGGATTATATTGTGACTCCTTAGACTCCTATATATAGAAAGGAGGTTTTGTCATTTGTATCATCCAAGAATTGTTCATTTATGTAATGTAAAGGAGATTGCCCCCTCGAAGAGGCTGAATTCTAAGGCATTGATCTATCTTTTCTATCTTTTCTTGAGCTGGTTTCATAACAATGGTATATGTCCCATAGTATTTTTCCCATAGGTTTCACCTAAATATAATGCATTTTTTGAATGTTCGTAAATATAAGGTGATTTATGGAGTAAATATAAAAAATTATTTTATTTGTTTACCATACCTCTCGTTTATTCATATTTTTATTAATTTACCATACCTCTTTTACAAATATGGTATTTGGCCCATAGGATTCACTTAAATAAAATCTCTTTCTTGAGCCTTCATATATAGAACGAGGGTTATGGACTAAATATAAAAAGAGGTTTTATTTATTTACCATATGTCTAGTTTATTTATATTTTTATTTATTTACCATACCTTTTGAGTAAGTATAAAAAGACATTTTATTTATTTGCCCTACCTCCACTTTACTTATATTTTTATTTGTTTACACCCTTGCATGTATATAAGGTGATTTATGGAGTAAATATAAAAAATGCTTTATTTATTTACCATACCTCTCATTTATTTATATTTTTATTAATTTACCATACCTCTTTTATAAATATGGTATTTGGGCCTTTGGCCCATAGGATTCACTTAAATAAAACCTATTCTTAAAAATGGGCAAATGGATTCACTTAAATAAAACCTATTCTTGAAAATGGGCGAATGGAAGGTTGTAACTACTAATTTCAAGGGCTAAATTTACCTTTTTTACCCTCTCCCTTAAAATAAGGTGGGCTATTTGAGGTGATTTGTAAAAATGTACTCTGATACAAAATATTCGCCCACTAAAAATTTAAAACCCCTTAATTTCGCCAAAGGGCGAACATTTGCCCCTAAAATTATCCTTGTTAAAAAGGCACCAGGAGACTTTTTGCTACTGCCAAACAAGTACTATCTTCACCAGGGGTGGAAGGGGTCTCGTTTTCTTCACCGGATCGCAAGCAAATGCTATCTTCACCAGGGGTGAAAGGGGATTTGCCTTCTTCTTCAACTGAACAGGTACAGGACAAAGACAAAGGAAAGCAACAGGTGCATGATGAAGGCCCTACTAAAGGGCAAGACAAAGATTTTGTCTTGGTTGAGGAGGATGACATTGATTTGGGCCCTCAAAGCTCAAGACTCAAGGATATGATCATCAAAGAGAAGGAGGTTGAAATTCAGGCCTTATCACTTGACCTTGAGAGGGCTAAATGGATCATTAACTTCCTTGAGCAAGAAAATAAGCAACTGGAGGACAAACAAGCAATCATGGAGCTGTAAACAATTAGAGAAAACTGACAAGTGGTAAAAAGGAGAAAAACCAAGATGACATCCCTAGAGCAAGAAAATGAGGCTGACCCAGAATCATGGTTGGGAAGAGTAAATATCCACCTTGAGAAGCTGCTTGATAATGCTAACAAGGAGAAGAAAATGTTGCGCCACATGTCTTATCATTGCTTAGCTCAGAATAAAATTTTCAAAACAAGGGTGAAGAGGTTAAAGGCGAAACTAAAGAGAGCTTTGAGAAGCAAAAAAGAGAAAGACAATCTCAAGATCTTGGTTGAATAATTATTGGCCTTGCATAACACATAAAAAGGATCACTCATGCCAAATTTCAAGACATTTGGTGAAGTTTTTGTCATTTTTGAAATTTTTGAGCAAAAAACAAGTTTTTTCAGCAGGTGCGCTGCGCTTTTGATGGGGGCCTCCATTTGCAAAAAAGTTTACATTTTTGGAATTAGCATGAAAATTTATGCATGCTCAGAAATGGCTGAGAAATTTTGACAAGTTCTGGACCTCCAAAAGGGCCAAAAACACCCAAAAAGTGCCCTCTCTGCCACTTTTTTGCCACACAGGAAGCAGTCTTGGGAGATTCCATTTTTGGAGGGGCAAATGGACTCCAAATCAAAAAATTCAAGTTGTCCCAGAAAGTAGACTCACCAAGATTTCCAATGAGCTATTCTGCACCTGATTTGGACATCAGGAGGCCTTCCAAAAGTGGTCTTGAAAAAGCGTTGCGCATAGGATCAGTGGCACTGCGCATAGGAGAAAAATTTGCCAGTTTTGCCTGTTTGTTCAAAATTTCGCCTAGTTTGCTGCTAGTTTGACTTTTTCTTCTCTCTTTGGTAAATTAATGATGTAATATGATGTAATTTGATGTACTATGATGTAAATATGATGAAAAATGACTTGAGGAGGTAGATACATCAGTTAGAGTTGGTTTGAGGATGAATGAATCAGTTTCCATAGTTTTAGAGGCTAGCTGTTCCACTGCCTATTTTTCAGTTCCTAGTTTAGATCTTGTTGAAACAGCTCTTTGACTGATGAATTTGACACCTGACGGCTAGCATAGGTGGTTTTATGCCTATATCTTGTACTTTCTTAGTCATTTGTCAAGGTTGGACTCTTGTGGATGCATTGAGCTACTTTGTAAATCACTTCTGCATTTTGGCAAGGAAATGAACCAGGGTTTTGTAGCATTTTGTGGGATTCTTGTGGTAATGTGAATTAGCATTGTTTTCTCCTCTATTATTTAGTTTATCTTATGTGTATATGTGTCATCATCTATCTTTTTTTGAATAACTAAATGAATCAAGATTAAAGGGTGGAATCTATTGGTGTTTCAGTGCTCTGCCTTGGGGTTTATTTAGTTTTAAATGTTTTCTACTGTTTGAAGAGGAGTCATGAAACTTGCATGCCCTCTCCAACTCCTCACCGGTCTTTAGACTCACCATCACATTCATTTCAAAGTGCTAAAACACTTTCCTACCTCGCCCCATAGAAACCTCTGCAAATCTGAGTTGATTTCCCATACCCAAAGCTACCTTCCTCACCTGATCCAGCAAACAACCATTAAAATCAATTAAATTCCTTTGAGCATATACCTAGCCTAAAATTAGTATTCATTTCAGCCATCTCAAGCCTTACTTGCCATATTTTCTTTGAGATTGACAAGGGGAGAGCCCTCTCCCAACCTGGTAGGGCTAGCTACCAGGTTAAGTGTGGTTTGATGTTACCCTAGACCTGCCTTCCTTCAGCCTGAGGTATATTTAGGCTATAACAGTGCCAAAATTCAAACAAATGAAACGTTTACCCGTTTAAACACAAAAACCCCAGTGTTGCTCGTTTTCGCCTGTTTATGCAGTAAAACCCTGTGTAACCCTTATGCGCCACCTGAAGCCTCTGCTAACCAATTCAAACATGGTTTACCTCCTGAAATCAATTTGGACTCACTCCATAGACCTATAAAGCTCAATAAAGTCATTAATGACCCTCCCTATCAACCCAACATTTGCCTAACAGTTTGTTTTGTTTTACAGGCGATCAAAAGACCTCAGCCTTGGATAAACAATCTTAATACTAGTCATAAGACTTGTTTACTCTGAGATTTTTATCAATCTATTCAAACAAAGATGGACAATAAAACATACATTTAAAAGACAAGTAGAGGAAACATGAATTTAAATGATTTACTGTTGAAATAGACAGTAAAAACTTAAAATATACAGTGAAGGTAAAAGGACACAGTAAAGAATATTCAAAGTGTATCAGGGTTAAAGAGTATCAGATTGAAGACCAAGTCAAGTACAACAGCTAGCATGAAGACAAACAGCAAGGAAGACAGTTACAAAGCATAAAGATTCATGTCAAAGTGAAGATAGATGAAAAAACAGAGCAGTAAAAGTAAACATGGAGGCAGTAAGGGTTAAACAAAGATGAAAACACTTTCACCAGAAACAACGAATTTTATCCAAAGTAAAAGTGAAAAATAGTTAAAAGAAATTTAAGGTTTAAATATGAAATCGGAGCAGAAATGGTACATTCTTCAGAAATTTCCTGTTTAAGTCATAGTTTTGCAGGAAATTTTGTGGCCAATACAAGATGAATTTTGAGAAAATGGAGGTGGTTTGTGTTCTTAACAAGCCATTGTACAAAAACCTATCTCAATTTTTAAACAGATATTGCCAAAGGTGAGGTAACTGCATGTCTTCACAGCCTATTTTTCGAACTGTGTAAAGTCTTGTTTTTGACATCTTTTTACATAGAATATTTTGAACATCTGGAGCTGAATTTTCGGAAACTAAGAGAGGTTTATCTCAAAAACATACTTATCTACAATAAACTCTTTCACTTTTTACATATCTATCACGAATTGAGATATACAAAGGTATCAATGGACCCTAATATTGCAGAATTTCTGGAGCAAAATGCACAAAGAAAGGATGCAGTTAGTGACTGGGATGCCTCATCATCAATTAAGAGTTGCTATCAAATTCAACTTTCTCTTTTTTGTCACCATAAATCCATAAAAATAGTGCCAAATAGATTCATTATTTGTTAATGTCCTTTATTTAAGTTCTATTAATGTAAAACAGTTTGAGATATTTGTAAAACCAATCTTGATATTTTTTCAAGATATTTCAGTTTAGAATTTTTATAAATACTTATTCATTTGAAGTATTTTGGGTGGATTCAAAGACATTTATATAGACATTTTCCTCTCAAGTTAAAGTGATATTACATCAAAACTAGATTGGCTTGCTGGATCAAGGAATAAAGTAAAGAACTTTCACAGGATTCTTGTGTAAAGCAGAAATCAAATAAGTATTTTCTCTCATGTGTATTATTGTTTTTCTTTATGTTTATTAATAATCATATTTGTTTCTATGAAATCTGAATGGTAAACTAGGAATGATATTTCAGAACTTGCTTTAATGCACTCTATCTTGACTGTTTACATTCTTAATATTTTTTGTTACACTATCTTAGTTAGGGAATTCTTAAATGCTCCCTTACTTCCGTAGTTTCCCCCTCGGTCTATAGTAAAGGATTCTTAGTTGCCCTTTGCTCATGATCACTTCCTACTCTTCATCTTGATCCTGGTCTAAGGATTCTTCATTGCCCTTTCACCCTAGTTAGGACTATCTCATCCATCGAACCTAAAGATTTGCATTTTGCTTTGCTAGCCTGGCCTGTGAACACTCCCTTTAGTGATCTGGTCCAGTTAAGCCATCCTTTGATTGACTCCATAGCCCAATGGCTTGAAGAAGCTAGCTTTATCCATCTGTTCCCAAAATTCCACCACCCAACTTCAATTTCAAAATCAAAATCCCATGAGCACTAAGAACTAGCCTAAAATCCCATAAAAAAACAAAGTTAAATCATAAAGAGAGAGCCCTCTCTATACTTATGTTGGCTAGAGCCTAAGCCTAAAATATTGGTTTGTAGTTACCTCAGAAATTTCTTTCTTTAACCTTGAGAAAATTCTGAGTGATAGCAATTGCTATTTACCCGAACATTCACTTTGTTGAGAATAGTCATGGTATTAGATGCAGCTTCACCCCAGAAGGTTTCAGGAGTTCTAGATTCATCAAGCATAGCTTGAGCCATTTGTTGAACTGTTCTGTTCATTCTTTCCACCACGCCATTTTGATGAGGATTTCTTGCGACGGAGAACTGACTTTTTATTCCAAGTTGTTCACAAAATTCAAAGAATTCATCTAATATGAATTCTCCGCCTTGATCAGATGTCAGACATTTGATTTTTCAATCTGATTCATTTTCAACTAAAGCTTTGAAGGCTTTAAACTTTTCAAATGCTTCATATTTATGCTTTATTAGACCTATCCAACACATTCTGGAAAAATCATCAATAAGTAAAATAAAGTATTTTTCTCCACGAGGTGACTTTTTCCTTATTGGTCCACATAAATCATTATGGATGAGTTCAACAGGCTTACTTGTTTATCCTTCTTTTTCACTAAAGTGAACTCTAGTTTTCTTAACAACCTGACATGGTTTGCATATGGTGTTTTTTGGGATGTTGATATCTGGAAGATCACGAACTACCTTGAGCCTACATGCTTTTCTTATCTGAGAGAAGCTTAGATGTCCCAATATTTTGTGCCATAGTCAGTTTTCATCTGTTTTTCTTAGATAGCATTGTTGTTGTCCTCCTTTGAGTATGTATAAATTATTTGGAGTTCTTGTACCTTTGATTACAGTCTTTCCTATATCAAGCTTACAAACAACACATTTGTTTGATTGAAACACAACTTCATTTCCTTGATCACACATTTGACTAACACTCAATAGGTTATGTAACCATCTACATACATGACATTTCCATCTTTAATCTTTTCTTTCAAGAATATAGAACCTTTACCTTTAATGACAGTTGGTGTGTCATTTCCAAATGAGACATTCTTTTCTTTTTCTAAAGCATTATAAGAATTAAGTTTCTCTTCATCACCTGTCATGTGTTTGGAGCATCCGTTGTCGATGTACCACTGATTCTCTTGTCCTTCTGCATATAGATCTATGCCACATCTTTCTGATTGGGATTCCTTCTTTCTCCATATCTTGGAATTTACTGATGATTTCTTTTTTTGAAGTGTCGGCCAAAATTTGCTCCTGCATACAGATTCTTCATGACCAAATTTGTTACAAATCGAACATTCTATTTCATTTTCAAGAGGATAAAATTTATTATAGGAACTTTTCTTGATTCTAGTTACACTCCTTCGATTTTGTGTTTCTCTAGTCATGATGGCTTTGTAAGCAACACATTGAGCAGCCTTATGCCCAAAGTTATGACATGAAAAACATTTCCCATTAAATACGTTTCTACAATCATAGAATCTTTTGGCATTGTTTACTTGTTGGTTGAAGCTTCTACTGATATTCATCATTGGAGTAAATTGAGTATGATTTACCTAATGAGTATTTTTAGTCCTTTGCTAACGATTGACATATTATTCACCAGTCTTTGCTACATCAAGATAGCTTCTGGTGGAGGCTGATGATTTACGTGATTGAGATGGTTCTTCAGTATATCCAAGACCTGTCTTTATAAGAAGTGAATGTTGAAATTCGATGATTTCATAAAAAGTTTCTGATCCTTTAGCAAATCTAAGATTAAGCTATTTTGTCTTCTCAAGTTCTTTTCCTAGACCCACAATTTCACATTCTAGATTTTCCTTGTGTTTTTCTCTTTCAGTGAGTTGATGTGTCAACGTATCTATGATCATATTCTTTTCTTATAAGAAGATTTTTAGTTTTTTATTTCTTCAAGAAAGTCTTCCTCTTCTAAGGCATCCAAAAAATCATCATTGTCATAAGCCATGAGTAGTCTATAATCTTGTTCAGTTTCATCTTCATTACTATTAGATAAACCATCAATATCTTCATGTGTATAATAACTCCTTCTATTGACAACCTGTTTTCTATTGCCTTTTGCATATTCCTTTCCCTTTTCATATTTATCTTTATGAGGACATTTGGAAGCATAATGGCCAACTCTACCACAAGCAAATCATTTGAATGGTAACTTACCTCTGAATCTTCTGGAACCTCGGTGAAGCTTCTTGATAAAATTTACCTCCTCTTCTTTTGAAATGTATCTTGGTTCATTGTGCTCTTCCTTTTATTTTCCCTTTGCTGAAGCTTTAAAAGTGGCTTCTCTCATATTTGATGGACCTTCTTTCCTCATTTCAAAGGAAGCTAGGATTCCATGGAGTTGAGTCACAACAATGGTTTGAACATCCTATTTTTCTTCTATGGCAGACACTTTTGACCCAAATTTAGAAGACAAAGATCTCAAAATTTTCTCAACTAAAGTAGCTTCCTTTATCTCTTCACCTAGATTCTTCATACAATTAACAACCTCATCTAAATGTAAAAAGTAACTAGAAACACTCTCATCACTATGCATCTTAAGAGTTTCATACTGAATTCTGAGAGTTTGAAATTTTAGCATGTTTTACCTGAGAGTCTCCTTCGTAGCTCTTAAAGATTTTGTCTCATATCTCTTTGGCTATATTGAGGTGCATGACTTTGACAAATTCTGATTCTGACAGACTTCAAAATAACGTACTGACAGCTTTGGCATTGGTTTCATATAACTTATTACCTGGAGAGTCTGTAGGTATTGCTGCTAGAAATTGATATCCTCCTTCCACAATTTCCCAAACATCGGTTCCAAGTGATTGAATATAGGCTTTAGTTCCTATTTTCCAAAATACCATGTTGCTCCCATTGAAGATTGGTGGTCTGATAGATCCCATGTCTTCATGATTATTTATCTTGAAATATCTTCCTTCAAAAGATCAAGCTTCTTTTGAAGGACTTGCTCGGATACCAATTGTTGGAAATAATACTAAGAGGTGGGTGAATCGGTATTATCACTTCAATAATTTTTCATTTCCCAAATAGATTTATATACGCTACTTTTTTGAAGTGAACTAGTGTGTACACGCTACTGTTATTAGAGAAACCATCATATACCTAGAGAACTTATGATTTAATCAGTTTATCATGTGTTGATCTTTAATCAATGCATCAGTAACTTGTTAAACAGTGCAGTAAAACCATAATAAACAATCACACATAAGAAACACACATGAACACCAATATTTAAGGTGGATACCCAATGTGGGAGAAAACCCACCTATTGTTGTCGTCTTTGTCTTTTTTTAATAATAATAAAATCTTTTTACAATATTTTACTAGTGCAGACTCATACCAGTACGCAGACACCCACCTGCAGAAGGCTACAACCTTCTCTCGTTTTCCAGCATCTACTGAAAGGGAGCTGCAATCCCCTAGCTCTTGTACTATCCAATGTGTTTACTAGTACGTAGGAGCTAGCCTACAGAAGGCTACAACCTTCTCTCTTCTTCCAGGGACCACATTTCATAAATTTTCAAACTAGATGCTCTTGACACACAAAAATTCACATGAAGGCCTCATTTCATCAAATTTTCATACTAGACCGATCAAAACTTTCAAACTGCATCAACCAATAATCAGTTAATATGAACAGTCAGATCATTATCACCAGAACACTGTGCTGAACCCAGAAACAAGCTTCATCATTCAGAACCAGTTGCAACCTCAAAAATCATGCATCAGAATGTATACGCTACTTTACTGAACCCAACCTACGTGTATACGCTACTTCCTTTAACCAAACTTGCGTATACCTTCAAAACTACTGAAACATAAAACTTCTAAATCAATTTTGTACCAACCAGCAATACACTGAACATCTACTGTCAATTTACAGAGCTTTATACAAGTAGTAGCAGAGATAACCCTTCTCACTTAGACAATCAATCAATCAGATACAAAAATCCTTATGCATTCAATTTTACATTCAAATCTAACAAGACTTCATTGAGAGACAATAGTAAAACAACAGAACTGATCAAATAGATCAGTCAGATCTAAAGAATAGGCTTTTCTTTTTTAATCCTACCTGGAAGAGTAGAACTTGCATGTATACGTGCTTTTATCGAGACAAACTAGTGCATAGATCTGCAAATATTAACTCATAATTTGGATGCTATTCCAGACTTCAGACAAACTGAGATCATGGAATTTAAAGAATAAAACAGGTGTACAGAATCAAATCTAGCCCAACCAATATCAGATCATTCGATGATAATTCATTTCAAGTCTCATGATCTGATCCAACATTGAATTCAGGCTGTAAAAAATATTTCAGGTCAAATCACAAACACAACCCCTCCAACATATAATATACTTCAGATAGAAGTATTCCTGAGAAACCCTTTCACTTCTGCACCTGGTCCTTTGATATTCTCCTCCTTATATAGATTTTGGCCTTCCTAAATACCTCGGACCAAAACAACGCTTAGAGCATGTGGTATTCTTAGACGGGATCAAATAATCATTATTCCACTCAATATTGTGGGCTAATACCATGGTATTGACCCCTGGTATTTTACTACTAAATTTCCTTGATTTTCCAACATATATGCACTTTTCTTCTTGTGAAAGTGTGTGTATATGTATATGCTCTTTTTGTTCTGTTAAGCAGCATGTATACATTGTTTTGACTAAGTGGACCTATGTACACATCTTAAAACTTCTTTACACCATCCTTTTCCTTCAACTTCTTTATTCTAATTAGTAGACCTTAGTTCCATCTTCCTGTTCTTCTATACCAATGTCATGTTAGCTATTAATAGGCCTGTTAAATAGAGAGTTGCCTTTTGTCAGAATTGAACTCACCTGTGAGTGAGTTGCCATCAAGGACAACACTTGTATCATAAAACCGACACAATTATGAAACTAAAAGAAACAATTGTACAATAATGGAGTTCCAAGTGTAATAGGCAGGTGGCCACCAATATCCACCTGGATCAGTCCTCCCGCTTAGGAATCAATTGACTCCATTGTGTTGAGTGCCTCCATGATATGGGGAAACTTCTGCTAAACTTGGTCCCTAGTGAGCCACTTGCCTTTGTGCAGGATGTGGTGAGCTTCAACAACCCAATACAATGGTCTCTTCTGTTAGTGAGTGTTCTTTCTCTGCATGTCCATGATCCGATAAGTTGTGGCCTATTCCATGTAGTATGGGTTTAGCTCTATTGGTGTGAGTTGTTCTGCAATGCCTAATGGCTAAAGGCAATCCACAATGAACAGTGGGTGTAGGCCAAGGAATGGGGAAATGTTGAGATCAAAATCATTGTCTCCCACAACCTTGGTAATGGTGTAAGGCACATATTGGAGTGGGTTGAGCTTCCAATGGGATCCGATAAGGCATTCTTTCTGGAAATGTAGCCAAACTTTTTCACTGACCTGAAACTTGTATGGCACCCAATGTTGATCATGGCATTGGTTTTTTCTGGCATTAGACTTCTCCAAGATGTTGTGAACCTACTGAAATATGTGCTCAATTGAGTTCAATAAATATGGTTTCTTTATCAAGCTCAGATAATACATCTATGGATTTTTTTTATGTAGTCATATGAGGCATGGAAACATCAATAAGGCACAATCTTTGAAATCCTAGACCGAGCTAAAAGGGACTACGACTAGTCGAGCTATGGAGAGCTCTATTATAATTGTGTTGCACATAGGGAAGGTTCTCATCCTAGGTTAATGGATGCTTGGAGTTATACATGCGAAGTATGTGCACTATCATCCTGTTCACGACCTTTGTCTGACCATCAATCTTGGGATGGAATGTAGTCGACTTGGTGAGATTGGTGTCCAATAGTGCCTAGAGGCTTGACCAAAATTTTCTCAGGAAATTTCTATCTCAATCTGATATAATGGTCTACGGGATCCCAAAATGTACACACAGTGGTTCAAAGAAGAGTTTGGTAGTGCCCTTTATTGTGATACTCTTCTTGTAGTATACCAATATAGCCATCTTAGAAAATATGTCCATGAACACAAATACACAGTCATTATCATGCTTCGTAGAAGGGAGGCCAAACAAATAGTCCATGGAGATGGATTCCCCAAGGTTGACTGGGAGTAGGAAGAGGATTGTACAGGCCTTGCTTCTTAATAGTTGGTTTGGCGATGGCATAGACAGTGTAGGATATGATATATTTCCCAACATCGTGTCAGAATTTTGTCCAACAAAAGTAATTTTATAGTACGACTACAACTTTCTCCACACTAAAGTGTCCTACGACCTGACTCTAGTGCGCCTCCAAAATCAGCTTGGCACGCTTGCTTGAAGGAACAAAAAGGTGGCCCAAGTAGAATAATAATGTGTCCTGGAGGTGGAAATTAGGAACTTGCTTCCCATCCACTAGAATCTGGTATGTGGAGGTGAAATTTGCATCATTTTTGTATAGTTGCGGCCACCGAGAGGTCTCGTGGCCACAAGAGTTGAGAATATTAGTCAGTGCTACAACTGGGGGCCGACTGAGGCAATTTTCCACATGATTGGTGCTACCCTTTTTGTATTTAATGTTCAAGTGGAATTGTTGGATATATGTAGACCACTTATGATGGTGATCATTTTACAAATTCTCTTGTGTATATATAAACTGAAGAGGTCAGTGATCGATGTGGATGACTGTCTCCTTCCCCATAATATAATGCTTCCATTGGCAGCAAGACTGCATGATGGAATACATCTCTTTATCATATGTGGGGTACTTCTAAATTGTATCAGAATGTATCTCACTATGATAGGCCACTTGAATGCTTGTATTGGGTGAGGACTGCACCAATATCATAGTTGGAGGTGTCTGTCTCAATTTCAAATGGTTGTTGCAAGTATGGAAATGTGAGTATCGGTCCAGAGCAGAGGTAACGGTTCAACTCAATGAGCGCCTTCTATTGGGACTTAGACCAGGAAAACTTTGCTTTCAATCCACCCTTGGTAATATGTGTTGAAAAGTGTGCAACAAGAAATGCTTGTTGAGAATGCAACAAGATGATGGAGCTTAGTGGAAAGGAGTCGCCTTCACTAAGTGGGCCCGCAGGCAATTTATGGTGCAAAGTCTATTTTTGGATCACAGCAGGAGCGATCACAGCAGGAGCGATCACAGCAGGAGGGATCACAGCAGGAGTGATCACAGCAGGAGTGATCAGAGTCTATTTTTAGACTACTAGTCAAAAATAGAAAAGTCAAATATTATTGTCTCATAATAATATTTAGACTATAAAATTTATCTTATCCTCTTGGAGCACTTCAGTTTGAGCTACAGATGTGGCACATGCAGCTGTCATAAGGAAATACGTTTTTCTTATGAGTCAGTCGAGCTATTGCATGCAGGACATCAGTTAGAACTCATGTGGTTGAGTTCTGTGGAGTTGGATGAGCAGTTAATGGAGTTGTGTTCAGTTTGACTTAGTTGAACTAGTTGTATTTAGTCTAACTGATCAATAGACTAAGTGATGAGTTGTGTGAAATAGTTATTAATTAATTCACTAATTATTAACTCATAATGCAACTGAAGAATACATCAGTTAACTCAGTGCATGTATAGTTCAGTGGAGACAGGTGTTAGAGGTTGAGATTGCTATCAGTTGTGCATGAGATTTTGCACATGCATGGATTGAGTAATGCTAATGAAGACTGCGTAGTGTTGGGGCCAATACCAACAAATATAGCTTGTGCTCACGTGATTCCCAGTGTGGGTGATTCTCTTGAGGTGAAAAATGAGTTTGGATCAGCCATTCTCATTCATTCTCAGTAGGTATTGTGCAGTGGAGGCAGGCAAGCAGCGGAGGAGATTTGGAGATCAGATCTGCGCTGTATTGTGTGTAACAGGTGGAGATAGTGTTGGATACTTGTGAGGAGTATTCTACTATGTATTGTTACATGTTCTCAATCAATATAATATACAGATAGTTGGGGTTTTTAGCGAGATGCTTTCCCCGGGAAAATACTGTGTTGATATGTGTGATTGATGCTTCTATGTGTGCATGTTATTGTTTCTGCTTCTGTAAATTGATGATCAACGTAGAGGAGGTTATGTATTATGCATGTATTCCGCAATAGTGTATAATCGGGATAATATCTGTTGAATATGTGTTTATTATTCAAAATTTCTACATGGTATCGGAGCTGCTTGATTTGTAGAAGAGATTTTTACAGGATATCAAGCGATGATTGATCATTAGATCTATTATTCAGAAAGTGTTTACATTTTATTTCTTCAGGAAGAGTCTGTAATCGGGCCAGGTAGCCTCTGGATTCATCCTTCTTTTGGAAGGTGAGATATTCGGTGAATGCCCATACAGTCAATCTCTGTACAAGAAATACTTTGTTCTCACGAATTTTAGATCAGAATCAGTTGAGTTTTGAGCTGGTGGAATGGCGCTCAAGGATAAACTCATAAACATTAGCTGTGATAATGGAGACAGTATGCCCCAGTATCTCACGAAGTTCACCCAATGCCAGGATGAGCTAGGAAGTGTGGGGGTAACTGTTGAGGATGAGGATATGTTGAGTCTAGCACTCCTTGGCCTTCCTAAGGGTTGGCATAGCTACCGGGACTCGGTGAATGGAAGGGAGAAATTGCCAGGATGGGAGAGACTTTGGTCACATCTTCTGTAAGAGGATATTAGATGGCGCACCAGAGACAGTTCTTCATCTATGCATGATGAGGAGAACTGTGCCTTATCGAGTAAGGCAAAGAAGGGGAAGGGGAAGGTTTCTCTTTCCGAATCCAGTTCTTCCAATGATGGGAAGAAGGTTGACAAGTCGAAGGTGCGATGCTTTCGTTGTCATGAGTTGGGCCATTATGCTACTAATTTCCCAAAGAAGAAGTCCAAGAAGGGATCCGGGGAAGGATCTGAAGGTGAGGCAGCCTCACTTGCTTCACAATTTGAGTTGGACTTCACACTCTTCGCATGCATGGTTTCATCCATGGTGGGAAGTGGTTGGTTTCTTGATAGTGGAGCTTCTTTCCACATGACCGGTGACAAAAGTTTGTTCAGTACTTTGGAGGAGAAAGATCTCCAGATACTCATAGGGATGGGTAATGATGAGAAGTATAGTGTCTCAGGTGTAGGCATGGTTATTTTTCAGAGGGAGCATGGAGCTCGCCTTACCTTGACCAATGTCAAGTATGTACCAGGACTGAAGAGAAACTTGGTGTCGATCGCGATGCTGGAAGACAAAGGCTATGATGTAGTCTTCAGTAAGGGAAAGGTTTTCCTTAGACACATCATCACTAGACAGGTGAAGCAGATTGGTTCACGGGTCAAGAACCTGTATGCTCTTAAGGTTCAAGATGCATGCAAAGCCTTGAGTAGCAAGGCAACTGATGGAGACTTGGTGGTTGAGAGGGAGCGTATATTACCGCTCAACCTGCAGAGCCAGAAAGTCTCAGACGATTGTGGAGGAGCCACGATTGATGCAGCAGCTTCAGGAGGTTGTGGAGCAGCCACAACTAGAGAAGATGAGAGGAGATCGAGTAGAGACATCTACTCATGCAAAGACCTCTAGTAGGGGGAAACTTTGAGCCAGGTGGGCTGAGGGATCGCATGTAGCCATACCTCCAGGTAGGAGGTGGGGTGATGTGGATTGATCGTCCCAAGGATGAGGGGTAAGATCCTTGAGGTACCCAACCTCTTAGATGAGACCTTTCTACGAGAGCCCCGATGTGGAGTAACAGGAACTGACTGATTGGGTAGAGACAGATGCGGATGGAGCGGCAGAGAGAGTGACAGTGTAGGGAATCCCAGGACAGCGCATAGCATGCAGGCTGCGACAATGCGAGAGGCACAAGTGTTTTGCACAGTGCTAGGTGGCACAAAGAGGTGTGCAATGGTGTGAGATGCATGGAGATGTTGCAGTAGCGCAGATGTCAGAGAGGGAGCACTTGTCAGTAGCAAGTAGAGCTTCAGCATCAGAGTATGTTCCTAACCCAACAGAGTGGTCAGTTGGGAGTGTTTTTGTTCCAAGTGTTGTTGGAGCAAAGTGGAGCAGGCAGATGTGTTGCATGCAGAACATTCCAGAGTTTCAGGATCGGGTTTGAGAGGAAGCCTTTCTAGTTGAGAGGGAGTGTTGAAAAGTGTGCAACAAGAAATGCTTGTTGAGAATGCAACAAGATGATGGAGCTTAGTGGAAAGGAGTCGCCTTCACTAAGTGGGCCCGCAGGCAATTTATGGTGCAAAGTCTATTTTTGGATCACAGCAGGAGTGATCACAGCAGGAGTGATCACAGCAGGAGCGATCACAGCAGGAGTGATCACAGCAGGAGTGATCACAGCAGGAGTGATCAGAGTCTATTTTTAGACTACTAGTCAAAAATAGAAAAGTCAAATATTATTGTCTCATAATAATATTTAGACTATAAACTTTATCTTATCCTCTTGGAGCACTTCAGTTTTAGCTACAGATGTGGCACATGTAGCTGTTAGAAGGCAATACATTTTTCTTATGAGTCAGTTGAGCTATTGCATGCAGGACATCAGTTAGAACTCATGTGGTTGAGTTCTGTGGAGTTGGATGAGCAGTTAATGGAGTTGTGTTCAGTTTGACTTAGTTGAACTAGTTGTATTTAGTCTAACTGATCAATAGACTAAGTGATGAGTTGTGTGAATTAGTTATTAAGTAATTCACTAATTATTAACTCATAATGCAACTGAATAATACATCAGTTAACTCAGTGCATGTACAGTTCAGTGGAGACAGGTGTTAGAGGTTGAGATTGCTATCAGTTGTGCATGAGATTTTGCACATGCATGGATTGAGTAATGCCAATGAAGACTGCGTAGTGTTGGGGCCAATACCAACAAATATAGCTTATGCTCATGTGATTCCCAGTGTGGGTGATTCTCTTGAGGTAAAAAACGAGTTTGGATCAGCCATTCTCATTCATTCTCAGTAGGTATTGTGCAGTGGAGGCAGGCAAGCAACGGAGGAGATTTGGATATCAAATCTGAGCTGTATTGTGTGTAACAGGTGGAGATAGTGTTGGATACTTGTGAGGAGTATTCTACTATGTATTATTACATGTTCTCAATCAATATAATATACAGATAGTTGTGGTTTTTAGCGAGATGCTTTCCCCGGGAAAATACTGTGTTGATATGTGTGATTGATGCTTCTATGTGCGCATGCTATTGTTTCTACTTCTGTAAATTGATGATCAACGTAGAGGAGGTTATGTATTATGCATGTATTCCGCAATAGTGTATAATCGGGATAATCTCTGTTGAATATGTCTTTATTATTCAAAATTTCTACAATATGACCAAAAATATGCGAAGCTCTGTTAGAGTGGTTGGGGTTGGCCAATCCTGAATGGATTGGATATTAATCAGATCCACATGAACACCTGACTCATCTACGATGTAGCCCAGATGTTGGACCTGGATCATGCCAAAGGTGCATTTATCCAAGTTGGCACACAGCTTGTGATGCCGCAAGGTTTGAAGGACCTACTGAATGTGTTGCAAGTGTTCTTCCCTACTCTTGTTGAAGATGAGGATGTCTTCAAGATAAACAACTGTTAGACACATACATGGAAAACACAAAGTGTAAATGATAAACATGAGTGTGTGTTTATTATTGACAATGATATACATTTATAGTACATTCACATGACCTTTGGTTTTGTATTCCAAGGTCTCTTGGACTTCCTTAGATTATTCAGCTTCCACACCAACCCTTAGAGAATTAGGTGTCCAACATTCCCCCACTTAATCCGAAGGGTTTTTTCTGAGTCCAAGAAGAGATCTATAATAAAAAATGTGCAAAAATGCATGGAAACACTAGGTTGAGTGTGCTCTCTGAAATGTTGGTATAAAGGGCAGTGGTTTAAGGATGACCACCAACACTGGAACGCTTAGTGCAGTTCCCAGAATTCTTCCAATTCTGGCATGAAGCTAAGGTCTTCTACTAGAGGAAGTGCTCCTAATGTTTTGAAGAGGGAAACCTTCAACCTTGAGAGGGAGGTCTCACCTCGCATAAAAGGGAGAACCTCAACTTGAAAAGGAAGGTCTCAAATTGTGATGGTTTAAGGATGACCAACAACTCTAGAAAGCTTAATGCAATTCCTGGAACTCTTCCAAAAAGGCAAGAAGCTGAAGTCTTCTGCTAGAGGAGGTGTCCCCAATTCTTTGAAGATGCATCACTGTCTGAAGGCATGTTCAAGAGAATCTTTGTCTCTGGCTACAACTCTGAATCTGGTATGGCAGGTTGTGGCTTAGGCTCGCTTGATGTGGCTTTGAAGCTTGTAGATGACCATCATTTCCCCCCTGTCAGATACAGGGTGAGATGATGGAGAAAACTCAACTACAAGACTATTCAATACTCTAGAACAAGTTCGGACATATGACTGAAATATCTTCTTGGTTGTTCATGCCCATTGCCAAGAAGCGATCCATCCAAGATGAATCTTTGTTCTTGCAGGAGGCTTGTTTTTGAAGCATCTGTTTGAAGAATGACTAGTTTTGTGATAGTGCTTACATGGGTGAAGATGAAAATAGTGATCTTTCATATGGCCAATTCGGTCACAGTGTTGGCATTTCACAAAAAAAAATTGTTGTTGTGGAAGAGGTGAAAAATATGGAACAGCTGAAGGTGAACTGTCATGAAGGAATCCAGCATTCTAAAACTAGATGGGCTTTGAGTAATCTGGAATATGAAAGGAAAACTCCTTGTCATATCCAAGATTTGTTTTGTGCTTGTTATGGACAAGCTCTTCCCAAGGTCTGATGATGGGCTTGGGAAGTGCAAACTGAACTTCTACATCTGCATGTAACTCTCTTTCTTTATTGGGCACTCGATCTAAATCAACTGTAACATTATTTTCTTGTTGTTTATAGGAGTCTATTTCAATCTTCTGAATAGAAACAGCTTCAAAATGATGACTCCATTATTGTAATTCTTCCTGTTGTAGTTGAGATTCAAGCTGCAAAAAATCAATCTATTCTCGTGCATATTGTAGACAAGTCTGAATTTCTGAGAGAGAGCCTTTGCTGATTTGGAATGTGTCATCAGAAATAGATTGTATCAAAGTTTTCAAGAACTCTAATACTTCACCAATTTCAGTCATTTTTTCTAATGTCAAACTTACACTTTAAAAATTTGATGCCAAAGAATCCGATGCCAATAAAATAAATTATATGTAAACTATCAAGCTTCTAAAAGATGAATGGATCTAAAAGAACGTTTTTTCTTCCCCACAACCCCTACTAATGATCTTTGACAACAATATCATCAAAATGGAATCATCATAATACAGAAGATGAAATTTGATTTTCTAGATGTAATGTCTCCAATTGTGTATCTGTGTTAGGATTGCAACCTATCTGTTTCTTGCCACGCATTCTTGTCCAAAAGAACCATATCTTTTAGAGTTAGTTGTGGATAGTTGACCTGGATGAAATTGACTTTTCCATGGGAATCCTTCCTATCTGGGTCTCTGAATCAGGGTCCAAACCAATTTCTATCACCTCACACATCTTATCCAAATGAACCACATCTTGCATACCATAATTATATATTACAACCGATATGTTGGTATTGATTGTTGGTATGGCGGAGTATGTGGGAGTAGTGTTATGGCAGAGTATGTGGGAGCAGTGTTATGGTAGTTCAGTGGGAGTGGGTAGCAGAAACCGGTGGTGTGAGGAGCGGTGTTTAAGAAATGATATGATAGACAACGTTATATGGCAGCAATGTTCAACAACAACACCAAATTTTAATGCACCTCTAATAGCCAACACCACGAACTCGACGAGGGCCAAGAGCACACGAGGTTGATGCCTGGGCATTGGGTAAGCTGAAAGATAGTCAAGGCATAGAACCTATTTGAATGATGTCAATGGAAACTAAATGTTGTTTTGGTTATGCATAGGTGGATTGTAGTGAATGGACTCGACGGCAAGACTCTTCTCACTCGTCCCTTTGAAGTTGACATCACTCATTACAATAAGGAAAATAAAGCACCACTATGCATTACAAGTTGTTGTGGGTATGCGTTATGGAAAAGTGTGCATAGTAATGAGAGGTTGAGATCAACCAGCTTTTGAGTCTTATTATTAATACTTTTTACAGCAACAAGGAAATTTTTCTTAGAGAGTTCATCAATAATTCCTCAGATGCTTTGGACAAGATCTGGTTTGAGAGTCTCACGAACAAGAGTAAGCGGTATTTTAGAAGCTAACACTTCCCTCTGAGCCAATCCACCTTCAAAAATGCACCGGAGTCATGGAGACTATGAATCGATGCACAGAGAATAAACCATGGGGCTCAACAATTGAATGTGTGCATAATCCAACATTCAGGTAGCGTACAGGCCGCCAATGGATTCATCGTAGTTTTTTTTGTTGCAATTTACCACTGGAAGAAAGAGTCAATTAATCTCAGGACTTCAAGTCCTTATCATAGTTCCTCATACCCATGCCATGAGTACAACCAATTTGAACTTGTGCCACAATGATATATCTAAACTAAATGGAGCTTAATGTGGTGGTGATGTCATTTCTCATACGACTCTACAGACAAACCCACTCAATCCCATGGGCACTATCGGCACAAAATACATTGAACACGTCTCTGTCCTCCTCCTCATCAGTCGAAACTTAATGGTCAACATACACAGATTTTTCACAAAGATGAGGGTGTGTGGGCCTGGCTAGAATGTTAAGGATTCATGCGTTACAAGAATTTCTCTAGCTGGGTACAGTGCAGACCAAAAGACAGTATTCGTGATTTCCCACAGACATATGCATTTCTGCAAGATGGTGTAATTGTGCAGGGAACGTTTCTTAGAGCTCCTATAGAACTGGGTAGAGATGGCAGCTAGAATTTAGCTAAAAACATATTCATCAAATGAAAAACTAACATGCACAAAGGTGCCACAAAACAAGTGGCTCAAATTGGAGCAGGGCAGGAGTACGCCCACTCTAATACCATGTTAGACACATACATGGCAAACAAAAAGTGTAAATGATAAACATGAGCGTGTTTTTATTATTGATAATGATATAAATTTATAGTACATTCACATTACCTTTGGTTTCGTATTCCAAGGTCTCTTGGACTTCCTTAGACTATTCAGCTTCCACACCAACCCTTAGAGGATTAGGTGTCCAACAAAAACCACGAATGAGTTGGTGGAGGGTCACAAGATGTCATCCATTAGCGTCTTAAAAGTAGCAAGGGAATTTATCAACATGAAGGGCATAAGAAACCATTCAAAAAGGCCTTCCTTAGATTTGAGGGTGGTTTTCCATACATCTGTCAGATCTATTGGAGCCTGGTGATAGCTAGAAATCATATCGATCTTGTTGAAATACCTGGCCCCATTGAGTTGGTCGAGAAGGTCATCAATCTGAGCAATTAGATACCTGTTCCTAACAAAAATTTTGTTTAGTGCTCGATAATCAATACATAGCCTCTAGGTCCCATCCTTCCTCTGTACAAGTACAATCAGGCTCCCACAAGGCGAGGAACTTGGTCGGATGTGACCTTTTCACAGCAACTCCTAGATTTTCTTCTTGATCTCTTCATTTTCCATAATGGAGCGGTGATATATCGGGTAGAGGTCCTTCGGGAGGCATCTCAATAGAATGCTTGACCTGATAGCACAAAGGTACCCCTATGGGCAAGGATAATATGTCCCTGTTTTATTCCACTACCTTATCAACCTTTTCTACTACTTGGAGGAACCCTTCCCAGAGACCATGGATGTGGCCACGATCTTCCCCTTACTTTGACAGAAAATTAGAAAGAAAACAATTTTCCTGGTTTGGGAGATGATTTTATTTCATTTATTAGCAGATATCAATGACATGGTGGTAGGTCGGGATACGTCCGATATCCTTTATAACTTATTTCCCATAGAAATAATAACAGTGCGAGGACATGAATCATAGACAACATGATTCTTCCACAAGTATAGTTGGCCTAATAATACATCACAAACTTTAAGAGGAGAAACATCACATAATACGTCATCTATGAAGGGCTTGATGTTGTAGGGAAGGTGGCACTATTGGCTGACACGAAGATTGCATCCTTGGTGATTCCACCCAATGGTGTATGCCTATGGCTATGGTGTGGTCAATTGGCCCAACCACTTCATGAAATCTACTGAAATGAGGTTCCTTTGGTTCCCGTTGTCGATAATTAATTGAGACAGTGAACCCTTCACCCACATCTGTGAGTGGAAGAGACAACCCCTATCCTATGGATCTTCAAGCTCAATCTTCTGGATCTTGGTGGTGGCAACAATGTCATTGGTCTATGTATCAATAATCTGCTTTCATTTTTCATTCCCCTCATCAGGTTCTAACTTAGATTCAGAACATGTATCTAACTCTGAAGCCTTCATCTTGAGCACCAGTGAATTTTTGGATTGACACTCACTTGTGTTGTGAGAGGGGCTCTTCTGGGACTCACACCACTTTCCTGTGTCCTTCTTTGACTTTGCAGTGTTTGTGTTTTCTTACGGCTTCGACGAGCTATATTGGGTCACCCTGCCTTAGCTTTGTCCTTTGATCTGTGGTTTTGGGGCACCTTTCCCTTGATTTAGATTTGCAGATCCAAAGTATCGCTTCTTCTGTTTAAACTTTTGCTCGATCTTGACAGTGTCTCGGTAGGCGACACTAAGAGAGGATATTTTCAAGAACTCCATCTTGTTGTGGATGTATTTGTGTATACAACAACGGTACTTGAGTACCAAATGATGCTCAAAATCCTTGATACCCAACTTTGTGCGAAGGGTATTAAAAATATTTGTGAACTCAAACACGACATGGTCCCTTACTTGTCACAGTGTGGTCCACTTTATGTACTTATCTTTATAGCTCCCAACAAGGTAATACTACTCCTTGATGGTGTCTTAGAAAGAGTTCCAAGTGGGTGCGACTGAAAACAATAAGGGTTCCCTCTCATCCTGCTGCTCACATCAGGTTTCTCACTAGTCCTTGATGTGGGTGGTGGCTTTGAGGACTGCAAAATTAATCTTTTCCCTATTGGAAAAATCATGAGCTGAAAAATACCCTTCCAATAGATTTAACCATATATCTATGGTGGTTGCATATATCTGGCCTTTAAATATGGTAATATCAAATTTTACCTGTAGCTTGAAGGGAGTGGCGCCTCCAAAGTGGTTTCCAGATGAATATGTGTTTCTTGTGGGCATCCGCCGAAGGAACCGAGCAAAGTTGTATATCATCGCATTCCTTTGTTTCTCGAGGCATTCTTCGAGCAATATGTTGAAGGGATCTTCTGCTTGCTTGTCTTTCTTTTCTTCCACCATTGGAGGTCATCGAGGTTTGTGAGGTTGGTCTTGCAAAGGTTCAACCAGTTCGAGCCCTCACTCATTATACCCTGACCTCGTTAGGGACATGCAAATAAAAACATAGAAAGATAAGACCTCTTTGATACCACTCGTCCAAACTTATGTAGGAACACAACAGAATATAGATATAAACATAAACCCAGAGATACAACAAAAATAAAACTTATGGCTTCGACAAGCTGTATTGGGTCACCATGCCTTAGCTTTTCCCTTTGTTCTGTGGTTTGGAGGCACCTTTCCCTTGATTTAGATTTGCAGATCCAAAGTATCACTTCCTCTGTTTACACTTTTGCTTGATCTTGATAGTGTCTCACTAGGCAACACCAAGCGAGGAGATTTTCAGGAAATCCATCTTGTTGTGGATGTATTTGTGTATACAACAACGGTACTTGAGTACCAAATGATGCTCGAAATCCTTGATACCCAACTTCGTGCGAAGGGTATTAAAAATATTTGTGAACTCAAGCACGACCTGGTCCCTTACTTGTCACAGTGTGGTCCACTTTATGTACTTATCCTTATAGCTCCCAACAAGGTAATACTACTCCTTGATGGTGTCTTAGAAAGAGTTCCAAGTGGGTGCGACTGAAAACAATAAGGGTTCCCTCTCATCCTTCTGCTCACATCAGGTTTCTCACTAGTCCTTGATGTGGGGGGTGGCTTTGAGGACTGCAAAATTAATCTTTTCCCGATTGGAAAAATCATGAACTGAAAAATACCCTTCCAACAGATTTAACCATATATCTATGGTGGTTGCATCTATCTGGCCTTTAAATATGGTAATTTCAAATTTTACCTGTAGCTTGAAGGGAGTGGTGCCTCCAAAGTGGTTTCCAGATGAATATGTGTTTCTTGTGGGCATCCACCGAAGGAACCGGGCAAAGTTGTATATCATCGCATTCCTTTGTCACTCGAGGGATTATTCGAGCAATATGTTGAAGGGACCTCCTGGGAGGTCATCGGGGTTTGTGAGGTCGGTCTTGCAAAGGTTCAACCAGTCCGAGCCCTCACTCATTATGCCCTGACCTTGTTAGGGACATGCAAATAAAAACAGAGAAAGAGAAGACCTCTTTGATACCACTCGTCCAGACTTATGTAGGAACACAACAGAATATAGATATAAACATAAACCCATAGATACAATAGAAATAAAACTTTATTTCATTAATATCAAAGAACTGAAATATGCTCACATACAAAATGCAAATAAACTAGCTCTGGTGATGGTAGCTTATATATGAGAAGATATGTGGTGGCTACATGCCTCTCAACTATGTTACAATGAGGCTCAAAAACCTATTTATTATTTAGAAATAATGGAAAACCCTAAACATCTAAAAACCTAACGCTGGGAGATGAAGTGCCAAAACTATGGGCCCCGTTGGGGTAAATTGGTACACCAACTTCTCGGGGTCGTAACTTTAGCATACGATATTTGCTTGATGTGCATAATACCTTGTTATAATATGTATACAAGTACTATAAATTTCAATTGCAAACATCAAATAAAGTGTCATGTTTTCTCGTTTTCCAAAAAATGTCATTTAGGGCCGCAAAACGGCTCTGGAAGTTTAGGACCTAAAAAAATGCCAAAAATAGTAGATTGTGCTACAATTATGGAAACTGGAAGAAATAATGGTACAATGGTGGGGGTCCAAGTGGAATAGGTGGGTGGCCATGAATATCCACCTGGATTGTCAATGCTTTGGAATCTGTACAGATGCGCCAACTTGTTGGTATCGTACATGGGCTAAGTCTCTCTTTGATCAACCCTTTATTTTAAAACTCCTACACTTTATTTCTAATTTATTCATTCTCTTGAGGGGTCATTCTATATGAAACCTTATTTGGTATACTTTCTCCCAATATCAATTCAATATGATGACTTATACTCCTCACAAGTGGAAACTCATTAGGCAAGTTATCCACTACAATATCACTATACTCATTCAACATATTTTGAATACCAAAAGTAAAATCATTTACAATAGTAGAAGTAAGAATTACAATAGGTTTACACACGAAATAAAAAATCACCTCATCATCTTCCATCTACTGCAAAAATTCTTTCCTACTCAACAACAATCCTTTGGAAGCACCATTCATTAAATATTCCCTCTTCTTGCAAAGGCAACAAGGTATGATTGATTCCACCCTTCTAAAACTTATAAATTTTCTTCTTACCATCATGCACAACTGTATCAAATTTCCATGGTATACCCAATAAGATATGACACACACCCATGGAAATTATATGACATAATATTTTGTCCTTATAACTATCCATCTGCAACTCCACTTAACACCTTTGATTCACCAACAATTGATGACCCTTTTGAAGCCATGCCACCTTATAAAGTGTTGAATTATTCATCTTATTTAATTTCAACTTATCCACCACTTTTGTAGACACCAAGTTGTCCATGTTACCGCTATCAATCACCATCTTGCAACATTTCCCATGGACTTTGAAATCAGTCCTAAATAATGCCTTCCTTTGATCTAGTTCAACAACATCCTTCTCTAATTTTAGATACACTTTCTTAAGTAACAAGGATTATCCTATCTTTGGTACATTCTCTGCCTCTAGTACCTTTGCTTCCCCTTCTTCCACTGGGGAAACAACCACACTTCTCTAGCCCACTTCTCTATTGTTTGGATATTCATATGCTATATGTCCAGGTTGTCCACACATGCAGCAACATATCTCTATTTCTCTACCTCTTTGACATCCTTTGGAAAATGATCTTCGACCTCTAGAGTCTCCCTCTTAATGTCGATGTGGACTTAATCTACCGGCTCCTTCCTTATGTTTTGTAGATTTTCCTCTGTTTGACTATCATCCACTTCCTCTAGCAGTACGTTTTCCTTTACCATACTTCTTCCTTGCAATATTCTGCTTATCCTTCAAATTTAGTTAGTATTCTTCTTCTACTGTGTTGGGTGATAATACATTGATTTCATCTTAGATGTTCAGCCTGAGACCATTAATATATCTGTATGAATTCTCTACATATCATTTTGCATATCTAGCCTTGATGTTCACCTTTTAAAACTCTTTTGTGTACTCTCTTACATCCATAGATCTCTTCTTTAGATTCTGAATCTATCTGAATAAAGTAACCTGATAATCCTTTGGTAAGAAATTTCCTTTGAGCTTTTCTACCATTCTGTCCCAACTCTTTATTCTCTACTTATTCTTCCTTCTCCTTTCAACCTGTACTCCATCCCACCATAAATTTTCATGTCAATTCAATTTAGTGACAACAAACTTAACCTTCTTCTCTTCTTCCATCTCTTCACACTCAAAGAATTTGTCCATCTCTGTAATCCAGTCAATGCTACCTTTTGGATTCAGGCTACCTTTGTAAGAAGATAGGTCAATATTTTCCTTCATAACATATCGTAAAACTACCTTCAATATCTTGGTTTCTACAATACATTGAGCTTCTTGTTCCTCTGGGGATTCTTCTTCTTCCGCGTTTACATCTCTTGCTTCAAGTTCCCTCTACTTGCTATCTTCCATGGCTTCCGTTCCTTCTTCCAATCATTGCCTAACTCTCATTACTTCAATGTTAGTTACATGCCTCTATCCTCTTCGGCCTCCTCTAGCACCTCATCCAATTATGTATGTCGTGACCAACTTACTTATTCCTAGAGAAGATGCAGGATCTCCTCTGACACCAACTAATGTAGGAGTTTACCTTTCAACTAATTTTTTGTAGTACGTTAAGCACAAAATTCCCCCTTTTAAAGGTCAGAGCCAACCAGAACCACCATAGCCAATAATGTTATATATATATATATATATATATATATATATCGAGAGAGAGAGAGAGAGATATGCAAAAAAGTAGGCATTGAAGTCAAAACCCCAAATAACCACTACAACCAAGCTTGTAACAAGCTTCCAAAGGAAATAGGACTTGTCTCTGATAAAAGGCATTAACTCTACAACTTTATTTTTTGACACTCGACACTTATAACATGACTATAACTCATGACTAAGCCCGCTTTAATTTTTGTCGCTTGTATGTGTATGCTTGGGCTTTGATCATCCTAGTGATCCCCAAGTGCACACAAAGGGAAATACATAGCTGAGAAACTCCGAGGTTTCTTTGACAAATTTTGAACCTGAATTTATTAACTATTCATCCCACTCTCCTCTGCCTTAAACATATTTGCCTAGGATTATGTCATCACAGCTTGTTCACAAGAATTCACAAGAAATGCACTGAGGAGACAGACTCCAGGATTTCTCCTTTAGTTGTTGGGCCCAACTCTAATAATTGATGATCTCGAAACACTTCAAAAATAGTTCATGTCTCCACCTTTGGGATGAATCAACGCAAAACCACCTACACTCCATGCAATCTCAACCCCCTCTTAATTGGTTGGTCTCACATGTAAGTTCAGTCCTAGTAAGCTTGACTTATTTCACAAATGCAGTCCTCTTGCCCTTACAGGATAAAGAATTCATCTTGATGTTTCTAGGGGATGGTTCCCTTTGATATAACTTCACATTCCTACCTCGTAGCGCTATTAGGTGTCAGACTCCCATCGGATCTTAAAAAAAATTGCATTTCCCCTTCCACCTGTGTATTTGAACTTGGCTTTGTCAATGCTTCAATCCCCTTTGTCGTACCTACAACCTCCCAGTCACACTCTGTCAAGTCTCTCTCACTTATGTTCGTTACTGCAGTTTGCTACAATAATATCTAATAATATATATACACAAACAATAAACAATGATTACATAAGGACTCGTTTAGAAATTAAACAAGGTTGTAAAAGGACTAGTTTATTAGAAAATCACTCTCGCACTCCACACTTGCTTTTTTTTATTCAAGAAATTTAATAAATAATACACGTATTATTGGTCTAGATCCACGAAGATAGGATCAAATGGACCAATTTTGGGAAAATGAACCAAATTACAATAATATGTTATATTTAAAGAGTTACATGGAAAGAAACACAAACTCTATCTCTATTTTAACAAATCCACTCATTGAGAAACTGACTCCTTAGGTAAAGAAATTTTGACCTCTCATCCAATCAAGGCCCTTGCATCATAAGTACTTAGGAGTAAAGGGTCGTAGTGGGATTACCTGAAATCTAAAATTAGGAGTCTCCATTAGTTTTCCCATTTGGTTAGTCCCTTGGAATCTTAAAGGGGGTAGTTTATCCTTGTGAGCATTAAACCTAAAAATCCCATTATTCCTTGCCCATGATCGGGAAACCCACCTTGAAACAATACATTCTAGCTATTAGATATCTAAAACAGCCATAGTTGATTTCCTTTGAATGCTTCAAGTGATTTTGTAATGACAGGTGAGGAGGCGATGGGTTAGTCAGGAGTTGGCTAGGTGATAGAGTTGAGTGAATAGAGTCTTAAAGCCTTGACCGCATTATTGTTTAGGGAATCAAAGTGGGTGTTCTCTCTCACGCTCCAAATAAACAAATTGGTATAAGTGTAATGTATCAATTAATACTTTGAATTTAATTAAAATAAATTACAACATTTTGTATTATGCCTATTGTTTTTTTTTGTGTTCTTGTATTTTCTATTTATGTGTGAGAGATAAATATAAAAATAACTTGTGTTAAAAATAATTTTAATCAAAACCTTATAATTAATGAAAATTTTAAATCATCCAGATAAAATTCAATAAATTATTTAAATTTTTCCAAGTCATAAATTACTTAATTTTAAAAACTATATTTTTTTCTAAATCATAATAATAGAAAATATTTTCATTAAAATAGATTTACACATCAAAGTCAAATAAATAAATTGGCTCGAAGAAAAAAACCATAATCCCTTCGTATAGAGGACCAAATAACTAAGTAATATAAAGCAAGGTTTACTCAATTGCTTAAAGGTTTTATATATTATTATTTGACAAAGGGTAGAAAAGAAGTCCTATGTATAATACATTATATATAAACCTACATGTTTAATTATAAAATATAATAGGAAAATTTAAAAGTTGGTGATTATTTTTCTATTAAAATATGTTTCTATAATCTTTTGTATAATATATCTATATATATATATATATATATATATTAGGGTGTGTTAATGGATACTTTAAATGTAACACGGGGGATTCACTTAGGGAGCAATACCATACCTCATGGGTTCATATTGGGAAATATATATTGAGGAAAAGATTACAAGATATATTGAGCATATAATAAGGTGTAAAGGGCTTTAATATTGGTGGGTATAAAAAAGGAGCTCAAAGTTAATGAAAAAATATATAGGGGCATAAAAAATGCTAATGAAAAAATGGAAACCTACAATATCTAGTGAAAGTAAGGGTTTTTAAAATTGGGAAAGTGAATTGAGTTCGTATTGGTAGGGGGTTAAATAATGTGATTTTTAGAGGTATTTTCCAATATGTAGTCAAATTAAGGGTATTGTTTAGTATGCCACGAACATGCGTGCTATGTTAGAGATTCATTGAGTGAAGATCCTGTGAAAGGTAAGTGATTAAAGTAAAATATTTTCATTATAAAAATTATTAGTAGATTATTTTCGTTGTTGAATTGAGGCTTTTGTGATCCATATCAAGTTTATGAGAAATTCTTCGGCGTAAATCACAGGATAAATCATTTGTCGACGCGTTTCGAACCAACAAGTGTGGTTCATCGTCAAGACAAGTTGAAGAAACAAATCCAGCTTAGCATGCTAAATAGTCTGAGCAGAGACTCCAACGGCTATCTTGACTAACGGCTAATTTTGACTTTAGGACCAGAGTCAAGATTTAATTGAAATTAGTTAAATTCTGTGAATAAATAGAAATATGAAATAATTTAGAATTGTTAAAGGTTAGTTAGAAAGTTCTTAAAAAATTATAATTGGTTTTAAATGGGACTTAAATAATAAGTATATATATATAAAAGAAATATATACAAAGGTTACTTAGAAAAAAAATTGAATAAAATTTTAATTACGAAAGTAATAAAAGGTAAAAAGATTTTATTTCATTTTAAATAAATAAATAAATTCAGAAAAAAAAAAATTAATAATAATAATAATAATAATAAATAAATAAATAAAAATAATAATAATAATAAATCAATAAATAATAATAATAATAATAATAATAATAAATAATAATAATAATAAATTTAAAAATACATATATATATATATATATATATAATAATAATAATAAAATAATTAAAGTAAATAAATCAAGTGAGAGAAAAATAAAATTAAATTAAATTAATTAATTAAAATAAATAAAATAAGCGAGCGAAAAAAAAATAATAATAAATAAATAAATAAATAATAATAATAATAATTGAATAAAACAAGCGAGCGAGGAGGAAGGAAAAAACAAGGCGCCCAGGAAAAACGACGAAATAAAGGGGAACCAACAAAAGCAAGAAAGGGCAAGACTAGGAAGAAAGGGTCAGGATCCAGCAGCTATTGATCTTCCAGCCATCATCTCTATTGAGATTGCTCGGCCTTCTTTCAATTTCAATAGCTTCTCTGAATTTACGGTGATGGAACTGAGCAACCTTGGCAATAACCTTGGCCTCCTCAATACATACTTGATGCTTGGTCTTTTCCGCATGCTCTGCTAACGCTGAAGACTTGGTTCTTCCATGTCTTAGGTCCGCTGCATGTTCGCTAATCCTTTGATGGATGGAGCGCCCTGTTTCCCCAATATAGGGGGTCCCACAAGAACAAGGGATCAAGTAGACACCCTTCATATCTTTAGGATCAATGGGATCTTTCACTGATATGAGGGATTTGCGAATAGTGTTGAGGGGCCTGAAGGTTGAGGGAATATCATACCTCTTAAGAATCCGAGCAATCTTGTCAGTGGTTCCTTGGACATAGGGAAGATGGACCCCTAGTCGGCGCTCTTTATGCTCTTTATGCTCTTTAGATTATTTTCCTTTAATGTGTCAATGCTTTATGGTTTGTATGGATCATTTGTTATGCCAAATTTTAAGGTGGATACTTGCACATTGGTATGTGTAAGTTATTGAAGCGTATATATGTAAAATGAAGAACGCATCTCATATATACTCAAATATACATATACATTCATAAAAATAATTTGATGTGTTAAAGATTTCATAAATAAGTAATATTTCATGATCATCTCGGCCCAAGAATTTGGGTGACTTATATGAAATGGTGATATCTATATAAATATATCAAAATTCTTCTTCTCTTCCCCACAATGTGAGACCAACCCTTTCTTTTATTCTTTTTACAACAATCTATGCAACTAGTAGGCGACACAATCAGGTTACGTTACATGACATTTTGGATGTAAGGCAATGCCACTGTATAATGTTGGCAGATCTCACTTGATATAAGTTGAAGGCTAAGAAAGGTGGGCACTTAGAACTTCAAAAATGATGACGATGTTGAGTGATCAAACTATGGAATTCAGTGAAGGACGGGATTTTATTCAGAAGGGCATCCTAAAATTGACAAATATTCTCAAAATAGATTTAAAGGATGAGTTTCTTGTTGTCAAACACATACATGGTGGATGCAAAATATGAATGATAAGCATTGAGTCGCATATCTTATTCACAATGATACATATTTAATACATAGGAGCAACCCTAGGTTTCATATTCCAAGTGGTCCCTTGGAATCCCTTTGGCTGTTCAGGTTCCACACCAACTCTTAGATGATTAGGTGTCCAACATTCCCCCCCTTAATTCGAAGGGGTATGTATGAGTCCAAGAAGAGAGTTGTAATACAAAATGTTCAAAAACATGCATGGTAGCACTAGGCTAAATGTGCTCTCTGAAACGTTGGTATAAAGGGGGGTGGTTTAAGGATGACCACCAACACTGAAACAACACTTAGTGCAATTCCCGGAACTCTTCCAAATCTAGCATGAAGTTGAGTTCTTTTTGTATAGGAAGTGTTCCTCTTGTTTTGAAGAGGGAAACGATCAACCTTGAAAGGGAGGTCTCACCCTGCATAAAAAGGGAGAACATCAACCAGTAAAGGGAGGTCTCAAACTATGATGGTTTAAGATTGATCATCAACTAAAAGCATGCTCAGGGACATCCACTACAAGAAAAAAGGACATTGGTGAGGGGCAAAAAATGTCACCATAAGCTCATTGGTGACGGTCAAAAGAGCACTCGTCACCAAAAACTAAACGTCACCAAAGGTGGCGTCACCAAAAGTATAGGTGTTGTAGTGATATACAAAGTCCGTCACCAATAATGATTTATAATGACAGATAACGACCTTCACCATTTCATATGAGCAATGGTGATGGACCATAGTCTTCGTCACAAAAAAATGAATGTCACCAAAGGTGGCGTCGCCAAAATTATAGGTGTTGTAGTGACATTCACAGTTCGT
The DNA here is from genome assembly GCA_031772625.1 of Pinus tabuliformis. Taxonomy (NCBI): domain Eukaryota; kingdom Viridiplantae; phylum Streptophyta; class Pinopsida; order Pinales; family Pinaceae; genus Pinus; species Pinus tabuliformis. The sequence goes on along the minus strand of CM062816.1, from coordinate 1,712,700,193 downwards.
CACCAATAATGATTTATAATGATCGATAGCGACCGTCACCATTACATATGAGCAATGGTGACGGACCATAGCCTTTATCACCAAAAATTGAACGTCGCCAAAGGTGGCGTCACCAAAAGTATAGGAGTTATGGTGACATTCAAAGTCCGTCACGAATATTGATTATAATGACGTATAGTGACTATCACCATTTCATATGAGCAACAACGATTTATTGTGATGGATCTTTAATGGCCGTCACTATTGATGCATATATATGGTGACATTCGTTGACCGTCACCAAAAGTCACATTGCCATAAGTATAGGTGTTGTGGTGACATTCAAGGTCCGTCACGAATAATTACTATAATGACATACAACAACTGTCACCATTTCATATCAACAACAACAATTTATGGTTATGGACCTTAAAGGTTCATCACTATTGATGTGTATATATGGTGGCATTCATTGACCGTCACCATTTAATATTTTTGGTGAGGGTCGAAAAATGTCACCAAAGCTCATTGGTGATGGTCAAAAGAGCCTCCGTCACCAAAAAATGATCGTCGGCATTCCATATGGATGTCATGGCACAATGGAATCGAACCACCAACCTCCTGCTTGTAAAGCAGGAGCTCTTCCATTGAGCTAGCACCCTTAAATAATTGTACTTTTAAAAATTAGACCTTGAAACTTCATAAATTGTAAATTCTACAACTTTCAATAAATTAAAGTCTCGGCAATATTTTACTAAACAAGCAAAGTAGCATCGAAGTTGCAGTTCCCTACCTAATGGTTATTGAAGTTATGAAAAGTGGGTGTAGGGAAAATTAGTTATGTATAAGAGAATAAATATGTTCAATTGAATACTCAATTAGAAGTGAAACTCTGAAGACATTTATAACCTATAAACGACCTATAACTATAAAATGCACCAAATATTGCAAAGGAAATGTCATAAGTGGATAACATATGGAAGAAGAGGAGGCGGGGACTTTGAAACCTTGTACATCTTGGCATACCTTAGCACTTGGAACATCTTAGCTTGTTTGGCATGTCTTCATAGTATCTGGCATATGTTAGGATGCCCTAGCATTCCTTAACACACCTTAGCAGTCATGACCTCACAACTAGCATTACATTTTTCCATGACTTGGGAACCTTACATTCACAAGAACACCTTGGCACTCCCTCTTTTTCATGCCCTTTGTTATCCTCCACAATGTCCCAGGCTGATGAGGAGATCCACGGAGGTAACCACAGACCAAGCTTTTAGTTTGGTAGCTAGCCCTACCAAACCAGAGAGGGCTCTCTCTATGAAATCACAACCAAGAGATGACTGGAATGTAAAGGATTTTAGGCCAAATAGCTAGGCTCAGGTGGGTTTTTGGAAAATTTAGGGACTTGGAACTCTCTCCACCGGTGTCTTTTTTGGCAGGGACTTGGAGCTCTGTTTAGGATAAAGCACCTAACATGCATGACAAAGATACCTAGAATAAAGTACCTCCTACCTAGAAAAGTGTCCCCTACTCAAAATATAGAACCCTTCTCTACTGTGCCCTTTTCTTAAAGATAAATCTATGCATAAAATAGTACTAAGAAAAACACCTAAATTAAGAAAAGTGAGCATCTAAGTCAAGCAAGCAAGTAAAAAATTGTGTACAACATTTCTTAGAATACTTCATGTTAAAAGGAAAACTTGCATATTTCGGATAGAAAAAAATCTTAATACAGATGGCCAATGTTACAAAACAATAGACTGGATATAAAACTATAGGTAGAACTAACAAAATTCTAATTGTAATATAGTTGATTGATTATTTGACTAAGTAAAGCCAACTAGATACATACAAGTTTTCATTTTCAACTTTCTTTCCCATATCTTTATTAGATGTGGAAACTAACTTGCATGCATATCGCAAGGCTTTTTATCAAGAGTATATGTTGCATTCTCATATTCTACACTTTCTTTTCCATGAACAATCGCAGTAGGTATTGGAGGAATTAATTTCTACATCAGCTAAGTTGTCAGCGTTAACCTTATCTTTACTCGAGCTACTGATCCTTCCCCTTCTTCTTGGTCATCAATATCATCTTTCTCTTCCAGACAACATAAGAATAATTTGGGTTCATGAAGAATAATTATATTCATATGATGTCTTCAAATTTGAGAGGATATATTTTTATTATTTAACTACTAGTAAAATAGTGATAGGACAACCTTAAATATAACTAGTCCTTTTCTGTGAAGTGATTTGTTGTAGATGCCCATGCTAGCACATCATCATTGAAAATAAATGGTCAAAAATAATTAGAACTTTTTCCCCTAGAATGAACATTGGTTTAGTCTTCATAAAGAAACATAAACCATTTCAAACTACAAGGAATAAACAAAAATAACACCATTGATATAAATTCACATAATACTAACAACAAAAAAAGAAGTGAATTTGCTAGGTATTATCTCAAAACCTTGTAGTGGGAAGATTCCATAAAGCTTTAGTAATATCTACATGCCAAGGAATGAGTTGTGACACTTGTTTGTCATATTCACTAGGAAGAATTGCAACTAGACATTACCAATGACACAACTATTGGGGTTCTCAAAGTTACTTCAGGTTCAACATATTTGATGTTTGACTGACTAGTGTGGCTGGTAATTATTGGTGATAATCTTGAGGAGAGGAACAAATGCTCAAGATTTCTCTTAAGAGTCTCTCACTAGTATGAGGCCAAAATCAAATTAATTTGGAATTCAAAATTTGTTGATTGAAATGATTTCTATCACCCATTCCTGAAGACAACTAAATCATTTTGATAATTGATTCGACTAAAAGTTCAATTTGAGCGGGTGAGAGATCCCTATGCCCTAGTTTCCCTTTCTATAGCAGAATTTAAGGAAGAAACTATAAACAGTGTCACTGAATGGAAACTTAGTACTATTTTCCCTACAACAGCTACACCTTGTGAGCCTTGAAGTTGATGAGTGGTGATCATGTTACCCTACATGTTGGTGTGTGTTTGGGTGACTACACGTGGAATTGTTGATTTTGGAATTGATATAAGTTGTCCAGTTGAATCTAGGCATTGAATATATTCTAACTGAGTTGAAGGATGAACATTAGAGGTTGCGAAGTATGGAGGTTTGTCCATCTTTACAAAAATTCTATTTTACAAATGTTAGTGATGATTAGTTTAGCTATGACAACATCACCTACCTTTGATAAAGAATATTGATGACTTTCTAAAGCTACACTCTTGTGGGAACTTTATCCTTTTGATGGATGGATATGCCTATCCAATATTACATTTTTTGTTTGCATAGATGCACTTGTTTATAAAGATCAATTTTTCATCCTTTGCAATAGTTAAGCTGGTGAACCCAGTCTAAATCCAAATCCATGAGAAGAGAGAGCGCTTGATGACTGGCTATGACCAAAATGAGTAACTGAAACATTAGGTGAAGAAGATTCATTGGGATAAATAGATGCATTATGCTCACTAAATATAGTTGTCTTTAATGTGTCACTTTAATTTGGATTATCTGACTTGCTTAGAAGGTCAAGAACATTTTGGTTGGGCATAAACAATTTATAAGCATAAATTAAACATCTTAGTATATTATATTATGCACAACTAGTAAAAGCTGGTGGAACAACAAATAGACAAATAGCTTAATAACAAAACATGAACCAAAACCTTACCCTCATAAATATGTTGGTTTCTTTGAACCATATATGTTTGTGTGGTTTCCAAATAAAGATGGTTTCCAGAAGAATAACCTATAAAAAAAGTGTTTAGGATGTCCTCCTCCCAGTAATTATCTTAAATTGGTTTGTAAATTTGAATTCAAAACATCCTCCAAAAGAAACAACTACTTACTACAAAAGGGCTACAAGAAAATCAAGTATATGATATCAATCTAACAATGAATTATTTTCAATTGGGATAAAGGATGCACAATACTGACAAATTGAAATTCTTACAAGGATCCACAGTATTCATAGAATAGATATTTCATTCGAGTCCAAATACATCAAATAAATTTAATACATCTCTTGTGTTCGTAGTGTTATTTTATGAGCCTGTCCTAACCACCTTTGTCTCTGTAAAATATTCTTGTTCAAGAGCCTTTTTCCCTTTAGAATTCATGTGCACTATTCCTCTCATAAATGATTTTTATCTAGCACTTTCTACATGCCACTATTTCGTTGAATTCATTTCCAAAAATTTCACCTAAACCAGTACTCATTTTACTCAGCTGGCTATATCCCCAGTGATTCATATTACTTAAAGATTGTAAATCATCTTCCCTTTGAGGACTTTTCCCAATGTAATCACTTCCATCTTTTGCACTCTGATTAGGATCGCCCTTGCTTGCTATCTGACTAGCAGTTGTGCAATCATTTTGACTATATGGTGACCTATTTATATCATTTGTATATCTTTGAGAATTGTCATAGACATTGGGAAATGGATTTAAGGTTATTGAACTATTGCCCTTCCGATAGAACAAAGTGTTTCCAACACACCTGTTTTTAGCATAAGAGTCCAAAATAATATTGTTAGAATTGAACTCGTATATACATATTAGTAGAATTGGCATGAAGTATTTTTTCCTTTCTCCAATCCATGTCCTTATGGAGTTCTGGCCTGAAAGTGACATGGTCAATTCATAATAAGATGGGCATACATGACATGCAAAAGAACATTTGGTATTCTAATTAAAAAATTCCCAAAAGTATAGTTCCAAGGGAAACAAAAGTCATGGCAAATTGAGGTTTCTGGTGAGATTTTCTTTCTCGTGTATACCTATCCCAAAATATGGTTCTCCCCATACTTTCCTTTCAATTTTTACATTAGACAAATGACTTTTGTAACTAGTAGAAAGCAATTTACAATCATAGAAGAAATTATTATTTGCAAATTACAAAATCTCAAATGAATAAATTGACCAAGTCAAAGAAGCAAGTCCAGTAGTTAGAACACTAAGATCATTTCACATGTCTTACTTGCTAATCTAACTGCTAGTCTTGTTGTTGTTATAATATGACAAATTTAAAGTTATACATGTGATAGCTTGCACCCTAATTTAGTTCACAACCACATACCACAAAAGTAGGCTAGCACATTGAGGTAGCCCTATACATGTCACACATGAAGATACTACCCTTCATAAAAAGGTTGTGCCATACTCAAAAGAGTCAAGATACATTTGTCACCCTAGAAATTTTCAAATGTCTATTTTCTAGACACTTAGCAAAATCAAGCAGTTAGGAGTATATTTGAAAAAATGTTTATGAAATTGCATATAAATGTAGTTCACTTTTCTAGTACATTCCATTGGCTATGAAAATGTACTTCTTCTGCATTGTGAAGCACACCATCCAAGGAGACGATGCTAGAGCCATCCAAAAAATCAAGTTAAGGAGAAGAGGAATATGGCACCAGGAAGAGCCTTTAAATTAGAAATGTCTTCTAAATGCTTCAAGTCAAAAATATCCCTAGTTGTATACATTGTTAACTTATAGACATCAATTTTATGCTATATGATTGACATGCTTCAACTGAAGGTTGTGCAAAGGAGTTGTAAGAGTAGAACATGATCTATTCTCAGTGCTACTTGACATGTGGAATCCTGCTTCTCTCTTAGCAGTTGGTTTTATAACCTTTTTCTCTTCTTATTCGAGCCTCACATTATGAAAGTTGACCCTTGTTATTCTACTGATTTTTGTAAGATATCAACCATCTCTTGTGGAGATAGTGGGTCTTCAATCTATTTCATAGAAGAAATAATGCATTAGAGAAGAAGACACATATGACTTGATGACTAATAATGGTAGTGATATCACTTCTAGTGCTATAAATCCCAGCCACAAGAAGATAGAAAAATAAACCTTTGCCACAAAATGAAATATGAGCTATTTGGTGAATTGAAGGTAGCTCATCTATAGAGAAATTTAAGTAGCTAAGATATATATTCACAATTATGGGTGTTGTGTAGTAGAGTTATCGCGGTTATACATTTGGAAAAATTGATCTTGGTGCTCCTCATATAAAGGTAATCTAATATTTTCATCGGTGGCCTAAAGAAGCATACAGAGGAAAGTATGTGAGACATACAGATGGGCCTGATGCATATTACATATCATATATAGATGGGCATGATGCATATTGCATGATATATCATATTTCAGTAAGAACCTAAATACGAACATAACATTTGGAGTGTTTCTAATCTTACTTCTAACCCTTGAGATGAAAAATTATCCTGGAAGCAAACATTGTGGTTTCACATATAAACATTTTAAGAAATCCTTATCTAGAGAGGGTCGTGTTAATTTTTGAATGTAAACTTAAAATCCATCCTTTGGTAAGATCCACTGGGATTTGCTCATATTTTTCATCATCACCACTAGACCCCCTATTACTTGTTCCTCCTCACATTTCAACAAGTACAATAGGCCCTCCATGGAGATCATGTGTGCCAGAGTGCAGACCCTCCCCCTCACTTGCTCCATCCCGCTCTCTCCACATCTAACCAACAATAAATTCATCCTGCAATTGACAATTACCCAGCAAACCAAATGTTGTATTAAGCCACTGCAATCTGAGACAACAGAAGGGTTCAGACGGAGTATTGGGTCCTAGAAAATTCACTCTTCAAATAACTTGAGGGGTTTGATAAGGCAGGATTTGGGAAACATAAGGCTACCAAGCCCATACTTTGCAATCATAAATGACAAAAAGCCTATCCCTGAAGAGGATAACCCAAAAGGTAAAACTGAGTATAACTCTCTTGGATAAGAAGATGCTAGTGAACAGGTTAACCTCACATAAAGTGATTGGTGAGCCTTTGGAGCAAAACTTGTGGAAGCATAGCAAGTTCAGAGGAGTGGAAATGGTGAGTCGGGAAGTGTGGAAGAATCCTCAATAGATTCAGGTCCTAAATGGGCTCATCCAATTTAGGCGAATCTGGTTGTCTACTTATTGCAACTAAAAAACTGGATGGAACACAGAGTTTTGAGAGAACAGTAGTTTTTCTTCTTAAAACAAGATCTAATGATCCAAAAGAGGGTGCATTCGTGGTCATCCTTAATCGTCCTTTACAAAGGTGTATTAGAAACAAAAAGCCTACTAATTCAGATTTGGCTACAATATTTTCCAATTGCATTTGGTGAGCCACTTTAAGAAAGTATGTTCCTATTAACTATAGGTGGATATGTTGTTACATATTTTGATAGAAGTTATTCCCCATTTGTGTTATGGTGCTAGGAACAATTTACACTTTGCACTAGAACTTGTAAGGAATGAAGTTCTTAAACTCGAAAATTTCAGGTTCTTTCTTAACTATGTAGGTTGGGAATTCAATCAATTGAAGGGGGAGTTGTCCTTGGATTACTGGTATGTAGTAGCCTGCAGCCCCAATGCGATCATTGTTGCCTTTGCTTCAAGTCATGGCTTGTGGGAGGAAATCTTATAGCTTATAGGATGCCAATATATTGAACTTAGAAGAAATCCAAAGGAAGACAGTCTATAATTTATATTAGTTTTCACGCAATTAGCATTTGTTTATGTACATTAGTTGTTGCGATTATGGGATAATTGATCCATTTTACTTTCGTTTTTAAAAAGGATTGGTAGAATGTAAAATTACTTGGGCAGTGTGCATGTTGAATACTTAAGAATGGAACAAGGTTAACATAAAATATCAATATGGGGTAACTTTCATTTGTAACTGTCTGATATACATTTGTAGGTTAATATTGTGGGGGACATGAGATGAAGAATAAATATGACATGGTTCAATATTCTTGAAAAAAGCTTTGAAGATTACACTTTGTGCATAATATTTGGCAGCAAATTTATGTCTCTATCAATCCTTGGAGTGAAAATATTTTTATTTAGGAATAGAAGAGGAGAAAATTTTTTGCAATGCCCCATTAGACGACCGACCTTAATTGAGTATGAAATCCCCCCACTAATAGGTGATAGAAGCTAATAATAGTCAATTATGGGGAAGGTTATCTCCCATTTATTGTGGCATGATGATTACTTCCCTTTCTAGTCGATTGAAGAACCATTTAGTAAAGAAAAAAACTAGACCATTTCCTTACTGATACTCACAAATAAAACATCAATCATATATTTATTAAATATAATAGCAAATTTTAACAAAAACTTCAAGATTGTCATCCAAAAAAATTTCTTAAATAAATATAGAATGAATCTTTCCCACTCACTTCGTCCTCTTCCCATTGGGCAAAGTGACATCTCTCTACGCCTTCACATCATTTTGCAATTTTTGATAAAAGAGAAGAGTTAGACGAGAATCGAAGGCACCATCACTACTGATAAACAACCATAAAATTCTAACGTTGTGGTCAGTAAGTAGCATTTTGAGTTCCATATGTGCTGGTTGATCCGAACGACCCCATGAAAATTGTTAGATGATCCAAAAATAAATATTATCATAGGTTATTAAGTTAAAATAAAATAATTATTAATTTAAGATATTAAATTAATAATTATTAATCTAGAATATTTAATTATTTAATGGAGACATTTAGAATTAGTATATTGTTGTAAAAGATATGACTCTACAAATGTGTTGTATCTTAGGCTCTAATTTAGGAGAATTGTTAGTAAGTTGTTTGAATAGCTTTTATTGTAAGTGGACACTTGTTATTTTATAAGTGATCCACAACTAGAGGTAGTTAGGACATTGATCTTATAAATAGCTCATTGCAATAGTGTTTTGTTCTTCTAGTGTAAACTCTTGCAAAATTCCAGATGTAATTGTTTTTCTATTAATAAAATTACATGTCTGAGGACACTTTTGCTATTATTGTGGTATCAGAGCTTTAGTAATGCAGTTGATGTGAGGAGGAGATTCCAGCTCTACAAGTTTTTGGAAAACTCCATTGAATTGATCAGCAAATGATTGGTATGGAAATTGTCTAGTGTTGTGTTTAACAGAAAAGAAATTTTATTATTTTATTGATTTTATATTTTTAATCTGAAAATCAATTTTTGTATTATTATAAAAATTGTTGTCTTATTTGCTCTGCTTCAACAATTTCTCTCTTGGTATGATTGGTTTGTTACAATCGATAATCTATTGCTCGGAATGTTGTCATTGGCTTTAGGCATCAATGGCGTTAACGAATTTTGAAGATAATTTCTTCTAAAATCGGATGCAGCATTGGATTTATCTCCATGGAGTGAATTCATTCATCCAAGGACATCAAATCTGCGGCAATTGGCTTTTCATTTTAATGGTTTTGGGTCTTTAATTAGTTTGGTAAATTACAGTATGTCGGTGGATGTGAATGGAGGCTACGAGTTCGAATAGCATCGTCCATACCATCCTCTAATTCAGTTGTTGCAAGATGCAAGTTTGAATGATTTGAAAGTTACGGCATGAAAGAGCTTCACAGAATACGATCCGCAGTTAGTAGCTTTCTCATTGTATGATTTACTCTAATGCCCACTTCACACATTCTGTTTTGGTGGGGTAGATTACAAAATACGTCTTGTATTAGCCTCTGTTATTCACAAATTTATCCTTAAACTAGCTTTGACCAGTGCATTATCTGATAAGAAAGCCTGTTAATTAGGATTTATATACACACAATATTCCAAGGAGAGCTAAAGCTCACTAGAGTTCTTCTAGTCTTGTATTTGCAGGTGAGAAATTTGACTTGCGGGGTTTTGGGCTGTTTTTCTTTGGTCTAAAGAAAAACAAAATTTGTCCAGTAAACAAAATGGATGCCACAAAGAAAGTTTGTAACAATATGGGTTTTCTGAAGAATCCATAAATCTGGTCAAGGTCCAGGCTTGTATATTCTATAAAATCCACAAATTTGGTTAAGGTTTGTCTATTCTCTAAAACGCAGAAATCTGGTATCAATTTGAAGTGAAAATCTGGCAGAATCCACTAGGTTGTCCATGGATTTGTCAAATCTAGTCTTTTGTGCAAAGCAGAGAATTATAATTCATGAATGTAGCAATAGAAATCATCGTTTCAACAACAAGAAGTTGGGCTCCACGCTACCAGTTGTTAGAAAATTATATATTACGGAGCAATGGAACACATAAAGTATTGCAGAAATATAAACACGGAAAACACATAAAACAAGAGAGACACAGATATACGTGGTTCACCCAGTTTGGGCTACATCCACAGAGAAACAGCCAGTCCTTCTCTTATTATATAATCCAGCAAACTGAAGAGATAAAACCTACAGTAGATCCGCTATAACACCCTCTTCGCTCTCAATCTCCTCTCTCTTCCTCACTCAAAATACAAATGTCCATAGACACAATACAATTCCCTCATATATAGTGAGGAGTTGCCTTCTAGGGCAAAAAACCCTAAATTAAAAATAACTTTTGCCGTCAGATCATCCGCCTAATGAATGGCCCAGATTGACTAGAAATTACTAGACTTTTACAAGGCAATTTTACATCTATTTTTAGCTTCGGGGGCACTGCCCTTGAACCCCCACTGGGGGACCACTGGCCCCCATACCCCCCAGCCAGGGGGGGATTTACCCCCCGCATGGAGGGGTGTACAATCTTCCTAGGGTATACATCCGGCTAAAACTTTGAATACAGAAGATAATTAGGCTCCACACCCAACGATCTCCCACTTGGAGACTGATTATAGCAACTCCACCGCTGCTTCATTTGCTAGACAATGACTCCACTTTGGACCTGGCTATTTCTCATCTTCTTCATCATACTTGAAGACCAATTGAAACTGAGAAAATTCTCAGTTTTTCCCTCATTACAACTTTTGTTAACATATTTGCAGGATTCTGGCTAGTGTGTATCTTTTCCAGCTTCAACTGTCCATCTTCCAATGCTGACTGTATAAAATGGTACTTGAGCTGTATATGTTTAGTCTTGGAATGAAATGCAGAGTTCTTTGCAAGATGTATGGCACTCTGGTTGTCACTGTATAACCTGCCCAACTCCTGCTTCTTGCCCAATTCATCCAGAAACCTTTGTAACCAAATCATTTCTTTACTAGCCTCTGTAGTAGCAACATACTCTACTTCTGTTGTTGAAAGTGCAACAACACTTTAGATTTTTGAAACCCAACTGACAGCTGTTCCACCTACAATAAACACATACCCTGTTGTGCTCCTCCTGTTATCTCTATCACCTGCCATATCTGCATCAACATATCCTTGTAGAGCAATGTTTGAACCACCAAAGCATAATGCTTGATTTGTGGTACCTCTCAAATACCTGAGAATCCACTTCACCGCCATCCAATGTTCTTTTCCTGGATTGTTCATGTACCTGCTTACAACTCCCACTGCATGTGCAATATCAGGCCTTGTGCATACCATTGCATACATTAAGCTTCCAACTGCTAATGCATATGGAACTTTAGACATATGATCCATTTCTTCCTGAGTATTGGGACACGCCTCCTTACTTAATTTGAAATGGCTAGACAAAGGTATACTAACTGGTTTTGAATTCTGCATATTAAACCTTTTCAACACCTTTTCTATGTACTCACTTTGAGACAATGTTAATTTGTGATTCTTCCTATCTCTAGTTATTCTCATACCAAGGATTTGTTTTGCAGCACCCAAATCCTTCATTGCAAATGAGTTTGCCAATTTTCTTTTGAGCACATTTATTTACTGCATGTTAGAACCTGAAACAAGCATGTCATCTACATACAATAACAATATATTATAGCTGCCATCATTTTTCCTTTTGAGATAAACACAATGATCAGAGTGACATCTAGTATAACCTTGTTCAGACATAAACCTGTCAAATTTTAGACACCACTGCCTTGGATCCTGTTTTAAGCCATACAAGCTCTTCTTCAACCTACCCACTAGTTTCTCCTTTCCTTTTACCTCATATCCTTGTGGCTGCTGCATATATATCTCTTCCTCCAAATCCCCATGGAGAAAAGTTGTCTTTACATCTAACTGCTCAAGATGAAAATCTTCAACTGCTACTAGACTTAAAATAGTTTTGATTGAAGTCATTTTAACAACAGGAGAAAATATTTCATCAAAATCAATACCTTTCTTCTGTGCAAACCCCTTCACCACAAGTCTAGCTTTGTACCTCTGTTTTCCTCCATCTTCTCCCTTCAGCCTGTAAACCCATTTATTCTGCAATGTTGTTTTACCCACAGGCAACCTAACTAAGTCCCAAGTCTGGTTATGTGCTAAGGAGCCCATCTCTTCTTTCATGGCTTGCTCCCACTTCTTCCTGGTTTCTACCTGCACTGCTTCTTCATAACATTCTGGTTCACCAGAATCAGTCAACAATACATAATATAATGAAGGAGAGTATCGTTCAGGGGGTCTACTTATCCTAGTAGATCTTCTAACACCACTTTCAGGTGTTTGAAGTGCTTGTTGCTGTTGTGGTTGTTGTTCTGGCTGTTGATCATTATGATTTTCAGGCACCATCACTTTTCTTGTGATATCGTCAAGCATTGTGTATTCTTTATTTTCTTTTTCTTGTTTCTTTTCCTGCAACTGATTCTTATACAAGACCTTTTCATTGAATATTACATCTCTGCTCCTAATGATTTTGTGATTTTCATAATCATATAAGCGATAACCAAAATCATTAACACCATATCCAATAAAGGTACATTTCTTTGATTTTGCCTCAAGCTTTGTTCTATTTTCTTTGTTAATGTGGACAAAAGCTTCACAACCAAAAGTCTTTAAAAATGAGTAGTTTACCTTTTTACCTGTCCATGCCTCCTCTGGAATACCACCATCCAAGGAACTTGAAGGACCTCTATTTATTAGATAAACAGCAGTATCTACAGCATCTGCCCAAAATTGTAAAGGCAATCCTGCATGCAATCTCATGCACCTTGCACACTCCATGATTGTCCTATTCATCCTTTCTGACACGCCATTTTCTTGTGGTGTTCCTAGAACCGTCTTCTCTCTACGAATTCCATTCTCTGAATAGTACCTATCAAACTCTTTGCTGCAATATTCACCTCCGTTGTTTGATCTGAGACACTTCAACCTTTTTCGTGTCTCATTTTCAACCAAAGATTTCCATTTCTTGAAAGTATCAAATACATCAAATTTATTTCAAATACAATAAATCCAGGTTTCTGGTTGCATCATCAATAAAAGTAACATAATAACGAGAGCCACTAAGAGATGATACATGAGCAGGTCCCCATACATCTGTATGCACAAGCTCTAATTTTTCGATCTTCTTTTCTTTCCCAACTCTAAGGAATCTGACTCTCTTCTGTTTTCCATGAACACAATTCTCACAAAATTTTAAATCAACATGCTTCAAACCTGACAACAAATTTCTTGAGTGAAGATCTGCATCCCCTTCTCACTCATGTGCCTGAGCCTATGATGCCACAATGTCATATCTTCTCCTGTAGAGGTTAAAGCATTAACAGAATTAGAAATACCATTGCATAAATACAATGTACCAACCTTTTCTCCTTTCGCTATTACCAGGAATCCTTTAGTGACCTTCCAGGTTTTATCTGTGAAAGTAGTTACGCAACCTTCACCTCCCAACTGCCCTGTTGAAATCAGATTTTTCTTCAGATCTGGAACATGCCTTACCTTCTTCAATAGCCACTGATTTCCATTTTGTTGTTTTATAAAAACTGTACCCATTCCAACGATTTTACGGGGTTTATCATCACCCAATCGAACTTGTCATCATGAAAATGTTTCTTATCAGGTGTGGCATGGAATGAGGCCCTTGAATCTACCACCCAGGCATCAATAATATTTTCTAATGAAAGAATCAAAGAATCTTGCAACACATCACCTGTTACATTCACTTCATGATTAGTTTCTTGTTGTGCATCTCCTTCTTTTCCCTTTCGAGATCTACAGTCTTTCTTTAGGTGTCCTTTCTTTCTATATTTCCAGCACACTATCCCCAATCTGGACTTGGATCTGCCTTTCCTTGATTTACTGCGATATCCTAAGCTCTTTCCTCTTTCCATTTTTCTTCCCCTAGACTCTGCACTCAAAGCATTACCTGATGTCTCACCAGAGCTTTTCTGTTGCATTTCCTCACTAAGGATTGCACTGACAACATCCTCAAACTTTAAAGTACTAGATCCAGAGACAACGTGACTAATGGCCATAACTAAACCATTCCAACTTTCTGGAAATGAGCACAGAAATAATAGAGCCCTAACTTCATCATCAAAATTTACCCCTACAGAACTTAATTGACTTGTAACTGTATTAAAATCATTTAAATGGTCTGCAACAGATCCACCATCTAACATCTTCATATTAAATAAATGCTTCATAATAAATACCTTATTTGAGGCCGAGGGTTTTTCATATAGTTTGGCCAATGTCGACATTAAACCCTGTGTTGTCATTTCCTTTGAAATATTAAATGCTACCGACGTCGTTAGGCACAGCCGTATTGTTCTAAGTGCCTTTCTGTCCAGAATATCCCATTCTGTTTCTGTCATACTCGTCAGCTTCTTTGCCTTTCCACTCAATGGTAGGTATAGATCTCTCTGATACAGATAATCTTCCATAGCTGGTAGTTTTGGCAGTTGAATTTTTCCACCCTAAACCTACCATCTTCCGCCATTGCTCCCACCCGAACCAGGAACCCTTCTCTCCTGCGAGTTTATCAACTAAATAGACCTTCAGCTCTGATACTAGTTGTTAGAAAATTATATATTACGGAGCAATGGAACACATGAAATATTGCAGAAATATAAACACAAAAAACGCTTAAAACAAGAGAGACACAGATATACGTGGTTCACCCAGTTTGGGCTACGTCCACGGAAAAATAGCCAGTCTTTATCTTATTATATAATCTAACAAACTGAAGAGATACAACCTACAACAAATCCGTTGTAACACCCTCTTCGCTCTCAATCTCCTCTCTCTTCCTCACTCAGAATACAGATGTCCATAGACACAATATAATTCCCTCATATATAGTGAGGGGTTGCCTTCCAGGGAAAAAAACCCTAAATTAAACATAACTTCTACCGTCGGATCATCCACCTAATGAACGGCCCAGATTGACTAGAAATTACTGGACTTTTACAAGGAAATTTTACATCTATTTTTAGCTTTGGGGGCGCTGCCCCTGAACCCTCGCCAGGGGACCGCTGGCCCCTGGACCCCCCAGCTGGGGGGGATTTACCCCCCTGGACCCCGGCAGGGGGGACAAGTCCCCCTCGCATGGAGGGGTGTACAGTCTTCCTAGGGTATACATCCGGCTGAAACCTTTGAATACAGAAGATAATCAGGCTCCACACCCAACACCAATCTCACACTTGTAGCTCATTCACTTTTTAATGCAAGTTTTAAACACTTTCATAAAGTTCTTATAAATGAATGAGAATTTAAAAGAACTTAAAAATGGATTAATGTTAATAGAGAGATAAGGATTTTTCTTTGGTTTGTAATTTGTAATATGGAGAAATAAGGAAGTTTCTATTAATTTGTAATATTCTTGGAGAAATAAGGTGAGAGCAGGTGTAAGGCTTATTTGTAAATATTAGGGATAGTAAATTTTGTAAATTTGTGGAGTAATAAGGAAATTTTATTTGTAATTTGTTTTTGGAGAGATAAGTGTGGCATTGTAACTCAAAGTAATTTTACTTTGAGGGGGGGTAATTTTTTTTTTACCAGGATTTGCAAGAGCATTGTAAAAGTCAAATTTCAAAAGTTACCTTGTAAATTTTTGAGAAATTGACTAGAGCCAAGTGCAAAGCTCAGTCATTTTTCTCCTGTTTCAACAACTATACAAGGGTCAAGGTGAAGCCCCGATAGATCGTTTTTTTCTTTTTTGCGTAGTGTGTTGCCCATCTTGATATTTTTTTTAAGCTAGATTCTTGGTGTGAAGCTTCAACACTACAATGTCAAAGTTGATTAATTTGTTTTCTGATTCCGACAAACTTGAAGGCACAAAATCTTACAAAACATGGCAACGCCTCATCGAAAGCACTCTCATTTATAATGAACTGTGGCATGATATATGTGATGGTGATATTAAGCCAAATAAACCCACAGATGCAATTGTACTAGCAAAATGGGAAGTTAAGAATGCCAAAGCATTAGCTCTCATTAAATCTTCTATTAATGATGAAATGTATGTCCATATAGCAAATGCTACAGATGCATGGTCTGCTTTGCGAATTTTTAAAGACTTCTTTGATACTCAACCTGAATCAAAGAAAGTTTATCTACAATTAAAATTGTTGCAACAAAAATTGACTGAAGGAGGTGATGTTCTTGAATATATCTTCAGACTTAAGAATATTAAGCAGGAGATCATTAATGTTGGTTTTCAAGTAGTAGATGATAGTTTTATGGTCACATATTTAATTTCTGGACTTCCTTCTTTCTACACACATTTTTTGGAAACCCTACAATTAACTGGAAAGTTAGAAAAGCTAAAGTTTGATCAGCTTTTCGAAATGTTGAACCAACATGATAAAACCTTTGGGAAGAAAAAGAAAGTTGGTGAAGATGTCTTTTTCACAGAGGCAAGCACTAGTAAATCATCAACTGACAATTCTAGAAACAAAGGTAGAGGGAATCTCAATCAGAATCAAGCAGCACATAACATAGAAAGTTGAGGTCGAAGCCAAAGCAAAGGAAACAACTTTAACAGTGGCAACAGTTCAGGCAAGAGTAATTTTCAAGGCAGAGGAAACAATCAAGGAAGAGGCTATTTTCAAGGAAGAGGAAATCTTAATCAAGGTAGAGGACAACCTCAAAACAGAAGTCAAAGCAGAGGCAGAGGACAATCTCTAGGAAGAGGAAGAGACTTAAGTCAAATTGTGTGTCAAAGATGTAACAAAGTTGGACATTATGCTGAAGATTGTCGAACTTCTCTTAATAAAATTCCCAAGTTTCATTAGCACTCAGCACAATTTGCAAATGTTCAAGATGATGATAACTCAGAATATGTTTTTACTTCTTCGTTGGCATTATAACTTTCATCCCATCTTAGAAGTGATTATGAAGATGCTTTGATCTTGGATTCAGGGGCAACTCAACACATGACTTGTCGACGTGATTTTGTTTGGAATTTTCAAGATTGCCTACATAATTCCATTTTTCTTACAGATGATACAAAACATACTCCTTATGGAAAATGAACAGTTAAAGTTTTTCTCCCTGGCATTGGAGAAAAATGATTTCAAATGTATGGTATGTACCAACCTTTAAGAAAAAATTATTATCCTTAGTCACGATTCGACAAGCAGGACATCAGGTAATTATGGAAGATGGACTAGTTAAGATTAATTCAGTCAAACAAAGCTTGCAAACTATGATGATAGGTTATGAAGATGGAAAATTATTAAGGATGAAAGGGACAATTCTTCCAAGGCATTCTGACTTTGAAGGGGCAGTGACTTCAGAAATTTCACCTATAAGATTATGGCATGTAAGATATGGACATTTAAATTTTGATAGTCTTTCTCAATTGCAGAAACAAGGGATGGTTAAGGGACTTCCAACTTTCAAAAAGGAAAATGAAAAATGTGAAGCTTGCATTTATGGAAAACAAAGTCGAGAAAGTTTTCCAACAAGTTCATGGCGCGCAAACAGGCTGCTACAACTAGTTCACAGTGATGTTTGTGGACCACTACAAACTTCATTCGGTGGTTGCAAATATTTCTTACTATTCATTGATGATTTCAGTAGAATGACTTGGGTTTATTTCTTAAAGCAAAAGTCAGAAGCATTTGAAAAGTTTAAAATTTTTTGCCAACTTGTTGAAAATGAAGTCAAAGAAATGATAGGCACGCTCAGGATACATAATGGGGGAGAATTCACTTCAAATGAATTCAAAACTTATTGCAGTGATAATGGCATAAGAAGACATCTTACAAATGTTTACACTCCACAGCAAATTCGAGTATTAGAAAGAATGAATGGCACCTTGTTAGGAATGGCAAGATCTATGTTAACTTTCAAAAGGTTAAGTCCAACATATTGGGCAGAAGCAATTCATACAGCTGTCTAATTAAGAAACAAATCTCTAACTGCTTCTTTAGATGGAATCACACCTTATGAAGCTTGGTTTGGTTTCAAACCTTGAGTTAAACATCTTAGAGTTTTTGGATCAGTATTTTATGCCTTAGTTCTGAAAGAAAAAATAACTAAGCTTGACTCAAGAAGTTTAAAATGCATAATGATTGGATATTCTGATGAGAAGAAATGTTATCAGGAAATCTAGTGTATATGAAGAGCTGCTAGTCCCACTAAGACGGGTAGCTATCTTAGAAACAAACAGATTAAAGTTACTTTCGCTTTCCTTTATGAGAAGTAGATAGGAGAAGATCAAAGAATACCAACCTCAATCCTTCGCTCGGTTCTTTGCTTGTTCCTTCTCCTCACCGACCGGTCTTTGCTGCTTCTCCCTTGACCACTTCACTTCAAAGAGTACCTGTAAAGTCAAAGCAGAATAATACCTTCAAAGTGTAGAGATCTACAATCATAAACAATATAGGACCAGATATATATTGACCACACAAATGCATATACTATCAAACATACAAGAATGTGGAGGAAAACTTGAATAGCTTTATTAATATGAAGATTAGAAGAGAGGATTACAACCCATTGTTTTGACCCAGCGTCATCCTCCCAGCATGAAAGCCCTTCTTGACCTCATGAAAAGCTTAGATCACCCAACACTGATATTCCACCAGGAAACCAACAGCACTTCCTTACAAGATACAAAATTCCAGCCTCTGGATCTCTGGGATGAGGGATCCATATATAAATGATTGCAGGGAGGTGAGTCAGCTTCTGGGATTTTGATTAGTGTCTTCTCTCTGATAGTTCTTGATTCCACTTGGAGATTGATGATCTCTTACTCATCCCTGGGCGAATTCAAAGAGGCAAGTGTCACAGGAGAAGTTTCTGGAAGATTCCATGATCATCCACCTTGCAAACTGTCTCTGCCATTTGTCCATTCTCGCCCATCGCACCCTACAGAAGGGATTTCCAGTATGCATCACACTTTTTACACTGGGCAGGTGAGATGCATCGCACCCTTAGCACTGAGCAACCTATATGGTCCAGTTTTGAGCAATTTCCTGTGGAGAACTTCTGGGAGATGATGTAATCAGCTGACCTTGTTTATTTAGGGCATGAAACAACACTTTTAGGGGCTCAAAAGCCCTTGGTTTATGGACATATATGATTGGGGTTGCACTGACCAAAAATTTCTATAATAGTTGCCCCCTAAAGCATGAGGTCGTTAATCTTTTGATGTTGGGTGAAATGCTTTATCATGAAGATCTGAGGTTTTTCGAACAGGAAGGCGACCTGTAATAAGATACAATACAATACATTATCTTCATAATATTTTCATGATCTAGTTGAGGTGGGCATTCCCATGCTCAGCTTTATAAATTCATTTTCATGTACATAGGACAGACAATTGTCTGTGTGGCAGACTAATGATTCTGATAGAGCCATCATCCTTTGATTCGGATGATCATCTGTGCAACAATGATGTACATTTGATGTCTTTATTTTCCTGAATATATCGCAGCCCAGATGGACGAAACTAGATCCGGGGTCTTCAAACTCGTCCAAACTTCTCCCGAAGTACAAGTCGATCCATGTGAAAAATGTTCTGGAGTCGAACATGGAAAGACATCGTCTGATTACCAGCCAATGATGTAAGCTGTTAACAGGCGCGAGAAGAATCACTGATAATGATGATGACCCTCAAGGTACGGCAGTACAATTTGCATGGTGTGAAAATGGGACTTGGCATCGAACACCACGCAAAATCTCTTGGTCGAAGGCCATTGATGTAAACCTATCGCCGAAAGTGAGAAACTTGCCATTGAGGCATGCAAGCTTCAAAGTACTGAAAGGGTTGTTCCTAGGTCGACTTCTTGGATAATGAGCTGATGTCAACAAGAAGTGACCCGTCGTAGGAGGGCCTTAATGAATCCCACATCTATGACACGAAATGGAGCAAATGACTTTTGGAGGCGAAAACGATCTGATGATACATGGTTCAGGGTGGCGATCATGAAAAAATGAAGCGTAAAGGTGTTGCAGTGGATGAGACACAAGATGGGTTGGTGAATTCTCTGATCGATTTCTCTTGAACATATCGGCGACACTTGAAATGGATTGGCATCATTAACCCTAAAGATGGATGGTACGATGGACCAATGGTAATATGACCGATGAACGGAATAACCCAACCGGACTCAGACATGGAGTGAAAGTGTCATGTTCAAGAGCGACTTTGCTACCAATAAAGCTTCTTCAAGTTTTCTTCCCAATTTTTCCCCAGTCATTGCTGACCAGTACCTCTTTATTTTTATCAAGCTTGAGGAGGATAACATATGCTTGTTCTATAATTTGCCCTTCGGGCAAACCCGTCGCTATGTTTTAACGAGCCTAGCGACAGTGAAACTCGTTCTTGTCTATATGGACAAGTTTGTCACTATTGGTTTTAACGAGTTTAACGACAAAGATAACTCGGTCCTTTTCAATTTTAGAGAGTCTGAAAGGGACATAAAGGAAACTCCAAAAATCCTTTTTCGTCATGTAATCCCTTAAGTCCAAAAAAGTATAAAACAATACGAAAGGGGCGAATTTTCGATAATTTTAATGAGCCGAACAAAACAAGCGCTTGATATTTTTGTGTAATAATCCCTCAGGTCCAAAAAGATTAAAATCTAGAGGAGGGATAGCACTCCCCAACTGCTTGGCAATCTTTTCATATTTTATGAGTCAGACGAAAAGAGCTTAAAGGAGACTCGTTTTTTGAGGAACAAGTGATAATTTCAGGTAGCAGCTGATTCCAGGTAAGGTTTGGAATTTTCCATTCACAGCAGTGTCACAAGGATGGCTAACAGGATCACTCTTTGCAGTTGTTCCTCAAAAAGGGTAAACAATCAAATGGAGGTGTATGATCAGCTAAAACAGAGTGGAGGTGATGATGAGAACACGACCAAGGCTCAAAAGCTGATGATAATGCATTCACAATGGTTATTTACCGGAAATTGGTTCATTTTTTAATGAGCTTAAACTCTGGGGGAAACATTTGCTCATTGCTTAGGTTTAATTTTTAACGAGCTTGAACTTCACATAAAAACTGCTTGTGCCAGTCGTATAATAAGGATGTCTCATCGATAGATTCCATTTTTATGGAGCTTGCACCTTTCGAAGCTTTGCTCTGTATCCTTCTTTTATGTAAGCTAGGAATGACCAATCCTACGAGTCTAAAGGGTTTGAGAATCTACAAACTAAGAAAATAAATGGTCGCTCTTCACTTGCACGCAAAAAGGTTTGCATTCCCTCAAGTATAGTGAAGTAGAGTTTCGAGGTTACCCCTCAATTTGCAAACAAAACATTTTCTTTGTCAGGACAAGCCTACCTTTCATAGGTTACCCCTCAATTTGCAAACAAAACATTTGTTCTATCAGGAAAGTCATACCTTCTAACGGAGGTATCTTATCTGGTCTAATCCCATTTTCCTATACGAACAGGTGTCAAACTAGTCATATATCCTTCACAGAAACCTACCCTATACCCAGAGTTTTCCTGCCGAAGCAGACCAAGGTGCATGCCCCCTGGGTTTCAGTCACGACCCCCAGAATTACTCGCATTCTTCAGGTGGACGGACTGGAGATTGATGAGACATTCCTTGCATGAAAAGACCATTTAGGGATGGTATTTGACTATTTGCCATGTGTGAGTCGGGGAACGAAAGCTGGTCTACAAGCTGGACCACTCTGCCTTCATGCGGAAAACACATTACTCGAAAGAGTGAGGAGGCAATGGCTCCCATGCAATAAATATAGTCACGTCCAAGGAGTAGATTATAATCTAAATGCCCTTGGACTACCATTATGTTCATATACACGGTTTTCCTTCTCAAAGTTATAGGCACATTTGGAAGGATCCCTAACGGTCGACTGGTTCCTTTGTCAAAGCATGTCAGATTTCTCATCTCAGGCATAAGCGATGGTGAGCCAAGCGCTTTCCAAGAAGTCGAGGAAAGGATACTCATAGAAGCCCCTTCATCTATGATAGTACTAACCATGACCATTCCATAAGCTTGTATAATGATTCAGAATGGTAGATTAGACGGTAGACGGGATCTGCCTAATAGATTCCAATCGAAGGCAACCACTAGGTTGCTTGGAGGTGGGACCGAATAGACGGCCGGATATGGCTCTGGCGAACTTCCTTCCTACGGTAAAGGAACGGGTAGATTGCCCCCATGTTCATCAGAGTCTATGTTTACGAAAAGAATTTGAACGGTGTCGTTCTCATTCTCTTCGGTGATTGTATCATCTGACGATGGACCTTCCGAAGACAAGACTGGATCGACTGCCGCCTCAACCTTTTGACTTTCATCTGGTATGGATTCAGCGGGTTTATCTTCAATGATAGATGCTTCGATCGACGACAAAGTTGTGTCGGTTGGATTTTCAACTAGCGATGGACTCGGCAAGAGTTTCTTGTATCCAGGAGGAAGCCGCAGCGTGAAGAATGGCGGTTATCCAAGACTCTTTTTGCTTCGTCTAGGAAGGGACAACGGTGGATGACGTGATTGCCTTCACACAGTTTACAAGGAAATTTACATTTCCTTTTCTATCCAAATGCTTCACTTTCACTAGTTGATGGTGTACTTTCAACATGATTTTCAGAGGTTGATGACACCGAATTGTGCAAACGAGGAGACCAATCCCTTAAGATCCAAGGGATACAAGGACAATCTCGATGATAGTGGTCTCCTTTGCAAATGACACATGGAAATTTAGGTTTGGACAGTGTAGTGTGTGGATTTTCGCTAGACAACGCACAGTTACCCCTTTTTGCCTTTGGCTCCTTCTTTTCTTTCTTCTCCTTCTCCTTCTTCTCTTTCTTAGTTACTTGATTTTTGGCTTTACCAGCTTCATCAAGCGAAGAGGAAGGAGGAGAGGGAGAATCAAACGAAGTAGAAGGTTGGGGGGTAACTTTAGTATCATCTATTTGTTGACTCGATTGTTCAGGAATCACGGTGTTCTGAACGACGGAGGTCGAGAAGAGCCATATTGGCAAGCTAATCGTCAATCCTGGAAGCAACAATGTGGCCATATGAGGTGCACCAACATCTCCCCAAGAGGAGAAATGACTAGGATTTCCTCCAAGGGTAAATCCTTGGTTGTTGGACTCCATTTTCCTCAACCTAAGACCAATGCGGGAATAGTGATATTATTCCGATTAAAATAAATTTTAGACACTTTGACACAACTTGTTTTTTCAATTTTTAAGAGTTGAGAAAAAACAAAAGATGACTCTAGTCGCCTTCGATTTTTAATGATCCTGAAGTGACAAGTGCTCAGATGGAACTTTTCCTTTAATGAGTCTGAAAAGGAACGAAAGAGACTACTCTGGAAGTCTAGACAGAGGCATTACCAAACCAATCGCAAAACTACAGAATACTTTTTACGGTACGACAGTCAATCTTCCTAAATGTTGTGTTCAGTGATAGGGCAGCAGACACGGCTTCCTATGGATAAAGGATATAGCCTATTGTGGTCTCCCAAAATATACTCGACAGTATGTGGGAGCACAAGTCCGTACTGGCACTTGTCGTCTCAAAGAGGAGGAATCACCCAGCCAAAAATGAAAGCGATAGTTACCAGGCTTTACGACGCCGGAATACGTCTCTAGACTAGACTTCTAAATGTTGTACGTTAGGTTCCAAAGCGTTTTTATGTTCATTGAATTTATTTTACAGTTGATATTTCTTAAGAAATTTGCTTTTCAGGTTCACCGCATGATGTAGATATACAATTCCTAAAATGCAATCTAAGATGATAAACAATCGTTTAATCTTCTTTTTGCAATGAAAATGCTAGCTACTAAAGAAAGAGAGATGATATTCTTTCAACATAGAGTAGAGAGCACACACTAGATGCACTGTCCTAAATCAAACCAGCAAGCAGTCTAAATGCAAATGCACATGCATGTATTTGTTTTCAGCTTTCTTAATGTGTGAATGACAAAATAAATGCTAAGTACAAATCTGAATTATCTTTTCAAAGCGACAGTACTAACAAATTTCTCTTCAAAAACGAAAGGAATATAATGACGAAACTTTGCGACTTTGAATTGAAAACTGCTTTCGACACTTGAAAAAATACTAATTCAAATCAAATACAAGAGTAACTGTATAATCAACCATCAAGAACAATAGAATTATTTTCTTTGACTGAAAACGACACTTGCAACACTTCCAAATCAAAAGACGACAGTTTGATTACGCTACTTTTTTTAAAAGAGAACTGTAAATGGCGCACAATACATAAAAACTTTCACAATTCTTTGTACTATGGAGGCGGAATCATGCAAAGGAAGGGAGTTTCCACAGTGGTATACTGATCATAGACAGCAAAACTCCTGAATAAAGTTGAAGATAGTGAACAAAGAAACCAAAATCTGAGAGCATAAGAGGTCTTATATGATCAGCGCACCTGCAACACAGGGAAAGTGCGATGCAGCACACCTACTGCACACGGGAGGTGTGATGCATCCAGATTCCCAAGAGGAGAAAATGAAATGGTCCAGGGACGAGACTTTAACTTGGTTCTTGGTCACAGTTTGCAGCTTAGTTCAGGGATTTAGGTCGAGCTAATGATAGTCAATAAATAGAAATCACAGGGGCTGATCTAATGAGGTTACTAGAGCCACCACTAGGGCAATTAGTATGTTTGCAAATTGATTGTTCAGTTTATAAACAAAACCCAGAGATACACTGAAGCAGCATTGATCTACTTTGCACTTGCATAGCAAATGCAGTTCGAAGGCTAGCTGGCTTAACTTCAGGCTCCGTCTGTAATTTTATAAAGCAAACAAGTATAGACAAGCAAACAAGCTATTTGCTCCCCAGTGGAGTTGCCATTTTGTTATCGGGAAATCTAGTGTCTATGCAGAGTTGCTAGTCCCACTAAGATGGGTAGCTATCTTAGAAACAAACATATTAAAGTTACTTTCGCTTTCCTTTATGAGAAGTATATAGGAGAAGATCAAAGAATACCAACCTCAATCCTTCACTCAGTTTTTTGCTTGTTCCTTCTCCTCACCGACCGGTCTTTGCCGCTTCTCCCTTGACCACTCCGCTTCAAAGAGTACCTGTAAAGTCAAAGCAGCATAATACCTTCAAAGTGCAAAGATCTACAATCATAAACAATATAGGACCAGATATATATTGACCACACAAATGCATATACTATCAAACATACAAGAATGTGGAGGAAAACTTGAATAGCTTTATTAATATGAAGATTAGAAGAGAGGATTACAACCCATTGTTCTGACCCAGCGTCATCCTCCTAGCATGAAAGCCCTTCTTCACCTCATGAAAAGCTTAGATCACCCAACACTATGATATTCCACTAGGAAACCAACAGCACTTCCTTACAAGATACAAAATTCCAGCCTCTGGATCTCTGGGATGAGGGATCCATATATAGATGATTGCAGGGAGGTGAGTCAGCTTCTGGGATTTTGATTAGTGTCTTCTCTCTGATAGTTCTTGATTCCACTTGGAGATTGATGATCTCTTACTCATCCCTGGGTGAATTCAAAGAGGCAAGTGTCACAGGAGAAGTTTCTGGAAGATTTCATGATCATCCACCTTGCAAACTGTCTCTGCCATTTGTTCATTCTCACCCATCGCACCCTACAGAAGAGTTTTCTAGTATGCATCGCACTTTTTACACTGGGCAAGTGAGATGCATCACACCCTTAGCACTGAGCAACCTGTATGGTCCAGTTTTGACCAGTTCTAAGCAGTTTCCTATGGAGAACTTCTGGGAGATGATGTAATCAGCTGACCTTGTTTCTTTAGGGCATGAAACAACATTTTTAGGGACTCAGAATCCCTTGGTTTATGGACATATATGATTGGGGTTGCAGTGCCCAAAAATGTCTATAACAAGAAAGGGTACCGTCTTTTGACCAATGGAAAATGTATTGTCAGCAATGATGTAATTTTTGATGAAACAGAGAGTAAGAGTGTTGAAGAAATTGAAAGTCTTCTTCAAAAGTTAGAAACTAAAGGCAGTCAAAGAAAAGGAAATACGCAAAGTCAACCAAATTCCCCAAATTGGTATGAACTTGATTTTCCTTCATCTGAAGATGATTCATCCAGTCCATCTACTTCAACAACACCATTTGTGTCTTCCAGCAGTTCATCCGCATCTCCAAGCAGCAGTAGTTCTTCTAACAGTGATTCTCCAGAATCTTCATGTGATCGACAAACATCGGTTTACATTAATCCTCTTTACAATGATGGTGACTTTTCAGAATCTCAAACAAGTGAGCATCGACTACCAAAATGGGCAGTTCAACTTTTGAAAGATGTAAAAATTGATGAGAAGAATAAAATAGGAACAAGGAAGTCACACAGAAGTGAAGGAAATTTTGCCTTGATCACAAATGATTTTACTGAACCTTCCACATACAACGAAGTAGTAAACATAAAGAATGGCAATAGGCTATGATTGAAGAATATCGAGCAATAATTGATAACAACACTTGGAAAGTTGTTGATTGTCCTCAAAATGTTAAATCCATAGGATGCAAATGGGTTTACAGAATTAAGTACAACCAAAAGGGAGAACTTGACAAGTATAAAGCAAGACGTGTGGCTAAAGGTTTTGCGTAGCAAGAAGGCATTAATTATGAGGAAAAAATTTCTCCTACAACTAAAAGGAACACCATCTGATTAACACTTGCATTGGCCGCTCAGAAAGGATGGAAAGTTCATCAAATGGATGTGAAAAGTGCTTTTCTCAACGGGGATTTACAGGAAGAAGCGTATATGACACAACCACCAAGTTTTGAAATTGAAGGGCAAGAACACAAAGTCTACAAATTGATCAAGGCTTTATATGGGTTAAACAAGCTCCTTGAGCTTGGTATGCAAAATGGATGAATACCTTAGGAAAGTTGGTTTTCAACGAACTAAATCTGATGATACTTTGTATGTGCGACAACAGGGTAAATATCTGGTGATTCTTGTTATGTATGTAGATAGTTTGGTCATTACTGGAAACAACGATGATCATATTTCACAGGTGAAAACGGAGTTACATGTAGGTTTTAAGATGACAGATTTGGGATTACTTCACTACTATCTTGGAGTTGAATTCTTCCAACGTCCACATCATATTTTCATTTCTCAGAGTAAGTATGCAGCAGAGGTTCTTCAGCGATTTGGAATGCAGGATTGCAAGCCCGTTCTTACCCCCATGGAGCAAAACTTGAAACTTTCAAAATTTGAAGGGGGGGGAAGGTGGACAACACTACTTATAGACAGTTGATTGGCAGCTTGATTTATTTGACAAACACTCACCCTGATATGTCTTATGCCGTCAGTATTCTTTCTCGTTTTATGCAAGAACCACGAGACAGCCACTAGAATGTAGCCAAAAGAGTTCTTCGATATATCCTTGGTTTTGGGAATTTCGTTTTAACGAATCCCTGATAACCCTAGGGTTTGAAATATTAAAACGCTAAAAAACGGTTCCTGCCCTAGAATCCATTATGTTTCATATCTGCAAGGGCTAAGGAAATTTCTATAAATGCAACCCCGAGACTAATAAGTTAAAATGCCTTCAAAAAAGAGATGGGAGAGTACAGTCAAATGGGCACATATCTCTTAAGGGCTTGCTTTGGTAAACCAAGGATATATCAGGGATTCTTTACCAATTTCATCGTCTATTCAGGCCCTGTTGCAGCCTATCAGTTGTCCCTTATGAAACCATATCATGTCGTTTTTTCTGTAGAGAGGTTATTTAACAATTTTTTTGTCTGTCCGAGGCCTGTTTCATCCTACCAACTGTTGTTTGTGAACCCCATCACAAATATTCCTTACCACTGGTATTGCAGACCCGCTCTACAATTTTATACCCTCTCTACAAATCATCCTTACTTGTCACGCACAAATCTGGATGGACTGTGACTCTCACGCTCAACTCACTAAAGATCCACGGACATACGACTCTTCGATAGACAAATGACTCTCTGTTGAGAATATGCTTCACCCGACGTATTTAATGTCTAGACCTCTCACTGTGCAGAATCTGGTATAATGGGCTTCAACTTGAGGATGTTGTGAGCAAAACATAGTGGAAAACGGTAGCATTTATGAAAACCAAAAACCGAGCGACGAGGATGGCCCAAGGACACGTAAGCCTTCTTGCCTTCGTCATTGTGATCTTGGTCTTCACACTTCTACTAATTTTTTATTAGTTTCAGTGTGTTGCTGGAAATCATTAATCCGAAATTCAAAGTCCTGAGAGATTTGGGAGGGAAACGAGAGATTTGGGAGGGAAACATCCACTAAGTAGTTAATGGAAGGGAGGGAAAGGAAATTTAAATGAAAAGGCCAATCCTAATATTATTTTATTAGTTTTTTAATTTGTTAGGTTTTTAATATTATTTTATTAGTTTTTTAATTTGTTAGGTTTTTAATGTATTGGGAGATATTTCAATTAAAATATCATTTTTAGATATTTCATTTATAATATTATTTATTAAGTTTTTAAATGTAGCTCCTCCACTTTTAATTGTGGTTAGAGGCTCTCTAATCTTTACGGTAGAGATGTTTCCATGTTTAGTTAAAAGAGTAATGTAAACATTTTGACTCTGTCAAAATAAATAAAATGAAATATAAATGTAAATAAAATCCAGGCATAATAGAGATATTGTAATGTTTTGTTAAACATTTTGACCCAATAAAAGTAAACTTGAATTAAATTAAATTAAATTTATAATTAATTATTAAACTACCCTCCATCTATCTTAACACTAGATATGTAATTGAGATAGATCTAGGTTGGTATAAAACTAAGTTATGATTATTAAAAAACAAAAAAATAGAAGAAGAAGAAGAAGAAGAGAGTAAGAGAGAGGTGTCACAATGTTAAAAATTTTATTTTATTTTAAAACATTCTTATATAATTATAAAAGTGTAGTCATTGCATAGCAATGATAGACTTTTCATAATGATCTATGCTTAACCAACATGTTTTAATTGAACCCAAGTGAAGCACCTTAAATTATTAAAAATGTTGAAATGTCCATTTAGTGGTAAGTAATGCTACATCATCAGCACCCAACCATATGCAACATTCTACCACTTCCTCTAAGCCAAGCACTCTTGAAGAACTAACGACCCAATATAGAATTGTGTTGTCTCCATCAAGGCCAACCCATTGTAGTACTCAACGATCATGTACCTAATGGAAACAATATTCCACTTATAATTCACTCATCAATGATGTTGCCTTTCCATGGCTAACACATTATTCAAGAAATTGCTAATTTACATCATCCTCCCTAATCTTGTGTCACAATGTTTTTTCAATGATCAACCCTTGTTAGGGGGATCTCCTAGTCCACACCAAACTAGTACACCATCCTAATTGTCTCATGAAACAACCTAAGTCACTCACAAAGTATACCAAACATATAAACTCATTGTCCCCTCTTAGTCATGTTTACCCAATATGTCACCCATTGTGCCATTGCTAATGGCACCTCAAGTAAGATCCTTGCATTCTCCCCCCACTTTAATTGTCGGCATCTTCATCAAAATGGCTCCATTGGCTTCTCTAATGGACGAGGCATTGATGGGGAAGAGACACTTTGTAATTTTTTCATTTAAACGTGGTGTTGATACCATTTTTCATGAGGGTAAAATTTTCAATCCACTTAAGCATTTAATACCACTCAAGAATCCTAGTTGTTTTATGGCATTAACGTGACATTACTAGTTGTGCATGACCATCAACCTCTTATATCACTCGAACTATGCCTAGCCAGTATGTCTTAACCGAACCCAAGTTTGGAACCTTAAACTATAACAAATGTTGTAGTGCTTGTTTCATTATAGGCAATGTTGTGTCATCACCACCCACACATAAACAACCTTTCGTTGCCTCCATCAAG
Organism: Pinus tabuliformis; assembly: GCA_031772625.1. Lineage (NCBI taxonomy): Eukaryota > Viridiplantae > Streptophyta > Pinopsida > Pinales > Pinaceae > Pinus > Pinus tabuliformis. Next base: position 1,712,670,226 of record CM062816.1, on the reverse strand, counting down.
CCAACACACTTTAATAACTAACCACCTAGTGTAAGACTATGTCGTCTCCATCTAGACCAACTTCTTATAATTATCTAAAGGTCATATACTCAGTGGAAACAAGCTTCCACTTACCTTCAATACACTCATCAACGGTGTTGCCTTTCCGTGGCTAACACACTATTAAACGCATTTCCATAGTGTGTTATCATTTGGTGAATTTTTGTTGTAACACTTCATTGGTCATCCATCCTTATTAGGATAGACATTCTTCATCCTCCTATTCCACACCAAAGTAGTACATCATCCTAAATGTCTCAAGGATCATTGTGAGTCGGTCGTGAGGGATCATGGTTACTGACAAAGGGAGAGTAAACTATGTAAATTTGATTGTTTTGAGGAAATTCCCATATCATCGAGAAGAGTTATTCAGGATTCAAGTTCTTACCAGGTAAGGCTGAATGAACCCGTGGTAAATCAATTGGGCGCTACCAGCAACATGAGAGTTTGTGTGGGTAAGTGGCCATATCCCCATTATGAGCACTATGATGAGGTAAGCCCAAATTCTGCAGTGTCAGATGAATCACATTCTTCATAGGATGATATAAAGTAGAGATTATTTTCTATGAACGTGTTAATTCCTTCCATGATTCCTTTAATTAGAGACAAAGTTCAACTAATAGGTGATGAGTTTCAATCGACCAAATAAGAGAGGTGCTAGGTACCGACCAAGATAGAGGCAAAACATCAACACCTCAAACGATATATCCATTGGCAACTGATTGTACCATAAGGAAGGTCATGTCTCTAGATGAGGTTCCACAACCGCTGATAGGAGAAGTTCCACTAAGAAAGCAATAGAGTTATTTAGGATTCAAGTCCCCACGTGCCCAGGTGTAAGGCTATTGCATGAGCCCGTGGAGATCCCCATGGGGGACTTAATTTTCACCTATATTGTCGTGGATGAGACTGGAGAGGTTCAACCACATAGGTGTTTTGTTTGCACTATCACGTAGGACTATCAGGTAGTTGTGTTAGGTCAATAAGTGTTATGTCATAAGTGAGCCATATCCCCTTGGCTTTCTCTGAGGTCGAGCAATCCGGAGCTTTTCCGTATGGTTGTTTAGATAGCCAAATGTGTTGTTGCCCATGAAGTTAGTGAGGTTCAACAAAACAAATAGGAGAGGCTTTTAGTAATCGCATAGTGATGAGGTGGTTAAACTGAACTAACCACCATGAAAAGGCACCTTCATGAGAGCAGTTATGGTTGAGAGCTATGCAAACACCAATTCCTTCCTACCCACTGTTATGGTTCGTTATGCGAACCCCTCATTCCTTGAAAATAATTAGCATGATAGTTACTCCAGCGAATCCATCTCATTTAACATTTTTCCATAGTGTCAAAACCTAATTTTGAGTGGTTCAATGAGGAAATCCCACATTGGTGATATCAAATGGGAAAACTGGCATTTCAAGGGGTTTCCATAATAGTCATCGAGAGTGTAACCCACTAGACACAGTATCAATGTCCTCCCCATGTTACCTTTAGTTGGGACAGACAGATCCCCAAAACTTTCTTAGTGCTTGGGATCTCCCGCATGAGTAGGTTTTCCACAATGAGTGTCTAGGCAGGCCTAAATACATTTTGATTCTTCTAGCTTCATTCCATTTTCTCAACAAACTCATTTTGTAAATTTCTTCCCAGACTGTCTATTAATTCTAGCCAGTTTATCTTGTAATTCCTTAAGGGTGTTTAGATCCAAGAAAATTGGAACCCAAGAGGTAGACTTGCATTATATATCATTGATGAAAACAAGTTAATATATCAACCTTAGTATGATTTTAGAGAGAAAAGATATTTTACTGGTCACATTATTATAGTGATAGCCTACCTCATATTAAAATACTACCAGACCCTCCTAATTATCTATTCATCTTATCCCACCAAAAAAATTTAGGAGAAAAATTTCAAGCCCTTAAACATGTACATAATAAGTATAAATTGCATTGTAAATAAGAAGAAGGAGCGCTTGTTCATAAGAAGTAGATCCAAAGCACCTAGTAAAAAACAGTTTTTACTGTACATAGTAATTGTTACGGTAAAATAGTTTTGAAACTACGGGAAAAGAGCACTATGGCTTGAAAATACAAACTGGAAGTAAAAGGCAAGGTTAAGATATTATTTTTTCTGCCACATAAATAGCAAAATATTTAGATTAACGTACTTAACAATTATTCTTACTGGGTTTCTGTGTGGTTAACGTAGGGATACAATTTGCAAAGGGCGTAGATAATAATATGTGAATATAACGATTCAGGTAAGGAACTTCAGATATGAAATACTTACCAAGCTCATGAAGGATTAATTCGATGACATAATAATGAAGAGCTAATACGCCTCGAATGCAGAGTCCTGGCATGTGAACGGCTGTAGTCGCTTTCAGAGTCCTGGCATGTGAACGGCTGTAGTCGGACGAATGTCGTTATCCAAAGGAAAAGGCATGCTCAGGGGTTAAATTTGACGGGTGACCTTACCCGTCAAGGAATTTTTTTATGACGTTTTTATTTTCAAACTGCCCATCATATGACTTTTAAAATTTATTTGTACAAGTTTCATTTATTTGAAATTCTGTGTCTTTGAATTTCGACAAATTTAGCCACAGTGACAAAGGAATTAGCCACTGGGCTCACAGTTACAGTTAAATTGGGGATTTGAATCTGGAATCATATATTTCATAATACAGTTATTATTAATTAAATTATTTTAAAAATAAATAAAAAATGTAAATTGGGGATTTGAATCTGGAATTACATATTTTATAATACAGTTGTTATTAATTAAATTCTTTTAAAAATAAATAAAAAATATATTAATCAGGTTAGCTAATAAAAATTATTAGTTTTTCTTTGTGATTAAGAAATTAGCCGCTAGGCTTACAGTTAGATTAGGCATTGAATATGGAATCACATACTTTATAACACAGTTATCGCCAATTAAATTATTTTAAAAATAAATAAATAAAAAATTAATTGATATTAATATTTGTTTTGGATTTTTAGGTTTCACATTGTCTTTGTCCAAATTTATTAAATAATTTTCTTATTTACTCTAGCTTCCATCTTAGAAGGAATATATTGGCCTACTGAATGTATGTACTGAATGGATGTCAATCAGGTTAGTGAATAAAATGTATTAGTTTTCCTGTGTGACTGAGGAATCAACCACTGGGCTCACAGCTAAATTGGAAACTTGAATTGGAATCACATATTTTATAACACTGTTTTCACCAATTAAACTATTCTATAAACAAATAAAAATCTATTAATTTTACATATTTTAGATTTCACAGTTCCTTTTCAATTTCTCTGCAATTCAATCTTAGATATTTTAGATTTCACAGTTACTTTTCAAATTCTCTTCAATACAATCGCATACTACGATTTTCTCCTACCACATGCTAAATTAATATAGCTTTAATGTTTATATTGTATAATTAAATCCTTACCATGGACAAACATAACATATATAACATGCAGAATATCATAGTGATCAGCTATATTCTAAGTTCTTTTGGAAGGGGCCAAAGATCATCAATACTGGTTATAAAAGAATCCACAGTGAAAACCAATTTTGGAAGTTGGTCCTATCTTATAAATTTTGTTGAAACTAACTTTTGGTTAGATTAAAATTTATTTGAATCTAACTATTTTCATTTCACGCAGGACCGTGTAATGTTACTAATTAGTGAACCAAAATCAACCATTCTTATAGGTTTTTTTGTGTCTTCTGAAAGTAGCTCCAAAGCTATTTCAGGAAACATATCTCTACAAATTAGCTCAAAACCCAAACGCTTTTCGCAAACATATTTTGGCAACTTTCGCAAACATATTTTGGCAACTTTCATTAAATAGTTTTGTTCCGATGGCGTTGCGATTTGATTCACGATTTACCAGAAATTCAAATGCTCGGAGATATTTCGTTAATAGATAATTGAGAACTGAAATTACTGCTAGTATAAATAATGAAGGAGAGAAGAAAACCTTGAAATTCTGTAAAAGTCTAAGTCTCGCGGAACAGTTCAATCACGTTCTCCGATTCCACGACCGAGCCCAAGAACTTCAAAAGCTTCCCTAGTCCCTTGACTCAGAGAAACGAATACTCAGCGGTGGCATCCCTTAGGGTGGTTCTAACGGCGAGAGTGATCTCTCTGTAGAGCCTCTGCTTGTTCAGCGATTTTACCAAATCTACGAGCGCATTGGGGATTTGGTGGTAAATTGATAGATTAGCGGACAGTCGGACAGGGACTCATTAATGGAATTAAAGTTTACAGGTGGTAGCCCAATGCGAATTGAAGGTAAAATCTGCACGCAGATCCGATCACTGTTACACAGTACATTATATTAAAAATGCCAACCATCCGATCATGTCACAGGTACACCATATCAAAAATGCTATAGGTTATAAATTTATATATATATATAATTTATAAAAAAAAAATTTAAAACTTTTAATTTTTAAACATGCCCGTCAATATGACGGTTTTGAAAATAAATGACAAGTTGCTTATGACGTGGAGATTTTAAATTAGAACGTATTTTACGGGGAAAAATGTCAAATACGGGCAGACGGCGTCAAATTTAACCCCTGGGCATGCTTATGTTGGCCCAAGGTCAGCTGTCGTCACTGGTGCAATCGAGGGGCTTGATTTCCGAGCTCTAAACGCACCAAAGCAGGCCCTTAAGAGATATGTGCCCATTTGACTGTACTCTCCTGTATGGACTTACATTCCATCTCTTTTTAGAAAGCATTTTAACTTATTAGTCTCGGGGTTGCATTTATAGAAATTTCCTTAGCCCTTTCAGATATGAAACATAATGGATTCTAGGGCAGGAACCGTTTTTTAGCGTTTTAATATTTCAAACCCTAGGGTTATCAGGGATTCGTTAAAACGAAATTCCCAGAACCAAGGATGTTTCTCCAAATGGGTTATAACATAATTCTTTACCAATTTCGCCGTCTATTCAGGCCCTGTTGCAGCCTATCAGTTGTCCCTTATGAAACCATATCATGTCGTTTTTTCTGTAGAGAGGTTATTTAACAATTTTTTTGTCTGTCCGAGGCCTGTTTCATCCTACCAACTGTTGTTTGTGAACCCCATCACAAATATTCCTTACCACTGGTATTGCAGACCCGCTCTACAATTTTATACCCTCTCTACAAATCATCCTTACTTGTCCTGCACAAATCTGGATGGACTGTGACTCTCACGCTCAACTCACTAAAGATCCACGGACATATGACTCTTCCACAGACAAATGACTCTCTGTTGAGAATATGCTTCACCTGATGTATTTAATGTCTAGACCTCTCACTCTGCACAATCTGGTATAGATGGGCTTCAACTTGAGGATGTTGTGAGCAAAAAATAGTGGAAAATGGTAGCATTTATGAAAACCAAAAACCGAGCGACAAGGATGGCCCAAGGACACACAAGCCTTCTTCCCTTCGTCATTGTGATCTTGGTCTTCACACTTCTACTAATTTTGGATTAGTTTCAGTGTGTTGCTGGAAATCTTTAATCTGAAATGCAAAGTGCCGAGAGATTTGGGAGGGAAACGAGAGATTTGGGAGGGAGACATCCACTAAGTAGTTAATGGAAGGGAGAGAAAGGAAATTTAAATGAAAAGGCCAATCCTAATATTATTTTATTAGTTTTTTAATTTGTTAGGTTTTTAATCTGTTGGGAGATATTTCATTTAAAATATCATCTTTAATATTATTTATTAAGTTTTTAAATGTAGCTCCTCCACTTTTAATTGTGGTTAGAGGCTCTCTAATCTTTATGGTAGAGATGTTTCCATGTTTAGTTAAAAGTGTAACGTAAACATTTTGACTCTGTCAAAATAAACAAAATGAAATATAAATATAAATAAAATCCAGGCATAATAGAGATATTGTAATGTTTTGTTAAACATTTTGACCCAATAAAAGTAAACTTGAATTAAATTAAATTAAATTTATAATTAATTATTAAACTACCCTCCATCTATCTTAACACTAGACATGTAATTGAGATAGATCTAGGTTGGTATAAAACTAAGTTCTGATTATTAAAAAACAAAAAAACAGAAGAAGAAGACGAAGAAGAGAGTAAGAGAGAGGTGTCACAATGTTAAAATTTCTATTTTATTTTAAAACATTCCTATATAAGTATAAAAGTGTATTCATTGCATAGCAATGATAGACTTTTCATAATGATCTATGCTTAACCAACATGTTTTAATTGAACCCAAGTGAAGCACCTTAAATTATTAAAAATGTTGAAATGTCCATTTAGTGGTTAGTAATGCTACATCATCAGCACCCAACCATATGCAACATTCTACCACTTCCTCTAAACCAAGCACTCTTGAAGAAATAACGACCCAATATAGAATTGTTTTGTCTCCATCAAGACCAACCCATTGTAGTACTCAACGATCATGTACCTAATGGAAACAATATTCCACTTATAATTCACTCATCAATGATGTTGCCTTTCCATGGCTAACACATTATTCAAGAAATTGCTAATTTACATCATCCTCCCCTAATCTTGTGTCACAATGTTTTTTCAATGATCAACCCTTGTTAGGGGGATCTCCTAGTCCACACCAAACTAGTACACCATCCTAATTGTCTCATGAAACAACCTAAGTCACTCACAAAGTATACCAAACATATAAACTCATTGTCCCCTCTTAGTCATGTTTACCCAATATGTCACCCATCGTGCCATTGCTAATGGCACCTCAAGTAAGATCCTTGCATTCTCCCCCCACTTTAATTGTCGACATCTTCATCAAAATGGCTCCATTGGCTTCACTAATGGACGAGGCATTGATGGGGAAGAGACACTTTGTACTTTTTTCATTTAAACGTGGTGTTGATACCATTTGTCATGAGGGTAAAATTTTCAATCCACTTAAGCATTTAATACCACTCAAGAATCCTAGTTGTTTTATGGCATTGACGTGACATTACTAGTTGTGCATGACCATCAACCTCTTATATCACTCGAACTATGCCTAGCCAGTATGTCCTAACCGAACCCAAGTTTGGAACCTTAAACTATAAGAAATGTTGTAGTGCTTGTTTCATTATAGGCAATGTTGTGTCATCACCACCCACACATAAACAACCTTTCGTTGCCTCCATCAAGCCAACACACTTTAATAACTAACCACCTAGTGTAAGACTATGTCGTCTCCATCTAGACCAACTTCTTATAATTCTCTAAAGGTCATGTACTCAATGGAAACAAGCTTCCACTTACCTTCAATACACTCATCAACAGTGTTGCCTTTCCGTGGCTAACACACTATTAAACGCATTTCCATATTGTGTTATCATTTGGTGAATTTTTGTTGCAACACTTCATTGGTCATCCATCCTTATTAGGATAGACATTCTTCATCCTCATATTCCACACCAAAGTAGTACATCATCCTAAATGTCTCAAGGATCATTGCGAGTCGGTCGTGAGGGATCATGTTTACTGACGAAGGGAGACTAAACTATGTCAATTTGATTGTTTTGAGGAAATTCCCATATCATCGAGAAGAGATATTCAGGATTCAAGTTCTTACCAGGTAAGGCTGAATGAACCCGTGGTAAATCTATTGTGCGTTACCAGCAACATGAGAGTTTGTGTGGGTAAGTGGCCATATCCCCATTATGAGCACTATGATGAGGTAAGCCCAAATTCTGCAGTGTTAGATGAATCACATTCTTCATAGGATGATATAAAGTAGAGATTATTTTCTATGAACATGTTAATTCCTTCCATGATTCCTTTAATTAGAGACAAAGTTCAACCAATAGGTGATGAGTTTCAATCGACCAAATAAGATGAGGTGCTAGGTACTGACCAAGATAGAGGCAAAACATCAACACCTCAAACGGTATATCCATTGGCAACTGATTGTACCATAAGGAAGGTCGTGTCTCTAGATGAGGTTCCACAACCGCTGATAGGAGAGGTTCCACTAAGAAAGCAATAGAGCTATTTAGGATTCAAGTCCCCACGTGCCCAGGTGTAAGGCTGTTGCATGAGCCCATGGAGATCCCCATGGGGGACTTAATTTTCACCTATATTGTCGTGGATGAGACTGGGGAGGTTCAACCACATAGGTGTTTTGTTTGCACTATCAGGTAGGACTATCAGGTAGTTGTGTTAGGTCAATAAGTGTTAGGTCATAAGTGAGCCATATCCCCTTGGCTTTCTCTGAGGTCGAGCAATCCGGAGCTTTTCCGTATGGTTGTTTAGATAGCCAAATGTGTTGTTGCCCATGAATTTAGTGAGGTTCAACAAAACAAATAGGAGAGGCTTTTAGTAACCGCATAGTTGATGAGGTGGTTAAACTGAACTAACCACCATGAAAAGGCACCACCATGAGAGCAGTTATGGTTGAGAGCTATGCAAACACCAATTCCTTCCTACCCACTGTTATGGTTCATTATGCGAACCCCTCATTCCTTGAAAATAATTAGCATGATAGTTACTCCAGCAGATCCCTCTCATTTCACATTTTTCCATAGTGTCAAAACCTAATTTTGAGTGGTTCAATGAGGAAATCCCACATTGGTGATATCAAATGGGAAAACTGGCATTTCAAGGGGTTTCCATAATAGTCATCGAGAGTGTAACCCACTAGACACAGTATCAATGTCCTCCCCATGTTACCTTTAGTTGGGACAGACAGATCCCCAAAACTTTCTTAGTGCTTGGGATCTCCCGCATGAGTAGGTTTTCCACAATGAGTGTCCAGGTAGGCCTAAGCTTCAGCACTTCTCATAAGGGAACACAAAGAGGAGGTTCCCAAACACCAATACGTATGGTAAGTTGTTGAGACCCCCTCCTCCCATGCTACAAGTAGGGCATTTTTTAGCAACTTGATCTGAGTTAACTAATACAAATTAGTTTAGTTGGGCTAGTCCATCCATCTCTGAAGCCCCATCCTGAACTCCAACTTCTACTATTTTCACCAGGTCTATGGTCCAGATCTCATCACCATTATATATAATCGAAAGGGAATAATGGGAAATATACAAATATGTTTCTCTATATTTTTCTCCTATTCTCATGGTTACTAACGAGGGGAGACTAAACTATGTCAATTTGATTGTTCCGAGGAAATTCCCACATCATCGAGAAGAGCTATTCAGGATTCAGGTTCTTACCAGGTAAGGCTGAATGAACCCGTGGTAAATCGATTGGGTGTTACCAGCAACATGAGATTCTGTGTGGGTAAGTGGCCATATCCCCATCATGAGCACTATGATGAGGTAAGCCCAAATTCTGTAGGGTCAAATGAATCACATTCTTCATAGGATGATATAAAGTAGAGATTATTTTCTATTAACATGTTAATTCCTTCCATGATTCCTTTAATTAGAGATGAAGTTCAACCAATAGGTGATGAGTTTCAATCGACCAAATAGGATGAGGTGCTAGATACTGACCAAGATAGAGTCGAAACATCAACACCTCAAATGATATATCCATTGGCAACTGATTGTACCATAAGGAAGGTCGTGTCCCTAGATGAGGTTCCACAACTGCTGATAGGAGAGGTTCCATTAAGCAAGAAATAGAGTTATTTAGGATTCAAGTCCCCACATTCCCAGGTGTAAGGCTGCTACATGAGCCCATGGAGATCCCCATGGGGGACTTAATTTTCACCTATATTGTCGTGGACGAGACTGGGGAGGTTCAACCACATAGGTGTTTTGTTTGCACTATTAGATAGGACTATCAGGTAGTTGTGTTAGGTCAATAAGTGTTAGGTCGTAAGTGAGCCATATCCCCTTGGCTTTCTTTGAGGTCAAGCGAGCCAGAGATTTTTCGTATGGTTTTTTGGATAACCAAATGTGTTGTTCCCCATGAAGTTAGTGAGGTTCAAAAAAACAAATAGGAGAGGCTTTTAGTAACTGCATAGTTGATGAGGTGGTAAAATTGAACTATCCACCATGAAAGGGCACCACCATGAGAGCAGTTATGGTTTAGAGCTATGGTTGAGAGCTATGCAAACACCAATTCCTTCCTGCCTACTGTTATGGTCCATTATGTGAACCCCTCCTTCCTTGAAAATAGTTAGCATGATAGTTACTCCAGTAGATCCCTCTCATTTCACATTTTTCCATAGTGTCAAAACCTAATTTTGAGTGGTTCAATGAGGAAATCCCACATTGGTGATATCAAATGCGAAAACTCACATTTTTGGGGGTTTCCATAATAGTGGCAGGAGGCCTTTGATTGAGAGGCTCGACGAAACTTGTATCAAGAAGTTGAACTTCCCCATCCAACTATGATGGTCAACAGCCAAAATGTGAACCCATCCTTCCTTCCTTACTTCCAGCTGTAGTTTTTCAATCCATCAAGTGTTATATGGAAGGAGGTCGGAGGCATTAATGGTGTCCTATTGATTTATGAGGGTTTCACCCCATGTTAAGGTCTATATCTATGTAAGAGGAGGGTTTCAAACTCGTTCAGTGTGTCTAATGTGCCATATGATATTATTCTTTTTCATAGTCTCCACATCAAAGCCAATTTACATCATTGATAAGTATCTCCTTGGCCTAGGCATAAGAAACCCATACCATATATGTTAGGGATGAGTGTACTCCTCCTATGTGTGTGTGGATGTTGCTCTAACCTCTTGTGATAGGCAAAGATAAAGCTTTCCCGATATCTACGTTTTACTCGTCTTCCATTAAGGGACAACAATAAGCTGCTATGGCATAAAAGAAGGCATAAAAGAAGCTAAGCACCAATAAGGGGTGCAAACAAGTTCATACAACATATAGCATTAGCCAATTGGGATGATGTTACCACTACTAGTTGATTAGATTCAACCAAGAATTCCTTCCTGCTAGCTAAGGTTCACAATGAAAACCTCTTCTCTTCCTTACAACTATGATGAAAATAATATACACTTACCACTATATACACTTACCTCCATAAATGCTCAATTTCTATGGGAAGCTGCTCAGCCTACAGCTGGACCAAGTTTGGGTGAACAGCCTGTGAAGCGAATGGATCAAACTATGATCGATAGGCTGCCTTGAGTGTGTTCACATCAAATATTCTAAGGCAAAACCAGAATTCTCATGTATCATGGAAATTCAACATATGCCTTGTTCACCTAAGAACTACCTGTAACTCATCTTAGGGTACTCATGTACAATCTCAACTCATCCCACTTAACAAGTTACCAAGACAAGGCTCATCACATCCAACCGTGGCCTAAAAAATTAAGCAACACAATTTACATCTTGACATGCCATAGCACCTGGCATGTTTTATAATGCCTTGGCACTATGTAGCATGTGTTAACATCCCCTACATTCCTTGGCATGCTTTGACACTCCCTAGCACACTGTGGCACTTCCTGACATGCCTTGATAGTTTAGCATACCTTGCCATTACCTAGCTTATAATGTTGTCACTCCCTCCTTAACACACCTAAAACTCATTGAAACTCCCTCTCACACACCCTTATTCATTCATTTCCATGCATTTTGACCTAGTGCGTCCTTATGTTTCCCTGACATCCCCTAACACCCCCTAGCTCACCCTAGCACCTGACACATCTTGGCCTACCGCCCTAACACTCTAGCATTCCTTAGCACTACATAGTATACCTTGTCACTCTCTCCTTAGCACACCTAGAGATCGTTGACACTCTTGGTCACAAAATCTTATTCATTCATTTCCATGCATTTTTACCTAGTGCTCCCTTGTGTTTCCCTAGCACTCCTTATCACTCCTTGACACGTCTTGTTACACCTTAGCACCTATGACATCTTGGCATGTCGCCCTAGCCTCTAGCATGCCTTAACACTGCCTAGCATACCTTGTCACTTTGTCCTTAGCACACCTGGAACTCACTGAAACTTCTAATCACAAACACTTATTTGTTCATTTCCATTCATTTTTACATAGTGCTCCCTTGTGTTTCCCTAGCACTCCCAGCTAACACTTCCTTGCATGCATTGGCACATCTTGGCTGCATGTCACCCAAGAACTCTAGCATTTCTTAGAATTTCCAATCATGCCTTGTAACTCCTCCTTAACAAACTTGGAACTCACTAACACTCCATGCCACACACTCTTATTCCTTCATTTCCATGCATTATGACCTAGTTCTCCCTTGTGTTTCCCTAGCACTGCCTAACACTCCTTGGCACACATTGGCGCACCATGGCACTTGTCACATCTTGGCAGGATTTCCTAGCACTCTATCATCTATTGGCACCGCTTATCATACGTTTTCACTCCCTCCTTAGCACACCTATAACTTGTTAACACTCCCTATCACGCATGCACATTCATTCATTTACATGTAATTGAAATGAGCCATCCCTTGTGATTCCTTGGCAATCCCTAGCATGTGTTGGCACCACATCCTAGAACCTAGCACACCTTGGCATGCCTTAGCACTTGGCATGTCTTAACATGCCTAACATTCCTTGGAACTTTCTAACATGTGTTAGCACTTCCTGAAATTCCCTGCACACATTGGCACTCCCTAGTTTTCATGCCCTCATAGATAACCTTACTTTTTTTGTGACTTGGGAACCCAACCAAGTCATTGAAAAAATATTGTTGTGCCTAGACCAAAGTCTCCCGTTGTCTGAAAGTTCTTTTTCCATCCTCGTATCACAATTGTAGGCTTTCCTCCTACAAGTCCTAATATGAAATTCTCCTAACACACTTCGTCCATGGGACACCTAGAATTCACTGGCACTCCTTTGCATAATCTCTTATTCATTCATTTCCTTGCACTTTGACCCAGTTCTCCCTTGTGATTCCCTGACACTCCCAAACACTCCTCGACATGCATTGACACTATCTGGAATATTTCATCATGCCTTTTCATTCCTTGACATTCCATGGCACTCCTTAATTATCATGCCCTCATAACTACCCTTATTTTCTTTTAGACTTAGGAACCCAACCAACTCCTGCCTCGACTACAAAAACTTTACCAAGTTACATTTACTACAACCAGACTATGTCGTGTTCCCCTAATAGCATATAAATCATCTTAGGCTTCTCATTTCCAATCTTAACTCATCCCACTTAACAAGTTATCATGTTAAGGCACATCCAACCATCCCATAAAACAACTAAGCAACATAGTTTACACCTTCACATGCCATAACATCTAGCACATATAACAATCCATTAGCACTACATGGAACACATTATCATCCCCTGCATTCCTTGGCATGATTTGTCACTCCCTAACAGACCCTACCACTACCTAACATGCCCTCAACTCTAGCATGCCTTGGCGCTACCTAGAATATAACCTTGTCACTCCCTCCTTAACACAATTAGAACTTGCTGAAACTCCCTATCACACACTCTTATCCATTCATTTCCATGAATTTTGAACTAGTTCTCCCTTGTGTTCTCATGGCACTCCCTGACACACATTGGCAGACCCCAGGACTTGGCACATCTTGGCATGTTGCCCTGGCGCTCTAGCAGTTCTTGGAACTACCTAGCATACCTTGTCACTCCCTCCTTAGCACACCTAGAATTCGTTAGCAATCCCTGTCCCGCACTCTTATTCATTCACTCCCATGCATTTGAAACTATTGCTCCCTTGTTTTTCCCTGACACTCCATAACTCTCCTTGGCATGCATTGGAACACATTAGCACCTGGCACATCTTGGCATGTTTCCTTGGCCTCTAGAATGCCTTAGCACTGCCTAGCATATATTGTCACTCCCTCCTTAACACACCTTGAAATCACTGACACTTCCCACCACAAACTCTTAATAGTTCATTTGCATGCATTATTTTCACCTAGTGTTCCCTTGTGTTTCCCTAACGCTCCCTAACACTTTCTAGCACTATTTGGCACACCTTGGCACCTAGCACATATTGGTTGCATGTCACTCTGGCATGCTAGAATGATTTAGCGCTGCTTAGCATACCATGTCACTCCCCTCTTACCACACCTGGAACTCATTGACACTTCCTGTCACACACTCTTATTCATTCATTTCCATGCATTTTGACCTAGTTCTCCCTTGTGTTTCCCTAGCACTTGCTAACACTCAGCACCCATTGGCACACCTAACTGCAATGATTTTCACTAACAATGAATCCAAAAACCCTTCCAAAGTCTAGCTAGTTACTTGTTCTTCACTAAGATATTAGGGTTAAGTTTATTATATAGTGTTAAATGTGAAAATATCACTAGGTGTTTTTATCGCATTAGTTGGAAGGTGGCTAAGCCACAAGCATGACGATAAGGTTCTTGAATCTTGGACTATAAAACTAACCAACAAATATATGACTATAAGATATTTGGGAAATTGTAGTTCTCTAAAGAGATTCATGGTAGTGATTTTCCCATTGCACTAGACCCGAGATCTCGATTGTTAATTAGATGCATAGAAGTGGTAGTTTGATGCAGTAAATGTCATATGTACAATTCAACAACATGATGGAGGCTTACCTCTGACATCATAATTCAGTTTGTTATCTTTGTGGTGTAAACCCCACAATTTCCAAGTGTGACACCCTCCTTACAACTACACCCTTCGAGTAGTTACCTAGTGACTTCCTTGCCTTTGATTGCCCTCTCCTCATCTTTTTCACTCTCAGTTCCTTCTCCCTTACTCTCCTCTCACTGTGCTCTTTTACTTCCTATTCACCTTATCCCAATTTCTCTTCTCTTTCTACTTCTCACTCCATCTTTCTGGTTAGTTAGGGCTTGGCTAACTGGATTTTCCCTTTCCTTCCATTTGGCCTCCCATTTTCTCCCCATCTGTCATTTTCCCTCTTCCTAGGTCTATTCTAGAATTGACAAGGTGTGAGGGAGGAGAAAAATCCATTCATGTGTGCTAATAGGTTGCAAAATATCTCCCCGCCCTCATTGACTGCATCAAGGCCTATAAATATTATGCCTGTGAGTGTCTGTGAGTCTCTTCTTAGGTCTTGGGTCGAATTATTTTTGCTCTTTCAACTATATGAGTCGAGCTATATGCTCTTTAACCCCCCCATTGATAAAGTTCATTATACTTGTATCATTCCCTTCATATAAATACATATGTATAGGTTATTATGGTATATGTTGAACTTTGGTTATTACGCTCACCTTGAAGTCATTGAGGTTCCATCTAACTCCCCCTAGTTAATACAAGGTTCATTGAATTAGAAAAATGTTACATCAATAATTATAAGTGGTTACCTTAAGGAAGGACCATTGGTTGAAGCCTCATCAATGGAGATTGGGTCGATGGTTAGGGTTTTGATTCAGCTAGACAATATTCACTATTATATTTATGGGCATGGAGTAATTATGATCTTCACCATGTACACAAGGATAACTGAGAAGTGTTTCCCATAATCATGCAAGTGGAACTTCAACATGTACATCAGGGTAACCACAAAATATTTATCATATTTATACAATGCAAGGTGATAGGAAAATATTTACAATATATACGTGAATGTACTAAGATCAGGACCATTAGCGTCATATCTACATACTTACCACAAGACGAGGGTCATTACAACCCCTTAAAAATAGCCATAAGGCCTTCCTCTTTTGCAGCTCCTTAACCACAAGGGTTTAATTGAAAAACACATAGTTCCTTTAAATATTTGAGGCAACCACTTCAAGCCCTTGAACTTAATATAATCAAATATTTTCAATTTGTTACAATAATAAGTCCATTATGCACACTCCTCATCTTAGAGTTGGGTAGAGAGGGAGAATAATTTATTGGTGCCAACCTTGTAAATGAACAACTTTTCCTACTCATTGGTTGGACTCTCCACCACTAGTTGACACCACTAACACACACCAAAATTCCAAGATACCAATAATATGTCCCCTACACCCAAGGGCTTAGACTACACCTCCATAAAATGTACCTTCAACTTTAGATGTCCCAAAACAGTAATATCCTAACCCAATATAGCCTATTTGTTATATTTTTGTAACTTTCTCCTTAACTAACACTTGTTTTTAACTATTTAATCCACTTACCATATACTCTCTCTTGTTTGCACCCACCTAGTATACAAGAACACTTATGTTTTTAATACAACCAAGTTAAGAGGGCATGTTTCTTTCTTACACTTAAATGTTTTCAATACAACCAAGTTAAGAGCATGTGTTTCCTTTTCAAATTCCAAAAGTATAACATGTCTATATCTATAAACTAACAACAAAATCATTACATAAAAAAGGTAAGCTTAAAATTAAATTAAAATTAGATTATTATTATTATGATAAATACACCAAATATGGAAAAAATGTTTTCAAACACAACCATAAAAAAAGTGTTAGTTTGTCAAATACAACTACAAACTTATTAAACCATCCTAGATCCATCTTAACCTGAATCTATCAAGTGTCAAGAGGGATCCAATCTCTCGATGTGCAAACCTCTTTTTTGGCGCTTGATAGATCCAGGTTAAGATGGATCTAGGTTGGTTATATAATACTATATAATATCTATATTTGTATCTATGTGTCTCTTTCTTATTACCTCTCTCTATCTCACCCCCCAAACATACACACTCTCTATCCATATCTATCTCTCTCTCCCTCCCTCTTCCTCTCTGCCTCTCTCTCTTCCCTCTATCTCTCCTCTCTCTTAGTCCTCTCTCTCCCTTTCTCTCTCACCTCCCTCTGTCCCCCCCATCACTCTCTCTCCCCCCCTCCATCTTTGTGCCTCCCTCTCTCTCTCTTTCCCTTCTCTCCCTATTTTTATCCCCACCTATTCTCTCTCTTCCCTCCTCTCTTATCTCCCTCCCTCTCTATCCATATATCCCTTGTCACTCCCTCTCTCTCTCCACCTCTTTCTCCCTATTCCTTAGTTCTTTCCCCCCTCTCTCTCCCCCCCTCTCTTCTTCTCCCTCTCCCCCTCCAACTCCATATCTCTCTCCCCCCTCTTCTTCTCTCTCTCCCCTCTCTCTCTCTTCCTACCTCCTCTCCGTCTCCCCCCATCACTCTCTCTCTCTCTCTCTCTCTCTCTCTCTCTCCATATTTGTCACTATATCCCTCCCCCTCTCTTCCCTTCACTTTGCTTGATATCATCACTTGGATCCTTAGTTAAGATAGATCTATGTTAGTTCTTACTAATATTTGTATTAGCTAAATTTCACATCTTTAAATATAAAAGTATTCTCATTTTTAATTTTATTAAAACCTTAATTTAATTTATATGGGAGTAATTTTAGTAGTCGTGAGAATAGAGGGTTTATATATATCTCAAAACTAATTACAACCCTTTTCCTATTAACTTCAAATAAAAAATGTTATAAAATTAAATTAAATTAAAATATTTTTATTGTGAAATAATTTATGGTTTTTGGGCATGTGGTGGCCCATGGTATTGTAACAAAGCCTATTTACAAGTTAATAATATCCATGGTAAAGTGGGGCTGAATATCGATGGTTAAGAATCTTTTCATATTGTTATAAAATATTTAGATTGTGAAATAAGATATGATTGTTTTGGAATGTGGTATTGATAAGCCATGATATTAGTTATAGGAATCGTGTCATCTTCTTATAAAATATTTTGATTTTGAAATAAGTTATGTTTTTTGGGAATGTGGCATTGATAAGCCATGGTATTGGCCCATGGTATTGTAACAAAGTCTATTTACAAGTTAATAATATCCATGGTAAAGTGAGAATGAATATCCATAGTTAAGAATTTTGTCATATTGCTATAAAATATTTTGGTCGTGAAATAAGTTATGGTAATAATATCGACTGTAAAGTGTGGGGTGAATATCCATAGTTAAGAATCTTTTCATATTGTTATAAAATATTTTGGTCATGAAGTAAGTTGGTTTTTGGGATTGAGGTATAGATAAGCCATGGTATTGGCTCATGGTATTGTAACAAAACCTATTCACAAGTTAATAACAAAATCAAAATATAACAAATTGAATTTTATTATTTTTATTATTAATTTAGCCAACATTTAGATTTTTGCACTCATCCCCATAATTTTGACTTTTATTATTATTATTATTATTATTATTACTATTATTATTTAACTAAGCCCATATTTAGAATTGTTTACATACTTACGTTACACCTACACATCTACTATATACTCTATAAATATTGTATTTATTGTTTTTTAGGGAGAAAAAATTGAGCCTTAATTTTCATGTAACAAAGCCCTCCCAAATCCAATCTTTATTTACGTTCTAAAACAAGTAGTATATTTTCACTTTTCAGACGAAAGACGAGTAGCACATTTTCACTTTTCACAGGGCGGGAGGGAAAACAAGATTAAAACAAGTATATTTTCACTTTTCATAGGGCAAGAGGGAAAACGATATTAAAACAAGTATATTTTCACTTTTCATAGGGTAGAGGGAAAACAAATAGCACATTTTCACTTTTCACAGGGCAGGATGGAAAACCAGATTGAAGAGAGTTGTGAATTAAGCTTTTACCAGATCTTCAATCCATTAATGGCCCCAGGTATGTTTCATTTCTAACCTCCCTGCATTTCGATTCGACTTTTAGTGTTCTTCCACATAGGGAGGAGTATACACACCTCAGATATCTGGTTCAAAATTCACTTTTTTTCATCCTTGTTGTTAAGGTTATGCTTTAATCTCCATGCCGCACTTTGTCACTGTTTGCAGGGATGGAATTGGCATTTGATGACTTTGGGAGGCCATTTATCATAATAAATAAGCAAAGGCAGAAGACCCAAATGAGAGGATTAGATGTTCAAATTGTCTAACATTGTGGTCACCAAGGATTTTATGAGAATACTGTGCACCTCACTCAACTCCAATGGAATAAAAATGACGCTCTAGAATCCCTGGGGTGATGTCATCATCAATAAGTTCCTATTCCTTTTATTCATTCTCTATTTCTAGATCAGTGAAACCACCCTTAAATTATGAAAATTAGTAGCATTTACTTTAAAACTTGTATGATTCATAACTAAAAATTATTTAAATTTTTTGTAAAGAATGAAATAAGCCAATACTCTGTGATCTACTCACTCTTTCTCACAAACCCTGAGGCCCTTTGAGCTGGATTCTCTACATATGTCGATGCTTGCCTACTAAAGCTCTTAAAATTGGTGAATGTGTTTAGATGTCGTTTGGATCTTTGGACGTATAATGTGCATTAAGGGCATTTCAACCCCTAGATCTGTATGTGCCATATTCCATTATGTTGGTTCCATTTATAGGTTCATGTCAGTTTTCGTTGTGGGGTTGTGGGTAGAGCTTGACACAATCATTTTGGTTAGTTTTCGAGAACTTTCTATTTAAATTAGTTCTCCTATTTTATAGCAGCTAAATTTTCAAGCCTGCATGTCAAACATAGCTACAGGGTATTGGTCCATCCATGTAACTTTTGTGCACTTTGAGAATGTGGTACTTCCGTTTACCACCCAAATTCACACAAAAAATGAACCCAAATTCACACAAATTTACGAAGTTACTAAACAGAATAATTCACACAAAAACTTAACCCAAGCTCACACAAATTTATGAAGTAAATGAATTGAATAATTCACACAAAAACTGAACCCAAATTCACACAAATTTATGAAGTAACCGAACTAAATTGTTTATGTTATTAACTATTTACCATTTTTAGGCATGAAACTATAGATTTATGCAACCTAAATGCACACAACCATTCCATTATTCATGAATCAGTTAGAGAGACAACCTAAAAATTAATTCAGCCATGAAATAAACCATAAAAAAATTAGTAATAATTCAATACAATTCATATTTACATTTAGGAATACATATCTGTTGGAATTGTTCAAAAATTACTTGCAGAAGAGGGAAGTAATATCACAACCATATAACTGAAGATCAATCACAGTTCATATTTTACTTGATCACTCGCTTCATCATTGACATTAGCACTATTTCACTTGATCACAGGATCCATTGTTAGTAAGATATTTGTTTGACAATAGACCACACATAAGGGTATGCAAGCATATTGTCTTACTGTCCATAAGCATCCCTGAAATATAATCTCTTCATGAGTATAATTGATGGCCTTTACTATATTGGAGCTAAGAAGTTGCTAAATTGAAGATTAATTTTGCAAAGGATAGTGAGTAATTTCAGTGCCTTTTTTTTTATAAATCTTCCTCCCAGAACTGGAGTTATTCATGGATGATAGGTACAGACAAAACAACATGATGCACTTCTTGTCTTCACATTATTGTTTGTCAAGTGTATGCTTCGAACAAGACAACAACATGATGCACTTCTTGTCTTCACATTATTGTTTGTCAAGTTAATGCTTCGAACAAGACAACAACACGATGCACTTCTTGTCTTCACATTATTGTTTGTCGTGTCTATGCTTCAAACAAGACATAATTCCTGGATGATAGGTACAGACAAAACAACATGATGCACTTCTTGTCTTCACATTATTGTTTGTGAAGTCTATGCTTTGGACAAGACATAATAGCTCTTTTGACGATACCAAAAAAAAAAAAAAACACTTAATACTTGGTGAATAATCTGAAGAAGTGCCTTAGTGTTGCTATGCACGAACTTATGGACAAGAACAAGAAAGTGAAAGAGAGTTGTAAAATTGGTTAGAACATAGATTTGCTACTGACCACTAGATCCATAACTAATGATCCCACAGTGTCAGTAGATAATCATTCCTTAAAATAATGATCCTCATATGTCTTGGGTTATTTTTGTTTTATTCCACCTTCTATGGCGCTGATCTCTGATGTGGAAGAAATTTTATGATGAAGGCTATTAAATTAACCCACCAACTTCATAGGGCTCCATTTGACGTTCTTATGTCCAGTGTCTAATTTCTAGTCTTTAAGCTATCTCGCAATGGAATATATATATTGAAGGGCCTTTTCGGACTATCTATATAAACAGTTGATATTTCACTAGATAGACAACGGAGTTAGCAGCTTGAATTTTTCTCACAATTTTATTTTAAAAGAGGGTCCTCTAGTTCTTCTCTCAGGGTTCCTCTTAGAGTTCCTTGTTTCCCTTCATAATCACTTCCATCATTTACGTTGGCTATAATTTTTCTCAGATGGGATGTTTCTATGGTTTTAGTGTTGTAGTAATTGTTCTCAACATCTCCTTAATGTTTTCATTTCTTCGATATGTGCTTCTCCAATTCACGTCCACTCCTCCACATACCATGTTTTTTCTCTTTTTGCAACTAGCTTTTGGACATCATATTACTAGTTCTCATCCTAGAGTTACTTCTCTCCCCTGAATCTCCTTTGTTGGATTTGCAACAAAGGAGGGAGAAACAATTTGCTTTGTTGGATTTGCCTCACTGCATGTTCTTCCTGCTTTAATACCAATTGATGGGTGCTAGAAAATGAAAAACCTACACAAATGCACACCAATCTATTGTAGGTAGATAAGAAATAAAATTTACTACCCATCTTAGTGGATGGTGTCAATCACAATCAATGTATTTCGCTAAACAGAGGCCCAACAATTCCACATGATGATTTTATCATTAAACTTGTATTATGACATTCAAGTAAATCAGTGAAATAATAGTGATGCTACTCAATTACATTCACTTTGTAGCAGAAATTGATCCTCATGCACGGGATTAAGAAAGGATAAATAAAAAGAAATACTATGTTTCTCACAGAACAGTGGGTTGCACGGTTTCTTGTTTAGGCAGATATTCAATGCTAGTTCTCTTTCCAGGAGTTTACCCTTCTTGTTACTCGGTGATTATTCCTTAACAATCTCCTTCATTACCAATGGAGTGATCTTCCTCAATTGCCCATTGATATGCCTCAACTGATCCAAGGATCTTCTTGCCCAATGATTGTGCTCAATTGTAGTTGTGGAGATACAAAAGCCCTCTATAGTAACATCATCCGATGTGAGTACCAAATACACGGCATTTCCATTCTCTAACAGAGCTTTGGAAGTAATTTCCCCTTCCACCAGAGCTATAATTTGGCTTCGCTTCAGAGATATGTCGAGGGAATAACTAGCATCCAACTTCTGCTTTCCTAGCATTGTATTTGCCATGGCGATGGCCTTGTTGGACTAACCATGGTATCTCTGAGTGGTTTTACACCAACTGTACAAAGAGGGCTCTAGGGTCTTGCTGGCTTCCAAGGAATAAACAAAATCTGCTACAATGGAATGCTGAGCAGGGTTGAATCTACCATACGAAATCAAATGAACCTCCACAGTAGGACTACTAGTGAGTAGGGGACCATTGTGATAAGTTAAAACAAGGGTTTGCTATTCAACCAATACGGAGGAACACAGATCAATCACAAGAAGCAGACATACAATAAAGTTAAACCCTCCCATTACCAAAATTAGAGAAACCCTACAAACCCTAGTGCTGCTAGGTTTTGCTTGACAGACAAGAAACGCCTAAATTTTTTCCTCCCTCCTTTGTTGGATTTTCCTCACTGCAGGCTATTCCTGCTTTAATACTATTCGATGGGTGATGGAAAACACAAAACCTACACAAATGCATACTAATCTGTTGTAGGTAGATAAGAAATAAAATTATTACCCATCTCAGTGGATGGTGTCAATCACAATCAATGTACATCACTAAATAGAAGCCAAACAATTCCACATGAGGATTTTATCATTAAATTTGTATTATAACATTCAAGTAAATCGGTGAAATAACAGTGATGCTACTCAATTACATTCACTCTGCAGCAGAAATTGATCCTCATGCACGAGATTGAGAAAGGATGAATAAAAAGAAATACTCTATTTCTCACACAAAAATGGGTTTCACGGTTTCTTGTTTAGGCACAGATTCCATGATAGTTCTCTTTCAGGAAATTACCCTTCTTGTTGTTCAATGATTATTCCTTAAAAATCTCCTTCATTTTCAGTGGAGTGATCTTCCTCAATTGCCTAGTGATATGCCTCAACTACTCCAAGGATCTTCTTTCCCAATTATTGTGCTCAATTGCATTTGTGGAAGTCGCTACCTTCTTCTCGAGAGAGTCTATTTCTTCTCTTAATTTGTTTTCCTCAACGAATTCTTCCACTTTAGCCTAGTGATTTCTGGTCTATGTTAAAAATTCTTTCTTTGTGATCTCCTCCTTTGCAATGAATGTCTTAATTATTGCTGGAGTTGATTTCTGTTTCATCATTCAGCAAGATGTTTCTGGAAATAGCAAGATCTATGATGCCATGCCATCGCACCCTGTTGTATTTCTGTTAATTTGGTATCTCTTTGTTTTTGTCTTATTTCTCTAGTAGTAGTAATCCATCATCTCAACTCCTCTTGTTTTTATTGTGGTTCCAGTGTAATGGGTGAATAAACTAAGTACATTGTATCTTGCCCTTCCTGCCAACTATTTTTATAAATGGCATGTTTAAAGTGGGAGTCAGTGAAGCTAAGAGTGATCGCCTATGGTCTCATGTAAGTCTCACAAGCACAGATTGATGATTAAACATGAACGAGATGCTGGAATTTAAACACGTTTTTGGTGATGCAAGAACATTAATGGACTGGGGATGCTCTTGCATCACTCATTCCAATGTCAAGAAGATAACCTTTGTTTGAAAATATATGTTGAAGCTACAATTTATTTATCATGTGGCACCATTTGGTGCAGTTATAATAGATTGAGTAGACAAGTAGATGAATAGATTCAATAGAGAAGTGGATCCAAGCCTGAGATTCCAATGGTAGTTTTCTTGATTTCAATGATAGGAATTGGATTTGCAACATGCCCCTAATGTTTTTAATTGCTTTCAACTTTTCCATTTGACAACATGTTTATGCCCTTGTTTGAATGCTAGAATTTAGTTATTTTCCCAATAACTATTTGGAGTAGTTTATGTTCTATTTGCAGCAGTAATCTTTATTTATCAAGGTTCTTTGAATTTATAGGTTCATGTTTAAAGACATATACATTTGAGTTCCCCTGGGTCTAGTTCATTTTATTTCATCCTTTTATTCTATCAATCCTTGTGTTTGTTGGTGATTTACAATTTGGTGATATCAGTTTCCAGTTGCAACACCTTGTTGGATTTCTTAAAGATATTTCCTTGCCTTTATCTTACTATCTTTCCTGTGAAGCATGATTATTTATTTGCATACGTAGGGTTGAAGTTTAAGAAGTTGGTTCTGCATTTGAAGGACGATTTTCTTATATGATTTGGTTTTGTTTGGCATGTATATCAACCTTCAGAAGAAGAAGTGATGGGATTTCTTGATCCCTATGTAAATATAGTTTGCTTAGATTGTAATGAGGCTGGTGATGGTGATCTTTTATTATTGTGTGATCACTATGATTCAACATATCATACATATTGTGTTGGCCTTGGAAGGGCTATCCCTGAAGGAGATTGGTATTTTCAAGGCTATCAAACATCTATGCCTGGACAGTCCAGCACACATGATGAAGATGTTGAGGATTTTGTGCTTGATTTTGATAATGGGGATGAAGCTTAGGAATCAGAGGATTTGTGGAAGATGCTCCAGTTGGGATGGTTGTAGAAAGAATAAACTTAGAGGTCAAATTATCACCACCTTCTTCTTCTTCTACTCCTCTAGCAAAGACAAGGCTAACTCATGTAAGAACAATTCAAAGAAGGATTTTGCTACGAAGCACTCAAAATTCATCTCCTAGATTTCCAGATGCAGTAAGGGCTTCACTTAGGCAAACTGAAGTATCTAGGTCTACATCCCAAGTATCCATTGTATAGACAAAAATTCTCTCAAATCAGCACATACTTCAGGAGCGTGTACAGGCTTTACATGACAATTGGTCTGCACAAGAAGAGACTTTTAGCAGTTTTCACCTGGCTCTTCCCTTGACAGATGGGCCAGAGATGGGATTGATGCAATTGTACAACCCACACCCAACAGTATGTCACTTCTCTTTCGTGAATCAACTCGGAGAAGTAATTTATGCCCTATTTTAGAGATGGAAAATTATATAGTTAAATCTGATGTTGATCAGGCATGGGCAATGATGGAACGTACTCTACCATCAAGAGAAGATAATATAGGTCTGGCTAATTCTAATAAAGATGGAAGACATTGATAGGGATCATCTTCTGGTCATAAAAAAGATGACTTATAGGAATTGATGGGCAATGAAAGGTCAAATTTTGTGAGTGGAAGCATCTTAACTGCTCATGTACGATCAAGAACTACATATAGTCAAGATAGACAAATTCCTGCAACTACTAACTATTTGGAAAATCCAAAAAGGATAACAGAGGAGATCTCATGTAGGGATGTTGGAGATAATAGGCTTCCAGCACCTAGTGTTTCTAATGAGATATTGGGTATAAGATTGTATGAAAGAAGTAACAATTTACATCATCAGCTAAACAATGGTAGTTCATTTAGTAAACCTCATGAAAATGGAGTCCGCAAAGTTGAAGGTGCAAAGGAGAAGGTGATCTCCATGGTAAAATCTCATATGAAGCGCACACTCACAAGGGAACATAGGTAAAAGCATCTGTATTTTTCCTTCTTTTACGATTTGTCTCTCTAGAGTTGATTTTACTAGGTGTACACTGTATGCATCTCAAAATTTCTCTTTAGGAAATCCTATTTTTATTCTTTCCAAGAAAAATTCTCTGGGGAATCCTAATGGATGTTTCCCACATTCATGGATGGCATCCCTGGTAAACCCATTGGCATTGACTAGTGCACCTCACCCAAGGGATTTCAAACAGGGCACCTGCCAACACAGAACTAGCCAAATACCCAGTAACATTAATGACATTCGGTTGGGCTAACCCCTTGGGCTGAATAAATCATAATCAACTACACTATTTTCCATATTAACATATTGATCTTGTTTAACATTTTGTTAGAGTAACCATAATAATCCAAGCCTGTTCTTATTTTTATTTTGGTTTTTAATTCCTTTTTTGGTGTGGTGACAACTTTATATGACCGTATAGATGTTAATTTTTGTCAGAGTATATGTTGAAAAGTAGATTCTCTCTTACATTCTACCTTGTCTGTTATGTATTGATGGAGTTTAGTTTCATTACTTGTGACCAAAGAATTGTGTCAGGCATGTATACAATGATTCTTGTATCACTATTTATAAAATGAACATTGTCCTTAAACAAGCAAAGTAGATCCTTAATGCTACATGTTTGCATCTCAGGGAACTTCCAATCCTAATAGATGAGGTGAAATTTAAGTGTTTCCAGAATCCAAATATCAGGGTTTGTGAATTCTCTCATATATGGTCCTGGAAAAGTGAAGTGAAATTTAATTATTTCCAAATCTTAAGTTTCGTGAATTCACTCATATTTGGTGCTGGAATCTTTTGAGCAAACGGGAATAATTTCTTTTAGTTGCATTCAAATTTTCCAAAAATAATACAAAATTTCTCCCTGACTAAAATTTTCCCTGAAATGGCTTTGCAAATGAAAATTTTGTAAATATTTTTATGGAAACAACCCAAAATACTTTTTCCATATTAGAGTTTTATAACACTAGGTACTAAAAAAATCTTCTATTTTCTGTTGCAAATGTCTGATAAAGTCTGCCCAGAAACTAATCAGAAAATTATGTAGATGCGTTGGACGGACTAAATAATTTTGAATGAATAATCACTTAACATAAATGTTATATTAGGTTGCATAAATATATAACTTAGAAGCATTAATTGAAGAAGAAATCTCAACGAGATTGATATATTCTTAATTGAGTTGAATGAGGCCAGGAATAGCTTTGACTAAAGGGTGTTGAAAATGGCATAATTTTGTTCTTGTTGGATAGATTTAGAACTGAAAATCAGCAGTTTTCTTGCTTGCCTAACTTGGGAAGATTTTTGTATCTCAAGTCTCAACCTTATTGAATAGTATGATTTATGCCTTTCAATGTTGAGATATGTTGTGATACCACTTGATAGCAACCTAAACACTTTGGATGAAAATTTAGTTGTGAATTTTACTTGCAAAAGATATAAGTGAAAATATCGATTAATCGTCCCTTCTATAGAATTTCCTTGAAATTCTGCCACTGCTTGAATGAATAAATATGAAACTAATTGTTGCACCAAGACAAAAAATATCTATACCAATTTGCAAGTGGAATATAATAGAAATAAAACACAATAACACTATAGAAAAAAAAAAAAAAAAACGAAATTTTCTAGGGAACCCAACTGGGAAAACCCTCTGCTCGCTGTAGAAATTTAAAATACTATCCATATTAGAGTTTGAGACACCTTCTTCAAGACCAGGTTCATCGATTCTTATTGCTTTCCATATTAATTTTCATAAGCATTAGGGTTGTTGTCCATCAATCAAAGTAGCTAGAAAGTGTCTCTTTGATTTGAGAAAGTGGACTAGGATCAACTTCATCCAAGAATCCCCTAGAAGGCTCATCAGTAGCAAGAAGAAAGGTCTTTTTTATTTTATTTCATTACATGCATCCATCATAATCACTGATTTGTCTTCATTTCTTTCACAGTCATTTTAAATATTAGAAGCAAAAGGTAATTTAGTATGATATAATCCTTAGGTAACCTCAGACATATCGTTGGTTAATTTATGTTGTTTGAATTTTATTGAGTTTGAGTTTTATCATGAAACTACTAGAAGCGTACTAGCATGGGTGAGTTTATTATCTTGATAACAATGTTATGGTTTGATCTAGTCCTTGAAAGGAACATACAGTTGATGGTCAAAATTTCACATTCCTTTCATTTTTTATCTTCACATATAACAAATATATTTATGTTATAGCCTCTAGCTAGATATATACAATAACTGCCACTCAGAAGTTGGATGCCATAATTTTGGAGCTTGAGCTTACTCAACTTACCTTTGTTTGAGTTGAAAATGTCATTAGATCTCATTATATCATCTATTGTGGAGCATGAATCCAATTTACCTTTGTTTCAATTAAAAGCGTGATTAGATCTTGCTATATCATCTTTTGTAGAGAATGAATCCAATTTCACATAGTCCATTTGCTTGAGGTATAACAAAGCTACTTTAATTCATTAAACTTACTTTTCATATTTTTTTTGCTGATTTTGATTCTGTAGGCCACATCTACATTAGAAAAGGAGCATATTTAATGAAGTGTGGAAGGAGAGGGAAGCTTCAGTTATGTCCTTCCAACTTTCTAAGGTATGTAATAAAATGTTTTAAAAAATCTCCATAGAATGTTGTGCTTTAACTTTTTCTTTTGATAATGGATTATTTATGTGATCTCCCCTCTCTCACACACAACCAGAGTCCAAACATACATGGTTTTTTGGATATGTGGACAATGGAAAGATTTAGGCTAGCCATTTATCTAGAAATTTACATTGTAGAAGATCAGCCATTTACAATTGAATATTTCCTTGCCACTAAATTAGAGTTGAAGAGTCGGACTCCTATTTGTTAGGCATATACCTCACTTTTAAATCAATTTATTTCCGACTCTGTATAGACCTTCCATGGGAGGGAAAAGAGTGATCACTACCATTGCGTAATCTTTCTACAGACCAAGTAAAGATTCCAAATGTTTATAAGTTAGTGGCTCCTTGGAGAATCCCAAGAGTGGCAGTATTGTAGCAACAAGAAATTCGTTTATTTTGATTTCTTCATTATTGCATTGATAGTATATTTTTTATTCCCTACAATACCTCAACAGTTAAGCCTATCATAATATTTTGACTTACCCTCTTTTAGAGGGAAACTAGAGTGTGTGTCAAGCTTGCACGTCACAATTGTATCATGCAGAGTTTACCTGGAACAATTTTTGTGGATCTAAGCAACAAGATACCTATTGGAATTCAAGAGGTAGCAATACTACAAAGTGGGAAAGAGATTTCATAGTTAATCTGACTTTCACATTATGGTTGGAGTCGGTTTGTTGGCAAGATGCTAGATACCCCAACTTCCTTTTTATAACTGAGTGCAAGATTGAATCCTTCAACATATTCCTTACTCAATTTTCATTAAGTGATGGGTTTTCTCAGAAGTGCTTCACACCTAGAAACTTTACCAGAGTTTTTCTTGAGTCTTTGGAGGTGGTTATCTTTTCAAAGCACACACATACAAGAAGACGAGAAATAATATGCCCGACTAATTTGAAGTTATCTCCCTGCGAATAGGGTGTTCCCATTCATAAACTTGACGACTCGCTCTACTTCTTTCTAGTGAACAACTTTGGGACTTGTCATGAATCATGAGACAATTCCAACCCCATAACTACAAATTTCTTATTTAAATCTATACCAACTAGATTAGAATATGCACAAGGAGAACTCCATTCGTGTTTCAAAATAATTTGCAATCGACTTGTACCGTGCTATTTAATCTTTTCTATATTTATTCACATCCTT
The DNA here is from genome assembly GCA_031772625.1 of Pinus tabuliformis. Lineage (NCBI taxonomy): Eukaryota > Viridiplantae > Streptophyta > Pinopsida > Pinales > Pinaceae > Pinus > Pinus tabuliformis. Next base: position 1,712,640,887 of record CM062816.1, on the reverse strand, counting down.
GGTCTGTGACATAAATATGCAACATGCTACCTTGCATTTTCTATACTAACACTCCTAAAAAATAATAAAGTATGCCCAAATCTATCATTTCAAATGATTTATGTAGCTCACCTTTTGGTTTTTCAATTATCGAAGTTGTTACCTATATTGATGAGATCTTCTACAACCGATACTATAGTGACAATATATGTTATTTTTTTATCCGTGTTGCTCTAAAGGTGTTTCTCCTTCAGTAGAGAAAAAATACACTGCAATTTCCATTTAGGGGAGAAGGGTACCCAGTAGTAACATTGGCCTATGTGCAAATGGATTGAATGCACATTAGATTCTATCTATTGTTTTGAAGGTGTTTCTCCTTCAACAATACTTCATCTCAGTAGATCCTTTCGGTCTGCACATTCAGTAGATGCACGCGGCCTTGAGATACATGTTGTAGATTATAGTTTTCCTATGAGGGTGTAGTAGCAATGAAAGAAGTGAATCAATTTTAGGCATCTTATGGTTTTTGTATGCAAGCATGCTTGTTTATTGTTTCCCAAACTTAGATAGAGGCATATTTAGTATGCTTTTAGAGTTTGACTTAGATGCTCACTTTTCTTAATTTAGGTTTTTCTTAGTTCTGTTTTATGCACAAATTTATCTTTAAGAAAAGTGCATAGTAGAGAAGGGTTCTATATTTCGAGCAGGGGACACACTTCTAGGTAGGAGGTACTCTATTCTAGGAAGCTTTTTCCATGCAAGTTAGGTGCTTTATCTGAGAATCGCAAGAGTGGTGTTGTTGTATCAATAATAAAATCGTTTATTTTGAGTTCTTCATTAGTGCATTGATAGTATATTGTTTATTCCATGCAATACCTCAATCGTGTATGATCAAATTACAGCTAAGATTGTCATAATATTTTGACTTACCCTCTTTTAGAGGGAAACTAGAGCATGTGTCAAGCTTGCACATCACAATTGTATCGTGCATAGTTTACCTGGCACAAGTTTTGTGGATCTAAGTAGCCAGATACCTATTGGAATTCAATAGGCAACAATACTACAAAGTGGGAAAGAGGTTTCGCAGTTAACATACCTTTCACATTATGGTTGGAGTCAGTTTGTTGGCAAGATTTTGGATACCCCAACTTCCTTTCTATGACTAAGTGCAAGATTGAATCCTTCAACATATTCCTCGCTCAATTGTCATTAAGCGATGGGTTTTCTCAGAAATTCTTCACATCTATAAACTTTACTAGAGTTGTTATTGAGTCTTTGGATGTGGTTATCTTTTCAAAGCACATATGTACAAGAAGACAAGAAATAGTATGCCCGACTAATTTCAAGTTATATTCTTGCGACTAGGGTGTTTCCTTCCATAAACCTGACGACTCGCTCTACTTCATTCTAGTGAATAAATTTGGGACTTTTCATGAATTGTGAGACAATTCCAACCCCACAACTATCAGTTTCTTATTTAAATTTATACCCACTAGATTAGAACCCACACAAGGAGAATTCCATTCGCGTTTTAAAAGAACATGCAATTGACTTATACCATGCTATTTAACATTTTATGTATTTCTTCGCATCCTTGGCCTATGACATAAAGACACAATAGACTACCTTGCATTTTCTATACTAACACTCCTAAACAATAATAAAGTATGCCCAAATCTGTCATTTCAAATGATCTATGCATCTCACCTTTTGGTTTTTCAATTATCGAAGTAATTATCTATATTGATTATCTCATCTACAATCGAGGCCACAGTGACAATATCTATTAGAGTTTTATCTGTGTTGCACTAAAGGTGTTTTTTCTTCAACAACACTAAAATACATTGCAGTTTCCATTCAGTGGAGAAGTGTACACAGTAGCAGCCTTGGTCTGTTTGCAAATGGGTTGAATTCACAGTAGACTTTATCTATTTTTTAAAGGTGTTTCTCCTTCAATAGTACTTCATCTCAGTAGATCCTTTCAATCTACACCTAAGTAGATGCATACAGCCTTGGAGTAGATGCTATAGATTCCAGTTTTGTTGTGAGGGTATAGAAACGGTGAAAGAATCGCATTGATTTTAGGCATATTATGGTTGTTGTATGCAAGCATGCTTGTCTAGTGTTTCCCAAACTTATATAGAGCCATATTTAGTATACTTTTATAGTTTGACTTAGATGCTCATTTTCTTAATTTAGGTGTTTTTCTTAGTACTATTTTATGCATAAATTTATCTTTAAGAAAATGGCACAATAGAGAAGGGTTCTATATTTTGAGTAGGGGACACTCTTCTAGGTAGGAGGTACTCTATTCTAGGGATCTTCTGTCATGCATGTTAGGTGCTTTATCCTAGATAGATCTCCAAGTCCCTGCCTCCTTAACAAATTCCCTACCAGACAAGACACCGATGGAAAGAGTTCCAAGTCCCTAAATCTTTCAAAAAACCCACCTGAGCCTAAGTATCTAGCCTAAAATCCTTTACATGCCAGTCATCTCTTAGCTACGATTTTATAGTGAGAGCCCTCTCTAGTTTGGTAGGGCTAGCTACCAAACTAAAATCTTGGTCTGTGGTTACCTCCATTGATATCCTCATTAGCCTGGGACATTGTGGAGGATAACAGAGGGCATGACAACTAGGGAGTGCTAAGGTGTTCTAGTGAATGTAAGGTTCCCAAGTCATGGAAAAATGTAATGCTAGTTGTGAGGTCATGACTGCCAAGGTGTGTTAGGGAATGCTGGGGCATGCTAACATGTGCAAGATAGTACGGAGACATGTCAAACAAGCTAAGATGTGCAAAGTGCTAAGGCATGCCAAGATGTACAAGGGTTCCAAGTCCCTACCTCCTCTTCTTCCATATGCTATCCACTTATGACATTTCCTTTGCAATATTTGGTGCATTTTCTAGTTATAGGTCATTTATAGGTTATAAATGTATTCAGAGTTTTACTTATAATTGAGTATTCAACTGAACATATTTATTCTCTTAAACAAAACTATTTTTCCCTCCACCCACTTTTCATAACTTCAATAACCATTAGGTAGGGACCTGCAGCTTCGATGTTGCTTTTCTTGTTTGGTAAAATATTGTCGAGACTTTAGTTTATTGAAAGTTGTAGAATTTATAATTTATGAAGTTTCAAGGTCTACTTTTTAATGGTATAATTCTTTAAAGGGTGCTAGCTCAAAGGAAGAGCACTTGCTTTACAAGCAGGAGGTTGGTGGTTCGATTCCATCGTGCCCTGACATCAATATGGAATGGCGATGATCATTTTTTGGTGACGGAGGCTCTTTTGACCATCACCAATGAGCTTTGGTGACATTTTTCGACCCTCACCAAAAATATGAAATGGTGACGGTCAACGAATGCCATCATATATACGCATCAATAGTAATGACCCTCAAAGGTCTGCAACCATAAATCATTGTTGTTGATATGAAATAGTGACGGTCATTGTTTGTCATTATAGTCATTATTTGTGCCGAACCTTGAATGTCACCACAACCCCTATACTTCTAGCAATGTGGATTTTGGTGATGGTCAATGAACATCACCATATATATGCACCAATAGTGACGACCATTAAAGATCCATCACAATAAATCATTATTGTTCATATGAAACGGTGATGGTCGCTATCCATCATTATAATCAATATTCGTGATGGACCTTGAATGTCACCATAACACCTATACTTTTGGCGACGCCACCTTTGGTGAAGTTTAGTTTTTGGTGACCGAGGCTATGGTCCGTCACCATTGCTCATATGCAATGGTGACAGTCATTATCCATCATGATAAATCATTATTCATGATGAACTTTGAATGTCACTACAGCACCTATACTTTTGGTGACGCCACCTTTAGTGACGTTTAGTTTTTGGTGACGGAGGCTACGGTCCGTCACCATTGCTCATATGAAATGGTGACAATTTCTATCCATCATTATAAATCATTATTGGTGACGGACTTTGTATGTCACTACAACACCTATAATTTTGGCGATGCCACCTTTGGTGATGTTCATTTTTTGGTGACGAATGCTCTTTTGACCGTCACCAATGAGCTTATGGTGACATTTTTCGCCCCTCACCAATTCCCTTTTTTCTTGTAGTGCTAGCTAGGGAAAGGGAGGTATCATCCCCATTAACATCAATTAGGTCCCTCTAATTTGCAAATAATTGAGATATTTTTAATTAGTAAATATATTATTTTTGCATATATATCAATATATAAATATTTGAGATTAAGTATAAGTCTTTATTTCTAAGAAATTTAAGTTGCATGTGTAGGATCATTTAAGATGTGGATCATACTTGGATACCTATCTATTGACTTTACGATCAACACCCTCCAAAATTTTGCCTACACTTGAATTTCGGAGCCCACTAAGAGTTACGATATGTCATTCCATAACCTCTTATTAAAATTGGCAACTAGGGCCAAACTCCATGTGGGTCAGCTTATTTATGGTAGCTGATATTTTTATTGGATCCTTCTCATCAAGAGGTGTAGGATTGATCTAAAGATCATCCGATTCCAATAAGTATCTATGGAGATATGAATTTATTTTGATTATGGATTTATTATGAAGCCGACCATCATCTTATGTAGGCTGAAGAAGCCTAAACGTCATGTCTATTCAACCTATACGTTTTTGGTATAAATAGAAGAGTTTTGATGTCATTTGGAACACATTCTTGAGGTGATGTCCTCCTCTCCACGTCTTGGGTTTTTGGAGAAGGAGTGAGACACCAAGAGTAATACACTGGCCTAATGGTGATGCCCTAGCTACAGGTCGATCCACGCAGCAAACAGAGACACCTACACGCTGTCAAGAAGCCTTATGAACAAGCCCTAACATGTTGTCAAGAAGCCTTATGAACACGCCCTAACACACTGTACAGAAGCCTTATTCACTACGTTGTCCAGAAGTAAAATGCAGTCAAAGGAGACATGTAACACTTGGCCTCCGAGTATAGTAGCTGCAGTCAAGAAGAGGACTAAACTCACAAAAAGGTGAAGCCTCAGTCAAGGAGCAAGAAGCTACAGATCAAATCCTCGCACTTCTATCTAAAATTTCGGGTGAGCATTGGTTACAGGTATAACGCAGTCAAGGATAGATGGACTTCTCATATCCACAAACAGAAGAAGATTCACATTAGGGCTTGACTACACCTCAGTTGGGCATTAGGTGCAGTCATGGCCAGATCTCAAGTACATGAACTAATTCGATGAGGACGTAGCATTAACTAAGGTCTGGAGTAGGTTCCATTCTCAACATACCTGTAGGTGCAGTCTAGATGAATATCGGATCTCATACTTTGTAGATCTCGAATTGATGAAGGAGAAAGGACTGCGGATAAGGTTACAACATTAGCATGAAGTCTGTGCTACTAATCTCGGAATATACAAAAGTGTTTTTGTGCCCTTACTATCCTCACTTTCTGGGTCTAATGGAGATCATAGTAATCTTGTAGTTGTTATCTCAGTCTCAGCATTGATGTGATCATGTTGGAGAGTATTTAAGTGATGACTATGTCTACTACACTCTAAGCATAATCTACAATGATAGAATGGCATACCTATAGCAGCCCTATCACAATTAACAGCATTGATAGAATGCCATCTGTTAAGGCAACAACGTGATGATGATGCACATTAGTATGGATAGCATGAAGTTGAATGATGATCATGGACATGAAGGGTAGCATGATGATGGATAAGATCATGGACATGGGCAGCATGATGATAATCATAATTAGTGCAGCATGGTGCAGTATGTAGTGGTACAGCATGAGAACTAGATGCAGCACGATGATAGGTGAAGGAGTCACCTTGGAGAATCAGTTGAAGCAGAATGTCTTCAACTGATCTCATCATTATACGAAATGATATATGCTAAATCTATATAATTCAAAGTGTTGACTTATGTTGTAAATGTCTATCTCTCTCTCTTTCTCTGCTGAACTTTGAAGAACATAAAAGAAGAATTCATCAAGGGTTTCCCCACATTGTGGGGTTTGTCCCTGGCTAGCGCCACATCTTGTGTCCTCTTGTCTTGGCTTGTCTTCTGCGATTTATATTTATGTTCTATTTGCAGTTTATCTTAATGCTGATGTGATTGCTAACTGTGAAAAAATAAATAAATTGCTCTAGCATAGAACATACCTAAAATTAACATGGTATCAGAGCTGAGGTGAAGACAATGCCCAAGCAAGAGTGAAAGAGCAATCACCAAAGATAGATGGGACAAGACAAAAGGATCAATGGGTTCCTCATAATTCACCCAGGGTGAAGTCGAAGTAGAGAATGTTATAAGAATAGCGCAGTGGAAGGTTTTGATAGCCTACCTAAATATCACTTCATTGGGAAGTTCAGATCTAAGGGTGGAAGGAAAGGCAGATGCCTTGGTTGTAATAAGTTCGTCCATCATGTGAAGGAGTGTTCGAAGGACAGGGACACATCTCTTGATGAAGATAATAATCATTCTAGGGACATCTTCAATGATCAGAGGAATGATAAGTAATGCGGGACCCATCAAGGAAATGGTCGACTCTCCAACTAAAGCAAGGAACCCCAGAATCTCTTTATGTACCTAATCGCAAGAAGAACCTGGTGTCCATCTCAGAAATGGAAGTCAAAGGCTTAAGGGTGGCACTCATCGATGGAAAGGTACGTGTTTGAAAATAGATTTTTTAAAGATGTTTTAGAGTTCAGGGTTGTATCAAGTCCACTGGGGACCATGTCCATTGACTCAACACTGGAGGTATGTGAGTCAAACGGTGACCGGGATGCCTGAATTCAAAAAGATCATGAAGGTACATGTCTAAGATGTACAGAAGGAAAATCTTACAAGGGGACCATTCCCCTCATGTAGCAGGACCACAGGCTTGGAACACCCCGTGGAGTTTGAGATTCATGAACGAGATTCCCATGTATACAGGTGGAAGAAAGCCCTTTATGGCTTGAAGCAAAACACCCTGGGCATAGTATGAGAGAATCAATAGTTGTCTGATGAAGCTGAGATTCACTAGGAGTGAAATTGATCCAAACCATTCGAAGGTTGCATATGTCAGATCTCTCATACTATGCTAGGATGACCTTCATTGATCTGGGATCAATGATACTAGTCTGGGACCAGTGGTAGGAGTTGTACCTACTATGATGTTGACTTTGGGTCGATTGAGATTGGTATGGGACCAGTGGTACATACTCTGAGACTGACTTCGAGTCAATGCAGGACTGGTCTGGGACCAGTGAGAGTGGTACTTACTATGACGTTGACTTCGGGTCGGTTGAGACTGGTTTGGGACCAGTGGTACACTCTCTGAGACTGATGATACTTGTCTGGGACCAATGGTAGGAGTTGTACTTACTATGACGCTGACTTCAGGTCGGTTGAGACTGGTCTGGGACCAGTGGTACACTCTTTGAGACTGATGATACTGGTTTGGGACCAGTGGTAGGAGTTATACTTACTATGACGCTGACTTCGAGTCGGTTGAGACTAGTCTGGGATTAGTGGTACACTCTCTGAGACTGATGATACTGGTCTGGGACTAGTGGTAGGAGTTGTACTTACTATGACGCTGACTTCGGGTCGGCTGAGACTGGTCTGGGACTTGTGGTACACTCTCTGAGACTAATGATACTAGTCTAGGACTAGTGGTAGGATTGGTACCCACTATGACACTGACTTTGGGTCGGTTAAGATTGATCTGGGACCAGTGGTACGCACTCTAAGACTGACTTTGGGTTAGTCGAGAATGGTATGAGACATTCTCGATCAATTCTTCTTCTTCATAGTTTAGCAAAGCTAAGTTGAGCAGAGCCAGCAAAGCTGAGCATAGCAGAGCAGAGCTAAGCAGAGCAGAGCAGAGATAGCAGAGCTAGGCAGAGTAGTGCAGGGAACTGATGGCAGAGATAGTACAATTGGTCATATGGATCAGCAGATGGAGTTCTCCCTAGTTGAGAGGTAGTGTCAAAATTGGCAACTAGGGCCAAACTCCATGTGGGTCAGCTTATTTATGGCAGCTGATATTTTTATTGGATCCCTCTCATCGAGAGGTGTAGGATTTATCTAAAGATCATCCAATTCCAATAAGTATTTATGGAGATATGAATTTATTTTGATTATGGATTTATTATCAAGCCGACCAGCATCTTATGTAGGCTCAAGAAGCCCAAACGTCATGTTTATTCAACCTATACGTTTTTGGTATAAATAGAAGATTTTTGATGTCATTTGGAACACATTCTTGAGGTGATCTCCTCCTCTCCACGTCTTGGGTTTTTGGAGAAGGAGTGAGACACCAAGAGTAATACATTGGCCTAATGGTGATGCCCTAGCCGTAGGTCAATCTACGAAGCAAACAAAGACACCTACATGCTATCAAGAAGCCTTATGAACAGGCCCTAACATGGTGTCAAGAAGCCTTATGAACATGCCTTAACACACTGTACAGAAGCCTTATACACTATGTTGTCCAGAAGTAAAACGCAGTCAAAGGAGACATGTAACACTTGTCTTCCGAGTATAGTACCCGCAGTCAAGAAGAGGACTGAACTTGCAAAAAGGTGAAGTCGTAGTCACGGAGAAAGGAGCTGTAGTCAAGGTGCAAGAAGCTACAGATCAAATCCTCACACTTCTCTCTGAAATTTCGAGTGAGCATTGGTTACAGGTATAACACAGTCAAGGAGAGACGGACTTCTCATATTCACAAACAGAAGAAGATTCACATTAGGGCTTGACTGCTCCTCGGTTGGGCATTAGGTGCAGTCATGGCTAGATCTCAGGTACATGAACTAATTCGATGAGGACGCAGCATTAACTAAGGTCTGGAGTAGGTTCCATTCTTAGCATACTTGTAGGTGCATTCTAGATGAATCTCGGATCTCATACTTTGTAGATCTCGGATGGATGAAGGAGAAAGGACTGCGGATAAGGTTACAACATTATCATGAAGTCTGTGCTATTAATATTGGCATATACAGAAGTGTTTTTGTGCCCTTACTATCCTCATTGTCTGGGTCTAATGGAGATCATATTAATCTTGTACTTGTTATCTCAGTCTTAGCATTGATGTGATCATGTTTGAGGGTATTTAGGTGATGATTGTGTCTACTACACTTTAAGCATAATCTACAGTGATAGAATGGCATACCTGCAGCAGTCCTATCACAATAAACAACAGTGATAGAATACCATCTGTTAAGGTAGCAGCATGATGATGATGCGCATTAGTATGGGCAGCATGAAGTTGAATGATGATCATGGACATGAAGGGTAGCATGATGATGGATAAGATCATGGACATGGGCAGCATGATGATAATCATTATTAGTGTATCATGGTGTAGTATGCAATGGTACAGCATGAGAACCAGATGCAGCACGATGATAGGTGAAGGAGTCACCTTGGAGAATCAGTGGAAGTAGAATGTCTTCAACTGATCTCATCGTTATACGAAATGATCTATGCTAGATCTAGATAAGTCAAAGTGTTGACTTCTATTGTAAATGTACTATCTCTCTCTCTCTTTCTCTGTTGAACTTTGAAGAACATAAAAGAAGAATTGATCAAGGGTTTCCCCACATTGTGGGGTTTGTCCTTGGCTAGCGCCACATCTTGTGTCCTCTTGTCTTGGCTTGTCTTCGGCGATTTATATTTATGTTCTATATGCAGTTTATCTTAATGCTGATGTGATTGCTAACTATGAAAATTTAAATAAACTACTCTAGCATAGAACATACCTAAAATTAACACCTCTTCATGGTTGATTGATGTTTTTTATGAGTTTTTAAGGTTTCTTCTTGGATTCTAAGTGTCAAAGTCACTTGCTCACACATGCTCCATTCTTGAAGAATTCACAAACACACTTCTTTCAAAGTAAGCTTATCTAGGATTTGCACAACTCTTGAAAGTAAGGCCTAAGCACAATATGTTGTGCAACCTATGTTGACAGTCAATGCGCCACATCTCTCGATAGTATCTCTCTCACTTCAGTTGCAATTGTACTTCTATTGCGACTAGTTTTCCCAATTGTCACTTTTGCGCAGCTTTTCTTTCATAAGTGTCACTTTCACTTTCACAACTGTCATTTTTTCTTGTTTTAACTTTAACAAGTGGAAATTTCATGTTATCCTCACTCTAGCATGTGTCAATTTCAATTTCTTTATCTTTTGCAAGCGTCCTTTTCACTTTTCATTATTGTCACTAGTGTTTCTCTTAACTATTACAACTCATGTATGTGTCACACCTTTACACATCACTAGAGTCAGTTATATCGCACTCTTATGCATTAGATCATCCTACATATCATAAGTATATATGCTAGACACATTCTTATAGCTTAATGCACTTTCTAGTCATAGTCGACACTTTTGTTCTAAGTGTCACAATGTTGGATTTCAACGGTCGCACTTAGAAATAAGTGTCGATTTATTGTCATTGTCATTTCAAGGTGTGATTGTTGTTCATGAGCCTTGTGCATTCCCCTGGCTTGTATTGATGACATTCATGTGTGTGATCCATGTTTAAGTCTTTTTTGGATGCTTTTCTCACTCTTACTCTATTGGTCCCACACTTAGCCATTATGGAGCTCTTCTTGGTCCTCTTGCCCAGTGCAAGTCGTGAATACATGAACTCTCCTCTAGGTGATTAGCACAACTTATCCATGAGCCTCAAAAATGAAATATCACCTTCCCATACTTGTACACTGAGTCCTATTTAAGGTCATCTCTTATCATTGCGTAGTGAAAACATTTAAAGCATGGTCACCTAACCCTTGTTGCTTATACTGACTCATTGCATTGAGATTTGATCACGTCTGCCATGTATAACACATGGAGCATTTCTAGTGGCCCTCTACAAAAGAAAATTGTGCAGTCCAAGGTTTGTTCCCTCTCACAGTGTAGTGAGAAACTTCCTAGAAAAGTGACTTGACCTTTGTTACTTGCAGCCTTAGCCAGATGTGTAATTTTCCTTCCCAGTTTTTATCACTCAGGTTGTTCCCTGCCTCCAGAAGGGAATACGGCCAAGGTAGCCACTAACCAATCTTTTAGCTGCAGGTTCTAGCCTACCTGCAACCAGAGAGGGCTCTCTCTTTGTAATTTAGCTTTGTTTTGGAGTATTTTAGGCTAGTTATGATGCACAAAATTTGGTTTTTAGTTTGTTGGATGGTGATCTAAAATAGAGCTGGGATGTAAGTCCAAACAGTTTATACTATTGGGCAATGGAGTCAATGATGGTGTACTGCTGAAAGTGTTTCTTGGGTAAATGGTAATGCCACAGAGCAAGATAGGCAGTTTTGGAACAATTTTCAAATCTGGAAATTGATGGAATGTAGGCCAGTGGATGAAGGGCAGTCAAGAATCCTTGATCATGCTGGCAGAGGGAAGGTGCTTGAATATTATCCAGGAGCAATTAAGAATTCCTAAATAGTATTCAAAATGAAAGAATTAGTGCAAACATGAGCAGCTAAGAATTCATATTTATGACTAATTCTGAAGAAAACATAATTAATAGCAGAGATTGAACACAGGGTGCATTTAAACAAATCCTGGGTTATTCCTTTTCTCTGTTACTAAGACTATGAAACATGTATGATATTTGCAAACACAGCAGACATAAACACAGGTTAGAGCAACTTATTGATCCATAGAAAGACACAAGAATTCTGTAGCAGTCCCCAGAACATTAAATCCACATCCAGACGGTCCAACAGCAGTGAACTTCAAACAGCCTTTGTATTAGAGAGCCTGAGAATTTACAGCGCAGTCCAGAGAGAAAATCACCAACCCCAAATACATATTATAGGGAGGTATTTATACAAACAGGGAGATACAAAATATCATGAAGATAAGTTCTGAAGTCATAACTTTCTTTACCAACTCTTAAGAATTAGTAAATGAGGGAAATGAATGCTGCAGTAAATGTGAATGTGCTGGCTGTCCAATTTGTCAGAGATATTTGACCTTTTGGACTGAGTGAGTCGGCTGGTTGTTGCGTATTTACTCTGTGTTTGCTGCCTTGATGTTGCTATGTTGTTGTGCTAGCTGTCTTGGCCTTGTCATTAGTGCTTGATTTTTTACATTAACGAGCTGTAGTCACAATTTGACTTCTTATTTCTGTTGTCTTTACTTTTGGACAGGTGGCCCGTGCTTTAGAGTTTGTTGACCTGTAGCTGACCAGAAAGGGAAATAAAAACAAAATTACCTGAGTAATATTTCCAGCATTCCTTGCCACCAGTCCTCTGTAGGCAACTGATGTCTTTGTATTTTAATCAGTGTTTCATCAGCTTTAGTGTATCTATAAAAGTTGGGTTGGACTTCAAAAAGGTGGTTTATCTCATGTTCAATGTAGAAGAGATTTTCTAATTTGTCACAAAGACTCTGTCCAGAGGGAGGCCTTTTTTCTTCTGAGGTGCTTGAGGATATTGTAATTTGATTGGAGGCATAATTATTTACACTGTGGGCATATTGCTCATGTGATAGCAGTCTTCCAGCGTTGGTTAATAAACTGGGTAGCCCTTTGCTCTGTAATGTTGCAAACTTTATTTTGAATTCATTTATTTCTGCCTGCATTTCTTGGCATTTTCTTTCCAAATTCTGCAAAAAATTCCTTAGGGTCAGCACCCTTTTTACTAGTAAGATGGTATTTGTCCTGTTCCTGATATCTATTGCTACCAACTGCTCTTTGGTATGAGTGTTCAGAAATTGAATCATTCTGTTGGCTTGGTCAGGCATATTTCCTAATGATGCTCTAGCCTTTTGAGTTTCGAATTGAGCTAAGCCTATCAATTCCATTTGCTCATGTATGGTTTCAATTGATTGCCATTGGTTAGTATTGGATTGGCCAATTTTGGCCCACAAAATTTTCTTGACTTCAGCTAGAGTCTTATCAAGAGTGAGCTCCTTTTTCAGCTCCTTTATTATTTTCTCCAAGGTTTTTACTTCCCTTATCTTCTCTGCTACATCCATCTTTGATTTGTCATATCTTACCTCAATTTTGGCCAGCTTTTCTTTAGCCTCTTTTAATTCTGCCATCTATACTTCCAGAGCCTTTATTTCTTTCATCGTCTCCTCCATACTCAGGCTGGCCTCTTGCTCTGTTGCTGTTGTAGTTGTTGCTGTAACCATTGCTGAAGTTGAGGCTGGAGTTGAGGTACCTGCTATAAAAATGTTGGATCAATAGGAGGGACTGTTGTGGTGACCATAGGAGGAGCAACTGTAAGAATGTGAGTTGTTTGAACTGGTTGAGAGGCCAACTCTCCCTGTCTTTCTTGCAGTGATGCCTCCAAGGCACTCTCTGTTTCTATCAGTCTTTTATGCATCCTCATGAGCAAGCTTACTACATCCTCCTCTTCTTTTTGTTGTGCTACTTTTGTAGTTTGAGGATGTATTGTAGCTGGCAGCCTGAGTTGTTTTCTGAGGGCTGCTATGTCTTCTTCTTTCTTTTTGATCAAGGCCTGAATGCCCTTAGGATCCTTGGGATCATGTCCCAACTCCATAATAATCTCCTCCAAGGATTTGATTCTATTATCCTTAGCCATTGAGGAGGCCTTCTCTAATTCCAGTTGGGCAGAAGTATTGTGCAATGAATTTTGCAATCTGTGAGCCAATAATGTTTTGTCTACCAAGGTAGAATATACCATTTCGCCGGTTTGTTTATGTAATTCAATCTGGTCCATTGGATGGATGTCTTTGGAGAGAACTTCCAGATTGGTTCTGATATAGTCAGCAGCTGATTGTGGTTGCTGCGTTGTAGGTCTGAAATGACTGAGGGTCATTTTCCCTTCTTGGATATCATAGGCTGCCATTAGCCTTTGCTGATTAGTGGGAGCCATTCTTAGCAATTGGTTATAGAGCTGGAACCTTACTGGCTCATTTCTGGCCTTGATATCAGTGAATGCCTTCTTGATGTCAGAGCCCTGTTTGCTTTGTTGCCTGGTGGATGTAACCTCCACACCGTGTTGTCTCTCTTGCTCTTGCTGAAAGGAGCTAGCTGATGTTTCCATACTTGGGGGAACTTGTTGTCCAGCTGGCCCCTCTGGAAATTCTTCTTCTGAATAAGGATTTAATCTTTGTCTCTTTTCTCCTTGTTGATCTGTAGATGCCCCTGTGGGTGTCTCTTCCTGCCTATCCCTTTTCTTGGCCCTTTCCTCATTAAGAGGAGTCTGTAACACAGGGATTTCAGTCACCTTTGCTTGTGTTGAAGGGTCTTGCCCTTGACTTTGTTCATCTGTTGAAACTGGCCGGTCTGCCATTGTCTTTTGCTGCTCGGAATGTTGTACTTCCTTGCCTTTAGATGTGTCTGCTGGTGGAGCACTTTCTTGGGCAGGCTGTTGGGAAGTTGTGGCAGATGATGTGCCCGCTCCAAGGTGTCGAGGCAATGTGCAAAACACCTGTCCAAAAGATTCCAGGTCAACTGATTTTTCAAGGTCTTTGATTGCTTTTTCTGTTATCTCTTCTTCAGTAAGCTCTTCCACTAGTGTGCCTTCTACCCATTCCTGTTGATTGGCATATTGTTCAATTTCAGGGATTTTGTGGTGCACATACCCTGTGAGCTTGTTTTTAACTCTTCTAAAGCTTATGAAATGTTCAGGGTCATATGGTGACCAATGGAAACTTAGTTTGAGCTTAAGTTTCTCTCTCATAATAGTGTCAGCATCCTTCCATGCTTCTTCCCTTTTATTAAAGATAAAGGGGCCCAATTGATGTCTTATTTTAAGCTGTGCTTTTTTCCTAGCACCATAGAAGTGAGTTAAATCTGCACTGTTGAATTGCCGATAGTACTCCAAGGCAAAGAGTCTCATGGGGACATATTTTGGCAGTCTGTAGGGGGCTAATTCACAGCCATAAATCCTTATTATAGTGTGGTTTTGGTAGTAGTACTAGTCACCAATGTTGTATCCCTTTGAGAGATGTAGGATTCTCTGCATTTTAGCAGTGAGCCTGGTAGGAGGATTTGTTGACAATAAGCAAGTGGCTGGATAGATAAAAAGGTCAATAAACTCACAGTATGTGTATGGGGAGAAATTAACATGATGGAACACTGAGGAGCAAAATATTACAGACCTTCTCTCCCCCCTAGCATCTAATTTTTTAAGGAAGACTGGGAAACTATCAAACTGATAGTACAGCAGCAAATGATATATATATATATATGAAGTGTATTTGAACACTCTTTCTCTCTCCAATTCATGAACTGCTCATGAATTTTGTTAGCTATATATGTAGCATAGTCATACTTGACAGTAGGGGGCTATCCTGGGGCAAATATAGACATCAAAGCAAATACAGTTTCATCCACAATCTCACTTGTTCTGAATCCCAGGATATAAGAAATCATGTCTATGAGCATTTTTCCAGCCTCATTAAACCAGGCATGGTGATAGGGAATTTTGTATCTGGAGTGACAATTTGGTGGCATAAACAGCTTGGCAATTCGGTCAACTTCTGCAGAGGACAACTTGGAGGCTTGATCCAACAATTGTTTCATGGAAAGGGGGACCAAAGGCTGAGCTGGCTGGAAGTGCAGCATCTCATTTATAGACTGAGGGGTAATGTAAAAGAGGACATTTCCGGAAGGGTCCACCACTGCCCTTTGAGAAGGCTCATAATTAGCACAACATTGATGGATGAAGTCAGGGAAGACATTCACTGAGGGCAGGTAGTATATAGGCATATTAGACTCCCATATTCCAAATAGGTCAGCTTTGTTTCTGAAGTTATTCCTTATTTCATAGAAAGCTTGAAGGTGAGGCTTGTCTCCCTCCATATCATCGATTTGAAAGTCTCTGTCAGCAAGAGGTAGCCACTCTAACTCTTTATGAGGTGCATTTAATGGTGCAATATTCAGGGCCACTGGAGCCTCCATGATTTACTGTGCTTATAGTTGGATTTGAGTCTATGTTTCAACAGGAAACAGAGTCCTGACAGTGGGTTTTTTGACAGGAATGCTGCAATTTGAGTTTATATGGAAATGGCCTCTCTCGGCAAGATTCAAAGGAGAAACAAAGTCTTCAGAGTTTAGCTAGGAAGCTGAGAAAATAGTGAAAAGATCGCTTCGCCCGCAGGTGCTTTCTTGATGGTTTTACGGGCGGAAATGAGCTCAATTTCAAGTTCCATGGGCAATTTGCAGAGGGCTATAGAGTAAACAGGTTTTCTTTGGAAGCAATGGTGAGTAGTGAGTTGAAACGGGGAGGTCTAGAGGTAAAAGCATATTTCAATCACATTTAGCTCTTTCGGAGATTGTTTTAACAGAGAAACTTCATAAAACAGGGTTTACGGGCGACAATTGAATAAATACCTATTTTACAGGCGCTTGATACAGAATACAGTTGCAGAGTGAGCTGAAGGGATCCGGTTCGTAGGTTGACTTTACTTGGGTGGTGGATTGAACGTAGTTCGCATGCACAGCCTCCACAAAGCGATGAATAGGAAATAAACAAAAAACATCGCTTTTCATGACTTTTTAAACAAATTTGGGTTTTTCGGACTTTTGGCGCTTTTTGTGCTGACGTCAGCATGACGTCACCTTGTCCTGTAGCATGGTATGGAAGGTAACGTGGCAGCTGATGTGGATGGGTGACGGGGCGGACACGGCAGACTGTACAGTAGCGCGGGCGCTGACACAGACGCAGACGTGGGGATGACGTGCGCGGCGGGGAGAACAAGCGGTAAACGGTTTCCATCGGACCGCTTTTGGTACGGGAGCGGTTTCTGTCAGCGCGGGCCCGATGCAATAGGAACAGGACACGTGTCCCCATGTACGACGGCAAAACCGCTTTCCATCGGGAGCTAACGTGCGTACACCGGGGCGGCTCCGATATCAGCGTGGGCCGTCGGATCTGCAGGGCCGGATCGGAGGGTTGACGGGAAGGGTAGGTGATAGTACGATATGGCGCGGGGACCCGCCCATATATTTAATATTTTAATGTTTGCGCGAGGGGTTTAAACCTTGGGTTATGGGTTTATGTGGTATATACGGGTGGCTAAGGTTATTGGTTCAACCAGAAGTCAAACCAATTCCAACATATATGTGCGCGCGGGTTTTTAATGGCATGGTTAAGTGGGGGGGGTTTTTTAATGAGGTTATTTATTCAACCTGGTGTTAAATAAACCCTTGTGGAACATGTGGAGGGTTCTTATTGGACCCGGGTGGACCAATAATCCCGACAGAATTTTTAAATATGCCATATTAGGCCGGGGCGGGGTATTTATAATGTTTTTGGGTTTTTTATATAGTTTTTCATAGTATGGGGAAGGAAATATTACAAAGGAGCTATATAATATAGTTAATGTTAATATGATTTTTTGAATAGATAACGCTAAGTCTATAAAGTAATAGCTTAGGTTTTTAGGGAAATGGAGTAAAATGGTAAGATTTTTACACAAGAAATGTGGCTTCTTTTCACTAAGTAAACTCAGAGTTCAACTTAGCATTTCTCCTAGAATGAAGTGAAACAGGACTATTGGGCAGATCCCAAGGTCCTTGAGGGGATGTTAGTAAAAGATTTCTGGGGGAATGATGGGGGAAATTAGTCATGCTTCCACTGTTCTGCAGTCACTTTGCCATGGTACTAGTGTCATTGATGAGATGAGTCCTTCCTGACAAGGCCAAAAAGATCACAAACTTGTTTCTGCAACCTCAAACTACCTACCCAGCCTAATACACCTAGCATTTTTTCTTCCTTTTGATTGGGTGCATTTGGACTAGCAAACCCTGATTTACCTCTTTTTTCTTTTGAATGCCCTCCTATCTAACTCTACCCTTATCTCTTCCAAGGGCCCGGATTAAGCAGTTGGGCTCCTTATTTTCTCTACCTATCTACTCATCTGCCAAGCTTGAACTGTTTGGACAGATATTCATTCTCTATTCTACAACAGCAAATTTAAATATGGAGTGGTCCAGATTGAACTGTTGGGCCATCCATTAAGTGTGATGAAACAGTGTTTGCACTTTTTGAACTTGCTTTGCACAAATAAGATAATAGTGGCATTTTGACTGGCCACTTTGCTGGTCTTTCTTTGGGGTTCATTTTCTTTTCTTTTTGTTGACCAATTCATTCTTCTTGCCCTTTGATTTTTCTTTTAGGGCATACCCTCTTTACATTTTTTTTTTTTTTCTTTATCTTCATCCAAAATATGGAACCTTTGCAGCATGGAAAGGATGATCATATTTGGCATTTCCATAGTCAATCATGAGAAATGATACCTATTGGTATAGGAACCTAACACCAGTGAGCCTTCCTTGGCTCAAGCTGCATTTCTAGTGTATAGTTAGCCATTGCAGAAGCAATTTGTGCCAGCTTAAGAACTTGACTTGCTTCTCTAGCACATGTCACAGTTACAGTTCCATTCCTACCTCCTCTACTAACTGGAACCCCTCATTGTGCCATTCCTTGTTCTGCTTTCCTTCCTAGTCACACGTCACATTTATAGTGGATAGTGGAGCCATTCCTAGATCACTACTAAATAAAATTGTGCTCTTCCTGAAGTTTTCCTTTCATTCATAGCGCATGTTGCAATTTTAGTCAGCAAGCCATCAACCCTTGTCCATTATATTCCCTCACTGCACAGTCACTGAGTCTTGCCCTACCTCTCTAGCACGTTTTGAAGTTACAGTCCACAGTTAGGGCCTCCCTCAGTCATGTGAAGCTCAATTGCACTATCAATGTCTCCTTCTGCCTTGAGCCCTGTGCACTGCGTAGTTTTAGTCAACAAGATCATCACACTGTCTCTTGCACTTTCTCACTACATTGGACCCTTAAGAGACCCTCCTCATAGCACACATAACAACTTTAGTGAGTAGTGGTGCCTTCCTCAGCCATTGCTGAGCTCAATTGCACCATCCTCAACAAGCCTTCCTTTTTTAGTCCTTACACAGGCCTATCACAAGCAAATTTTTCCATGAGAAAAGTAGGGATAGAATAGGTGGTTTTTTAGATTGATCTTTCCTTGTCATGAGTGAAATTCATTGTTAAGTGTACCTCCTCAATAGGGCAAGGTAATTCTCAAGGAAGAAGTCGAGGAGAATAAACAAAGAAGCACTTGTAGAGAAGAAGCACAAAGAAGAACCATCATGGAGACTTGGAGAGATCCTGCACCAAGATAGAATGATGATATTTCATGATAACTCAAAAGTTCCTTAAGATGATCCAAGACCCTTTGGAGGGTAAATATGAAGTATTGACCAAATTTATTATCAAGAATGCAAGACACAACAGAAAGGAGAACAACATGCCATTACCACATCATCATGAACTTCTATGTCATAACTATCAAGTCATGGCTTGTACAAGTGTCATCACATAGTCAAGTGTGTCAATGTGTCTTTCCACATGAAGTGGAACGTAATTATGTATTATCAAAAGGAAAATGAAAAAATGTAAATTTTTTGAATTCCAAGAGTCACATGTGGAATGTGAAAAGTCACATGTGGACCAAAGAGTCAATAGAAGTTCAAAGTTCATTTAGGATTCAAAGAGTCATAAGGGGAGATGAAAGGTCATTCCTCTTGTTATAAAATAAACCGCATAACTCAAGCAAAAGGCTTTTGGAGGCTTAATCTAGCTAGCCTTAGCTTCTCTAACTTGACATAGGAGAGGAGATCATTCCTTGGAGAAGCAAGAAGTGACTTAATGTTCATCCAATGCACTTTCATGCATGTATAGTGAATGTTGTAAGACTATTCTTTAGATTTTTTTGGTATATGTTATGGTAATATGTACTAAAGAAATTGAACTACTTCATTGGCTTTGGTGCTCATCTTATTGAATGTGTGTTGTATTTTCTTTAATGATCATTGTGTCCATGTGAATTATTTCTCTAGATAGCTAACAAATATTTCCTTTCTCTCATGTGTCTCTCTTAGGATAGTACTATTATTTTCCTTCTAGAGACTCACTCTTGTCTCCCCTGTCTTGAAGGCGTCATTTTACACATTGCAATTGGTGTTTCACAATGCCAACTTACTTGTTTGTTAAAAGGTTGTGTGGATAATCTCTTATGTTATCCATTGAAACCAAGGCAAACCATAGAGTTATGGGGGCCAGGCTGATACTTTGGATGGGGATCCTACTCCAAACGGTGTGAGGTCTAATTAGGACATCACATTGGGGATACCCACTATATGTTGTCTGTATCCAACACTATCAACACTCTCCCAACTCTATTATTTAGGAAAAGTAGAATCATGACCAACAATACCAAATTCCTAGTGAGTTCCTACCAAGTTTTTTCATTGTCCATATTATTATTTTTAGCTCAGTAGAGAAATATTTTGTAATTTATCCCTAGATTGTTAGTTTTAATTTACTTTTTTAATTTATTTCTAAACGTTGATATAATACATAAATTGGTATCTTAACAAATTATATAAATATGTTAACATAATCAAGATTTGAAACTTGAATTAACCTAATGGCTCTCCCCTTCTCTTTGATCTTCCCTTGTATCACCCTATGGTTTCTTGATTTTTCCCAAAAGTCAAGTGATGACTCCACTCTCTTTCTCTTCTTGTTAGTGGAGAGAATGGTAAGGTGATTTTCCACCCACTTCCTCATTCCATGTGTGATAACATGAATATATTCATATTATACCCATATGTTAACATAATTAGGATCTAAAACCATAACTAACCTAGTGGCTCTCCCCTTCTCTTTGATCCTGTATTTTCTCACACAAGAGTTTGCTTCTATTTTCCCCTAAAACTGGGTGATGATTCCATTGTCTTTCTCTCCTTGTTAGTTGCACATGGGTAGGATGCTCTTTCATCCCCACCCCCGTGTCTTGTGTGGTAGCACAAATCCATTCACATGCTAGATTTTAGCATTTTCATTAGGGAGTCACTCTTTTAACTCTTCCCTCTCTCGAATGAAGGCTCCATCTTTCCTTCACTATCTAGACCTTTCCATGTGCCTTCATAAAGGTGGTATTGCATCTATTTTAATCCAAGGAAGGAGGATTTCCTTCTCCCTCTTTGGCCTCTGATACAGTAATATTCCAAATCAATATCCCCAGCTAATATTTACCCCTCCACAATGAAGGTTTTCCAAGTCAACATCATTACCATGTTAGAATATATAGTCACTCATGAGATCCTTGCTAGCCTTGGAAAACATTCTTGGTGTTGACATAATTTCCTCAAGCCTTAATTATGGTTGAGGCTATTTCATGCGACATCTAAACCCATTTACTAGGTTAATTATCATTCCTTTATTGAGGAACAATGGGAGAATTTCCTCATGCTTCAAAACAAGGGGAGAGATCTCACCCTTCACCCAAAGAGTTCTACCTCTTAGGTGTACCTATCCAACCTTCTTCTACGAAGCCTTATGCCAAAGACTGGATCCTCTTCCCTTTTGCATCTAAGGTGGCTCCTTCACCTACTAGGTAAGGACCAAATGAGTATTTCATATCTCCCTAATAATCCCTTTGTCCTTGGATCCTCTATGGATGAGCACTTCTATTAGGGTTCAACAACCCCTACCTCAAACATGAATCCAAACAAGTTAGATATACGTACAACCACTTTAGAATCAACCTCAAAACTAATTGAACCTTGGCCAAGGAAATGTGAGCTAAGCCAAGTACACATCCCAACATACCCTCCAAACTAATAAGCACACACCCCAACAATTACCCAAGGAATAATATACATTTTGACATTCTCCCAACTACAACGAAAAATATAAATCCAAAAAATTTCATAGTTCACTTTTGGACAAGTACTCTCCTCAATGATGGAACCTTCTCAAAGAATATTTAAAACCAATTATATGAAAAAATATCCATGCCAACAATGACAATGTCATATTTTCTCATTTTTGGGGAGTTGTAAAACAAGCATGAGTTTGGACAATAATTTTGTATTTTTCATCTCAAGTATGTTTCCTCAACCAAGTCTAGTAGGTGGTGGTAGGGAACCACTCCCTAACAACAATATACTCCAATTTGGAGGAAATTTTAGCTAAAACCCAAACCGAAAATCTAGAAAAATTGACTTATTGCAAGTACACATTTGACTTTGTAAAACATATTGATATAGTTCTAATCCATTTGTCCATTCTCTTAATGTAACGTCTACAACACTTAACCTCTCTATTATTTTAATTGTAATAATTATGTTAATAATCCCTATATAGGCATGAAAATGTAAATGGGAAAATGGTTGATGAAGAGGTGAAGCCCTGATCCAAACCATGAGAATCCATGAGAGAAGGGAAGACAACAAAAGGGGTTTATGGAATTAAAACTTACCAAGAACTATTTGGTTGAGCCAATATATTAAGCTTGTCAACTTTTCCCTAAAAGTATATAAGGGGAAGGTGTTGTAATAATTTCCAATAGTTATGAGGGGAGTGGAACAATGATACCAAATTACCCATAGGTATGGGCTATGTACCCTCTATTTTAGACAATTATGACCCCCACATAATCCCATCAAAGGGAGAAACTAGAGAAAAGATGACAAAGAGAGAAAGCAAGTGTCAACACCCCACCATAACCTCAATGGAGGTGTTCACCTGACTAATACAATTTCTCTTATATTGTTAGAAAAATGGGATACATTTATTTTTCCTTCTCTTATATGTATTCATTTATTATTTATATATTATTATTATTATTATTATTTTCTACGTAAAGGCTAAATCTATTAATAAAGAGAAAATATTTACAGAAAGGTTAAGACCTCAGAGGAGGCCGAAGCCATCCAACAACCCTGAACAAGAGGCCATAAGACCAGATACCTTGATAGTCAGATAACCCTGTGACCCAATTCCAGGATCGAGAAGACCCAATACATGATTTCCAGAGCCCTTACATACAAAAATGCTAACCTAAATGGTGAACGACACTACAGAACAGTTAAGAACTATGGCTTTAATAATATCTGTGCTGCCCTGATATCCATATGCAAAACTTAACAAAAACAAGGGCTTGCTGAGCCAAGACCTGATACAAAGCATAAGACCATAATGGCTGATAACTATACCTAGCCAGAACCTAATACAAAACATATTTGACAAAATCCAGAGAAGCATAGCACATAGGATATAAAAACCAGAAGGGAAGCTGCCAGACTCTTGAGAGCCTGAGGAAAGGCCCGAGGATCCATTGCTTCTATAGATCCATTCCACTAATCCAGCTCAAGTTATTGGAAGGACTCCAGCGTGGTCCCCATCCCAGCGACTAATGCCTGGTTCCGTACATATTGATAAGAAAGTAAGAAGGGAACGGTACCGGAGATTTCATGCATGTTGCAGAGGGTCCGGAGCATCCTTTTCCACCCGGCAAGGAGAGCCCATCCACATGTCATCAACGTTGTCCCCAACGCCTATGTCGCAGCCACCTGAAGGAGCTACCAAGTTCAAATTGCCATCAGAAGGGTGCGTTGGCTCGACCGCTGTCAAATTGTGCTGAGCAGTATCTACTGGAGGCTTAGGGACCTCAGGAACATTCCCCGCATCCTGCAAGTCATCACAATTAAACACAGTTCCTACCACATCTCCCTGGAGCACACTGTCATCCTGAGACTGCGAAGGTGAGGTATGGACTGAGCTGCTGGGCTTATCTTCTTCCTCAGCCAAAATGACTGTAATGCTAGCTGAGAGAATTGGTTTATTGAGCCGACTGTGAAATTTAAAACGGGTGGTTTGAAATGAGTTATGCAGGAAGGGCCTGCCATGATCAGAGGACGGGGAAGCCGAAGCCAGAGGAATGATATTCTGGGGAGCAGGCTGAGAGCGACCACGATTACCACTGGTACCTCCACGGCGAGAACAACCACGGCGGCGCACCATCTTCAGGAAAACAGAGAGACCTGAGGAAGGAACTAAACAAGACCAGACAGAACAGGGCCGAGGGTGGGCAAGCCAGGTAAGGAACAAACTCCGGAGAAGCCACCAAGCTGCCAGAGCAACACAGGGATGCAGGAATAAAGGCAAACGGATGAGGAGAGACCCGATGAGAATGATAACCAAAACCAGAGACTGAGCCATGATTAAAACAACCTGCGCCAAATCTCGAACAGGGAGCGCATTCAATGTCGAATGCTTGACAAGCTGCCTGTACCATAAGAAATTCATTTCAATCGCGGGAGGGTAATGAGAGCCGTGCCGGATCGCCAGGTGCAAATCCAGCTGCCGACGAAACATTAACCTGCATTGAATGTGCCTCGGGAGCACCCGCATCCCGGTTGTTATTATTATTATTATTATTAGACATATTTATTAGTATTACATATCCCCGATTATAATACTATAGTGCAGTTGATCCTATAGTGGAGTAGAGCACGTCTCACCCTTCATTAGTTGTAAAAAACATATAATCTTCAATAGATAAGTACGCTTATTGACTTAATTTTAGTAATTTAAATCATGTTAATGAAAAAGAAATATTAATTGATGAAATGAGGTACATATATGTTGATATGCTAAATTGTAGCATCCCTTGCTTCACCCCCATTTATGTAATATGAGATTGTGACTATACTACCAATGTGGAGAACCATGGCTTGCTAATATGTTGATTAAGATTTTAAAAATAATTATTTTATTATCCACAAAAGAAAGGATTTCCTTACAGATTTATCATTTGAGGGAATATTTCTTGCTTGTGTGCCATAAAGGGCATGAACCCATCTTGAATTTAATAACTAAAGTCACTTACAAACCAGGAAAGCCAATGCCTAACATATTGTTTATGAGATGTGATTGGGGAAAAATTGGTTGCATGTTGTGAACAACCCTAATATAATTTGCATTGATGTTTTGGAACCCTTGTTGATGGATTAACCAATTATGTTGACAACAAATTTAAGAGATGGGATTTGGCGCTATAGATAGAGGACTACACCCATCCCATATCTCTCAAAGATTATGGTCGAGAATAGTTGCCTTAGGAAGAAGAGGAGATTTCCAAGAAGAATGTGGGGAGTGTGAAGTGAAAACATAGGTTGCAAGAGAGAGTGAGGAGCGACTGGAGTTAATCGTGAAGACTAAGTAGTTTTGGAGTTGTGGTGGAGCATAGTTCTCAAGGAATTGAGGTGATATCCCTTATGTTGATGTGTGTTAGACCACTGGACTGTGTGTCTAAGACTGAATGGTTAGTGGGAGGCTCAAAGGACGATTGAATCATTGTGGTGCTTGATGTATAGTTGTGAAACCACTTGGGCAAGGCAATCTGAGCCATTGTGATGCTTGTTGGAAGAGTTGTTGAACCACATATGTAGTGGAATATAGATTCTTTGGTTCTTGATATGAAAGAAAAAAAATTCAAACCACCAAAATAATGGATTAAATCTCTTGGAACTAAAAAATACCAAATGGAGTAAGTGAGTCATTGTGGTGCTTAATGCCAACAAGTAGTCATTAAAACACCATGATACTGAACCCTATCTTGTGGGTTTCTACCAAGCTTTAGTGTGAAATTGTCCCTAAGTAATCATCCCCTCAGAATTTTGATCTCTCTCAGGGGTGGTCAATTACAACAAAGAATGCAATGCAATTGGCATAGTTGGGTGGAGAGTTGGAGTACCTCCTTTAGTTTCCAGTCATCTTAAAACACTTTGATAAGTCTATTGCATTTATTTATTTCAATCATGAATAGTGATGTGCCATTATTTTCATATGTCTAGAATGAACTCTTGTATATCTCTGAATGTTATTAAATGTTTGCGTAGTGAAGGTTCATTGTTATACTCAGGGTTGACAAATTATCTTATATAAGGGATCAGATATCTCCACAATTATTCATATTGTTAGAGATTTCCAAAGGAGAACTATGTATTGGATTTTTAATCCATCCAATGTTTCGAATGGTTACTTCATCCAATGTTTTGGATGGTTACTCCATCCAACTTTTCAGATGGTTAATCCATCTATCATCATGGACCAAAGTGCTTCGTGAGTAAACGAGAGTTGAAAAGACTTTTTATAGGAGACAGGAACTAGTATCTTATATGTTTGTGGTTGTACTAAATGCTTAGACTATGAATTTTATTGTTATAATCATTATTTGCAAGCCATCTTATATGCTAGGAATTAGATGAATATATGGGTTGTGTTATTCAATAACTTGTTCATGAAATAAATTGAAAAAATGTCTATTTATGCATCTTCATTTATTTACTATGAATGATCAAAATGAATGACTGAAATGGGTTCACTACTATATTCATGATCTACAGGTTGTCTAACATGTTGGAATTGGTTGAGCACCAAGGTTGTGCTGGTATGCATGTTGTTAATGAATAATGTGATTAATTGTGTGTGGTGCTCTCTTCTTGATAGTAAGGGCTTATGATTTAAAGAGCCCAACTTTCACAATGGACTTCTGATGTCTCAGGATAGACTATAACTGACCCTATGCAGTTATGTAGTCCTATGTGCTCCACATTTATGTGATAAGGGATATATAACTTTTGAATGAGAGGTTAAAAAGGGTCATGCAAGGGGAATGTATCTTTGAAGTGAGCTCGTACATCGTTTCCTAGGAAATAATAACAATCTTAGTGGAGTATGGGAAGGGGCCCAACCCCTCTTCTTGTCTCAAGGACCAACAAAATGAATGTGCAGTGTAAGGTAGAGTGGTGTATGGATGGATTAGTGGGCGATAGTTGATAGTTGATATGTTGTAGAGTATCATGATGGGATGACTAGTCACTACCCACTACTAACACCTTTGCAACTTATCACCATGTTAATGGGAGCAGCAATGGATAAACCAATATAACCATGGTTTCATCCTCTTGGAAATTTTTCTCTAAAACATCTCCCCCGACTAAGGCAAGGGGAGTTAAGTCAAAGGAATATTTGGGTCAATGAAAAAAGTGAGAGATCTAGTATGACAATGGAACTATGCAAATGAGAACCCTGTCATCGGGTCATGGTACTGCTAAGGAGTGAGGTGGTTGAGCGAGCCAAGACTGTTGATATGGCGAGTAATATGTTTGTGTGTGACCACCAACCACACACGTTAATTCCCACCATCAAGCTCTTATGCATGCTAATTAAACCTTGAAATGAAAGTTGCCAATGAGGTGTAGAATCACATGGTCAAGAACCACCCACCACCAAGATTTACATGTTATAACTATGAAACAAGCAATCCGATAAGAACTAGTTGATTCGATTGTGGTTCCAGCAGTAGGAATTTAACGTTGGGCCATGACCTATCACTAAGAACTTGCACCTTCTTTAACTTATAAATGGGCGATGGGTGGAATTCCATGATCCTTAGGGAACTAGATCAACGATCAAGAGCTATTGCATGGGCCCCCTTATGGTCGAAGTTTAATAGGAGTGTGGGGGTCGCGGTTGGGATTGGTGCCAAACTACCCTTCACTGATCAAGGGTGTAGTATGAGGCCCCTTTTCCCAAATCTAAGACCTTCATTGGGAGGGGTATGCATTACTAGTGGCTTGGCGAAGCAATTTCATACAACAGGGTCGCGCGAGCCTAGTGGATTCCACGTGGGTGCCATGTGAGTAATACGATGACATGGCCGATTTTAATAGGTCGAACTTCGAACCAACATAATTTTCTATGTGGAACTTAGTTTGAGACAAATATTATATCATTAGAAATATTTTGACAAGTTAAGTATGATGGTTATAAGTAGAACTTCGATGTAAATCACATTTAGAAAGACCTTTGTCGACGCGTTTCGAACCAACCAGTGTGGTTCATCGTCAGGACAAGTTAAAGAAACAAATCCAGCTATTGCATGTTATATAGTCTGAGCAGAGCCTCCAACGGCTATCTTGACCAACGGCTAATTTTGACTTAGGGACCAGGGTCAAAAAGTCATTTTGATAATTTAAGGAAGTTAGTTATATTCAGTGACCATACCTTAAATATATATATAAAATAATTTTAATTGGTATTAATAGTTAAAAGGAATCTTTTGATAATTAAAAATTATAAGTTATTTTATTTTAATTTAAATGGGATTTAGTTATATGGAAGACCTTACTTTTAATATATATAAGGTAATAGTTAGTTAGAATAACTATATATTAGAACAAGAGATTAGTAATAAGTTAAATAAAGATAAAAATTAATTAATTAATTAATTAATTAAATTTAATAAAGAACGTAGCTGGAAAAGGTTAAAGTTAGTAAATAAAATACAATTAAAATATATATATATAATAATAATAATAATAATAATAAATAAAAAATAAAATAAATAAATAAAATAAAAATAAAAATAAATAAAAATAAAATAAAATAAAAGTTATAAAAAATAAATAAATAAAATAAAAATAAAAATAATAATAAAAATAAATAAATAAAATAAAATAAATAAATAATAAATAATAAAATTAAATAAATAAGTAAGTTAAAAAAAAAAAGAACGACACAAAATAAAAAGAAGGAGAAGGACCGGAAGAAAGACCATTAAAAAACCCAGAGCAGGAAGGATAAACCCTAGGAGGAAGGAAGGCTCCAGGGGGAATAACGAAAGCTTGAAAAGGATAAAAGGGGAGGGGGGAGGAAAAGAAAGACTAGGACGAAAGGGCAGGGATCCAACAGCTACTGATCTTCCAGCCGTCATCTCTATTGAGATTGTTAGGCCTTCTTTCAATCTCAATAGCTTCCCTGAATTTACGATGATGGAACTGAGCAACTTTGGCAACAACCTTGGCCTCCTCTATGCAAACCTGATGTTTGGTCTTTTCCACGTGCTCTGCTAACGCTGAAGACTTGGTTCTCCCATGTCTTAGGTCAGCTGCATGCTCGCTGATCCTCTGATGGATGGAGCGCCCTGTTTCCCCGATATATGGGGTCCCACAAGAGCAAGGGATCAAGTAGACACCCTTCATGTCCTTCGGGTCAATGGGATCTTTCACTGATCAAAGGGAATTAGAATGGTGTTGAGGGGCCTAAAGGTCGAGGGAATATCATACCTTTTAAGGATCCAAGCAATCTTGTCTGTGGTTCCTTGGACATAGGGAAGATGGACACCTAGTCGGCGTTCCTTCAGTTCCTTTTTAATTAACGCCTTTCTAGAGGATTTAAGGAAGGCCTTCTGACCTAGACGCCTACGATAGCATTCTCCACAAAGACATTAAGGAGATGGGATCTCTCCTTATCAAGGCTCTCCTTATCAGAAATCCTAAGCGCACGAGTAGCGAGGGTGTTAAGAACACCCATCTTCTGAGCAGGGAAATGATGGGAATCGGCATGAAGGTACTGCTCAGTATGCATTTTCTTTCGGAACACAGAGTGGGAAAGAAAGCCATCCTTATTCTTGGATATAAGAATATCCAGGAAAGGGAGGCAACCATTGACCTCTTTTTCCATGGTGAACTTAATGGGAGAGGACTGACAGTTGAGGTGATTGAAGAAGCGATCCAGTTCCTCTTGGCCATGGGACCAGATGACATTAGTGTCATCCACATACCTTTTCCATAGCTTGGGAAGGAGACGAGCCGAGGCTAAAGCTTTGGCTTCGAAATCTTCCATAAAAAGATTCGCAACAATAGGGGAAAGGGGGGAACCCATAGCAACACCACAGGTCTGTTCGAAGAACTCACCTTCGAAACAGAAGAAAGTGGAAGTGAGACAGATCTCAACCAGATGCGCAGTATCAGGATCTGTTAGGCGATAGATCACTTCCAAGGCCTCCTTTATAGGGATGCAAGTATAAAGGGAGACCACATCAAAGCTGACGAGAATGTCCTCAGGGTTAAGACTAATATCCTTAAGCTCCTTAATGAAGGATGCAGAGTCCTTCACGAAGGACTCAGTGCGGCCAACCAGGGGCTTAAGTTTAAGGGCAAGGAACTTAGCTAGAAGGTAGGTCGGACCACCAATGGTGTTGACGATCGGCCTCAGAGGGGCCCCTTCTTTGTGAATCTTAGGTAACCCATAGATCCTAGGAGTAATGGGACTGCTCTCAATGAGTTTGTGGCACAGGGAACTCACCGAGCTACTAGACTTGATGGCGAGAGCCACTGTCCTAGAAATCTTCTTCAAAGGGTTCTTGGGCAGTTTTTTATAACTGCCACTATTGTAAAGATGATCCAACATCTTCTTATGGTAATCATCCTTGTTAAGGATGACCGCAGCCCCTCCTTTGTCAGCCTTCAGAATGACAATATCTTTGTTCTGATTTAAGGATTTAAGGGCAGAGAATTCCTCATTGTTGAGGTTCTTCCGAGGGGGCTTAGCCTTTCTAAGGACGACAGCACAATCCTGCCTAATAGTGTCCTTAATATTATCCGGAAGATCTCTAATCCCGTATTCCACGTCGCAAATAATGTCTTCCAAGGGGATCTTTCTAGGGGCAAGGGCAAAGTTTAAACCTTTGCTTAAAAGACTAAAAACAGAAGGGGAAAAAGAAAAGCTAGAAAGGTTAACAACTCTATTATTCCGGGAAGAAGGGGGAAGAATAATAGGGTCCACATTCAAAACCTCATTGTTTAGGTTACCAATATCATTGCTAATGTTATTGCTAAGAGATTCCTTATCATCATGGTATAAAATATTGTTATTAATGTCACATAAATTGTTATTATTATTATTATTATTTCCATTATTATTATTAGAACAAATATTATCCAAATTATTATTATTACCCTTACGCATAATATTATAAAAATTTATTATTATTATTATTATTATAGTTATTATTATTACTAATATTATTAAAATTATATAAATAATTATTAGTATTAATAATATTATTATTATTATTATTAAATTTATATAAATTATTATTATTATTATTAAAATTATATAAATTATTATTATTATTATTATTATTATTAAGATTATTATTATTATAATAACCGTTATTATCAATATACAATGAGTTGAAACAGTCAACGCAAGACAACGAAGAGTTAACCGACGGCATACAGTTTGCGGAGTTTTGAAGTAGACCACGACCACGTGAGGGCGAGACAGGACCTTCTTTCTAGTTAGCAACGCCATTATTCTGGGCATTCGAACCTCTGCGCACAAGCTGAACCGGAGAACTGCGCGTGTGGTTCTGCAGCGAACCCTGATCACGTGAAGGAGAGACAGTGCTTCCTGTCCGGTCAGCAACATCATCACTGCTTCCATGCTGAATCGGAGAACCTGAAGGAGCCGAAAACCCAAGAACTAAAGCGCAGACCTTCTTGCTGGTAGCCAACGAAACCTGATCAGTCGAAGGAAGAAGCTCAGATCGCTGGTTTACAGGTTGATCAACATAAACCGGAGGATGAGCCACGCGAGAACCATTCGAATGATCCGCTGCACAGGCTGATGATGGGGCAGGCCTACAACTGCAAACAGAGGGAGAGCAAAACGCATTGCATGGAGCAGGCTGCCTGGGAGGAGGCGCAGGTGCAGCGGAGCGCTCCCCAGAGATCTGTGGACTTGCTAGGGGTGAGGAGAAAGATCTGATAGAAGGAATGGAAGAAACCCAAGAACGGAGGGCCGATTTTTGAAAAGCAGAAACGCGGCTCAGGGAAACATCATTCATCGATTCACCTCCCGCAGATTTCTGAGCTAAAATCTGAAACTTCGCAGCTTGCTTTTGTCCCCTGATCTCCTCCAAACGCAATGATTTTAATGCAGAGCATGCATCTATTCTGGCCCATAGGGAGGGGGAGATCAAGTTCGAAAGTTCCAAGTGCAAATCTAGAAGATCTTGAGAGAATTGACAGAGGTCTCTCCTGACCCTATTAATTTCAGATCTCAAAAGAGCTAGACTGGCTTTTACGAACACCCCATGGTTAGAAGGAGTGTGGAGGCGATGGCTGATCTGAGCGAAGACCGGGATAACTGCGGAATCTCTGCATCTTTTCAGAAAAGCTAGATCTGACTTCAACTTCGAGACCTGCAAGCGTGCCCGTTCAAAATGATGAACCTTAGAAGCAATGGCTTTACCGTGCAGGGAATCAATTGTTGAATTGAGGCTTCTGTGATCCATAATAGTTATAAGTAGAACTTCGGCGTAAATCACATATAGAAAGACCTTTGTCGACGTGTTTCGAACCAACCAGTGTGGTTCATCGTCAGGACAAGTTGAAGAAACAGATCCAGCTATTGCATGTTATATAGTCTGAGCAGAGCCTCCAACGGCTATCTTGACCAACGGCTAATTTTGACTTAGGGACCAGGGTCAAAAAGTCATTTTGATAATTTAAGGAAGTTAGTTATATTCGGTGACCATACCTTAAATATATATATAATATATATTTCCACTTTCTTCTGTCTCGAAGGTGAGTTCTTCGAACAAACCTGTGGTGTTGCTATGGGTTCCCCCCTTTCCCCTATTGTTGCGAATCTTTTTATGGAAGCTTTTGAAGCCAAAGCTTTAGCCTCGGCTCGTCTCCTTCCCAAGCTATGGAAAAGGTATGTGGATGACACTGATGTCATCTGGTCCCATGGCCAAGAGGAACTGGATCGCTTCTTCAATCACCTCAACTGTCAATCCTCTGCCATTAAGTTCCATGGAAAAATAGGTCAATGGTTGCCTCCCTTTCCTGGATATTCTTATATCCAAGAATAAGGATGGCTCTCTTTCCCACTCTGTGTTCTGAAAGAAAACGCATACTGAGCAGTACCTTCATGCCGATTCCCATCATTTCCCTGCTCAGAAGATGGGTGTTCTTAACACCCTCGCTACTCGTGCGCTTAGGCTTTCTGATAAGGAGAGATCCCATCTCCTTAATGTCTTTGTGGAGAATGGCTATAGTAGGTGCCTAGGTCAGAAGGCCTTCCTTAAAGCCTCTAGAAAGGCGTTAATTAAAAAGGAACTGAAGGAACGCCAACTAGGTGTCCATCTTCCCTATGTCCAAGGAACCACGGACAAGATTGCTCAGATCCTTAAAAGGTATAATATTCCCTCGACCTTTAGGCCCCTCAACACCATTCGTAATTCCCTTTGATCGGTGAAAGATCCCATTGACCCGAAGGACATGGAGGGTGTCTACTTGATCCCTTTCTCTTGTGGGACCCCATATATCGGGGAAACAAGGCGCTCCATCCATCAGAGGATCAGCGAGCATGCCGCTGACCTAAGACATGGGAGAACCAAGTCTTCAGCGTTAGCAGAGCACGTGGAAAAGACCAAACATCAGGTTTGCATAGAGGAGGCCAAGGTTGTTGCCAAAGTTGCTCAGTTCCATCATCGTAAATTCAAGGAATCTATTGAGATTGAAAGAAGGCCTAACAATCTCATTAGAGATGACGGCTGGAAGATCAGTAGCTGTTGGATCCCTGCCCTTTCGTCCTAGTCTTTCTTTTCCTCCCCCCTCCCCTTTTATCCTTTTCAAGCTTTCGTTATTCCCCTAGAGCCTTCCTTCCTCCTAAGTTTTATCCTTCTTGCTTTGGGTTTTTTAATGGTCTTTCTTCCGGTCCTTCTCCTTCTTTTTATTTGTGTCGTTTTTTTTTTTTAACTTACTTATTTATTTAATTTTATTATTTTTTATTTATTTATTTATTTATTTTATTTTTATTTTTATTTTAATTATTATTTTAATTTTTATTTTATTTTATTTATTTATTTATTTATTTATTTTTTATAAATTTTATTTTATTTTATTTTATTTTTTATTTTTTATTTGTTTATTTTTTATTTGTTTATTTTTATTTTATTTTATTTTATTTTATTTATTTATTTATTTATTTTATATTTTATATTTTATTCTATATTTTTTATTTTTATTATTATTAATATTATTATATTTTTTTTTTAATTGTATTTTATTTACTAACTTTAACCTTTTCCAGCTACGTTCTTTATTAAATTTATTTATTTAATTAATTAATTTATTTATTTATTTTTATTTTTATTTAACTTATTACTAATCTCTCGTTCTAATATATAGTTATTCTAACTAACTATTACCTTATATATATTAAAAGTAAGGTCTTCCATATAACTAAATCCCATTTAAATTAAAATAACTTATAATTTTTAATTATCAAAAGATTCCTTTTTAACTATTAATACCAATTAAAATTATTTTATATATATATATTTAAGGTATGGTCACCGAATATAACTAACTTCCTTAAATTATCAAAATGACTTTTTGACCCTGGTCCCTAAGTCAAAATTAGCCATTGGTCAAGATAGCCGTTGGAGGCTCTGCTCAGACTATATAACATGCAATAGCTGGATCTGTTTCTTCAACTTGTCCTGACGATGAACCACACTGGTTGGTTCGAAACGCGTCGACAAAGGTCTTTCTAAATGTGATTTACGTCGAAGTTCTACTTATAACTATTATGGATCACAGAAGCCTCAATTCAACAAGTATGATGGTGTTATTCAAATTAAATTCTGGACACTTGCAAAAATGTTTTTTTGCTAACCCCATCTTAGAGATCAACTCTAGAACATAACATCTCCCACAGCCCAAGAATCCTTAAGGGAATGGAAGGGAGGGTGTTTGTAGAGTGGTATCGAAGCAAAGGTTCAACATTGGACCTAAAGAGGATCACATACAAATGATAAAATTAATTTTGATAGCCTAATTCTTACATACACACACACACACACATGTTGTCTTTAAACTTGCAGATGTCTTGGATATTAACCTTGATAAAATCCTTACACGTTTTTTTATTTCCTAGAGTATGTAACTAAAATGGTTTTTAGATGCGTGAACAACATCAAATTAGCATGCTTAGTGTTGGCATGCAAAGGTAATGAATTAATATGTTTATGATTAATTTAGTTGACAACTATGTGTGTGTGACAAAACATAGGAAGACACGATTTGTAGCAAAATAGAAGAATGAGCAGTAGAATGGTGTAGTACAGTATGGAACAAATCCATCATGATAAAGAAAAAGAATCAGTAGGAAAAATATTAGAGGAAATTTCCCATAATGGAAAGGATATCCTTAGGAGCTTGAGAGATGAGTTGAAGAGTGGCAAAGAATAGAATGGAAGACTCATTAGAAAATTAGAAAAATAGGAAGGGCTAAACATGACATTGCTACAAAACCTATCATACATGCAATGGTTTTTGCAACATGGACCAACCATTGGAGATATGAATGTGTGTCAAAATGACAAGATCAAAGGAAAACCTCATAAGGTTGGGAAGAAGAAAACGCCACTGAAATGTTGGGGTTGTGGAGTAAAACACCTAATTTGTGAATAATCTCACAAAAAACAAAAGAATAATAACCCATGTAAACTTCAGACATAGGAACTAGCAACCAACAATGTAGAAGGAAATAAGTCAATGAGGAAGACATTAAAATGTGGGGGTTGCAAAAAGAAACACATACTTCATTACTGCCCTTATAAGCAGTGTGAGGGAAAGAAAAAAATTGAGGTTTGAGAGACTACCACAATGAAATAATGACATAGTAGCGCGTTAGAGGTAGGGATAGAAATGAAAATCCAACATGAAGAACCCCTAGCAATGGTAGTGCAAACCATAAGGATTTGATTGGTGCCATGAGAAATTAAGAAGACTGAGTCACCCACATTTGGTGATGATGTGAAGAGAGATGAGGGAGCATCCTCAAGAGATATCTGATATGTTGAAAGGTCTTATAACAACCCTGGTGAGAATTTCATGTAATAAAAGTTAATAATAAAAAAATAAGACCACGGTTAAGGGACACTTATTCCAAGCTGAATATTGGGCAAAGAAATCCTAGTGGGCATCACTCGATGTGTGTTTTGGCTAAGGAAAATTGGCAAAGGCTAAGGCAAAGGCATTAAAAGGCAAAAAGTCATTTTGGACACATTTATTTATGAAATAAATGAAATTAGGAGAAAAGTAAGGTGAAAGGTCACGGGTTGCATGTGAGGAGGAAATTGAAGGAAAATAATGGAAAATGAAGAAAATAGAGGCCTCATTAATAAAAAGGCTTCTAGGGATCAGTTGGTAACCTTTTGTCAATTCAAGTTTGGAGATCTCTCATTATTCTATCTCTCTCTCACTCTTGGTCACTTGGAGTTTTCTTGGAGCACTCTAACTTTGGATAAAGGAAGGAAAAGCATGCAAAGGGAAAGGAAATAAAGCAAGGATAAAGGAAGAAGAGCAGGATCAAGCAGCTTCAGCAGGATTAATTGCAGGTAACCTTTTGCATGTGATTTCCTAGCTGGTTTGGATATGCATGACTTTACATGTTGGTGTATGGTTCTATTGTTGTCGGTGGCATGGTTTTGTCGGGTTATGACAATGGTTTTCATCCTAGCCTTACCTTTTTCTGGATACCATGGTGTTGGGATTTTTATTTTGGTTTTGACCTTTGGTTTACCGGATGGATTTCGAAATCCGGGGCAGAGGTGGTCTCAAGGTTCATTTCCCAAAGGCCTAGGAATCCCTTGAACAATTTTGACAGGATACACGGTAAAGCCTAAGGGAGAAGTCTCAGTTTAGGGCCTAGTGATCCAAGTTTGGATTATGGTAAAGCTTGAGAGACTGGTCTCAGTTTAGGGCCTAGTGATCCATAATTGGATTGCGATAAAGCCCGAGAGATAAGAAGATGAAATATTCCTTAATGATAGTGATGGATTCTGGATGGAATTCCAAGTTTGGTTCGGTTGTGATCAGAGCACCTGTTTTGGTGTGATCATGGGTTTGTGAGGGTGGAGGTGATTTAACCTCTGGATTCCCTTGGTTGTTCTTGGATTGGTTGTTCTATGAGATCCCACAGTCATGCTTGGAATATGGCATGGGGGTGACTAGCTAAAGGAGAGATTTGGTTCAGCCATTTCTATGGTCGAGTGGTACGTGGAAGTCCTGAACCTGGTCAAATTTTCCTATGATTAATAAAAGCTAAGTTCTCTTACTTTTGTACTTGTTTACATGTGGTTTCAATGGTTGTCATATCTCTGATATTTATATGGTTTAATGTTGGTTATAAGCATGGTTATGTGACTGGTCCATGTCATGGTTATTTCATGTATTTACTTGTGATTGTTAAATGGATGGATACAAGATCTAATTGATGGTATGATAGTTCAATGGAGATGGAGGTGATCCTTTTGGTTATGTTTCATAAGTTCTTTCAGTCATTTATGATTTGTCTTGTATCCTAGACCTGCAGGTTGCATTGATGCCAAGTATTTGACAAAATGTCAGTCTCGTTTGGGGATGCTCATGCCTAGTCCTGAGGTGGATTTTTTATTTATCAACATTATTATCACGTCTTTGATGGATTCTGAAGGTTGTATAAAGTTCTGGGCAAAGGTTTGGATTCTGGGCTAGAAAAGTTGCTCAAATCTCGGGGCCGCTAGAATAGGTCTGCTGATAAAAGTCCACAGTCACTGGAACAGAGGCCTATGAGAGCGAATTTAGGTTGTTGGTCGCTCCCTTGTCCATAGCATGAGAGCGACTATGGCCTGAGATCCATAACAATAGTGGGACCCAGGGACAGGTTGTTTGAGTGGCTGACTTATCTCCTGAGGGTGTTTTTGATGATATTGGATGACTGTGTGTGATGTTTTGTCAATTCCATTTCCTTAAGGTCACCAAGGAGATTGAATTCCTTATATTAACCTCTCTCATCACATGTTTTTCCCAGATGGTTGGCTGCTTGGGTGGACCTGAGAGGAGGGGGTATTACATATTGGTATCAAAGTGTGGTTGCACTCTTCTTGGGCGAAGATGCTTGGTCATGCATGAATGTTAGTTGCATGTGCCTCTTACACTTACATTCGATGTGCTTGTTGCATTGCATCATGTTGATCATGATTATAGTGAGGTTATCATGACGAGCTTGATGTGATTTTGTGGGATGCATGGTCAGAAGTTTATGATTGGTTGCATATGGTTATATGTTGCTTACATATTGATTATATGTCGCTTGACCACCATGATAGAATATTTCCACCTGAAATATTGAACCGACCATGATAGAATATTGCCACCTGAAAGGGATACCAACATCATAACTAAAAGTCTCATGTTCGTGAGATCTAGCTTTTGAATGATGCAAATTTTGGCAAGTAAAATTTATGATTTGAAATTTTTTATTATATATCATGGGAACTGAATGTTCTAACACAAGTGGACTAATGGAACAGGGAGCCTAGGACCATGACCCCTATGGTGACATTCTAGCCATGTGACACTTTGATTACCTCATTGGGAGAAAGTCATAACTATCACCTTAACTGTAACACTACATGAGAAATGTAGTGGAGCATGCCATATAGGAACTTGGCTATAAAACCCCATGCAAAATATAATAGAGCACTCCATATCGGCACCTAGATATAAGAATCTAATAATAACCCCATGCAGTAAAACTCTCAAAAAAGTAAACTTCTCGGAATGGGGGTTTCCTGGGATCAGAAGAGTAAGTATTTGATGTCATCCCATGCAAGAAAACCCTCAAATAGGTAGACTCCCCCAACTGGGGGTTTCTTAGGCTCAGAAGGGTGAGTAGCTAATGGGGTCCCATGCAAGAAAACACTTAGACACGTAGAATGTTGGGAATCAGGGTTTCCTGGGATCAAAAGGGTGAATAACTAATGGGAGAAGAAATTTGGCACACGCTAACTGAGATGCAAACATAAGGGGGCTAGTTCAATGTAGATAATGAGTTGAACTTGTTACTTGTGGAGGCAAAGGATGAAAATAAATACTATTAAGATAAGTAAAGTGTTTCCTGTTGAAATTTTGATTTCATTTCATTATTATTATGATTAATCTCATGAGAACTGTATGCTTGTGATATAGATGAGATGATGAACTATCCAACAAACATAGATGATAATGGCTACAAAGTGATATTAGAGTAATGTAGTAGGAGCGTAATGGAGTTAAATACCCTAGGGACTAGGCCATTTTTGTGACACTATAATCCAATCCATTGGGTGTGTCCAAGAAGACAATGAGTTGAATATATTCCCTATGGACTCCATGTGGAGTAATGGAAAACAACTAGAACGTGATAGAATTCCAGACAGTCTAGAGGTGACTAAACCATGGATAATTAATGACATAGCTTAAAATGGAAACTCAATACGTGGAAGATATCATTTCCATAAGAGCTATAATTATTAAGCTCAGTTTTTGTTTCTCCTCCATTTGTAGAACATTGAGGACGGTGTTCCTCTAAGGCGAAAGGGTTTGTAACATCCCTTGCTTTGCCCCTATTTATGTAATATGATATCATGATTGTATTGTTAGCTTAGAGAGCCATGGTTGGCTCATAAACTGACTAAGATTTTAAAACTAATTATTTAAAAATTAATTTACTATCAACTGAAGGAAGGATCACTTTACAGGTCCATCATCTGAGGGAAGCTTCTTTGCTTGCGTGCCTTGAAGGCCATGAACCCAGCCTGAATTTAATAATTAGAGTCACTTGCAAACTAGGGAATCCAATTCCTCAAAAATTATTTATGAAATGCAATTTGAGGAAAACCAGTTGTGTGTTGTGAATAGCTTGAGCCAACCTGCATTGAAGTCCTAGAACCCCTATTGATTGATTCATCAACTGCGTTGACAAAAAATTAAAGAGATGATATTTGCCAATATCGGTAAATGACTACACCCATACCATCTCTCTTTAGGATCAAAGCTAGGGATATATACCTTAGGAAGAAAACGAGATTCGTGGAAGAATGTAGCAAGTGCGAAGCAAAAAAATTGGTTGCAGGGAGAGAGCAAGGAGCAATTGGAGTTAACCATGAAGATTTATAAATGTTGGAGTTGTTGTGGAGAATAGTGCTCAGGTAAGTGGGGTGATTTCCCTTGTGTTGATGTGTGTTCGACCACTGGACAATGTGTCTAAGTTTGAATGGTGAGTGGGAGGCTTATAGGATGATTGAATCATTGTGTTTCTTGCTACATAGTTGTTAAACCAATTGGATAGGGAAATATGAGCCATTGTGGTGCTTGCTAGAAAAGTTGTTAAACCACCTATATAATGGAGTACAGACCCCTATGACGTTTTCTATGAAAACACGACTATTAAACCACCCAAAAAATGGATTCAATCTCTTGGAAATGAGCAATACCCCATATGGACTTTGGGTGAAGCCTTGTGATTGAACTTAGAGAGTGAGTCATTATGGTGCTTACTGCTAGAGAGTAGTTGTTAAACCACAAAGATAGTGAAATATGTATCATGGGTGTCTATTAAGCTGTGGTGTGAAATTCTCCCTAAGCAAGCATCCCTTCAGACTTTAGATTTGGCTTTAGGGTTGTTAGAGCAACGATGACTACAGTGTAGTTGGCCTATGGTTGGGTGGAGATTTTGAGTCCCCCCTTCAGTTTCCAACCATCTTAAAATTCTCAAATAAGATTATTGCATATATGTATCTGGATCATGAATTATGATGTGCCTTGATTTGCATATGTCTGGTATGAACTCTTGTATATCTATGAATGTCACTGTATGCCTTCATAGTGAATGTTCATTGTTGTACTTAGTGTTGACAAGCTATCATATATATATGTGGTTGTACTAATTTCTTGGATCGTGAAGTTTGTTGCTATACTCTTGATTTGAAGGCTATCTTATAAGCTAGGAATTAGATGATTTTTCAGGTTGTGTTGTCCAATAACTTGTTTATGAAATAAACTGATAAATTGTGTATTTATGCATCCTCATTTACTTACTATGGTTAAGAAATGTCAATGATCAGAATGAATGATCAAACCAGATAGTTCATTGTTAAATTCATGATATGCAGGTTGTCTAACATGTTAGGCATTTAGAAATCAGTCTTTTGGATTAATCACATCGTAAGGAATGGGTCAACGTTTCGAACCAACGAATGTGGTTCATGTTAGGCATTTGTTAAGCACTTGGGTTGTGCTAGTATGGATGTTGTTCATGAATAATGTGATTAACTATGTGTGGTGCTCTCATATTGACACTAAGGGATTTTGATTTAAATAGATCAACATGCTCATTGGACTTGTGATATTTGAGGATAGACTGTAATTGTCCTTGTGCAATTATGTAGGCTTGTGTGCTACACATTTATGTGATTGAGGTATATATAACTTTTGAATGAGAGGTTAAAAATGGCAATGCAAGGGACGTATAGCTCTTAAATGAAATATTGTATTATTTCGTGGGAAATATTAACAAGCTTAGTGAAGCATGGGAAGGGGCCCTCCCCCTCTTCTTGTCTCAAGGATCGGCAAAATGAATGTGTGGTGCACAGTAGAGTGGTGTGTGGATGGGCCAATGGCTGATATGTTGCAAATTATTATGATGGGACGATTGACCACCACCAAACACCAACACCTTTACATCTTGTCATTGTATTAATGGGAGTGATAAGGGAACAACTCATCCAATCACGGTTTTGTACTCCT
Organism: Pinus tabuliformis; assembly: GCA_031772625.1. Lineage (NCBI taxonomy): Eukaryota > Viridiplantae > Streptophyta > Pinopsida > Pinales > Pinaceae > Pinus > Pinus tabuliformis. Next base: position 1,712,599,637 of record CM062816.1, on the reverse strand, counting down.
GAAACTTTGTCACCAAAATATCAGCCACTACCAAGGAAAGAGGAGTTAAGTCAAAAGAAGAGTTTAGTCAATGACAATAGGGAGAGTTTTGGTCGAAAGGAACTATGAAAATGGGAACCTTGTTGATAGGTTGTTGTTACCACAGAGGAGTGAAGTGGTTGAGTGAGTCAAGACCACTAATCTAGCGAGGAATGTGTCATGGTGGACCCATCAGCCACATGTGTTACCACCCACCGCTAAGTTCCTATGTGAATTGATTAACACTTGAAATGGATGATGTCGATGAGGTGTGTAACCATGTAGTTGGGACACTAGACACCACCGTGATTTACATGGTGTAACTATGAAATGGGGGAGTCAACAATAACTAGCCCATTTGGATCTGGTACAAGTACTGCAAATTTGATGTCGGGCCATGGACCACTACTAAGACCCCACACCTTTGTTAAATTATAAAAGGGTGACGGATGAAATACCATGATTGACTAGTTGATATTTTAAAATTCGAGAGCGATTGCAGGGCCCCCTTTGTGTTCAATGCTTAATCGGAGGGTAGGGGTCGTGTTTTGGATTGGCACCAAACCGCCCCTCCTTAATCAAGGGTGTATATTAATTTCGGGTCCCCCTTTCCCAAATTAGAACCATCGTTAGGAGGGGTCTACATTACCAATTGCTTGTCAAAGTGGTTTCATATGACAAGTTCGCATGAGCCCAGTCGAGACCACATGGGTGCCACACTACTAATGCAATGACATGGCCTCTTTTAACAACCCGAACTTTGAATGGGAATAGATTTTGATTTGGAACTCGGATTGAGACAAATTTTATATTGTTAGAAAGATCTTGATGAGATGAGTATGATGGTGGTATATGAATTAAATTATGTAGACTTGAAAAAATGAAGTTTTTACTAACCCCATCTTCATAAATAAACTTGGAGATCATGTCTAAAACATAACACCTCCCACAGCCCAAGAATCCTTAAGGGGCTAGAAGGTAGGGTGCTTACATAAATGGATATAATGATTTGTGTGTTGTCTATTTATGATGTCAATTGGTTAATGTAACTGAAATGGATGTATATTTTTTTAGTTCATGCTAATCATATTTAATATACTCTTATGTCGTGTCTACCATGTTTATTGACATGAAGTAGAGGTTTCACTTAAGCATGGGAACAATATTATTTTAGTCCTAGTTATGGACAAATTCCATGGTTTACTAGTAAACAGACTGGAGAAGCTCTAAGCCTACTAAAATAACTAGGGAGGACTTATGGATGATAAGGACTTAAAGAAAATAACAAAAACCTTGATTAAAAGGGGGGGCTCAAGAGGAAACAATCTTCTTAGAGAATTTTATAGAACAAAGAGTTTATTAAGGAACTCTAGAATTCATCGAAGTCTATTAAGGAATGTTAAGGAATACTTAGAATTGAGGCAACGAGATGAAATATTTTGGATACCTTAGGGCTAGCAAGGACCTTTGTAATTTTAAAAGTACTTTAGGGCAAATCCTTTCCTTGTAAATGTCTCTTCTAGCCTTTGAGATGGACTGGGAAGCTCCTTATGTGAGCATGTTTTTCCTTTTTGGAAATTTAGGGATTCCCTCTCCTTTAATTTTAGCAGTCTTGAAAATATAGGTATTGGAGGTCTTTAGCCCCAACCACGAGTCATATGGGTTGGTAAGGGAGCAAATACCAAGAAATTAGATTTAAAATGGGTATTGGGATTTTAATTTTCATAAATTGGGCTATAGGGCCTGAAGGATTAAGTATTTCATTGAACCACCATTGAAAAAGGCCTCTAATACTAATAAAACATGAAGACTTCATCAATTAATAGAGAGGGGTGGTCGGGCCTATCAAGTGACAGTGTATCATGTGTCAACTTTTTGGTTTGCAGTTTTTCAAGTGAATATGGTGGATTCTACTAGTGTAAAGACTTGGTGCAAATATAACCCACACTATTCATCACCTAATAGTTTATGAGTTATTGATTTGAGGCTTTTGTGATATATCCTTTGTGTGGTGTTATTTTCGGAGTTATCGCATTCATGTTTTTGTAATCGACATTTCAAACCCTCTTCTGTGGTTCATCATCAGGATAGATCCATGATGAGTTGTCAATTAATGTGGCTAAGTGTTGGGTATTAGGCATTCAAAGGTAGAGTGATTGAAAACAAAATATCAGGGTATCACCTCAATACCATTGATGCTTGATAATATTGGTGGACATGGCATGATGATGTGGAAATGATGTGATAGTCCACGAAGTAGGGTAACATGGAAAATGATTTGTCATGGTGACATGGTATGGGACATGCCTCATTTATGACAAGTCAGACTAATGTGTTATGGTGACGTGACAGTCCATGTGGAAAGTTGATGTAGCACAATGTGGATCAAAGTGTGTAGTAGAAGGTGACGAGGTGGTAGATTTTGTGGATATTGGTTGTTTGGATTTTGGGAAGTTTGGGCCCTATATTGAACTCACCCCTAATAACAGTGGAACCTGATAGCCTATTGATTATTGTAGAAAAAAAATGTCAAGTGGTAGAGTTTCAGTCTTGGTGTGTCAGGTGATCTGTGTTGGAAGTCAAGATTTTAGGAGAATCGAGATGAGGTATTGGGTGTTCCCATTTTACTAATAGAATATAAAACCTGATAAGCTATAAAATATAGGTTTATGTCATCTATCGTTGGGTATTAAGAGGTTTGAGTAGCTATTATCAGGCTTGATACAAGTCTATCAGGGAAAAACATGGCATGATGATGTGGATTGACGTGGTCCAACCAAGGACATGGATTAATGCACTAATGAAACATGGGAAAGGAGTGTCATGTCTCAACAATATGAATATTCACAAATCTTATGTGGCCCTGAAGGGGAAAATATTCAACTGGGCATAACTTTGTGTTAGGAGTTCTATTTGAGATGAAATTTGTTACGTTGAAGAGTTCTTAACAAGTAGAATACGATGGAAATATCAAAATCATTTTTTAAGATGTTGGAAGAAAAAAAAAATTGCTAACACCGTCTTCATAATTAATCTAGAAGGTTGAATCTAAATAAACCCCACATATCTAATCAAGCATTAGGGAGTTGTGTATCTTATAAATTTGTATCATAAAGTGGTATCATATATAAAGGTTCAACACTTGGAATTAATGGGTTTGGGAAAGAGAACGAAATTGTTATAGAAGAGCTCAAATGCTAGGCTTGGATGGGCTAAGAAGACAGACTACAAAAGTAGAGTTGGGAGAGTAATAGAGTAAAAGTTCCAAAGTAAGGAAGCACAAAAACGAGACTGTACACCATGGGAACCAAGATCATTGGATGATTGTTGGAAAGGGAGTGCCACAGGATTTATGACATGTATAGCATATATTTTTTAAGAGATATAACTATTGAAGATGCATTTAATGAAAAAATGTTGATTGTAAAAGTTGTGGAGGAGATAATTAGGATGTTGACTAGATCTCCCTGGATAGATCAATGCATGATAATTGTGGAAGAACATGGTTGATTGATACAACCATAATTATGAGGGTGAATCTCTTAACTTATCTCTTGCAATTTTTAATGTTTTTTTATCAAAATTTTGAAAGGGTTATTATGTGCTAATAAATAAGAGCATAGGTATGATGAAAATGCTAGGAATTGGATAGCTAAATTGCATGTGCATTAATAGGCACGAGGATAGTGAAATGTTAAAATATTATAGATATTTTTTATGCATGTAAATAATGATTAAGCATACAGGTAATATGATTGTGAAATCAGAGTAGTCTATTGTGATAAGATGATTATAATGATTAACCATGGATTAATAATGAAACTATAACTAGGAACAACTTGACTATATGGCTAGAGAAGATAAAGAGGATTCCACATAGAGTCTTGTGAGAAAAAGGCTATGGACAAGAAATTGTTGCTTGAAAGGTTAGTGAAGAGGAATGTAAGAATTCTCCCTGTGATACCAACTAATCTAAGAACATATGATAACTACTAGCGGCCAAGCAAGTATGGTTTAGCATGCACAAAATATTGAGAGGGAATTAGGCAAGAGTTCCCCTTTTGAAAATTTAACATCAAAAAGTAAATAAATGCATGAACAGAAAGTAAATGAAGAGTTGGCATTAACTATGTTTAGGGTGATGTTGATGGTCACCTAATGATTCCATGCTACTTGGAATAAATTATTCCTTGCTAGTTGTTTTCATATGAAAGGGAACAACATGTACGATGAGAAATGTCATTGAATGGTTAAAAGCTCTCATATGTTAGGTTATTTTTACATCTTATGAATGTATACAATTAATGAGAAAGGTGCAGGTGGTGCACAAGCATGTCAATGTACATCATCAAGGCATTGTTTGAATGCATGGTTGAATGCATAATGGGTTGTTAGATGCTACAACTAAGGAAAGTTGTACGTTGTAACCACATGCAGCTAGATTACCAGAAATATTTGACTGACAAAACAAAGTTACAAAAGACGAATAATATAGTTAAGTACTCTAACAATGATAAAACATATTTGATTTGTTGGTTATAAATCTAATTGCATAGGATGGACATGTTAAGATAATAATGGTGTCTTATTAATAGTCATCTTGTGTAGAATGATGGGTTGAATTTAAGAAGAGATGACATGCTTGGTTGATAGCTATTGCTCAAGGAAATGGGTGAGAATTGTTGTGAATTCCAAGTTATGCAAAAAACTAAAAAAGGGAGAACACTTGACTCTCTCCACTACTGATATTTTTTTGAGAATGAAAAGTATTTGAAAGTCGAAAATTAAATGACCTAAGAAGGCATGAATAATCGATATCAAAAGGATAATGGTTTTGGTATACCCAAGATTGAAACAACAGGGGTAACCCATGCCTATTATAAGAAGTAATTTGTACTATTAAGCTTATTGAAAATTATGAGAAACATTTAATCAATTTATTTTGTATGCTTAATATGCCATAATTTTGGATGAAATAAGAAAATTTCCCTTGCTAAATTGAATGCAAAGTTGCATGAAGAGAACACAATTCAAGTAATTAGAAATTATTGAAATGAAGTTTGATTGGGATAATATGAATAGCTAGACCATGAAATTCCTAAGTTTTGTAAGAAAATCAGAAAAGGGAGTTGCCTTTGGAATGATTGTTTTACTTTGGCTATTATGCCTTTCTTCTGAAAGAGGTCGAATGGTGAAGTACCTTTAGCTTGCGAATTATTATTTATTTTTGAATATCTATACATGAATAAATTAAATTGGCTATAGATTAGAAGTGTTGAAACACATGTTGAGATTAATTTGACTAACAATTGGTGTATGAATGAACTTGTGCATCAAGAAAGATATGGTTTGTTCTTAGGAATTCAACATTAAAGGAACACATTTTTTAAGCTGGATTGGAAGCAATGAAGTACTTTCATCCATTGAAAGAGTCTTGAGGATAATTACAAGGGGGTTCAAGGTTAGAGAAGGTGCTAGATGGACACCCTTGAGAAAATCATCATTTGAGTAGGCATAGTAATGGAAAGCATGTAAATATGGAAATCGACCATACTACACTAAATGCTAAACAAAAGGATTTTGGTAAGAATATATTTAGGTTAGGTTTATGTTGCCTCAAATATAATTTCAAATGAATATATGTCTCTTACGAATTCCCAAGAAGGGTATGGTGAAAGCAGAGAGATGTCAATACATAAGATTTGGTAAAATATTGGAAATTTATATGGGTTGGCCATGATAGATAACAATCTAAAAAGTGAGTAGTACGCTCACTAGTCGAAGAAAACAATGGTAGATTATAGTGGGATTATATAAGGAGAGTGTGGGCTTCTGAAACATAATCTAGTCCACTCATGGCATTGTGAGTGTGTCTCTAAAAATGGGATGGTTGTGAATTAGTTGAGTCATAGAATCTTGGGTGGAATTATGATTTTAAACTTGTTGATTAAGGAGATCAATGAAGAATCCTTCAACTTGGGTGAGGGACTAAAAAGAAGTTATGGAATGTTGGTTTTATTCAAGCATGTAAGGCACTAGAAGAAGGAGAAGCACTAAGGGACAATTAGATTAATGAATGGATCCCTTTGTGTCATGTAGACCTTTGATGGACATATTTTTCTATGTTAGGAGGCCCTGACACAACACATGAAGAGTGGAATATTGACTCTTGTATGTGAAGGAGACAGTGATAATGAAATTCTCAGTCTTGAGTTAATTTGCAATATTGGCAAGGAATTTTTTTATTGCCATGTAAATATTTACTTGAAATGAGTGTGGTTATATGAAATGATTATGTAGTGCAGTGATGTTTCCTTTCAATTTTCTTAGTATGCAACTAAACATGATCAAATGATTGACTACGTGATGGTTTTCAAACAATTCTTTAGCTATTATAAATGATATATTGAAAAGATTTTATACATAAAAAACTAGAATTCTCTGGCTAAATGTGAATTCAGATTTCAAGTAGAATGTTTGGGTATGACACGGGACTATCTCCAAGGTCTATTATGAATATGAGGTCGCCAAAATCCTCTTTTCCAACCTCCTCAAAACTCAAAACCATTACCACCATTGCATTTGGCTCGTCGAGAGGTTTCCAACGATATAAATTTTATCTCAATCCAACCCCATGATTAATAGTTATGCCCATTTTAAGTTTGGCCAATTAAGAAGTATCATGTGGCCAATGGTTAAACACCTTGTAGCTCATCTCCCTAGCACTATTGTTAAAATTAAATAGATGGCTTATATTCATTGTGAGACCCCCTATTATCCCTATAGTTAATAAGGGGGTCGGGGGGGTCTGTTTTTTGTTGCTTCTGCAACTAAACTCCACTTACTTCCCCTTCATTGGGGGGTGTAATAAGTCAAATGTTTTGTTTTAGTTAACATGCAATTCTCCATTAGCGCTCTCTATAAGACCACACCCACATACCAGAGGTGCTATAAATGATCATAGCACTACACAAAAAGCATTGATGGGAAATTTTCGATCTCTCATCACTAAATTTGACATTGCACCTTCTATTACTTATGATGTGGCATGACCCATGGTGTCTTTTGTAATCCATGTCATTCTACTCCATGTCACCTATCTTTTATTCTTATTGTCGATGTCAAGGTGAGGTCACCTTGCCATGTGGAATCCTCTAACAATGCCACATGTCATCCAAAAATCCTCTCTTCGTCCATCTAACAAGTTGATCCTATCTGCCATGTATCGCACCATGTAGGCGTCACATCAACATATGTCCACATCACCTACCCATGTGGAATCCACATACCTTATCAACCCCTGGTGGCCTCTGCCACCTAAGTCACAATCATGTGTCCCACTAGGTCGAGCCCCATTATGCAAAACCTCGTTTTTACCTTATAAGAAATTTGGTTCCCAAGGCACAATTTCTCCATTACGCCAATTCTTTGTTTTCTCCCCTAGGACAGAAATATTCTTGTCCTGCCATCATACGACAACACCACCATATAACAGGTGTAGTGTGCCAACTTGTGCATAGCACGATGTGAACTTTCATATCGGGTAATGGGATTAATTCTTGTCCTGTGCCCCACCAATAACACCCATGCTCCCAAACATCTGATACATAACACATGCTAGGGGAGGCGTGGCATGACATGAATTTTTCCCTTCCAGTAATGGGGTAATCTCTATCTTGTTCGGTTCATCTATTGTGCCTGTTCCAAATCGTTCAAAGTTATACCGCTTGGAAAGGGAGGCAATGTGCGACATTAAATTTCATGTTGAATGATGAGAATATCTATTTTTGCGCCCTTTTTCAACAACTTCATTCCCACATGATTAAGGCACACAACTCCACAAAGGGAGGTGCAATGCAATGTGAAGTTTTATGTTGGGTAATGGGAACAATCCCATCCCACGCTTGTTGAAACTTAGCTAAAACCAAAGTCTTTTTACATGAAAATTATTCAAAGGCTTATTAGTCTTAATGAAATCCTATGGCTTGCATTACACAAACTTGAGACAACTAAGGTTCCGTAGGCTCTATCAAGATTTCCTTGGGTCTGAATGCATCCTGGAGAACACCACCATTCTCTTCATAAAGACAGTACATTACAATTTTTTTTAACAAAGATGAGTAAGTATTTCATTAAAATGTTTTCTCGGATGCAAAAAATACATGGGAAATCAAATACATTGTTTATTTCAGAAGCATGTCCTCATATGAAGGACTAGCCCAAGTTACAAAAAGATTACGTTTGATAGTAGCTACTATAGGTAACCGACATACATAAACTTTGCAAAATTTTCCAAGAAGTAAAAAAAATTGACAATACGAGTGCATTAGAAAGGAGGAGAATGCCAATCATCCAAATTATCTTCCATAGGATGATTAAGGTCAAGCAGTAGGTTGAAAGTGGGTCGGCTATAAGCATTGTTGTCTACATTATGATTTTCATTGATTGTAAGTTACCAGTTCTATTCATCCAACTACTGAAAAATAGCATCAATTTCATCCTCTTGGTGGGTTAAGATTGCTTTAAGTGTTTGAATATCATTGAGAAGGGAAATAGAGGTTAACACTTGTTGGTGAAGTTTCCACTTGATGTCCATGTTGTCCAACTATAGAGCTTCTAGGTGTTAGGTGGACTATGTGGCAAATGCCAATACCCCCTATAGTAGTAGACTTAACTTTCTTGGTTGAAATAATTGGATAACAAGTGAAGAGGAGCCAAGTGTTTGCAAGGATAGGGAACAGGTGGTTCAGAGAGTCGGTTGAAGGAAAATAGTGGGGAGAAACAGGGGAAATTACTTACTATAGACTAGTAGAATTCAATTAAAAAGAAAATAGGCAGAGAGGACCAACACATTTCTGCACAATGTCTGGGAAGCCATAACCAAAGAGACTAAAGAACATAGTAGAATTCCCATTGAATAAGAGGATAAATAGAGAATGACTGGAGGCAAAAGTGATAGAGAATAATGCAGATAAGGAAGATTAATAATTGAGAGTAGGAGCATCACAGTAGAGGAAAACTAGTTTGCATAAAAGAGAACCAACAAACTAGATCTAACGGGATAGTGGAATTGATACAAGTTGAACTAATTCAAATGGAGCCCTCTCAAAATGATAGTGAGGCAAGTCAAAAATAGGTGAGGAAAACCCTAAATTTTACACCCACAAACACTATGTAAGGACATCTTGACACCACAAATGTTGCAAACATAGCCTAGAAGTCAATTCCTATCGAATTCTCAAAGAATTCCATTTGTTTCCTATGAACCAAAAATGGGTGCCATTGAATACATCTATATGAAGGTTCACAGTGCTCAGAGAAAGAAGAATTCTAGTGGAAGGATGAAACAGAGGCAATTAAATTGGACTTGAACCCAGAAATCCCACATGCAAAGACTATCAAATCACAATTATACTTCATAATGGCACCCATCGTGGATACCATCAATAATCCTAGTGTGAGGTTAATTAGAGACAGAGTAACCCGTCTCATCATAGGTCTAAATTAATGCGATGTCCATGGGGGAATTTCCATTGCATGGACCATGTCCTCACTACAAGCCATGACACCTTGAATTAAACACCAATTTTTTTTATTGGGGGTATTAGGATATAGACCATAATATGGATTTTGATTCTTAGAGAGGGGCTCCCAATCATATGCATTATAACCAAAGATGGGGGGATAATCATGGGACATTCTTCCATCCTAAGGAACCATTTACTTTATCCTAGCCTGCTTTTAGAAGGCAAGAAATATTATCTTATCTATCAACTTCCAAGTTTTGGCATATAAGGACATGAAATAAGGACTTAACGGGAAAGGGATCCGAGGAAGAAGTAATTATTTGAAGGATAAGCTTGAGATGAATATGTTTCGGGAAGGATCCTTTGCACAAATACTATATTATGAGCAGGGAGTCCCTAAGGAGTATGATCCTAGATATATCCATGTCTTTCACAAAGCTTAATCCAAGAAAGATGCCATACATTTCAACTTGATTATTGGTCCTTTTCCCAAGTTCCCATGAGTACTTAATAATTGGTTTTCCATCAGAGTTAAAGAGGACCACTACCCCTCCTGCCACCCCAGTACATTACAGTATTAAATAAGAAAATAAGGCCTTGTTTTTTATTTCATAAGCATTTCAATCAGCGAAATATTGGAATTATTAGTTAACTACACGTCTTCATGAACCCAATAACCATTGCATTTATAATTAGGAAACATTATTTTCCACCACATAAATCTAGTATTCCAACTTAGCCAAAAGAGAATACATTATGGACTTCCCATCAAGGACACGCAATAATTTTCAATGACCATTCAGGAATAACACAAAGTCATATGTTAATCATTAACATACCAATCATGTTAATCAATCTCATTTAAATATATAGAAGTCATGGAACTTATCTAAATGTCTGGAGATGGTTGGAAACTCAAGGTGGGAATTCAACTTTCCACCCAATCATAGGTCAGTTGCACCATAGTCCTTCTTGCAGCTCTCCACACTTGAGCCAAATCCACGATCTAAGGGATTTATTTCTCATGGATTCCAACTAGGTTCAGTGAGGGTATTGCTAATGTTTCCAAGACTATGGGTTTTCTTTATAGGTGGTTTATTAGTTGTGTCTTCAAGGAAAGCACTACAAGAACATGTAGCACATTGTTCGGATGGTTTATTAGCTTATATGGCAAGCAATAAGTCGTTTATAATCCATCTGTGCAAGCACTCATCACCTAATTTCTCCTTTGAGCCTCCCAATATTATTTCAAGCTTGGACACACATTTCCCAACAACTCCAATGCATCAATACTGGAAATCACATCCCATCAAACTAAGAAAACTTCTTAAGGTGCGCAGCTCCTTCCTCATACACTCGGCCTTGTCTTTTCTCTGGAATTTCTCACTATTTCTATCTAGTATTTTGTTCTTCGAGTCCTATGTTTTTCTTGTTATTATTTTCTTTTCCAATAGGCTCTTCAATGGTACCCCCATGGGACTATTGGCTTCCCCTCACCTTCACATCATGGAAGCAGGGAAGAACATGGGGATCTCCTCTACCCTGTAATGTCTTTTCCAACTATTTGGTGGTGGTCATTCAGTTACGCCAACCAACACCACTCACAACTCTTTCTCAAATCGTGGATCCATCTTTCTCACTCTTTAGGCTAGCCAAATATAAAATTATTTTATTATCACATACATCATTTATCATTTATCATATTTAATGGTTTTTGTAACTAGAAAGTAAAAGGACAAAAAATGAGCTTTATATAATAGCTCTTACATCCACCTGTTCATCAAACAAAAATGGGTATAACACCATCATTTGTTCTGCCATATCCCACATGGCTTCATCATTTCCAAAGTGATTCCATTACACCTTGACCTGCTCTATTACTCGATTCAAGAGTGCAGTTTGCCTCCAATCCAATATGCACAGTGGTTCTGGTTGGAACATTCCCTCAAGTTCTACCTATAACATAGACTAGTCAAAAATATGATTAGCATCATGTACATGTTTCTTAAGAAAATAAATGTGAAAAACATTATGCACATTCATTATGGGTGGAAAGGCCAATCTATAGGCCACTAGCCCCACTCTTTCCAAAATATAAAAGGTTCCATAAAATCTGGGTGCCCACTTGGCACAAGACCCCACTTTCAGTGAGCTCTTCCTTGGTTTGATGCAAATATACACATGCTCTCCCAATTAGAATTATTTGTGCATTCTATGCTAGTCTGCGTAACTATTTTTCCTATCTCAGTCTGCCTTTAATTTCTACTTGAACTTAACCAATTCTTCTCTATTTCCTTTAGTATATCAGTTCCAAGGACTACTCTATATATTGGGTCATCCTATTGAAATATGGCAACAATAATATGCCAATTTAATTTGTCCTTGAATTAAATTGTGAATTAAAATCGAATTTAGTCTTAACAGCTACTTGGAAATAATTGATTGATTTATTTTAAATTAATTAGTTGGAGAAATTCAAGTTAGAAGTCTTTCTAAAGTCATGCAAGAGTTATCCCTTAAATTAAGGAGATAAGATTGAGTTATATTTGAGTTGTAATTAGTTAACTCAGTTTACTAAGTTAAGTCCAGTTAAATTAGTTCCAAACTGTTTGAGGAACGAATAGTGAGTTAACAGTCAATTGATGCATTAATGCACTCAACTAGTGCTACTCTAGTTAACTGGAGATTCCCTCCTCAGAAACTCATGCATGTCTATTATGAGAAAGACCCAGTTGATATTAATGTTTAAGGACAGTGTACTATCAGTTGCATGTGTTTTCACATGGAGAAAACTCATGCATGCAATCAAGGATTCATCCTTGAGGATTGCACAGTTTTGAAGGTTTGTTCTTCCACTTGGTAATAGGCAAATCATCCACAAGGAACAACGCAAGGAAATAGGATCTTGGAGGGTAGAGAGGAAGGCTAGAGAGAAGCCAAGATTGCCTGTGAGCATCTGTGAGGATTGTACTGAGAGCTGTCTAGCTGTGAGAGCTAAGGATTTGTATAATTCCTATGTATTTCCACCATGTATGATAATACAATAGTGTGGGGTTTTTATCTGAGACTTTCGCCAAAGTATTTTCATGTGTATTGTGCCATTGATTCTTCTTCTTCTGGTTATATTGTTCAGCTCAATCTCTAAGCTTCCACAAATTGATAGTAGAAGTAGGTTATAGTTCTCCTTTGATTTATATTACATTATCAGGTTAACCTATCACAAATTTTCTACATGGTATCAGAGCTGTGAACAGTATACTGAGAAGAGAATTCGAAGTTTGAAGTTCAGGGTTGCAGTTGCAAATCGAATTCATATCATACTTCAAGGTTGGCCAATGGCATTCTATGGCTTGAGACTCGAGTATGCCTTGGAAGGTAGCTCGAATTACATAGCATGGAAAGATAGAATGGAGGTTGTATTAGAAGACAATGGCTTGAAGGAATTCATTGATCAAGAAATCCCAAAGCCAGCTTCAACTAATGCATAAGAGTTGGCTAAGTGGAATAAGTGTGTAGCGAAGGTGAGACAGATCATCCTTGAGGGAGTTTGAGACCATTGTCTTAAGTCTCCATGGGAAGGATACTCCATTTTCAATGTGGAAGACATTGAAGGACCTATACCAGAACAATAGCTACCAGAGGAAATTGGCGCTCAAGGATAAGCTTTGAAGAATCAAGTGGGAAGAAGGGTGACATGTCCAAAGTAAGATGCTTTAATTGTCACAAGATGGGACATTATGCGACTGATTTCCCATCGAAGAAGTCCAAGAAGGGATCCTCAGAAGGATCAGAAGGTGAGGCATTAGCCTCTCAGTTCGAAATGGACTTTACCCTCATCGTATGCATGGTGTCATCGATGATGGGTTGTGCCTGGTATCTTGACAGTGGAGCCTCATTCCACATGACCGGTGATAAAAAATTATTCAGTGCGTTGGAGGAGAAATACCTCAATATTCGCATAGAGATGGGTGACAACGGAAGGTATAGTGTTTCAGGAGTGGGCACGACTATCTTTCAGAGGGAGCATGGAGCTCCTCTCACCTTGACAGATGTGATGTATGTGCCTGGACTGAAGAAGAACTCAATATCAGTCGCGATGTTGGAGGACAAAGGCTACGATGTTGTCTTTAGTAAAGGAAAGGCGTTCATAAGACGCATAGCCACGGGTCAGACCAAGAGGATAGGGATTTGGGTGAAGAATCTCTATAAACTAGAGGTAGATGATTGTGCAGCATTGAGTACGAAAGCAGAATTGGTGCAAAGCCAAGACATTGGCGAGTTGTGGCACAGGCGGTTGGGCCATTTTCATCATGGGGCTTTGAAGATAATGCAATAGATATCTGCAGGACTTCCCAAAGGTAAACTTGAGCAAGTTGACACATGCAAAGTTTGTACCTTGGGAAAGTACACCAAGTCTTCCTTTCATGATCGAGACAGTCGAGCAGAGGCTATCTTAGAGTGAGTTCATACTGATTTGTGTGGACCATTCTCAACGGCATCCACAACAAAGCAAAGGTATTATGTGATTTTCATTGATGACTATTCTCGTAAATGCTGGATTTATTTCATGCAGAAGAAGGACCAAACCTTCACAAAGTTTTGTGAGTTCAAAGCTTTGGTTGAGAAAGAGTCAAGGAAGAAGATCAAGGCATTGAGAAGTGACAACGGTGGAGAATACGTCTCTCAAGAGTTTAAGGACTTCTGTGCAATGGAAGGAATTAAATGAGAGTTGACGACACCTCATAACCCACAGCAGAATGGGGTGGCCGAGAGGAAGAACAAAACTATTGTAGGGGCAGCATGGGCAATGCTGCATGACCAAAGCCTACCACTTCACTTGTGGGCTGAGGCATGAAACACAGCGGTCTATTTGCAGAAAAGAAGGTTGCATCGTATACTTGGGATGAAGACACCAGAGGAAGTTTTCTCCAGTAAGAGACTAGATGTGGGTCACTTCAGGATCTTTGGCTCATCAGTATATTTCCATGTGACAAAGGATGCACGGAAGAAGCTTGAGCCGACAACAGAGTTGGGGATATTTGTGGGGTACACTGATACACCTCACAACTATCGGGTGTACTTGCCTACCAGTCAGAGGACAGTGGTTCGCAGAGATCTCAAGTTTGATGAGCAGAAGGCCATGCGAGTTTCCCTTGAGAGGGAGCTCCAACTACAGGCTGTGGAGGAACTGTTGGTTCCTAAGGAGGAGGAGCCTCAGACTAATGTGGAGCATCTGCATGTAGAGGTTCTAGGAGTGGAGACATCCACTCAAGCAGAGTCTTCTAGATATGGAAGGAAGCGCACAAAAGAAGATGATAGATTGTTGGAGTGTGCGAGAGAGAATGTAGGAACACCATCTTCTCAGCACAAATAGAGGATGTCACCTAAGAGGTACACTGGATACATGGCCCTTGTTGGGGAATGTGTTGAGACCGAGCCATCTTCCTTTAAGGAAGTAGTGCAGTAGCCGATTTGGGTTGATACTATGGTGGAGGAGTATGACTCCATATTTCGTAACAGTGTTTGGGACGTGGTTCCAAGAACGGAAAACAAGTCAGTTGTTTGTTCCCGTTGGATTTACAAGGTAAAACAAGTTGATGATGGTAGTGTGGAGAAGCATAAGGCAAGATTTGTTTCCTGTGGCTTTTCACAGGTCGAGAGGATCATGTTGCTGCAGTATATTTCGACGAAGGAGCAAGATGCTGACATTTTGACAAAGGCATTGTCAAAGTGTAAATTTGAGTTCCATAGAGACAGGATCGGGGTGGAAGATAATCCCTTTCTTGTTGAAAGGGAGTGTTGAAATATGGCAACAAGAATATTCCAATTTAATTTGTCCTTAAATTAAATTGTGAATTAAAATCGAATTTAGTCTTAACAGCTACTTGGAAATAATTAATTTATTTATTTTAAATTAATTAGTTGGAGAAATTCAAGTTAGAAGTCTTTCTGAAGTCATGCAAGAGTTGTCCCTTAAATTAAGGATATAAGATTGAGTTATATTTGAGTTGTAATTAGTTAACTCAGTTTACTAAGTTAAGTCCAATTAAATTAGTTCCAAACTTTTTGAGGAACTAATAGTGAGTTAACAATCAGTGGATGCATTAATGCACTCAACTAGTGCTACTCGAGTTAACTGAAGATTCCCTCATCAGAAACTCACGCATGTCTATTATGAGAAAGACCCAGTTGAGATTAATGTTCAAGGACAATGTACTATCAGTTGAATCTTTTTTCTCATGGAAAATTATTAAGCATGCAGTCAAGGATTCATCCTTGAGGATTGCGCAGTTTTGAAGGTTTGTTTTTCCACTTGGTAATATGCAAATCATCCACAAGGAACAACACAAGGAAATAGGGGCTTGGAGGGCACAGAGGAAGGTTGGAGAGAAGCCAAGATTGCCTATGAGCATCTGTGAGGATTGTACTGAGAGCTGGCTAGCTGTGAGATCTAAGGCTTTGCATAATTCCTATGTATTTCCACCATGTATGATAATACAATAGTGTGGGGTTTTTATCTGAGACTTTCGCCAAAGTATTTTCATGTGTATTGTGCCATTGATTCTTCTTCTTCTGGTTATATTTTTCAGCTCGATCTTTAAGCTTCCAAAAATTGATAGCAGAAGTAGGTTATAGTATTTTGCTTTGATTTATATTGCATTATCGGGTTAACCTATCACAGATTTTCTACATGGTATCAGAGCTGTGAACATTACTGAGAAGAGAATTCAAAGTTTGAAGTTCAGGGTTATAGGTGCAAATCGAATTCATGTCATACTTCAAGGTTGGCCAATGGCGTTCTATGGCTTGAGACTCGAGTATGCCTTGGAAGGTAGCTCGAATTACATAGCATGGAAAGATAGAATGGAGGTTGTATTAGAAGACAATGGCTTGAAGGAATTCATTGATCAAGAAATCCCAAAGCCAGCTTCAACTAATGCACAAGAGTTGGCTGAGTGGAAGAAATGTGTGGCGAAGGCGAGATGGATCATCCTTGAGGGAGTTCAAGACCATATTGTCTCAAGTCTCCATGGGAAGGATACTCAATTTTCAATGTGGAAGACATTGAACGACCTCTACCAGAACAATAGTGACCAGAGGAAATTAGCGCGCAAGGATAAGCTTCGAAGAATCAAGAGGGAAGAAGGGTGACATGTCTAAAGTAAGATGCTTTAATTGTCACAAGATGGGACATTATGCGACTAATTACCCATCGAAGAAGTCCAAGAAGGGATCCTGAGAAGGATTGGAAGGTGAGGCATTAGCCTCTTAGTTCGAAATGGACTTTACCTCATTGCATGCATGGTTATCATCGATGATGGGTTGTGTCTAGTATATTGACAGTGGAGCCTCATTCCACATAACCAGGGATAAAAAATTATTCAGTGCCTTGGAGGAGAAAGACCTCAAGATGCGCATAGAGATGGGTGACAACAGAAGGTATAGTGTTTCAGGAGTGGGCACGGTTTCTCTTCAGAGGGAGCATGGAGCTCCCCTCACCTTGACAGATGTGATGTATGTGCCTGAACTAAAGAAGAACTTGGTATCGGTCGTAATGTTGGGGGACAAAGGCTATGATGTTGTCTTCAGTAAAGGAAAGGTGTTCCTAAGACACATAGCCACGGGTCATACCAAGAGGATATGGATTTGGGTGAAGAATCTCTATAAACTAGAGGTAGATGATTGTGTAGCATTGAGTACGAAAGCAGAATTGGTGCAAAGCCAAGACATTGGTGAGTTGTGGCATAGGCGGTTGGGCCATTTGCATCATGGGGCTTTGAAGATAATGCAACAGATATCTACAGGACTTCCCAAAAGTAAACTTGAGCAAGTTGACACATGCAAAGTTTGTACCTTGGGAAAGT
This sequence comes from Pinus tabuliformis, assembly GCA_031772625.1. Classification (NCBI taxonomy): domain Eukaryota; kingdom Viridiplantae; phylum Streptophyta; class Pinopsida; order Pinales; family Pinaceae; genus Pinus; species Pinus tabuliformis. The sequence goes on along the minus strand of CM062816.1, from coordinate 1,712,582,227 downwards.
ACACCAAGTCTTCCTTTCATGATCGAGATAGTCGAGCAGAGGCTATCTTAGAGCGAGTTCATACTGATTTGTGTGGACCATTCTCGACAGCATCCACAGTGAAGCAAAGGTATTATGTGGTTTTCATTGATGACTATTCTCGTAAATGGGATTTATTTCACGTAAAAAAAGGACCAAACCTTCACAAAGTTTTGTGAGTTCAAAGCTCTGGTCGAGAAAGAGTCGAGGAAGAAGATCAAGGCCTTGAGAAGAGACAAGGGTGGAGAATATGTCTCTCAAGAGTTTACAGACTTCTGTGCAGTGGAAGGAATTAAACAAGAGTTGACAGCACCTCATAACCCACAGCAGAATGGGGTGGCCGAGAGGAAGAACAGAACTATTGTAGGGGCAGCACGGGCAATGCTGCATGACCAAGGCCTACCACTTCACTTGTGGGTTGAGGCATGCAACACAGCGGTCTATTTGCAGAATAGAAGCCTGCATCACATACTTGGGATGAAGACACCAAAGGAAGCTTTCTCTGGTAAGATACCAGATGTGGGTCACTTCAGGATCTTTGGCTCATTGGTATATTGCCATGTGACAAAGGATGCACGGAAGAAGCTTGAGCCGACAGCAGAGTTGGGGATATTTGTGGGGTACACTGATACACCTCACAACTATCGGGTGTACTTGCCTACCAGTCGGAGGACAGTGGTTCGCAGAGATCTCAAGTTTGATGAGCAGAAGGCCATGCAAGTTTCCCTTGAGAGGGAGCTCCAACTATAGGTTGTGGAGGAACTGTTGGTTCCTAAGGAGGAGGAGCCTCAGATTGATGCGGAGCAGCCACATATAGAGGTTCCAGGATTGGAGACATCCACTCAAGCATAGTCTTCCAGAGATGAATGAAAGCACACAAAAGAAGCTAACAGATTGTTGGAGGATGCGAGAGAGAATGTAGGAGCACCATCTTCTCAGCGCAGATAGAGGAGGTCACCTGATAGTTACACTAGATACATGGCCCTTGCTGGGGAATGTGTTGATACTGAGCCATTTTCCTTTAAGGAAGCAGTGCAGCAGCCGATTTGGGTTGATGTTGTGGTGGAGTAATATGACTCCATAGTTCGTAACAGTGTTTGGGACGTGGTTCCGAAACCGGAGAACAAGTTAGTTGTGAGTTCTCATTGGATTTACAAAGTAAAGCAAGCTGTTGATGGTAGTGTGGAGAAGCATAAGGCAAGATTTGTTACCCATGGCTTTTCACAGATTGAGAGGATCATGTTGCTGCAGTATTTTCGATAGAGGAGCAAGATGCTGACATTTTGACAAAGGCATTGTCAAAGTGTAAATTCGAGTTCCATAGAGACAGGATCAACGTGGAAGATAATACCTTTCTTGTTGAGAGGGAGTGTTGAAATATGGCAACAAGAATATTCCAATTTAATTTTTCCTTGAATTAAATTGTGAATTAAAATCGAATTTAGTCTTAACAGCGACTTGGAAATAATTAATTAATTTATTTTCAATTAATTAGTTGGAGAAATTCAAGTTAGAAGTCTTTCTGAAGTCATGCAAGAGTTGTCCCTTAAATTAAGGAGATAAGATTGAGTCATATTTGAGTTGTAATTAGTTAACTCATTTTAATGAGTTAAGTCCAGTTAAATTAGTTCCAAACTATTTGAGGAACTAATAGTGAGTTAACAGTCAGTTGATGCATTAATTCACTCAACTAGTGCTACTCGAGTTAACTAAAGATTCCCTCATCAGAAACTCATGCATGTCTATTATGAGAAAGATCCAGTTGAGATCAATGTTCAAGGACAGTGTACTATCAGTTGCATGTGTTTTCTCATGGAGAAAACTCATGCATGCAATCAAGGATTCATCCTTGAGGATTGCGCAATTTTGAAGGTTTGTTTTTCCACTTGGTAATAGGGAAATCATCCACAAGGAACATTGCAAGGAAATAGGAGCTTGGAGGGCAGAGAGGAAGGCTAGAGAGAAGCCAAGATTGCCTTTGAGCATCTGTGAGGATTGTACTGAGAGCTAGCTAGCTGTGAGAGCTAAGGCTTTGTATAATTCCTATGTATTTCCACCATGTATGATAATACAATAGTGTGGGGTTTTTATCTGACACTTTCCCCAAAGTATTTTCATGTGTATTGTGCCATTGATTCTTCTTCTTCTGGTTATATTGTTCAGCGCGATCTTTAATCTTCCACAAATTGATAGTAGAATTAGGTTATAGTATTCTGCTTTGATTTATATTCCTTTATCGAGTTAACCTATCATAGATTTTCTACACATCCCAGTTCATAGGACTGTTGCATTTTTTACCATACATTGCCTCAAAAGGACTCGTCCCCAGTGACTCCTAATATTCATTATTGTATGCAAACTCCACCAATGGTAGGAAATCCTCCCACATCTTTGGCTAATGCATGACATACATTCTCAACATGTCCTCCAAAATTCAGTGCACTCTTTCCATCTAGTTGAATGTCTGAGGATGATAGGCGATACTAAAAACCATCTAGGTTCCAAAACCAACAAGCAACAACTTCCAAAAATTAGAAGTGAACATGGCATCTCAATCTGACATAATCTTCTTAGGCACCCCATGTAGTCTGAATATTTCCTTCATGAATATATGGGATATATCAATAGCTTTGTGAGTGGACTTGATAATAATGAAGTGAGTTTCCTTGCTCAACTTGTCCATGACCATTATTATGTTTGGTTTCCTTTAGAAATCCCATAATGAAGTCCATAGATATGACTTCCCACCTCCACTCAAGGATTGGCATTGGTTGCGACAATCCTACTGGATGCCTACATTCTACTTTTACTCGTTGGCACTCCAAGCACTTGGAAATATATTCAACATCTTCCTTCTTCAATCATGGCCAATAATACATTTTCATTATGGTTGTTAACGTATTATGATAACTAGGATGACCATAGTAAGGTATTTTATGAAACTCATCCATGATGAGCCTCCTCAGATCAACTACATTAGGAACATACTTTTTATTTTTGAGCAACAACATACCATCATCACTTATCTAGTAACTCTTACTCATGGAACCCTTTGGTTCCTCCTCTGAACATTTCTTTACATGTTGGTAGTTTTCATCATGATACAATGCCTCTTTAATCTTTTCTATGATGTCCATTTTGCAAGTATTCAATATTTCCAGATGAGCCTCTTGTAGACTCCTGTTGAGTGCATCTTCCACCTTAGTTTAGTTTATTTGATGTTCTTTATCTCAAAATTGAATTCATTGATCAAAACCAACCATATTTTTGTCTGGCATTTAACTTAGGTTGGTCAAACATATATCTCAGTCCCCCATGGTTTGTCATTAACACAAACCTTATCCCTGTTGAGTCATGGAAAAGGTATGCATATGTTATTTATTTCATCATCCTTTTCCTTTAGTTATATTCCTTTTATATCCTAAAATGTTAATATATCAAATGATTATGGTAAGCATGAGGAAATTATCTGTAATTACAATTTAGCTGATCGTTATCCTTCTTTATGCAGGAAAAATATGAAAAGGACAATTATTGTTCCCTAACCAAGGAACAGTGAAAAGCAGCAAGCCAAGGAGGGAGCATGGCAGTTATAGATAAGGACAAAACAAATCACAAGGATCAGCGCAAGGATGAAAAATGACTGAAGTTGGAGAATTGTGCTAATCCCTCAGGATCTCTTGATCCTGAGGGATCACTTTTACTATTTATCTTTTTACCTCTTTCCCATTATAAAAGGCAACGATTGTAAGCAGAATAGGGGGGGATTACTATTGAGAAATTGTAACTTTTATCATTGACTCTCGCTATTAAGCAGAGCACGAACTTACTGTAACGCTTATGCAATGATTAATATATAAAACAGTTGTTGTTCCTTCGCGTCTCCTAAAGTAATCTGGCGGTGTTCACTAGCGGCTAAGGGCTCAGCCCTGGTGGATTCACTTGTTGTTCCTGTATCATGCATTTATGATTCTTGCAGTGTGATGGTTTGATTGAATTTCTACTTTCTGCAATTGTATCGCTTTGCTATTTCCTATTTTCCAATCTTAACGAAATTGTGTTGTTTATATACCTTGCAGTAATATCGTTGATTTAGTTTATTGTTATTTCAGATCTAGTTATTTAGTTAAGCATTCTGTTTTGAGATCATCTACTGTAAAGAGGATTGACTACTGTTGTCGAAGCTCTCAGATTGAGATCATCTGCTGCTTATATTAAGAATTGTGTTTGATTGAGAATAAATCAGTTAAAAGAGGAATGAGTTATTACTACTGTATTATTGACTGATAATTATTGTTACTTTGATGAATGTTTGATTTAGTTTCATTAGAGGATTGAGTTTTCTTTTAATTGCAATTAGAATTTACTTGTTGCATCCATTTACTCTTGTAGTTGAAAGGACTATATTGCAATTTAGAAGCATTACTCTCTGAGTTAAATAGCTGCCACATACTATGTACGCTCTTGAAATAGAAAGACTTGCCCGGATTGATAATTAATGTGAAGATAATTAAGAGTTAAAAAGGCACCTTTTATCACTCAACATTTTGGCGCCATTGTCGAGGAGAGTGTATCCATTTATGAGGAGTAGTGTACATCTGATGATTTTTGTTGAAGAAGAATTGGGTTTTGAAAACGAAAGGTAAGAACCTACGTAACGAGCAAGTAAAGTGCTTGCTCCCCCGCCCGCTTTTTAGCACAATTACAGAAATCTGAAATAGGTGTTTGCTGCTTAGGAAAGAATTGGGTATTAAAAACGAAAGGTAAGAACCTATGTACGGAGCACGTAAAATGCCTGCTCCCCCACCCGCTTTCCAGCAGAATTGTTAAGAACTTAAGGTAGAGGTAAATATTGAATTGTGTATGACTAAGAAGAAAAAACTGAAAATAATCCAATTCCACTACCCAAACCTGACAAGGCTAAGGGACCGGTGACCCTTGGACGATCAACTTTCATAGACGACATCATAAAGAAAGTCGAATCTCGGCCATCAATAGGTCCTAGAAAAGTTGCTTCCAGACAACCTACTGGCTCCCTTCAGGCCACAGGCTCACCATCTGTAGCCTTCGCTGAGGTCCATAGCAAAATAGAAGAGACTGAGCAAAAGTTTCAAGAAATTGAAAATTCTCGCCCAATTTCTTTACAAGGAGGGAATTCTAGTAATCTTTGTGAAGGAGGAGGAGAAACAGGGGAGATAGAGGAGACAAGATCCCCTCAGGTAATAATTCAACCAAGAACACTTAGCATCCCAGATAGAGGGAGTTATGTTAAGTTCATTCAAGAAGAAGCAGCGGAAATAGAGGAGCCAAGATCCCCCCAGGTAGTAGTTCAGCAAGGAACACTCATTATCTAAGACCAGGGAAGTGTTGTTAAACTCATTCCCACCCCTTCTAGTCATCCTAGGAATAACTCTCTAGGGATCCTAGAACGGTATTGGCACATATTTGATCAAATGGACAACAACCCACAAACACCTTAGACCTCCACATTGCAGTATCCCATCGTCGACACAGCAGTCAACACACCTATGAAAGCCATCCCTCTACAAAATATTCCTACATTTCATGGGCTGACATCAGAGGATCCAGAGGCATTCCTGTTTCCCCAAAAACTAACGTTGTTTCCCTCTACATTGAAAGGAGCAGCCTTGCGATGGTTTATGGGATTAGGTGGAGGCACAATAAACGATTGGGAACAAATGAAAACTGCTTTCCTAAAAAAGTATCAGGACTATTGCAGATCTAGGGAATTGAAAAATAAAATATTCCAGATCGTAGCAAGACCAAGTGAAACATTAGAAGAATATTGGGAACGATTTCAATATAACCTCCAGCAGTCTCCCTATGCAACTCTGCCTTTACTTGATAATGTGCTGAAAACTACACTAATTAAAGGGATGAAAGAACAATGGATAGAAACATTAAATATTATGGGTAAAGGTGATATATATTAGGAGAATTATGCTGACATCATTAATTTGTGTATCAGGTGTTCAAGAAGCAGCACGATATTGAAGCCAGTGGAACACGACATGACCACAAGAGAAAACAAAATCTCAAGTGGAGGTATAACTCGCGCAAAAATTGGCAACCTGTTAGAGGATTTCAAAACTGATATTTTGGGAACTCTGACAAAGAAATTAGACATTATGCAAACCAAACAAAAGAAGGTAGAAGTAGAACAAAACTTGGTGATATTCTATCCTAGATGCAGAAAGAAGCATAGTCACAAAGAGTGCCCGCTGGATATGGTGCAAACCTGCGCTATATGTATAAAAGATCACGCTACAGAAAGCTGCCCATCACTCCCAAGGCTAAAAGCAGTCTATAAGGAGGCAGAAGAAGATACAGAACCATTCTACCTGCTAAATCAGCATCGCCAATGGCAACCACGACAAACAGGTACACCGACTGATCCATCCTCTTTCTTTCAAACACTGCAATATAATTCACAACAATACATAGGAACCATGTGGCAGAACCAACCATATTTTTCCAATTGGTCACAACAGCCATTCCCTATGCCACCTTGGCCCAACCAATCAAATCAAAATAACAATTGGCTAAATTCCTCTCACTTCCCACCGTTTTGGCAAAATAATGCATATCAATCCCAATGGCCACCCTCAACTTCACAGAACCAAAATCGGCAGTCAAGCTGGCAGAGACCTACAAATCAGCCATCAGGAACAATCCCCCTACCTCAACCCACACTGCCAGCACCCTACACATTGCAACAAAACCCTCAAACCAACTTACGACCACAGCTCCCAGCCCAACCCAACCCAAACCCCAACAACAGACCAGTTCAATCTGTGCAAATTATTGAAGGACCAGAGCCAGAAACTGAGTTAAGGGAGTGTAATGACCTTCAATTAAGATCTGGGCGGATAATAGAATCAGAGGGGGATAAGAATGTTCAAATTGAAGATCTGTTACCTATAGAACAAGCACCACTAGAAGAGAACATGGTTAGACAGAAAACTCATGATCAAGCAACCACCTCTTCTCCACCATTCCCAGAAATATTAATCATACCTCGCCCAATTGAACATCCTGATTTCGATCTTCTGGGAGAATTGAAAATTTTGTGTATAAAAATACCACTCCTCCAGGCTATTCAAGACATCCCAATTTATGCAAAAACTATTAAGGAATTATGTATGAAAAAGCCAAAGAGGAAAATAAAAACAAATCCAACTGTCCATGTAGTCGGTACCTTATCTGATTTACTATCAGGAAGAGAAACACCTATAAAATATGAGGACCCAGGAAATCCTATAGTCACGGTGCAAATAAATGGATGCTCCTTCCCCAATGCCTTAGTCGATTTAGGAGCAGCAATCAATATTCTTACAACCACAACTTGTCAAAAGCTTAGCATTACATCCTTGGACCCAACTACGACCTTGTTGGAATTAGCTAACCGATCAGTAGTCAAACCAGAAGACACATTACAGGATGTAATGGTGTCTATAGACTCTTGGGAATACCCTGTAGACTTTCTTATCATCAATCCTAGAAACCAACTCGATGGACATCCCTTAATTCTAGGTACACCTTGGCTAGCAACTGCGAATGCATACATAAGTTGTCAAACAAGTAGCATGACTATAGGAAGAGGAAGCAATGTAAAGAATTTAGCCTTATATCCTCCAGCTCAACCAAGTTTAACAATAATCAAAACCAGAAAACAACCTGTATCATATCTAACTGAAAACATTATATCACCGCTAACCATAGGAGATGCTCTCGAATTTAAGGATCAAACAGAATATGACATCATTAACACCTATATTAACCAACCAGATGTCATATCCCATCTAAAATTTCACATGATTGAAGCAACATCCGATAGCGAAATAGAAGAAGATCCCCTAAAAGATATTAACGATCAATCAATACCAACCACCTATGTTTATAATAGCAAAACCATAGAAATTGAGCCAGGAAAAACTTTGAATATTAACAAAAACCTGACTGCTGACCAAGAGCAGAAGCTTGTTCAACTCCTGAGAAAATATAAAGAGGCCTTTGCATGGGACGAACATGAAAGGGATTGATCCCCAATTATGCATGCACCACATTTATACAGAGAAGGATACCAGGCCCATTCGACAACCTCAACGAAGGTTAAATCCTCATCTTAAAGATATTTTTAAAACTGAACTACAAAAATTGCTAGATGTAAACTTTATCTACCCAATATTTGATAGCAAATGGGTCTCTCCATTAGTAGTGGTGCCGAAAAAGAATGGAAAGTGGCGTATATGTGTTGACTATAGAGAGCTTAATAAAGCAACCCAAAAAGACCATTTTCCCCTTCCGTTCATTGACCAGGTCTTGGACACATTGGCAGGGAAAAAATTATTTTCTTTCCTAGATGGCTTCAACGGATACAATCAAATTCAGATTGCCCCTGAAGATCAGGATAAGACTACCTTTACCTGCCCTTGGGGAACATTCGCTTATAGGGTCCTACCTTTTGGGCTGTGCAATGCACCTGCCACATTTCAGAGGGCTATACTCAGCATTTTTTCAGATCTGATAAATGAAGGGCTCGAGGTGTACATGGATGACTTTACACCTTACAGAGATGACTTCGAGCCAGCATTACAAACATTAGAGAAAGTTCTACAAAGATGCATTGCCACCAGACTCTGTTTAAGCAATGAAAAATGCCACATGATGATGACCGAGGGCCTCATCTTGGGTCACTATATCTCAACAACTGGAATCCAGGTAGATCCAGCAAAAATTCAGATAATTCTTTTAATACCTACCCCTTCCACACAAACAGAGGTACACAGTTTTTTGGGATTTTCTGGTTATTATAGAAGGTTTATAAAAAAAAAAATCTGAGATTGTTGCACCGTTATACGCACTAACATGAAATATTGATTTCATTTGGACAGATAAATGTGACAGCACTTTTGAAGATTTAAAATGGCTTGTATCAATAGCCTCAGTATTAAGGGGCCCAAACTGGGATTTGCTATTCCAAATTTCATCCGACAATTCAGACACAACCATTGGACCAGTTCTCGGCCAAGAGGAAGATAAAAAGCCATATGCAATATACTATATTAGCAAAAATCTATCTCCTGCTAAATTAAATTATACTGTTACTGAAAAAGAATTTTTGGCTGTAATCTATGCTATCAATAAATTCAGACATTATATAACAGGATACCCTGTGGTTTTATACACTGATCACTCTGCTATTAAATATCTAGCCAATAAACCTGTTACAAATGGAAGAGTGACAAGATGGTTGATTCTTTTGCAGGAATTCGATATAACAATTAAAGATCAACCAGGAAAAGAAAATCCAGTAGCAGACTTCCTTTCACAAATGCCAAAGACAGATGACTCGGCAGCAGTAGAAGACCAGTTTCCAGATGAACATTTATTTGCTATAACAGTGAAAACACCATGGTACACGGATGTCGCAAATTATTTGGTAGTGGGCAAATTACCCAAGCACCTGACGCCTAATGAAAGAAAACAAATAGTACAGCGTAGCACGCGATTCTCTTGGATCGGGGGCTATTTATTTCATACAGGAGCTAATATGCACATTAGAAGATGCGTCAGGGAAGATGAAGTTTTCGACATTCTGAAAGCGTGCCATGATGGGCCGTGTGGCGGACATTTTGCAAATCGCAGGACTGGTCACAAAGTTTTACAAATGGGCTATTATTGGCCCACCATTTTTAAAGATGCCAAGAAGTTTGTCCAGGCATGTGACAGTTGCCAAAGAATGGGACACCCCGGGCAGTCTGATGAGATGCCCCTGCACTCGCAGATAGTCATTTACCCTTTTGAGTGATGGGCGTTAGACTTCATCAGTCCAATAAACCCATCCTCTAATCAAAATACATATATATTAGTTGCAACAGAGTATGTGACTAAATGGGTGGAGGCAGAGGCACTACCAAGGGCAACAGAGGATTCGGTAATCCACTTTCTTTTCCAACTATTCGTGCGATATGGCTTGCCTAGAGAGGTAATTACAGATGGAGGGCCACAATTCATAGGCCATAAGATCGTTGCAACATTAAAGAATTATAATATCATGCACATAACCACGACTCCATACCACCCACAGGCAAATGGCCAGGTAGAAAGCACCAATAAAGTGATTAAGGAAATACTCACAAAGACAGTTGCAACACATAAACGTAACTGGACTACCCCATTGCCAGAAGCCCTGTGGGCATACCATACGATATGGATAAATACCACGAGATATTCATACTAATTAATATTTGGCAAAGAACCTATCTTCCCAATTGAATTTGAAATCCAGACATTGAGGATAGCTCAGGAGGTAGGCTTGGACTTCAACGAGGCACAGATTAATAGGCTACATCAAATCAATGAATTGGATGAAATCCGGCTATCAGATCTTCAGCACACTACACTAATCAAACATCAAAGAGCGAAATGGAATGATGCCCTTATTAAAAAGAAGATCTTCCACGAATGAGATTGGGCACTCCTGTATGATTCTAGGTTCCAGGATTTCCCCAGAAAACTCTAGACCAGATGATTAGGACCTTATGAGATACAAAAGGTGCATGATAATGGCACCATCACATTAGCCACTATTGATGGGTCTGACTATTCTTTTAAAGTGAATGGACATCGAGTACAACTTTATCACAAACCGCTTACCAGGGAGTCCTTTTGCTAGCAGTTACGGGAAGATTCCACCATACAAATTCTCGCTGAGGAGGGAAACCCATCCTCAGCATTGACCCAGTGAATAATTCATTTGTTTTTGAATTTTGTACATAAATTTTTCTTTCTATTTTGATTGAATTTGCTTGTATATACTATAAATAAACTCTTTTTTTCTTTTGTTGTTCCCTCTAAGGAACAGCTGATGTTCCCTCCAAAGAACAGCAATCATTCCCTCTAAGGAACAGCAATTTTGTGTACAGGTTTTCGTGTTGTTCCCTCTAAGGAATAGTCGTTGTTCCCTCTAAGGAACAACAGTCTCCTGCATATTTGATTTTCATGATGTTCCCTTTAAGGAACAGTTGTTGTTCCCTCTAAGGAACAGATGTCGTTCCCTTTAAGGAACAACAGTTCTATGTGTACTTGTTTTTGTTGTTCCATTTAAGGAACAGCTGCCATTCCATCTAAGGAACAGCAGTTCCCTGTATATTCGATTTTCGTGCTGTTACATTTAAGGAACTGTTTCTGTTCCCTCTAAGGAACAGTAGTCGTTCCCTCTAAGGAATAGCAGTGTTGTATGCATTTACTTTTTGTTGATCCCTTCAAGGAACAGTTGTTGTTCCCTCTAAGGAACAACAGTTGTTCCCTCTAAGGAACAACAGTGTCGTATGCATTTTCTTTTTGTTGTTCCCTTTAAGGAACAGTTGTTGTTCCCTTTAAGGAACAGTTGTTGTTCCCTCTAAGGAATAGCAGCCATTCCCTCTAAGGAACAACAGTTTCGTGTATATTTGCTTTTTGTTGTTCCCTTTAAGGAACAGTTGTTGTTTCCTCTAAGTAACAGTAGTCGTTCCCTCTAAGGAACAACAGTTTCATGTGTATTTGCTATTTGTTGTTCCCTTTAAGGAATAGTTGTTGTTCCCTTTAAGAGCAGCAGTCATTCCCTCTAAGGAATAGCAATTTTGTGTGTATTTTCTTTTTGTTGTTCCCTTTAAGGAACAGCAATCATTCCCTCTAAGGAACAACAGTTTCGTGTGTATTTGCTTTTTGTTGTTCCATTTAAGGAACAGTTGTCTTTTCCTCTAAGGAACAACAGTTTCATCTGTATCTGCTTTTTGTTGTTCCCTTTAAGGAACAGTTGTTGTTCCCTCTAAGCAACAACAGTTTCTTTTGGGTTTGTTTTAATGTTGTTCCCTCTAAAGGAAAAACGGTTCCGTTTGCATCTATTTTTCTGCTGTTCCATCTAAGGAACAACTGTTGTTCCCTTTAAGGAACAACAATTTCACGTCCAATTGTTTTTCTTTCTTTTTGTTGTTCCTTATAAGGAACAATTGTTGTTCCTTCTAAGGAACAGCTGTTGTTCCCTCTAAGGAACAACAGTTCGGTGTGCAGTTTTGTTTCTTTTTGTTGTTCCTCCTAAGGAACATTTGTTGTTCCTCCTAAGGAACATTTGTTGTTCCCTTTAAGGAACATCACCTTTTTTTGTGTTTTTCTTGTTGTTCCCTACAAGAAACAACACTCTTTGTGAGAGGTTTTCTTTAGAAAATAAGCACCTTGTGAATATTATTTGACTGTCTATGATCCTCTATAGGGAAAGAATACAAACATATATGTAACGATACAAAATTTGAAAGTTACTGGAACAAGCAAATCGAATATTATCATCTTTAATAAGATTGATTTGTATTGATTAAAAAAGGGAAGGACACAACCATCTATATCACTTTGTTGTCCTTATCTTCACTATAAATCAAATTGATTGATTATTTGTACCATGCCGGTTCTTCCCTAACCCTTATAATTATCTCTACTCATTATCATTGAATAAGAGTAAGGGCATATTTTTTTCTATTAGTATGTTTAGACTTCTTCCACCATCCCTACTCTTAAGGAGTGTTGAGCCACCCTCTATATATAAATAGGAAGTGTTATCTAAAAAAAAGAGAAGGAAAGAAACAAATATACATATGTTTACTAACAATTCTATGATTTTTCAGATGGAGGATAGGGGGTCTCATCATGAGCCAGCCTACCATGATCATAAGGAAGCAGCGAAGTGGCATTCCCACTATGGCCACCACACTAGGGATATGATCCAATGGATGCATCAGAAAAATAAAGTCCTTGGAACAGGAGGTCTCATCACAAGCCAGCCTGCCCACTTTTCGCTCCTCCCCAGTGAATGGCATTGTGATTCATCTGGTCACCAAGCCAACATAATGGCCTCCATTCTGACATCATAAGGCACTTTCCTAATTATACATAAAGGATCATGGTTCCAAAGGGTGAAAAAGCAACTCTGTCAAGGTTATAAACACTTGTGGGCAATAGAAGCTCTGCTGATGGTATTGGAGTCATATTTTCAACACCAATAGTGATTATAACTCCCTTATTCTTTATCTTTACTACAGAGAGATTATGTTCCTAATTCATTTTTGAACCTTTATGCAAGAGATATCTTTTAAAAAGTCAATCATAGTGGTTTAAGTGGAATAATGACCGCAAAGCATATTTTCCACGTAAGATGTCCTTTCTCCCTTTTCGAATCACTCCACGACATCTCCACATTTATTCATAATTCTCGTTCTATGCATCGATTTCAGTACCCCGATATTTTTTGTGATCCTATCATAAATATGTATACCTTGCCATTTTTACATTTTTTGTACGTCGCCGCCAATACGTCATTCCTTCATTTAACCGATCGAAGGCGACCTATCATTTTAAGGGGGTGAGGGTGACTCCCAAAGCACTCATGCATGCGTGTCAGTCCCTTATTTGGTTATACCGGACTATATGACATTCCATAATAGCAAGTCTTTAACGGTATCTATGCTGAAAAAGTATCATCCGATATTAACAATTTGTTGTTCCATCGTTGGCTCTGTCTATTGCCGTGTTACCTGTGTTAAGCTAACAGTGTGCAGAATTCCAGCAAAATGGGAGGAAGAACAGTGCACAGGGGGCCGCTAATACTAGCTATTTCCGATTCCACTAGAGAAATTCTAGTCCGAGCCGGCTGGGTTGCATACTTCACACGACTGCAGTAACCCAATGAAACCATTGCTATTGAATTCTTACAGAATTTACATAATGAACATTCTACGATAAGAGGAAGGCAAGTTACAGTGACAGACGCAGTAATAGCTGAAGTGTCCGAATTACCAGCAGTCAGACCCATATGGACTCATAAAAAATTGAGGTTGCATGACACTATTGCAGTCTTTCGGGATGAGGGACAAGACCTGATTGTCAAAGGCAAAGGAGTTCAACCTTCATCCCTTGGAGAACCATGGACAAAACTGGCCAGAGTCATTCAGAGCTATATCACATGCGACGAAATAAAATATGTGGTAAGGCCATGTCACCTTAAATTATTAGCAGTTCTAAAACATAAATATTCTGTAAACTTGCCTATGTATTTGAATTTCTTATTGCACTACTCTAAGCATTAAAAAATCCCAGCATATAGAGACTATCGTGAGTCATCATTGTTTAATTAGGCCGATAGTAAGCCACAACCTTGCCCAGCAGCAAACAAGTTGGGAAGAATTAGTATTTACCATAGAAGGGGGGTTAGCTTTACCTGCTCCTAACCTTGTTCCAAAAAGGAAGAGGACTACCAGCACAGCAAACATCCACAAAAACGTAGACACTCTTCCAGAGTAAAGACAAGATTGGGAGTAGTTAAAAATCCCCAAGATAGCATTATCCAACCTATAGAACTATCTAGTCCAAAAAATGAGCAACATTTACAGCTGGAAGGACGGGATGACCAGGAGTCAGAACTTGAGGAGGAAACAGAGCACTCTGGTGAAGAGGAGAGGAATGAAACAGAACTCCCCTTAACACCCAACACGAGTCCCCTGCGAGACTTATTTGATATTGAATTGGCCCAGATTTTGGCCAATATGAATGAATTTATACTGCACGAAATCCAACTCAACTTTAATGTTGAGGCAACACAATCGGAAGAAAACTTTGCCCATAATAGGAGCATATCAGAAAATGTAATCAGTGGAAAAGAAACAGGGGTAGAAGTCACTCAGGAAGAGGCGGACCAAACCAGTAATACACCTCCAGGAGAACCCATCCAGGTCGGTTTAAATACAGAAGATGTGGGCCAAACAGGAGAAATAGGAACAAGTCAGGGTAAGGACACAGCTCTTGTAGAACAAAACCCAGATGAGCAACCAAGCTCGCTAAGAGCAGAAATGATTAGTGGAACAATTGTTCCTTCCAAAAAGAAGAAAAACAAAATTAAAAGGCTTAGAAAGGAACAATAGAGGCTGCAGAAATTAGTAAAAAGACTCAGGCAAAAGATAAGGACATTAACAAGGGGGAAAGTTTCAAGCAGAACCCCAGAAATAATGAATGCAACCATTCAAACCGAATTTCATGATACAAAGGTTACTGGGACTCAAACTGAGCCCATATTCACTCAAATTGTTAAGGAACAGCATGCAACTGTTGCAGAAGCAGCTGCCCAAACAAAGAGTGTACATTTTCGTAACCTAGTTGTTCAAACGGAGGTGGTACCCTCCGACAGCATGGCCACCCAGACAGAAAGACCGACAGTCCATAATAAAAGTACATAGACTATAAGAATTCAGTCCCATAATAAGAACACGAAGACAATAAAAATCCACTCTCATAGCAAGAATACGTAGACAAATATTCAAGCCAAAGATATTATGACAAGTAGCGGCCCTAGTATAGTAAATTGTCAAGAAAATCTGGCACAAGCTCGACTTACCATAAAACGGCTTGAGCAGGAAAATGTCCCCCAACAGAGATACCAGGAATTACAGAGACAACTGCAGGATATGAATGCACCAGAAAGTGAGGCATTTGATAAATACAGAAAGGCAGAAGAAAGGACTAAGAAAATAAAGCTCAGATTGGAAAAGGCCAGGAGTCAAATGGATACTATTTGCTCCTTATACACTGATATATTGGCATGCAGATCTCCTGCCAATAACTATGCCCTATTTTTGATGGAAAGATACTTACAGTTGAAGATCAAAGCTGTCAAAGCTAGAAAACCCATAGAATTGAAAACAGTTGAGGATTTCATAAACTGTTGCAAACATCATGGGGTCAAAGTACAGAGGTTGCTTTGTGAATTTCATTTACACAATTTTGTATTAGAAGAAGAACTTGAAAAGAACCCCAATCCTTTTGTAAGAGATTTACAATTTCAGGCTTTCATTTCATTCGTTGTTAATCAATTGAAATGGTTCAAGGCCCATAACACTTTCCAGAGGTAGGAAAATGGACTGGACCTGTGGGTCAGAGGTGAACCAAAGCACCCATTACAAATGCTGGCCAGTCACAAAAGTCTGATGAAGAGGGAAGGAGTAATCAAAACCTTGGGGTCCATTCACAAAAATATTGTCCAGAAGGGAGTACAATACTTCCTCTCTATTCAGGAAAGCTCTTTGGCTGCATCCAAGTTTAGGTGGACAGTTTCTAATAGTAATGTACAAAACAGGGAGCCATTCAATTATAAAAACTTTAAGCTTGCTGCAGAACGCTTTGTTACTTACAACAACCTCATCTTAAGGGAAGGTCCTTATTGGCTGGGTTGTCGATTCCATAGCCCTATTGTTTGGTACCCTGCCGAAGGTTATAAAGCTATATATGAATTACCTGAAGGGCAGACAGGGCCCATCCTTGAGCTCTTGGCCAAAAATCATGGTTTCAGACCGCTTTACAACATTCCTTCTCCAGCTTATTCCTTGACTGCTCTGCACACGAACTACATGGTTTTCATGAGGACATGAAAAAGGGTAAGTAGGGGAGTATGTTGAGTCATGGAAAAGGTATGCATATGTTATTTATTTCATCATCCTTTTCCTTTAGTTACCCTTTTATATCCTAAAATGATAAAATATCAAAGGATTATAGTAAGAATGAGGAAATTATTTGTAATAACAATTTAGCTAAGTGTTATCCTTCTTTGTGCAGTAAAAATACAAAAAGGACAACTGTTGTTCCCTAACCAAGAAACAGCGAAAAGCAGCAAGCCAAGGAGGGAGCGCGACAGTTATAGATAAGGACAAAACAAATCACAGGGATCAGCGCAAGGAGGAAAAATGACTGAAGTTGGAAAATTATGCGAATCCCTTAGGATCTCTTGATCCTAAGGGATCACTTTTACTATTTATCTTTTTACCTCTTTCCCATTATAAAAGGCAATGATTGTAAGTAGAATAGGGGTGGAATTACTATTGAGAAATTGTAACTTTTATCATTGACTCTCGCTGTTGAGAAGAGCATGAACTTACTGTAACGCTTATGCAATGATTAATATATAAAACAATTAGTGTTCCTTCACGTCTCCTAAATTAATCTGGCGGTGTTCACTAGCAGCTAAGAGCCCAGCCCTGGTGGATTAACTTTTTGTTCCTGTATCATGCATTTATGATTCTTGCAGTGTGATGGTTTGATTGAATTTCTACTTTCTGCAATTGTATCGCTTTGCTATTTCCTATTTTCCAATCTTAACGGAATTGTGTTGTTTATATATCTTGCAGTAATATCGTTGATTCAGTTTATTGTTATTTCAGATCTAGTTATTTAGTTAAGCATTATGTTTTGAGATCATCTACTGTAAAGAGGATTGACTACTGCTGTTGAAGCTCTCAGATTGAGATCATCTACTGCTTATATTAAGAATTTTGTTTGATTGAGAATAAATCAGTTAAAAGAGGAATGAGTTATTACTACTATATTCTCGACTGATGATTGTTGTTACTTTGACGAATGTCTGGTTTAGTTTCATTAGAGGATTGAGTTTTCTTTTAATTATAATTAGAATTTACTTGTTGCATCCATTTACTCTTGTATTTGAAAGGACTATACTACAATTTAGAAGCATTACTCTCTAAGTTAAATAGCTGCCACATACTGTGTACACTCTTGAAATAGAAAGACTTGTCCGGATTGATAATTAATGTGAAGATAATTAGGAGTTAAAAAGGCACCTTTTATCACTCAACACTCCCCAATAAATAATGGCTCCACACTTTTAAAGCATGTATTATTGTTGCAAGCTCTAAAATGTGGGTGACATAGTTTTTCTCATGTTCATTTAGATTTCTTAATTCATAGCAAATACATGTCCTTCTTGCATCAAAACTCCATCAATCCCTTCCTTACATGCATCCATGCAAACTACAAAGTCCTTCTTCGGATCTGCTATATTCTTAGGATAGGAACACATGTGAGTATTTTCTTAAGCTGCTCAACACTGGTTGCACATTTTAGTGTCCATTGGAATTTTACTCTGATCCTTTGCAAAGTAATGATTGAATGCCCGATATTTGAAAAATATCGACTGAACCATTAGTAATATCCAGCTAACCCCATGAAAGATTTGATCTTTGTGACATTTCAAGGAGTGGGCTACTCCATTATAGCATTAATATTTTCCATATCTATAACCACTCCTTTTGAAATGACATGCCCCAAGTAGTGAACATGGGTTTGGAAAAAATTACACTTGTGAGTTTTGCATACAGCTTATGCTCCCTCATTAATTGTAATACTACTCTCATGACTTCATGCTCTTCTTTGGATTTTTAATATACTATGATATCATCTACAAAGACCAATACAAATTTATCCAAATAATGTTTGAGTACATTGTTCATCAAGCACATGAATGTGGCTAGGCCATTTATAAGACCAAATGGCACCACTATGAATTCATAGTGGCCATATCTAGTCCTAAAGATAGTTTTGTGGATGTATTCATATTTAATCCTAACCTAATGGTATCCAAACCTAAAATCTATTTTGGAAAACATCGCACCCCCTCTCAGTCGGTCGAATAAGTCATCAATTCTAGGCAATGGGTAAATTTTCTTTATTGTAGCCTTATTTAGTTGTCGGTAATCTATACACAGTCATAATGTACCATCCTTCTTTTTGACAAACAACATTGCAACTCTCCATAGTGATATGTTGGGTTGAATGTATTCCTTATTCAACATCTCTTTCAACTGCAACTTCAATTCTACAAGTTCAAGAATACTCATGTGATATGGAGTCTTTGCTACTAGCATTGTTACCTTAATTAATTCAATGGTACAATTGATGTCTCTTCTAGGTCGTAGTCCCTCCAATTCTTATGGGAATATGTCATTAAATTATTTTAGCACTGGGTGACTTTCAAATTGATCCATGTTTCCTTTCAATTCCTCACATGTATTGCATACGACACACACCCCTTTTGTTGCATCGCTTCACTTGAAACGTAGTTATTTTCTTGAGCATGATCGGTCTCTTCATCCCCTGTAACATTATCTTCTCACCAACGTCGTTGAGGCATTCCAATGCTTTGTTGTAATAGTCAATCTTGGTTTTATGGGATGCCAACCAGTCCATGTCGATTAAAACATCATATGATCCCAATGGTAATAAATTGGGAGTAATTGTGGTGGTCATACCACTAATATCCATGGGGCATGACTCCATTATGTCTATCACCTGCCTTTACACCTCTACCAATTCCTTCCACTTTGTTTCCACACAAACCATTACAAAGACAAAATACAATATATAATTCCTGAAGCTCACCCTCAACCAGGCATGTGGTATCATTTTTATGGGTATTTAAATCAAGGGTCATAATTAACCGATAAATTTGATTAATGGTGGTTGAGAATATACTTCTCGAGGAGATATCTTGACTTCGAGAGCATCAAAATAGGAACGGGATAGCTCGTTGGAAATCTAAAAAGGAGGAGAAAAATTCGACAATGCTAATTTTGTCAAATATGTATGCTAAATGCCCAAAAGATTCAAGGGAAAAAGGGCCATGAATTTAGCATGAAACTCAAGTTCCAGAAATCCAAATTAGACATGAATCGATTCATCGGATTGCTAAAATCAGAGATAATATTTTTAAATGGTTGAGTTTTGTCCATTTTTGAAGAGAAAACCAAGAATAAACAAAAAATGATGTTTTGTTATGATTATGATTTGCTTGCAAAATTTAGATTTTTTTCAAACAAAATGGGTAGAAATTTGTATTATTAAAAAAAAAATCTGGTTACAGGGCCATAACCTTTACATATTCCAATATTCCTTGTAGATTTGAAATTAAGCACAAAGGCTCAATCCAAAACCTCAAGTGAGTTCCCCATGATACAAAAATTTCAGACCCTTTCTAGCTCAAAATTTTCTAAAAAATCCCCAACATCCAAACACATTTACATTCCATTATTCACTACATTTTATTTGATTTAGTCTGAATTCTTGCTTTCCTTGGTGAAATACCTTTTCCTTTCTTCCCAATTTGTGTCGAACCTATGTTTTCTTCTATTTTTGGTGTATATTTCTTTGGAAAGTGAATTTTGAATTCTTCCTCATCCGCTTGATCTGCCCAAGAAGATGTTTTCCCAACAAAAAATATGTGAGGATTAGCAGGAGATCTGTGTTCCATGAGGGTTTGTTGCCTTTTCACTTTTGCTTAATCTAGAGGATCCTCACTGGCATATGTTTTTTCCTACTTGGATTTTGATGTCGTTGATTCATTTTCTTTGGTGGTATTTTCTTCCTTCTTGTCTTCTAGTTCTTTCTTATCCTGAAGCTCTTCCTCTTTGTGTACCGTATAGTGATCGTCTTAAGCTCCTTCCCACCATTTGGGCCTTCAGTTTTTTTTCCTTATCTTTGTTGTTCTGTAAATTCTTAGCGAAATTTTTAATTACATGTCATTTTTCATTGCATGCTCTACACTGGAATGAAACATTTTCATATTTGATCTGTTGGACCCAAATATATTTTGGAGACGTCAAATTAATCTCAGTGGGAAAACCCTTATTGAAGTCCATCTCCACACATATTCAAGCATAAGTAGTCTTATAAAACATGTCAGCTTCAGGACTATGACAATAAAACTTTCCTAACACATTCCCAATAGAAGATAGCAATGGAGGATTCTAAATTTGCAAGGGAAGATTCATGGAGATTGATTTCATTAGCATGGAGATTGATTTCATTACCGGATCAAAAGTGGGAGTATAGGGCTGCATGAAGAGAATATAACTATCCCAAAACAATGGCATGGCTTTGTAAATGGCCTTCTTGTCCTTAATATTATCAAAAACCACAACAACAAAAACCCCGAGAAATAGGGTAAATATTCAACTCATCCATCAAAAGAGGCTTACATGACACAAAG
Source organism: Pinus tabuliformis (assembly GCA_031772625.1). Taxonomy (NCBI): domain Eukaryota; kingdom Viridiplantae; phylum Streptophyta; class Pinopsida; order Pinales; family Pinaceae; genus Pinus; species Pinus tabuliformis. The sequence continues at coordinate 1,712,561,334 of CM062816.1, read as the reverse complement.
ATCCATTTGTGAAAATCATCGAGTCATGGCCAATACCCATTAAACCTACAAACCAAACCATGCTCCAAAAACTATTTTTCACAACTGATAGCTTCCTCATCCACGGGAACATTGAGGGAAGGAACTTCATGTACTGCCAAAGACCAGAACCGAATTTCAACACGAAACTATATGAAACCAAAGAAGAGCTTGCTTGAGCGACAACCATGCCTGCAAAGGAAAATGAATTTTTCACTAGATCACTGATATTCTCCATTGAACAATCTATGGAAGAGACTTAAAAATGTTTAAGCAAACTAAGCATAGATTATTTGGCTAGGGAAAACCCCTAGTCATCACAAGGGTTTTCAGAGATCCATCTATTGTTACATTCGCACAGATATTATAGTATATTTAAAATTTGGACTATTGATCAAATTGTTGCAGAATTTGTATTATTAATATTTCTATTTTAATCCTTTTTGGTTGCATACATTTATGCAAGTTGTCACTTATGATTCAAGAATTGAACCAATAGGCTTAAGGATTTGATTCCCCAACTCACTAAAAAAATCATAGAATCAATCTTTATTTCCATTTTCAATTATGTTGTTAAAACAATAATTGACCATACTTCATTTAAAAATTAGTTCATATTATTGTTTAAAGGGCACTCGGGGGATGAAATGAGGGGGTTCAATTTCTAGAAAAGAAACAGAGCCTTTGCGTTGTTGTAGAGTTTAATTCTTGGAAGGAATTTTGAACTTTTAGGAGCGAACCAGAGGGGAGATGTTGTAGCTTAGAGAATCTCATTTTGTCATGAACAATCATCAAAATCTTTTGTTCTATGGAGTCTGCAACCAGATCTCAAATTTTGTACATTGTTGTCTGAATTTGAAGGTTAGTTGTTGGCCTTTAAACTTTATTCAATTTTGATTTATTTTCATTCTAGATAAGCGTATGTTTTATGTTTTGCACTGTTATTAATTTCATACAATTATAAGATTATTTAAAGCCAATGAAAAGTTGACTTATCATGGTTGGTCATAAATAAATCAAAGTTGAATGTCCACTCGGACAAGGGGATGTCGAAGAAGGACAAGTAGAAAGACAAGACAATTGCTTTATTTTATAAACTTTCCACCCCGGGAAGTAAGGCAGCCAGCATTGGATTAGGAAGATGGAAGAACCCCAGTTGCCAACAGGCGAGGTTGAGCCAAGTTCCCCATCATAGCTAGACAGAAGTTCCCCTTCAATGGCCGATAGGAAGGAGAACGAGAAGGAGTTCAGATTCAAGAGAACCTATATGCGTTCGCTGATAATTATTTAGCAGTTTAATTACGTGATAATTTTTTCTTCGATTATTGTTGTTTCATATGAACTATTTCAGCAATGCAATAGTATAATCATATCTTGAATTCAATTATTAATATTTGAATCTAAGTAGGTGTCTATGTGATTTTGGTAATTGTTTTATTCAGATAATCATATATGCACATGCATTCCAATTATCGCCAATCATATGAAATACTTCTAGGATTTATCTGCTTATTTTTATCTTAGATTTAGTCCATGTTCACCCTTCTCTAGGTTGAGTTTGCGGCAATGTTATGAAACCAGCTCACAAAAATATAGAAAAGAAAGATAAACGCCTTAGAATTCAGCCTCTTCGAGGGGGAAACCTCCTTTACATTACACAAATGAAGAATTCTTGGATGATACAAATGGAAAGATCTCCTTTCTATATATAGGAGTCTAAGGGGTCATAATATAATCAGAGCCGACATAACAATAATAATATAAGGGCACAATAATAACAAAATGGGGACTAAGAAGTGCACCCTTTAGAATCTCAAGCATAAGGGATTTGAGGAGCGAACGGGATGATGGGTGACTGGGGTTAGGGTTTCGAAGCAGAAACGCGTCACAGGTCACAGGGACGGGAGAGCGACCAGGGTTGAAGGCCCCGTTTCTGAAAACCTCCACGGCTACCTTACCTCTCCCTTTAGTTGTTTACGGCTCAGCATTCCGGTTAGTTTGTATTAACCCTAGACGGTTATTGGTCCTCCACCGACATTCTCTATTGCTTGAATCAATACTGCAGGCAGCTGTCAGCTAGCGGTTTTGACAGTTATGGAGGACATTGTTGATTATTCCGTGGATCCTACGGAGAACCAGCCCATTTGGACTCAGCCTGGGACCACTGCAGAAGATTTTTTCTCATTTGACCATGAATTTACAGCGGAAGTAGAAGCCCTCCCCACTTTCTCTAGGCTACGCATCCCCTCCATCTCTCTGCCCAAAGAAGCCTTGGCTATTCAGGATTTCACCGCCCCTCCTCTCTTACCAGGCACCTTGGCTATTTCTGAGCACTCGCGAAATCCTGGCTTACAAACCCTAGGGCAGGGTTCGGGTTCTTTTCACTCCGCGGCGGGGCCGGACAAACCCCTGGTAGGATATCTTCCAAAACAAGACGATCAGACGCAGTATTATCTGCTCCCTTAGACACGAGGACTCCTCTACCTAGAAACTTCACTGGAATTGGCATCATTTCAGGGCATTTTGACAACATTAGGGTAAAAGGCCCTACGGCAGCAAGGGGTTCAGTCACACATGCGGTGGCGCAGACTGGCAGAATGACTGAAGGCACGAGCAGCAAACACAGAGGGGCATCCAAGAGGAAAAGGTGTCTCCTACAGAGCAACAGTGATATCTTCCTTAAACTTACCGAGGATACACCGTTTCTAGAGTCAATGGATTCAACAGAAAAAGTACTGGTGGGATGCGTCAGGGGAAGGCACTACAGTGTGGAGAGGCTGCAAAAATGGGCAATGGAAGTTTGGGGTCATCATCTGATGGAACCCCCTAGGGTTCAAACCTTTGTCAAGGGTTGGTTTGCCCTGAGATTCAAATGTCTCGCACATACAAACTGGGTCCTCTCCACTATTTGGCACATTGACCAGGCACCTGTCCTCCTCCGAAGGTGGACGCCGATGTTTGATCCTGAACAGGAAAGAGTGGAGGCTGGGCCTATCTGGGTGCATCTTCTAGGCCTTCCCTGTCATTTCTGGACAGAGCAGATTTTCAGGCAGATTGGGGATGCTATGGGATCTTATCTTACTTTTGATGACTCTTTTCAAACAACTGGAAGAATGGCTTATGCCAGGATTTTAGTGCACCTTGACCTCTCGGAAGGACTTCCTGAGTACATCAACATTCAATGGAGGAATGCTACGAGGCGGCAGATGTTGGACTATGAAGGGATACCCTTCAGGTGTAGGCGCTGCCACAAAGTGGGGCACCTATTCAAAGATTGCCCACTGAATGGGTGGAATCTCAGGAAGGCTGCTAGACAGGCTACTCAGGAATCTCAAGAGCAGGAGGCACAGTCTCATGGAGATCCAGCAAGGGAGGAACAGCCTAGGGCTTCTGAAGACATTCCTAGGAATGCCACTCCACGTTCTGAAGGAATGGCTGCATTATCTGGTCCTGGATTGAAGACTATGGAACCGGCTCAGAGCAACCCGAGGAAGCGTGGCAGGCCGCCTCATCGTCCTCCACCACCAGTTCCAGCTCCGGCCACGGTAGCCTCGGGAGACTCCAACACTTCGGGTATGAATTCCATTCACTTGACCCCCTCTCAATGCATTTCTGATATTAATAATAATACAATATCTGGGCTGTCATTGGGACCGGGAACTGTAAATTCGATGGCGGCCTCTGTTCAGATTACATGTGATATTGCTCCCCCTCACACTACTTCCCCCCCCACGCCCCCTTCCCTTTTTTGTACCCCTCCTCCGGCGCTCTCAGCCTCCTTGACTGCTCTTTCTGTACCTAGATACAATACTCGTTCTAGATCGAAGAATTCGGTACAGGATCAAGTCGGACTTGACATCATCCATCCCCCTCCCCCACCTAAGGCTCTCTGCGGCCGTCCCTCTGATGTTAAACATGCACAAGCACAAGCGGATGATGATATTGCTTTGGGCAAACAATACACCATACCTGGGGTCCTTAGAGCCAGAGAAGCCCCCTCCGAACCCCCTCCATGAAGATTTTATCCTTCAATTGTAGAGGGCTAGCTAGGCCTGATAAAAAACTAGCTCTACGTCGGTTAATCTCTGCCGACTCGCTGGATATTATCTTCCTACAGGAGACTTTAGGCTCTGTTGATGATATTACTCGCACTCTTGAGCATTCTCTTCCGGGATGGAAATTTTTGGGATTGGATGCCCAAGGCCGATCAGGAGGGCTCGCTTTGGGCATCAATTCTCGTTCTATCAAGTTTTTAAATAGCTGGGGAGGGGCTAGATTTATAGGGGCCGATGTACACTCAGCAGAGCTGGGAATGCTTTTCAGAATCATCAACATTTACGGGCCTTGCCAGAATCGGCCTGAGTACTGGGATCATCTTCTGAGATTGGAATTATTTTCGGTTGATAATTTGATTCTTGGAGGGGACCTTAATTTTTCCATAGGTCATTCAGAATCCTGGGGTCATCGTGCTCAGAGGGACACCCTCTCGGACTACTTCTCGTCCATTCTGGATTATCATCACCTGATCGATATTCCCTCTGCAAAGATACAAGCCACTTGGAGGAACAATCGAGTTGGTGAAAATGGTTTGGCTAGGAGACTGGACAGATTTTTAGTCAAAGAACAGGTTATGGATCTGGGATTCAACATAAGGCAATGGGTTGGCACAGGTGGACTCTCAGACCATCTGCCTATATATATGGAAATGGAAAGTGGTAGAGCTAGGCCGAAGGGTCTATTTAAATTCAGCTCAACCTGGCTCAAGGAAGCCTCGTTTATCAGCATGGTGACCGATTTCTGGAAAGCAAACCCTCCAGGGGAGAGGGGAAATGTAACAGCAGGATTTATCAATAACCTCACAGAGCTGAAGAAGATGTCCAAACTCTGGGCTCACCAAAAAAGAATACAAGATGATCAAACTCTGAGACAGATAGAGCTCGAGTTGGTTGATTTTGAAAATGTGTTGGGTGGTCTATATAGCTCAGAGGAGCATAAAGGTAAGATCACATCCCTCTACTCGACCCGTGGAAAAATTCTTAAGGAAAGGGAAGACATCTGGAGGTTGAGGAGCAGGGCTATTTGGATTCAGGAGGGGGATGCTAATACTAAGTTTTATCAAAAGTTTGCTAATGGGAGGAAAGCGATTAATACCATCTGGCAAATGCAGGACGAATAGGGAAGGACAGCAAACACATTCCCTCAGCTCGCTTCTCTAGCCAACTCTCATTTTAAGAAAGCCTACAGTGACCCCAGGGAAGCTAACTTGGCAGAAATTATCAGAGTTGCTCAACTTTTCCCCAGATTTGTGGAGCAAGAAGATGAAGATGAACTGATGCAAGAAGTAACATTAGAGGAGCTGGAGGCCATGTTAAAATGGTTTAAAAAGGACAAAAGCCCGGGACCTGATGGCTGGACCATCGAATTCTATCTGGCTTTTTTCGAATTGATTGGAGCGGATCTACTTCGAGTAGTTGAGGAGTCAAGAGCTTCGGGTCGTTTGGAAGCCGCCATAACCTCCACCTTTATTGCACTCATTCCGAAGTCTGATAATCCGACCACCTTTGATGAATTCCGTCCCATTTCGCTTTGTAACTGCTTGTATAAGATTATTGCCAAAATTATAGCAAACAGGTTGAAGCCAATCTTATCGAAGCACATCTTGCCTGAACAATTTGCTTTCCTTCAGGACAGGCAGATCCATGAGGCAATTGGGACAACACAGGAAGTATTACACTCGCTCCATAGCAAAAAAAGCAAAGGTATGATCATGAAGGTAGATTTATCTAAAGCTTTTGACAGAGTGAATTGGTTGTACTTAAGAATGCTTTTAACTCATCTTGGGTTCCCTTTCAATTTTATAAAATGGATTATGGGATGCATCACTAATATCCCATTTAGTGTCCTGGTCAATGGGAGTGCATCTCCATTCTTTTTTTCGGCTAGAGGACTGAGGCAAGGGTGTCCACTCTCACCGCTTCTATTTCTACTGATCATGGAGGGGCTCAGCAGGATAATCAAAGAGGAACACAGGAGAGGAAGATTAAAGGGTATAAAGATAACTGATGATTGCACGCTCACTCACTTAATTTTTGTGGACGACATTCTAATTTTTCTAAATGGAAGCATTGGAGATCTGAAAATCATCAGAGACATCTTTTCTTTATTTCAGAAAGCCACGGGGATGATAATTAATGATGGAAAATCTACTCTGACGGCCACAGCCTGCTCCCAGCATGAAATCCAATATGCTCTCCATCGATTCCACTTTGCACAGATTGGACTGGATGAGGGATTGAAATATCTGGGTTATAAGTTAAAACCCATTGGATACAAGATAGCGGATTGGACTTGGCTCATTGCCAAGTTGGAAAAGAGACTCAGCATATGGTATCTCAGATATTTATCTCAGGCTGGCCGACTCACTCTCATCAAGAGTGTCCTGGAAGCAACCCTGGTCTATTGGATGTCCCTGGCTTGGATTCCAAGAGGCATATTGTCAAGGATTCAAACACTCTGTTGCAGATTCTTATGGAGGGGTAGTCAACCAGGAAGAATCTTCGCCTGGGTCAAATGGGATGCCCTCACCCTTCCGAAAAAATGGGGAGGCTGGGGACTAAAAAAACTTGATGATTTTTCCTCAGCCCTGGCAGCGAAGCTAGGTTGGCAGATGGTCACATCAGACAGTTTGTGGACGAGAGTGGCTTACTCGAAATACATCACCCCTTTACAGACTTTGGATTGGATTAGGAGACCGGTTAGACTCAATGCCGGAATATCGATTATTTGGAAGGCAGTCCTGAAAGCCTTGGATCCCATTCGCACAGGTCTTACTTGGAGGATTCATTCGGGAAGCAGAGTGCGTATTGGAATCGACCCGTGGATTGGATGCGGGAACATGCATAGATTGCCTCCAGATCTACTAATGCACCTCGGAGAGCAAAATGTTACACACCTTGCTCATATAGCAGATGAGACAAACTCCACTTTCCTCTATCAAGCTTGGAAATCAGGCCTACAGCTCAACATTCCACCTCTTTGGCAGCAGCTCTGGAGGGACTATATACAGGCTCTCTCGGAGGCTCATATACGCATTACCGACGGAGAAGATGAGCTCATCTGGGCTTTGGCAAAAACGGGGAGATATTCTCCAAAGGAAGGATACTTAGTTCTAGCGGAGCCGAGGAAGCCCCAGATCCTTCATTCCTGGTGGAAACACCTCTGGAAGCTGAAGGCACCTCCCAGATCCAGATTATTAATGTGGTGCATTCTGAGAAATAAAATCCCCATAGGGGATAACCTGATGAAGCGTTCCTTCCATGGTCCTCACTGGTGTTATCTTTGCAACATTGATAGTGAATCTGCATCTCACCTGTTCTTGAAATGCCCTGAAGCCCGTAAGTTATGGGCCCTTGTGACAGCAGCCGCCCCCACACCTTGTGACTGGCAGGCGGACTCTCTGATAGAGGCCTGGAACTTGTGGTACTCCACAGTCACGCCCCACAAATTGAGGAACCTCCCCTTGCTGTTCTGCTGGGCTGTTTGGATAGCCCGCAATCTTTATATTTTTCAGAATACCCCTCCCAGGTGGCCTATAATAGCTGCTAAGATCAAGGCAGACTATGATCTCATCCCCGATGACCCCCCGCCCCCTCGCACAAGGAACATCACCCAGGAACTGATTGACCCCCACATGCCTTGGGCATATTTTGATGGGGCCGCACAGGAAGAAGGTTGTGGTGGGGGTGCTATTCTTCATTTATCAGAGAGGCACTCATACAGCTTGATCATGGGTTTAAGGAGGGGTACTAATAATTTTGCGGAACTATCAGCAGCCATGCACATTATTCGTTTTGCTTTGGAGAAGAATTGCCATGCTTTACAATTGTTTGGGGACTCTAAAATTGTTTGCGACTGGTTGAATAAAAGTTCTTATTGCTGGTCATTCTCATTGAGACACATACTAGATGAGACTTTAAGATTGATATCCAATTTTGACTATTTTACATGTAATCACATCTACAGGGAGCGGAACACAGATGCTGACCGCCTTTCCAAAGAAGCTGCGATCCGGGAGCCGGGCATCTGGTTGATCCGAGAACAGAATGAGGGAGCTCATTACCAATACTATCACCGGCCATTTATGGACATTATGGATTAGATTTAGGGCTCCTGATATCATATTTTTGTACATATTTCTTATCACTGTTACTGATCTGGTATGCGGCTATTTTTATGAATAGCACAGTACTTTGTTTTGAATATTATCTCCCTACGTGGATTAAGATAATATGTTTCTTTTTTTAGCCTGTTTCATTTTTCATGGATACTTTTCACAGTTTTGTTGGGCTATTACCTCCCTGCGTGGATACAGGTAACTAGCTTTGCTGCTTCTACGGAAGATGATAGACTATCTATAAAAATATTGGAATATGCGTATGCATCTACAAAATGTAATTTCTGTTCTTAATGAAATTACAAATTTTTCCATGGGAAAAAAAACAATATGGGGACTACATGGGCACAACAATATAATAAGGGGGTTGTACTAATAACAATAAGGGGTTACACTAATAGTATAGGGACCTAACAAACTATTCCCTCTCTTGATCAAGATAAGTTAGAGTAGTTAGCTCTAGATTAGCAATATTATAGTTATTTTTGTATTTTTCACATTGGATTAGACTACATTTAGGTTTAGGAAATCATATTAGAATGTATCTTTACGAGGAGAAAACCTTTAAGCGGCATCCAGGCCCACATATTGGTCAAAATCACCATCCCAAATGGATAAAGGTATAATTGGGGCCTTGACCAAGTGATCTCGCTAATGTTGGCATGATCATTTCCAAGCATCAATAGTACCTTAATAAATATATAGTGATATGTTATCATAATCAATATCTAAATCCCTAATTAACCTAATGGATTCCCCTTCTCTTTGATCCTAATGTTATCATAATCAATATCTAAATCCCTAATTAACCTAATGGATTTCCCCTTCTCTTTGATCCTCTCTTTCCTCACCCTATGGTTTCTTGATTTTTTCCAAAAATCAAGTGTCAAATCCACCCTTTGTCTCTCCTTGTTAGTGATGTGTGTGGTAATGCAATCTTCAATCCCCTTCCTTGAGCTATGTGTGGCAACATGAATTTTTTCATTTTCCATCTGTATGTCAACATAATTAGGATTTAAAAACATAATTAACCTAGTGCCTATCCCCCTCTCTTTGATCCTTTAGTTTGTCACCCAATATTTTTTTCTCTATTTTCCCCTAAAATAAAATGGTGATTCTACTCCCTTTTTATCCTTCATAGTTTTACGAGGGGTTGGGTGGTCTTCCATCCCCACCCTCATGTTGTGTGTGGTAGAAAAAATCTATTCATTTGTTACATTTTAGTAAATCTATTAGGGAGTCACTTATATTAACCCTTCCCTGTCCCAAGTGATGGTTCCATCTTTCCTCTTCTATCTAAATCTTTACTTATGCCTTCACCATAGGTAGTGTTGCATCTAGTTTCATTAAAATAAGAAGTATTTCCCTCTCCCTCTTTGGCCTTTGAACCAATTATTTTCCAAAGTAATACCCCTTTCTAATACTTACATCTCCATAATGAAGGTTATGTAAGTCAACACCATTAGCATGTCATATTATATAACCACTCACGAGCTTCCTTTCTAGCCTTGTCATTTTGCATGCATTCTAGGTGATACTGTAGTTTCCTCAAGTCTTAATCACTCGTAAGGCTACTGCATGTGACCTCCCAACCTCCTTACTAGGTTGATTCCCATCCCCTTATTGACGAAAAAAAAGGGATAATTTCCTTGAGCCTCAAAATGTGGAGAGAGATCTCACCCTTTTCCCAAAGAGTTCTACCTCTTGGGTGAGACTATCCAATCTTCTTCTATGGATCCTTTTAAAAAAGAGTGGAACATATTCCTTTATGCATGTCAGGAAACTCTCTCATTCGTTCACCAAGGTCCAAATAAGTCTTGGATCTTTCCCTTGATCATCCCCTTATCCTTGGATGCCCTAAGGATTAGCATTTTTGCAATGGTTCCACAAAATCTACTTTAAACATGAATCCAAACAATTTAAGTATATGTAAAACCACTTCGAAATCAACCTCATAGTTATTTTAACTTTAGTCAAGTAAATTTCCATGTCCTTCCCCAACCTTAGATATAGTTCCCTCCTTAGATAAGTTTCCATGCAAGAGTGCCCTCAAATGTGAGCTAAGTCCTTATAAAAATCACAACATAATTGGTATCCAAGTACACATCCCAACATACCTTCCAATTTAACAAGCATAGACCCTCATAATTCCCTAATGAAAAGCATACATTTTGGATTTCTCCTAATGACAAGGAAAAACATAAATATAAACAATTTCATAGTTACCTTTTTTACAAGTACTCTTCTCGATGATGGCATCCTGTCAATTGATATTTACCCCCAATTATATAAACAAGTATTCATGCCAAAAATGTAACAATGCCATACTATCTCATTTATGCAAAGTTTTAAGCATGAGTTTGGATAATAACCTCCCTTTTTCGTCTCAAGCATATTTCCTCAACCAAGTGTGGAATGTGGTTGTAGGGAACCACCCCCTAACAATAACATAATCCACTTTGGAGGATATTTAAGCTAAAACTCAAACCCTAAAATATACCAAAGTTTACTAAGTTTGGTAGTGTAAATAGTGAAGATCATCACTTCCCCTTGATACTTTTGCCATGGCCTATTTTAAGTTCATTGGAAGCAACAATATCTTAATCAAAATAATTTTGTGATTGCTAATAGGTGATGCATTTCATAGGTTCCTATTGGAAATGTTGTTTTCATTGATGTCAAAGACATGGGGAGACTACATATGTCCAAGATAAAGATTAGCAAATCGAGATTGTTGGAAATATTGTTTTTGTATTGTTGATGCCCAATATGGAGACTCTATCTTTGAAGAAAATTTTACTCTATTTTGATATATAAAATTGGATCATAATATACATGGTTGGAAAGCTTATTTTGAGACCTTTCTAATAGTATATGGCACTCCCTCTAACTCCACATGAATGAGGATATATGAAATATTTTGTGAGGATTACCCATCCAAAGTACAAGTAGGCCAGCCCAACCTGTTTTACAAGTTAACCCCATTAGTGAATGAAAAAACACTATAAATAAAGGGCATATGAGTTCATTTTTCCACAATCCCAGTAAGAATATATCTAAGGTAACAAAAGGAGCTAAGGAATAATTTTTCGAGTGATTCTTGGAATCTAAAGGTGGAAGCAAATTTGTGATTTATGGGGTGAACAAGAGATGTTGCCATGTTTTCTATAAGTTTTCTTATGGGATGTTTAAAAACATGAAACTTTGAGGATACAAACAGAATATCTCCATATAGATGTGGTTAAAATTTAAGGCCTTGGTTCATTATACTTTTAGAGATATTGACTAATGAAGTTATACTTAGTGAATGCTCATCAAATGAGTCATCTTAGAATTTTTCCTATAACTTTTATTCTAAGAAGTTTCAAAATATGAAACTTGGAGGATACAAATAGAAGATATTCATGTACATGTGTCTAAATTCTATAATTTGGTTCACTATAATTTCACAAATATGGTCTATGGAATTTAGGCTTCCGAAATTCTCTTCAAATCTACTTCAAATAGGTTAGCTTGGTATTTTCGCTATAACTTTCTTTTTGTGATGTTTTAGTCCGTGAAATATAAAAGAGATAAAAAAAGATATCTACTTGTGCATATGATATAAATTTCAGACCCTGATTCAGTGTAATTTCAAAGATATTGTCTAAGAAAGTTATGATTCCTGAATGGTCATGAAATCTACTTCAAATAGACTATGAAATCTAAAGGAGACAAAGAAGAAATCTCTAGGTACCTATGGTAGAAGTTTCAGAACTAGGTTTTCACAATTAGATACGTGGCATGTTGTGTAAGTTTGGTCTTGGGAAGAAGCCAAAAGCAACAAGTTTTTGGAGAAGTAGACTTGGTGAAGGAAGAAGTAGTAAGTAGACCTAGTAAAGGCATAAACAATTAATAGACTTAGGGAAGCCAGAAGCAACACACAAACTTGGTTAAAGAAGAAGCAACTAACAAACCTTGTGAAGAAGCAAGCTAAGTGAGTGAAGTAGATTGGTTCCTACGAATATTTGTAGTAAAGGGTGTTGGTGTCTCATGTATGTTGGTGCCTACAAAACAATAGAGGGGAATGGTATCTCTTGTAGGTTGGTGCCTACAAAGCATCAAAGGGTATCGATGTCTCATGTAGGTTGGTGCTTACAAATAAGTAGAGGGGATTAGTGTCTCCTATAGGTTGGTGCCTACAAGATCTTTCATATAAAGAAGTTTTATGGTTTTTTGTTAAGGGTTTCCATGTATATCTTGTGTTACTTGTTTAGTTTCTAAGATTGATGTTTTATGATGGTTGAATGACTTTAAATAAGTAAAAAATGTCATTATATTAATTAAAGCCCCCACCCACCCAATATAATGGTGAATCCAACAATTGGTGTTACAATAGGTTCTTTTAGAAGTAGTCTAGCCACTAGAAGGAAGATCTCAGAGGGACTGTGGCTATTCATGAGAATCTGATTAAAGGTCTTGTGATTGATGGATCAAACTGTTCCTTCTAGAAGAAAAGGATGAGGGTGTATCCAATGTATCTCAGTGTTGAAGCTAGAAAATCCATAATATATGGAAATAAAGTCAATAAGTATAATGCATAAGTCATGACTGCCATCTTGAGTGGCTTATCAAACTTAGAGTTAAATAGGGTGATTCATTTTGAAATAGAAAAATAAATGTGGGATGAGTTGCAAAACACCTATGAAGGAGGTGACATTGAATAAATTGAAAAAGGGAAGAATCTAAAGATGGATACTACATATAAACTAAGAATAGATAATTCAACTCAAAAGGAATAAATTCTTGAAGATTCAAATAAAGCATAAAATCTCAAAGGTTGTGATTGTTCCAACGATGTTTTAGATGCAAGAGAAGTGCAATCTATCTCAAGAGGATTTGGAAAATTCAAAGGTAAGTTGTTATCCAAATGTTTTAAGAGTGGTAGAATAGTTCGTTATTTTTCTTAATGTCCATATGCAAAATTAGAAGATAGTGATGATGAAGAATATATCCAAGCCATGAATGCTCAAGCTGTTGATCATCAAAATAAAGATTGATATTCAAAGGAAGAAGTTGAAGGTGAAGAAGATGCAAATGAAGTGCAATCCATAAGTATGCTATTATTTTATCGTAATTGTATAAGAATATGTCATCTTTCTTCTAGATGTCCACATGTAATTTTGGAAAATAGTAGTGATAAAGAAAAACATGAAGATAAGAGAAAATATTATGAGTATGAAAAGGAAATATGTGGATCATCATAAGAAAGTAATAGATATTATATGATAATGAAAAAAAGGAATTCCTACACATGACCATGGAGGCTCAATACATTGAGTAAGATAAATCATATTCAAAGGAATAAATGTTGATGGGAAGGTATATTTTGAGGGAGAACTTATCAATTCTTTAAAATAAAAATAATAATAATAATAAGGCTTAGAATAAAGAATAAAGAGCTAAATGATTTATTACAAAAATATGAAAAGAAAGATCATGATTTTGATGAAGCATCAATTATCCTCCTAAAGACATGACTAGAAGAGGCTAAGAAAATAGAGGATACATTGATAATCAACTGAAAAAAAAAAAAAAAAAAAAAAAAAGGCTATGAGAAGCTAGAAGCAGAGGTTGTATCCTTAAGAAAGGATCTAGAGAAGGCAAATGCTTAGTTGAATCTAAATTTAAAGTTTGTAAAAGGGATTGAATCATTAGATAACATTCTTATTTTCCAGGGATCTCCTCTTATTAGAATAGGTCTTGGATACAGTGAAAGTGTCAAGGGAGAATCAAGATAAATGTCATCGAAAAAGAAAAGCAAAAAGGAACCTGAAAGTTATGTTATTTTTTTCAAAAAGTCTACTAATGAAAACAACAAAAAGAAAAAAGGATAGGATCAACATAGATCTAATCCTGAAATCAAAGAAAGCAGCATCAAACAAAGAATTAAAGACTTGTCGAGACCCAAGAATGGATTCAAAAGAAAATTTTCACCAAGAAGGTCTTTTACTTCCAAGTATAAAATTCCATTTTATGGCTATTGCTTCTCATGTAGTAATTTTGGTCACAAGGCAATATATTCTAGATCATATGTAAGAAATAACTATATGAACAATATGATTAGGGGATCATATATGATCACAAAGAATGGTTGTGTGAGCAACAATACTAGAATTTTTAATGAGAATGATGTCATAAATTACAATTCATAAAGTTTGTAAAAGGGATTGAATCATTAGATAACATTCTTGTTTTCCAGGGATCTCCTCTTATTAGAATAGGTCTTGGATACAGTGAAAGTGTCAAGGGAGAATCAAGATAAATGTCATCGAAAAAGAAATGCAAAAAGGAACCTGAAAGTTATGTTATTTTTTTCAAAAAGTTTACTAATGAAAACAAAAACAAGAAAAAAGGATAGGATCAACATAGATCTAATCCTGAAATCAAAGAAAGCAGCATCAAACACAGAATTAAAGACTTGTCGAGACCCAAGAATGGATTCAAAAGAAAAATTTCACCAAGAAGGTCTTTTACTTCCAAGTATAAAATTCCATTTTATGGCTATTGCTTCTCATGTAGTAATTTTGGTCACAAGGCAATATATTCTAGATCATATGTAAGAAATAACTATATGAACAATATGATTAGGGGAGCATATATGATCACAAAGAATGGTTGTGTGAGCAACAATACTAGAATTTTTAATGAGAATGATGTCATAAATTACAATTCATCCCCCCCCACTTATTAGATCATTTTGAATATTTCAAGTGCAATAATTTTGGACACAAAGCTTGTGATAGTAGAAGCAGCACATTAAGGCCTCCAAATCAAAGTAGAGAAGAAGATATTGTTAGAAATAGAAATCAAAGAACAAAGGTATGGAGAAGGAAGCAAGAGAAGCATGAAGAATGTAGTATATCTCTATGTGTTCAAAACAAAGAAAGCCAATGGTATATAGAGAGTGGATGTTCACATCATATGATAGGACATAAAATCATATTTCTCTCTCTAAAGGAAGTCAAAAGTGGCAGTGTCACCACTGGAGATAATACATCATCCAAAATAATGGGCAAAGGAATTGTTAGCCTTCTAATGAAAAAGATAAAGCTAAAGATGTCATATTTGTTGAAGGTTTAAAGAATAATATTCTAAGTACAAGTCAAATGGTTGATAAAGGACATGAGGTCACATTTAATTCTAAAGGTTGCAAAATAAGAAAGGAAGGCAATGTATATGTCCTTGATAAAGGTAAAGGAGAATGTTGTTGTATGAGAGTGTTATATCTCTCATCTTATCAGTAAAATACAAGTGAGAAACTATAGCATCTCATACCACATTAAGAAGATGGTAACTTTTAAGAATGAGCTGCAAGAGAAGGATGATGAAATGGAAGGTTTGCATGATATGAATTAGCAATTGAAAGTGAAGTGAATGGTGAAATTCAATTGGAAAGAAAAGAAAAAGGGGTAGAGTTGCAAATAAGGAGAAGCACTAGTTAATGGGGAGCATCCTTGTGATGTCAAAAAATTTAAGTTGTAGACAAAAGGAAGCATAAGCCCAAGGGTAGAATATGCAAACATAAAGAATGACAGTAGATGGGGGGAGCAATTGAAGTTACTAAGAGAAGTTGCAGATAGAGGAAGAGTTGTAGTCACTAAGAGAAGTTGCAAATAGAGGAAAAGTTGCAAACACTGAGAAAATTTGTAGACATAAGAGAGTTACAAATAAGGAGAAGCACAAGTTTAGGGGGATCATCCCTTGCCATTAATGTCAAATGGGGAGAAGTTGCAGGCACAAGGAAAATTGCAGATAGGGGGAGTTCTTCAATATTATTACAGAATTGACTAAGGATTTCCATCAATGACCAAGGGTGATATTGTTGGAAATATTGTTGCCATTGATGTCAAAGACATGGGGAGACTACATATGTCCAAGATAAATATTGGAAAATGAAGATTGTTGGAAATATTGTTTTTGGACTTTTGATTCCCAATTTAGATACCCTATATTTGAAGGAACTTTTACTTTATTTTTATAGCTCAAATTGGAGCATAATATATATGGTTGGAAAGCTTATTTTGAGACATTCACAAGGGTATATGGCATTACTCTAACTCCATAGGAATGAGGAGATATGAAATATTTTGCCAGGATGGCCCATTCAAAGTACAAATAGGTTGACCTAATTGATTTTACAAGTCAGCCCCATAAGTGAATCTAAAAACACTATAAATAAAGGGAACATGAGTTCATTTGTACACAATCTATGTAAGAATATATATGAGGTCATAAGAGGAGTTGAGGAATAAGTTTTAGGGTGATTCTTGGAGTCTAAAGGTGGAAGAAAAAAATCCCATTTATGGGGTGAACGAGTCATCTTGGAATTTTCACTATAACTTTTTTTTGGTTGTGATGTTTCAAAATTTGAAACTTAGAGGATATAGATAGAATATATTTGTGTACATGTGGTTAAAGTTTCATACCATGGTTCATTATAATTTCAAAGATATGGTCTAAGGAAGTTAGGCTTCTTGAATGCTAATCAAATGAATCCTCTTGGCATTTTCGCTATCAATTTTCTTTTGGGATGTTTTAGAATATAAAACTTGGAGGGTACAGAGAGAATATCTTCATGTATCTCAAGTTAAAATTTCATAATTTGGTTCACTGCAATTTTAGAGATATGGTGCAAGGAATTTAGGCTTCCTGAATGCTCATCATATCCACTTTAAACAAGTCAGCTTGGTATTTTCGCTAAAACTTTATTTTTGTGATGTTTCGGTCTGTGAAATATTGAAGAGATGGAGAAGATATCCCATTGTACTTGTGGTAGAAATTTCAGACCTTTGTTTCACTATAATTTCAGAGATATGGTCTAAATAAATTGAGCTTCCTCAATGCTCAACAAATCTATTTCAAACAAACAGTGAAATATGGAGGAGACAAAGAAGATATCTCTAGGTGCATATGGTATAAATTTCAACACTATATTTGCATAATTGAATACATGATATGTTGTGAAAGTTTGTTCTTTATAAGAAACCAAAAGCAACAAATTTTGGGAGAGGTAAATTTGGTGAAGGAAGAAGCAATTAGTATACCTAGTGAAGGAAAAAGTAGCAAACATACTTGGTGAAAGAATAAACAACTAACAAACATTGTGAATAAGAAAGATAACTCAGTGAAATAGGTTGGTTATTATGAATATTCGTAGTAGATGGATTGGTGTCTCTAATAGGTTGGTGCCTATAAAGAAATAGAGAGGATTAGTGTCTCTTGTAGGGTGGTACCTACATAGCAACATAGGGAATTTGTGTCTCCTTTAGGTTGGTGCCTAAAAACTTAACAAAGGAGATTGGTGTCTCCTGCAAGTTGGTGCCTAAAATAAGCAAAGGGGATTGGTGTCTCCTACAAGTTGGTGCCTAAAATAAGCAAAGGGGATTGGTGTCTCCTGTAAGTTGGCTCCTACAAAGCAGTAGAGGGGGTTAGTGTCTCTTGTAGGTTGGTGCCTACAAAGCAACAAATGAGATTGATGTATCCTATAAGTTGGTGCCTACAAAGCAGTAGAGGGAATTCGTGTCTCTTATAAGTTGGTGCCTACAATATATTTCATATAAAAAGTTTTGTGGTCTTCTCATGTAAGGGCTTCCATGTATATCTTTTGTTACCTGTTTGGTTTATGTGATTGATGTTTAATGATGTTTGATTGACTTTAAATAAGTAAAAAATGTCATTATATTTATTCACCCCCTCCTCTCAGTATAATTGTGAATCCAACAGTTCCATCATCCTCCTAAAGGGTTGGTCCATGACCTCCATATATTAACAAGGTGATTCTTCTAACATTTTGAAATTCATGGACTAGATGATTCTAATATGTTCATAATTGTGGGCCTTGGGAAGAAGATAAGGAAGCTTGTTTAACCTTCATAAGTCAATGACACAAAGCTTTGTATGATTATATTAGAAATCCACAAACGCACTCTTTAAGACATTATATAAGGGTCCTAGTCCATGAAAGTAGAGCCAAAATGTATCTTGAGCATTCCAAATATACTAAAGAGGAAAGTTATCACCTCCTTTCTATTGAGAATGGTTACATTAAGGTTGTACTTATGGTAGAAATATAACCAAGGAAACACTAGACCAAAGTATCCAATAGAAATGGAACATGGGATGGGGTGTCATAAGTACCCCTACTTAAAACTAAGACTCAAATTGTTGTTCACATCAAAGAAAATTAACAACCTAATTCCTCTACCTTAAAGACTAGCATGTGATGCAATTACCACAAGGGGGTTATCCATGACACCAAATAATGTTTCATAATCAAACAATTAAATGTAGAAAAAGGCCAAACCATTCAACCCATTAAATCTAAAACAATTGTCACATTAGTAAATGTCAAGCTCAGAATATACAAGGACCCTAGGCCTGAATATGAAGCCCCTTCCAAGTCTTCCTACATGTTCCTAGTGTAGTCCTTTGGCAACCCGATGTATAACAACATTTAGAATTGTCATATCCACCATCAATACCAACCTACTCTCACCATAATATTAATAAAAACATTTGGTAATCCCACATGAGTTACCACTTCTAATAATGATGTAGTAGGAATTAATTCCATGGCTATCTAGTTGTAGCCCAAGCATGACCACCTTCAATTTCCTCAAAGGTCCCTACATAAAGAAATATTCAACTTCTTAGTGGATGCGTTCCTACATCATGTGTAGTTACAAACAAATGTGACCTCGACTTAGATTTGGAACCTCTAGCGCATATGAATGACCTAAGAGGGGGAAGTTGGGAAATGTTTATAGGATTGGGGCTATAAAAAGTCATGTAGAGTTTTGTGTAGTAGAAAGTGTTTATCTCCTCCAATTTATTTACTGATTTATGGTGGCATTTGAACCTGCATTAGCATTTGTCTTAAAAAGGACCTCCTTGCACCTATTCAACATTTGTACATCGATATTGCATTTCCTCCATGCATTTATTTGCCATTTAGCCTTTAACCCTACAACAACCTCCCTGTAACTATTGGCATTTTCACCCTTTGAATGAATTGTAAGTGTAATTGTACTTCTCTAATGGTGGTGGTGCATTCTCTTGGTTTCTTCTTGAACAAACTCTTCTTTTCAAAAACATTGGAAGGTTACTAGTGGAGTACCTCCCCTTAAATCATCTTAAAGTTTTTAGTAAGTTACTAGGTGGATTTCTTAGGTTTTGTAGTAGAACATCCTAGATAACACCTTAGATCTACATACATCTCTATAAGGGAATCCTAATTGACCCTATATGCCTAACAAAAAATATAATAGGCACTAGTCTTCTCCTTTTTAGTTAATCATATTTTATAAAACCAAATTTCATTTTATGTTTCAGGGAAAATATAGGGTTTTGGTCAGCTTGCATTTTATTTTCAACCATAAAAAACCCCCACATATCTAGGATTTTCTTGCATATTTTTGACCTAAAATCATCTTGTTGCATAGATTATGCTTTACTAATTTATATAATTACAACAAGAGCTATATGTTGTATTTTAGTTAATTGTTATATGCCTTATAATTTTTAAATTTAAAAGAGTTAATCAAACTTTAGATATATTCATTGTTTTATACATATTTTCGATTGTTTTATAACTCATATTCATGGCTAAATTATATTTCTATTGTAATTTGTTTACCTATGTAATTTCCTATCTTTTATGCAATATTTATAGAAACCATTGGTAATTTTCATATTTGAGTGGTTTGAGGATTGTTTTGCAAGAAATTACTACTTGATGAAGCCCCTAAATCAGTCTTAGAACACTTTAAACCAAATCTTGAGTTTATTTTGAGTAACTACCTTATCGTCGACTTGATTGATATATCTCTTGTTTGGTGAATTGGGTAGTTACTTAGAAGGATTTAGAATTGATTGTATTTCCTTAGGAGTCCTAAGCCCTATTAAGGAAGCCTTCATTGTGTTGGATTTATTCTTCACTAAACGAGGGAGCTTGATGCTAAGGTGACAATGTAACACTTCAATTGTTCCACGAATACTTGGCACCTTGTGAAGGCTCCACACTAAGGTGCTATATTTTGTGATAATAGTGATAACATCAATGATAATAATCGAGCTAGTATTGGAGAATAAAATATTTATTCTAGTAGTTTGGTAGATGTGGGCACTCTTCCTCCTCTTCATAATAGATTTTTCATTCAATTCGCTTTACTATATGGTTAAAGGATTTCAATTGATTTTGTTGTTGTTCAATTTTCTCCATTTGGATAGGAAAAAAACTCAATTAATCTATTTTTGTAATGTCTTTCCTATTTAATGATAGGTATATTTTGCATGAATAACAACTATTAATTCATGGGTGCTTGCTTCAAATCAAAATTTAGGTTGCAATTCTTAGATTTATGGTAAATAAAACTTATACAAACATATTTCTACGTCGTTAACTAATAAAGTAGACATGGATTATTATGATTGTTATTGTTACTCTATCCAAACTGGGGGCAAACAAATTGATATTCTAAAAAATGATATTATTTCCATTATGAATAGACAATGCTAAATATATCACTATTTGGAACATAATTTGGAATGGAAATACAATGACATTGTTGTAATATAAAGATCCACATCTTGGTAATTCCTTGCTTGATTTGTTTTAAATCAAGATAATTCAATGTCATCTACAATTCTTCAATTAGGAATGAAATAAAGAAATAATTGTTTCACCCCAAAAGGCCTAGGCCTGTAAGCTAGGTGATTGAAATGAAGTGGAAGGCTCCATCATTTTAGTTGGTAAAAAGGGAAATAACTCAGGGGACTTCACTTCATGTTTATCAATGGTAGATAAGATACACTAAACAAGTGGTTCTATGTTCTACATTATATAGCATATGTTGGGATTCCTTGTCATATCGAGATAGAACTCAAGCTCTCGATTGCTACATAGATGTTGTAGCATTCCACATCGTCAAAGTTAAGGTGATACACACACCCCTCATGTATCTCATTAAGTTATCATTAACACTTTCAAATGAAATATTTTTCTATTTCTCATACCTACTAAAATTGTATTACCACCCAATCTTCATTGATATGTATATGGGCATGTGAAATATGGTGAATTGAGCTATATAAATGCTCAACTATTTTGAGAAAATTATTAGAAATGATGAATGATCTTTGGAAGTCAAAGTGGGTGAGTATTTAAGCATGCTTGTCGTCGATATCATCACACCCACATAATATAACAATAGTTATATAAAGGGAAAACTAATATTTGAACAATTTAACTTGTTGTAACATATTTCCACATTGTTAAGAAGACTTTATCGCTTTTGGCATCAAGTACCTTTCCCTTGAATTTAATTTTTAGAAACAAACTTATATTTACACTCATCATCATAACAAACAATTTATTCCCTTTTGCCATTAGCTCCCATTTTTAAATCCATTATCTATAAATGGCATGGGGATATTGGGTCATAAGCCAACAAATTTTTTGTATGTCCAAGAGCTCAAGCTTTCATCAAAGACTTTTTGTGGTCATTATTTCATTATATTGTCCACACTTTATTGAATTCAGGTTTTGGAGTACATTTTTCTTAAAGCCCAAACAAGTATGACTACTCCTCACTTCTTTATTGCTAGTGGCTTTATTGTTAAATAAAGTTTTGCGTGTCAAGTCAAAGAATGATAATGGTGTTAGATCATGGCAGTAGGAAAGAGGGAAAAGAAGTGTGCATGCAAGTCACCACATTGAGGAAACTTCAAGGTATCAATTGCAATGAGGAATTGGGAGCTCAAAGAAAGAAGCATAGGTTATCAGGTGTGTTAGAAAGGTGGGCAAAATAGAAGTTGTTAGGATTATTTAAAGGCATACAATGTAGAGGATGTTAGTAGTGCTAGAAGAGGTCAAGTTTAAATGAATGTTAGTTAACGCACTTTGGAATATTATCACGCCAATTAATGAAGTGGGAACACTAAAACAATGAAAAAAATTTCTTAATTTTGAAACTTCAACACATATTTAACATATATCACTATCCATAAAGAGATAATTAGTCATATTATGCCCACACACACACACACACATTATAAAATAAATCTTATCAACTACTAACATTACTTTAATACCTACTTAGAACATACTTCTAGTATTATAAATAATACCAACATCCAAAATAGGATCATCTAAGTAACAAATCGTATTTATCATAGTTTCTGTTGAATAATTCAGATATTTAGAATAACAGAGAAAGAAAAACAATGTTTAAACACATAAACAGAAGAGACACATCACCATTTGGTACACCACATGAATCCTGTGAAAGGTCCTTGTATTATTGATGCTCCAGTACTTTGAAAAATACAATATGCAAAAGAAATTACATTTGGAAATCAACCCTTAATACTTCAAACAATGAAGTATTTATACTGATAATTACAAAAATCCTTTACAAAATCGTTGTCAAACTGATAGTGTATTATTAGCCTAATTACAAACAATATGATCTAATCCTGGCAGACAAATAGGCCATGTAGACAGCTAAAAAGAAAGGTGGCCCTGTTTTGATGGTTTCAGTTGCTGAGTCAACCCGAAACTGTGTTGCGTTGTTGAACTGACTGTTGTGTTGGCTGATGTGTTGGTCGTTATCTTACTGCTCCCAAA
Organism: Pinus tabuliformis; assembly: GCA_031772625.1. Taxonomy (NCBI): domain Eukaryota; kingdom Viridiplantae; phylum Streptophyta; class Pinopsida; order Pinales; family Pinaceae; genus Pinus; species Pinus tabuliformis. Next base: position 1,712,538,475 of record CM062816.1, on the reverse strand, counting down.
TTACCTTTTTAATCTAGTAAATCGACCAGTTCTTCCCATCTCTTTTCATCTGGTATGGTCAATTTTGTTACCTTGCGGTAAATTTCATCTACCTCTGTGTATTTGGCAAAAGTCGGCTTCATAGATAAAATGTGTTTTACCTCATTCTGTATGTAGAAATCATTTGACATGGTTTCCAAAAATGCCCTTGATGTCATACTACCCTTTATTCCACTGACCTTGATGCTGCTTCTGGCCATTTCTTTCATCTTCAAGACATAGTCTTCCTAAGTGATTAATTTGTCATTTATTACATAAATGTTGGGCAATCCTTTCTGGATCAATGCTTCAATTCTGTTAGTGAACCTGTTTACTTGTAGCTCCAAGGTTTCACATCTTTCTTCCAACTGATCAATAAGGTTCCTCTTTGTCAAGACTTTCTTGACTTCCAAAATAGTAGCAGTTCTATCGTTGATTCCTACTTCTTCAAGTTCATATTTGGACTTAGAATTCAAGAACCTGATAATGTTGGAGGCTTCTGTGGGCATCTCTCCAAGATTCTCTCTTCCCTGCACAATAGTTTATGTAGCCTTTTCTATCAACTCTTTCTACTCAAAGATGATTTGGATAGAAGGCCAAATCTCATTCATAGAGTCTAGTATATTCATCCAAATGGTTTCCTTGGCTTGGGCCAAGGTCTGACCAATTGAAGTGTCCCTTTCCACCTTCTGCAACTTCTCCAATAATCTCTGTGATTTCTGCATTTCAGTGACACGAGCAGCTTCAACTTTGGCCTTTTGTACTTCTAAATATTTGAGCTGATCTTGCAAAGTCTTGATTTCTTTTGACTGGAGTGACATGTTCTCCAGTGTCTTGGTCACCTGTTCAGCACTTGCAGTATGAGTAGAAGAAGTGGCTGCAGTGGCTATTCCTGTAGCTGGAAGCTGAGAAATGGGTATGGCATCCAAGGGAATAATGGCCATCTTCTGACTTTCTTCTTTCTCCTTTATCATTTTCTCCATCTCTGCCTCCATCTGCCTAATCTGTATGTTCTGGTCTATGATCAACTTCATCATGTCAACCTTCTGTGCTTCATTTTCTTCAATGTCCTTGGTCAATGGATCCTCTGTGGCTAGCAACTTAAGTTGTTTTCTCAAGGTTGCAATGTCCAAATTCTTCTTTTTAATAATCTCCTCAGCAACATTGACATCTTTAGGGTCATACCCTATCTTTAGTACCAAATCTTCCAAATATTTGATCCTATTATCCTTTGCCAAGGAGGACACTTTCTCCATTTTCAACTGTGACTGAACATTGGCAAATGAAACCTGCAATTTAGATAGTGACATAACAGTGTTAGTTAAAGTAGAAGATATCATTTCACCAATTTGCTTGTGCATCTCCATTTGATCAATGGGATGAATGTCTTTAGTACTGAACTCAAATGTGGTGCTCTTGTAGTCTGTTGTTGTCTTTGGTTGTGGAACTTGGGCCTCAAGGAAGGCCATATGCATTTTTCCATGCTCTGTGTCAAAGACTGACAACAACCTACTATGTGAGTTGGAGGTCTGCTTCCAAAACTAATTATAAGTATTGTTTTTTAGAATCTCATTTCTGAGCTTAATCTCCATGTACCTGTCAAAAATTGTCTTCTCTTTTTCTATTTGGACATTCTGTGACTCTAGCTCAGTTTCCTTCTGACCTTGTGATGATGAAGGTCCAGTAGGAGATGTTGTGAATTTTTGGTTGCAGGTGGTGAATCTGTGATTATGATGGTTGCCTGCTCTTCTATTTCTTTGTCCACCTCTACTCTAGGAATCAACTTTTTCCTCTTACTGTAACTGATCCTAAACTCTTTGGCTTCACTCCCAATTGTTGATGAAGATCCTTCCTCCCTCTGTCTTTTGCTTGATTTTTCTTGGGGAGTGGGAGTCTGCAAACTGGAAGTGGAAAAGAGTTGTTCTTCAGCTTCCTGTAAGGTGTTTTTTGTCCATTCCAACTAATTAGCATACTGCTCTATTTCAGGTCTTGAAGTATGAATGTAAGGAGTGCTTTTATTCTCCACTATGAGCTTTGAAATAATGCCACAAGGGTCATAAGACCAAGTAAAACTTAGACTGAACTTCATTTCTTTAAGCATATTATCAGCTTCTTCACCTATTGTCCTAGTATTACATACAAATGGGCCCACCTGTGTCTTTATTATAAACTGTGATTTCTTCTTGGCCACTACAAAATGGATGTCATCTGAATTCAACATTTGTCTAATATACTCCAGGGCAAAAATCCTCATGGGGAGGTATTTGGGGAGTTTTTATGGTGCCAATTCACAACCATACACCTTGATCTCTATGTAATTTTGGTATAAATACCAATCCCCAATCTTTGCTTGATCTGTTAGGTGCAAAATTCTCTTGACTTCTTCACTGATTCTGGGCTGAATTGCACTGTTAAGGATGTTCATGGAAGGATGAACAAAATCTTCAATGAACTACTTATAAGAAAACTCTTGTTGTTCTTTCATGACCAATGATGTCCAAAAGATCACTGGTTGTTGATTTCCTGCATCATCAAGCTTCTGCATTGCAAAACTGAATTTGTCTACCTGATAGTAGAGGAACATATAAATCAAAATGGAGGTGTAATTAAACACCTGTTCTGTGGGAAACTTTATGAATTGTTCATGAATACTATTAGCCAAGAATTGACTGAAATTAAACACAATGGAAGGCTTGTTTCCTGTAGAAAATATGGAGAGGAATCCTAAAATGGGCTCATCTACCCACTATTAAAAAAAAACCTAAAATATAGGAAATCATGGATATAATTTGTTTAGCTTGATTAGGGAAGATGGAGGAAGGATATGGAGGATTTTTTTGGGTAACTCGTCATTCTCAGGGAAGAATATTTCAAAGATTTTAGCTTTGGTAGTGAAATCTAGCTTTTGATAAAGTTGGGTGAGGGCTTCTAAGGAGAAAGGAGTATTATTTTCCTAGTTGGAGCGAGCATCATTTGGTCAATAGATTGGGCAGTAATTGTGAAGAGAATGTCACCTAAGGGGGCCATGATAGCTCTTTGAGTAGGGACATAACATGCTTGACACCTTCTAGTAAACTCAAGGGCTTGGAATGTCAAGGGAAAATGTAATGGGGAAGATTGGACTCCCAGAGCCCAATTTCATCGGTTTTATCTGCATGTTTGTCTTCTAACCAACAATATAATTCAAGAAAATCACAGTCACATTGGGTTTCATTAATCTTGTAATCCCTGTCGGCTAGAGGGATATGATCTAAGTCTACAGAAGGGGGAATCAAAGGATTAACAGGTTTGTCTTGGATTTTGGTCTTCGAAGGCATGACTATAACAATCAAAAAACAAGAGGAATTGACAGAAGAGCTTACCAGGGAAAATGTTTGGGTAATGAACTGTTAGGTGAAAGAAATAGGGAATTGTCAGTTCCTGTGTTGGTCTGGTCACGGAATGGCTTTGAGAGTGATCGTTGTGCAAAGTTGTAAGTTTACAGAGTATAAGGAGTTAAAAGGGAGGAGAGTGATGGGTTCATGAGCTTTTTAAACACTTTTGCGAGCATTCCGTTGAAAATGGAGTGGGACCGTTAGGCCTGAACGGTTACCCGGGAATTACAATTTTAATGCTAAACAATCATTTGCTAGGAATGCATTTAATTGGCTAATGGCCAGGCAACGTGGTGGGAGGAGAATGATCGAGGAAATCGTGGTGGGGCGCGATAAAGCAGGTGAGGGGATGGTGGTTTAAGAGGGGGTAGTAAGCAGTGGGGGGGGTGTGAAATTGCGATAGGGTGACACATAGGGGATGGGCCCCAATGGGAGAAACAACTTTTCAGACCCACCCCCCCCAAAGCGGTAAAGGCAGGATGGGATGGAGAGGGGGGGCCGAAGGTGGATGAGGACCATGGATGCTGAGCGGGAAAAGATCTTGATGCCTCTGACCGTGCAGTTGATTAACCATATGCGACAAAGAAGATTTGTATGTTTGCGCTTTTACATTTTGCTTGTTGGACTTAGGATAAAGGTTAATAATAAAACATATGAAAACACTTTATTCCATTGTGCCCATTTTGCCTTTTCCCATATCCTTAAAACTTAGGATAAAAATGACATAATCATATAGTTGTAAAATCATCTAATTTACCTACCCATAACTAAACTAGCATTTTTATTCTTCAAAAGGGTACACTTAGACTAGAAAACCCACTTTTTTTTTTTTTTTTTTTTACAGAATGAAAAACTATCTAACGTATCCCTTATTTCTCCTATTGATTCAGATTAAACAATTGAATCAATGTCATTTTCTACCTAACTACTGATTTACCCAGATTGGACTGTTGGGAAAATCTTTATTCTCTAACCTAATTTATAGAAATTTAAACAAGTTTAACCATGATTACACTGTATGATTAAACCAAAAGCTAGTGATTGTGGCATTTTGAACAAGCTGCACACAACCATTTTTTTAACAATAATGAAGAAAACTATCTATTAGTAATGGCCAAAACCTTGCGGATGTGGCACTCAACGACTTTTCCATGTGTTGATGTTGTAATGGTTTTGGGGGAGTTTGGATCCATCACGTTGAAATGTGGTGTCATATGCAGTTTGTGCACAGATCTAAGATTTTTTGCTACTCAAATTTGCTTACTTTTCAGCAACCATCATGAGGGTTTTGGGGTTTTTTTATTAGCTATGTGCTTTATGTAGGCACAATGAGCACCCCAAATAAATTTGTGAAGAAAACATAATCAAACTCTTCTTTGGATCTGGGGTTTCTCTCCTCAACGAAAAAGAATGTGGTATTCTTGAAGGAAAACAAGTTAAAGTTGTCATCGCTGCACTATTCACCTTGCGAATGTGGCACTCGACGACTTTCTTGCATGTCGATGTTGTATTAGTTTTAAGGGAGTTTGGATCCATCACGCTAAAGTGTGGTGTCAAATGAAATTTGTGCACAAATTTGAGCTTTTTGTCGCTTCAATTTGCTTGCCTACTAGCAGCCATTGCGAGGGTTTTTGGGTTGTTTTGTTGGTTTTGTGCTTTATGCAGGCATAATGAGCACCCAAAATAAATCTATGAAGAAATCATAATCAAACGCTTATTTGGATATGGGGTTTCCCTCCTTAGAGAAAAAGAATGTGGTATTCTTGACGGAAAACAAGTTACTGGGAAAGTTCATTGGTTTGTGCCCAAGTTATGAAGTTGTTAGAGACTGGGTTTCTAACCATTGGGAAAATCATGAACCCAAGAACATTTATTATTGTGAAAATGGGTAAATGTATTTCCCTTTGAAAACCAAGAAGATCGAGACCAAATCTACAAATCGGATCCCTAATTCATGGACACCAGAGGTTTATTTCTCACTCATTGGTCTTTGGAATTTAATCCCTTGATGGAAATTTCATATGCTCCTGTGTGGATCAGATTGCCTTTTGCCCCTCTTCTTTGCTTGGGTGAAGACATTTTTAAGGCTATAAGAAATAAATTGGGAAAATATATTTCCAGTGATATGGAACAAGGGCACAACTTTTCGTGCCCCAAAATTTGTGTTGAAACAAATTTCTCAAAAGGCCGCCTTGAGGCGATTAAGCTCAATATGGATGGGTGGTCTCATCTCTAGACTTTGGATTACGAACAAGTTCCTTTCAAATGTAATATGTGTCGTGAGTGTAGACACTTTGCAAAAACTTGTCCAAAAGCTTCGACTTCTTAAAGTTGCCCAAATCCAACGCCTCCTTTGGAGCAAGGAGAAAATACACAAGGATTCATTCCTATTAAAAGGAAACATAAGAAGCATGGAAGTAAAAACTAACAACCTTGTAAGGTTGAATCAAAGCATCAACCCCTTTCTAAAAATAGCTTTGAAGTCCTGAATGATTATGAAGAAGAAGGTGATAATCTTGAGGCCTAAGTGAATCAGCCAAATATCCCTATTTCAAAGGTCCCTTTTGATTCAAATGACAGAGAAGATCCAAAGTAGGCCGCTCCAACTATGGTGCGAAATCTTTGCACAAAGGTCTTTGCATTAAAAGATGAAGAAGTTATTAAGGTGGTTGAGAAGAAGTCATCCTCTTCTTCCCCTTCTTATTTAGATGTGCTTAAAAACAACTTTCCTCCCCATCGGTAATAAGAAGAAAGAAAGATCATAGTAGAAAGAACTTTGACCCTGACTCCCATGGGCCAAGTGGTGGGCCATCCTCTAGTAATTTATAGAAATGTTTTGTTTCTGCATTTTTTTGTGCAAACAATTTGTTAGAATTTATTCCTGCTCTCATGAAACAATAGGAATACAAATTAGAAGACTTAATTTTGGAACTTTTCCCTCCCTACTCTTACTGGGAGGAGGTTGGTCTCCTAGTATTTTTGAAAGTGCCATTAGTCGAAGCTAGTGAAAGGTGCTCACAAGAAGAATAATATATTGTAACTCATTTCTGGAGTAACTGTTGTGTCCAGGTGCATATTTTAATACAAATCCTTCTCATTTTTGTTTTAAAAAAGTATCTTGTGTCCTTGTGTCAGACATTTGAGATTTGAGTGCCAAATACTAGAAAAATAGATTTTCTAATTTAGATATGTGTCTCTTGTGTATTGGATACTCAGACCATATGTCTCAATGTTGTTCGTGTAACTAGTGTAGATCCATGTTAACTTCATATCTATCATGCGTTGAAAGGATTAAATCCTTCAATATGCAAGTCTTTCCTCGTTTTTTAATCTATTTTTTTTCTATGGGCATAATCTTTATGTGCTTATGTTAGAGCACAAAAGGAATTACACATCTCCCGCATATTTAGCTCACCAGAGAAATGTTTTAACCATACATTTTTGTTTTTGTTTGTTTGTTTATTATTATTATTATTTTAAGTTCTATAAAATTTATATTGAAATATTTTATTTAAGGTGGACACTAAAATATTTCACTTATAGCAGATATTGTATTTTTTTTGAAGTTATTCATAGACTTTCTCCTACTCACATGTAGAAAACACTTATTAGTGAAATAATAATGTATTCTTACTAGTGACCTCTTATTTATACTTGTGACATTTTACAAAGAAGTACAAATTGTATATAAAGTTAATATAACATATTAATTTAGGTCATCTTGGGTGGTTGGGTGGAATGGTTGTTATGTCATCTGCCTAAAATCATTTCCTTGCAAGTGACATGACTATGAAAAATATTGATATAATAACTATATACCTATAAATATTATTTTATTCACCCTTTCTTCTAAAAAAATGTTTTTTACAATAAATACATCTATTAATTTTAATTATGTAAAAAATTAATTATATAATTAAAGATTTAGACATATTTCTATTTTTTTATTGATTATTATATAATAAAATATATGTTTAATCATATATTTTGGAAAAATAATCTTTAAATTTTAGAAAACAAACCATATTAAAGAAAATAATGTTATTTGTTTTGTAAAAAATTAATATAAATTTAATTATATATATATTTAAATTTTAGAAAACAAACAATAATAAAGAAAATAATGTTATTTGTTTTGTAAAAAAAATTAATATAAATTTAATTTTATGAAAGAATATATATATATATATATATAAAATAATTTTAGGAAATTATATATACTATTTAAAAATTAAAATAAAAAATTTGTTTTATAAAAAAATTAATTAATTATAATACAAATGAAATCTCTTTTAATTCAACAATAAATAATATATAAAAAATAAAATTACTGATTCAATTAAAAGTTCATAATTTCGAAAATCCGAAATCCAATCTTGAAGATCAAGAAAAAAGAAAGGGCATCGAGCAAAAGCTTTTTGGATGATGCCCACACCATTGACATTCTCAGCATGTTTACCTTCATCTTCGTCAAGGTATATACTTTAAGTAATCACATCAATCTCTTAAAAATATCATTATCGTAAAAGTTAATATATCGGTGGTAAGGTATTAATACTTTGCAAATAATTTTTAGTAATGAAATATAATATTTTATTAGAGTGTTAGAAAGGTAAAATGAAAATTATTGTGTCAAGAAGTATTTTCTAGTGCAATATTGTAAAGATTTGTAATGTAATGTTTAACATTTAATTTACTTAAATAAAAATAAATAAAAAGATTAATTTAATGTAATGTAAATATTTTAATTTGGTAAAAATAAAATAAAAATAAAAACGACCCATGGTATTAACGTGGAATATATCCTATTTAAAGGGGTAATTAAACCAGCCCAGATCCATCTTAACTCCAAATCTACCAAGCGCCGAGAGAGATCAAATTTGTTGATCAACAAACCTTTTTTAGAGTGAAAAGAGATTTGATCCCTCTCGACACTTGGTAGATCCGAAGTTAAGATGGATCTAGGTTGGTGGTAATCTAGATGTGTTTCATAAGTGTCTTAGTGACTTAATCATCGTTTGTTCGAGGGAAAATAAATAAGATATTTATATTGATAAGGTATAGTCTAATTTATAGACAATATAACTTTTTTCATGACATTTTTTTTGGTTAATTTTAACTAAAATCTAGTGGAGATTTTTGAGCCAAGAGGCTCATTCTACAACCTAGTATGATGTGTAAGGGTGTTCGTCCATCATCAAAATTGCCATTTTTCTCATATCGGCCAATTTTTTATTTTTATTTTTATTTTTTTTTAAATAAATTAATTAATTAATTAAATAACTATACAAAACATTTAAATAATGTTGGCTCATAAAAAATTGCATGTGAAGAAATTGGATCCCTCTCGGCTCATGTTAGATTTGTATTCAAAATGGATCTATGACGGTTAAAATTAAGTTGCTTAATCTGTAGAGTTCGAGTGCCCCTGAGATTTTTCATGGTGCTGAATCCATTTATGTATTCAAAAATTTATTTTAAACAATAAAAAATCACATTCTTGCTTGAGATTGTATCACCGGATTTTGATGAAATAGGTTATTTCATCTATAAATGAGGCTATGCTTGATAATATTGAAAAACTAAAATTAGAATATTTATATTAATAATATTGAAAAACTTAAATTACGAATTGAAATTTCATTTTAGATAATTGAAAATTATAAAAAGTCAATTGCAACTAGTGAAATTAGTGACAATAATAAATATGTTGTGAAATAAAGACAATAAGAGATAGGAGTTGTCTATAATGAGACTTTTTGGAGATTCCGGTGACGGAATCCGGCAGAAGAAATTGAAGTTAAATCTTGATTTTTTGCAGTTAAAATGGTTTTTTAACTTCATATTTGGATTCAGCACCCTAGAAAACCCCTGGGACGCTTTCATTGTGCAGAAACTAGCTATCAAACTTGCGATTCCAATAAATTCCTGCCGGATTTCGACCGGAAAAACCCGCCGGAAAGGCTTTCAAAAAGTCGCGTTATAGACAACTGCTAAGAGATATGATAAGCAATAAATGTTTAGCTTCTGATACAATTTATAAGTAGAAAATAAATTTCTAAGTTTTGATACAATTTTTTGTTTTGTTTTTGTAAGTCTATATTCTATTAATTCATCAAAAGGAAAATACATAGATATTAAAATGCAAGTGGTCTCACCTCGACCGAGTTTATTGACCAATGCTATCACCATATTGCAAAGAAACAGTAGGAGAAACATATTAGTTGTCCAAAACCTAACAGGCTAAAAGCACAAAAGACAAACAAAACCACAAGGAAACCAATGACCATACTCAATCATCAGAAGTAATTGACGCTGGATTATCTGGCCCAGTCCTTGGAGGGGGAGGAGGGTGGTATGAACAGTTAACATGTTGCTCAAAGTGAGCCAGCCATGATTCCAACTTCTCGAACTTTTCGGTTAGCAAATTCTCCCCCCTGCCAAATGACCACAATCCTTTCTCTAACATGACATTAAAAGTAATGCAATTGGTGAAGCATGGCAATGACAACCTCATGCTCTTCCTTTCTGGTTCTATCACAAGCTTCCATACGATCCATAATAGACTGGAACATGTCACGAAGGGCAACAGGGCTAATTGGCTAACCAAAAGTTGAATTCCTCTTAAGACCCACATGCCCTAGGCTGCTTCTTAGGCTTCACATGCTCGCTTCACGACCACGGGCCACCTTCCCTTCCTTTCCACCGCTAGTTGCATGACCACCATGCCTAGAGCCCGCACCCCCTTTGACACCTCAAGCTCCAGACGACACCCTGACCACAACACCTACGACACACCCTCCCCGCTTGAATCTTGTAGTGGTCCGACCCCCCCACACCACCTCCAACGATTTGCCTGAGCCAGCTCGACTGGAAAATACACCCTTCTTCAGGGGTTGGGAGCGAGAGCTCCGCGGAATTGGATGCGTGATGAAGACACAAGAGGACACCCCTAAGATGAGACCCACTACACACTGCACACCCTTCCACCAAACTGAAAGCCAAAGAAGGCCTGATGCCAGCCCCAAATTAACCAGCAGGGACCACCCCTGCGAAACTGACCACCACCACACACAAGCCTAGAAGGAGAAGACCTCAACCACAATTGAATTCCACACCAGCCAGACCAATGAATCTACCTCTCCGCTAATAGGGGAAACATTATAAAGCAGAGTTGCAAGCCAACTAACTACAACTTAGGACCCAGATCCCCGAGAGACTGACCAGAGCCAAATTAAATTTAGAGCCAACACCACCAAACTTGTCACTGCCCCAGGCCGACGATAGTCTTTCAACCACTCTTGGCGAGGTGCGGCACCACCAAACACTTTCTTTTCACCAATACTTGTTCATGGACTACCCCTAACCACTTGTCTTACTTAGTTTGTGTTTCTCAACCAAGTAATTATTATGTTTCCTTTATACCAATGAACACCCATACACATTCATTATCAACAAAAATTATAAACGAAGAACACAATTGCATAGTATAAAGGGAGGGGCAACTCCCTGAATAATGAGTCTGCTCGAATAATATATTATACAATCATTCAATGTTACAAAGCTTACAAGTATACTTGGAAACACCAAGTTTCATACTTAGCCAAATTTACAACTTCTCACACCTCCGTGTGATAACCAAGATCCTTTGCCCAAGTCGGGCGGGCGCGCCTTCACACAAGCTGCCTTTCGCACTTCACAACCGAACCTTGTTTCGTGTACGACAAGCGGGTGACTCCACCAAATCACCAAGACACCCGCATTAGACCCAGCTTCACCAATGTTCCACCGTTTACAACTTCGCACAACCGGTGGGCAATCCTCACCTGAAAACACCTTTGAATGATGGGCGGGCGTGCCCTCACACGAGTCGCCACCCATGCCCAACAACCGACGCCTTCACCCGAGTTTCCACCGCGCTGTTTGCTTTTATACGATGGGCGGGCGCTCACCCAAGCTACTCGAGATACTCATGCCAACGTCCGACGCCTTCACCCGCGTCCTCAACCAATAACTGAACTCGTGCTGCTGTGTGCCTTGCCTAAGAAGGGGCGCATCTATTTTCTGTGCCTTCTTCTCAATCTACACCTCACACTCTCTTCCTTCGCATCCAAAGGAGCTCGTTCGAATTGCTTGATCTTTGATGAACAAATGCCTCATGCCTTCATTCTATTTGTATGGACAGTTGGGCGAGTTGGCTGCCCAAGCTGACTCATCCACCATATAATGTGACACCCCCTACGCATCGCAAATCCTTTGTTTATTCTTGTCGGCCTTTGCCAAGCTTGTAGGTTGGCCTGTGGGTTGAGCCTGTGCTCCCCACGCTATATAACCAAGTCACTCACCTCCTTTATGCGTATTATAACATGTTGTCCACGCACTTTAAGTCTAAGCTCGCACTTTTCTTCGTTCAAGCCGCTCGTTCAACAAGTCGACTTCGCACATCGTGCCAAGGACCGCAGGTCCTTACAAAACCCCCTGGAGACCTCCAAGAACTAATGATAATCACCCAAATGAGAAAACAACCAGCCAAGCATCTAACCTCACTTGAAACAGACCAAGCCAAAACCCCGCTACCACCTTCACCAATCGAAATCCACCCCGAGACCCAGGAGAGAGCACCCCAACAAGCAAGCGGCGCAGAGGGCAAGGATAAGACCAGAGAGAGGAGAATGATCAGAAGACTCAACGCGAGCGAAGGGACCAGGCACCAACCCAACCACAAAAGACACTTAGACGACAATATACCGAGCACCACTAGAATGGAACCTAAGACCAGCCACACTACCCTGCAAAAATCCCGCAACCCGCAGAAGGGAATGAAGGAATGGGCGGTGAAAAACGAACTTGCAACTTTTGAAGACCGACCACAATGGAGGGAGCGACGATATCGAAATCATCAGCACTCTAAGAATACCCGAGGGCCGAAGAACTCAAGCAAACTACAACAAATTAGACCAAAGTCGAGCAACCTCCACTCAACAAGCCCAATATAAACTACACTAGCGCCAACATGCGCCATTAAACACCATACCTTACCTTACCAACACAACTTCTGATGGAGGGTGAATGAAGTCTCACACGCTGTGCAGATTTTTTCACCCTATGTCTTGTGTAATAGGAGGTTAGATGCATTGTCCTCCTCCCCATCTGCCTTACGACCTTTCATTATCCACACATCGAGCATACCTCCGAAATCGACACCCATTGGGGCAATTTTAATAAAATTTAGATATAAAGGCAAACAATAAAAAGATTTTAAAGTTTAAATAAGAAAGTGATTTTCTTTAGTAAATATATTGTGTTTTTATGATAGGTATTTAAATATTTAGGATTTGATTATAATAATAGGTGTTTTAATGCGTTTATGGTGTATTTGATTTTGAATAGATACATATTTTAATACTAATTTTATAAGGAGTTGTCTATAATGCGACTTTTTTGGAGATTCCGGTGACGGAATCCGGCAGAAGAAATTGAGGTTAAATATTGATTTGTTGCAGTTAAAATGGTTTTTTAACTGCATATTTGGATTCAGCACCCTGGAAAACCCCTGGGACGCTTTCATTGTGCAGAAACTAGCTATCAAACTTGCGATTCCAATAAATTCCTGCCGGATTTCGACCGGAAAAACCCGCCGGAAAAGCTTTCAAAAAGTCGCGTTATAGACAACTGCATTTTATAATAAATATATTTAAATGTATGATAAAAATAATATATTTTATATTTTAATAATTTGATTTAACTTTAATAATGAAATATATATGAGTTATAATGTATTTTTTTTATTAGCCTCTTCATTATAAAAAAATATAAGTTATAAATGTATTTTTTGACAATAATTTTAAAATTTATAACAATAAATTAACATAAAGAGGATAAAGTTAAATTTAATTTGGTGATTTATTAGTGATTGTGAAAGATTATGATTGTATTATTTAAGTTTTATTTATTATTATTATTATTATTTTATATATATATATATATATATATTAGATAATGACTAAAATTGAAATCATTCTTAATGGATTTTATAAATTGTAGTTGCATTATCTAAAATTTATAAAAAATAAAAAAATCATATTTTAATTAAAAATAAATTAATATAATATAAATAATTTAATATATTAAAAATAAATATGTATATATATATATATATTCTGTAAGTTCAGTGAGACTACATTTTCATTATGTTTAATTTTTCATTCTAGTTCGAGGATAATACAAGATTTAAACCAAATTTTTGGTTGAGTGAAATTTTATTTCCACAATCATTGTCAATTAAACTACCTTAAACACACAAAAATATAATTTATATTTTAATTATGTAAAAATATTATTATAAAATTAAACATTTAAATTTAAGCTTATATCTTTACTAATTTTTCATTTTTTTTCTTGTGATTGGTCATATATTTAAAAAAAAATTAAAATATCATAAAACAAAATAACATTTAAAAAAAATGTGGTAGTGTTGGAGTACAACTAAAATTACTTTAACTTTGTTAGGAGTTACATTTAAAAAAACTTAAAATATCATAAAACAAAATAACATTTAAAAAAAAAGTGGTAGTGTTGGAGTATGACTAAAATTACTTTAATTTTGTTAGCAATTTGTTTTTCTATCACTGGGCTATCTCTTTAATCTCCAGAATGTGAGGCCTTCAAAAACAACAAGGAAAATTATGCAGATACGCTGGCAACTAGCTCTTGGGATGATCTATTTAGCGAGGGATTTGTCGAGACGCTGAGATCATTTATTTTGAATCTTCACAAAAAAGGGCCGAATACATCAAACACAGATGAAAAAGCAATCTATCCCATAAACTATCTTTAGTGTGGTAGACTTAAAATAGTTTCTTTCTATTATTTCTAAAATTTAAATTTAAAATTTCAAATTTATAAAACAGCAAATCCAATTACACTCGAATTAAAAAAACTAATATAAATCTAATTTATAATAATTAATATTGTTTTTAGTTTTTTCTTTAAATTTAAAATTATATTTTCCCAAAAATTATTATTTAAAACATTCTAATATTTTAATAACTCTTTCATAACATTTTGGGAAAATAGAAAAACTCCTTTCTAACGAAATATATGACATATAATGTATAATATAAAATTTCTTTTATGATTTCGTGATAATTAGGGATTTTAATATTTTAATAACTCTTTCTTTAACATTTTGGGAAAAAAGAAAAACTCTTTTCTAACGAAATATATGAAATATAATGTATAATATAAATTTTCTTTCAATTTGATATTTAAAATTTTATAAAAGAAAATCCATGATTAAAATTGTTTTTTAATTAAACAATAATTAATATAATAAATATGTTATTATTTTTTAATTAATTAATTAATATAATAAATGTGAGATTGTTTTTTCTTTAAAGATTTTTTTTTTTTTTTTTTTCTAACTTAAGACTAACCTAAGTGCCCACGAGGGATTTGAACCAGTGACCTATCGCAAGGAGTGCCTTAACAAAGCACTCATTCACCATCAATCCAAAGCCCCGTGGGCTCTTTAAAGATTAAATTAATATAATAAAGAAAGATTATTTTGTAGTGAAGAAAGATGAATTAGGTTAGGCTTTTTTTAAAATCAGTTTAGTAGTCTATACTTTCATTTTCCGATTGACATCTGACATATGGTTTTCTCTTTGATATCTTTTGCTGTTTGACACTTTCTTATGAGTTTGACAGCTAGCACATAAATTTTCCTCTATCAACTTGCATATGTTTCCCACATGCATCATAGACTTTCTTTTGAATCAGTTTAGTAGTCTATACTTTCATTTTCTGATTGACATCTAGCATATGGTTTTCACTTTGACATCTGGGTATATATCTTTTGCTGTTTTTCTTTGACATCTGGGTATATATCTTTTGTTGTTTTTCTTTGACAACTGGGTATATATCTTTTGCTATTTTCTCTTTGACATCGGGGTATATCCTTGCTTCAATGACCTTACCAGCTGCCGTCTTGTTCAAACTTCATCAATAGTTCCTAGACTTTTTTCGGATAGAAATTTATGTGCATCCCTCTCTCCTTCCCACTTATTTGCATCATTTAGACCATTTTTCTTTGCATTGATAAACACTGGCTTTTCTGATCTCATTTTTTCTCATTTTGCTTACACCGTTATAATCTTAGACAAGGGTTTTGTTGTGAGTTTTTTTTTTTATAACAGGTACAAGTTAAATCAGTTTTCTGACTCGAATCTGTAAACCTTGCAGGTACTAGTGTAACCCATTTTTCTAATTGTATTAAGTTCTTGCTAAGCTTAATGATAATTAATGGAGTGATGTTTTTTATTTCCTTTTTAACTATCCAAAAATATTAAATATCATCCGTTTTAAGAATCTTGATATATATGCATTATATATACAAATGTGTCTCAGCATGGTGATGGGAGAAGAGGCAGAAGAGCCTCATAGAATTTTAACAAGTATTTAAAATTGTGATTGCCTTCAAAATCTCTGATTCATATTAAAATGAATATTCAAAATAGTAATTGTTTTCAAAATGCATGATTAATATTAAAACAGGTATTATTTAATATTGCCAGTGAAATCAAGTTTTTCTATATCCCTAGATGCTATAAAAGAGCTACTTAGGCTCCCGTGGGATTACCTAGCCAAGTCCTCTCAGCCCCATACATTTATATGCTCACGTTCTAGTTTGCACCTGGTGCTCCCGTTCTAGTTTGCACACTGGTTCACTTTAATCTTTTTAGTTCTAATTTTGGTCTTCATATTTCTATCCCATGTGAGTCATAATGAATCAAATGGTGCTAAAGATCTAGGATCATACTTTTGGCAGCAACGTGGGAGTCATTGCACACATTGTCTGCTTGAAAACCAGATGGTAGTACTCCCTTTACCTGCACAACATGCATAACTTGTTCTTTAGTTTCTCCTCTACATCGTGCCCGCAAATTTTGTAGGTGGCGCGTCTTTCCTGCACATATATGCTTAGCTAATGTTTCTGACTGACAATTTGATTTGTGTTCTACAGGGAATGGATGGACCCCGTTACTTATTTCATTCAATCTGAGTCCTGTAGTGTTTTTCATCCCGGTCTTTTAGCATTTTCTTCACCTTGGCTCCAGTGTCCCACTATAACTCACAACATATATGTTTCACAGGAGTACATTGTAATACGTTTAGACATTGTAACTGGGTTTTATTGGCATGCATTCAATCAACTTATGTCCCTCTATGAGAGGCCCTGCACAACTCGTGTCCCTCTCTCTATGAGAGGCCCTGCACAACTAAAAAGGTCGACCACATTATCTCACAAAGTATAGCAGTGTTCAAACTGACAGAGGAGCCTTGTTTGACAATCTCACGAACGGAGCCGGAGCTGTGTTCAGTATAAATATAGCAAATACGGCGGAGCGCTAGAGCCCTTTAGGTAAATGTAATGCGAATCTCTGTTGCATACAGTTCTTTCAATGAATCTCATATTTTTTAGGTTCTGTTGAATGCACTCTCTATAGCCCATGAATAGCAATGAAAATGGTAGTTTGTCTGAAGTTTTGCATACCAGTGATTGTAATATTAATTTCTTCACCTTCCAATTTTCCCAGCCGCCGCACTGTTCACGACCTGATCCGAAGCACTTTGTCTTTCGGGGTTCTTGGTAGTGAACAGGCTCCAGAAAGCCACTCTCCACTTTGGGCTGCGAACAATGCTCAGAATTAGGGCTTTTTCTTTTGGCGATTAGTATAACGGAAAAACTGAACCCCCCATTATGACCAGCCACTTTTAATAGTATATGCAGGGAGATTGTAGGCCGAGGACAAGGAGGAAAAGCTCGAAGCTCTAAATCCTGGAGGTTTTTAGTGAGAAATTTGAGAGGTTTAGAAGAAGACTCATTCGCCTCGGAATTGCGTTGTAGTGCCCGCTAAATCTTGATTATCTGGTGCAAATCGCTGGGAACAGCACGCCTTTCATTCCCAAGGTAAAATTCTTCCGAATTGTCAGCATTAGATCTCGAATTTCGAGCTGGGAACTGCGTTCCGGAGTTTGAATTTGGGGTTTTGTGGAGGATTTTAGCGTTAATTTACGCATTTTACCCATCCTTTGCCACAAATTCTCAGCGTTTGTCGACACAAAGCTGGTAAAGCCTAAGGGGGCGATGCCGAGTGGAGCTGCACGCTGAAAGCAACCAACCAGGTCGCTGTCGCCATGGCCATCTCATTCTCGAAGCCAATCAGTGCGAGGAGGGTAGGCGGGGAGTCTATGCGTGGATAGACCCGGTCTTTTAGACACTTTTTCTCTCTGGGTTTCTTGTTATAGTTCCCCATGCACGTCTCATACGCTCCTGCTAGCCACCTCATCTCTCCATGCAGTTTTGACACACATCCTCTTCTCATGCATAGGCAGCTTCTAAAACTAACCTTTTCACAGTAAGAAAGGATTTTTTGCCAGCTTTTTCTTTCTTCCCCGGAGCATTCATGCGCAGTTTTCTCCTGAAAAAGCTGTTCTTCTCTTTCTTCTTCGGTATGGGGGCTCTGGGTTGGTTTCTGCTGGAGGTTTATGTTGCTCTCCACTCGGCATTCGCTCCGTAAGAGGTCAATAATAACAGCTGTATCTGCTTTCCGTTTTTTGCTTCAGTTCTCTTCAGTTTCTTGTAAGTTCCCTTGTTTTTGTCAATTGTCTGGAAAATTTTTAAGCGCCCTTAGTCGAATTGTGAGAATAGTTTTTACAGTTCTCATGTTACTCCATAAACTGGATGCTGGGGAGGATATATGACGAAGAGCGAATCTTAATATAGGAGCATCTCATGTTTTAAAAGTCTGGGGTTATCAGAATGTTTCGGTTATTATACAAATTAAAGCAGTCTATAGTTTTCTATAAACCCTGTTCAGATTTCCGAATTAAAATAGGAGCTTGGTGGTGCATATTCGAAATTTACTGTTGTTGTATAATCTGCCAAGAATCCTCTTCTAGTTAATTTCCTTTTATCAGAAGTCTTCATAGTTTTGCCTTGGGTAATAGCCGGATAGGGGTTTGCATGTTGCCTTTGCCTGGGGTAGTTTTCAGTTCTCTTTCCATCGCCACTGCTAGTGCTCCGAAAACCACTTACGGGGACCGGTTTCTAAAGGATTGTGGTTTTTTACCATTTCCGGTTTCATTTTCAAAAAGCTATTAGATACGGGTCTTTGACCGTTTATGCCTAATCTCCTTGCCTAATTAATGTAGGCATTTTCTTAGTTAATGCCTTTGGACAACTGTCTTTTTTTCCTCCTAGCCAATCCTTGTTCAGTGTGCCCTCTGACAGATGTGTCTCTATCATCACTCCAGTTTTATTTGATCTAGGTGTTTTATTCAGGGCTATACCAAATGATTATTTATTGTTTGGTACTAACCTGATTTGGCAATCCATATCCTAGTTATTATCTTTGGAAAGGAGATTTCTCTATATCTGAGCCTTTTAAAACATTCCCATCCGAATCGTCGTTTTTGCCAGGCTTCTGACAGAAAGGTCTTATCCTCTCCAGTTGGCCATCTTTTTCCGGGCTTCTCCATTTGAGGCCGGACTGATGTTCATTTATTTCTGAGGTAAAAGTCCATATTTGATAATCTTTTTTGGACAAAATTCTCTGTCAGTGTTCAGGGTTGTGAGCTGGTAACGTATGGAGGGAGGATCTGACGTATCGGCCATGGAGGCCATGATACGTGCTACCATTCAGGCTGAGAAGGTATGGGGCGGTGACAACTCTGAGGGAGGGTGGAAATCCACGCTGGATGACGTGGTCTTACAATCAACAAGGCATGTGGATGACAAGGACAGAGCCTGTTCCCATAAAGTCTTGCATGAAGAAGCGAAAAGATATAACAATGCCCGGATCCCTGTTAAAACCACCCCCCCGCCTGTGGCATTAAAATTGGACAGTGTCCACCTCTCCGATCGGATAGATAGTCTCCAGGACCTTGCCTTGGTGGGCAGATGGCATTTCACAGAAATGGACGATTCTGCGATGAGAAAATGGCTGGAGGCACAGTGGAAGCCGTTGATTGGATATTTCCCATTGTATCAAAGCTCTTGAAGGAATGGTTCTGCTTTCATTTCTTAAAGGCGGGCGATGTTGAGGTCATCCAAAATCTCCCTTGGGTATATGGAAGAAGTTTCCTTGAAAAATAACCCATTGAAAAATACTCCCTCAAACAATTTAATCTGGGTCAAGCTCCCAAATCTGCCCCTGGAATTCTGGTCCAGGGAGACTTTAACAGAGATAAGTAACTCTATTGGGAGATTTGTTTACGTTGATCCATGGTGTCTGGGGGAAAAAGACAAACGCATTGCATGGATTCTTATTGAAAAGGCCTATAGGGGCGGTTTTCCTGATCATATAGAGATCGCCTGGAGGAATTTAAAAATAAAGCAAAGGCTTGATTTCTGGGGAATTCCCTTCAGGTGTTTCGCTTGCCACAAGACTGGACATCTCATAAAGAACTGTCCTCGGCGCCCGACCTTCAGAAGAAGGGTTTTTCGTGATAAGTCTAGGGTGGCATCCCCTCTGTCCTCTGTAAAAGAGAAGCTATCTCCTTCTACCAGTTGGACCCCGACTGATCTGGAGGCTGCGCGGGATAAGAACCTGGAATTTGATTCCAACCTATCTCCTCAGTTTTACTCACAAGACCGATCTCTATGCATTGGCTCCAAGCCGGTATCCTCCAAACCGGTTTTTATGTCTATATCTGATTTTAATGCCGACAAAGAGTTACAATTTTTTTTGTGCCGACCTCCGCCGGAACCTTCTAATGGAAAAGCAATTCCTCCTCACCCGACGGTTCCAAAACCCACGAACTTTAAAGTGGGTTCACAGACCATCCATATCTCATCGTCTTCGCCTACCCCCAATAAATCCCATCACTCCTCCGGAAAGGGTAAAAAACAGATGGTGTCCGCCACCCCATTAAATTCTCCGATTTCATCCTCTGCATTTTTGTTTGAATCCCACCTCTCCTCCAAAAAAGGCAAAGAACCAATGATATCAGCCACCCCTTTAAATTCTCCGACCTCATCTCCTGTAAATTTATATGACAGCGACCTAGATTTCCTTCTCAACAAGAAATCTCTCGCTCTGGAGCCCTTAACCATTCATAAACCTCGTTTCTCTTCCCCCCCGCTCATCAGCCCGAACTCCGCAAAGAACATAACTGTTAGGAAGAAAAACAATGGTGGGGGCAGACACTATCATGGGAGGACTAAAGATGCTGACGGTGGTATAAGGAATTTGTCTCTGGTGGACGTTCCCATCCTCGACATGTCTGATAAACAGCCTCTTAGAGCTAGCGCGGCTGGTAATCCTCCCCCATGACTTTTATCATATCGATGAATATCCGAAGTCTGGGAGCAAATCTCAAATTTTTGGCGCTCAAAGATCTTTTCCTTTCCGCCAAGCCAAAAATCATTCTTGTACAGGAAACTATGCATAGCAAACAAGAGTCCACTTCATATTTCAGAAAAATGTTTCCCTCATGGTTCATGGTAGCATCAGAAGCCAAGGGACTCTCGGGTGGTTTAGCGGTCATGTGGGACCCCTCCTGGATAAAAGCTAAAGCCTATAAATGTTTTGCAGGAATCCTCATCTCTGCGGTCATTAGGGGACATCCGTGTCCCATCAATATATTGAATATCTATGCTCCTTATAAGAACAGGTCTCTTTTCTGGGAATTTTTTTTTGATTCAGGGATCTTTGACATTGATTCATTAATGATTGCAGGTGATATGAATATCACTCTAAGTTCGGAAGAACGTTGGGGAAAATACAGGAAGTATGATCCACTCTCAGACCGAATCAAGTTTGAATTTCTCCACAGGAACCTTGTTGATGTTGCTCCATCCAAAATGATGCCTACGTGGGATAATGGAAGACTTGAAGGGGCCTACATTGCAAAAAGAACAGGTTTATCATTCATATCAGCATCATTGATAAAATGGGCATGCCTATCTCGACCATTGAAAATGCCTTTATCTCCGATCATAAACCAATCTCCCTCAGCTGGAGGGAAAAGGGTTTCAAGTATGGGTACCCCTTTAAATTCAATAGAACATGCCTAGAGGACCCGACCTTCAATGAAGAAATAACAAAAGCTTGGCAAGAACTATCTGCTAATTTCTCATTTCCTCCTTTCATGGCTTTTAGAGAGAAAATGTCTTCTATGAGAAAAGTGGTTAAGGCATGGGAATATAATAAAAGACAAGCGGACAGACTGGCTCTTAATGAAATCCAAAAGGAAATGGATGATATCTCTAAGTTTTTGAAAGCCAATTCGGTCTCTTTCAGCACGAGATGCAGATTAAATGAATTGGAAAGAAAGAAGCAGCATATATTAAAGGAGGAGGAAGCCTCATGGAGGCTCAAGAGCAGGGCATTATGGCTCAAAGACGGTGACAGGAACACCAAGTTTTTTCACAAGTATGCAAGTGCCAAACGGGAGATGAACACCATATGGAAAATTAGTAATGGGCAGGAAGGTTTTCTTTTCTTTCAACAAGAAATCTCAAAGGAGGCGGTAAGACATTTTAAAGACCAATATAAAAGAAAGGAGTATAGCAGTTTTCAGGATATCCTATGGGGTATCGATCTGTTCCCCCAAATGTTTAATGATAAAGAAAATGAAGTTTTGTTCCAGGCCATAACAGAAGAGGAACTCTATGGAGTTATGAAGGCGTTTAAGAAGGATAAATGCCCAGGCCCGGACGGTTGGACAATATAATTCTTTTTACATTTTTTCGACATCATAAATCTGATCTTTTAAGGATGGTTGAAGCAACAAGAATTTCAGGCAGCATTCACCACATTACTTCATCCACGCTGATAGCTCTCATCCCAAAGAAATTGGAGGCAGACTCTTTTAAGGATTTTAGGCCGATATCTTTGTGCAACATAACCTTTAAGATCATCACAAAAATTATAGCAGAGAGGATCAAAGCGACATTAGCCAGGTTCTTATCAAAGGATCAGCATGCTTTTCTGAAGGGGAGAAATATAATGGATGCAGTCGCCATCACCCAAGAAAGCCTGTTCTCCATGCTCTCAAATCGAACTGAAGCAGCTATTCTAAAAATTGATCTGCAAAGAGCTTACGACTGTGTAGACTGGGGTTTTATCAGATGTTTGTTAGCAAAGATTGGCATGAAATCGAAGGTCATAAATTGGATCATGGCTTGTATTGAGAACATGAATTAGGCTGTCATTATTAACGGAATCTCGACCCCTTTCTTCTTTAGCAAGAAGGGGGCTGCGTCAAGGATGCCCTCTATCGCTGCTGCTGTTCATTCTGGTGATGAACTCTTTGAGCCTTCACAAAAATAAGGCTGTCTCAGAGAAAACGTGCAAGCCTGTGAGGATATGCAGAAACAACTTGTAGTGCCCTAATTTCGAATTTACAGCAACCATATAAATACACATAAAATTTGAAAACAATAATGCATAAAACTGTAAGCTGCACCTACCTGAACTGCTGGCGGACTTCCGATTCTGTTACTGAACTGGCGATCCTGAACTGCTGACTGATTTGATTCAATTTCGAGATGGCCAATACCACCCGACCAGACAGAGCAACCTGGTTGCTCAATCCAGAGAAGCTCTCCACAGAGGCTCTCTGTCCCTCCGTGCCCAGAACTCAGATCACTTAAGCTCTTCCACTGATAAGTCCTTCATCCCGGTTTCCTGCTGATGAATCTATCTCTCTGGTTTTTCCCCCCCACTTCAGGTTCAGGCCTTGCTATTTAATCACTGGTCTGGCGGTGGCCGCCCTCCCACTTGCAGCCACCGCCTTCCTCGCATTGAAGGCTCTGGAATATTTTTTTCACTGACTTCTGCGTTCAGCAATAAGTACCCAGCTGCTTCGGACGCGCTTTTATTAATGGGCTGGGGTGACTCATAGGTAGGTTATTGTATAGAATATCATGAATCAATTTATTGACCTTAGCATATACACCTTTCATAATCTGTAAAGTTTTAATTTACTTACTTTATAACATTCCTTTCTATAATGTTTCATTTATACTTTATAACATCGTATATAAAATTTCATTTATACTTTATAGCATTATATATAAAGTTTTATTTATACTTTATCACATTTATACTTTATACAAGTTAGATATATATATACATATTTTATAAAATTCAATTACATGTTTTGTAATATTAATATATATATATGTATATTATAAGGTTAAGTTATATATTTTATAAAATTTAAACTTATATATGTTTTAAATTTAAATTATATATATAACTTATCATACTTATAGTTTTAAATTCCCACATAATTGGTTTTATTATAGAGTTTAAAACTTTATAAAATGGATTAATTTAGCAGGGTTGTTACATACATTCCCCCTTCTGAAAACTTCGTCCCGAAGTTAGAGCTTTAGGTTCAAGGTTTTAACGGACATGCCCTTTTCTATCCAGGTCCCCAAGCTATTCAAACTCATCCTATCCTTCCTAATCTCTTCTGCTCCCATCCTATCCATCCTCTACTAGAGTATGCCATGGCGTCAATTTATTGAAATAGCCATTCATAACACGAAGGTAACAGCGTCGGCTATACCGACTTGATTCCCAGTAGGCATCCGGCAGTCATCATCACACGTCTAGGGGAGCGTGACTCGCACAGTCTTCCCATGACTCCAGGTTTCGGAGGATAAACGGTGGGTAACACCTCCACCCCTCCAGTAGTATCAGGGCTACTACCCTATCATAGAATCACTTTGAGCTTTAACTGATCTGAGTTCTGTCATCACGTGGTCATCTCGAAAATTGGATCAATTATCTGCAATCATAGTTTATCTGCAATCTTACACTTACCCAGCATTTGTAAAATGTGCATCAGCATGTTCGAAATAACTTATGTACTATCTACATATGATACTATAGCATAACAGAATTTTGTTATTTTCTATGCATGTATTCTGACTTTTCTATAGGATGTATTCACTTCCTGTCTTTTATTTCAGTTGCTCATTTTGACATGCATAAAATAAAACAGATTTATATTGTTTCAATTTCTACCAGAAGTAAGATCATTTGACGGTCTTATCTTTACTTCAACATTTATAATTTAGTAATATAATCACATATATTGTTTTGGTATCCATGTACTAGCAGGAATTAAACACATATTATTTTGGTATCCACGTACCAGCAGGAATTTAAACATATATTATTTTGGTATCCACGTACCAGCAGGAATTTAAACATATATTATGCCGCAAAGTTTCATGTTTATCACTAATCATTCAAATGTTTTTGGTTCTCTGACAGAGGTGAAGTAAATATATACTAAACATAGTGTAAAGTTCTTCAAAATGGACATAAACTAGGGTATCTCTGACATATGTCTTCTGTATTTTCCCAAGTCGCTGATCCAGGACTATACTTGTCCCACTGGACCTTAACTTGGTCCACCAGGCGGTTCCTCAGCTGTCGGACTCTACGTTCCAGTATACGTAACGGTTCGACCGTTATGACTCCCTCGTCCGATACCTGCAATTCTTTCCACTGGATGTTATGAGATAGATCAGCTACATAATGTCGTAACACAGAAACATGAAATACATTATGAATTCTATGCAGGTGAGGTGGCAGGGCAAGACGATAGGCAACAGGTCCAACTCTTTCCACGATTTTAAACGGTCCTATAAATCGGGGTGACAGCTTTGTCCCTTTTCCGAATCGAATAGTACTTTTATTTGGCTTGATGCGGACGAAGACCTGGTCCCCTACTTCATACCTCCTATCAGATCGGTGAGCATCAGCATAACTCTTTTGTCTATCCTGTGCTTCCTTTAATCGCTGTCTAATCTGTCTGACCTGCGCTTCCATTTCATGGATTAATTCTGGTCCTATTATCACTCGATCTTCTAACCTGTCCCAACTTAACGGTGTTCTGCACGGTCTGCCATATAAAGCTTCAAATGGAGGCATCCCAATCGAACTGTGGTAACTGTTGTTGTATGCGAATTCAACCAAGGGTAAATACTTTTCCCAGTGGGATTGCTGATCCATTACATACATCCGCAACATGTCTTCAAGTACTTGATTTACTCTTTCAGTCTGCCCATCAGTCTCAGGATGGTAAGCCGTGCTTAAATTTAGCTGAGTACCTAAGGCTGTCTGCATGCACGTCCAGAATCTGGAAGTGAATCGCGAATCTCTATCGGATATAATCTTCTTAGGTACTCCATGAAATCTGATAATTTCGTTTATGAATACTCGAGCTACGTCAGCAACATCATAAGTATCTCTTACCGGAATAAAATGGGCGCTTTTTGTTAATTTATCCACCACTACCAGAATGGCATTGTGTCTTTGAGAAGTAAGAGGTAGTCCAGTGATAAAATCCATAGAGATGGTCTCCCATTTAGACATAGGTATGTCGTGGGGTTGTAAGAGACCCGCTGGGTGACAATGGTCTGCCTTTACTTGCTGACATTCCATACATTTTGCAACAAATTGAGCGATATCACGCTTCATGCCTGCCCAAAAGAAGAGTTTCTTGGTATCCGCATACATTTTCCCTACTCCAGGATGAGCACAATATACGGCTTTGTGAGCTTCCCTGAGGATGGTATCTCGAAGATCTTTATCATCAGGGATGTACATCCTTCCATGGAATCGCAAGATCCCATCGCTTTCTAGTTCATAACCCTCGAACTTAGATTCTTTTGCCTTAATCCCCTCAAGACTTGCCCTCACCTTTAAATACCAACTGTCTTTTATAAGACGATCCAGTACTCGTTGTCTTAAGTCCACTTTAATGGGTATGAGAGAAAATATCCGGGGTCTCCTGCTTAAGGCATCGGCTACTACATTTTCTTTTCCCTTAATATATGATATTCCGAAGTCATATTCACTTAGGAATTCACTCCATCGCCTTTGCCTGGCATTTAAGTCTCTTTGGGTGAACAAATATTGTAGACTTTGATGGTCGCTTTTAAGTGTAAAATTTCGTCCCACCAGATAGTGTCTCCAGATCTTTAAAGCTAGCATTACAGCGGCCAACTCTAAGTCGTGAGTGGCATAGAGTTCTTCATGAGGCTTTAGCTTTCTGGAAGCATAAGCTATCACTCCCTTATCCTGCATCAATACTGCACCCAGCCCTTGCTTGGATGCATCAGTACATACTGTAAAGTCTTTGCCCATATCAGGGACTCTTAGGATTGGTGCACTGGTGAGTAGTCTTTTGAGTTCAGAGAATGCATTATTACATTCCTCGGTCCACTCATACTTAACACCTTTACGCTGGAGGGTTGTGATTGGCTTCGCGATTTTGGAGAATCCCTCCACAAATCTCCGGTAATAACCTGCTAAGCCCATAAAGCTTCGTATCTCATGTGCATTTTTCGGTATTGGCCAGTCCATGATCGCTTTTACCTTCTCAGGATCTACTGAAATCCCTTCACCTGATATGATGTGACCCAAATAATGAATCTTTTCCTGAAAGAAGGAACACTTGGACAGTTTTCCGTATAACTGACGTTCTCTAAGGCAGGACAGTACTAACCGCAAATGCTCTTTATGCTCTTCTTCATTCTTGGAATAGATGAGAATATCATCTAAAAAGACTTGTACAAATTTATCAAGATACTGACGGAAAACACTGTTCATAAGATTCATGAATACGGCTGGCGCATTTGTTAACCCAAATGGTACCACAGTAAATTCATAGTGCCCAAAACGTGTCCGGAATGCTGTCTTAGAGATATCATTTTCAGAAATCCTTAGCTGATGATACCCTGATCGAAGATCAATTTTTGAAAAGACAGAAGCTCCTTTCATTTGATCGAAAAGATCATCGATTCGCGGCATAGGGTATTGATTCTTTACTGTAGCTCGATTCAAGTCCCGATAGTCTATGCATAATCTTAAGGATCCATCTTTCTTCTTCACAAAAATTACAGGAGCGCCCCAAGGTGAGGTACTGGGCCGAATAAGCCCTATATCGAGTAGTTCCTTCAACTGGATTTGCAATTCCTGAAGTTCTGGAGCTGTCATTCTATAAGGTGTTTTAGAGATCGGTTGGGTACCTGGCTTTAATTCAATAGTGAGATCCAATTCTCTTACCGGGGGTAATCCAGGTAGTTCTTTTGGAAATACATCCGGGAACTCGGCTAGCACCGGATATTGTTCTAAGGATGGTCCCTTTTCCTGGCTTACTTCGTGAATTGCATAAGCCTGACAACCCTTTCTTAAACAACGCTTCACCTGCATTGCCGAAATGTAGCGCAAAGAAATTTCTCTCTTAATTCCTTGAATTTGGATTACTTCTCCCTCATCATTTAAGCCCAAAATCCTTTTCCCATAACAATCTACCCACGCTTGGTGAGCTTCCAGCCAGTCCATACCTATGATAAGATCATACGTCCCTAGGGCTGTGACATAGACTTTTAGTTTAGTCGAACAGACCCCTAGGTCAATTTTGCATTGATCCACACTCAAGCCCACGGTTTGGAGTTCTCCTGAGGCCATTTCCACTTGGTGGAAATCATTTTGTCTACGAGCTGCCAGCCCACATTTGTTTAATGCATATGACGAAATGAAACTATCTGTGGCACCAGTATCAAATAAGATTTTGAGTTTTACACCATTGATAATACCTGAAGATTCCACTACAGTGGATTGATGGGCTGCTTGGTCGTGGTTGACTACTGCATGAATCCTATGATTACTTCGCTTGGCTGATATCGGCTCCCTCCCAGTGCTTTGCAATATGTCCGATGACGCTTCTGGGCAGTTACGCTGGAAATGCGGCCCCCCACATCCCCAACAATTGAGCTGCGCTGATCCTCTTGAATCGAGGTGTGAATTTCTAGAGAACGAGCCGCGTCCTCCCATGTTGGTTCCTCTCGCACCCCTTCCTCTACCGGTAGTCCCTCGCGGTGCCCATGGTCTGGTGCTGGACGATTCCGCAGCTATAGTGTTTACAGCCATGGGAACTCTTGTCCCCATACTTGGGGTAAACCTGTTACCGTAAGGTGGCCTCGAGCTACCTCCTCTGAAAAAGTTCCGGGGAGCCTTCCCTGGAAGTCCTGATTGTAAAGGCCCTGCTGGCCCTATATCCTTTTTGATTCCAAGGTGTTCTTCTGCATAACGGCTACATTCGACTGCCTCGGCTACCGATGATGGTTTCCACATACTTACCAAGGCTCTGATGCGAGGGTTTAACCCAAATATGAAGCGTTCAGCTTGACGTTCATCAGAGTCTAAGTAGGGAATGTATTTTACCAGCTCCATAAACCTTATTTCGTACTCTTCCACCGTTTTACTTCCCTGAATTAGTGTATGAAAGGCTCTGGCTTGCTGCTGTTGAAAGTATGGAGGTAAATACTTCGCGCGGAACCTTTCCTCAAACAGATCCCAAGGAACGTTGTCTGATGTAAGGTGTAGCTGCTTTTCCAGGTTTCCCCACCAAATCAGGGCACTTTCCTTTAGTTGAAACACGGCAATTTTTGTTTTTGCTGAAGGCGAATATTCTCTTAACCTAAAGCACCGGTTCATCCCCTCCAACCATGCCTCAGCGCGTTCACCAGCTCGACCTCACCGCAATGCCTCAGCGCGTTCACCAGCTCGACCTCCCGCAAATTCTGGGAGTCTAATTTTCTGAAGCTCTCTAGAGATGTCTTCTCTCGATCCTCTGGGCTCCAAATTATGTGGTTCCGCTGAACTGGTGGCTACATGCTGAAATTCCTCTTTGTTTTTAGCCTTAGTTGATTCCTTTAATGTTTCCAACAAGGCCTCCAAAGAGTTCATTATCACAGTCAACTCTGGCGTTGGAGCGTTTGATGTTGACGGTTGCCTTGGTGGTGACGAGGGTGAGGGGGATGGCGATGGTGACGGTGGCGGCATTAATGGTGATGATGCTGCCTGGTCACGTCGTCGTCGCTCATACGTCTTTACCATCGTAATGGTCCCTGAACACAAATAAAATGTATATATATAAAAAAATTTGAGGCGGATAACCAAATTTTAACACACCAATTTCTTTGCAACTTCACATTTAAAACGGGTATAGTTTTGCTATTTTTACCCGCTAGGCGGATCTTACTGGTACCGAGGTCAAGGAGGGTGGCCACGCGACCTCCTTGTCCTAATGCAGGGTTTTCTAAAAATGAATAATGCAGAAGTGCATGGTTATTAGCCCCTAAGGTAAGACATCCAAAGTTTATTTACCTAATAACATCCCCAGAACGAAAACGTTAGCTTTTCGTTTACAATGTACATCGGTAACATAACTGTCATACCTCAACCTGACTATAACATTTAAGGGGGGTCATCCGTATCCATACCCCGAATAAATTACAAGGGTATGGATTAAATCTTTAGCTTGTATGATTACCAGCATTGACAACTTTGGCAATAAATTGCAAGCAGTTTGCTATTGGTTCTAACATGCCGGTGCCTCCACTGATTGGAGCATGTATTAGCTAATTGAAATTCCAAAAGTCAGAAGTAATCAACTCAGAAGTAGTTCTTCCTTCAGGTGATGGAAGTGTGCTAACTTATGGTTTCCTGCCATGACAAAAACCTAAGGGCAGAATGTCACACCCTTATACAGGTGAGCACTGATTTTAATGCTTGCACAGATCAACGCTACAGTTGCTCTGGGCAGAGGAATTTGAGGTACTTTTATAGCACATTAAAATATATTATTTCACAACAGTTTGATATATATATATTAATATTAAGCGCCTAATGAGTGATATGAGCTGGCCATGGATTAAAACATGAACCACTATTATAACATATAGTTTTTAATGGCTACCATTATGCATACTCAATTTAATTGCTGAACTTAATTTATTTAAGTATATGGCACTCTTAGCATTACACAGTCACAATCTCGGCATGATTGTGACCTCACAGTTATACATTTTGGCATTCTAGACACAGTCAAGATCTTGGTGAAAATAGCAGTCATGATCTTGTTCTTTTATGAAGACAAGGTCCTGATCCTTATCTCGGTGTAGCTATCATAAAGACCACATTGTTATGATCTCAATAAAGGTACAGCAATGGTGACCTCAATGAAGGTACAACAGGGATGATTTCAGTGAAGGTGCAGCAGTGGTGTAACTGTGATGGAAACTGACTTGTAAGAGGAGGCTTAGATTTATTTAAAAGTTTTAACTGTCTTTCATGAAAAGAACGAATAATCTAGGGCATGCAGAGGATATGATTTGTGGATAGTTTATTTCTCTTGGTTAGAGTTTTACAGCTATGGACTATGATTTTCCAATAATGAACAGAGTTTTGCATTTCTAACTCCTAACTTAGTAACTAAAATAATATTGCCTACTGAAATATTAAGTATAAATCATAATTATCATGACTGGGCATGTCTATATCACATGATCCATACATTGTACTTTATATATGGCAGTGCTACATGACTGCACATCATCACTGCACCTATACACTATATCTATTTTCACAGTGCACACAGATACTTCTGTAACACTGAATTAACTTCAACATCTACATTTGTATATGTGTGCACAGAATAAACACGCATGTACACACACGTGTTATGAACTTATGTGTATGCCTATGTCTGACTGTAAACAGTGCAGGGCTAGCCATCCATCCCTGTAGGTTAAAATTGATGTATTAACTTTACGTAAGTAATATAAACATAGTCATATTCTTATACAAACACCAGTTTATTCAATTATTTTCATTGAAATTCAAATTTAGCTCAATACATTCACAACAGCACATCATATTGAACATCACGCATCATGAAGGTCAGCAGATATTTAATGTAGACGGCTCCTCTATGTCTTGGAGGGGGCATGGATAGATGACCAAATTTATAGACATGTAAATACAATTATGTTGAAGGAAATAGAGAAAGCTGAAAGTCAATATATAGAGATTTACCACGCATATAAAATAGACATAGATAACCACTGGAGAATCGATTGTGAAAAGCACTAAGGATAGATCTAAGGTTATTGCCCTGACAGCGGCATTATAGTTTTGGGTTTTGTGGAGTTCGGATGGGCCTGACGCCATGTTACTTTTATATATCCTAGCAACTTAATTTAGTGAATTTGCAGCAATAAAAGAAACTGAAATTGTAACCGTCAAATACGTTCACCAACCAACTGCGTATTATACCCTAGCATGCACAACGGCAAAATAAATCTGAAGACAGTCACACGATAAGACACAGTGGTACTGGAGATACCCGATATCCTTTTATTTATCCCCAATTTGGAAAACCTATAATGCGCGTGTTATTTGGAAATGGTTGTTTGGCTGTTGGTGTAAAGTCCCACCTGGGCACACAAGACCCGCGTTCGACCCCCAATTTAGACATAAATTCCTTCTGGCGTGTATTATATTATTTTATATTTATATATATATATATATATATATATTTTTTTTTTTTTTTCTTTTTGACGATGACGAGTCTGATGCGCTTAATCTTGATGCGAAATTGAGGCATTTGTCTGAGAGAAAACGAACGCCGGTTTCTGAGCTTCCGTAATGGCCGCTTCTTCTTCGAATTTGGACGGCGATATTGTGGTCTTGGAGGTTCGATCTCCCGAAGCCCGTTTCGATGGTAGCGCCGGTATAGAAAGGCGAATTTCATACGAAGAGCACTTGCCATTGCATATATATTGAATCGTACATTGATAATGCCTGCACTGTGGTGCCGTTTAGATAGACTTTGGTATGGACATCAGGGATTTGCCAGGAACTAAAACAAGACAGCCTTTTCTATGCCCTTTGGACCATGTTTTGAGGTAAATATAATGCTGGAAAGACAATCTGAACCGATGGCTGTGTTATGAACAGTGATAGAGAACAACCTGAAATTGTCAGATTGCCCAGAAACAGGTAGCTAATAGAGAGGCGAATTTCAGAAATCGATGCGTGGAATTTACAGAACGTGGAACTTTTCATTCTGCCAGAAAACGATAGAATCGATGCCAGATACGGGTTTGTGAGGACCGTGATGAGAAATTGCAAGGATTTGAGATTTCAGGAGCGTGTTTTTTTTTTTTTACAGGTGTAGGCCAATAAGGTGCCGCAGAGTTTAAAACTGCGCTCTGATACCATGTGTAGTGCCCTAATTTCGAATTTACAGCAACCATATAAATACACATAAAATTTGAAAACAATAATGCATAAAACTGTAAGCTGCACCTACCTGAACTGCTGGCGGACTTCCGATTCTGTTACTGAACTGGCGATCCTGAACTGCTGACTGATTTGATTCAATTTCGAGATGGCCAATACCACCCGACCAGACAGAGCAACCTGGTTGCTCAATCCAGAGAAGCTCTCCACAGAGGCTCTCTGTCCCTCCGTGCCCAGAACTCAGATCACTTAAGCTCTTCCACTGATAAGTCCTTCATCCCGGTTTCCTGCTGATGAATCTATCTCTCTGGTTTTTCCCCCCCACTTCAGGTTCAGGCCTTGCTATTTAATCACTGGTCTGGCGGTGGCCGCCCTCCCACTTGCAGCCACCGCCTTCCTCGCATTGAAGGCTCTGGGATATTTTTTCACTGACTTCTGCGTTCAGCAATAAGTACCCAGCTGCTTCGGACGCGCTTTTATTAATGGGCTGGGGTGACTCATAGGTAGGTTATTGTATAGAATATCATGAATCAATTTATTGACCTTAGCATATACACCTTTCATAATCTGTAAAGTTTTAATTTACTTACTTTATAACATTCCTTTCTATAATGTCTCATTTATACTTTATAACATCGTATATAAAATTTCATTTATACTTTATAGCATTATATATAAAGTTTTATTTATACTTTATCACATTTATACTTTATACAAGTTAGATATATATATACATATTTTATAAAATTCAATTACATGTTTTGTAATATTAATATATATATGTATATTATAAGGTTAAGTTATATATTTTATAAAATTTAAGCTTATATATGTTTTAAATTTAAATTATATATATAACTTATCATACTTATAGTTTTAAATTCCCACATAATTGGTTTTATTATAGAGTTTAAAACTTTATAAAATGGATTAATTTAGCAGGGTTGTTACACAACTTCATATCGCACAATTTATTTGTTGATGATGTGCTTATTTTTGCAATGTTGTGCAGGGTTACGTGGACTTGCCTAAATGAAATTTTATATAGGTTTCAACGAGCCACCGGTCTTCAAATAAACAAATCCAAATCCATTCTCTATCACAATGACGCCAATATGGAAATAGTGGAATGGATTTCGGTTTTGTTTGGAGTCGGCTTGAGGTCAATCAAGGATGGAGTCAAATATCTTGGTTTTCAACTTAAGGCAAAGGGTTACTCAAAAGATGATTGGAAATGGCTTATTGACAGGTATTATAAAAAGATTTCCGCTTGGGAATATAAATGTTTATCTCTAGCTGGAAGAATCGTCCTAACTAGGGCAGTTCTCTCGCAACTTGCTGTTTATTGGGCTCATATCTTTTTCCTCCCAGCAAGCATCGTTCAGAAAATGAACAAGATATCTGCGAATTTTATTTGGGGTGGCAACTCAGCTCAAGGAAGATATCATCTCACTGCATTGGATAAGATTTCTAGGCCGAAGATTGCAGGTGGGTGGGGTTTATTGGACTTGAGGACCTTTGGAAAGGCGCTCCTGTGCAGATCTTTGTGGAGGGGCATTTTCGGTGAGGGACCATGGAGCAAAACCATCAAAATGAAATACATGCGAGGCAAAGGCCTGGAATATTGGTTTCGTTTGGGGAGGATTGGAGCAAAATACGGCTCTGCCATATGGCTCAGCTTTCGCAAGTTGGAACAATATTTCTTAAAGAATCTGAAATGGTGTTTTCAATCTGGCAGTAGAATTCTTATCGGAGTAGATCCCATTTTGAGCGGGCGTGAATGCATTTCTATTCCTGAAAGGATTTTATTTTTCCTTCATTGTAAAGGTATTTTCATGTGGGATAAGTTGATCGCAGGATGGCATGGCCCTCTTCCTCTCTGGAAAACGGCTGATGATCTTGGCTTATCGCAGTCTTTGAAATGCTTTTGGACCCTTGTCAGGAATATTCTGAGAAGCTGTGGTTTCCTCCGATCCAGCCCACAGGATTACCTGGTATGGAATTTGCCAACTGCAAATCTTCAGGTGTGTGTAAAGGATATTTATGCTGATATGATTAGTCTGAAGCCTGTGCACTTCTCCATTTTTCCAATAGCATTTTGGAAATTGGGATGCTCTCCCAAACTGATATATTTTTCATGGCTGGTGTTTTATAATAAAAATTTATCCTGGGAGAATTTGATGAAGAGGCAGTGGCATGGGCCGAGTAGGTGCCTTATGTGCGAATCAGAAGAGGAAACAAATTTTCACATGTTCTTCCAATGCAACTCTCTCTTGAAAATATGGCAGGTCTTGGCAAGTCTTTATGGCTTCCCTTTGGTTTCTCATGCTTCTTCTCAAGACGCTTTTGCATGGTGGAGTCGGCAAAAAGAATCACGGAGACCGATCATTTTAATTGTTCTATGGTGTGCCTGGAGATGGAGGAATAATAAACTTTTCAACGATGCAAAGGAGCCTCTGAAGGATATTTATCAACGCATAATTCTCATTTATGAATCTATCCCCAAAAACTCTTCAAAATCGAATGCTGTCAATAGAAATGTGTAGGTGACTCCTTCGCTCAGGTCCCCGAGGGCCTTTTTCGATGGCGCATCCCAACAAAACACTTGTGGAGCTGGGGTGTTCATTCAACTGGATGAGAATCTTCAATATAATCTCTCTTGGAATGCAGGTGAGGGAACAAATAGCCTGGCAGAGGCAAAGGCCCTTGCGGGTCTCCTCGCCTTCTGTAGCTTTCTTGACATTCAGGCCATTTCTATCTATGGGGACTCCAAAACAATGGTTGATCACGTCAATGGTAAAGGTTTTGTCAGCTGCCCTCACCTCACTGTATGGATGGATCGAATTATGTTTTTTTGGAGCCGTATGAAGGGGTCTACAATTCAGCATATCTTCAGAGTTTGGAATCAGAGGGCGGATTGCCTATCTAAGGAAGGTCTTCTTATGGAATCTGGTGCTTGGTCCTTAAAGATTTCTGATGGCAGGGAGTCCTATATCATTCAGGACTTTTGTATCCCGGGATTTTGACTTCTCTATTTTGGTTCTTCTGTGCCTTTTTTTGTCCTATCTCTTTTATGATGTATTCTGGCATCTGTTAGATCTGTTATGTCCATGTCTCTTTCAGTTTTTGATCCCAGCTGGTGCTGGAGATGTCTTGGCTATCTGCTCTGTAGACTCATCCTATGGGTTATATGTCCTATGTCTTTATATTTTGTATGGTTGTTCTATTATACAGACTCAATATAATACAATTCAGCTTTTCTTTCTGAAAAAAATTCTCAGCGTTTGTCGGAAATTGGGGATGAAAAATCTCTTCTTCGGAGAAATTAAGGGTTTAAGGCCGAGAATTCAGAGAATTCGCTATTTAAATGTAACCCGTGACTCCATTGGATGTCTGTCCATTTGGCCGTTGTGAAATTATTGTGAATTTATTTTTGCTATGGTTCCAATTCTGCTTCCCTTAGTTTAGAATTCAAAGATTTTTGCCATCGGTTGTCTTGTCCATCTGAAAGCCCGAGAATCTAATATGCAAGGTCCTCATACTCTACAAGATCATTGATCTATTCTACAAGAAGAATGCACATAAGCTCGCATTGAACCAGATTGTTGAATGCATATGATGGGCAGCATATAGGAAAACCCGATATTGTATAAGCTACGATAGCGTTACTCCAAATTAATTTAAAGCTGATCAAATATAACCCCTAAAACCTTCAAAGATGTTTAACTGACCGAACTCGTGGGGTTTATAAGCTGTAACCATCTACTCAAAATTATTTTCTATAGACTGCCCTCGCCGAGTGTGCAGAGTGATTATAGAGATTTAATCCTGCAAGCTTATCCTTTATTTCAGGAAAATAAGTTTCTTTTTAATGTTGTAAATTGAAATCAAATTCATAAACAAAAATATTCTGAAACATAAAGATAAATTACTTAAATTCAAGGACGAGAGTTTTAATCAACAATGAGATTTTGAAGGTATGCGATATCATTCTAATGCATGGTAGAGAATCTAATTATTAGTTCTCCACCAAATAACCAAGGCATTTGCAAGGGAAGAATTCAACCGAAATAGAAATTAAGAGGGCAGAGAATCTAATTATTAGTTCTCCACCAAATAACCAAGGCATTTGCAAGGGAAGAATTCAACCGAAATAGAAATTAAGAGGGCATTACTTACTTCAAAGCGAAGGTAATGTAATTCTTGAAATTATATCATTTTATATTTTCGAGTTTCCGAGAAAATTTAAATAAAATTCAATTTGTGATTTCTGGAATTGTGATGGTTTATTATTTTTATTATTATAATAATATCATCAAAGTATACCCTAATGTATCTTTGTCATTTCCATTACGATGACCAGTTAACCGTCGCAATCAAAGAGAAGAAAAACAAAATTCCAAAAAATTATTAATTTGTTTGTATAAAAAGGAACATCCTCTGAATTATTAATTTATTGGTATAAAAGGGAACATCCTTGAATAAAATGTTAAATCTTTTTTCATACGAGATCTATTTTTTTCTTGAAAAGTCACTTCGTGCGATAGAATAATGGATACAAAATATGTGTAGTGGATACAAAACACAATTCCTCCTCCTTTCTGGGATAAATTTCACATGTATTTGCCTTTTTTTATTATTATCTAAATTTCTAGATATATATGTATTTTTTGTTTTGTTTCTGTTTCACTGTTTTTATGGTTTAGCAAACGTTGTGAGTAAGCATAATCTTATGCTTTGTGAGTAAGCATAATGAACATGCATTTAGCAATGGATTTTATTTCTCGCGAGATTTTCCCAAATCTTTTATTCCTTTGGTGTATTTTTTCATCAAGATTTCTTAATTTGTAATGTTTATTTCTTTACATAAAGCCATTTTTCATTACATGAGACAAGAAACGTGTGAGATTTATTTCTTCATTATTGAAATACATTTCAGTTTCTTTGTCTTTACATATAAACCACTCTTCATTATTTTCAGTTTGAATGAGTGGACAAAGTGGATCCATTTAACAAATTTGTGTGGACAACTTTCTTTCTTCTTGGTAGAGTATTTGGATTTTGCTCTATGTATGTGCATAATTCTTTCCAAAGGCAATTTGTTTGTGTAATTGGCTTGCTTCTCCCTCCCTAAGTATTGAATGGGGTTGGGTAGAGAAGCATTGTCAAATGGTAGGGGATAGTCATGGTGGTTATTGCCTTGGTCACTACCAAGCTTTGTAGATGCTTGGCCACCTATAGAGGTTTCTTGATTTTGGGTAATTAACTTACTCTAAAATGAAATAAGACATTCAATGTGTTCCGTGTAATATAGATATAAATAAAACATCTAAAGAAAAGTAATTGCACAATGATCCAGTCCAAGAAAAGAAGGTTTTCCACAAACCGGTTAAGCCTTTCAACCTTTTCGGCTTATTTGCTTATACCAAACATTTGTGCAGAGTTTCAACCAATCAACATTTCATTGAGTATGTATTTACAAATTAGTGATTTTGGGATTGTTAAATTATGGTATGTTCTATGCTTAGAGCAGTTTACTACTTTTCTTCTTATAAGCCACAGATTAACAATCACATATATATTAAGTAAAGTGCAGATAGAACATTAAACGATCAACAGAAAACAAGCCAAGACAAGAGACACAAGATGTGGCGGCTAGCCAGGGACAAACTCCAATGCGGGGAAACCCTTTGATCAAATCTTCTTTTATCTTCAATAGTTCAGCAGAGAGAAATGGTACAAAATCAGAATTCTGTAATTTTATATCAGCAGCAGCAAATGCTAGATAAGCAAAGTCAAACATGGTTAAACGAGTTGAATTTGACCTCCAATATGCTTGGTCAATTTCCGGTCAACTAGCCCTCGAATAGCCTAAAGAAACAACCCTTGAACAACCCCAAAAACACAGTCAAACTATTGTTGACTGAAGTCAACTTGCTGCCCAAAACTAGGGTAGTCAATGCTGGTCAAACTTGTGGATGGATTGCCTCGATTTTTGTGCCAAAATTTGCATCCTGCCTAGGAGAGGCAGCCTCACCAAAACCGCACCCTTGATGAGTCAACGCTTGGTCAATGCAGGTCAAAGATGCCTTTAGCTACCTCAGTCAAACTCTGTCAATGCAATCAACAATTTCCGCGTCCTCTTTCAGCCTGCGTCTTCTTGCTTCCCACGTGTGAGAGATCCTCTTCCTTGTGTATACCCAATCATACAAGGAGAGAGAGAAAAATTAGAGATGATGAGATGATTTGAAATGAATCAATCTCACTTGACTTTATATGATTTGTGCCACACATTTAGTCGCTGGCTGACTTTGACAATTTGTCAAGTAATTACAAATAAATTCATATCTCCATAAATAATTGTCGGAATAGGATGATCTTTAGATCAATCCTACACCTCTCGACAAGAGAAATCTAGGAAAAATATCAGCTGTCATAAATGAGGTGACCCAGATGGAGTTTGGCCCTAGTTGCCAATTTTAACACTCCCTCTCAACTAGGGAGAACTCCATTTGCAATTTGTTTGACCGTCGCTACTATCCCAACCATCAAATGCACTGCCTTGCTCTACTCTGCTTTGCTCGAACTATAAAGAAGAAGAAATGATCGAGGATGTATCATACCATCCTCCATTGACCTAAAGTCAGTGTCAGAGTGTGTCATACCACTCTCACTGATCCTAGATCAGTATCATTGATTCCAGATCAATGGAGGTCATCCTAGCATAGAGAGTATGGTAGATACAACAATGTGTCCATCGATAGTACTACTAATGGTCCTAACTTTATTTTCCTACTCATTGATCAGATGAGAGGTACTTCCCATGAGTCCCAGACTGCATGGGTAGGATGCCTCGACAGGAGAACGAATCATCCTATCCACAGGAGAACGAATCATCTTGTTCAATAGTCACCACAGAGAACTAATCATCTTGGCCCACAGGAGAACTAATCATCCTGTTCCACAGTCGCCACGGAGAACTAATCTTCTTGGCCCATAGGAGAACTAATCATCCCGTCCTAGAGTCGCCACGGAGAACTAATCATCCTGAACCACAGGAGAACTAATCATTCTGTCCTACAGTCGCCACGGAGAACTAATCATCCTGGCCCACGCGAGAACTAATCATTCTGTCCTACAATCGCCACGGGGTGTCATAGGGGAAGGTTGAACCTTTCACCCTGTACATAGTGCACCACCAGGGGATGGTGAGTTGCCCTATGGTCGCATGTTGCTCCAAGAAGTACCCCGCGCCCCCCTTGGAGCTCCCAAAGCTCAATACATCATACTCAACCCTCATAAGAGGGTCTCTGAACGACACCAAGTCGTTCTTGAAAAGTCAAGAATTTGACCTTTCCCAGGGGCTTCGTTAAAATGTCGATGACCTGTTCATCTGTACCGATATTTTGGAGCCTTATTGCTCCCTGTTGCACCATATCTCGAATATAGTGGTACCTGATATCGATATGCTTGGAGCGATCATGAAATACGGGATTCTCCGATAAACGAATCCCGCTCTGATTGTCACACAAGATCACGGTGGTATCCAATGTAAATCCAAACAGCTCATTGAAGAGCTTTCGCAACCAGACCGCCTCACAAGAGGCCATACTAGCAGCAATATACTCTTCCTCGACGGTGCTCAAAGCCACCGACTTCTGCTTCCTACTTATCCAGGTTATCGAGGCAGATCCCAAAGAGAAACGGCCCCCAGCAGTGCTCTTTCGGTCCACCACACTGCCTGCCCAATCCACATCGCTATATCCAAGTAGTCTCACATCTCCGACAGTGTATCTCAACCCATGAGTGATTGTGCCACAAAGATATCTCAACAAATTCTTGGCACCAATCCAATGTGTGTGGTGAGGCTCAACCATATGTTGACTCAACGTGTTGAATTCAAAGCATATATCTGAACAAGAGTTCACCAAGAACATCAATGCTCCGACGAGTTGACGATATTCGGTAGCATTTCGTAAAACAGGTCCGACAACACTATCGCTTAACTTCTTGAAGTCAAGCTCCATCGGGGTAGTTACGGGCTTGCAGTCCACCATATTGAATCTCACCAATATCTTTATCACATATTTTCCTTGAGATAGGAAAATCTCCCTTGGCTTTTACCAGACTTCTAGTCCTAGGAAATAGTGCATCAGTCCTAGGTCCTTCATCTCAAACTCAGAAGCCAACTCCTTCTTACATTTGTGAATGATAGGGTCTGCCCCTCTTAGAAAGAGGTCGTCAATTTACAGCACCATTATGAGAGGATTGTCATCTTCAACCTTAAAGTAAAGGTTAGGGTTGGCTTCACTCCTAGTGAATCCTAGGTTCATCAAGTAGCTATCGATCCTCTCATACCACGCTCGGGGTGCTTGCTTCAGCCCATAAAGGGCCTTCTTCAACCTGCACACATGAGATTCTCGATCATGAATCTCAAATCCTTCGGGTTGCTCCACATAGACCTCCTCTTTGATCGACCCATGCAAGAATGCAGTCTTGACATCCATCTGATGTAGGTTCCATCTTTGCAAAGCAGCAAGTGCTATGATCGAGCGGATGGTGGTATATTAGGCAACAGGTGCAAATATCTCATCATTGTCTATACCTTACTTCTGAGAGAAGCCATGAGCGACAAAACGAGCCTTATACTTTTCCGTACTTCCATCAACTGCATGCTTTATCTTGTAAAGCCATTTCGAAGTGACCATTGCTTTGTCTTGTGTTATGCGGACCACATCCCAGACATTGTTTTTCATGATGGACTCATATTCCTCAGCCATAGCATCCTTCCATACTTGATGCTTGACATCTTATGTGAATGACGAAGGCTCATTTTGGATGATCGTGCTCATGATGGTCAAGTATCCCTGATACCTGGTTGGCTTCTTACTTTCCCGGAAGGTTCCCCTGCGTGCTATGTGCCCTTCAGCATCATCAAGTGTCCCCCTAAGCCATGAAGGCCTCTTCCTAGAAGAGGAAGGCTCTTGCGGAGGGGGATCAATAGGATCCATAGGTTCTTCTGCATCGAGCATTGTCTCATCTTCC
The DNA here is from genome assembly GCA_031772625.1 of Pinus tabuliformis. Classification (NCBI taxonomy): domain Eukaryota; kingdom Viridiplantae; phylum Streptophyta; class Pinopsida; order Pinales; family Pinaceae; genus Pinus; species Pinus tabuliformis. The sequence goes on along the minus strand of CM062816.1, from coordinate 1,712,496,912 downwards.
TTTTCCTTTGGTTCCCTAGCGTCAACTTCTTTAGATCCCCTTTGAGTAGGAAGATTGTCAACTTTGCTAAGAGCCATATCTTCGTCAAAGGTGACATCATGGCTAATCTTGATTTCCCTTTGACCAGCCACATAGATTCTATAGCCCTTAGTGTTTTCGCTATAGCCCATGAAGATTGCTTTTTTTGCAGATGCACTCAATTTATTCCTCTTCTCCTTCGGCACATGAAAATATATTGGACTTCCAAACATTTTAAAATGAGATACGTCAGGTTTCTTACCAGTGAACATCTCTCCACGAGTCTTAGAACCCAATGCTTGATGAGGGCATCGGTTTTGCACATATACGGCGATATTCGTAGCTTTGGCCCATAGAAACTTCAAAGTCTTTGATTGTGAAGCATAGCGCGGACGACTTCCACAATCGTACGATTCTTCCTTTCTGCCACACCATTCTGCTCAGGAGTATATGGTGTTGTAGTCTCCCTCTTAATGCCAGCCTCTTTGCAAAAGTCATGGAACTCATTGGATTCATACTCAGTCCCATTATTAGTCTTTAAGATCATGATCTTCTTTTTGGTTTGATTCTTGATCAAGGCGTTGAAGTGACGAAACCAAGTGAACACTTCATCCTTCTTCTTCAAGAAGTATATCCAAGTCTTGCAAGAATAATCATCTGTAAAAGTGAGGTAATATAAATATCCTCCTAGAGAGTTCACATACATCATCCTAGATATGTCTGAGTGAACCAACTGCAATATATCAGAGGTCTTGCTTTGGCTTGAGGGGAATGGTCCCCTTTTGAGCTTTCCTTCGACACATCTTAGACATACACCTTCTTGCTCTACTCGGAACTCGGCATCCCTGTCACCATTTGTCTTGCAATGGGTAGAGCTTTATAATGAAGGTGAGCAAACCTCTGATGCCATAGTTCGGACTGAAGTGATGTGTCACAAGACATGACACCTTGCGGACTTCCTCCGACTTGATATAATGAATCAACTCGAAACCCAAGAGTGAAGGTTACCTTGTAGCCTTTATCCTCCATTGCCGAAATAGACACCAGGTTCTTTTTGAGATCAAGTACATATAGGACTTCTTGCAAATGAATTGTATTAACCTGATTCAATTGAAGAGTGACATTCCCTACGCATTTCATGGGATATTTTGTGTTGTCCCCAAGAACAATTTTCAGGTTGGTCTCCTTTTTTATCAGATTGGAGAGAACTTCTTTGTAACCAGTGAGTGCCTTGAGGCACCACTATCAATAACCCATTTTCCCAGTGAGTCCGGGGGAGCAGTAGTAGAGAGGGCTGCTAGTAGACAATATTCACCTTGCTTATTGTTAACAACATTAGATTCATACCTAGAGTTTCTTGCCTTCTTGAAGGGTTGTCCTCTTCCTTGATTTCCGACATTTCTTTTACTTCTGCCATTGGACCTACCATTCCTTTAATTGCCTTGAGAGTGATTTTGGTCATCGTCATGGTGTGAGTCCCTTTTATTAGGGCACTTCCTCGCATAGTGGCCCATTTTGTTGCAATTGTAACATCGACCTTTTCTTCCACCCTTAGGTCCAGCCTTTCCTTTGGATTTAGCCCCAGAATTGTTTCTTCTTTGAGCATGAGAAGAAAAGGTAGAGGGATGGCCATTAAGTGCGGGCATTTCTTGCTCTTCCATCCTTGTCTCTTCTTGAATACATCTAACCATCAATTCCTCATATCCTGGGATGACATTATCGTTGAGAAGAGTAGTCCAGTCTATCGTAGATTTCCTTGGAGGTTGTCAGCTCGGAAACATAGGCCACCAGGCGCTTGTCGATAGAGTCTCGAATGATCTTCCTTGCTTTGACTTCTCCCTTGGACCACTTTCTTTTGGCAGCAGCGGATGCATTTGATGGAGGCGCAACAATATTGCCTCTCACATGGTCCAACACTTCCTGATCTTCTAAAGTCAGATCGAGAGACATCTTCCATCCGTGATAGTCTGACTTATCACGAAGCTTGTCTTTGGCAGGGAAGAGTGTTGAGGACCCCATGAAGTTTTTAGGATAGCCTTGCCAACCTTCTCTTCGGTGATTGCTCTTGCTCTTGCTCTTGCTTCAGCTTTGTCTTCACCTCAGCTCTGATACCATGTTAAATTATGGTATGTTCTATGCTTAGAGCAGTTTACTACTTTTCTTCTTATTAGCCACAAATTAGCAATCACATATATATTAAGTAAAGTGCAGATAAAACATTAAGTAATCAACAGAAAACAAGCCAAGACAAGAGACACAAAATGTGGCGGCTAGCCAAGGACAAACCCCAATGCGGGGAAACCCTTTGATCAAATCTTCTTTTATCTTCAATAGTTTAGCAGAGAGAAATAGTACAAAATCAGAATTCTGTAAGTTTATATCAGCAGCAGCAAACGCTAGATCAGCAAAGTCAAACTTGGTCAAACGAGTTGAAATTGACCTCCAATATGCTTGGTCAATTTCCGGTCAACTAGCCTTTGAATAGCCTGAAGAAACAACCCTTGAACAGCCCTAAAAACACAGTCAAACTGTTGTTGGCTGAAGTCAACTTGCTGCCCAAAACTAGGGTAGTCAACGTTGGTCAAACCTGTGGATGGATTGCCTCGATTTTTGTGCCAAAATCTGCGGCCTGCCTAGGAGAGGCAGCCACACCAAAACCACACCCTTGATGAGTCAACACTTGGTCAATGCAAGTCAAAGATGCCTTCAGCTGCCTCAGTCAAACTCGTCAACGCAGTGAACAATTTCCGCGTCCTCTTTCAGCCCGCGTCTTCTTGCTTCCCACATGTGAGAGATCCTCTTCCTTGTGTATACCCAATCATACAAGTAGAGAGAGAAGAATGAGAGATGATGAGATGATTTGAAATGAATCAAATTCACTTGTATTTATATGATTTGTGCCACACATTTAGTCGTCGACCGACCTTGACAATTTGTTAAGTAATTACAAATAAATTCATTTCTCCATAAATACTTGTCGGAATCGGATGATCTTTAGATCAATCCTACACCTCTCGACAAGAGGAATCTAGGGAAATATCAGCTGTCATAAATGAGGTGACCCACATGGATTTTGGCCCTAGTTGCCAATTTTAACAGGGATCAAATCCCACAAAGTAATTATATACCTGCTCTTCAAATTCCTTCAAGCTTTTGAAAGTAAAATCGATGAATTATCAATATAATTTTACCATAATAAAAAACAATTAGAAGGCCTTTAGCCAGCTCAGATTGCTCACCTGTTAGGCTTGATGCACCGACATCTCTTCTAGAGAAATTCAACAATTCCAATTTAATAATCCTAACAGCCTCTCTTTGTACCTTTAGGGGACAATTGCTAATGAATATAATAAGAGGTTCATCTTTTCGAAAAGGCAAAATCCTCAGATATGGACATTGTTGTCGCACAAATTGTCACGACAATGCTCAGACCGGGGGCTGTCACCCTGATCCCCGATCTCTCTGTTTAAGCCGCCTCTTGAGGCTAAGGGGGGTAGACCCTATTGGATAAAGGATGACCAACTGTGGATCAGTTGGGTTGGGAGACACAGTAAGGCAATTTAGCACCTGATTGATTTTAGAAATTAATGGACCAGTGCCTTATGGAGTTAATGATTAAATGATTATTTATTAGATGTTGTAGTAATATGAACTTTGTAAAACAATCATTTATCATCAAGTAAACCAAGTGATGCAAGATGCACAATGCTTAACAATGTTCCAGCAATTAAACTTCGAGAAAAATCAAATGCTTCAAGTGATCATAAAATTTAAATGCTGACTAGTTACCACTTTCATATAGCTAACTTGTAAATAAACATTTAAGTGCATTTAACTATAGAGAAGTGGAACATTGATACCACGAAAGACACCAAAAATGAATTTTCATTTTTTTGTTAAGCTTTTTCAAATATATATATATATATATATATATTTTTTTTTTTTTTTTTTATATATTTTTTGATTTTTTAAATAAAACAAAACAAAACAAAACTAAATAAAATTTAAAACTAAATCCTAAAAGAACTTTTTTATTTTTTAAATTCTAAAATTAAAAAATCAGAAGAAAGCTAAAATCTATTCTAAACTAAGATCGCAACAAAAAAAGAAAAGGAACGTTTTAATTTTTCTAAACCATTTATGATTTTTTTATATATATATTTTTTATTTTTTTATGAAATAAAACTGAACAAAAAAAATGACTAATTCTAAACTAGATGAAAATTAAAATATATTAAAAAAATCTAATTCTAAAAACTAAGATCTAACTTAATCAAAGTCTAATCTAATTTAAAACTAAACAAAAATCAAACTTCTAGTTTTTTTTTTTTTTTGTTATATTTTTATATTATTTTTTTGAATGATATAAAATTCTAGATTTAAAATTTAACCTAAGCAAAACTAAAAAGAAATAAATCTAAAACTAAAGCAAAACTTTAATTCTAGAACTAAAACGTAAGTTAAATGAACTCAAAAGTCTAATTCTAAAAACTAACATCTTATCACATATACAACAATAATGGAAATCGATAATTTTTTATTTATTTTATTTTTATAAAACAAAAGAAAATAAAAATAAAACTTAAACTAAACCAAAAATCGAACTTTTGTAATTTTTACCTTTTTGCTTTTTTTAAATATTTTTTTATATGCTATAAATGGTTTACCCATAAAAGAAAAACGAGAAATATATATGTATAACCTAAACTAACGTACTCATAAGATTAAAACACATATACACTAAAAAATTCAAAGGTGTAAGTCATTTTGCTGTTTGCAGGGGTTGTCGACGGCAGGGCAAACACGAGGAAACTGAGGGAGATCATGCAGGAGGAGATCACGCGTTTTTGCAGGTAATGAGAATGGGCAGAGGCAGCGTGTAGCTGACACGGTGAGAGGAGCAGCGTAGGGAGAAACGAATGCTGGAGGAATAACGTGAAAGAGAAGCTGCTGTTGGAATATGTTGGGCGATGAGCAGATATAGCTGCGGGATTTGGTAGACGGCTAGAGCAATGGCAGTGAAGGGCTGTGTGGTTTTCAATGTTTTTATTTTTTATTTTTTAGGCAGGTGTGGAGCTAACAGCGTGAGGTTTCTGAGCTGCGTGGGCAGCACAATGGATGAAATATGTAACAGGTAAGGGAGAAAAGGCCTGAAGAGAAGGAGCTGTGGGCCAGGGAAGGAATGGCCAGCGTAACAATGCCAGAGAGACAAGGATGCAGGTTGGACGTAGAGAAAAAGTGAATTTGTGATGGCAAGACAATGCTTGAGGGGGAGTGCAGGCAAGCAGCAAGTGAATCGATGCAGATGGTAACGAATCTGGAGATGGTGAAGCAGCAAGGGTTTTACCCAGTTCACAACAATAAAAATTTTTCGAGAAATTTTTTCCTGCAATAAAAAACGAAACCCTCTCAAAGACTTCCGATCTGAAAGCAACTGAAATTGAAACCCTCGGTCAGCAAAACTGCTTTGATAAACCCTCAAATTCCCTCGGAAAATTTGAAAATCCGCTGATATCTCTGCAAAAATGATGCTGAGGCCAGATCTTACCCTCCAGGGCCTAGATCTGGCTTCAAACAAAAATCTCCTCTTCAGTCCTGGAACATGCAATGGCAAAAACATAAACCTAGAAGTAAAATGTGCAAGAAACAAAACTAAAAACCCTAAAACCAGTTAATAATTTACAATATTTACAGATTTCCGATTCTTAAGTAGCTAGATTTCTCAATAATTCACAGTATTATTTTCAGAATTTAAATTTAATGTGAGATACTTCAGAAAACCCTTCATGCATTCATAAAAAAAATTTCAAATGATAAGCCCGGGATTAAAATTGGCTGGGATCTTTAAGAAAACGCAATTCGGGAGTTGGCTGGTTCAGCCGAGAACTTCTCCTAATGCCTGGTAAACTCAAAACTAATATTTCCTGCACAGCTTAAAATCAACCATTAACATAGAGGGAGAAAACAATAGTGAAATCCAGATCAAATGGAAATACCTGCCATTATATTTTAGAATCTAAACTATCATTCAAACCCCAGAGATCAGACAAGATACCTGTGCCTAAATCAATCTTCATCAAGCTATTATCAATGGCTGAAAGAATAAAATTATGCAGAAAAATAAATCATCTTACAGCATTTTCAGAAGAGTAACACCAGCAAGATTTCTAACCCCAAAGTCTTTCTTTATTGCACAAAAAATGACTACAAGAGAGCTTTCTTTAGCAACAGACTCTCAGATCCAATCTCATCTCAAATGACCCCTAACACCCTATTTAAAGGAAAATTTCCCAATAGCTAGTTCGAGTGATCCATGTCAAACTAATCTCGACCGTCGATGATGATCAAAATCCCTTTCAATCTCATCCGTCGAAATTTTAAATGCATTTTAATATATTAAAAAATAAAACCCGGCATTTATTTTCTCAAAACTTTGACTTATTATTATTTTATTTTATTTTTCAATTTCAATTTATTTATTTATTTTTTAATTAATTAATTTTAAATTATTTATTTATTTATTTTTTAAATTTATATCTTTTATTATTTTTATCGTTTTTTATTTTTTACTTTTGGATCTTCGAACTTAGCCCTTTGGAAAAACCACCTAGGACTTAGGACTTACGACTTATGAGGGGATTAAAACATTTTCTAACCCTCAAGACACTTTACATCATGATTTTTACAATTTTACATCTCAAGGGGGAAAACCTATTTGACATAGACCCTCATAGACCACCCAGTTTTGCGACACAACTATAATCTAGCAGATCAAGCAATTTGTAATAACTTAACCAAATAGTTAGAGTTATTTCCAAATTACTTTTACATAGACTCTAAGCACACTAAGATTCCCTTAAGATTCTAATGATAAAATTCATTCCGGCTTTGGGGTTAGGCTGAAGGAAAACTCTGCCGATCATGGATCGGTGAGACAAAAAACCTTCCGGAACGTAGATTATCACTAGAAAATTAGGTTTGCCTAGGCAATTTACATATATGACTCAGATCTGCTAAGATTATTTACAAGTTACACATGCAGACTGGGTTTACAACATAACATGATCAGGTCGATGATGATTGTCGAATGGCACAGACACGTCGATCAAGCGCTGTCCCTTTTGCGAAAAAAGGGCATGTACTGCTATGGGTAGTTGACACGTAGCGGTCAACAGACATCAACCCAAAGCTTTTTAGATGAAGCCACCCATTATATTTATGTGCAGAGGAAAATGGAAGCCGGTAAAGATTATTATTGTGCTGCCATTTGAGGATGGAGATCATATGAAGAAGGAAGTCCAGGATCTCGCAAGGAAGAGACGGGAGAATTCTGTCCATTCTTCGTTCTCACAGTGAAGAAGTGACCTTAACCCATGCAGTCTAGTGAACGAAGCATCTGAATTTGGCTGCGAGAAAGGTAATCTTTATTGCATTCAAATAACAGCACTACTATTTTATATAATATGAAGAAAATTATGTTTTTGAGAAACTGTGTAATTATCCATCGGTTCTAGAAGTATTGAATTTTTCTTTTGTAAGTTCAGTTTGGTTGAAATCAATTTCTTTTTGGAGAGTAGGATCAATGTGAATTTTAGATCATATTGGTAAATTAACAAAGCATCTGAATTTGGCTATGAGAAAGGTAATCTTTATTGCGTTCAAATAGCAGCACTACTTTTCTATATAGTTCGAAGGATATTCTGTTTTTCAATTTTGAGAAATTCTGTTTTTGAGAAACTATGTAATTATCCATCAGATCCACACGTATTGAATTTTTCTTTTGTAAGTTATCTGTCTGGTTGAAGTCAATTTCTGTTTGGAGAGTAGGATCGGTGTGAATTTCAGATCATATTGTTAAATTAAAGCAGTTCGAAAGTGCAGTGAACAACGATCAAACAGAGGGTAGAGGGCAGTAGCGAGATCACATAATAGGATTTGTCCAGAATTCAAAACAACAGAAATTGAGAATGAAGCGGAAAACAAAGGTTACCTGTAACTCATAATTAAAAAAAGAAGAAGAGGTCAAGACAATATTTTAAGTTTACTCTCAATCTCAACAATTGAATACTAAAAACCACGCGTCTTGGATTGTCTTAATGAAGAACAATCTTTCCTGGATTGTCTTAATGAAGAATAAGCGAATTACACGGAAGCCAAACTCACAACAGATCATGATGCCAGAAACAGAACTTTGATTGTCTTTTTCTTTCAGAAAAACCCTAATTTTCATTCATTTCTAAAATGATTCAAAATTGCATTCTGTACATACATACTTGATTGCATTCAAGAAAAACACCCTAATTTTCATTCATTTCTAAAATTATTCAAAATTACATTCTGTACATACATCCTTGAGTGCATTCCAAGAAAAAACAGATTTGAGTACCTGAAACAGAACTTTGATATCTGGTCACTCATTGATTTTTTGGTAAAACATCATCAAAATGTAAATGATACAAAATTTATGTGAAAATATGAAAGAAACAAAACTTCGTTGATGCAATCATCCCAAGGTATCTCCCAATTGGGAAGTTTCTCTTGAGAGTAGACTCCCTTCACAAATGGTTCCCATGGCTTGGTGAAACCATTCAGTGCCACATTTACAAGTTCTACGTCCTCCACTTTCTCCCCAATAGCTGCAAATTGATCACATATGTTGGTGATCCTTATAAAGTAGTTGATAACATTATCAAACCTTGACATCTGAATGGATCTGAGTTTGTTCCTCAAGATCATCTCCATGTTCATGTTGTCACTCCACAACAAATCCACCAAAGATTTGAACATCTCTCTGGTTGCCTGCTTTTCTACCAAGTGATGGAGCAAATGATCCTTCACGACATCCATTATCGCTCTCTGGGCTTGTTAATTTTAGATAACAGTGGTATGTTCTATGCTTAAGAGCAATTTTACTTCAATTTTCTTATAGCCTAATATCAATTTCCAGATTAGCAATCACATCAACATGATAGTAAAATGCAGATAGAACATAAACAATAACAGTAGAAGACAAGCCAAGACAAGAGGACTCAAGATATGGCGACAGCCAGGGACAAACCCCAATGTGGGGAAACCCTTTGATCAATCCTTTTTATTATTTGTCAAAAGTTAAGCAGAGAGAGAGAGTACAATATGAAATATGCACTTGCCCAATCAAAGTGAAATCTGACTAGTCAAACCACAACCACAGAAAGCCCTAACCAAAAAGTCAACGCTGGTCAACAAGGCATATTTTGATCTCCAAAACAGCTCGTTCAAATTCGGTCAACTCGACCTCCAACGACAAATCAAATCAGCCCAAAAACAGTGTGAAAATATTCAGTCAAACCCTTATGCAGTCAATGTTGGTCAAACAGTCTGGTCTACCTCGATTTCTGTGCCCAGAAATGCGGCCTACCCAAACAGAGATATCCCTCACAAAAACGCAGTCAAACAGGTCAACGTTGGTCAAAACCCTTCCTGCAACTTTGGTCAACGCAAGAACAGAAAAGAATTGTCCTTCTTCGCATGTGTGGAGAGTTGCCTTAGAAATCCGTACCCGATCATGAAAGGAGAGAGAGATATGTGAGTGAAGTGAAGGGTCTAAATGAGGAGGAGGCTCCTTCTATTTATATGCAATGTTTTGGGGTAGAGGTTCTAAATTAGATGGTTGACTGACCTTGACAATTTGTCCATAATAGAAATAAATTCATAATTCCATTTGTACATGTCAAAATGAGATGATCTTTAGATCAATCCTACACCTCTCGGAAAGAGGAATCCAATAAAAATATTAGTTGCCTGATATGGGTTGTCCAAGGTGGAGTTTGGCCCTAGTTGCCAAATTTAACACTCCCTTTCAACTAGGAGGAACTCCACCTGCCAAACCATCTGACAATTTGTACCATCCCTACTCTGCTCTGCTGAACCATGAAGAAATAATGAAGAAATGATCGAGAATGTATCCTACCATTCTCCATTGAGCTGAAGTCAGTCTCCAATAATCGAGTGTGTATCATACTACTCTCCACAACCCGAAGTTAGTCTCCATTGATCCGAGATCAATATCAAACATCCTAACATAGGGAGTATGGTAGTACACGATGCATCCATCGGTAGTACTATGGTCCCTATCCTCATTTCCCTACTCATTGGCTAGATGAGAGGTACTTCCCATGAGTCTCGGATTGCATGGGTAGGATGTGCCAGCAGGAGAAGGTGAACCACTCATCCCGCTCATATGCCATAGGAGAAGGTGAACCACTTACACTGTACACTGTGCACCACTAGGGGGCGGTGAACCACTCACCGTATGGTCGCTCATCACTCTAAGAAGTACCCCAAGCACCTCGGAGCTCCCAGAGCTCAATATCCATCTCATATGAGACCCTCATAAGAGGGTCTCTCCACGACTCCAAGTTGTTCACGGAAGGTTAAGAATTTGACCTTCCATTGGGGCTTCGTAAGAATATCTACGACTTGATCATCAGTCCCAATATGACAGAGCCTTATTGCTCCCCGTTGTAACATATCCCAAATAAAGTGGTACCTGATATCAATATGCTTGGAGCGGTCATGAAACACGGGATTCTCAGAAAGACGAATCCCACTTTGGTTGTCGCAATAGATCACGGTGGTATCCAACACATGTCCAAATAGCTCACTAAATATCTTCCTCGACCAAACAACTTCATAGGAGGCCATACTAGCAGCAATGTATTTAGCCTCAGCAGTGCTCAAAGTAACCGACTTTTGCTTCCTGCTCATCCAGGATATCGAAGCAAAACCTAGAGAGAAGCAACATCCATATGTGTTTTTATGATCCACCACACTGCCAACCCAATCTGCATGAGAGTAACCATGGAGCCTCACATTCTCGGCAGTGTATCTCAGTCCATAAGTGATTGTGCCCTGGAGATATCTCGAGAGATTCTTGGCAAAAATCCAATGTATGTGATGAGGCTCGATCATAAACTGGCTCAATGTATTCACTGCAAAACATATGTCCAGACGGGAGTTCACCAAGAACATTAGGGCCCCCACGAGTTGACGATACTTAGAAGGATTTCCTAAATTGGGCCCAACAACACTTCCGCATAACTTCTTGAAGTTAAGTTCCATCGAAGTAGTCACACAAACTTGCAGTCCACCATCTCGAATCTTTCAAGTAGCTTCGCAATGTATTTTCCTTGAGAAAGGAAAACCTCACCTGGCTTTTGCCAAACCTCCAACCCTAGGAAGTAATGCATCAGTCCTAGGTCCTTCATCTTTCATCTCGAATTCGGAAGCCAACTCCTTTTTACATTGATGAATAAGAGGGTATGCACCTGTCAGAAAGAGATCGTCCACATAAAGTACCAAGATGAGAGGTCTATCATTCTTAATCCCAGCTTCACTTCTTGTAAATCCCAACTTCATCAGATAGTTGTTGATCCTCTCATACTAAGCTCGGGGAGCTTGCTTCAACCCATAGAGGGATTTCTTCAACCTACATGCATGTTTCTGACGATCTTGAACTTCGAACCCCTCAAGTTGTTCTACATAGACTTCCTCCTTAATTGAACCATGTAAGAAGATAGTCTTGACATCCATTTGATGTAGATTCCATCCTTGCGAGGCAACAAGGGCTATCACCGAACGGATGGTGGTATATCGGGCAACAGGTGCAAATAACTCATCGTAGTCCACACCTTCCTTTTGAGAGAAGCCTCGAGCAGCGAATCTAGCCTTGAACTTTTCAGCGCTTCCATCAGCTCCATGCTTGATCTTGTAGAGCCATTTCGAGGTGACAACGGATTTGTCCTTGGGTCTAGGGCCCACATCCCAGACATCATTCTTCACAACCGACTCATACTCTTCATTCATAGCATCCTTCCAAACTTGGTGCTTTACAACTTCTTCGAATGTGCAAGGCTCAGATTGAACAATGGTGCTCATTGCAGTTAAGTACCCTTGGTACCTATTTGGCTTCTTACTTTCACGAAATGTCCCCCTAGGTGCAACATGTCTCTCGACATCTTCGAGAGTTTCCCTAAGCTATGAGGGTCTCCTTTTTGAGGAGGAGGGCTCATGATGGGGTGGATCAATGGGATATGTTGGTCCTTCAGCATCAGGCATTGGCTCATCTTGTGGTTCTCCTTGCTTTCCTGAATTTGCTTCTTTGTTCTTGCTTGGAATAGAAAGGTTACTAATCTTTCCAAGGGCAACATCTTCATCGAAGGTGACATCATGACTTATCTCCACTTCTCTTTGACCAGGCACATAGATTCTATATGCCATAAAAGTTTCACTATAGCCCACAAATGTTCCTTTCTTCCCAGAAGCATCCAATTTGCTTCTCTTTTCTTTCAGCACATGAAAATATACGGGGCTACCAAAAATTCTAAAGTGAGAAACATCAGGTTTCTTACTGGTGAAAACTTCTTCGGGAGTTTTGGAGTCCAACGCTTGATGAGGGCATCTATTTTGAACATACACGGCAACGTTTGCAACTTTGGCCCATAAGAACTTCGAAAGGCTTTGATCATGAAGCATGGCACGAGTGGCTTCTACGATAGAACGATTCTTCCTTTCAGCAACACCATTTTGCTCGAGAGTATATGCAGTAGTAGTCTCCCTCTTAATGCTAGCTTCTCTACAATAGTTATTGAACTCATTTGATTCATATTCGACTCCATTATCAGTCCTCAATATTTTGATCTTCTTCCCTGTTTGATTTTTGACCAAGGCTTTGAAAGAACGGAACCATGAGAATATTTCGTCCTTCTTCTTCAAGAAATATATCCAAGTCTTGCGAGAGAAATCATCCATAAAGATAGCATAATATAAATATCCTCCCAAAGAGTTCACAGGGATCATACCAGATAGATCATAATAAACCAATTGCAATATGTCAGTAATCTTGCTATCACTGGAGGGGAATGGACTTCCTCCAACTTGATATAGGCTATCAACCTTGAATTCAAGTGTAAATGCATATTTGAAATTTTTAATCACACACATACCTTCCCATCAATGAATGCTACCTTGATTCCTTTGTCCTCCATCGCTGAGATAGATACCATGTTCATCTTTAGATCGAGTACATATAGTACTTCTTGTGGATGAATGGTGTTACCTTGATTCAATTGAAGAGTAACATTCCCAACTCCCTTCATGGGATAGGTGGCATTGTCTCCAAGAATAATTTCCAAATTTGTATCCTTTTCAATCAGATTTGAAACAACTTCTTTATACCCAGTGAAGTGCCTTGAGCCACCACTATCAATCAATCAATTTCCCAAGGCGTCTAGAGGAGATGCAGTAGAAAGGGTAGATATAAGACAAAATTCTTTTTGCTTGTTATCAACAACATTAGATTCATCATACCTGGAGTTTTTTGATCTCTTGGGAGGGCGACCATGTCCATGTTGAGTAGTCGTAGCGTTCTTTTTTCCTCTGTTGTTGAATCTGCCATTCCTTTGATTGTTGTTGCCCCTGAAATTGTTGTTGTTGTGGTTGTCATCATCATGAGGTGTATCCCTTCTATTAGGACACTCCCTAGCATAGTGGCCAAACTTGTTGCAAATGAAGCATCTTCCCTTCCATTCTTGAAACCCGGTCTTCTTTGACATTGCTTTTTTGAACCTGCATTGCTCTTCTTTTTAGCATGAGCGGAGAATGCAATAGGATCATTCTTATTTGAAGGCATATCTAGTTCCATCATCCTTGTTTCTTCTTGAGAACATTTGGTCTGCAATTCTTCAAAACCTGGAATCCTCTCATTGTTAAGAATAGTAGTGCTGAACACGTGCTCCAAGGCCAATGAGAGTAAGCTCCCTATCAATAATAGCTTCTCCAATCAAAAGAAGATCATTTTTTATCTCAGTAATCCTCATGAAATAGGATTGAATGTCTTCACCTCTTCCCTTCTTTATGTCCTTCAACTTGTTTTTGAGAAAGAGAACTTGGTTTGCATTGTTAGCTTTTAACGTGCCATCCAACCTGTCATATATCTCCTTTGATGTGTTCAAATCAGAGACATAAGCAACTAAATGCTTATGAATAGAATCCCTGATGTTCTTCTTTGCTTTGACTTCACCCTTCTTGTAATTTGTCTTAGCAGCCGATGATGCATTAGAAGGAGGTTCCGAAATCTTTCCCTGCACATAGTCCATAACATCTTGCTCTTCTAAAGTCAAATCAAGAGACATCTTGCATGCATGATAATCAGAGTTATCATGAAGTTTGTCATTAGATTTGAAGTAGGATGTGGAGGCCATTGAATCTTGTCTAACAAATCTCAGTGATTGCTCTTCTTAGTGATTTCTCTTTTCAGTCTTGCTTGGGCTTCGTCTTCACCTCAGCTCCGATACCATGTTAATTTTAGATAAGAATGGTATGTTCTAAGTTTAAGAGCAATTTTACTTCAATTTTCTTATAGCCCAATATCAATTTCCAGATTAGCAATCACATCAACATGACAGTAAAATGCAGATAGAACATAAACATTCACTTGCTGAATCAAAGTGAAATCTGACCACTCAAACAACAACCACAGAAAGCCCTAACCAGAACGTTAAAGCTGGTCAACAAGGCAGATTTTGACCTCCAAAACAACTCGGCCAAACTCGGTCAACTAGGCCTCCTACAGCAAGTCAAATCAGCACAAAAACACTCTGAAAATATTCAATCAAACCTGGTCAACGAAAGTCAACGCTGCAGTCAAACCCTTCTGCAGTCAATGCTAGTCAAACAGTACGGTCTGCCTCAATTTCTGTGCCCATAAATGTGGCCTGCCCAAACAGAGATATGCCTCACAAAAACGCAGTCAAACAGGTCAACATTGCTGTTCAACATTGTTCAAAACCCTTCCTGCAACTTAGGCCAACGTAGGAACAGAAAAGAATTGTCCTTCGTACATGTGGAGAGCTGCCTCAGAAATCCGTACCCAATCATGAAAGGAGAGAGAGATATGTGAGTGAAGTGAAGTGTCTAAATGAGGAGGAGGCTCCTTCTATTTATATGCAACGTTGTGGGCTAGAGGGTCTAAATTAGATGGCTGGCCGACCTTGACAATTTGCCCATAATAGAAATAAATTCATAATATCATTTGTACATGTCAAAATGAGATGATCTTTAGATCAATCCTACACCTCTCGGAAAGAGGAATCCAATAAAAATATCAGCTGTCTCGTATGAGCTGTCCAAGGTGGAGTTTGGCCCTAGTTGCCAAATTTAACAGGGCTCTAATGTCCTCCTTTTTATGAGCCGCCTTCAGTGTTGCATCTATCAATGTCGGAACAACCTTCTCTGCAATATCCTAGAGGACATGCTCCTTCAAAAGCAAGGTTACCCTCGCCTTCTAGGATAGAAAGTTAGACACTCCATCAATCCTGTCTTCAAACTAGAGACTTCTTGTCACCATTTCTAGATCTAATAAAAATATGTCACCTACCTATTCCTTCAAGCACCCACAAGAGTAAAAATATTGTTGGTTTATAGATCTGCTAAGATCTCCTTGTAAATCTAATAAATCTGTTGGAAACTATTGTGGATTTGTGCTTGGTCCATTAAACACCCACAAAAGAAAAAGAAGAAGAAAAAAAAATATTGTTGCCAAATTACTTTACTAGTATGGTCTCCCTCTCTCCCTCCAAAGTGTGCACCCTCCACCAATCTCATTATTGGTTGATCTACTGTGCAAACTTGAAATTGGTCTCCCTCTCAAAGTGAAAGCTCTAAATTTTCTTAACCCCAACAAACAGGCAAAATATTTCCTAGTAATTTCTCGTTGTAAATTAAATTAAACTGAAGATTACTGAATAAACTGCACGGTTAGGATTTTAACAGTAAATAAAATAAAAAAATCAATAGAAGCAAATTGATCCAATTTCACACATGCACACAAAAAGTTTTGCCCTTCAAATCTGTTGTTCATTCATTAATTCTCAGCATACAAAGGTTCCCTTACAAGGAAAATGTTCCTGAGAGCAATACTAGAAAATTACAACAATTTAAAACCCAGCTTATTAGCCCCTAAAGAAACCCCAATCTGCACTTTGCTTACCATAGAACTCTTGTATGGCCTGTCCCACCTTACGGCTATGCTAATGAAAACTCCATGTGGCACGTGCAACCCATTGCTGTACCAGTGTTGTTGTACCTAGGTCCTACGCCATATGTTCTGTGTACAGCCCACGTTGTGATGTACCTATACATACGACCTTTCCAACTACCTGCTATTGCTGCAGCCCTGTAATTTTGGAGCCCAGAAAATCAGTATGACCTTCTTTTGTGCTATTCAGCCTCCACATAACTTTCTAGATTTGCATTTCTCGTTGCTACTATTTCCTTCCTCCCTTAGCCTGAACATTGGATCAAGATACTTTATCACCTTTGTTGTGTTCTCCTTGAATCATTGTCCTTCATGACTCAATCATTCAATGCCTCTTATGTGTCTTTCTCCTTCACCTAGCCTTGCTTTTATAATTTTGAGTTATTGAGCAAATCCATAACGCTAATCTCTAAAGTGATTGATGGTTGAGATTAGATCTCACCTCACTTTTCTTATAAAACATTTTACTTTAATAAACCATTTAATTAATGCAATTTGCTAAGGTTAAAGGTCTTGGTTGAATTCTACACATCTAGACACTTACACCTATGTGAAAATTCCTGTCTGATCCTACAATCATCAACAATCACACCATCTGATTTGTAGTATTTGGAAAAATCACCAGAGATGTATTCACCACCTCTATCAGTTCTAAGGACCCTTACTTTTCTATTTGATCAACCTTCTACTGCAGTTTCAAACTCCTTGAAGCATGGATCTCATTTGTTTTTAATAAATAGATCCAACATTCTCCAAAAAATCATCAAAAACGTTTAAGAAATACCTAGCTCCAGTAAGTGCTTGCGTTCACATCAGTGCACACATGATTGTATTCACATCAGTGCACATGTGATTGTGATCCAATATTCCCAGTTCTCTCCTTGCTACCCCTTTGGACACTGGTCTCTGTGTTGCTTACTTGCACGACATCCTTCACAAACCACACAATCTTACTTTATTTACGGCAACCCTCTAACCATTTGTTTCTAATACAAAAGGTAGAGATACTTAAGCTTAAGGTGGCCATAACTTTAATGTTATAACATATCAGAGTCATTTTGTTCAACAACCTCAATGCCTCTTGAATGACTAGAATTACAACCAAATTATAAACCATCCACTGCTACTCTTGCCACAACTTCATTGTTAGTCTTGTCTGAGGTTTCACATTCCTTGTCATCAAAAGTTACCTAAAAAAATATTGTTTATCAATACTCTGAACAGAAATCAAATTATTTTTAACACCTGGGGCATACCAAACATTTTTTATACTCCTGATCTGGTGATCTAACGTTCTCAACGCAGTGCTACCTTTGCCTTTTACTTGGTAAGTAGCTTCAATGACAATTGACAATGTATTTAAATCATCATCCATGTCCACCAACTCTTTACACCTAGCGATATGTTAGGTTACACCCAAATCCAGCCACAAAATATCATTATTGACATGAGATGTACTTATCTGTGCAAAAGACAAATAAGTAGTCATTTTCATGCTAAACTCCCAACTGCCCACTAACGAAGTTCGATGTCTGAGGTTTATTCTTTGGACCACCATGCTTTTGACCCTTGTAATTTGAACTTTGACGATTATGCAAACAATCATTTTTAGAATGCCCAAATTTTACACAAACAAATTAAATTTTTGAATCTGAATCAGAGTTACCTTTGGCCTCTTCTATTTCATATTCTACTCCAGGTTTCCCTTGACCACAAAAGCTCTATCGAATTTGCTTTCCTCTTTGCACATGTCAAAGTCTTAATGCATTAACAATCCAAAAAGCTCTTTAAGCATCAATTGTGCTAATTTCCCAGATAATTTCCATAAGGCTTCAAAAGGTCTTTCAGAAGAAGATAAGGCTAATGGTGTAAGAGTTACCAATTCCTTGTCTTTATCTACTCCATCACCAGTTCATCATTCTCCACTTTAATATTGTTCACTAATTCTTCTACTTTAGTTCCCTCCATTTTCGTGCAATGTTTTAAAACTCCAACTCCTACTCCGACTCGGCCGAGGGTCGACTCCGACTTGGTATCGACTCGGCCGGCTCGATTTCAATGACTCGGTTGTTGTAAAAAATACATTAAATATTTATTTTTTATAAAAACACATAATTCTAAAGATTTTCATTCATGTTTACAAACACACAACGTTAGAATATAGATAGAAGACAACATATGATCAAAGTAGGCTTATGAATATATCCATTATATCGAAATGGCACCCAGTGCACTGTCCAATACATACACAATGATGATATAGAGATCAAAACAAAAACACATAACCAAGGAGGCTATAAATGGCCTCTACAACAAAAGTCTGTGACCAGTACTATTGGCTACTGCCAGAGTTGCCAACATCATCTGGCTTAGTGTTACTTGGGAGCGGGAGCGAGAGCAAAAACGGGAGTGGGAGCGACATTTTCAGAAGCTCCTGGTTTGGGAGCGAATTCCGGAGGAGTTCGACAACCAATGTCACTAACATCAAGGTACATAGAAAGATTGGTGCTCTTGATTAAATACGAGTTCCATACCCTAATACATGACAAAATTCAATGGAAACATTGCAACCCCCCAATCCTGAAATCCTGAAAAACTGATAAGTTTGCTAGATTTTGAATGAAATCTAAAATTCTACTTTCTCCATATGAAATCCAATGAGGCCGAAACCACTCTCAAACATCCTGAGTCATTTCATGGTAATGTTAAAAATTTAAGTAAAAGGATGAAAATGAAGATTAAGGAGAATGTCACTTTTACTTTAAGAATTTAACATTACCATGAAATTTGAATAGCATATCAATACTAGGAGAGGGGAATGGACCCCAAAGACCAAAAAACCAATTAATAAAACCATTTGGAGTCCCCCACACTAAAAAAAAACATAAAAAAATAAAAAAAATTACCATGAAATTTGAATAGCATATCAATACTAGGAGAGGGGAATGGACCCCAAAGACCAAAAAACCAATTAATAAAACCATTTGGAGTCCCCCACACTCAGAAAAAACATAAAAAAATAAAAAAAATTGCGTTTTTGGGGTTTACTGGCCGCATGAAGTGACCCGGCCGAGTTGATACGGACTCAGCCGAGTCGGCCGAGTTAAGACTGACCCGGCCGAGTCATGCCATGACTCGGTCGGGTCAGTCTTAACTCGGCCAACCGAACCGTTCGACGATCGAGTCACAAATTTTTTTACTGGCTCAGACCAACTCAGCTGAGTCAGTTCCGAGCCAGCCGGCTTTTAAAACACTGTTTTCGTGGCATAGAGTAAATATTTCAATACATTTTACACTGGAACCAAATGACAATTTAAAAAATATTTTCAACTTTTTTGCACACAAGTTTTGTTTCTTTCATATTTCACATAAATTTTGTATCGTTTACATTTTGATGATGTTTTACCAAAAAATCAATGAGTGACTAGATATCAAAGTTCTGTTTCAGGTACTCAAATCTGTTTTTTCTTGGAATGCACTCAAGAATGTATGTACAGAATGTAATTTTGAATAATTTTAGAAACGAATGAAAATTAGGGTGTTTTTTCTTGAATGCAATCAAGTATGTATGTACAGAATGCAATTTTGAATCATTTTAGAAATGGATGAAAATTAGGGTTTTTTCTGAAAGAAAAAGACAATCAAAGTTCTGTTTTTGGCATCATGATATGTTGTGGGTTTGGCTTCCATGTAATTCGCTTATTCTTCACTAAGGCTATCCAGGAAAGATTGTTCTTCATTAATACAATCCAGGATGCGTGGTTTTTAGTATTCAATTGCTAAGATTGAGAGTAAACTTAAAATATTATCTTGACCTTTTTTTTTGAAAATTATGAGTTACGGGTAGCCTTTGTATCCGCTTAATTCTCAATTTCTGTTGTTTTGAATTCCGGACAAATCCTATTATGTGATCACGCTACTGCCTTCTACCCTCTATTTGATCATTGTTCACTGCACTTTCAAACATTGCTTTAATTTAACAATATGGTCTGAAATTTACACCAATCCTACTCTACCTCGCTATTAGAGTCTTCTAGATCCAAGACTGATTTGATGTGTTGTTTGACACCTCCTCAACAGTCTTAAGGATACTGGTTGGCCTCCCAAAGGGCGACTGAGGGGAGACCAAAGGTCTCATTGTTCTACTATCTAAAATAATTTAGAACTCATCTTGTCGCTTATTTCTTCGATCAACTGGATCAACATGAAAGTATGACGTGAAAATTTGAATCATCCCCAAGTGAGGTGGGGTATGTAGGATTTGAGATCCGTGTCTGAAAACCTCCTTGATGAAGAGGGCTAGGCATCATTGGTTAGGACACTGGAAAAAGGTAGAGAGGGATCATCCTAAATCTCTATGGAGGTAGTGGTAGTGCTCTTTGATTGATCTCGTAATATAGGGGGCACCTAAAAATGAGGTGTTTCACCATCTCTAGTTCTTGAAGGTGACACACCTGGCAGATCCTATCAGATTTTGGTATATGGTGGTTAGTCTCCGCTAAGGGTTGATGAGAACGAACCTGAAGTTGGCCCAAAGGGATCCTGAGTGAGTGCATCTAATGTTTGTGCATGTATAGAGGGCTTGTAGTAATGTTTAGAAATGGGCAAGTGCTCATTTGTGTAAAGGATTCTAGTCTTGACATAGCAATAATCATATGGTTACAGAGGGAAATTTATACAATTTTAAGGGTAAGCCTGTTCAAGCCTTGATACTTGACAATGACAACATGTGTGAGCTATGGCATAGGAGGATGGGGCACTCGCATTATATAACATTGCCAATCTTGAGGGAGATTGTCATTGGTCACCTAGATTTTAGTTTTAAGTGGTAGGGCGTGTGCAAATGGTGTGCACTTGGCAAGAATGCTAAGGTTGCTTTCCCAAGTGGTGATAGTAGGTTCAAGGGGATCCTTCTCATTCATATAAATGTGTGCAGACCAATGTCAATAGCATTAGTGTAGGGAGTACTATATTATGTGATGTTCATTGATGAATTTTCTAGGAAGACTTTGATCTTCTTTATGAAGACCAAGGATAGGGTCTTTAGTTTGTTATGGGAGTTCAAGGTCTAGGTGGATAACCAAACAAAGAAGAGGATCAAGGTCTTGAGGTTAGATAATGGGGGTGAGTATACCTCCAATATCTTCAAGGATTTCTGCAAGGATGCAATGATCAAGAGGGAGTTGTCAGTCTCATACAAACCTCATTAGAATGGGGTTGCAAAGCGAAAGATTAAGTCCATCATTGGTTCTGCCAAGGTTGTGATACATGACCAAGATTTGCATTTATTGTTTTGGGCGAAGGCATGTAACACGATAGTATATGTGCAGAAAAACAATCCTCACTGGATATTGGGATCAAATGCAAATCCTGGGTAATTTTGATGGAGGACTACTATCCTCTAGTGGCAGTGTAACCAAACAAAAGTGCTGGTCATTAATGGGTTGCCTTTTAAGGATCGCTTTGCCCATGAAAACAAATTGCTTAATAGCTTATTATACCCAATTTATTCGGGTCACTCATAATGCTTGTGGAGTTTAATGGAAGTAGTTTCAAAAATATAAAATGGCACAAAAGGAAAGTCCTCAATACCATCAATCTTAAACCAAGTTAATTTCCCATCTTTATGTTGTTGAATAATTCAATAGCATGTTTCAATCAATTAAAATGAGATCCCTTGTAACTAGCACATACCTATCTAAACCAACAACATCTAATGTACACCTTGAAGCCGCATATCTTAAGTGCCAATGTTTGATATGTCTAGCTATTTTTGTCAACTCAAGATATGTATATTTGTGTCAACTCAAGATATGAAACCCTTTTAACCAGAATTTGAACAAGGTTTATATGCATATATGCATATATTCAACCCCCCAATGTCTTGTCAAGATTCAATATGCCAATCTAAGTTTAATGGATTGTCACCCCGACTTTCACTATTCAACCCACCATATAGATTCAATGCATCATTGACACGACTCCCACCTTGGTTGTAGAATGTACCTCAATATTACCCCAACTCCCACCTTGGTTGTAGAATGTACTTCAATCCTCTGGGTGCAGTATAGATAATAAAAGACCCTTGTACACATTACACGTGTAGGAAAGTAAGTAGTAATGTGCTCACTGGCCCTTTAATTCATTTAATATGTTCCATTTTTATTATACAAAAACACTTTATATTTTTATGGGAATCTTCGAACACCATTTTTGTGAGGAGACAAAGTACATTTCCTTAGCTCTTGTCCTCCATGAGGTTTGAACATGGGTTTAATTCATGAGAACCCAAAATCTACTTCAATTGTTTGATGCCCTTCATTAGATTAGGATTTTAAACAGTGGATTTGCCTAAAATCCTCATATCTGGTGTGTGTAGAATTCTGTTCAACAATTTTAGCAACATGGTTCCGAACAACACGTGAATTTTTTAACTAGCCCTCATTCAACATGGTCATCGCCTTAATCCAAGGTAAGAAACATGGTGCCAAATGTGGATGCAGAATTTGGGTGCTTGATAAACACAAAGTTTTGCTTAAACTGTCAATTTGCTATTGGATAAATGCAAGTCTTGTTCCCAAAGCCAAAGAATTTCCCATTTGGTGACTCCTAAATCCAATTCTTGCACAAGAGCTTCTAATCCAAAGGAGCCATTCCTCCTAGAAAGAAGACAAATTCAAAGATCATTGCTGCTTCTATCTCTCCAATACTGAGATCTCCTTTTGGTAACCCTTCTACCTTAGCCACATGATCCAGATTTATATAGGAACACAATAAAGTACAGAAATAACCATAAATACAGAGATGTAGTGGAAATAATACTTCATTTCATTACTGTAACACATTGAAATATGTTTACAAACAGAAATGGAAATAAACTAGCTAGGGCGATGGTAGCTTATCTTTGAGAAGAGATGTGGCGACTACATGCTTCTGAACTGTTTACAGTGAGGCTCGAAGGCCTATTTATTGTTGAGAAACAATGGAAAACCCTAAACATCCAAAAACCTAACCCTAGGAGATGAAATGCTAAACTATGGGCCCCATTTGGGTAAATTGGTACATCAACTTTCCGAGGTCGTAACTTTGGCATACCATCTTTATTTGATGCGCATAATACCTCGTTAGAAAGATCTATCCGAGGACTACAACTTTGGGAAGAGAAACATGGTCCATGGACGGATGTTGCTCGCGGTTTTCCCAAAAAACTTCGTTTAGGGCCTCAAAATGGCCCCGGAAGTTCAGGACCCAAAAAATTGCTAAAATAGTAAATTGTGCTACAATTAAGAAAATTCAAAAAACTGAAAGAGACAGTTGTGGGGGTCCAAGTGGGATAGGTGAGTGGCCACCAACATCCACCTGGATCATTCCTCCCCCCTTGGGAATCAATGGTCCCCATTGCGTTGAGTTCTTCCATGAGATGAGGAAACTTCTGCTGAACTTGGTCCCTAGTGAGTTGTTCTGCAACCTATGATGTGTCTGGTAGTGGTGGGAGGTTTGGTTGAGGGCGGTCCACATTGAACACTTGGTGCAAGCGAAGGAATGGGGGAATGCTGTTCTCCAAAGCATTGTTTCCCACAACCTTGGTACTGGTGTAAGGACCATATCGGAGTGGTTTGAGCTTCTGATGGGCTCTTGTAAGGCGTTCTTTCTGCATATGCAACCAGACTTTGTTGCCCACTGGAAACCTGTATGGTACCTGATGCTGATCATGTTGCTGCTTGTACTTGGCATTTTCCAGAATAGAGCGGCGATATATCAACCCGTTGGGTAGAGGTTCTCTGGGAGTTAGATCGAATGAATGTTTGACCTGATAGTGCAACGGTACCCTTGTGGGTGAGGAGAGGATGTTCCCGTGTTCTTTCATGACCATATCCATTTGCTGCTGCTGCTGCATGGAGGAACCCTTCACAGGGGTCATGGATGTGGCGACGATTTTCCCCTTAATTTGGGAGCGAACCAGACAAAAAATGAATTTCCTAGTCTAGGAGATGATCTCGCTGCATTTCTTAGCAGAGACCAAAGAAGTGGCAGTAGGTGGGGCTACCTCCTGTATCCTATATAATGAAATTACCCAAAGAAATAACAACAGCGCGAGGCCTTGATTCATACACAGCATGTTGCCTCCACAAGTATGGCTGGCCTAATAATACATCACAAACATTCAGAGGTGCAACATCACACAATACCTCATCTGTGAAGGGCTTGATATTGTAGGGAAGGTGGCATTGCTGGCGAACTCAGAGATTTCGTCCTTGGTGAAGCCACCTGATACTGTACGGCTGCAGGTGTGGTGTAGTCGATAGGCCCAACGACTTCATGACCTCTGCTGAAATGAGGTTCTTTTGGCTCTCACTGTCAACAATGAATTGCAACGACGAACCCTTCACCCACATTTGTGAGTGGAAAAGATGCCCCCCTCCTTTGGATTTTCGGGATCATTCTTCTGGATCTTGGCGGTGGCAATAGTGGTGCTGGGCTTCGTGTCAATGATCTGCTTCTCTTTGTCTTTCCCCTTGTTGGGTTCTGACTCAGGGTCGAAACATGCATCTGATTCAGAAGCCTTCAACTCGGCCACCAGCGACTGCTTGGTCCGACACTCGTGTTGTGAGTGGGCTCTTATGGAACTCACACCACTCTCCTGTGTCCTTCTTCGAGTTCGTGGTGTTGTTCTTTTCTTGCGGCTTCAATGGGTTGTCTTGGGTCACCCCGCCTTGGCTTTGTCCTTTAGTCTTCGGATTCGCAGATCCAAAGTCTCGCTTCTTCTGTTTAATCTTCTGCTCGATCTTGACAACATATCGGTACGCCTTGCCGAGTGAGGAGATGTCCAGGAACTCCATCTCGTCCTAGATGTACCTGTGTACGCAGCCGCAGTATTTGAGTACCAAATGCAGCTCAGAATCCTTGATACCCAAATGTGTGTGAAGGGTATGAAAAATGTTTGTGAACTCCGACACATCTTGGTCCCTTCCTTGCCACAACGTGGTCCACTTTATGTATTTGTCCTCATAGCTTTTGACAGGGTAATACTGCTCCTTGATGGCATCCCAGAATGAATTCCAAGTGGGAGCGCCTGAAAACAGTGAGTTTGTACTTCCATCATTCTGCTCGCAGTAGGTTTCCCACCAGTCCTTGGCGTGGGGTGTGGCTTTGAGAAGAGTGAAAGTGATCTTTTGCTAGTTGGAAAAATCATGAACAGAAAAATACTCTTCTAGTAGATTTAACCTTTTATCTACGGCATCTGCATCTATCTGACTCTGGAATATGGGAATTTCAAAATTAACTTGTACATTAAAGGGTGTGGCGTTTCCAGAGTAGTTGTTAGAAGCCGGTGTGTCACCTTTGGGTAGCCGCTGAAGGATCTGGGCAAAGTTTTCCATCATCGCGTTCCTTTGTCGCTTGAGGGTTTCTTCAAACAAGATTTTGATAGGATCTCATGCCCCCTCGTCTTTCTTTTCATCCGCCATGGGAGGTCGTCGAGATTTGCGAGGCTGGTCTTGCAAAGGTTCGACCAGTTCAAGCCCTAACTCCTTATAACCCGACCTCATTGGGGACATGCAAAGAAAGACAAAGAAAGAGCAGACCGCTTTGATACCACTGATCTGAATTTATACAAGAATGTAATAAAGTACAGAAACAACCATAAATACAGAGATGCAGCGGAAATAATACTTCATTTCATTATTGTAAAATACTGAAATATGCTTACAAACAGAAATGGAAATAAACTAGTTAGAGCGATGGTAGCTTATCTGTGAGAAGAGATGTGGCGGCTACATACCTCTGAATTGTGTTACAATGAGGCTTGAAGGCCTATTATTATTTAAAAACAATGGAAAACCCTAAACATTCAAAAACCTAACCTTAGGAGATGAAACGCCAAACTGTGGGCCTCGTTTGGGTAAATTGGTACATCAACTTCCCGGGGTCGTAACTTTGGCATACGATCTCTGTTTGACGCGCATAATACCTCGTTAGAAAGATCTATCCGAGTACTACAACTTTGGGAAGAGCAACATGGTCCATAGATCCATGTTGCTCCCAGTTTTTCCAAAAAACGTCGTTTAGGGCCTTAAAACGGCTCTGGAAGTTCAGGACCCAAAAGATTGCTAAAAATAGTAAATTGTGCTACAATTAAGGAAATTGGAAAAACTGAAAGAGACAGTGGTGGGAGTCCAAGTGGGATAGGTGGGTGGCCACCAACATCCACCTAGATCACCACAATGGTAGAAGGTGTAGTAAACAAAGTGGTGATAGGACAAAGATGCAAGTCTCGAGCATTACACGAAAGGGTAAACAAACATTAAATGCGCCAACCACAATAAAGGGGGCTCTGCAAAGCAAACAAATATGGAGCAAGAAGCTAGTATAAAACCCCATTTTGTAAGAAAAAATGTAATGAACCTCAAAACACACCCTAAAAAAAATTCTTGCTAATTGAATTATAGTACTCAAGCGGTACTCCACATGATTGAGACATAATATTATGATCATAGAATTTACCTATTGGTATAATACTATGTCCCTTATAGTGTTTACACAAAATCTACCTCTTAAATGAATTTACAGAAGGTTTGATCCAAAGTTTGTTTTGTAAAAATGTTATGACAAAATACTATGGGGTTTCACCCCTCCTTTGATTCTTTTAGGAAAAGGTTTTATTCCAACTTTATTTTATATACTCTACCCACAACATATGATATGTGGTTTTTGTGCTCTATGGTTTAATTCTTCATATATTAAATGGTTTGATGTGCTCTATTGTATAAGGCTAAGTATGAGGGTTGCCTTATTCCACACTTGAAGTGGCGTATAAATTTCAACGTTTGGACCATGCTTGATTACATGGATCAATTCCATTTGTTAATGAAGAGGTCCTTGTAGAATTTCCTTGAAATTCTGTAATCTTTTCATTAAGACACATAATTTCTCTACTTATTTGCAGCGAACTAGGAACAAAAATAAACATAGTCACACGATAGAAAAACACAATATTTTTCTAGGGAACCCAATTGAGAAAACCCTCTGTTTGTGTGAGATTTTTATTGATAGAAATAGAGCAATAGATCTCTTACAATAAAATCATGTTTCAATAGAAAACAATCTTGTTCTCCTTGCCTGTCCTAAGCTTGAAACACCTTGCAAGAATCCTAATTTTCTTCCCTATTCCTTTGGGCACTTCTAAAGCCCCTGTTACCGCTCAAACTAGCAGGGGGTCCTAGAGGGGCACTTGCTAAGTGAAGAGCAACAATGAAGCTAAAGCCCACTGTCACCACAACTAAAGCTTCGTACTCTTTACGGAATTTCACCGATGGGAGGATATCCATTATAATAAGGATCACGAAATTGAATGGATCAATGATAGGATGAGAGGTGATCCTAAAAGCCTATTCATAAGGGAGGCTCAAATATAAGGCTTGCTTGCATTCAAAGCAAGATGAAAGACTCTCTAGGAAGGGCTTAAGGGAATTCTACGGGCTAGGGTTTGAGTATATGACTTGTCAATATTATTCTTCGCCTAAAATCCTTGTAAGAAACTTGGCTTCCAAGTGGTCTTTGTGAAATTGGCTTCAATAAGTTGTGGGACCACACGGGACCAAGCAGACCTGAGGTTAGTTCAAGGGAGTGGGGTTGAACAACCAATGATGTGCTTGACCAAATCAGGGAGGAGAAGGGGATCAAGGAAGGAATTTTCAATGAAAGGTAATGCAATGATCCAATTGAGGTTTTTAGCCAAGGGAAACCTAGGGCAAGGAACAATACATGATCTAGGGCTTGCAATATCTCGAGACCCCACTGTCGGATTTACTTGAAATTTGGAGGGCCTCTAGAGCAAACTCTAATGCAGTTGTGGACCAAAAGTCGAAGTATTTGGATGGCTAGATTGTGAGATAAGTGATGCCCTATGTGACCTAATGTGCTAGGCCTAGAAAAGAAGAGGGAGAAGAAGAAGTAAGGTTTAAGTTGATCACCTTATTGTGGAACAATGCCTAATCCTTTGGGGAGATTTGGCTTCAACAAGTTGTAGGACCACACGAGACCAAGCGGACCCGAGGTTAAGTCAAGGGAATAGGGTTGAGCAACCAATGATGTGCTTGACCTAATCATGGAGGAGAAGGGAATTGAGGAAGAAATTTTCAATGAAAGGTAATGCAATGATCCCAGTGAGGTTTCTAGCCAAGGGAAACTTAGGGCAAGGAACAGTCCTTGAGCTAGGGCTTGCAATATCTTGAGATCTCGCTGTCGGATTCATTTGAAATTTGAGGGCCTCTAGAGCAAACTCCAGCGTAGTTTCTGACCAAAAATCGAAGTATTTGGATGGCTACATTGTGAGATAAGTGATGCCTTAGGTGACCAAATGGGCTAGGCCTTGAAAAGGAGGAGAAGTAAGGTTTAAGGTGATCACCTTATGGTGGACCAATGCCTAATATTTTGGGGAGATTTGGAGTCAAGAGTAATTATGACTATCGACATTGAATTTTCTATGTCAAGGAAGCCTCAAATACAACTTTGCATAGCATTAGGGCAACAACAAAAGCAAATTCAAGAACTTTATGTTTCGTTTTGCAAAATTGATGGCTTATCAAGATGCATTTCAATGAAGAAGCATCTCTAGGAACATTCATTCATAATACATGGCCCATGCATGAAGCGTCACTATATAGAAACCAAATTTCCACAACTTTGCATAAATGGATGTAGTAAATTAGCCCTAGTATAGCGAAATCCCAACAACAATGTATGTTACAAAAAAAAATAAAAAAAATAGCATTAAATTACACTTACATGTATTAAGAGTATATTCAACCATCAATAATTTGTTAATCAAGAAGCTCTAAGACGAGAAAATAATCCAAACATCAAAATTCATTCCATGCTCCAAAATTCGTCCTCCAAGAAGGATTGCGAAATTCTCAAGAGAGATACAAGTCCAATCCAAATGATGATGATCAAATGAATCCTCATCGCCTCTATTTATACACTTCTAATGAGTTTGATTTAGCTACTTGGGCCTACATTAGCCCCTAGAATAAAATAATGTGCAAAATGACTAACTTTTGGTGATAAGCCCACCAAACTAGCTCATAAGCAAAACAATAAGCCTCTCAAGAGTTCGAATGATCAATAATACATGTCGTTGGGCCTTCTAAGAAGCCTGATGAAGTACATAAGTGCCACAATGATGAATAAGACTCCCAAAAGTAGTGGACAAGGGAGTGGCCCCTTGTTCTGTTAATTTTGGGTAGCATCTGATGTGCTCTAACCTTGAAAATTGGCGGAGAGGCTAAGGCACATGAGATCTCCAAAACCTAGAAATCGTTTGGAGAAATTCCACACAGATGAGGAGTTATTAATATTTTTAATGGGTTCTTAAATCTAAACTTAGGGAAATAAAAATATTAATATGTATTAATAAGAATATGGGTGAGAAGGTTCTAAGTGACGAGGATCAAGCTGTTTTAATCTTAGCTGTTGATTAGAGATTAGATCACGACCGTTGATTCATCAACAGGAAAAACATAAGAGGAGGCTTGAGGGTTAGTTGGAGATACACCAAGGGAAGTTAGTCAGTTCGATTTTCTGGGGCGAGGTTTACTGAGGAAATCGAGCAAGTGATCAGTTGTAGTGAGGGGCAGTTCGGCAAGAGATTTTCATCCGAGGCCGAAGAATACATAGCAAAGACGCAATGCAGTGCCTAGAGAGACAACGCAGGCCTTAGAAGGGTTGACACAAAGGCCGAAGAGTCGACACAGGTGACACAAAAGCCGTAGGGCCTCAGAGGCAACGCTAGGGAGATTCTGTGGGGCAAACTCGGAGCAGATCAACAGATATTGTGTAGGGAGAGGGTGACGCAACTCCTGGAGGAGTGACGCAATTCCAAAGCAGTGCTTGGAGCAACTTTTCCTGTCCAGCATAAGGAACACCAGGAGTCACTGTGGGGTTTGATCATCCGTTTGTTGATTTGCTAGAATATCTGTCTCCGGATAGAGGGACTACTGCCAAGGATATTCTCTGTTGGGTGAGCCATTTCTGGCACCCTATTTGTATTCAGGAAATCTACTTAATAATACAAACCCTCTACATGCTGCACGGTTTTCCCGAATTGGATTTTTCTGGGGATGATTGTCCAAAAATAACGGTGTCCCTTGTGTTATTGTCTCAATTTATTTCAGTGCATGATCTGTATATTTGTGAAGGCTGCAATAGTGTTTACTTCGATGTTTATGTAATGAAATAACTTGTTAATGTAAAGAACAAGCAGGAGATTGCAAACCAGTAATTGCAGTAGGGGTTTATGATGTGTTAGATTCAGGAATTTTCACATGGTATCAGAGCGATTGCAAATCATAGGCGACTGGAGACACCAGCCGAGAAATCTGAGAATTTGCAGCAGAGAAGTAGCTGTCCCGAGAGACAACGCTGATCCAGAGCTGAAGAGGCAAGAAGAGGAATGACGCAATGTAGAGAGTGTGACGCAAAGGCTCACGCAGTGCCTGCGTCAACATTTTGAGCCGGGAGAGGAAGACACAGTAGCTAGGAGGAGCCCACGCAGTAGTTGCGCCAGCCATCAAGGCTTGCACATAGGCAGAGGAGTGCGGATCAGGCTTACGTTGAGCCACATCATCCTTCTGAGCCAAGAAGGATTGACGCAGTTGGCCAGGAGGAGCGAATTCAACCCACGTAGAGATTACGCAGAGCGTGAAGGGTTCATATTCTTCGAGTTGCCGGGGCTAAGGGAATTGTGCAAATTTTGATTTATGGAGTTGGTGGGACGCTGTTTCTGTACAGAACAGTGTCTAAGGAGACTGAACCAAGATAGAGGGAAGCACTACCTCGATAGGTTTCTAGCCAAGAAATCTAGATCCGGGTTGCAGCGGCAAAGGAGGATTGGAGAGGAGTGATTCGATGGTTGGTTGAAGGATTTCCGTGTTGATTTCGGGTAGCATTGGATGTGCTCTAACCACGAAAATTGGTGGAGAGGCTAAGGCACATGAGATCTTCAATACCCAGAAAGGGTTTGGGCAGATTCTAAACATTTTGGGAGACATTAAAATAATTAATATTTTTAATGGAGTCCCTAAGTCTAAACTTAGGGAAAATAAAATATTAATGTGAATTAATATAAAACTGTGTTAGAATGGTTCAAAAGTCAGAGATCAAGCCAGATCTAATTTTAGCGGTTGATTAGGGACTTAATCTTGGTTGTTGATTTGTCAATGAGAAAAGTATAAGAAGAGGCTTGAGGGTCACTTGGAGAACACACCAAGAGATCAAGATTTTGACTTACTGGGGCTGGGTTTGCTGAGAAAGTTGAGAAAGTGATTAGAGTTGCAGCTGAAGGGCAGTGAATATAGAAGCAGAGAGGCAGAGATAGCACCGGGAGGATCAACGCAGTCGCTGGAGAGAGGGATGCAAACGTAGCCAAGGGTTTACGCAAAGGCAGCCAGGAGCTACACAGTGCCTCAGAGGGCCAGTGTGGGTGACGCAGAGGGCCAGAGGATTGACATAGTGCCTCCAGAGGCTGACGCAGGGCAAGCCAATGTGACGTTGGGCTAACGCTGGGCAAGAGAGAGGTTGACGCTGGGGTTTCGTGGGGCAAATTAGAGCTGCTGGAGTGTTTATCTGGAGTTTCAGCCAGAATATCTGCTTTTGAGTAGAAAGGTACTAGTGCTGAGATTTTTCTTTGTTGGGTGAGCCGGATTTGGCACCCAGATTGTATTCTGAAACTGCTTAATAAATCAAACCCTCAGATAGCTGCACTGGTCTTCTCGTATTGGGTTTTTCCGGGGACATTAGTCTAAAATCAACAACTTCACTTGTGTGTCTGTTTTTGTTTCCTTCAGTTGATGATCTGTAATGTGTTGAGCATGCACTTGTATTTATTTCTAGTATTTACATGGTAAATAACTTGTTAATTAACAGAACAAGTAGGTAAGAATAAATCAATAAAGTGCATGAAGGGTTTCTAACGTGTCAGACTTAGAAATTCCAACATTGTATTAGAGCGTGTTTGCAGATCATAGGAGAACTAAGGACATTAGTCGAGCAAAGCAGCAACAACAGAAAATAGCTGTCCCGAGTGACAGAAGCTGTTCCTAGCAGAGTAGCAGCAAGGAAGGGGTAACATAGTGCTTACGTCATCAAGATTGAGGCAGGAAGAGGCAACGCAAAGGTTGAGGGAGGCAAAGACAGGCTCACGCAAAGCCATACAAAGGCCAGGAGGGTTGACGTAGTTGGCTGAGGAAGCTGATTTGCTGGTGCCTGGATTGCGCAGAACCTAGGAGCTCTAACCTTCAGTTTGCTGGGGTTTAGGAGGCTGTGGGTAAGTTGCAGAGTAGAGTTGGTGGGGTACTAGTGGGGTTTTGTAGTCAGAACAGTACCTAACAGGGCAAGGCCAAGGAGGATGGAGTTGCTACCGAGGATTTCTAGTCGAGAAATTCAGATCAGTGGTGCAGTTGCACTAGCGATCAGAGTGGGGGCATCTCGACATTGGCAGAAGGGTTTCCAGGAGGGAAATCGAGGCTCAAAGGGGGTCACACCAAGAACTTCCAAGAGGGAAGTAGAGGAGCAGTGAACGGGGTAAGAGACCAGGACAGACTGGATGGAGCCTCAAACTTCGTAGTCTGGAAGGCTAGAATCCTATCCATTCTAGATAGGAATCGTGTCAAGCATTTCACCTTGAGGACGATAGCTATCCTAGTGGACCCAACTGATAACGACAAGTACGAGGAGGCAATGGCGAGGGCCAAGAGCATCATTCTTGACGAGGTCAAGGACCATGTAGTACCACATATTGCCGAAAAGGAAACGACAAATGAGATGTGGGAGGCCCTAAAGAAATTGTACTAGCGTACTTCTGTGTAGAGAAGGATGTTACTAGAAAATCAGCTACGATCATACGAGATGCAGAAGGGGGAACAGATCGACCCCTTCCTTGGTCGATTGAAGGAGATCCAGGATCCGCTGACTTCCATAGAGGCCACACTGGATCAAGAATTGATGGTGAGAACAACCCTGAACGCAGTATCAGAAGGCTGGGAGGTGTTTGTCCAGAGCATACTGGGTAGGGCGACCCTTCTAGATTGGGAGGAAATGTGGGTTGTTCTTTGCCAAGAAGAGATCAGAAGGCTTAGCAAGGCGGGAAGCAGCGACAAGGGGATCAGAATCAAGAAGGAGGAGGTGGATGCTGACCTAGCCTCTGAGGGAAAGCAGGAGAAACAAAAGAAGAAGTACCTCTCCAAGGTCAAATGCTTCCACTGTGGGGAGTTGGGACATTATGCCTCTCAGTGCAGAGGAAAGGGAAATCAGGACTCAGAGGGAGTCTAGAGATGGCAATAAATGGGTTGAGGGATCAGGACAGATTGGACGGAGCATCCAATTTTGTCATCTGGAAGGCCGGGATCCTGGAAATCCTAGACAAACATCGCATCAAGGACTATGCCTTGAAGGTTGTTGCTAAATCGGTCGACGTTGATCCATTGAAGAAATACGAGGAGGCGCAGGCTAAGGTCAAGTGCATGATCCTAGATGGTGTCAAAGATCATGTAGTACCACACATTGCTGAGGAGAACACAACAAGGGAGATGTGGGAGACCTTGACCATGTTGTATCATGGCTCTTCCATGCAACGAAAGATGCTATTAGAAAATTAGCTGAGACAATATCAAATGCAGAAAAGAGAAGAGATAGATCCCTTCCTTCTCAGGTTGTAAGGGATTTGCGACCAGCTTACTTCCGCGGGGTCTACACCGGATCCAGAGTTCATGGTCAAGACTGCCCTGAATGCAGTCTCCGAGGAGTGGGAGACGTTTGTCCAAAGCATTTTGGGCAAAGCAACTCTCCCCAATTAGGAGGAGATGTGGGCAACTCTTCGACAGGAAGAGCTCAGGAGATTGACCAAGGCAGGGAGTAGTGGTAAGGGAGTTGGAATCAAGAAGGAGGAGGAGGATGCAGCGCTCGCATCAGTGAGACAGCAGGGGCTACAAAAGATAAATAAGAAAGACATCTCCAAGGTCAAGTGCTTCAACTGTGGGGAGTTGGGACATTATGCCTCTCAGTGCCCCAGGAAGAAAGGCAAGGGAGAAGCTTCCGACTCAAAGGTTGCTCCAGCAAAGGCGGAGAAGGATGTCGAGATTGACGACGATTGTGCCATGAGTGCTCATGCACCTCTAGAGAAAAGGTGGGGAGACTTGGAGTTGTAGTCAAGAGGACTACAGAAAAGGGGCAGAATCCTTGAGGTGGCCAAACTCTTGGATCACATACGGCTACGGGAGCCCTTAAAGATAGTAGCATGATGATAGGTGTCGGGTGGAGCAAGGTGTGATGGAGAGGCAAGGCAGTGCTAGAGTGAAAAAGTCTGTAGCAGCGCAATGGAGGTTGCAGCAGTGCGAAAGGCACAAAAGAGGTTGCAGCAGCACAGTGGCAGCAGAGGGAGCACAAGATAGCAGCAAAGGTAGCTTAAGCATCACGAGGCTTCTAGACTGACCAGGATATCAGTGTTTGGGTGAAGTTAGTTACTTACTTCTCGGTAACTTGAGTTGCAGTGCAGTAGTTAGGGCAGCATGATGTAGCATGTTGAGAGGGAGCTGCAGTACAAATGTAGTAGTGGTAGTGGCAGTGGAAGTGTCATGGGCAACAATACATGAAGCAACAGTGTAGTGGATGTGGGGCAGTAGGCCAAAAATCAACACAAAGGACCGATGCAGAGGATCAATGTGATGTTTCTATTATGAAGCATTGCTAGAGCACATTCCTTGCTAAGAGGGAGTGTTGATTTTGGGTAGCATCGAATATGCTCTAGCCTTGAAAATTGGTGGAGAGGCTAAGGCACATGAAATCTCCAAGACCCAGAAATCGTTTGGAGAAATTCCACCTGGATGAGGAGTTATTAAAATAATTAATATTTTTAATGGGTTCCTAAGTCTAAACTTAGGAAAATAAAAATATTAATATGTATTAATAAGAATATGGGTGAGAAGGTTCTAAGTGACGAGGATCAAGCTGTTTTAATCTTAGTCGTTGATTCATCAACAGGAAAAATATAAGAGGAGGCTTGAGGGTCAGTTGGAGATACACCAAGGGAGATCAGTCAATTTGATTTTCTAGGGTGAGGTTTGCTGAGGAAATTGTGCAAGTGATCAGTTGAATTGAGGGGTAGTTCGACAAGCTAAGTCACCGGATTCGTCCTAAACCCCCTACGAATCCCGAATCCAGCGAATCCGACACGATTCGGTCCGGATTCGTGTCCAAATCATATGACACGTCGAATCCGAGGTCGTGTCTCGATTTTCAAAAGCGTGTCGCAATTTTGGGACACGTGTCCTGTTTCCAGGACTCGCTAAGCTCAGTGCAGGAAAAAAAAGGGCGTGTTTGCTCATTAATATTTTCATTTGGCAAGTGATTTGTGTTGTTGGCAAGTGATTTGTGCTGTTGCAGCAAGGACTAGAGCATTTTGGCAGCTTCATGATGAAGTCTAGGCCCTAGTATTGATATGCTATTCATGGTAATGTTAAATTCTTAAAGTAAAAGGAATCTTCATTTTCATCCTTTTACTTAAATTTTTAACATTACCATGAAATGACTCAGGATGTTTGAGAGTGGTTCCAGCCTCATTGGATTTCATATGGAGAAAGTAGAATTTTAGATTTCATTCAAAATCCAGCAGACTTATCAGTTTTTCAGGATTTTAGGATTGGGGGATTGCAATGTTTCCATTGAATTTTGTCATGTATTAGGGTATGGAACTCGTATTTAATCAAGAGCACCAAACCAAGAGCTTCTGAATATGTCGCTCCCGCTCCCGTTTTCGCTCCCGCTCCTCGCTTTCGCTCCCGCTCCCAACTAACACTGTTCCTGATGATATGGGTCTGGACACCACTGTTGAGTTGGCATTGGCCAACATGGATCTCAATGATCCAGTGCTAGAGCTTGTTAGATTTGATGACTTAGAGGGGTCAACCTCCATACCAGCAGATGCAGAGGCGACTATGGATACAGGGGAGGAGTAGGATGTAGAGGAGAGCAGTGGGGACCAAGATGATGGGGACAGTGATGCTGATTCTGATGCTGATTGATGCCTTGAGGCTTGTATACCTGTAGTTGTTTTATATTTTCTATTTCTATTTGCCATTGGCATTGCACCAACACTACCTATGTAACACATTTTGATTTGATGACTTAATGAGAAAACTACAATTGTCAGTGTGTTTATCTTACTATCTTGTAGTTGTAAGTTGTCTTTCAGTTATGAATTATGAATCATGATTTAAATTTTTAATAGATTTATCATTTATGTGACTAGTACCACTGACATTTATTTGAATTTTGTATGTAATATGCATGCTAATAGCTATAGATGAAGATCTATGTTTGAAATCAATAAATTTGTATCATTAATTAAAATTTGTGTAAGAAATATGATAATATCTAATTTTTAATATATATATTTTAATAAAATAATATATAATAACGTGTCCTGTTCCGGGGGGTCAGCGTGTCCGAATCCGACACCATGAATCTCGAATCCTACGTGTCCCGAATCCCCGTGTCAGGTGACTTAGTCGATAAGGGATTTTCATCCGAGGTCGAAGAATACATAGCAGAGAGGCAGCGCAGGCCCTAGAAGGGCTGACACAGAGGACGCAGAAGGCTGACGCAGGTTACACAAAAGCCGTAGAGGCTGACGCTGGGCCTCAGAGGCAGCGTTGGGGAGATTCTGTGGGGCAAACTAGGAGCAGATTAGCAAATACTGAGCCGGGAGAGGGTGACGCAGTTCCAGAGCAGTTCTTGGAGCAACTTTCGCTGTCCAGCATAAGGAACAACAAGAGTCGCTGTGGGGTTTGATCATCCGTTTGCTGATTTGTGAGAATCTCTGTCTCTGGATAGAGGTACTACTACCAAGGATATTCTCTGTTGGGTGAGCCATTTTTGGCACCCTAGTTGTATTCACGAAATCTGCTTAATAATACAAACCTTCTATATGCTGCACCGATTTTCTCGTATTGGGTTTTTTCGGGGAAGATTGTCCAAAAATTATGGCGTCCCTTGTGTTATTGTCTCAGTTTATTTTAGTGCATGATCTGTATATTTGTGAAGGCTACAATAGTGTTTACTTCAATGTTCATGCAATTAAATAACTTGTTAATGTAAAGAACAAATAGGAGATTGTAAACCAGTAATTGTAGTAGGGGTTTTTGAAGTGTTAGATTCAGTAATTTTCACATGTTCTCCAAATAATAAACTTGTGGTTCAACTAATGGGTGTGAGGGTACACAAGTAACCTTATTGGTCTCCAAGTAGATCGAAGATGCCTGTAGACCATCTATAAGGGCTCAAATGATGGTGTAAGTGATGCCACATCAGCATACAAGTCCTGGGTCATCTTCTAAGTGCATGGTACAACTATGGGGTCAGATGGGCATGGTGAACCAGGTTCATCTTCCTTGTGCAATAGGTGAATCTCGAGCAATATTTGAACATCTTTGGGGATCCTTTGAGTGCTATCTACTATTGTGGAGGGCCATGGCTCTCAACACACACCCTACATGTGTCAATGTAGCCCTTCGTAGGGTTAGGACCTTGTATAGGGAGACCAAACCCAAAATGAAGACCATTTGCAATCCTATATAAGATGCAATGCATCCCCTAGCCTTCCAGTACAAGTCATCAAAGGAAATCGAGTAAAAGAGCTTACAAACCATGGACAACATGTATGCACTTCATAACAACATGCCTTTCCATAGTGTGCTTTGGCATGTGCTAATGTCTCTAAGCTCCAAATGGGGTTAACCAAGTATCCTATTAGGTGGTTTCTAATTTTAAAGGGGATAGTATGTACATCCTTTAAAGGGTGTTGGCATGTGATAAAAAGATGAATGGAATAGTGAATGAAAGGGGGAGCCCTCAGCCACATGCTGGGGTACAAGGGTAGCTAATAAAAGGGAAGCCCACAGTTGGGTATATAATGTATAGGAGGGAGCAAACATGGTGCATGAGGTGCCCCGACCTTGATTTTTCCACCCTTTTTTATATGCCTTTCTCTTTTTATGACTTTTCTTTAATTAACTGCTCGGAGCTCAAGGTATAAGAGCATGATGTGTGAGATATATTAGTGGACACCCCTTTTAAGGTAGGGCAGTTCATTGCCTACCAAGGGTTGGGACAATCATGGGTTCCTGAATGGTAAAGGAGGCTCATCTAGGGCCTATAGAAACCAAGGTGATGGGGTAGAGCTCATGTATTCGCTTTTTCCCACGTGCTAAATGTGTTTGTCTTGACCATCTTTTGCATTTTGTGGTACATCTTCCTGTTGAATGTGGCCAATTACGTTTTTACTTTTCTTTTCATCTGCATCAACCTTCGGGGTATCATTTCGGGCCCGACCAAAGGTGTGGGCAAGGGGAGGGGGAAGGCTAACCCTATGTGGATGCAGTGGAGGAATGTGGACCCAGGTGGGAGAAATCATGAATGGGGTTATAATGATTCGAAGGGGAGTGATATCTGTGGATGAGGGAGCGGGACCACACAACCAAAATCAGGGTTTCCCACGTAGTACAATCCCTAAAGCACAAGGTAAGTAAAAGAGATCCCATCGGACTAGGGTCCAAGGTTAACATCTAAAAGAGGTCTAGGGGACAAGAGCACAAACCTAGCCCACTCTTTTTGCCGAATCCCCCCATTAATCCATGCCTAGAAGTATCAATGATAAGCAAACTACAACACTCAATTGCCAAATGACAAGGCATACCTTTAGGTTCGAGAGGCCCACCTTCAAACATACGATCATGATAGATGGGTGAGGGACCACATGGCTGGCTCAGGTGGCAGAAAAATGGCACAACGAGCTAGTTGGTTGCTACAAGGGCCTGCTCGTTGCCGGCTAAGGACCATCTTGGAGAATTTTTTTCTCCTAGGGATATCACCCACAAAATGGTGGGTAACATTTGGCTCCAATTGGGACGTGATTTCTCAGAAAAGTGGACGAAGCTACTCGAACGGGAGGTCACGAGAACTCTAGCAATCTCTTGGTTACCGTAGACTTGTTACTTGCACATATAATAGATGAAAAAACGGGGCAACATGCTTTTGCAGCGTCTCATGATCGCACATGCTTGGATTAGACCCATAAAATCGACTCATAGAAGTAAACTTTCAAATGCAGTTTTTAAATCTAAGTGCAGCTAATCTATCATGAAAAATATCATATGACATTAGTTTTAATGCAAAATCAGCATGCAATGCATCCTACCCTAACATGCATACGACAAAGCGAATATCATGTGTAATAAAAAAGCCAGTGCAACTAACATATCATCAAATTAATCCTGCCCATATGATTACTCATGGAGCAAATCCCAAAGCAAATGTAGACCCAAACACATGGAGGATGATGCGGGCGAGAGGTGGGAAAACATAGTTTCCATGTGAGGCAAGAGGAATCCCTAAGAGAAGGAACATGAGTCAATTTAGAGATGTAGGTGCTTCCCTTTATGTACACAATGGTGGAGTGAATGATTACCCTTAAGAAATTCTTATCATAATCGTTGCCCACAATATTATGCTTTGTAGATTCAACAAGGTTGTGATGAGAGCGGAACAAAGGTGAGGGAAAGAAGGAGCAACAACTAGGTTGCTCAAGGTGATGGTCACATTAGAGAGGGAAAGTCATGGAGTGATCAAAACCCTAAGGGTGCATCCAAGGAGGTAAGGTATAATCAATGAGGGGCTCTTCCTTGACAGTATACTCGAAAGGGGGAAAGGGTTCACGGTCACTCGAGATCATATGACTATGGGTGAGGGAATCACTTGTGGAAAACTTAATATGATGAACAAGAGGAAAAAGCAAAGGGAAAAGTTAAATATTATATTCAACGAGTTTTTCTTCCTCAAAATCATAATCTAAAGGTTCAAATGATTTGAATATAGAATCATAAGGAGGATAGGTGGGAGCCTTATCAATTTCATCATTATTAGTATCAAAGATTGAGTCTTCCCTAAAAGGAGAATCGACTACTTCCAACTGCCCCTCCTCATGCAAAAGACAATAATAATCCTCCTTCCCAAGGGTATCGATGGATATGTCATCATAAGTAATGTTCGAGAGAAAGTGGAGACCAACCTCAACCTCATCCTCCTTATCGGTGTCATAAATGGGAGCACAATCAAATTGAGGACCAACAATTTCCCATTTCTCCTTCTCAATGTGGAAGTAATCTCCAATGTTATCTTCCAAGGGGCTAGTGGGGTCACCTTCAAAAGGAGAATCATTGAGATTACTATCCTTGGGAAAGGTAAGGTTAATCTCAACTTCACCTTCCATAAATTCACCCTTCCCAACACATGTGCTCTCAAAGTCATCCTTTTCATTGTGTGGACCCGAGGAGGACTCATCTTCCTGCTCATTACTTAGATTCTCGATGTCTTGATGATGGTCAATGAAGGCTTCCCCTTGGAAGCTTAATGTGGGGCATAGTTGAAAATGTCTAAGAAAGCCATCAACGAACTCCTCAATAGATGAGATGCTTTTAGGTTCATGATCATGCAGCCATGAGTTATGCAGTCAAAAGAGAGGCTTAGATATAAGGCTTGCTTGCTTTGAAAGCAAGATGAAAGGCTCTGTAGGAAAGGCTTAAGGGAATTCTGGGGGCTATGGTTTGAGTATATGACTTCTCAAGAAGATTCTTAGCTCCTAAAATCCTTGTAAGAAACTCAGCTTCCAAGTGGTCTTTATGAAATTGGCTTCAATAAGTTGTGGGTCCACACGGGACCAAGAAGACCTGAGGTTAGGTCAAGGGAATGGGTTGAGCAACCAATGATGTGTTTGACCTAATTAGGGAGGAGAAGGGGATCAAGGAAGGAATTTTCAATGAAAGATAATGCAATGATCCTAGTGAGGCTTCTAGCCAAGGGAAACCTAGGGCAAGGAACAATGCTTGAACTAGGGCTAGGGTTTGAGTATATGACATCTCAAGAAGATTCTTATCTCCTAAAATCCTTGTAAGAAACTTGGCTTCCAAGTGGTCTTTGTGAAATTGGCTTCAATAAGTTGTGGGCCCACACTGGACCAAGTAGACCTGAGGTTAGGTCAAGGGAATGGGTTGAGCAACCAATGATGTGTTTGACCTAATCAGGGAGGAGAAGGGGATCAAGGAAGGAATTTTCAATGAAAGATAATGTAATGATCCCAGTGAGGCTTCTAGCTAAGGGAAACCTAGGGCAAGGAACAGTCCCCGAACTAGGGTTTGCAATATTTCAAGATCCCACTGTTGGATTTGCTTGAAATTTGGAGGTCCTCTAGAGAAAACTACAACGCAGTTGTGGACCAAAAATCGAAGTATTTTGATGGCTAGGTTGTGAGATAAGTGATGCCCTAGGTGACCTAATGGGCCAGGCCCGAAAAACAAGAGGGACGAGAAGTAAGAGGTGATCACTTTATGGTGGACCGATGCCTAATCCTTTGGAGAAATTTGGTTTCAAGAGTAATTATGACTATGGACATTGAATTTTCTATGTCAAGGAGGCCTCAAAGACAACTTCGCATAGCATTAGGGCAACAACAAAAACAACTTCAAGAACTTTATACTTCGTTTTGCAAAATTGATGGCTTATCAAGATGAATTTCAATGAAGAAGCATCTCTAGGAATATTCATTCATAATACATGGCCCATACATGAAACATCACTATCTAGAAATTGAATTTCCACAACTTCGCATAAATGGATGCAGTAAATTAGCCCTAGTATAGCGAAATCCCAACAACAATGTATGTGACAAAAATAGAAAAGAAAATAACATTAAATTTCACTTACATGTATTAAGAGTATATCCAACCATCAATAATTTGTCAATCAAGAAGCTCTAAGACAAGAGAAAATAATCCAAACGTCAAAATTCATTCCATGCTCCAAAATTTGTCCTCCAAGAAGGATAACGAAATTCTTAAGAGAGATATAAGTCCAATACAAGTGATGATGATCAAATGAATCCTCATTAGTTCTATTTATACACTTCTAATGAGTTTGATTTAGCTAATTGGGTCTACATTAGCCCCTAAATAAAATAATGTGCAAAACGACTAACTTTTGGTGATAAGCCCATCAAACTAGCTCATAAACAAAAGAATAAGCTTCTCAAGAGGTTGAATGATCAATAATACATGTCGTTGGGCCTTCTAAGAAGCCTAATGAAGTTCATAAGTGCCACAATGATGAATAAGACTCCCAAAAGTAGTGGACAAGGGGTTGGCCCCTTGTTGTCCAAATAATAAACCTATGGTGCTCCCACTGGTTGTGAGGGCACACGAGTAACCTCATGGGTCTCCAAGTAGATCGAAGATGCTTTTAGACCATTTGTAAGGGCTCAGATGATGGTGTAAGTGATGCCACATCAGCATACAAGTCCTGGGTCATCTGCCAAGTGCATGGTACAACTGTGGGGCCGGATGGACATGGTGAACTAGGTGCATCTTCCTCGTCCAATATGTGAATCTCCAGCAATTTCTAAACATCTCTGGGGTTCCATGGAGTGGTGTCTACTGCTGTGGAGGCCCATGGCTTTCAACACACACCATACATGTGTCATTGTAGCCCTCTAGAGGGTTAGGACCCCGTATAAAGAGACTAAACCCAAAATGGAGACCATCTGTAATGCTGCATAAGATCCATTGTGTTCCTTAGTCTTCTAGTAGAACAAGTCATCAAAGGAAATCAAGTAAAAGAGCTTATAAACCATGGACAACAGGTGGGCACTTCATAATGACATGCCCTTCCACAGTGGGCTTTGGCATGTACTAATGTCTATAAGCTCCAAATGGGGTTAAACAAGTACCCTATTAGGTGGTTTCTACTTTTAAAGGGGATACTATATCCAAGGTACATCTTTTAAAGGGTGGTGGCTTGTGATAAAGAGAAGAATGGAGTAGGGAATGAAAGGGGGAGCCTTGGGCCACATGTTGGGGTACAAGGGTAGCTAATAAAAGGGAAGCCCACACTTGGGTATATAATGTATAAGAGGGAGCAATCGTGGTGCATGAGGTGCCCTGACCTTGATTTTTCCACCCTTTTTATATGTCTTTTGCCTTTTATGATTTTTCTTTAATTAATTGCCCAGAGCTCAAGGGATAAGAGCATGATGTGTAAGATATAACAGTGGATACCCCCTTTAAGGTAGGGTGGTTCATTGCCTACTACGTGTTGGGACAATCATGGGTTCTTGAATGATAAAGGAGGCTCATCTAGGGCATATAAGAACCAAGGTGATGGCCATGATGATGGAGTAGAGCTCATGTATTGGCTTTAGTCCACGTGCTAAATGTGTTTGTCCCAACCATCTTTTGCATTTTGTGTTACATCTTCCTGTTGATTGTGGCCAATTATGCTTTTACTTTTCTTTTAATCTGCATCAACCTTCGGGGCATCATTCCAGGTTAGACCCAAGGTGTGGGCAAGGGGAGGGGGAAGGCTAACCCCACGTGTACCCTGTGGAGGAATGTGGACCTAGGAGGGAGAAATGATGAGTGGGGTTATAATGAGTGGAAAAGGAGTGATATATGTGGATGAGGGACCGGGACCACACAACCAAAATTAGGGTTTCCCACGTAGGGCCATCCCTAAATCACAAGGTTAGTAAAAGAGATCCCACGGGACTAGGGTCCAAGGTTAACTTCCAAAAGAGGTCTAGGGGAAAAGAGCACAGACCTAGCCCACTCTTTCCGCTGAATCCTCCCATTAATCCATGCCCAAAAGTATCCATGATAAGCAAACTACAACACTCAATTACCAAATGACAAGGCATACCTTTTGGCTTGGGAGGCCCACCTTTAAACATACGATCACGACAGATGGGTGAGGGACTACATGGATGGCTCTGGTGGCAGAGAAATGGCACAACGAGCTAGTTGGTGGTTGCAAGGGGTTACCGGCTGAGGACCATCTTGGAGAATTTTTTTCTCCTAAGGGTATCACCCAAAAAATGGTGGGAAACTACCCTTATTTCCTATCACATTCCTCGTAAATCCTTGCTTGTAGGGAGCTCTTATTATTTAGGAATTAATTCCTAAATCCTACTGCAAATCCCAAGGAAAAGCCTTCTACCAATCTGCGCACAAGCTTCTCCTTAGCACACTCTTCCTTTCACAAGCTCCTTCAGACAAACTTGTGCTCAAGAATCATGTTACAATGATGTGCCTTCGTCCTCCTTATAAGCAATTCGAATTGGCTAAATGTAGCAAGTTTTATTTTTGGAAGTCGAACTTGTGATTGATGAGTTAACTAGTCTAACTGACTCATGTAAATTGTCTAGTCTCAATTTAGAACTTGAGACTCTTCACTTGTTCTCTTCCTAATTCTAACTCACA
The DNA here is from genome assembly GCA_031772625.1 of Pinus tabuliformis. Lineage (NCBI taxonomy): Eukaryota > Viridiplantae > Streptophyta > Pinopsida > Pinales > Pinaceae > Pinus > Pinus tabuliformis. Next base: position 1,712,452,464 of record CM062816.1, on the reverse strand, counting down.
TTAGGAGACAACAAATTGAGCCTCCCACTCCTGTGCATAAGTCAAACTGCTTCATGAACTCATCCTAATTTACAGGGACTTGTGCATGCTAAAGAAGAACAACTCGTGGTCTTTCTTGACTAAGGCACAAGTCAAGAAGACCTTCACTCACTTCTTTTCAACAATTCTTTATCTGCCTTCACATGTCTCTTCATGTTAAGTCGTAACTTTCGTATCAATAGACAAGATTGAGTTTGGACTGATCGACGGTGTCTAGTGCTAGGGTTTTTTTTGTGTATTGCCCTTTCCTCCACTAGTTCGTTTGGGCATTTTCACTCGGGTTATAGTAAGAGCGATGCTCTGCTCTGTAACCATGTTTTGTTCTGCCACTCATTGCTCAATTACCAACAACTATAACCTCGTTCGCTCTCTAGGATTCATCCATTCTTCTTTGGTGCAAACACGTTGCAGCTCCATGTGGCTGAGGTGGTGTGTAACAGAGTATAAGGTTGATTTTATGATATATGCTTATATATCTATAATTGCTTCTGTCAATTGCTAGTATTCTTAGTTTGACCATTTGTTTTTCTTGGCATTGTAGGTTTTGTAGGGAGAGTTTCCCTAGTGATGTTGAGACTCTTCTCGATCTCCATCATTGGCAAGAAATCTCCTTTAGGTGGCTCACGACTTGATTAAACTTATTGCAATTATTGTTTTTCATTTGCCCTTTCTTTCCAGGTAAATTTTGTATTTCATTCCCTTGTATGTGGCATCATTTGGTTTGATAGCAGGCCAAGTTTTTGTATTAACCCTATTACTTTTGTGTGCAGGTTCATTGTGAAGATATATAATTACTGCCAACCCCGTCTTGACAGCGATTCACTCTATGCAGGTAATTCTATATATGTTTTTTAAAAAGAAAAACCCCCATTGCATTCTTGCACTCCCTGTTTACTTTCTGGATAATTTACAACTCAGGGTTTAATTATTGAAACCCTGACACACTATGAATACTATGTGGCCATAGTTAAATCTTGGTTTAAATGCTTAGCCATGGTCTCATATGTATAAATGTCGTGCCATGACTGACCTGTTATGTATAATCTATCTAATGTACATGGTTTTTTTTTTAACAGAAACAGTTAGAGATTTTATTGCCAAAATAGGAGCGAGCTCCAATTACAAGCAACAGTAGCTTATGAAAACTATGCTTAATTTCAAAATTACATCGAATACTTTGGCTGCTTTTGATTTCTGTCTTGTTTTCTGAATACTGATCCGTATGCACTGTTCTTGGTGTTTCTTTTGTTGGCTGTTCTGTCAACATAATACTTGGTATTCCTGTAAGTGAATTTCTGGAGTCCTGATGTCATTCACGAACTGAAAAGAGGCCCCTGGGATCGATCAACTGAAGCGTGCCTATGGCGGAGGGTGGTTCAAGCATGGTCCTCCATTGAGACTGAGAGATCCTTGAGATAACAGGCAACCTTTGTTTGCCAGGGAGTCTACAAGCTTATTGAGATCCCGCAAAATATGATATATTGCCACAGAGTCAAAATATTTCATTGTATTTTTGATTCTCTGTAGTGTATTATTTAAAACGACATTGCAAAAATGGTTTTCAAAATTTAAGAGCTTAATCAAGAGCTCCGAATCTCCGAAGATTTGGATTCTTTTATGTCCTAACTCCTTCGCGATTTGGCAGGCTTTTAGGAGGCTGTAGCTTTCAGCTTGGTTGTTTGTGTTTATGCCCAGGCCCCAGCTGAAGCTCGTGTTGTCCACTCTATCTGGGGAAATGATCAAACCGCCTGCGCCTGAGTTTCCAGGATTCCCCTTGGACGTGCCATCGAAGAAGATTGTGGCATCCAGCGTCCCCTGCCACCTCGAAAGGAAGTCCTCTTCGGAGATACGCAAGCGCCACAGAGGGTCTGTCACAGGTTTTCTGAGTGCGCATTTTCTTTCTCCTATCCCACGGGGTCCAAGCCACGCAGAGGCTTTTGCAGGTAACTTGAAGTCAGACTCTGTGTTGGCAACGATTTCTAGAAGGAGGCCTTTGATTTTGGCTGCCACGTCCACCACCTTGGGAAACCTGTCATTGAAAATCCTCTCGTTTCTTGCTATCCAGACTTTCCACCAGAGACATTTGGGAATTGCTTGCCAAATGTTATTCCACTCTGCATTTTTGATTTTGAGCTCAGGATTTCGATCTGCCCAGGAGATATAGAGAGAGACAACAGATATCTGAGAAGGGATTAGGACGCTGAGGCCTTGGAGAACCAACTTCCAAACAGCTTGAGTGAAAACACAGTCCACCATCAAATGATCAGTAGTTTCGGTTGCCGAGTTGCATAGGCAACATCTAAATGGACCATTAAACCCTCTTTTATTTAGATTTTCTCCAGTTAGAGCCTTATTGTGCATGAGAAGCCAAGTGAAGAAGTTCACTTTTGGGAGGCTTAAGGAGGACCAGACAGATTTCCAGAGCTTTGGGTTCAGCAGAGGAGCATGAGTATCTTGTAAAGTGGAGAAGCCTTGGGCAACTGTGTAGTTTCCTGTTCTTCCCCACCCCCATTTATCCTTGGTCGAAAGGTGGACAGGGGCAAGGCCCAAGAGAGCCGAACACAATAATTTTTTTTGTGGTTCCAGAGGGTCAGGGATCCCAGGAAAGATCCACCCTGTCCAATTCCCTTTGCTGTCCCAAGCACATATATCAGCGAGATGAAGGAAGCCTTTATTCACCAGCCACATCTTTAACTCAGAGCAGGAGTCAAGGGTGGACAGTGGGGCTTTCCCTTGAATGGAATCCTCCCACAGAAGAGTTCTCAGTCCATTACCAGGGATTCTATAAAGTTGCTGCTGAATATGATCAATGCTTCTTCTGGCTAGATTCCAAATTGCAGTTCCTGTAGGAGTAGAAGCAGTGGTAAGATTTCTAAGGGATCCTCCCTTTAAGTATTTCTTCCAGAGGATTTTGCTGACAGGGTGCTTTTTATCTGCATAAAGTTGCCATATGATTTTTCCTCCTAGAGCTAAGTTTGCCAAGCCAGGATCCCGGATCTGAAGCCCTCCTTGCTGGAGAGGTCTGTTGAGAATCTCCCATCTAACCAGATGAAACTTGCTATGGTTGCCTTTGCCCCCATTCCAAAGAAAATCTCGAAGGATTTTGGAAATTTGGTTCGTGATAGACTTTGGAGCCAGTAGAAGGGAAGACTGGAAAATGGGAAGGGTGGAGAGGACTGCCTTGATCAAGACTAATTTCCCAGCCTTTGTAAGCCATTGGCCTCCCCAATAGGCTATTTTATTTTTTATCTTGCTAATTACTTCAGCCCACAAGGAGGAGGAGCTAGGACCCAAGGTTAATGGGAGACCGAGGTATTTGATCTTTTCCCATTTGTCAAACCCAGGGAATCCCAACATGCAGGCAATTCTGAGCATAGTTGGGTGATCAACATTCCATCCATACACAATGCTCTTTCTTTTATTGATCAGGGCTCCAGTGATTAAGCAGAACTGTTGGAGAATTTCTTTGAAGGCCTTTGCAATCTTAACCGAGGCCCCTCCCAATAGGAGAGAGTCATCTGCAAAGAGGGCATGATTTATGGGATCAACACCTCTAGTAGCCTTGATCCCAGGGATAACACCTGAATCCATTTCCGCTGTCAATTTTCTGCTCAGCGATTCTGCCAATAAAATATATAGAAAGGGAGACAATGGGCAACCTTGGCGGAGCCCTCTGGAAGCTTGGAAAAAATCAGAAGGTCTGCCATTGACTAGGGGTGCAATCCAGGGTCTATGAGTGCAAGCTTTTATCAAATTGATGAAATCAGCACTGAAGCCAAAGGAGAGAAGGATTTTATAGAGAAAAGAGAGTTTGACTCGGTCGAATGCATTGGACATATCCAGCTTAATGAGCATGCCTTTTTCCTTCCGAGAATGGCTGGAGTGAAGGGCTTCTTGCACTTGGATCACATTGTCTATGAGGTGCCTTCCTTTGACGAATCCACCCTGCAAGGGGGAGATCAGATTCCCCAACAAAGGTTTGAGTCGATTAGCTAGAAGTTTGGCAAGAATCTTGTAAGAGGTGTTGCAGAGGGAGATGGGCCGGAACCTATTGAAGGACTCTGGGTTAATTTCTTTAGGGACTAAGGCAAGGAAGGTGGAGTTGGTATTCCCTCCCACTTTGGCTTTCTTTTGAAAGGTTTTTATCATTCTGAGGAGGTTAGATTTTATAACATTCCAACACACCCTGTAAAAATGGATGGTGAAGCCATCTAGCCCCGGAGCTTTATCCGGCTGCATTGACCATATAATTTCCTCTGTCTCTTTTTTGGTGAAGGGTTTCATAAGACCAACATTTACCTCTGCAGTGATAAGAGAGGGAATTTTAGACAAAAAATCAGCAGCCAACTCATCATCGGAAGAATCCTCCTCCTGAAAAAGATTCTTGAAATGGGAAGTGGCTGCCTGATGAATTAAGGCCTGTTCTTTGATGACAACCCCCTCACTGTTTGATATTTCTGAAATATGATTTCGGGAAAGGCGAGCTCTGCATTGTCTATGAAAGAAAGATGTATTTCTGTCTCCAGCTTTGAGCCAGAGGCTGCGAGACTTAAGACACCAATATTCCTCTTCCTGGCGAAAGGAGAGAAAAGAGTTGAACTGGGCAGTTTGTTCTGTGAGCAGCTGATCTTTGGTAATTTCGGTTCCTTCCATGCCTAGCTGAATCTTGGCAAGAGCCTGAACTGTCTTTTGTCTATTGCTCGTAGGGGTGAAGGGAGTTTTTTTTTTGCCCATGATTTTAATGCAGACTTGGTTTGTTTAAGTTTCTACTCCCACACAAAGCTGGGGGATCCTTCAACAGTTTGCAACCAAGCATGGACCACTGTATTCAGGAAGCCCTCTCTTGATACCCAAAGAGGATTGAATCTGAAGGGAATTGGGCCCAGATCCTCCTCTTTCTCTATCAACAACAAGATGGGATTATGATCAGAAGTTAGTTTGGGCAGAATTTTAGAGGAGATTATGTGCTTTCCCTCCATGAAAGAGCTTTGGACAAGAAACCGGTCTAGACGGGCTGCTATATTGGTTGCTATATTGGCTGCACCAACTCTGTTATTGGTCCAAGTATATCGACCTTTCTTGGGTTTATTGTCTAGGAGGTCCCAGGCAAGGATCAGAGACTCCACCGTGCCCAGATAGGGATCTTTATTCCACACTCCTCCTTTCTTCTCATTTGGTGCCATAGTAATGTTGAGATCCCCTGCCAGAATGATATTTGAGGGGGAGTAGATTTCTAGGAAATCTGTTAGCGTATTCCAACAATCCTTCTTTTCCATGAAGTTAACAGGAACATACAAATTAAAGAGGGCTAGAGAGGTCTTACTTGGGAGATGAAGCAGGTCTGTGTAAATCCAATGTTGGGTAGCGAAGGAGCTTTTAAGCTGGAACCTGTCCTCTGACCATAAGGTAGCGAGGCCCCTTGAAGTTCCACGAGCACTGACTGCTTTTCCTGTGTTCTTTTTCCATTTAGTTCTGCTTGTAGATAGAAGAGCATCCTCTTCTATCTTTGTCTCTTGGAGCAGGAGAATGTCTGAGGATTCCATTCTAGTTAGATCTTTGACTACTTCAACTTTTAGTGGGTTTCCCAGACCCCTGCAATTCCAAGAGACAATTTGCATTATTTATTGGAGAGAGGAGGAGCAGACCCTCCCTTTGGGAGACGGGTCCTTGTATTTCTGCCTAACGACATTTCAATTGTGGACTGAGAGCCCTGCATCTTTAATCGCTCTGCTTCTTCCTCTCTGATCTCCTTGCGGGACTTCCTTCCTGCCTTTTTATTGGATTGTTCAAGAGGTTCATCTTCGGAAGAACATGGGCTTTCTATCAGCTTTTTCTTTTTGATCATCTCTGCGTAGGAGGGAGGGGAACTTGTAGCTGCTAGAGCCCCCTGGATTTCTTGATGGATTGCATCTACACACGGGGTTGGTATGGCTTCTGCAAATTGTTCCTGAGGTCCTTCATTTGTTCCATTGTCTATTACCTGCTCCATATGCTGTTGCACCTCTCCTTCTTCTAAATCTGGCTGATATTCTGGGGTATGAAGAGCAGCGAAGGGATTTGAGGAGGTTTTCGCATTTGCTGCCGCTTGGCCTTCTAATAAACTCATCCCAGCAGAGGGGCCTCCGTTCTCTGGATTCCCTCCTTTCTTTTTTGTTCTATAGTTTTGTTTTGTTGTGCCAGTTTTTCTGACTTGTGTCCACTGTTCTCCCTTTTCCTTTTCAGAGTCTTCATCGGTTTTCTTCTTACAGTTTCGAGCGAAGTGACCATAGTCCAATTCCTGAATATGAGACCAACCAGCTATGGTTAGCTTGATCACCTCTGGTAGTCCTATCTCCAGGTCTACTTCAACACATATTCTGGCACATGAATATTGATCTCTCCTTTCAGCCCTGTCTATGTATTTACCTAATTTATTCCCGATTGTTTCCATTGATTCCGAGTTCCAACAGTGAAGGGGCAGATGGGGAAGCCTTACCCAGACTGGAACGACAGAAGGGGTGTCCTGAGCGGGATCAAAGTTCAGAGTCCACTTATTTAGGTAAAGCCCTTGGGGACCCATGAAATAAGGACTGTTTCTGAAGATGAGGTCTCGATCTTCTGCAGATTCAAAAACAAAGACATAATAACCTCTGCCTACTAGATGATTTTGAATACCTTCGGAGACAAGAGGCCTCCAGTTTCGCTGGACCCATCCTTCAATAGCTTTCGAAGAGGGACAGAGACCCGTAAATTGGCCGATGAGTCCTCTTTTTGCTAGATTCAACGCAGTCCTGCACGGTTGGTCTGCTGGCAATTCGACAGTGGGGATGGAGTCTGATTTCTTGACGAACTTCTGTTGATTCGTGTTCAGTTTCCTTTTTCCACTGGAGGCTACCAGTGTTTTAAAGGCTTCGATCTTAGGGGGAAGTGGAGGGGGACCCTCCCCGGCTTCCATGATGGCTGTAGTCAGCAAAAAAAGAGGTAGGACAGGCCGCTCATAAGAGTCTGGCAGGTAAGTAGGTCTCAATAGCAGGAGGTTGCCGAGGGAGGGTTGCAGGGGCAACGGCGGGAAACGCTCACGAGTGGTTCAAACGCCAATCGCTCCAGGGCCGCGCTGTTTTTTCCTAATGTACATGGTTTTAACCTTACCTAAATTTGTTAGTTTAACAACCTTTCATAATTAGTTTTGATAGAGTTTTATTTTTGTTACACATAAAGAATATGGGTTTTCAAACAGGTGCTCTTCTTAGAACTTCCTCTTGACGAGAGCCCATATTTCAGGTAACTATCCTCTTCAGCCCAAGTGGTTCTTCTTTAGTAAAAACCCTCAAGGTTTCTCTTGTACACATTTCTTGTAATTTTCAGTAGAGTGACAACCTAGGGTTGTCTTTGAACCACAACATGCCCTAGTTTAATGCAAGGTCTCAATTAAGACTAGGCTTAGAATCATATGGCCATAGCCAGTCCTTTGGTTAGGTCGAAGATTAAAAAATTTAGACTTTTTTGAGAGATCACATTATCTTTACAAGGGTTTATCCTGTTTTCATAGAAGTTATTTTTATTATTTAAACTCTCAGAGAGTTGGCCTGAGACCTATCTAATGTATACATATGATCTTTTAATTTGTAGAGGGTTGAATAAGTTTTGATAACGGTCTACGACAGGTAAACTACTTCACCAATTTCTAAGTATGGTTGTTATCAAGTTATATTTTCGTTTTGTCAATTTCTTAGTCTTTGTAACTATGCTAATAGAGGATTCCTTTCTCTGTTACAGGTAACCTTGGCACCCTTCAGCACAGTTGCAACTTGTTACAAACTTATCAAAAATACTAACCCATTTCAGATTTATCGCCTACAGGTCAGTCTTGTGCCCTCTGGTTTGCTTGCATGGTTGCTCCACTTTAGCTCACTCGCTTCATCATAATGGACTTTCTTGTGTTACTTGTAGAAAGTCTATTGCTTTCTAACATTTTATTCATAAATATATGCATGCCCATATCTTTTCATAGTTGAGATTGAATTTAGCTTAGGGCCATGATTTGAACTCTATTCATTTCTAATATTCTAGGCCAGTTCGGCCTCACCATTTGTATTTATTAGATTATGGTTACAATATTGTTTTTTTAACTGGTTCTCATACCAGAAAAGGTTGCTACCAACATACCTATGCAAACTGTATTGGACTTTTTCTCATATATATTAAGTCTGTATTTTTCATGTTTTACCTGTAAACCAGAGCTTTAATTTATAAATAGTAACATTGTATTCCATGGTAAATGTTTATCACAGATTGTTCTAGAAAGCTTTACAGAGTAAAACATATTGTTTTCTGATATTTGTAACATAATGTTTACTGCATTGTATATACACAAAATACTTGAATGATTTCAAAAATACTTTAAAAATATGTTTCTATTTTCCTTTTTCATTCGTATGTATAGAAATTCAGAATTCAATAGTTTCCTTTTCTATAAATTTGCAAACTGTAAAAACACTATTACTACACATATCTCAATAATGAAATACTTAGCGTGAAACAACTTCTTAAAAAATACAATTGTCTAGAATATCGACTTGTCAAGTGTTTTGGAAAATAATACTGGAGCTGCAACGCTCCTCCCAACCTTGATTCTTCCACCCAGATGAGATTTGGTTCTCTTTTCCTTTTTGTCTCTTATACCTCCTCACTTCAGTACCATTGTCTTCCTTGTGATTCTACTTGTAGCACTAGACAAAAAACCCCCTTTCCAAGATTTTGTTAACAATTAGTAACTACCTCCTCCCTTGTCCATTATATGGCAGATAGTTACTTTGCTCATTAATGAGCTCCACTCTCCCCAAATCTTAAGACAACACCCTAACTATCTGGGGGAGTTATTGCTCAATTTAGTATTCCATAATTTAATAATCTAATCCTCAGATTAGATGCCTAGGTCTTACATCATACAAGGATAACATATCTAATCATTTGCTTGCATCACATAACTTCTCTCTAGCCATTTGCAACATCAACATTATTTTCCATATTTTTTATTAATAACTTAATAAAAACATATTTACATGAACTAACTATCAACAACAAGATATTTTATGTTACTGATAAACTAGTTTCATTTAAGTCTTAAAATCACATCATCGTTACACTTGACATATACGAATTCACAAATAATACACTGTCAAAGGATATCACAAAAAATCACCAAAAAGAAATGTACAAGCAAATAGGTAATAGTCTACCCAAAAAGCAAAGTTGTGGCATCTCTCAAGTTGAGGAAACCCATATCTCCTCCTTGGAAAAATAAAACCTGAGTTCACAACCTAGAAAGACATGGGTTATAGACCCTTTGTATATAGTAAAGAAGAATCCAAGTAAATGCTATAAATGGAGGGAGATGAACCAAACAAATAGGGTTGAGTACGAACCTATGGAAACCCTACATCTGCGAATGAGTGCACCAAAGAACCAATTTGGTACTCTCACATTCAAGCCATGCGAGCAAGAATTGGCAAGGAGAGTTCCATATTATAACGTACATAAAACCCAGTAAAAGTTGCTATGGAACCCTTAACCCTCATACAAGGTATGGAATCTTGGGGAAACTTGCAAAAACAATAGAGATGGGTTAGACTATGGAGGAATAAGTTAACCAACAAGTAAAAATTATTAGTAAAGTGGAAAAGAGCTAAGAACAATTCTAGCTTACCTACAGAGAAACCCTAGTATGACCATTTGTGTGGCCAGACCAAAAAATTTCAAAGGCATTCTAATTTTGGAGGAGAAATTGATGAAGAAATAACCTTAAGAACAACAATACCAAACCAGAAACCCTCATCGAGGGTTGAGCTGCCAAATCTATGGCATTTTTCACGCAAATGATCTCTCAAGTCTCAAGTGCATCACCATCATCAAAAGTGACCATTAGGTTGATATATAATGTTAAAAGTATTTATATTTTGAAAATATTTGATTAATCCCAACAAACATGTCATTAACCATTGTCCTATGTTGGGACACATTTGATTTGAATGTTGGACATGCAAGAGGGACAAATGCCCTAATTTAGATATGTGCATTATAAGTGTCTTATGCTTGGTCATCACTATTAAGGTTGTTTGACATACTGACACAAGGCATGTGGCCTAAAATGAAAGTGTCTTGTTTTGGGAAATATAAATGAGAACGAACAATTACATTACTAATATTGAAAAACTTAGTAGTGTTATGAATTGAAATTTCATTTTAGATCAATTTAAAGGTAAGCAAGGGTGTTTGCAAGCTAAGTGCTGGACAATTTTAAATGTTAGACTCAAATTGTGGAAAATAGATATTTAATCTTTGGTGCAATTTAAATATAGAGATTTATAATCTAATCATAAGGTGCTCTCCTTTTAGGTTAAGTATCTTGTGTCCTTAGACATTTGAGATTTGAGTGTTAAATACTCTAAAAATAGATGTTCTAATTGGGATATATGTCTCTTGTGTATTGGACACGTACTGGACACTTATACCATATATCTCAACATTTGTCCTGTAACTAGCGTAGATCCATGTTAATTTTGGATCTATCATGCGTTGAAAGGGATTAAATCCTTCGACGTGCAAGTCTTTCCTTTTTTTTTTTAATTTAAAAAAGTTTTCAATGGGTATAATCTTTCTGTGCTTAGGTTAGAGCACAAAAGGAATTTAACATCTCCCTCATATTTAGCCCACCATAGAAATGTTTTAACCATAAGTTTTGGTTTTTGTTTGTTTGTTATTATTATTAAGTTCTATAAAGTTTATATTGAAATATTTTATTTAAAATGGACATTTTCTTAACCATGAGATGTATTCAAACTGTATATAAAGTTAATATAAACATGTTATTTTAATTTATCTTGGGTGGTTGGGCAGAACGGTTGTTATCTTCTCCACCTAGATTCAGTTCCTTGTAAGTGACATGATGATGAGAAATATTGATGTAATGGATATGTGACTATAAATATTGTTTTATTGACCCTTGCTTCCTCCTGGGGCTGAGAGAAAGTATTTTCTAATACAATAAATATATCTAAATTAATAATAAAAATAAAAACACAACTTATATTTTAATTATGTAAAAACATAATTACATAATTAAAGATTTAGGCATATTTCTATCCTTTTATTGATTCTTTCATAATAAAATATTATATCCTTTATCATTTATTTTGGAAAAAAAGAAAATGGTGTTATCTGTATGTAAAAAGATCAATATAAATCTAATTTAGGAAAATTTTAGTTTTTTATGATTTTAGAAGATTATATATATATAAATAAATAAATACAACTATTTTTTATTGAAAACTAATCAAATATAATGACAATGAAACTTTTTCTTAATTCAACAATAAATAATATATATATATATATATATATATATCTATATATATATATATAAAATAAAATAAAATTACTGATACAATTAAAAGTTCATAATTTTAAAAAACCAAAATCCAATATTGAAAATCAAGAAAAGAGGAGGGGCATCGAGCAAAAAGTTTTTGGATGAAGCCCACACCATTAACATTCTTAGCATGTTTACCTTCATCTTCGTCGAGGTATTTAGTTTAAGTTATCACATTTTTTCTTTTAAGAAGATCATTATTATGTCACTGCTTACACAATGACATATACGATCGGTTAAGCTATTAGTTTGTCCATACTAGTGAAAATTTTTGATTTTCTATAGTGAACATTAGCCTTTTCATTGAATTTTTTGCGTGACATCAACGCGCCACCATATCCTTGATTCCGAATTTCGAGGGTGGACATCATCCTGCCATGCACGATAGTTTGGGTTGATCCAATTATATTGTTTGGGTGGAAGGAAGGGCGATTCTTCATACAACTGAGAGTTAACTTGGGCTGCTTTGAGCTCTAGTGGTGTAAATTTCATTTTAAGAGTGTTGGTGGAGAATTTATTATGGTTAATGGATTATCGATTAGCGGATTTAGTTGTTTTCGCTGTTCAAAGGGGCTGCTTTATTTTTTTTTGGTGTTGTGGTGCTCGAGGCTGGATTTCCTGTTTCTGTGCTTGTTGTTTTCGGTGTTCAAAGGGTTTGTTTTATTTTTTTTTGGTGTTGTGGTGCTCATTGAGGTTGGATTTCCTGTTTCTGTGCCTGCGTTTTCTTTGCGGCATAATTGCTCGTTGTCAGGCTTTCATTGTTACCAAGTGAGTTTTTTTTTTTACTTTGATGGATGTGAGCAGTAAACTTTTTCTATGAAACACTGAAGGTGTTTAGTTATGTGGCAACACATAAGATTAACGTTGTATTAAATACTACTATAATGGTAGGGTGTCCCAAATTTCCACAACGCAACGACCATTGGTGCCGAGCTGGAAGACAATTGTGAAGAGGATTTCAGCGCCATAATCTTTGAGACTGGTTACATGATACTACGTTGGCTGAAGGTATGCCTACACAGTGAATTTCTGCTTCTGAATGGTGTTTTTTTAATGCAAAGATCCCTAATTTAAAAATTGGTCACTTAATTTGTAGAATGGGTAGGAGGTTTTTCAGACGACGGGTTTCCATGCAAGCTGTCTCCAGAAAACATGAAGGGAAGGGATGGTCTCTATGTCGTTGGCCTGGGTAGAGATAGTTTGTTGGGATGGTTGATGGATGCTAGATTCATCCTTTTTCTTTCACCAATTTCTTCCTCCGCCTCAGAGACAACCCCTTTGATATTCACTGTTGGGAAAATTGCACAATTGGTGCTCCGAGACCCCAAATGGGCTGAAGAGAATTCCAAGGCAGTAGTTAGCATGTATGAACAAATAACTATTCTGGTGGCGAATGTATGAGAAGGATTTTCCGCTGCAGAGGTGGTATCATTGGTATGGAGGATGGAAGTCGTTATTTACCCGCCTGGAAACAATTTTTTCAAACTGAGCACAAAGGTTGTTCTGCTTTAGGAATGCGCTGAATAGAAGAGTTACAGGTGAGTTTTCAACTTCTTTGTTGTACTAATGCATGGTAAAAACCCTTGAAGTTCAGCTTTAGATGGTCCTTTATTAGTTAATTTCAGGTGTTTGTTTCATTTAATGGCACAAAAATATGCTTGTTTTATTTGAAGGGTTTTCTTTTTTCAGAGAGAAAAAACAGAATAGGTTATATTGAGAGTATATAATGGTCATAAGTACATTGAAGGCTTTACAGAGCCGAGCATACATAGAAGGCAATATGAGCCGAGCATATATTTTGATGAGAATGGTATACATATGAGCAGAGCATATATAATGGAATATAACGATGGGAGCAAGAATCCGCAGCACAGTGTAGAGCTGTATAAACGAATCCGAGTGTGCCAAATAAAATAGAGCTAGAAGAGCTAGATGAGCTCATTGACGGAAATACTGTTCCGGATACCAAAAAAGAGCGTTGCATTGGCATACATTTGAGCAGAGCATATATAATGAAAGAGTCCGCAGCAAAGGACAAGCGGATGACATGAATCCAAGCCAATATGGACAGTGTAGAGCTGTATAAACGGATCCGAATGAGCCCAATAAAATAGAGAGCAGTAGCGAAGAGCTAGATGAGCTGAATGACGGAAATAGAAGAAACAGATCCGGATACCAAAAAAGAACGATGCATTGTTCCGGAATAGATATAGGAATATGATTGGAGCAGAGAGACACAGCCCACCAATTTAATTCGGAGAGGGTAAAGACCCCAGAATAGAAGGTAGAATGGAGGCGAGCGGCAGCTGACAATCTTGGAAAATGCGGCTGTTCCTCCACTTCCAAATGTACCAGCAGGAGGAGATGAAGAGAGCCTGCCAAATGGGGCGTTGAGAGCCCCACCAAGAGAAGGCTTCCTGTACAGAAGAGAAACACATGTGAGGAAAGCCATAGAGCAAAGAAAGATCATACCAGATGGCAGAGGAGGCAGGACAGCGAAAGAACATATGATAGTTCGATTCCAGCTCCGCGAGGCAAAGCTGACATCTGCCTGGTCCAATCCACCCTTTCTTTTGCAGAACATCCCATGAAAGGTTCCTGTTGTTGAAGAGGAGCCAAGAAAAGAGAATGGATTTGAGAGGGCAGGGGGCTTTCCAGAGTTTGATCGGAAAGATAGAGGGAAGAGGAGGCTGGACAGCAATAAGGACAGAGTAGATATTTCGGACAGAAATGGGACGAATGGTGTTATCAGTAGACCAGATGAGTCCATCCTTGGTACCTATTTGTAGGATCCCTCGGCCGGTGAATCTGGCAGTGAAGGTGAGCCAAAGGGGGCGGAGGGTGGGGGGGATGGCTAATTGAAGATCAGATTTCCAGAGTGGTTCGAGAGAGGACCAAGAGTCAATAAGAGTGTTCCAGGTGAAAAGGCCCCTGGAGTGAAAAAAGGAGAGCAAAGGCGGAGGAATCATGGATTCTAGGTTGTATAAGGTGGGGTCTATACCAATGAAGACGCTGGAACCAGAGAAGAAGGTCCATTTTAGATTCTTCAGGAAGAAAGGTTGGACTTTTTTAAAGCCAAGCCAGATAGGGGACCCGGTCCTAATTCCAAGAGAAGACCTTCTGAGCCAAAAAACCAGGTTCCTGCCTTTGAGGTACTTTTGCCTGATTAATGTACTCCACGGGCTGTTCCCGTAAATACCCCTGTGAAGAGATTTTCAAATGAGAGCTTTTCCGAAATGATTCATGTTGAGAAGACTCCAGCCACCTTTTTCTTTTGGTCTGGAAATATGGTCCAGCTTGACAAGATGGATTTTGGACTGGAAGGATCGGCCCCCCCACAAAAAATTGGCTGCAATGGACTTCATTTTCTTGTAAACAGAAGCCGGGAGAAGAAAGAGGTGGCCCCAGTACACTACGAGCTGGGAAAGAACCGCTTGTACCAAGATATATCTGCCACCGAGGGACAGGGAACGCATTTCCCAGGATGAGATCTTGTGGTAAAAACGGTCAACAAGCCAGTCCCAGTCCCGGCAACGATAACCCTTTGCTTTGAGTCGAAACCCCAAATAAGTGAAACCATCCTTAATCTGGGCAAGATTGATCTCAAGGCGGGGGGCAATCCACTGTGCCAGTGCAGGGTTAGTATCATTGTGGTAAAGCACTGTTTTCCCGTAGTTGATCTTAAGGCCAGTGGCATCTTGAAACTTGTTGATTAACAGAAAGAGGCAGATCCAAGTAGGTTTGCACAGCATGGCAAAAATTAGGATATCGTCGACGAAGAGATTGTGGGAGAGCTGGATGTCTCTACAGATCCTGACGGGCTTACATCTACCATCAGCAACAGCAAGGTTGATGTGCGTACTGAGACAATTCATTACCAATATGAAGAGGAGGGGAGAGAGAGGGCAGCCCTAACGAAGCCCTCTCTCAGCTTTGAAGAATGAGGAAGGAATGCCGTTTATAATAACTGAGAATTGGACAGATTCGACGCACGCCATAATCCAGCTGATCGCCATGGGTCTAAGGCCAATTTTCGCCAGGAGAATTCTGAGGAAGCACCAATCCACGCAGTCGAAAGCCTTTTTAAGATCGATTTTAAGAGCAGCGACATCGGTGTTCTTGGAGCAAATGGAGAAGAGGCATTCCTGTGCCATAGCCACTGCGTCCATGATAAGCCTGTCCTTTAGAAATGCATGCTGTTCCCTTGTTATATAAGAGTTTAGAGCTTTCTTCATTCTTTCAGCTATAATTTTGGAAATGATCTTATAAAGCGTGTTGCACAAGGCGATCGGCCTATAGTCCCCCAGAGAAGAAGATTTATCACGTTTTGGAATTAATGCGATAAAGGTGGCGGAGAGAGCCGTGTTAATGCTTCCGGAGTGGCGAGAGGCGTCCACCATGCTCAAAAGATCTTTTTTGAAAAGCTCATAAAAATGGGAGAAAAATTCGACCGGCCAGCCGTCTGGCCCGGGGCTCTTGTCTTTTTTAAAGCTCCTTAAAGTCTCAGATAGCTCCTCCTCCGTGATGGGCCTGTAGAAAGCATCGTTTGCTGCGTCGTCGAACATGAGCGGCAGAGGTTCTACCGCCCAGAGCATATTATTTACATCGCTGTGTCGCCTTTTGTATTGCTCCGTGAAGAATCTAGTGGCTTCTTCTGAAATTTCCTGTTGGGAGAAAAAGCAGTCTCCATTATCGTTCACGATTTTCCATATTGCATTTTTTATCCTGCGGCCATTTGCAAAGTTATGGAAAAATCGAGTGTTCCTGTCCCCGCTCTTTAACCAAATAGCGCGGCTTTTTAACCTCCAGGTTTCTTCGTCTTTTTTAAGTAGAGCCTGTTTCCTTCTTCGTAGGGAGCTGATGAGAATAGCATTGTTGAGCGATCGGCCACTAAGCTGAATAGAAGAAGCAAGGCGATTTATTTGAAGATTGATGTCACGAAGCTCTTGTGAGTCTCTGCGTTTTTTTTCGATTTGCCAAGTCTTTGTTTTTTCCCTGAGCTGTTGAATTTTGTCTCGGAAGGTGAGAAGGAAGGCGTCCCCGGCAAGATTGATATCCCTCCAGCTGGTTTTTATGAACTCATTGAAAGATTCATCATGTAGGTGGATAGCGTTGAACTTGAAGGAATATCCCATTGTGCGGGCGACTGGCCGCCAGTTCAGGAAGATGGGCTTATGGTCGGAAGAGAAATCTCCTCCGGTTTTTGCGGACGGCATTCCCCATTTTTGGATTATACTGGAGTGTAGTATAAAGCGATCGATTCTTTTAGCTATAAAGGCAGCGCCCAGCCTGCCGTTGTCCCAAGTGGGAGACATAATTTCGGGGATGATATCGACGAGGTCCCTTCTTAAAAACTCCCTTCTCATTCTGTCAGCCAAACTGTCAACCGGGCGGCAATGACCCCAGCATTCTTCCGAGCTGAGAGTGAAATTTAGGTCACAAAAAAATATAGTTTTGTTAAATGATGGTTGTGATGAATAACGAGAACTGATGTCTAATGGGCAAGCATCCAAAAGGACTTGAGTATTATTTGGCATTATTTTGGTGAATCTTTATATGGTCAGGATTTCATTTACATAGCTAATAATTATAATTTGAATTTGGTCGGGATTTCATTTCCATCGATATCCTTTGCTAACGGTGCAAGATGAAAGTGCAAAATGCTTATTGCAATTACAATTTCACTCTAAACTAACATTAACATATTATTGAAAATTCAAAATATTACAACAAATGAATCAATACCGAAAATCTCATTTGAAAAGGTGAAAATATCAGATAGCTGATTCTCGTTCGACTCTCCTTTAATTATAACACCCGACCATGATTATGCTAAACATTGACTTCACGATGACGAAAAAAATTAAAGGCCAATTTTAATTTAGTATAATAAATATAAATGATACAATGACATAGATTGTCACGAGTCTTGTGATAATGATAAATAATAAAAAACCCCACCTTTTTTAAATTAATTTGTTTTTTATATCATCATGAACAATGCAAGATGCAAAAAATACTGAATAAATTATTTAAATTTAAATATGGATTATTTTTCTTTTTCTTTCTGTAATGATCATTATATTTACTCAAAGATAATACAGTTAATTACAAAACTTTTATCCTATATCATTATAGTTAGATTATGAAAGCCTTATCAATTTATTTAATGCGCAGAACAGTGAGCAACGAATTTAATAGTTTTAGTTTGCCCGATTTAGGTGAAAACTCTACAAGTTGATTTTAGTGCATGGAATAGTGAGTATCTTGGAAGATTTAAATACTTTTATTAGTGTGGGTTGTTAAATATGTTATTTAATGGTGATTTGGGTGGAAAATTTAAAACCACTCATTTATTATAACATTTAATTCACTATTTTTATTTTTATAAATAGCGTGAGCTATGAAAGCATCAACCACATTTATCTTTATTCAATTTTTAGTTGCAATGGGATTCAAATTCGTGTGAAATGGAACGTTGCACTGATATCATCAAAGGTTGTGAAGCACAAGATATAGAAAGGAGTTTCTTTGGGATAAAATTTGAAGTTAAGATGAAATTTTCTTAGTGTGTGTACAATGTTTGGTATATGTTATTCATAGTTAGTTATTTCCAGTTTTACCGACCACTCTCTAACAGATGCCGAGTAGAGCCCTACTACTAAATACCATGGATGGAAAGAACATCAATATATATACATGTTAAATTTTTTCCGTACTGTCTCACAAAAAAATCAAAATAAAGCAACAAAAATCCCAAAAGTTTTAAAAATAGAGTTATTTTTATTTTTCTTTTTGTAATGATCATTATATTTACTCAAAGATAGGACATTTAATTACAAGTCAAGCTTTTATCCTATATCATTATAGTTATCTTATGAAAGCCTTATTAGTTTATTTAATGCGTAGAACAATGAGCAACGTGGAAAATTTAATAGTTTTAATTCGTATGGTTAAGATGAAAACTTTATAAGTTGATTTTAGTGCGTGCAATAGTGAGTATATTGGAAGATTTAAATACAAAATGTTATTTAGTGGTGATTTGGGTGGAGAATTTGAAACCACCCACCCATTATAACATTTAATTCACTATTTTTTTTCATAAATAGCGTGAGCTATGGAAGCATCAATCACATGTATCTTTATTCTATTTTTTAGTTGCAATGAGATTCAAATTCATGTGAAATGGACGTTGCAATGATATCATCAAAGGACGTGAAGCACAAGATATAGAAAGGAGTTTATTTGGGATAAAATTCAAAGTTAAAGATGAGATTTTCTTTGTGTACAATGTCTGGTATATGTTAGTCGTAGTTATTTTCAGTTTCACCAACCACTCTCTAACACATGTTGAGTAGAGCCCTACTACTATCTAGATGGAAAGAACATCAATATATAAACATGTTGAATTCTTTGGTACCGTCTCACAAAAAATACAAAATAAAGCAACAAAAATCCCAAAAGTTATAAAAATAGAGATAAAATAGAAAGAAAGTCACTGATAAAATAGTCATGAAGTCACGATCTTCATAAACTCCAGCAAGTCATTTAATGGATTTGTCATTAGGCATTAACTGCATAATAAAAATCTCCATATCCATTGGAATCTAATGCAGGGACTGACATTTGGCCTCATTTCAAGTTGTAATAATTTCACATTGAAATCACCCTCTTCGCCCGTCTGGGTCTAAGTGGGTGAAATTTCAGAATAGACTTATTTGTCAAATTGGCCGGTTTTCACACTTTTCCGATCTATTTTTGTAGTATTAAGTAAAGATCTTGACAATCTCATGAATTTTTAAACTGTATTTGACAGACAAATCATCGGTGACTGTGATAGATATGGATTTTTACTGAGAATCTAATCTCATTCTCTGAGATTTTTATCATTTTTGACCAAAATTTGTTCTTAATTATTTACTCTAATGACAATATATGGTGTGTCGCTGCAGTGGTATATCGATATAAAATTTTGTTGACAGACCCGACCAAGTCGGGGTCGGGATGTCTAGTAAGGTCGGGGTTTGTTAACACTCCAAACCAATGTTGTCAATCTAACACGAGGTCCGACCTTCCGAATAGTCAGGGTTGGCCAAATCCATTCCAAAAAGCTTTTGTAAGCACATCGAGAGTTCGACTGCCGACTCCCTGAATTGGTCTAGGGGTCGATGATGATTATTCATTATTATTTTCCTCTTTCGATTTGACACTACTTTTAAAGCAATGTATCATACATGAATATGCATATTAACTTCATAGCAATAAAGTTTGAATGAGCGAGGAGATATAACATTATTTTAAACAAGGAAAAAATTAAAGTCTTATTATTGAGTAAATAGTAATAATAAATATTAACACAATTAAATATGGATTAAACTTGATGGTGAAATATGTTATAATTTTAATTTTTAATACTATATCCTCCTTAACAATGAAAACTTTAAAGGTCCCATGTGATGGTAGATGGTGAGATCTTGTTAATGTTGCAGTAGTGGGTCCCAATGGAGCAGTCAGGAGGTCGGGCCCAACTTGAGGTCAGGGTCAGGCCTTGGTCCTCCTTCATTTCTTAATGAAATGCCGACTCCAACACTTCGGACTACGCCAACTCCCAACACTTCCGACTACGCCAACTCCGCCTAGGCATTCGATTGCATGTCGTCATTTTTATAAACATTTTCATATCTACACAGATGTAGCATGAAAGATAAGTTTACAATGTCATACAATAAAATCAATTGACTTCTTTGCAGATAATTTGTGCAGGTAAGCATAGTTTCCTTACCGATATACCAATATGCTTTCAGAGAAAAAACTAGCCTTGTATAAAAAAATAAAAATAGAATCAACAGCAATTTTTGATGTGCAGCTGAAGCTTGAATTTTCAACAATTTATGGGAATTTGGACTTTTTTTGTGGAGTCTTTGATTTTATTTGATAGATAAGATCAAATCTGAGTGTGTATTCCTGATAAATCTAGAAAATTGCGGCGAGATGGCTACATGGCCCCTGGTATAGGATAATTAAAAGTAAAATCTATTAAATAAACTTAAACGACCGAACTTTATGCTGATTTTTACTGTAATACTTCATATTTCCAGTAGCCGATGTGCTTAAAATCCTTGAACTTGTGAAAGTCGTTTCAAGAATTTTGCATGGCTAAGTTCTGGCAATTTAGTGGTTTTTTTCTCCAGCAAGCTCGCAAATTGATACGACCGAGGTTCTGAGATGAACAATATTCGTTGCAAGTGATTGAACTGTTAATTTAAATTTCTTTCTGTCTGGTCAGACCACTGCTTCTTTTTCCCCTCTCATTTCTTTTTCTTTGGCACCGTTTACGGAAATGCAAAAGGATAAGTAGAATGGAGGTAACTGCGGTTTTTAAACATCTTTTTCAATGGGAGATCCGTTATTATAGTGGATTTAGTTGTTTTTTATTCCGAATTTTGCGCATGTGATCTAAGGATCAAAATCTTTGCGTTTTGCACAAGTGATTCCTTCTGATAATGCTTTTTTTTGGGGGGGTGGGGGAGGAGAATTTGGTCAACTTTGTAGATTTATTGTTCTTGATATGTAATCAGGTAATCTATGGGTATTGACCATGCTTTCCTGTCTTTGTGGATGCATGTTTGCAATTTGTGTGTTTGAATGGATTGCCGAGAATTTCATCTAACATGCAGGTGTCGATTAGGTAATAACATCTTCACAATTAAATAAATTGATCAAAGCTTGAAGGGGTAGATCAAAGTAGACGTGAGAATTGCATAACAAAGCATCTGTGTTGTGTGCTTTTAAACCTTTGGTTCACCTTGAGAAATATTTGGTTCAAACACATTTTTAAGTAGGATCTTTTCCGCATGTTGTTGCCTTTGTATCCCGTCAAGTGTTAGAAGAGTCAGGCCTTGATCTGACCATGAGTCGCCCGCATGATGGTCATTCCATGTCCTCATTCTTTGGAAATCCCTTTAGAATGTTTATTCGTAAGAGATCATTCAATTCATCTTCAAGGGTTAATCGGATATTGAAAGGCTTCGAAACTGCTTTATTACAAAGATTAGAGCATCTCAAGCTGAATAAGCCAAACGATTTTATAGATTTTTCATGGATGCAACAGGCCATGGAAGTCTTGTTCACACTGCACTGTGATCTGAGAACCTTAGTTTTGGATCTCCGGTTTCCTATAGCAAAATGGGATAAAAAAATGGATTGATCAATATCTAGATGACATTGTAAATCTGCTTGATCTTTTTATTGCATTGAAAGCTGAATTTTCATGTCTCGATCACCACCACCTTTCGTTAAATCATCACCAGTGATAATTAAGTGATAATGGCCACCCATTAATAGCAGCCTCTCATCACAAAAAGTAGTATTGTAAGCCTATGCGTTCATGTAGATCCATCATGAAGGATATTGTGCACATGAGATTCTCATAAACGTATGTTTGTAGACAAACTATTTAGAGAAGAGCAATAGATGAGTTCAAAAGCAAGAAACTGACATGCCACAAAATTGTTATTCTCATTGAAAAAATAAACAGTACCTTCTGTGTAATAAAGATATTTCCTTTCATATGAAGGTGCCTAGGCAAAAGCAAAGGCTATGGGACAATTACGAATTCATCAATGTACTTATGAAAAAAGAGACTTTGGGAACCCATCTGGATATATCTTCCAAACCCATCCAAACACAGATTTAATTTATCCAAAACACTAAGGACGTTTTGGGGATTGACTGGAACTACCCCAAAATTCCCACCTAGTTGTTTCGGTAATAATGGATCTCTGCTCTAAGGCAATAATGTTATCCCATATCTATTTTTGTTAGGACTGAATTTGATGAAAAATATCGGTCTATTAAGATCAGAGTTCGAAAACCTTTTAGATGGGACCAATATTCTGGTCAAAATGTTGATCAAGAAAATATTTTCATAGAATTATAGATTCCAGACCAAAGTAAACTCCACCAATTGTTGCATATTTGGCAAAATTTTTGGGTATCTCCCTTTGAAACTGTTTGAATTTCTCTGCATATATCTTTGTTCAATTTGGCCTTGTCCATGGAAATGCACTAAATAGAAAGCCACCAACACCTGTACCTATGCCTCCACTACAATAGTGCTTGGTAGATCACACATGACCCTTGTTTGGTTAAGCTTGCAATTAGTTGCTTCATAGATTCCAAGTGCAGATCCAAATGCTAGAGCACCCCTCACCATAGAATATGGAATTGCCTTCCATTCAAAAGCACTGGAACTTGCAACTGCATGAGTAGCTCGACTGCTCCTCCGATTACGGACTCGCTAGCAAATGCTCCTATGAACATGCCTATCGAGCTTTCACCCTTTGCCAACTCTGACATTTTATTGGCATTTTCGCTATTATAATTACTTTTTTTATGTAGCCCATGATGTGAATTTGTTGATTTGTTCTAAACTAGATAACCAGTTATATTAAGTACGTTAGTTCCATTGCTAGTTAGCTATTCAATTATCCACCGAGTTGTGTCATTGAAACCTTGCAATCACGAATTACCGTTAAACAAGATTTCACTTGTTGGTATTAAAATGAAGCAACTACATGTTCGAATTGTAAGGTATCATATTTGATTTGTTTGTATTGATATCAACATTGTAATTATTAGTATGAGAAAGCGAACAATTTCCTTAAGTTGACTCTCCATCCAGAAGTCTACTGAAGTTCTAAGGATCCTTCCATTGAATGGTTCACACTTGAGGTCAAGAGCTCTAAATAATTCAATTCTTAATGGGTTGAGTGGGTAACAATGTCATCACGACACAAATGGTCATTTACCACTCTCCCTTGTAATTGACGTAAAGGAAGCAAATATGCTCCTATGAAAGATCACCAAATTTGGCACGTCCTTCCTTCTCTCCTATGGCGGTGGCCATGAAGAACGATGATAAATCACAGACAAAAAGAGCGATTCTAGGGAGAAAAAATAAAGGAGACCTGGTTAATGTTGCTCGTAGATATTTGTTATAAATTATAATCGCAAACTAACTCTTGTTAAAAGAGCAAGATCATGGTCAACATATTGATTTACAGGGGAATGGAAGGAATTTTAATTTTGCTACAATATGCCTGCATTGTCATTTGACTTGAAGCGTGCCATTAAGCCACATAGATGCCTAGTTATGGAAGTG
Source organism: Pinus tabuliformis (assembly GCA_031772625.1). Classification (NCBI taxonomy): domain Eukaryota; kingdom Viridiplantae; phylum Streptophyta; class Pinopsida; order Pinales; family Pinaceae; genus Pinus; species Pinus tabuliformis. Next base: position 1,712,428,855 of record CM062816.1, on the reverse strand, counting down.
AAATGTGCAAGTCCGTAGTTGGGCCTTCATCCCAAATGCTGGCCGGCAGTGCTAGTCGGGTTCAAGGAAGTTAGGCTCGTTGTCTGTGTGAGGACATGGGACCTTGACCACGACTAGTCAAAAGCGTGCCATTAAGCCACATAGATGCCTAGTTATGGAAGTGAAATGTGCAAGTCCGTAGTTGGGCCTTCATCCCAAATGCTGGCCGGCAGTGCTAGTCGGGTTCAAGGAAGTTAGGCTCGTTGTCTGTGTGAGGACATGGGACCTTGACCACGACTAGTCAAAAGTCGGGCCTTTGAGTTCCAGCACAGGTAAGACCTCAACCTCAACTAGTCTTTTGATAAGCAGTTGTCTATAACGGGACTTTTTGAAAGCCTTTCTGGCAGGTTTTTCCGGTGAAAATCCGGCAGTAATTTATTGGAATCGCAATTTTGATAGCTAGTTTCTGCACAATCAAAGCGTCCCAGGGGTTTTTCAGGGTGCTGAATCCGAATATGCAGTTAAAAAACCATTTTAACTGCAACAAATCATGATTTAATCTCAGTTTCTTCCGCCGGATTCCGTCACCGGAATCTCCAAAAAGTCGCATTATAGACAACTCCTTTTGATAATGTACCAGTAAGGCATGCCTTTTTGACTTCTTCACTTATTATTTTAAAAAGATGAACACTAGCGTATGAGGTATATATTTTTTATATTATTAATCTATTTCAATAATTTAAAATTATAAAAAAAATAAAATATAAATTTTATTTATGTTAATATAAAATTCAATAAAATCAATGGTTTATATGAATTCTAATATATAAAATATATAAAAATGAATAAAATCAATGGTTTATATGAATTCTAATATATAAAATATATAAAAATGAAAAATGTAATTGGTTATTGGATTTTTCTACTTCTATAAATTTGTCTAACCAATTTAAATAATTTTATTCGTTGTGTTAGTTTTGATAATTGCATCATGTTGAAAAGATAATAATCAACTCTTCTTAATTTAAAGTAAATTCAAAAAGCAAATATATAGTTGTTTATGTCAAATAAAAAAAAATATATATATATATATATTTTTATATAAAAAGCAATTGAGATTTAAAGGTTTTCAAAGATGCTGGATGTGTAATTATTTTTCCATTCAACATGAAGTTAATATATGACATTTAAGATTTTTTAGCAAAAAAATATAAATAAATTTAATATTTTTATATAAAATTTAGTCTAAATATTTTAGAATATTAAAATTTAATTAAAAAATGTATGAATAAATTTAATATTTTCATATAAAATTTAGTCTAAATATTTTAGAATATTAAAATTTAATTAAAAAATGTATAATTATTTTATTAAGATTTGTTTAGTCTAAATATTTTAGAATATTAAAATTTAATTATTAAATGAAAAATTAATATTTTTTATTTATATATAATAAAATTAAATATTTTTTTGAATAAGCATGAAATATTGTTAAATAAGTCAAGTACAACAAAACTAATAACTAGAAGTAATGAATGAAATGTTAGTTTTATAACATTATTAGAACTTTTAAGTGACTGATTTGGAGAAGTTGCAAAAAGTAAAGTAAGATGCAATTTTGTTTATTAATTTAAAAGTAAAGGCAATGATATTTTTATGTTAAAGTTTTAGGATATTTGAAAAATAAACTTTTATTAACAAATAATTAAAAAGAAATAAAAAGCCTTTATTAAAAAACTTGAAATAAATAGTTTTTATTAAAAACTTTAAAATAATATTATTTTTTCAATAAATATATTGTTAATAATTTTTATTAATAAAAAGTGGTTTTATTTCAAATAAATTTAATTTCACAGATATTATTTCAACTAAATAAACTAAAATCACACAATTCATATATGCAAATAAGCAGTGACATGCCACCACGTGGTTCTTGTCTTAAAAAATGATTAGTTTAATAGTTCAAAAGTTTTTTTTTTTTGACAGAAATGGTTATATTGTGATTATATTCCTCCTGGCCTAAATGCCAAGTATCTGTATACAATGAGGATGTCTAGATCCTGAAAAGTCTCACTAATGGAAGTGAGAGTATTATTATGACTTGAGATCTTTTTCCTAGCTTGGATTTCTATAGATTCTATATCCGCTATTTTCCCCCACCTGGATATACAGACAATTTTTTTTAAGATCAAGCAGTAAAACATGGCGGCCCGCGGCTTATGGGATGGGTTCCCATGATTCTTTTCCGTCTTTCAACTTGACTCCGGCGGAGAGGAGGGCTGCTTTATTTGCTTCGCTATCCGCTTCTTTATTATGAGCTCTCAGAACATGATAATAGTTCAGCTTCTGAAAAGCGTTTTCTAGGCCCTTAATTCTGGAAATCATCCTGGCTAGACTAAGATTAGCAACAGAGGAGTTAGAAACCATTGCACAGTCTCCTATAACTGTTGCTTCCCTTATGTCTAACTCCTTTAGAGTCTTAAGGCCTTGCAGGAGGGCCAAAGCCTCAACTTGAGTGCTGGTCATGTGTCCAAGCCCCCAAGCATATGAATGAATTTTTTCTCCCGTTGAGTTTAGGACGACACCTCCAGACCCTGCTCTGCCTGGATTACCCTTAGCTGCCCCGTTGAAAAATAGAAAGTGCCTTGATTGCGATGTAAGCCAGTCTTGGAAGTCTGCTTCCGGTTTTCTTAATTGCCAGTCTTTGAGAGATGGAGCATTTCTGGTTGCTGGGAGAAATTGTAATCCAAGGAAAGAGCCCCAAATGATATCTTGATGACTGAGATTAGCATCATCGTTTATTTGAGATAGGCATTCCTTTATTTGGCACTTGATCTTAACTTCGATGATCTTGTGGTGCTGTCTAGAATTCCTGAAGGTTCTTCTGTTTCGTTCCAGCCATAACTGCCAGCAAATGACCTTTGGAAGAGTGGCCCAGGCTGATTTGATTAATTAATAGTTCAAAAGTTAATATACTAGGTCTAAGGTATTAATATTTTGAAAATAATTCTCAGTTATGAAATGTATATCTGATTAGAGTGTTAGACCTGCACGAATAAAAATTATGGTAATTTAGATATGTGTTTCATAAGTGTTTTAGTGACTTAGTCATCATTTGTTCAAGGTAAAATAAATAAGAATATTTATATTAATATTGAAAAACTAAGTTTATAAATTAAAATTTTATTTTAGATATAAAAGTAGGGCCTGAAGTATGCCCTAAAACTCTTGTGCTTGGTTAAGAGCTCGTCTTCCTTGGACGTAAGGAAACATGTTAATGACCCAAGACCCAGAGGCATTTGGCAGGAGTGAAACCCTGCCCCCTTATGGACCTCCAACGGGTTATTCCAAGTGGCGTGGCTTTCCTTGAATAACGGTGATGAGTCAGCCTGCATTCATGATTAGCAGCTAGAGATGGTTGTCTTCACTGCTTTTTTTGACAACCGAGTTATGATAGGTTTTCGCACTCGTGAAAAAAATAAAAGCATAAAAGTCAGTTGCAATTAAAGTAAAGTACTATGTTCAGGAATTTAACCTTATTTGTGATCTCTAACAAAAAAATATAGTGGAGAGCAGAGTTTTTTATTTCTCAATTAAGAAATAATTCGCATCAACTCTGGTGTAGAAAAGATCTAAAGAAGCTTGGGAAGAACGAGTGTGTAGATTTTACACTTTTAGGCAGCGGAATCTGAAAAACATTTCATTTTGGAATGTGATGCTTTCACAGACAATTATGGCAATATGTTAGCATGGGTCCTTTGGCATTGTCTTTTCAGTGAGGGGACTGTTAGAAAGCATGGTTTCTTTGGCATTGTCTTTTCAGTGAGGGGACTGTTAGAAAGCATGGTTTCTTTGGCATTGTCTTTTCAGTGAAGGGACTTGGGTCAACTCATCATCAATACTGTTAGAAGATTGGGTTAGTTCATCATCAATTTGAATAAGAAAATGATTGAATTGCAAAAGGCAAAAAGGAGAGAGGCTAGTGGTTATTTAGTCTACTCAACCTTAAAATATCATCTATTCTTTATCATTTATTCATTGAAATGAGTAGATATTTTGGTAAATAAATATTTAAATTCAAAGATATTATGGGAAATAAATGTTTAGATAAAGATAAGATAAGATAATTATATTTATATCCAACTAATGACCACGGAGTAGGGAAAAGGGACTGTTGAGTACAATGATGTCTATATAAAGCGGGAGAACCAAATGATCTCCTATAAAAGATACAGTGCATGAAGTAAATCAACATTTGGCCCTAGCGGAGAAGATCTAAGAGCTAATAGGTCTGAGGATCAGACCCATCTCTCCTAACATCTGAGGCTAAATGAATAACAATGAAGAAACTCAACAAAGTCTGTTAGCCCGATGAAGAGCTGATGGCAAGTGCGGACTGTCCACTAAATCTTTTCCTGGGGGGTTTGCGCGCTGCAGAATGATGGAGGACCTAGTCCATCTTCTAGGAACAGATCTGAGATGGATCTGCTGCTGAGATCTCGTGTGGCAGGGTGAGGTCCCACAAATCCTCACTGATATGGAGTCTGGATATGTACTGGTATCAATCGATCTCTTGGTGCCCCTGTTTGAATGTAGTACCCTGAAAAATGTCGCGATCCTCTGTGTGGTGTCTGGTTTGATGGGAGGTGAAGAATATGTGCTCGGAACCTGAGAGTCTCTTGCATATATAGGGCCAAACATCTCTGATCGAGATACCTGGAAAAAGTCGGTGAGGGCCCAAGAATCTCTGAATAAGCAATGCAACCTTCCTCTGATCTCGTAGTAGACAAGGCATCCAAGAATGAAGTTTACCTCGGTCTCCACGTCTTGTAAATGACATACCTGGCAGAGTTTGTCTGGTCTATCCACCTAGTGGTTCGTCTCTACCCGAAGTCTATGAGAACCTACTCTGAACTGGCCTAGAGGAATGTGAAGAGCATGCATCTAGTGGTGAAATGTATACTGGGGTCGAACAATGAGCCGTCTCTCAACTCCAAAAAGTGCTGAGCGTAGAAGGCCATCTTTGGGTGCAACCCTCTCAGAGGATTGACCCAGGTGACCTGGACGAACTCCCTGTAGATGTCCTCCCTGATGATCTTGTTTAGCTCCTATCTAGTAGGTGAAAGGTGACTAGGAGCATCTGAGGAATATCGGAAAGGTGGGAGACGATCCAACTGAATTCCCACTGACTCTAAGAGATTTGAAACTCCTCTAAACCAACATCTGGCTCGTCCTGAGGGAGTAGAACAGACTATAGTCTCAGAAGAGAAATATGCCAAGTAAGGATAACGGTCCCTACTCTTTATCGAGTCTGCAAAGCCTTGGACACGATGCCAGAAAGAAACCAATTTGAAGATCGTCTCAAGCCAAACAGGTTGAGCTCCAAACTCTGCAAGGATGATGTACTGCAGTACTGCCAGTTTGCACCTAATGATGCGGTGAAGAAGAAGAATATGGAATCTCTCTGAAGCCCAATCCGACTGAAGTAAAGACGGTCTTCAAATCTCTGAGCCATATAGAATAGTGCGATGGATCAAGGTGTCCATCAGACTCATGTTGGACGAGATGTCTTGGAAGTGATGTCGAAAGCACTGTCTCTCGACAAGGGATAAGGATCCATATCCTTTGTTGATGTGAGGCTGAAGCGCTGGTTGCAAACTGAAGCGGGGACCTGAGAATTGCACCCCCAAGTAAGTATACGTGCTGGTGATCTCAATCTCCTCCCCTCTGAATAGAAAGTGAAGGTCTAAGGTTTTCTTCACCCCATTGAAGATCATAACCTTGGTTTTACCCAGGTTGATCGTCAACTGTCGATGATCACAAAACAAAGCTAAGGCATCCAGCTGCCTCTGTAATCCTTCTGGGGATGAGGAGAGGAGGACCACATCGTCAACAAAGAGTAGAATAGATATCAAAACCTGGTGAAGAAGGCAACCATCAGTGTCCTGGATATGCTCGTGTAGAAATGCTTCCAACTCATCAATATAGATCCCAAACAGGGTAGGGGACAATGGACAACCCTGTTTAACCCCAATAGTGCTTCAGATGAAATCAGACATCCCATGGGCCGTGTGAAGACGACCAAGAATAGACTCATATAGGCACATAATAGCAGTCAATAGGGTTGCAGAAATGCCAATATCTCTGAGTCTCTGGAGCAAGGCCTCCCTCAGAATAGAGTCAAAAGCTTTCCTAAAATCTATGAAACAACAATAGACTTTTGAAGAGCGGTGTCGGGCCTCCTCAATCACGTCGCGAAGGGTGAAGATGTGGTCAATGGTTTGATGTGCTGGTTGAAACCTTGTGTGCCCCCTAGCTCCGAGTTGTCTTTGCTCAAGGTCACTGGAGAGCTTCCTATGTAGAACAATAACATACAACTTCAAGAACATGTGGCCCACCATGATCGTTCTATAGTTATTAGGATTTGAGCTGGAACCTGATTTGTGGATCAGATGGATGATGTGGTGTGACCATGTCGGTGGAAAACCTTCACAGACTATATGGTTGAAGAGATCAACCAAGTAGCTAACCAAAGCATGGAAACTGTGCTTGGTAACCTTCCTCATCGATTGCTTTGTTCTTGTTCATCACCCAAATGGCCTCTCTAATATCTCTGTCTGAGAATAGGTAACAAGAAGAGGATGGGGAGGTAACATGAATTTGGGCCTGCTTGGGAATATCACAAAGGTTGGAAGTGTCAGAGAACATGGATGTAAGGTCGAGGTCAGGAGGAAGAGGGTAGCGTCGGGGAAGGATGGTAAGCCAAAATTGTTTAGGGGAGTGGGCAAGGAGAGCAGAAAGTTCCCGTCTTCTATGAGAGACAAAGAGTCATTTCTTGTGACGAAGGAGATGTTGATAAGAAGATTTGAATTCAGAGTAGAAGGGTCGAGAGTGGGTGAAAGCATATCGAGGTTCTCGATGTAGAGTCTTGCATTTGCCATCGTAAATTTAAAAATAAAGTAGAACCGGAGGATACCAACAGACTTGACGAACATCAAAACTGGAGGATACCAACACAGGAGAAGTCGAGTTTACACATTGCGAACAATTCTCAGGGTTGCGTTATATTTTAAACACGGTGACACATTTGATGTTACAAGGAGTTGCGGCCAGGTGATTGCTTCACGAATAGGAGCCAAATTTTCCATAAACCCGGGAGGGATCACACTAGGCAGCGGAGTGCATTAGAGGGGTAACGTTGTCAAGGGCCCATCATATCACTGCTCTCACCAGGGCTGATTACATCAACAGGCCGTGGATCACCAGTGGACAGTTCAGGGGGCCAATCACAATTTGTTATCATCAGGGTTGATTACATTTTCTGCGGGCCAATTTGAAGAAGTAAATCAGTGGGCCATGTCACTAGTGGAAAGTTCAAGGCGGTAAATCACATTGCTGGTATCATCAGAGTCTATTACATTCTCTATGGGTTGAGTCGAAGGAGTAATCAGTGGGCCATATCATAAGTGGATAACTCATTTATTAGACTACGTGACCATTGGGCAACTCAGAGCCACGTTCTGCTGTTTCAAGCGACGCATTGCCATTTACAACCCAGGATGATTTCATTAAACAACTTTCGGGTTGAGATTTTTGCTTGCCAGGGCTAGGCAATATCATATCGACTGCAACGAATCTCATCCCCATGCAGATCGAGTAGGTGATCTAAATTAAAGTCTTGAATCTGCAATTTGAATTTATGGCATTTCCCTACCTTTTCAGTTTTCTTACCGTCAGCTACCATAACCTTCATGTTGGGCATGGGAAACGAGAAAATATTGAGTCTCTTCACCATGGTTGAGTCCAAAAAATTGTGGGTGCTACTGGTATCGATCAAAAAACCATTACATTGTTCTTCTTCCTTGACATCTTGGAACCTTTTAAAGAACATATCCTTAAATTTCCCCCAACTGATAGCAAGTGTCATCTTCTTCCACCACATATACCAATTATATGCTTCGCCTTCCATTTTCATTGAAGCATGCCTGATCTTTTCATCATCATTGTCAATATCATAAATATTGAAATATTCTTTTGCTTTATTGAGCCAAGCAACGCTGCATTTTTCGTTACTGTCGAATTTGGATTGCTCGATTTTTGCTCTTCATTGATATGTCTCTATTGGTGAAGCGAAAAAAGGGGTATTGATTTGAAAACAACATATTGGTTTATGGATTCCATAGATGCCTATTTTGAAAATTCGTGTTACTATTTTCTTTATTAGGCGTGGAAGATGTCTTTGGAGACTCGGGTTTCTCATGTGCATCAATGATTTTGATGAATTTAGAGAATTGAGATGTTGAGTAGCCTCGTTATTCTGGAGTATTTGATCAGGTGGAATCTCCAGGCTAGTACAAATACAACCCAACATCACCATAACTTGATCCACCTTAACTGAAAGATCTACTTGATCCTTTTTAAATTCATTCTTTTTCTCCTCGAGTTGACTCTTTATTCCCTTGTGTTTTGGAGCTCCTCGATTTTATCGCCTTGTCTGGTCACCTTAGTCTCAAGGTCCACTAGTCTCTTATTGAAATCGGTCATCGACATTGATGAAGCCATTGAGCGGGTCTGAGGTGGAGTATATTTATCCAGCTTAACTCTTTTCCTTAACTTGATCCTAATTTTTTTTTAATATCAATTATATATATCAAATATAATATATATATTAATGTATATATATTAAATATAATATATATTAATTATAATATATATTAATTAATATTAATGTATGGTCTGCTATACAGTTTTAATATTAAATACTATAGTGCGATTAATAATCTGATTCACGATCACGCTATATTGGAAGAATGAACCGATGGCTGAGGAGCGGCGGCGATGGGAAGGAACTAGCGACTGTTGGAACGTGATAAGGAGGAGCAGCAGTGATGGGCCAGACAGAATGACAAGGACGAAGGACTGGACTGTCTGTCGTGACGGAATGGAGGTGATGGTGAAAGGATATGCCACGGACATGACGAAATAACAAGCGAAGTGGATTTACGGACAATGGTGGTTGGGGCAGTGCGGCTTAGAGGCGGAGAAACGGATTGCAGTTAGGGATCAAGCAATTGGTGGGAGAAAAAAAACAGCTGACGACAAAGAGGGGTGGCAGAGACAGGGACGAGTGAGGGCGGAAGAATGGTGCGATAGTTTGAGCAGCGGATGGATGTAGCACAGTGGTGGCTCTGATACCACATGAAAGAGACAAACTCAACAATTATCATAAAGTATATATATTATTAATGAATGAGTTGATGCCTTACAAAGCGAGAGGCCCAGGCTTAAATACAACCATTTGTGCCTCTTGGTGAATGGGCATGATCTTTGATCACGCCCTATGCCCTGATTAAACTAATAGTTTACAGAATAATTAATTTTTATATAACATGTGCCTTGAGAGACAATGATGAAGGTGTCTATTAGTCATTGTCTCCCCAACATTGTGCTCTATTCTTGTGGATAGATAGAGCTGTTAGTCAAGGCCTTGCTATATGACAATGCTGGTTGATATGATGAGATGCACTGATATACGCTGATATGATAGCTTATGAGATGGTTTACCAAGCCAACTCTTCTTATGAGAATTCTTCAGTATGAGAATGTCCAAGTGCCTTGTATGTATTATGAATACCTCCCTAGTTAAGAGGGAGTGTTGAAAAGTGTAAGTAGGTTCGGTCTTTATAATGTCTAATGTAATCATGATTTGATGTACTTGATGAAAAGAGAAAAATAAATTTTATCATTATTATTTGTAGCATGGGTTTCATGCTCAAGGTCATTTTTTTGTAGGTCAAGCACCCATTGAGTGCTTCTAGGTTTCGTCATTGAGTTAATTGAGTTATTGTAATATGTATAAGACCCATTTGGACATCATGTATCAAGTCAAAGAAATTTATTGTAAATTCAAAAGGCACCCTCCAAGACAAGTCAACCTTGCTGCATCTAGTCAGCTTACATGAAAGGAAAAGTCAGCCTATTAGGGCTATCTAGAAGCCTCTATATAAGATGGAAGTTGACCACATTTGAATACATCCATTCAACTCACAAGAAGTTCGATCAAGGAAAGAAAAATAGCCTTAGAACCAGTGAAGAAAAGGAAGATTCCAAGGAAGAAGAATCCAAAGAAGAAGAATCCAAAGTTTAAGGACTGTTTTTGGGGAAGAATCTCGCACATGTGCGAAAGAGCTAGGGCTAATTTTGTTGTGGCAAGGCCGAATCACCGTCACTCAATAAGCCGAATTTTGGTGTCACATCATCTAGTATACAAGCCGAATTTCCAAGGAAGGAGAACTAATCCCAGTGAAGAAGGAAGAAGGAATAATTCACCATTATTCTTTCACACGTGTCTATCTAGGGTTTCTGCAGTGGCTGAAAATTGCAGGTCCTTGGTTGAAGGAGAAAGTTGCAGCAACTAGAAAGCAAATTTGACTGGCATTGGCTTTGTGGAAGAGAAGCTCATCAAGGGAAGGTTTGACTTGGCGTTGGAGGGGTCTTTGTCAAGGGAAATAGGTCTTGGAATTCGTCATCTGAACATTCTATAAGAAGAGAAGAATTCTTGTGGGTTGTCCTCTCAAGAGGAGAGGTTTTGGCCCTGACTAGCAACCTGCATTTTGTGTTCTCTTGTCTTTTTGATTTTCATACTTTGGTAGCTGTTTGACGATAAGAACATAATACTAGTAAAGTGAAAGAAGAAGCTAATATCAATTATACCAAGTTAAGTAAAAGAACATCACAAAAAGTTATCAAAGTAAGAGAAATCACCTAATCTAGCTGCCCCTAGATTTCTCAACAGATCCCACCCTACCTAGTCACCTTTCTTCTTGTTTTGTCACAGGTTATTAGAAGCAGCTTTGGTTTGAGGAAATTGGCAAATTGTGGGATCTAATTGTTTGAAATCGGCAAATCGTGAGATCTAATTGTTTGAAATCGACTCTTGTTTGAGGCAACATTCGATATCCATCTGAGGCGAGTTCTCAAATTCATTGAAGACTATTCCAAGGAGGGTTTCAGTGCCTTAATTCTCTGTGACATATGATTTTCCTAGGGATAGAATTGCGGATTTATTGGCATTTTCGTGGGACAGTTCTGAGGCACTTTGCCCCTCTCCTCCCCTCCCCTGGCCGCAGGAGCAGCAGGGGCCACATGAGCCGCAACCGCAGAGGCTACAGGGCTGATGGCTCCCTTCTTTCCTGTAGTCGAAATTCAGAGGGATATTTTGGTCAATTTCTGTAGTAGAGTTTGGGGTTGTCCTGAGGCAGGATTGAGATAGTTTGACCATTTTCTGTGGCAGAGTTGGATAATTTTGAGATAGATTTCAGAAGGGTTACTTGAAATTATGTCTCTACATTGCTCTCTATTTAAGCCTTTGCCATGGTCTGCCTCGTCATCTGGTCCTGATGATGAACCACACTTGTTGGTTCGAAACGCGTTGGCTAAAAATTTCTCTTATGTGATTTCTACCGAAAGTCTTTGCTTAATTCATTATGGATCACATAAGCTTGAATACAAGAAAAGGGTTTTCAGTGTTAATTTGGAGGTAGATTCAAGGCAATCCATGAGACAAAGATGTGGTCATCCTCCTAAATAGTTCAACTATCATCTTGAGGTAATTCAACCCCATCCTTGAAGTCGAAGTCTAGTGGCTCTTAATTAATTTTCTGTAGCAGAGTTTGGGTTTGTCCTGAGGCTACTTAGATACCTCTGATAATAGAATTTGCAAGGAATTGCAAGCTGTTGTACCTATTTCTAGTCTGCGAATCAGTATAGGGCACTTCAAGTCGTTTGATAAGAAGATAAGGTACGTTTGCTTATTGATCAATCTCCGTTAAATTTGGAACTTGTACTGGCATTGTTGTCATATTTGTTTATTGGTTGAATCATGTTACTATGTTGAATGGACTATTGTATTACATGTTGCTGAAGTGAACAATGTAACTTACTGTGGACTATATTTCATGTGCTGTACTATTGAATGAAATCTTGTTTATTACTGCGCAAGCAATTTTTTTATTATTAGAAAACCTAGTTTCTAAGAAACCCTAAGGGAAAAATTATCCTAGGTCATTACAAAAGTTAAATTTTGAAAATTAAAAACCTGGTAAATTAAATAGAGGTCTATTACATCTTTGGTGCTTGACATGCAAGTTGGACGTTGTTTTCTTTGATTTTTGAGTTATATGTTCTTTCTTATCATTTGCACTTCTTGTGTGAAGTGATGGTCCTTATCGCAAGAGCATATAGTTTGCTCAATTTCCATTATGATTTGATTTAACATTTCACATTTGTCGATGCTCCAATGATTACTAAAACTTTTAAAATAATACTTTTATTTTTATTTTTGTTCCTAACAAGAATCCAAACTTACTTGTATATAAATAGTGAATACAAGGGTTTCACTTTCCTTCTTAAACCTTGAATTGAATTTTTTCTCTTCATTTCTCTTTATTTTTACCTCTTATAACTCAATTTTTTTCCAATCATATAAGTATAAAGTGTTTCAAATAAATTTTTTTTTCCTTCTAACTTTGTACTTTAATGAAAAATAAGTTTAATATTATCTTCACAAATAAGAAACAAAAAATCTTTTTTAAATCGCCGCTGGCTTTATAAGCACCTTTACAAACTTTGACTTTGTAAGGGAATTGAATAACCCTCACATTCACAAACTTGGATAAAACATTTATTATCTCCACTTAATTACCCTTTTAAATGAGGTGCTTCCCATGGTTTTAATATACTTTTTAATTAATCTGCCTCCCACTTCCACGATGGTACGATGAGCACAAATTCCTTTTGACAGTTTATAGCAACAATTGTGACTAGACAGAACTCCAAAACCTAACACTTTCTCCCCAATGATTAAAAAAGGCCTTTATGACAATGCACGAAAACAATTATGTTGAATGCATGAAAGATGCAATAGCGTCTTTGGATCTGTAGCAGAGATATTGGCAGGAACACTGTATGACTGAACTACATTTAATTTCTATGGTGCCCTGAGATCCAAGGACCATGGTTGTGGATTATTACCTATGAAGTTTGTTTGTTTGTTTTTTTTGTTTTTCTGTTTTCAGTATTGTGGTTCAATGTTATCAGAACCGGACCGGTCATCGAACCAGTAGACCCATTGGACTGGGAACTGGTCAGAATTGGACGAAAACCAGTAAAAAAGCCAGACCAAAACGGTCAACCAAAAACACATAAAATATTCAAATTTTAAAGAAAATCACATACATTCATGTGCATCCATATGAATCCAAACCATTTACACACAAATAAGGAAAAGTTATCATTTATAGAGCATGTAAGGGTGCACATAACCAAAGTAACATAGAGTACAATTCATAATTGAACCAAAAATACATCAAAAAACAAAACCTAGATGGCATCTTGCATCCAAAAAAAATCATGCTACAACAAATACTATAATATCATCAAAATCTTCGCCTATATTGGGATCTTTGTCATCAAATCACCCTTTAAGCATTAAATAAGATAAAGAATGCTTAGCATGTCAATTCAAGATTTTGTTTGAGCGATAGGTACATTTTTAGTAGGGTCATCATAGAGGAGTTCAACAAACAATGCCACTAACATTAAGGTACTTAGAGGAATTGCTGCTCTTGATTAAATGCTAGTTTGATACCGTATTACATGAAAAAATCCAATGGAAACATTGCAATTCCCCCAATCCTGAAATGCTGAAAAACTGTTAAGTCTACTGGATTCTGGATTTTTAGTGAGATCTAAAATTTTATTTTCTCCATATGGAATCCAATGAGGTCAGAACCACTCAAACACCCTTAGTCATTTCATGGTAATGTTAAAAGTTTAACTAAAAGTGATGTCACTTTTACTTTAAGAATTTAACATTACCATGAATTGCATAGCAATAGTAGAGCCATAGGCTTGAATATAAGGCACCTGTTGTGGGTTAGTGCCCAACCAAGGCAAAAATTAAAAGAAAAAAACAAAACAGGCCCCACTTGTTGTGTTCATGCAGCTTCACTGAACCGGTACCAAACCGTCCGGTTCGGTGAAAATGGCCAGTTTGGTACGGCTCAAGTCATCAGTCCGAGCTGATTTTTGCCTCAAAACGATTGGACTGGCTGGTTCAAACCGGTTCGGTTCGGTCTTGATAACACTGTTGTCGTGACATGCATGAGTGTAGATGCCCCAGTTCTCTTTGGCTTTACTAACCAGGCTCTTCAGGCACACTCCTTAATGTTGGCGGCTGTATTCAGCGACGTATGCTTAACGATGCATTAGACACTGGTGTTTTGCAAATGAGACCTTATTGGTGGTCGTCTGAGTGACTGACTACCCACTGTAATTTCGAGCAGTCAAGTTGTTTGATAGACTTCAGGTAGCAATTCTGTTTAGGTGGCTTTTGCCTTTACAAATTTGCTTGACTTGGTATTTCTGCAATTGTAGCAAACCTTGTTCAATGGGGATTTCCTAATATTTATGTTCCCGATCCTTCCTAATTCCTGGTTCTGTTCTTCAAGTTTGTAGTTGAAAGAATTTTCTTTGAAGTTGCAATGGTTTTTTTCCCCTGTAAATGGTGAAGGGTTGGTTCTTCTGGTCAAAGACTTTGAAGAAGACAGAGAAACTCTGAAAAAATAGGGGTTGGCCACAATGTTGCACGAAGAGGGGACGCCGAAGCGTCATTTCCAAAAATATAGGAAGTGAAGCGTCCGCGGAAGCGTCTGCTATATATATATATATTTATATTTTTTTGCATTTATACTCAAAACAAACATCCCAAATACCAAATTAATTGTAGAAGACATGAAAACATGCATATTTTTGCATAAATCAAGATAGATATGGCATCCATGATTCCATTGTAGTTACTAGTATGTACAACAATCATCTATATTCTAGCTATTACAAACATACATCAAATTTTTAAGCATATTATAAAACATAAAACATTTAAGCATATTATAAAACATAAAACATAGAGCATATTATGATTTATCTAGCAAGTGAGCAACTGTCAACATTTGTCATGTCCAAAATTCAAATAATAATGTTTACAAAATATGTCACTTGGTCACCGCCAAGCCAAAAAGGTTCAAAATTCAAATTCACAAGTCTACAAGTCTAATGAGTAATCTATGACAAAAAGTAGTAGATTGTGAATATATCTACTAATCTCTCCTCCTTCCACCACGAAGAGAACGTGGTGGCGGGCCTCCACGTGGTGGCAATGAAGAAGATGGTGCCTGTGGAAGTCGTGGCACTGAAACTGATGAAGAAGAACCCCCTGCTGTTGGTGTTGAACCATGGAACCTAGGAACCAAGGGACCAGATGGGGGTGGGGGTGGCATATCAACACGGTCATCATCATCCTAGAATAGCTCAAAAAATTCATGCAAAAAAAAAAACACTAGTTAACAAAAAAATAAAAACCATGAATTAGAGAAATGCTTTATAAGGGAAAATTGGAAAATTCATACCACAATGGACATACCTGGATAAGAGCATCCTCTAATTTCTCTAATCGCAACACTCCATCCTCCAAATTGAGCTCCTTTGGATTCTTGTCCCAAATCAACAAGTCTTTATTAGACTTTGCATCTTCACAGTAATGGGACAACAATCGCAAGTTGTAATGAACATAAACCAAGCTCTCTGCCCGATCTAAATTCAACCTGTTCCTTTTAACACTGTGGATGAAAGAATAAGAGCTCCAACACCTCTCTGCAGAAGAAGTGTTTACCACCTGTTATAGCACCCGCAATGCCAAACTCTGTAGAAGTGGAGTACCCCCTCCATGCATGTTCCACCACTCAAGAGCAGAAAAAGTCTCTCGATCTTTAATTGCATGCATGCTCCCAAATGGACCAGTGTTGAGCGTATAGTTGCTCACCTGTCTCCGTACCAATGCAGCCTCCTCCTCATCAGGGATTAATTTACTCAATGCAGCCATATATTTTTTGTGAACCTCTTGATCTTGGTGTGGTTTTCTCCTGCTTCCCCCCCCAGGTGCTGGTGTTGAAAGCCATGATGGATGATAGTATTTAGGTGTCAAAACATATGCTAATGCATGCAATGGAACATTTAGCATTTCCCATCAGTTTTCCACCTCTACACAAATATAATTGTACAAGGTGGTATCTCTAGGCTCAACAATGTCTTTAATCTGCCCCAACATGCTATCCATTTGCTCATACACCTCCCCAATTACTGGTCGATCTGAATCTGCAAACTTGATCATGTAATAAATTGGTTTGGTGAATTGCAAAACATATTTAACCTGTCCCCAAAAGTAACTGTCAAGAACAGTGTCCTTGACTGCATTAGCACCATCTATGTCAGTGTTAATTTCATCCCATGTTTCAGCACACATCGGATTAGTTAAAGCTTGTCTCACCTTCACTAGCCGCCTAAAGGTGAGGTAATAACTAGCAAATCTTGTCTTTGTAATTTTAAGCAATTGCAACTTGGAGTAAGTGCCATAGAAGTAGTTTACCCTTGTATGCCCTATGATGAATTTAATGAGCTGCTTCCCTCTCCTGTAAACCTCAGCAATCCACCCACATTCTTTGTGTTTCACAATATCATGCATCAAAAGGTTCAATGTGTGAACCAGGCACCCAGACCAAAAGATGTGTGGATGAGTACGCTCAATAATTTTTCCTGCTGCCTTACAATTTGCTGCATTATCTGTGATCACTTGAACCACATTATTCGGACCAACATCTTTGATTGATTTCAATAGGATATCTGCAATGTTTTGTGCAGATGCAGTGATGGAGGAGGAGTCATGACATGCAATAAATACTGCACCACTAGAAGAAACACCAAGAACATTTATCAAATGTTGGTTTCTAATATTTGTCCACCCATCTGATAAAATGGATACCCCAGAATCTACCCACTCATTTGTAAAACGTGTCAAAGCTCTTTGAACCTTAGCTTTTTCTCTTTCTAATAACACTGTTCTAGCTTTCTCATAGTTGGGGGCCTTGTATCCTTTTGGGGCTTCATTGATGGCCTTTACCATTTCATGCCAATAGGGAGAGCGAAGCACATTGAATGGTACACCGCAAGCACAAAGAAAACGGACTATCTTTCCATCCACATCATCCCTCCCAGCAACATTAAGGAAATCCCCTGTTGTTCTTCTACCTCCAGAGCTTGCAGAAGTACCATGAGGAGATGAGCAACTACCAAATTTAGAGGTTGCACTTGATTCAGAATGAGTTTTTTGTTTCTTGTTTTTTGTTGTGCAGCCATCTCTATTTGGATGTATTTTCTTCTTTCTTCAGTTGAAATGTTTGGGCAAATTTGTACCCCCACAGGACCCTTTTTTTCATCACTGTCCAGCACCCCACAAAGATGCCTCCTTAGACGGGTATATGAACCACAATATGGTTTTCCTCCATGACAACCATGAGGGCACACAAATTTGTAAGATCCACCACCCTTTCCCCCATCAAGTTTGGTCACATAGTTCCACAAGGGTGTTGATGTAGCTTTCCCATCTTGTGTTTCAGTGTCCCCTTCAGGTTCATCCCCTTCCTCTTCAAACCCTTCCTCCTCATCATACATTGGGTCACTCATATTGGGACCATCACCACTGTCCTCTTCTGTTTCTTCCCTTCTATTCCTATTCACCTTTGCCATCATTACAACCAAGAGTGGAATGATACATAGAAGTCAAAAGAACACCATCTTGGAATATGGATATAGGTGGTGGACAACCTGTAAATAAAGGAGCAAGTAGAAAGAATGGGAAAGAGTAGGAGAGGGAGGAGAAAAATACAAAAAAGTTGTCAAAAAAATAAGGGAGTTTGGGGTTTGAACTTACCTCTTTAGCTCTTGTAGATGAAGTCCTCCAAGCTCTTGCTCCAAGCTCCTCCTCCTTCTCCTAGCTCCTCCTTCTTCACTCCTCCAAGCTCTCCTCTCTTCTCCTCTCCTTTCCTCTCTTCTCTTCTCCTCTCCTCTCTTCTCTTCTCCAACTCTCATAAACTCAAAGTCAGAAAATGAGGAATGAATGGGGGCTTTATTCTTTTCATTCCTCACCTTAACCTCACTCTAACCTCACCCTAACCCACCCCCTTAATGCTAAGTTAACATAACTTAAAAAAAAAATTAAAAAAAGAGTGTCTTTTTCCCTTGCTTGCGCCCTGTTCGCCCGAAGCGTACGGAAGCGTGCGTGAAGTGTGCGCTTCCTCCTCCAAAGCGCCACGCTTCTGAGGCCCGAAGCACCGTACGAAGCGCGCTTCAGAGGCATGGAAGCGGCGCTTCCGTTCGGTGCTTCGGAAATTCCAGGAAGCGGCTAAAAAAGCCGAAGCGCCGCTTCCGATGAAGCTTCCTAGGCGCTTCCGTACGGGACGCGCTTCGGGGCTTGGAACCGGGGGGGGGGCGGCGCTTCGTGCAACACTGGTTGGCCAAGAGTTGGATCAAACAATGCCTGATAAGGAGCATGGGCAAGGGCCAAAGGCCAAGATCAGAAAGCAAAGCTCTGATTCCATTGTAACATACTAAACTGATTCATAAACTGAATATCCAAAATATAAAGAAATCCATCTGCATTACAATATTATATTGAATAAATTTTATGATGATTGATATAATACAGTGAGGGGATCCATATAAATACCTAAGCTAATGCCTTTTCACTAAGAATTGTCCTTTAATTACGTGTCCTTTAATTTTTTTATTTATATTTATGCAGTTATGTTTATTACACTTCTTACAAATTTGTTGACACTAAATTTTGACCTAAAATTTTCATATTCATTCTCATCTGGATTGTGCAGAGCTAGAAATGGGATTGAGTAAAACGGAAATAAAGTTAAAACGCTTGCTTGCTTCTGGTCTTAATCAGGAGAATAAACCTAAACTCATACACGTAAGTATCTACTTTTAGGCACTGCTTTATGTTTATTGAGCTCAATAATTGCACTTTGGTCGTGTTTCTATTAGAGTTGATATGTTATGAATGTATTATTAAAGAACATCAAATTGCCTCCCATTCTTATAATTCCATGATTTCAATTATGACCCTGCTTATTTGCACTGACGTTGTGTTTGTATATGTGGAGTTAGAGTTGACATGTTACAAATTTATTATTAAAGGACATCAAGTTTCGTTCCATTCTTACAAATCCTTGATTTCAAATGTAATGCTGGGTTTTGAAAATGGTAGCTGCTATATAACTTTGAAATTAAAGCACTAGTGGTACAGATGAAAGCACTATCTTCATGCAGTAATATGATAGGATAAACTGTACTTTGCAATAAAAAATATTTAATTGCCACATATTATAAATGAGGTATTAGTAGCTTCAAAGAATCGTCGATCGGTTTACCTAATTGTTCAAGCAAGAGTGGATGAAACATAACTTTTAAAGATGATAGTTAAGCTAGTAAATACATTGTAGAAAATGTCTCAATTGATAGTTATGCAAAGTAAAACTAGTGCATAATTTTTTTTTGTAAACTTGTTAGGACTCCTCTTTTCGTGTTTTTACATGTCTGTTATTCACCCCACTACGGGGGGAGGGTAGTGCAAGATTTGAACCCAAGATTTCCGGTTCGGTGAGACTTCGTTTCCACGGCCACTTCAACTTGAGCTACCCATGCAGACAAAACTAGTGCATAATTTTAACTTTAAGGAAAATAGAGCATTTTATTAAATTAGTAAAAAAATACAAAATGGTCGTGGATCGAATGGCCAACTTTCAGTATAATCCTTTATGCTCCACCTAGAATCCTGATGTCATTGTACACATTTCCTAGCCATTTACAAAAACGAATTCCAAAGTCTAATATCCTGTTCTTATACTGATATATGTAGCTGCTTCCTATTCTACTTAATAGACTTATTTGTTTGAAAGTGGGTCTCGAGTACCTACTTTTTACAAACACTGTAAACATGATAACGCTAGTGGATTTGTGCCTTATAGGCTGAAATTCTCTGTGAAATCTTTCTGTTCTATGCGAGGCTGTTCCGCTTCATTGTAAATCCATAACTTTTCTTGACGTTTTTTAAGGCGAAATGCTCGACAATGGCATCCTCATTTGAATGCTATGACATGGGCCCCTCTGGCTTTTAGTTCCCTAACTAGCAATACTTGTGAAAATTTCTAGGTCTAGGTGACTAAAGTCCTCATGATTTCAATTTAACCAAGTATTTGTTGAATTTAATTAATGCTAAAATAAATTTCAGATCATAGTTTCAGTCACATAATTGCTGGAAATGAAATAGCGGAAACATAAAAATTAATTTCACACTGGTAATTATTTGAAACAAGCTTTTTATTCCTCAGAAAAACTTACAAGGAAACCCCCACAAGCAGTTAGAAAAAGAATTTCATACTGGTAATTACTTGAAACAAGCTTTTAATTCCTCAGAAAAACTTACAAGGAAACCCCCAGAAGCAGTTAGAAAAAGCATCACTGCACGAATACCAAAAAGCTTCCTGCTGATCTTGTATGGCCTGCTTGAGAAAGAACAACCTGTTGAAGAAAGACTAGAAACAACAGAAAATTGTTGTACGGCCTGCAGGACAAGCCTGTATGGCCTGTCCAATGATTGTATGGAACTGTTCAGTATGCACAGCACTTTTATGGACCAATGTTATCAGAACAAAAGCATGTACCGAACCGGTAGACCCCCCAAACCAGGGACTGGTCAGAACCGGACGAGAACTGGTAAAAACACCGGACTGAAAAACTGGTCAACCAAAAACGCATAAAATATTGAAATTTTAAAGAAAAACATATTTATTCATGAGCATCCATATGAATCCAAACCATTTATACACAAATAAGCGAGAGTTGCCATTTATATAGCAAGGGTACACAACCAAAATAATGCAGAGTGCAATCCATCTCTGAAGTGAAAATACATCAACAAAAAGGCCCTAGATGGCTTCTAGCATCCAAAAAAACCATTTTTCAACAAATACCTACATAGCATCAAAATCATTTCTTATTTTGGGATCTCATCATCAATATCACCTTCTAAGCGTTAAAATGAGATAGAGAAAGCTTAGCATGTAAAGTCAAGATTTTGTTTGAGTGATGGGTACATTTTTAGTAGGGTCGTGATAGAGGAGTTCAACAATCAATGGCACTAACATCAAGGTACATAGAGGGCTCGGTGTTCTTGTTAAATGGTAGTTCCATACTTTCATACATGACAAAATCCAATGGAAACATTGCAATCCTCCCAATCCTAAAATCTTGAAAAACTATTAAGTTTGCTGGATTTTGACTGGGATCTAAAATTCTACTTTCTCCATATGAAATTGAAAGAGGTTGGAACCACTCTCAAACATCTTGAGTTAATTAATGTTAAAAATTTAAGTAAAAGTTTTTTACTTTAAGAATTTAACATTGCCATTAATTGCATAGCATTAGTAGGGCAATATTGTCAAATACTAGGCTTCCCCACTCATAAATTATTGCATTTAAAAAAAACATTGCATTCAAAGGATCCTTTGTGTTAAATTTTTGTAGCTATGGTTGGTCTTCATAATGTATCACTTGTACATTGTAATAGTTACAAAAGAAAATTATATGAAGCATGTTCTTCATGCTTGCAAGAAAAAGATTTATTTTGTATTCAAAAGAATTTTTTTACAAGGCTCATTAAGAGTGAGAAAAATGAAAATTTAAATTTGTATTTTTTGCCTCCACAAAGACCAAGTCAGCCCACCAAGGATCAAGTTGGCTTGCCCAAGGGACGTGTCCCTTCGCATGGATGAACAACTATAAATTGAGCCAATTTTCTTTCCAAAAGACATAATTTCGGATTTGATCTCAGGCTGATCTCAGGCTCACTTATTTGAGGCAAGATAACTCGCATTTCTGAGGCATACCTTCTGTGGAACAACTCGCTGATCTAAGGCTACTTCTCTGTGTTTCTGTGTGCAAGTCTGAGGCCCATATCTCTTGCGGTCCTTTGCGACTTTGACTATGGCTCCTGCGGTTCAGTGCGAATCCAAGGCTAATGTATCTCTGTGGAACAATGCGACTTTGAGGCTAATATACTCTGTGTAACAATGCACTTTTTCTGAGGCACATCTGAGGCTAATACTCTATGAAGTAGTGCAAAAGTCAGAGGCTATATCTTTGTGGTTAAAGGCTGATCTCAGTAGCATAGTGCAAGATCTGAAGCAGACTTGGAAGATGTCTTCTTAATCTTGTTGCAGGGATCAAGGCTGACTTGGTCTTTGTTGGTTGGTCATCTTGCTGGTTAGTTGACTTTGATGTATCTCTTGTTGCATTGATTCTCTAAGGAAAAGGTTGGCTGGGTTTTTCCCCATGGTGGGTTTTCTCAGGGTAAAAGTTTATGCTCTTTGTGTGGTTGCCTCTTTACTGTATGGTTGATGTCTTTTGTGTAATTATTGAATGATGGAACTAAGAATACGAATGCAAAATATCATAATCATCAAAGGTAATTATTAGTATATAAGACTTCTTAAAAAAATCAACATGGTATTAGAGCTATGGGTGGAAGAGCAACCAACTTAGGGTTTGTTTTTGCCTTTGGTAAGAAATTCTCCCAAAGATTTATGCCCTAAAAGATCCTACGACAAAATCAAGGGAGCTATGTGATGGCTAGGAAAAAGGCTAAAAATCTGTAGCTTGCATTGTAAGGAGGATCAAAAATCTTGATAAAGTAAGACCAAATCAAAATTAGTCTTTGGAGTTTGTGACAAAAAAAGAGATCAGGACGAAAGCCTCAAAAATCTGATTTTCTTCAAACAGGCAGAAGGTTATCTTAAGTCTCACTTTCAGAACCTATTCCTAAGCCTGAAAACAGACCGAAAATCGATGAGATCGAGGCTCTAATTCTTGTCTCAGTGGACCGAACTTCAGTACCTCAGACCAAAATCATCTTAGATTGTTTATAAGTTTGAGAACCAAAGTTATATTGAATAATCTTTTGGTCAATTGCTTCAGAAATACGAAGTTTTTGACAAGCTTAATGTCTCAGTTTCTAAGGTCAAGAGTTTTTCTCAGGAAGTTTTCCGATGCAAGGATCACCTTTGCGCAAGCATTTGAAAGAAAAATAATTGTCATTGAGTTGAGACACTTCAAGGTTGAGTTCATTAAAAGGGTTTGATCTTGTGTCTCTTTTGGAAAAGATCATTGTCTTAAGGATCATGTCAATGTATCAGTTCAAGAGATGTAAGAACATGTTGTAGCGGCTACAACCACCCTCCAAAATTTTGCCTTAGCTTTGTTTTGGAGCCTCCCTTCCAAACTTCACGGCAGCATGTCTTGCTTCTTCAAGTACACAAGCTTCAGTGTTTTTCTTGCACAAAGGCAACCTGTCGATCACAACTCGATGCATTCCCCTCACAAGTTGATCACCTAGACTTGGTCCAGTTGCAGGCTGAGGAGCTCCCCTAAGAAATTGCGTAACTCTAGAGGGAAACTAGCCTTCCCTCCAGAAATTGCGCAATCCTGATTGGCAGCCTGCTGGGCTCCAGAATTGCACAATTTTGGCAGTGAACACTTAGTGAAAACTGCGCAATTCTCCCAAGCAGTGCTGCTCAACCCATAATTTGCGCAAATTTGGGTAGCAGTCAGCTGTTCTGCTTAGAAATTGCGCAAATCTCCTGGGCAGCCAGCCCAGATCCCAGCCAGAAATGCGCATTTTCTCCCAGCAGTAGAGTAGTCTCTTGCATGTGCAACTGAGTTGACCGGTTCCCTTCGAGACGGAGCAAAACTGAATTGCATGCATGGGCTGCTTCTCCCAAGGTAGCATGCAAGGAATCCCTTGTTTTAGGGATTTATTTTTGGTAGTCGGAGGTTACATGCAAGGGTCATTTCATAAACCTCCCACCAAGTGTCTCTTTCCCTAGATTTGTGGCATGCATGTCACAACCTCGATGTTATCAAAACTCATCAACCGGACGTTGCAAAGATCATTCCTCACATCAACCTTGCAGCTCTGACATCTCACATCACATATAGGTGCTGTTGGCACATTCAAATCAGTTATTTTGGGGTAAGCTCGCTTTCCATGACTTGTGTTGCATTTCTGGCGCTTTTTGCATTTCACTTCGTATGAACACTGTTTGCTTGATTTCAGTGAAAGATTGCTGTCGTTTTGATACATTCTAGCTTGTACTAGCGCCGTTTTAGTTTTCGTTGCTATCTCACTGCTGTCGCATCCGTGAAACTGTTTTGCACGAACGGTCGTCGATTCGCGACTCATTTCACCCACATGCATGTTGATTTGTTTACTAAATCTTTCATTCAATGTTTACATGCACGATCAATCACTTCTGCTTTCACATAGTGTCGCCATGCATTCACTTCCACATTTGCTTTTAGTTGCCTGTTGGTGAGTCTGAGCAGCCTTGGCCTGGACTCTGCCTTACCAAGACAACATTGCGCAATCTTGAGAGGGAAGGCTTTGTCTTCCTCTCAGGGAATGTGCATTTCTGCCCAGTGAGTATCCTCCAAGACTGTTTTGCGCATTTTTGAGGGATAGTGACTGCTGGCCCAGAAAATTGCGCAATGCAATCACTGAGCCTGCAGCCATTGCCAGCTGAGATTGCGCATTGCACAATTCCAGCAGTTAGCAGCTAGACTGGACTGCGCATTGCGCAGTTCCAGCAGTCAGTCAGTCTCCCAGCAGCCCAGAGTGTGCCTTGCGCAGTCTTGGCAGTCTGTCTCCCAACCTCCCGGCCGAAATTTCGCAATTGTGCAACCTTCATGATCAGTCACACAGATATGTTGCAGGTCAGTTCTCAAGTTCATTTTCTTTTGCGAGTGACAAATTGCTTGCCATGAGTGTTGCCATGTCTCTAGGTATTGCAGGCGTTTATCTGCCTCTCAGCAATGCAGGTACAATGGTTTCCAAGGGAGTAGAGTCGAAGACACTGTTCAGAGCACACCTGGAGATGCAGTCGATCAAATGTCTATGAGCTTGCCTACTCACGAAGATATCAAGTTGTTCGTAGACAAGGACATCAAGATATGACAACAACAACATCATATCGAGCAACATCATGAATAGCAGCTGAAGGCAACATATCAAATGCAACGAATGCAAGAGGAAGGTTTTTGACGACACAAAGACAAGGACATCAAGATATGACAACAACAACATCATATCAAGCAACATCATGAACAACAGCTGAAGGCAACATACCAAATGCAACGAATGCAACGAATGTAGGAGGAAGGTTGTTGACAACACAGAGGCAGAACAAAGGTGTAAGCTCAAGCAGATCCACTGATGATGAAAGCAACTTTGGAGACTCAAGTTATAAGGTGACGACGCGACATGAAGATCACGCGAAGACAGAGAATGGAACAAAGGAGTTGCATGTGTAGAAGCAACAACTCAAGGAAGAACATGAAGCTACACAAGCAGACAAATGAGTTGCAGCAGGAACAGGAACAACAGTGGGCACAACATGCTCTTATGGATGAAACTGCACCCGTACATGTTAAAGATCCATTCCAGCAGTTGGCACAGAGCAGACATGGTGAGCAGTGTTGTTGGTCGCATGCAAGGGATTCAGTAGCATGCATGTCATTGTGCGCATGCATGCGATCCAACCCATTCATTACACTCACCAAGGTGAAGATAAGAAGTAAGTCCAACTAGAGCTGAACATGTACTTCGGCAAGTTGATGCGCATGACTACCATCACACACTTGAAGATCAACACAGACACTATGCATTAGTGTGTTTCCGGTTCAGACGCACCCAAGAAGACCATGCGCATGTTAGCAAATGAGTTGGATGAAGGAGCCATACCAATGCACCAGATGCAACGAAGGCAAGAGCTCGCTTCAGCAAGATGTCACCATGGGGTGCATGCACATCATCACGGACAACCAAGCTTGGCATCAACTCACCAACCTCACTATCACAAGCATGTCAAAGAGTTGGTCTCACCTCAATGGACCGAGTGTCAGTGATGTCTTGCATGGCTTGCTCAAGCCATTTTGTCTCACATGAGCACATGTGCATTGTAATGTAACGTCATGTCAAGTGGAAGTTCAAGTGTCAATAGTTGGATGTAACAATGATAGAGCAGATGAAGAGTCATGGGGGTAGATGAACTGTCACAAAGGGGAATGTCAAGGGTCACCCACCCTTTGCTATAAATAGAACCTCATAACTCATTGTAAAGGCCTTTGGTCAGCCAAGCTTTTGATAAGACTATCTTGGAAAGAGTTTGGATAGTAATGAAACACGCCTTGGCTTCTCCACTGCACGGAGATAGTTCATCTCTTTGGAGGCGCAGGCGAATGTGGTTGTAACATTCCACTATTGGAGCTAGCGGGTGTACGTGGATGTATTGTATGATTGGAACTTACACTTCTTTATATAATAAGAGCCAACACGTTTCATGCATATGTTGTATTGTATTCCAACGATCTTGTTTACTCTAAATGGCATATGTATTTGCTTCCTTACGCACGCATGTATGGACTGTTCTGTATGAGCATGTATGAACCTTTTTGAAACGTGTTGATTGGTTTAACCATCACTTTGGATTGCCAGTTGACTTGCTTTCCAGCTTGTGACGTATCTTCGCTCGTGTGTTCCCTTCCCATCCGAGTACTGTTACAGGTTGCCAAGGGGCGCACTCATCTCAATCCACATGTGTTAGAACCTCTCATGCACCTTCCTTGACTCACTGCAGTTGTGACACCCTTGCTACCAACAGAGTTATCTTACTTGCCTTTGTGTGAAATCGTGGTCATGGCATTGCTATACGACCCACTGCTGGGACTCCTACACCAAACAATCTGAGGTCTAATTGGGACTTCTTACTAGGGAGATCCCCTTACATGTTGGCGGGTCCAACATCGTCAACATTTTGGCGCTAGAAGGAGGGCCAGATGACAAGTTGAGTCCTCACATCTGTTTTGAATCTCTACACATCTATCATGACTAACTATCGAGTTTCTCTTCTATGGTGTATGTCTGATGGAAACGATTTTATCATCTCGGAAAATCTCTTGGATAACTTGTCTCATAAAAAATTTGATGGTGGAGGCTACGTGGCCTTGGTTAGGCATGCGATCGTCGTTGTAGGCTCATGCGAAAGACATGGATTCTTTGAAGAATACATGAGTTGTGCGCTGTTCGTCTACATGCTTCGAGGGTACCCGATGCACTGGTGTGCCACGCTGCCTGAAAAATCTATTCGTTCTCTTGCTCATCTGGTTGCAGAGATAGACCGTGCTTTCAATCACTTCGACCGTCAGGCACTCAACAAAGAAATTCTGAAATCACGAAAAACACCCGATGAATCTGTTGAGCAGTTTTACACATGCTTTTGTAATTTTGCATATCGATTCCTGGAAGATGATATTGATTGGGAATTTCTTCGTGGAAGATTTGAGTATCTTCTTCACATATCCGAACTCCGCTCAACACACTTCGGTGATGGAGTTGTGCAATCACAGGCAGGCACAGTTGCTGTCACAAGTGACTGTCCACCTTCACCTCATCAAACAGCTTCACCACTGTGGAGTGATGTGGGAGATCATGCACACACCTCTGTTGAACTGTCACATCCTCCCACCTCACCTGCTTTTGAGATTTGCGCAGATTTGGCTTGCAAGCTTGTTGGTTGTCACGTGGACTCATTCCCTCGACCTCCGTCCTCGCGTTCTGTTGATCCTCCGGATTGTACTATCTTGTGTTCTCCCATTCTAGACTCCTCACCTGTTGTGAACGAGGATCAAGCTGTCGACGGAGTTGGTGTTATGCAGCCAACCTGTGCCATCATTCACGATGAGTGTGTGTGGGAATCTAAAGAAGACTCCCTTCCAGCCGCGCCTCATCGGCTTCATCCTGACATCCCTTATGATTCTGCCATTGTTGATTTCGCCTGTGAAAGCCCATTTCCAGATGTTTCTACTTCTGATCATTCACAGGACACCTCGGATGTCATTCTGTCATTACAGTGCGGAGAGGACACATCTTCCTCGGAAAATCCGTTCAATCTGTCATTTATCATCTTGAAAACACAGAGGGTGAACCTCTTTGCTTCTCATCTACCCCTCTGCCCGATTCATCAAATCATGAGGATACTGACAAACATCCTGAATTTTCTGATCTTGGTTGTCGTGATCTATTCACTTCCTCATCCTGTCACGATGTTGATTTGACCGTTGTTAATCTATCCAAGACACTGGTCTACAATGATCTATCTGTCAATGAAGTCTAAACCCCCCTGATTGTCGAGGCACTTCAGCTCGAGCTGATGGTTATGTCAGGTCTTCACTGTCCTGAGGTTGGTTTCACTTTCGGGTAGGAAATTGTTGAAACATTCAAGGCTCCTCATCATTCTCTGCTTTGCACTAAAGATCAACCAAACACCTAGATTTTGCTTCCTCCACTCGAACTACACGATCCCATCGCTCATGCATTGGAGGAATCTTACACAACAAGCACACATGCACAACACAAGTGGTATACCTTTCTCACGTTTGCTTGCATGTCACAATCAAGAGAATGCATACACTCAACATCTGCACGCAGTGTAGCACAACATCATGGCAGCACCATAGAATGCATGTCATGCACTTTCACTCATCTTTGTTCTATGGTCACTTGTAAGCTCGAAGTGTGTTTGTCTTCACTATTACATCTTTCTTGTTTGCTGGTTCGCACAACTGTCTTGTTTGCGAACCATGCCTTCACCAACATGGGTCAACCAATGCGCCGGTGGTTGCATTGGAAGTATCACTTCACGTGTTATGAAACCAGCTCACAAAAAGATAGAAAAGATAGATCAACGACTTAGAATTCAACCTCTTCGAGGGGGCAACCTCCTTTACATTACACAAATGAATGATTCTTTGGTAATTCAAATGACAAAACCTCCTTTCTATATGAAGGAGTCTAAGGAGTCACAATATAACCCAGCTGACCCAATAATAATAATATAAAGGCATAAAAGTAACAATAGAGGGATTCTATGGGGCACAGTAATAACAATATGAGGACAATAGGGCACAACAATATTAATAAGGGATATAACTACAATAGTAATGGGGTAATCACTAGTATTATAGGGACCTAACATGCCTCTCTCCTTCAAAAAAGTGTTGTCCTCAATACTTGAGTAGTTCTGGATGCTTCTATATAAAATTCTCATCCTCCCATGTTGAATCTTCAGCGGATAAGTTCTTCCACTTGATGAGATACTCCGAAATTGATCGATTTCATAGTTGTTGAGTTCTTGTTTCTGTCACTGCTTCCGGTTCCAATATAATTTTTCCTTCCTCGTCAAGTTCTAGCAATATTGTTTGAATTGGGAGCTTGTCGCCTATAACCTTCTTTAAACATGAAACATGGAAAACTGGGTGCACTCGCGAAGCTGCAGGAAGCTCCAATTTGTATGCCATAGTACCAATCTTTTGCAACACCTTGTACGGACCGTAATACTTTGGCGATAATTTATTATCCTTCTTAGCTTGCTTGAGGGACATTTGTTTATATGGTTGTAGCCGTAGGAATACCCAATCACCTACATCAAAATTTCTTTCGCTGCGATGTTGATTTGCCTGTTGTTTCATTCTATCCTTCGCCAACACGAGGTTATCCTTTAAGAGTTGGAGGACTTGTTGTTGATGCTCGATGTGATGTCCACTGCTTGAACCTTAGAATTTTCTCTTAAATATGATGTGATGGATGGTGGTTGATATCCATAAAGTGCCTTAAATGGGGTCATTTTTGTTGCTATATGGAAGGAAGTGTTATACCACCATTTAGCCAAAGGCAACCATTTGACCCATTGTGTCTATTTATCAGATACAAAGCAACGAAGATATCCTTCCAAACATTTGTTTACTATCTCAGTTTGCCCATCAGATTGAGGATGATAAGATGAGCTATGAGCTAATTGAGTACCGAGACAAGAAAATAATTCTGTCCAAAAATTTCCAGTGAAAATGGGATCTCTGTCACTTACAATAATCTTTGGGTTTCCATGTAGCTTTTGAATTGTTTCCATAAATGCAGTAGAAACTGTATTGGCTTTAAAGGATGTGATAATGCACAAAAGTGTGCATACTTGGTAAGTCTGTCAACTACCACCATGATGACACTCTTTCCCTTAGACTTGGGTAAACCTGTGATAAAATCCATTGAAACCTCCTCCCAACGTTGGCTTGGAATGGATAAAGGTTGTAATAGATCCGGGGTCTTAATTGTTTCAACTTTATTTTGTTGGCAAACCAAACATTCTGCCAGAAACTTTTGAATATCCGATTTAAGGCCATCCCAAAAAAATTCCTTCTTAACCCTGTGGTAAGTTTTTAAAAATCCTGAGTGCCCTCCTAAGGGAGAAGTGTGCAATTATATAAGAATATTTTGTTTGAGTTGGGAATTCTTACAGAGGTATAAGCGATCTTTGTACCATAAAATCATTTTGCCAGCTAAATGTATCAGATGTACTGGAATCTTGGTGTAACTTTTGAATAAGTGCCCACACTTTTTCATCATTCTTCCATTCCTCCCTTGCTTCGTTTATCCAATCTGGTTGGATAATAGAAATGGCACACAACAATGCTTCCACATCCTCATCCTTTCTTGAGAGTGCATCTGCCACCACATTTTGCTTCCCTTTTTGTAGATGATTTCAAAGTCATAACCCAACATCTTTGTGACCCACTTTTGTTGCTCTTCAGAGGATAATCTTTGTTCTAAAAAGTATTTAAGGCTATCATGATCCGTTTTTACCTTGAAGTGTCTTCCCATTAGGCAGGGTCGCCATTTCTTAAGTGCATGTAGTATTGCCAATATTTCCTTCTCATAAATGGCTTTGTGTAAAAACTTTCCCTTTATTGGACAACTTTCAAAAGCAATGGGTCTTTCATCTTGCATTAAAACAACACCAATTCCATTTCTTGAAGCATCACATTCCACAATAAAGGTTTTTGTGAAGTCCGGTGTAGCTAAGACCGGTGCTTGGCACATTGCCTCTCTAAGATGTTCAAAGGCCTTTGTTGCTTTTGGAGTCCATGAAAATGCATATTTCTTCAATAATGTTGTTAGAGGCGCTGCTATTCTCCCATAATTTTTAACAAACTTGCGATAATACCCTGTCGAACCGAGAAATCCTCGTAGATGCTTTATGGATGTGGGGATTTGCCATTCCTTAATGGCTTTAATTTTGCTAGGGTCTGCGTTAACTCCTTCATGAGATACAATATGACCCAGATATTCCACCTCTTGTACTCCAAAGAAACATTTGGATATTTTTGCATATAATTGTTTGTCTTCCAATAGTTGTAGCACCCTGTCAACACGTTCAACATGATCCTTCCAAGACTTGCTGTAGATTGGCATATCATCAAAAAATACTAACACAAATTTTTTAAGGAAGGGTTTGAAAATGGAATTCATCAAACCTTGAAATGTAAAAGGTGTATTGGTAAGGCCAAAAGGCATGACCAAAAATTCATAATGACCCTCATGAGTTTTAAACGCTGTTTTCGGAATGTCTTCAGTCTTCATTCTGATTTGATGATATCTTGAACGAAGATCCAACTTGGTGAAGTAAATTGATCCATGTAATTCATCCAGTAATTCATCAATGACAGGAATGGGAAACTTATCTTAAATAGTGAGGTTGTTGAGCTCCCTATAATCCGGACACATGTGCCATGATCCATCCTTCTTGTGCGCCAATACTACTGGAGCAGAAAAAGAACTTTGACTAGGTTGAATTATACCAGCCTCTAGCATTTTTGCAACCATACGTTCAATTTCACTCTTTTAGGCATAGGGATATCTGTATGGCCTAATGTTTGGAGGAACACTTCCTGGAATCAGATGAATAACATGATCATGATCACGAATAAGTGGGAGACCTTTGGGAGTCTCAAATACCTTGGAATGATTGTCCAAGACTTTTTGGAGATCTGGAGAAATAGATGATTTCGATGTGGAAACATCTAGCGAACATAATTGTGCAATTACACCTCTTTGTTCATTTTTTAGAAGCTTTGTCATACCGTTAGAGCTGATTATCTTTCCCGGTTTCCCTGCAATACCCCTTAATTCAACTTCCTTTCCTTCCACAGAAAATTTCATGATAAGTTCTTGAAAATTAAAAGCTATTGTACCCAAGGATTGTAGCCATTGGACTCCTAGTACAACATCAACACGTCCCGTGGGAATGGAAAGCATTGGGCTAGTCAATACATATTCTCCCATGGATAGCTTGATATTATGGCACTTTCCAGAGCAATTTATTGTTCCTCCATTTGTAACCATCACTTGACGCTCTGGTGCTAGATATAGGAAGCAATTCAATTCTTTTGCTACCTTACAATGAATAAAATTGTGGGTACTTCCTGAATCAATCAACACCATTACCTTTTTCTTCTTGATTTGTCCTTCTATCTTGATGGTTTGAGGAGTGGTAATTCCCGCCAATGCATTACAAGATATTGTTGGATTCGTTTCTTTTTTATCTAGGCTTTGTTCCTAGAGTATATCATCTTCTTTTGACCATTCTTGCTCCTTTTTTTCTTTGTCTTCACAATCTATGTAGAATAATTTCTTCTCAGCGCACTTATGACTTTTAGTGTATTTGCTATCACAACTGTAACAAAGCCCTTTTGCTCTTTTTTCTTCCAATTGTTGTGGTGTCAACCTTATAGGTTGTGGAAGACTAGGGGCAACAACACTTCCATCTTTATAGTTGTGAGTGGTATGCTTCCTGGTTGCCATAATTTTGCTTTCCATTTTTCTTGCTAACCTGAATGCACAATAATAACAATATGAGGACAATAGGGGCACAACAATATTAATAAGGGATATAACTACAATAGTAATGGGGTAATCACTAGTATTATAGGGACCTAACATCACATGAGATGACCCATGCACTTTTAGCTTAAGAGTAGAAGTAGTGTTTGCTTTTGAGTTGTTTGCTTGCATGCTTGTTTGCTTACTTGCTTTGTTTGTTTGTTTGTTTGCTTGTTTGATTGCATACTTTCTTTGCTTTCGCTTTTGCTTCTACTCTTGCTTTGCTTTGTTGTTTGTTAGTTCGCTTGTTTCGTTTTGTAGGATAGTTTCGCATGAAACCATGTATGACTCTTGAAACAAGCTGGGTAATGTACAAGAGGCCTTGTGCAACTATCACTACTTGGTTATCTGTCATCCTGCCTCTGTATGAAGAACTTGTTACTTTCAGTCCATGATACGTCGATGGAAAATACATACTGTTCAAAGTGAACCTTGGTGAAAACACAATGCTTGCGTGCTAACTAGTGTCACCTACTCTAGTTGGTTGTTTTTGGGTTAACCCTTGTTAGCTCAGTCAAGTAGAGTAAGGTGAGGGGGAAAACTTTAACAGGCACGTTAGAGGTATAATAAACTACTTCTCTGCAAGAACAACTTCTCTCAATAAGTCGGGATCCCTCTTCCGCCTCTAAAATGAATAAGTGCTATGCACAGTTACGAAGATGAAAAATAGAACAAATGAAAAAGTGAAAAGTGTCTGAAAAATGAAAAATGAATAAGGCGAAAGAAGAGAAAGGCTTCTTTGTGACTCCACCGGGGTAATGTCCAGGCCTGCTGGCAGTGGAGCAACACCAGAGATGAAACTAAGGCTCTGACGACTATACTGCTTGTGCATCAATATACCCCTCAACCCCAATCGAAACAACTGTGTTGCCTTGGCTTGGAATGTGTGTCAATCGACCAAGAGCTTGGCAGATGCTACATCCTACAATCAGGCTAGTGTGAAAACCAAGAGGAGCTGAGAACTAAACAATACTTTCGGAGTCGTTAGACTTGCTTTTGACGAACAAGGTCCATTCAGAGAGCTGGAGTTCTACCAGTGTGTTGCCAAGTGTTGTAGCGGCTACAACCACCCTCCAAAATTTTGCCTTAGCTTTGTTTTGGAGCCTCCCTTCCAAACTTCACAGTAGCATGTCTTGCTTCATCAAGTACACAAGCTTCAGTGTTTTTCTTGCACAAAGGCAACCTGTCGATCACAACTCGATGCATTCCCCTCACAGGCTGATCACCCGAACTTGGTCCAGTTGCAGGCTGAACAGGTCCCCCAAGAAATTGTGCAATTTTAGAGGGAAACTAGCCTTCCCTCCAGAAATTGCGCAATCCTGACTAGCAGCCTGCTGGGCTCCAGAATTGCGCAATTCTGGCAGTCAACACTCACAGTGAAAATTGCGCAATTTTCCCCAGCAAGGCTGCTCAGCCCAGAATTTGCGCAAATCTGGGCAGCAATCAGCTGCTCTGCCCATAAATTGCGCAAATCTCCTGGGAAACTAGCCTTCCCTCCAGAAATTGCGCAATCCTGATTGGCAGCCTGCTGGGCTCCAGAATTGCGCAATTCTGGCAGTGAACACTTAGTGAAAATTGCGCAATTCTCCCAAGCAGGGCTGCTCAACCCATAATTTGCGCAAATTTGGGTAGCAGTCAGCTGTTCTGCCCAGAAATTGCGCAAATCTCCTGGGCAGCCAACCCAACTCCCAGCCAGAAATGCGCATTTTCTCCCAGCAGTCGAGCAGTCTCTTGCATGTGCAACTGAGTTGACCGGTTCCCTTCAGGACCGAGCAAAACTGAATTGCATGCATGGGCTGCTTCTCCCAAGGCAGCATGCAAGGCATCCCTTGTTTCAGGGATTTATTTTTGGTAGTCGGAGGTTACATGCAAGGGTCATTTCATAAACCTCCCACCAAGTGTCTCTTTCCCTAGATTTGTGGCATGCGTGTCACAACCTCAATGTTATCAAAACTCATCAACCGGACACTGCAGAGCTCATTCCTCACATCA
Source organism: Pinus tabuliformis (assembly GCA_031772625.1). Lineage (NCBI taxonomy): Eukaryota > Viridiplantae > Streptophyta > Pinopsida > Pinales > Pinaceae > Pinus > Pinus tabuliformis. Next base: position 1,712,394,102 of record CM062816.1, on the reverse strand, counting down.
AACTTGTAGCTCTGACATCCCACATCACATCTAGGAGCTGTTGGCACATTCAACTCAACTATTTTGGGGTAAGCCTGCTTTCCATGAATTGTGTTGCATTTCTGGCGCTTTTTTCATTTCGCTTCGTATGAACACTATCTGCTTGATTTCAGTGAACACTTGTTGTCTTTTTGATACATTCTAGCTTGTACTAGCACCGTTTCAATTTTCATTGCTATCTCACTGCTGTCGCATGCATGAAACTATTTTGCACAAACGGTAGCCGATTCGGCGACTTGCTTCACCCACATGCATGTTGATTCGTTTACTGAATCTTTCATTCAATGTTTACATGCATGATCAATCACTTCTGCTTTCACTTAGTGTCGCCATGCATTCACTTCCACATTTGCTTTCAGTTGCCCGTTGGCGAGTCTGGGTAGCCTTGGCCCAGACTCTGCCTCAACAAGAGCCTCACGAAGACAACATTGCACAATCCTGAGAGGGAAAGGCTCTGTCTTCCTCTTAGGAAATGCACATTTCTACCCAGTGACTGTCCTCCATCACTGTTTTGCGCATTTCTGAGGGACAGTGACTGTTAGCCCAGAAAATTGCGCAATGCAGTGATTGAGCTTGCAGCCATTTCCATCCGAGATTGCGCATTGCGCAATTCCAGCAGTCAATAGCCAGACTGGATTGCGCATTGCGTAGTTCCAACAGTCACTCAGTCTCCCAACAGCCCAGACTGTGCCTTGTGCAGTGTTGGCAGTCAGTCTCCTGACCTCTCGGCCGAAATTGTGCAACCTTCATGATTAGTCACACAGGTATGTTGCAAGTCAGTTCTCAAGTTCATTTTGGTTTTCGAGTGACAGATTGCTTGCCATGAGTGTTGCCATGTCTCCAGGTATTGTAGGTGTTCATCTGCCTCTTAGCAGTGTAGGTACAATGGTTTCCAAGGGAGCAGAGTCGAAGACATCGTTCAACGCTCATCTGGAGATGCAGTCGATCAAATGTTTATGAGCTCGCCTACCCACGAAGATATCAAGTTGTTCGTAGACAAGGACATCAAGATATGACAACAACAACATCACATCGAGCAACATTATGAACAACAACTGAAGGCAGCATACCAAATGCAATGAATGCAAGAGGAAGGTTGTTGACAACACAAAGGCCAAAGAAAGTTGCAAGCTCAAGCAGATCCACTGATGATGAAAGCAACTTTGGAGACTTAAGCTATAAGGTGACGACGCGACATGAATATCGGGCGAAGACAGAGAATGGAACAAAGGAGTTGCTTGTGCTGAAGCAACAACTCAAGGAAGAACATGAAGCTGCACAGACAGACAAATGAGTTGCAGTAGGAACAAGACCCACAGTGGGTGGAACATGCACTTATAGATGAAACTGTGCTCGTACATGTTAAAGATCCATCGCAGTAGCTGGCACAAAGCAGACATGGTGAGCAGTGTTGTTGGTCGCATGCAAGGGATTCAACAGCATGCATGTCATTGTGCGCACGCATGCGATCCAACCCATTCAACACTCTCACCATGGCGAAGACAGGAAGCAAGTCCAACTGGAGCTGAACATGTGCTTCCGCAAGTTGATGCGCATGACCACCATCACACACTTGAAGATCAACACAGACACTATGCATTAGTGTGTTTCCGGTTCAGACGCACCCAAGAAGACCATGCGCATGTTAGCAAATGAGTTGGATGAAGGAGCCATACCAATGCACCAGATGCAACGAAGGCAAGAGCTCGCTTCAGCAAGATGTCACCATGGGGTGCATGCACATCATCACGGACAACCAAGCTTGGCATCAGCTCACCAACCTCACTATCACAAGCATGTCAAAGAGTTGGTCTCACCTCAATGGACCGAGTGTCAGTGATGCCTTGCATGGCTTGCTCAAGCCATTTTGTCTCACATGAGCACATGTGCATTGTAATGTAACGTCATGTCAAGTGGAAGTTCAAGTGTCAATAGTTGGATGTAACAATGATAGAGCAGATGAAGAGTCATGGGGGTAGATGAACTGTCACAAAGGGGAATGTCAAGGGTCACCCACCCTTTGCTATAAATAGAACCTCATAACTCATTGTAAAGGCCTTTGGTCAGCCAAGCTTTTGATAAGACTATCTTGGAAAGAGTTTGGATAGTAATGAAACACGCCTTGGCTTCTCCACTGCACGGAGATAGTTCATCTCTTTGGAGGCGCAGGCGAATGTGGTTGTAACATTCCACTATTGGAGCTAGCGGGTGTACGTGGATGTATTGTATGACTGGAACTTACACTTCTTTATATAATAAGAGCCAACACGTTTCATGCATATGTTGTATTATATTCTAGCTATCTTGTTTACTCTAAATGGCATATGTATTTGCTTCCTTACGCACGCATGTATGGACTGTTCTGTATGAGCATGTATGAACCTTTTTGAAACGTGTTGATTGGTTTAACCATCACTTTGGATTGCCAGTTGACTTGCTTTCCAGCTTGTGACGTATCTTCGCTCGTGTGTTCCCTTCCCATCCGAGTACTATTACAGGTTGCCAAGGGGTGCACTCATCTCAACCCACATGTGTTAGACCCACTGCACCTGTCACACCCTTGCTACCAATAGAGTTATCTTACTTGCCTCTGTGCGAAATCGTGGTGAAGACATTGCTATACGACCCACTGTTGGGACTCCTACACCAAACGGTCTAAGGTATAATTGGGACTTCTTGCCAGGGAGATTCGCTTACATGTTGGCGGGTCCAACGCCGTCAACAGAACAAAAATAAGGTTGTTTCTATCCAAGGTTTTATGCCTAGCTTTTCTCGGATCACATATTAAATGTTGTAGACTCATTCTTGCTTTCAACAGATAAATATAAGGTTGTAATAGGTTTTTTCGTCATAACTTTGATCTCTAGTTCAGTGGTGGTAAGGCTGAGTCTCAAGTTTGAGAAACTCATTGAGAAACTATCAAGATCTATTGGAAGAGTCACATACAATCTATAGTTGAAAATGTTGTCAATGGAAAGACATTTTTGAGCCTAATGTTTTATAAACTCAAACTCAAGACGTTGTTTATTGCAAACTCAATATCAATCTTGCACTATCAAGATGCCGAGTCATCTTTCAAGATGTATGACATAGCATATGTGATCTCACAATAGCAAGTTGTATAACAATCGTAGAAAGGTATATATCCTATGGATGCTCAACTGTCAGTAAGAAGGTATCTCTATCACAAAAAGGTCTGCTTCAGTAAGGAGAGGCTGAATCTTGCTTCACAGTTAATAGTACAGGTCTCTTACCAATCTAGCTGGTCGGAGATATTAGATTAAATGGATCTATGATTGCTAAGATTTGAGCCTCTTAAAGAATTAATGCAATGTATGATAAATCTTGCCGCTGATATGAATTCTTAGGTATACATTGAAGAAGCTGAGCCACTTGATTTGGTGAATCCAAGGATGAATATTATTTAATGAATTTCATCACATGTGCAATCAAGTCTAGGGTTCTGGGTATTTTGAATAACTAAAGTTAGTAAACCCTAGCAAGCCATAAGGGCTCATAGAAGAAAGTCTAGGGTTTGTGGGAATACCCTAGGATCAAATGTTTCTGTTGAAAGAAGAAACCCTAGAAAGAAATGACATCATGATGATGATGTGGATGAAGCTGATAAAGTCGCTGATGGATACAAGAAGACTAAAGATTTAGAGGGAGTTGACATTCTTCTCAAAAGATAAATATTTAATATCTCTCTTATTTGTTTGTCCTTATTGTTGCTATTTTACTGAGTTAGTCTCTTGTCTTTGAATTCTTTGCTTGGTTGTATTTGTTCTTCCATGGCCTCCTGTGAGGATTGCATATACATAGTAGAAGTTGCCAAGGCTTTGACAACAAATGGACAAAGTGGAAGAACGAGCAAAGCAAGAAAATTTTCTAGAATTTCTACTTTAAGGATATTGTATCAAATAAAACTCAAGTTTAGAGGTATGCCAAAGAGAAGTCAAGATCTAGCATGTAACAAATGGAAACATGGAAGCAAGATTTGAGAAGGTTCTCCCTGAGAGAGGGAGTGGATCATGTCAAGAGATTTGCCTCAGTTGTAAGAGTTGCCGCAGACTTTTGAAGGGTATGAAAACATGCTTCATGATTAAAGAAGACTTTGGGCTTGGTTGAATGGATCAAGGATGATCCTATATATGATTTATCTTTGACGGAAGTTGAAGGACTCATGTGTCATAGGGAGCAGCGATTGCCTCCAGAGGAAGCAATAGAAAGCCCTGTTATGAGCTCAAAGTAAGTTGACCTTACGTTCTTGGACGATGGACTAAGGTGACTTGAAAGCATCTATGATGATGGATCATGTGAAGCTGCAAAGAGTTCCTCAAGATATTGCTTCTGTTTGGGGCTCCATTATAATTTATTGGATAAGCATGAAACAATATGGAAAAGGCAATGTATATTGCAGCTGAATTGGCAAGTTGAAGCTTCAGAGGTTACTTGCAAGTTTTGATCAAGTGCAGGTGATGGCCACGATGATTGAAATGGCGCAAAAGGGAGCAGTGAAGCTCGAATATATTTCCATTGATGAGCAGATAGCCAATATGTTGACGAATCCTTCTGCTAGAGAGATGTTAGTGTACTTCTGGGACAAGCTTGGGCTTGTGGAAAATGCCTCTCTAATTTAGAGGGAGTAATGATTGCATCAAGGATATGGTTTCTCCCCATGTCATTTACTTTGACCGGAATTAGGGATGTTATCCCTGTGTCAAGTACATTGATTGAAATTAGGGAGAATGATTTGACAGATTAGATAGCATCATGACCTGACATTCTTCCCATGTCATGTACTCGGATTGGAATTAGGGATGTTATCCCTGTATCAAGTACATTGACTAGAATTAGGAAGAATTGTCTGATGGACTAAATTTTCCTGTGTCATTGTACAGTGACCTGATTAGGGTTGTAGTCCCTGTGTCACTTTGACCTATATAGGAAAATGGTCTGACAAAGGACAATCATTCTCCATGTGTCATTGTATAGTGACCCGATTAGGGATGTTGTCCGTGTGTCACTTTGGCTTGGATTAGGGAGAATGGTTCGCCTCCCAACATCATGCTCAGATCTATTTCTAGAGTGAGCTGGAAAATGGTCTGACAAAGGACAATCATTCTCCATGTGTCCTTGTATAGTGACCCGATTAGGGATGTTGTCCGTGTGTCACTTTGGCTTGGATTAGGGAGAATGGTTCTAAATGCTCTAGCCTCCCAACATCATGCTCAGATCTATTTCTAGAGTGAGCTTGTTTATCATTGATGAGGCCTTTGGTGTTTCACTTAGACTATGTCTATAGTTGTTTGATTGTGCACTGTGATTATGTGTGATTAATGCTAGTGGTTATGATATTGATGATGATGCTATCAATGTACCATGTTCACAATTTCTGACCTAATTATGGTAACTTGTTTTACCATGTGTCATAATTGTGACCTATTTATGGTACTTGGATTTGATGTACCATGTGTCACAATTGTTGACCTGATTATGGTAACTTGTTTTACCTCGTGTCACAATTGTCAACCTGATTATGGTACTTGGATTGATTAAAACTTATAACCTTTTCTTAGAGAGATCATGTATACAGAGAACATCTGGATAGTCATTACGAATACCTCCCCAGCTAAGAGGGAGTCTTAAATTTTTGTAGCTATGGTCGGTCTTCATAATGTATCACTTGTACATTGTAATTGTTACAAAAGAAAATTATATGAAGCATGTTCTTCATGCTTGCAAGAAAAAGACTTATTTTGTATTCAAAAGAAAAAAAATTATAAGGCTGATTAAGAGTGCGGAAAATGAAAATTTAAATTTGTATTTTTGTCTCCACAAAGACCAACTCGGCCCTCCAAAGATCAAGTCGGCTTGCCCAAGAGATGTGCCCTTTCTCATGGACGAACAACTATAAATAGAGCCTATTTTCTTTCCAAAAGACATAATTTTGGATTTCTTTTGAGGCTCGTTCATCTGAGGCAAGATAACATGCATTTTTGAGGCATACCTTTTGTGGAACAACTCCCTAATCTAAGGCTACTTCTTTGTGTTTCAATTTGCAAGTTTGAGGCCCATATCTCCTGCGGTAGTCTGAGGCCTATAGTTCCTGCAGTTCAGTGTGGATTTGAGGCTAATGTATCTTTGTGGAACAGTGCGCTTTGCGACGAACATACTCCATGGACCAGTGCACTTTTTTTGAGGCTTATCTAAGGCTAATATTCTATGAAGTAGTTCGCAAGTTAGAGGCTATATCTCTGTGGTTAAATGTTGATCTTAGTAGCATAGTGCAAGATCCGAAGCTAACTTGGAAGATGTCTTCTTGACCTTGTTGCAGAGATCCCTGTGGACAGAATTATGGAGGGCTAACTTGGTATTTGATGGTTGGTCATCTTGCTAGTTAGTTGAATTTGATGCATCTCTTATTGCATTGGTTCTCTAAGAAAAAGGTTGGCTGGGTTTTTCCCCATGATGGGCTTTCCCAGGGTAAAACTTTATGTTCTTTGTGTGGCTGCCTCTTTACTGTATGGTTGATGTCTTTTGTGTACTTATTGAATGATGGAAGTAATGAATAAGAATGTAAAAGATCATAATCATGAAAGATAATTATCAGTATAGAATACTTATTAAAAAAAATTAACACTTGGTAGCATTTTACAAAATCAGCCGGTTTGGTACCGAACCGGCTAGTTCTGTATAAGAACTGGGGAACATGCCTTTTCTGGTCTGTGACATCGGTTTCAGACCAATTTTCCCTAAGAAATAGCTATATTGGTCGGTTCAGTCGGATTCTGATAATACTAGCTTCCTTTGGTGACATTGTACCATATAAGTTGGTGCTCACTTTCGGGTTAGCTTCTCTGTTTGATGGGATGACATAATTTGAGTTTGGGAAGGTTAGAACCTAGACAACTTGTATCTTTCCCCTTGCCACTTAAATTTAATAAAGCATTTTTGGTGGTTAGCATTGTAAGTACCTAATGTTTGTAGCCATTAGAATCTTAAGGGTACAATGTAGAATTGGGATTCGAGGTTGTAATCTTAAATTTGCAGCTTCATATTGTGGCATTTTCCTACATCTTTGATTTATTTCAATCTACCACCATCATCTTCATATTAGGCACATGGTATCTAAAATGATTTAGTCTCCTTGTGAGATTTGTATTGACAAAATTATGGGTACATCCCTATATATATATAAAAGAATCGTAACGTTGTTCTTTTTTATGTGCCCCTTCAATTTTAATGTTTCTGGTTGGACTATACCTATTATGGTTGCTAATTATTTCTTGGTGCATTCTCATCATTTGGTTCGAAGGGAAAATTTTGAAGGTTTCTTTTGCCTTCTTTGTCTGACTTTTCACTATTTGAACCATCTTCTCTTTTTGCTTCACATTCGTATAAATCTTTGATGTTGTCTCACCTAAAACACCTATGTCAAGGGTCCTCACTTTTCTCCACAATACTTACTTTTTCCTTTTTTTATTCTTTGGGCCTTCGAAGTAAGTTTACTTCCTTCTCTTAGACACAGTGGAAGGTACCTTGGATTTCCCATGTCTATGGCTTAAGGTGTCTTCTATCTTGAGTAAACCTTGTCAAATTTTTGTAATGACCTTTTTAATTTATTTTCTACACCTTTTGCTTTACGTGTAGCTTTTTCCATAGTTGCGACATTATGTGTTACTAATTCCTTCCTTGTGTAAGGCTTTAATCCATGCACATAAGTCAGAAATAGTTGATCCTCTGATAAGTCAGGAACTCGCATTGATAGTGCTTCCCGTTTGTGTGTGTATTTATCCACATCACCTTTTTCTTGTATTTTGGTAAATTTTGCAAAGTAAGTTCCTCTGTGACACCTTGAATACTTTTAAAGAAATCACCTTCGAACTTGGACAAAAGCTTACCTTGGTCACTGCCTTCCACCACATGTACCAATTATATGCATGGCCTTATTGTTGCATAGAAGCTTAGTTTACTTTCTCCTTGTCAAAGTGAAAATTATGTATTTCAAAGTATTCTTTTTGCTTGTTAATACAAGCCAGTCTTTGTAATGTACCTAGGGAATTCTTACCCATAGGGTTATCAAGAGCATAAGGATATATTGTAGCAAAAACATAGTATCCTTTACAACTTATCATAAATGACAATTAATGTGCAACAATGAACAGATAGATGAATCTTTAGCAACATCAACATGATACATCAGTTTATAATCCTCATGGGTTTAATTCATATGTGGTTACAACACTGAAAAATTAAGAATAGTAGCATGCTAGAGATTGCATTTAATACCATCAACAATTCATGTACATGGAACCAATCCTCCATGCATATTGGCTTTAATCCTTTTAGCCTCGTTCCCGTGCTCTATCAAATGATCACAAAGCTCAGACCACGAATCCAATCTTTCCCATAGGTCTTGTTCTTCTTCGGGGCTAATGTCGTGGATACTTTCTTTAACCATTTTTCATGATCTTGCATATAATGCCAAAATGGAGTCGCCAGGGTGAATTAAAATGCCTTCACAAATACCTGCTTCACCTTACAAGCATTGACTTTGAAGTTCAATGAGGAACTAGGACTTTGTTCCTCCAATGGAGTCGCCAAATGATATATCAATAATGTTATATAGGGAACAAAACACACGTTTCGTGTCCCCGACAATGACGTCAAAATGTTATTGCTCAAATTAGCAAGGGGCCTAAAGGGGATTCCTAAAGGGGACAACTGCTAGGCCAAAGGCAACAAGGGAGACTTAGCCCATTGCCACTTCAACTAAGACTCCTTACTCTTTATGGACTTTCACCGATGGGAGGAGACTCGATATATAGAAAGTCACTTGTGAAGGATGAATCAACTAATGGATGTGAAGTGACCTTAATAATCCTTTACCTAGAAGGAGGTTAAGAATAGAGCTTACTTGCTTTTTAAGCAAGGTACAAAGATTTCTAGGATAAGGAGGTGAGGATTTGAGGGTTAGGTTAGAGGAATATGCCTTGTAAAGGAGTTTCCCAATCCTAAAATCCTTATTGAACTTGACTTCCCGAATGGTTCTTGAAGAATTGACTTTTCAAAGGTGTGGGACCACACGGGACCAAGTGGACCTAACCTAGGTTAAGGAGAGAGAATCTAGCAACCAATGATGTTCTTAACCCAAACAAGGAAGGGGAAAGGATCAAAGCAAGAATTTCCAATTAAAAGTATCAAATTGATCCTATGAGGTGCTAGCCTAGGGAATACCAGGGCAAAGTTTGATCTCAGAGCTAGGGCTTGGGTTATCTCACAACTCCATCGTTGGAATGGCTTCAAAATTGGAGGAGGCCTTGAGGACACACCAGTGCAGTAGAGGCTAGGAGATCAAACTTTTTCTTGGGCTATTTTGTTGGGAAAGTGATGCCCTAGGTGACCCAACTTGGCTAGACCTAGAAGAGAGAGGGAAAGGTGGAGAAAAATGTTCTTTGAGTGATCACCTATTGGAGGACCAATGCCTTAATCCCTTGGGGAGAATGGAGTCTAGGAGAATGATGAGAAAGGAACTTGTATTTCAGTCAAGGAGGCCTTAAGGACTACTTCGTTTAGCCTTTGGGGCAAGCAGAAGAGACCTCAAAGCATTTATACTTCGCTTGTCAAAGAGATGGCTTATCAAGATAAATTCATCGGTGGAATTATCCCTAGGAGATTTCATTCACATACATGGTTTAAACATTGAGAGATGCTATATAGGAACAATAATTCCACAAATTTGCAATTATGCAATGCAACAATTAGCTCTATTATAATGAAAATCCCATTCAATGCATATGACAAAAGTAAAGAAAGAATAGCATTAAAAGTGTGTACTTACATGTAATAGAATTATTTAATCGTCAACAATTTGACAAAAAAGAAGCTCCAAGATAAAATACTCCAATCCAAACATCAAAATTCATCCATGCTCCAATTCTTTATCCCAGAAAATTGTGAAATTATCTAAAGAGAAGAGTGATTCAATCCAAAGTGATGATGAGAAAATGAACTCATATCACTTGTATTTATACACTAATTAGGAGTTCGAATTAGTCTCTTAGCCCTACATAAGCCCCAAAATAAAATAATGTGCTAATAACCTAACCTTTGGTGACAAGCCACTAGCTCACAAATGAAACAATAACCCTCTTAAGAGGTCAAATTATAAATAATACATGTCGTAGGGCCCTCTAAGAGGCCTAATGAGGTCCATAGGTGCTATAATGAGGGAATATGACCCTCAAAAGTGATGGACAAGGGGTTGGCCCCTTGTTCTCCAAACAATAAACCTGTGGTGCTCCTAGTGGGTGTGGGGGCACAATAATAACCTCATGGGTCTTCAAATGAGTCAAAGATGCATGTAGATCATCTGTAAGGGCTCAAATGATAGTGTAGGTGATGCCACATCATCCTACAAGTCCTAGGTCAGCTGTCAAGTGCATGGCACGTCTGTGGGGCCGACTGGGCAAAGGTGAACCAGGTGCATCTTCCTCGTCCAATAGGTGGATCTCGAGCCAATCTTTGAACATCTTTGGGGATCTATGGACTGTTGTTTACTGCTATGGAGGCCCATGGCTCTCAACACACACCCTATATGTGCCAATGTAGCGCTCTGAAGGGTTAGGACCCCTTATAGGGAGACCAAACCCAAGATGGAGACCACCTGCAATCCTGCATAAGATCCAATGCATCCCTTAGCCTTCCAGTATAACATAGTCATCAAGGAAATCGAGTAAAAGAGCTTACAAAACATGGACCACAAGTGGGGACTTCATAATGGCCCGCCTTTCCATAATGGGCTTTGGCATGTGCTAATGTCTCCAAACTCCAAATGGAGTTAACCAAGTATCCCATTAGGTGGTTTCTACTTCTAAAGGGGATAATATGTCCAAGGTATATCCTTTAAAATGTGGTGGTATGTGATAAAGAGGTGAATGGTGTAGGGGATGAGAAGGGGCAGCCCTAGGCCACATGCTGGGGTACAAGGGTAGCTAGTAGAAGGGAAGCCCACACTTGGCTATATAATGTATACGAGGGAGCAATCGTGGTACATGAACCACCTCAACCTTAATCTTTCTACCCTTCTTTATATGCCCTTTTGCTTTTTATGATTTTTCTTTAATTAACTGCTTGGTGCTCAAGGGGTAAGCGCATGATGTGTGAGATAGAGCAATGGATACCCCCTTTTAAGGTGAGGCAGTTCATTGCCCACCAGGGGTTGGGAGTTGGGACAATCATGGATTTATATACGATGAAGGAGGCTTGTAGAACGTGCATGAACCAGGGTGATGGTCATAATGATGGGGTAGAGCTCATGTGTTGGCTTTTACCCACGTGCTCAATGCATTTGTCCTGACCATATTTTGCATTTTGTGGTACGTTTTCTTGTTGAATGTGGTCAATTTTGCTTTTGCTTTTTTTTTTTTAGCTGTATCAACCTTTGGGGCATCATTCCAAGCCTGACCCAAGGTGTGGGCAAGGGGTAGGGGAGAGTTATTCCTATGTGGACCCAGTGGAGGAATGTGGACCGAGGTGGGAGAATTGATGAATGGGGTAATAATGAGTGGAAAGGTGGGTAATATATGTGGATGAGGGAGCTGAACCATGCAACCAAAATTAGCGTTTCCCGTGAAATACCATCCCTAAAGACAAATGGTCAGTAAAAGAGATCCCACGGTACTAAAATCCAAGGTTAATATCCGAAAGGGGTCTAGGGGATAAGAGCACACACCTAGCCCATTCTTTTTGTCGAATCCCCCCATTAATCCATGCCCATAATTGTCCAAGATGAGCAAACTACAATACTCAATTACCAAATGACAAGGCATACCTTTAGGTTCAGGAGGCCGACCTTCAAACATACGATCATGAAAGATGGGTGAGGGACCACATGACTGGCTCAAGTGGTGGAAAAGTGGCCCAACGAGCTAGTTGGTGGTTGTAAGAGTTGTTGGTTTTCGGTTGAGGACCATCTTGGAGAAATTTTTTCTCCTAGGGATATCACCCACAAAATGGTGGGTAATAGGACATATTGTAAAGAAAAAGGAAAAAGAATTTTGAAAATGTAATTTGGGTAAAATCACCTCAAGAAGCCAAGTCGCCCCTCTTGGATGTCAAGTCAGCGCAATGAAAAGTTGTCTTTTTGCATATGAGAACAACTATATGTAGGCATGTGTCCTCCTCCAAGTGGATAAGCAACTTGGGTTTTCTGTGACGTATTCTGAGGCAAAAATATGCTAAGTTCTGAAGTAAAGTGCAAGCTTCTCGGGCTACAAAAAATTTGAAAAGTATGAGCTTCCTGGGCTACAAAAGATCTGAAAAGTGTGAGCTTCCTGGGCTACAAAAGATGTGAAACAATTGGAATTTTCTGGGCTACAAAATGTCTGAAACAAGTGCAAACATTTTGTGGATTTTGGAGGGTTTGACTTGGCTTCTTGGAGGATGGTTTTGGGTCTTGGATTTCTCACTTTGATCTGATTCTATAAGAAGAAGAGATTTTTCGGGTTTTCCCCTTGGAGGGGTTTTGCCCTGGCTTGGAGCCTATATCTTGTGTTCATTGTCCTTTTTGTGATCTTCATGTTTATGTTTTTAGTAATTATTTGATGAAAATAACATATTAAAAGAAATAATAAGCCAACAAATTCACAAATAATTACCATGCTAAGAGAAATCAACCCTAATACATAAACACATTGATTTCTCAACAGGATCCACCAACTCTCCTTCAGAAGCACTTAGCTTCTTCAAGTTAGTGATCATTAACATAGACACATGCCTGGAATCCTCCATCATGAACCTCCTCAAGATCGCAACTACATACTTGCCCTGGGCCCCTGGCCAAGGAATATATCTCCTGGTTGTTGCCACACCTCCAATTCCAAAAAGTAGTGCATCAAGCCGATGTCCTTCATCTCAAACTCCAAAGCAAGATCCTACTTGCTTATCGCTGTGAGCTTCTCTGCTCCTGTCAAGAAGAGATCGTCCACATAAAGTACCAATATGAGTGGCTCACCATCAACAAGTTCATAATACAAGTTAGAGTTTGCCTTACTCTTGGTGAAGACCAAACCGAGAAGATATCCTTTAATCCGGGTGTGCTATGCATGTGGAGCTTGCTTTAGCCTATAAAGGGCCTTCTTCAACCTCCTTACATGAGACTCTCTCCCATGCACCTCAAAGACCTGATGTTGCTTATTATACACCTCCTCCCCAGTCACCCCATTGAGGAAAGTAGTCTTCACATCCATTTGATGTATCCTCCACCCCATCTCTAAAGAAATGGACATAACTGCTCTAATGGATGCATATCTGGCGACGAGTGCGAATGTCTCCTCATAATCAACTCCCTCCTGCTGGGAGAATCGTCTTGTCACGAACCTCTCTTTGTACTTTTCGACACTATCATCGAATGCATGTTTGATCTTGTAGAGCCATCGAGAAGTGACCACTAACTTTCCATCCGCTCTGGGCTTTATGCCCCATACATCATTCCTCATGATGGAGCTATACGCCTCCACCATGATGTACGTCTAGACATGCTCATATACCACCTCATCAAAGGTGGAAGGTTCGAACTCACTGATGGTGCTCGACAATGCTAAATAACTGGAAAATATCACTGGTGGTCCGCTTTACTTGAAAGTGCTTCTAGCAGCCTCCATATGCTCCTTAACATCCCTTAAGGTCTATTTGGCTCATCTAAACCTCCTCCTAGTAGAGCTTGAAGGAATATATCGCTCCTCCTCCAAATATACAGGTTGTGTCCCTGCTACTAGTGTTGTTGGTCCTTGCTTAGCCTTAGGAGCATCTCGCTCCTAATCCTCTACCCCTATTGGCTCTCGCTCATGAGATCTCCTAAAGGTCATGCCCTTAGCAAATCTGACATCCCAACTAATTATTACTTTCCTCTGTCCTGGAATGTAGACTCGGTAGGCCTTTGAGACCTCACAATAGCCCACAAATATGCCCCTTTCTCACAAGGGTTCTAGCTTAGTCCTCTTCTTCGTGGACTATCAAAGGTTCACAGTTGGCTCACATCTGGTTTCACTCTAGTAAACATCTCCTTGGGAGTCACGTCCTCCAATATCTCGTGAAGACTCTTGTTCTGCACATATACAATTGTATTGCAGTCCTCCGCCCCACAAAAATTAGGCAATTCCTGATCATAGATCATTGCCCTTACTACCTCCATTATGGGCCTATTCTTCCTCTCCGCAACCCCATTCTGCTGAGGGTTGTAAGGTACCATGAGCTCCTTCTTAATCCTTGCCACCCTGTAAAAATCCTAGAACTCATTGAAGGTATACTCACCCCCATTTTTTGATCTCAACATCTTATTCTTCTTCCTGGTCTAGTTCTCCACAAGAGTTTTGAACTCTTAAAAAACTCACTAAAGATTTCACCCTTAGTCTTCAAGATGTAGATCTAAATCTTCCTAGAAAAAACATGTATGAATGTCACAAAGTACAAAGACCTTGTGATCAACTCCACAAACATAGGACCACAAATGTCTTAGTGCACCAAGTCTAGTACTCCATTATACCTAGTCTTGCTATGAGGAAATGCGGCCTTGGTCTGCTTACCAAGTGCACACCCTTTACACACTCCATCTTGCTCCACTCCGATCTTTGGAAAACCTATAACCATTCTCCATAACATAGGAGTAGCCCTGTAGTGTAGGTGTTCCATTCGCATGTGCCAAATATCACTTTGGTTGTCGCTCACATGTATGAGAGCCTTCACCGACTATCCTCAATAGATAGAGATTTTTTTCCCTTCTCCCAGTTACTCGCTTCTTGCTAGGATCAATTACTTTTGGCCCAACAACCACTTCACCTCCCGTGAAGATGACTTCTAGTCCTCTATCTTCTACTGCCAAAACTAAAAGGAGATTGTTCTCTAAACCTAGTACGCACAACTCCTCATTCACCTACATTATACCCACCTGAGTCCATCTGATACTCAATACTACCAATGCCTTCCA
Source organism: Pinus tabuliformis (assembly GCA_031772625.1). Taxonomy (NCBI): domain Eukaryota; kingdom Viridiplantae; phylum Streptophyta; class Pinopsida; order Pinales; family Pinaceae; genus Pinus; species Pinus tabuliformis. Next base: position 1,712,379,074 of record CM062816.1, on the reverse strand, counting down.
TTGCATTATCACCAAGCACAACTCCTCATTCACCTACATTATACCCACCTGAGTCCATCTGATACTCAATACTACCAATGCCTTCCATTGCATTATCACCAAGCTCTATGTATATCCTTATGTTCCTTGGTCACGCTAGTGAAAATGTCTCGAGATCCCGTCATGTGACAAGATGTCCACAAGCCAAACAACCCTTGTGATGGTTCTAGAAAGGCATGATACCAAGGCAAAGTTCTTCTCGAACTTTTCAGGGATCTCGTCCATCTATGCAGTGGCTGCTTTCCCTTTCCCTTCTTCCTGTTTGGACACTGACTGGAAAAATGCTCGAACTTGTGACATGCAAATCACTTGACTTTGCTCATGTCCTTCTCCATTTTATTCTGTGAAGGTCCACCTCCACTCTAGTTCTGCTTGGCCTCCCCTTTGTCCTTTTTCGCTTGTGTCGCAAGAGCAAGCTCATCTTTCTCTTCACTATTCCTTTCTTGTCCTTCGGTCAATGAGTTCTCCTAGATCTCCTTCTAGATGAAATCATCCCACAAACGACCCCAATCAGGAAGGTGTTTCCGAGCAAGGATCCCATCCACAAAGGTGGTCCAATGCTTAATGCCACCCTTTAGAGCTACTTTCACCAACTTCGAATCAATCACAGTTTCCCCAACAACTGCAATCTCATCACAAGCCTGCTAGATCTTCGTGAGGTAAGATATTACAGTCTCTGATCTGTTGATCCTGATGTTGATTAATTTCTCCCGCAACACCATTTTCTCGTTTTCGTTTGTGCTATGATAAACGCTGGTTAGGGCTACCCACATGACATCCTGTGTCCTTTCCTGATATGTGAGGAATTATATGATCCCTCACACCATCCAAAATTATACACCTCGCTTTCATATCCTTGAGATTATACTTTACTGCAAGGTTTGGATTTGAAGGAACCTAAATGTCTATGTTCACAAGATGCCACAAACCATTCAATTTTAGAGTCATGGTAATTTTCTCCTTCCAAGGACTCAGGTTAATGACCCCATCCTACCTGGCTTCATATTGCAAACTACTCAGTGATGCCATCTTCACAAATCGACCTTGGCCATAAAACCCCAACTGCAAAATAAAAGCTATTAAAGAAATTCGTTGCTACAAACCCTAGTGATATTGTATTTCTCTCTCAGAGTTATCTAGAAAGCTTTAATACCATGTTAAATTTCCTATTACCAACCCAAATTTATTTTCTCACGACAATTATTTATCGCCAACAATTTATTAAATCAACCAAATAAATTTTGAATCATCAAAAAATAAAATCACTGATATTTTAACCTCTAGAAATATGTGCAACAAAAAATAAATATATGGAGAGATCCATCACACATTGCAAAAAATAAATACTAACAACAATTCTCCATCATTCATTCATATGGAAAGTTAGGGTTTTCGTCCCACAAGGAATTACAAGGAAAAATATATTTACTGGAACATGTAACTCAACCCCCATTGGATGAGCAGCCTTTGGAAATTGGCCTCTGAAGGAATTCGGCTTGCATAAATTTGGCCCAACAATCTTCTAGCAAATCGACCTTGTTCCTTCCCTACAAGCTGCCACTGCACATCAGGGAATTCAGCCTCCAACAAATCGACTTCTCCAATTAAATTGACCTCCCTCTCTCTTTTGCAACTCGGCCCTGCTATCTCCAGCAACTCGACCTCCTGGATGGGTCCTTGAATCCTCCTGTAGTCTTCTTCCTCTGTGTTTCAGTCTACTAAGCCACTCGCACTAGAGAAAATTGCTTTCTCTTGTTGTGTCTCCTCTCTTGTGTCTTCACCTCTTCCTTAGGCTTCTTTTTATAATCTTCATTAAGCCCAAATCCCTAACCCTAATCTCCCTTATAGAATATCTTGGAGGTCAATGGTTGAGATCTTTTCTAAGTCACTTAAATAATTAAATTATTTATCCATAGAAAATGACTTAATAGTCCACAATAATTAATTGACTTTAATTATTGTACTTTTCCTAAGTTAGATTTAAGAAAGAAGAGATAAATCATTGACTCCACCAAGCAAGCACTTAAAGAGGCATTATATCTTCTTCCACATGCTAAGACATCAAGCCCATGTAGAGACCTTCTGAAGCTATTATAAGCTTCAACATAGAGGAAGCCTGGGTAAACTCTTGCCACCCTCAAAAATCTCTAAAGCCTCTCACTTTCAACTCCACTAATATGATAACACTTGCCCGTTTGAACTTCATCTTCTTTTTTATTTTTAAATGGTTCAAACAATCTAATTAAATATTTTCCATCTTTATCATGCCATTTAATCCTCTTGAAATCAAATTCAAGGTGACGGGAGATTTTCTTTAGATGAAATTTGGAGTTCCGAGGCAAATAATGGAACAAGTGGGTTGGAATCTGCATATAACTAGGTTGGCTGTTACATCGGCCCAGAAGAATTGTGCTGAACACCACAATTGAATCGAATTTTCAGATTAAATATAATATGAATTTCGACTTTTGTCACTAGTATCAATTCAAAATTCAAAATTAAAACATAATGCAAAATTTTAATTTCTATTTGCACATTTAGAATCAAGTCTGCGAGTTATCACTCTTCAATTTTTAAGATTTTATGATTTGCTCATGCACAGTATCTAGTTTCAAGTTAGAAAATAAGAGTTTAGAGCTTCAATTAGTCTTTTCATGGTTCAAACAAAGACTAAGAATGCAGTTCACTGAAACCAATAATTTTTATCATATGTATTCTGTAACAACCTGTTTTTGACAATGATTTATTCCGAGTTTAATGGGTTTAGAAATATAAATAAATTTCATTTAGATCGAGGACCTATAATCAATTTTGATTCCATTTCAGTGTAGTAGTATCTAGGGCCTCCGATGGTGATAATGATAATGAATTTTATATTACTTATCCTTTTCTGCGATTTTTGTATGAATTCCATTTTTGTACTAGGCACATGAAAAGTTTATTTAGAGCAAGAGTGATATCAATATTGATTTTATTCACACGTTCATAGTTTGAATATTATGTCGTTGCTACAGCCTTATATTAAATCAACTGTAACTCATATATCATTTTGGCCAAATCACTAATTTCTCTTAGAAATTCAAATAAAAAACTTTTCATAGATCAGCATCATTTATTGTTAAAGTTTTGAGTTATAATTTATGAAGCGTAATGGTAATGTCGTTAGAGGAAGTGCGTTTTCTTTTAAATTGTTGTCAAAATTTTGCACATGATGGTGCTATATAAGTTGGATAGAAGTCGTCTTAGAAATTTCCAAGTGTAATTCAAACATAGTGAACTTTTCCTGGAAGTAAATAAACTTCCGTTTCATTATTTTAGAGTTATGCATTCTCATTTAAATTTATTTATGATATTATTGTATAGAGGGAAGTGAGGCTTTTCATAGTCTGTGGTATATGTTGTATATCTCTCAGTTCGACTGGCCACATTTGTCCACTAGTAGACATTAATAATTTATCTAAATTTGTTCTAAAATATTAATTCGTTAGTTAGTTTTGTTCAAGGTATCAGCTTTTGGTAGGTTGTTTTTTTCACATTGACAAGCATTTTTGAGGCAGAAAGAAGAATATTGCATTATAGAAATCTTTTGTTGCTTCTACTGGGATTTTGTATTGAACGTACACTATATGGTTGAGGTGAATGATTGTAAATCAACTTAATAGAGGTGGTGATGATATTTGGGCAGTATGTTGCAACATCGCGGGAGCTACTAGCACAATTGACTGGAGAGAGTTCACGAGAAGGCTTACCAAGGTGTGTTTACTCTGTCTCACTCTGCCCTTTAATTCTCTCTTCTTTTTCACAGAACTGTGTCCCTGCAGAAAAAGAAGTTAAAGAAGGTGAGCGTTAATGTTAGTAAACCTACTTTGTTTTTATATGCTTTGCAAAAAATGCTTATTCACTCACTTAACTTACATCAAGGTACCTATGTTCAATGAATTGATCTAGGTTTATAGCTCTGAATTAATGGTGATGGTACTGCATTTTGTATGCCTGATTTCTTTCATAGCTGCTGTGGAAAAACCACTTATTCATTCATTTATATTTTTACTTACTCCAGAGTACCTATGTTCAATGAAGTAGTCTAGGTGGATGTTTCACGTTGATGGAGATTTTAGTATAGAACTGTGCACACTCACAATTTAGCACATTGTTGAAGAGAGATAAGATGATTATATTAATGCTGAAATGAACAATGTTCATTTACTGAAGAAATATTCAACTTAAGAAGGACAATAAACAAAAATCCATATAGGACAAGTTATAAATATAACTGAACAAGATATGATGAAAGATATAATATGTTTACAATGCCATCTGATGGTGTACTTGTAGCATTAACTAGTAGCCATGGTCGATAGGTCATCTCCTTTAGTCATCATTTGTCATTTCATTTATTGTGTCAGTTATTATGCATAGTTATTATTATTTATTTGATATTTAGGTATTTATTTATGTTTATTCCATTGCCTATTGTTAATTTTTCTTACGCTAGCAAACCAGCAATTAGTTCCGAAGAGATTTACGTCTACTAAATAAAAGCACCAGCTAGGGTGTTAACCAAATAAATATAGCGAAAAACAAACAATACCTATCTTAATCATGATGACACAACAGATTCTGCCCAATCAGAGTTCTTCATTAAATTTCTTCAAAAATTACTTGGGCTCCCTTCTTGGGAAAATGGCCCAACTGAGGAATTACATACAACATTAGATTTGATCCAGTGGATCAAGGCCTCCTTGGTTGATCTAGATCTCCTTGCTTCCCCCTTCCTCGGACTCAACATACATAGAGTATCTCACTCCTCACTGAGATGGCTCTCTTAGTCTTGTGCTATTGTATGGTATCTTCTCCCTCCTCCTAGCCTTGTTTTTATAACTTTACATTGAGCTAAATCCCTAACCCTAATCTCCAGTGATTGATGGACGAGATTAGATTTGGCCTCCCTTGAGATCAAGGGTTGAGATTAAAACATAATCACTGAAGTAATTTATTGTACTTTTCCTAATTTTAGTTTAGCTCAATAAGGCAACACAATGATTATGTGCTTTTACAAAAGTTAGACCTAGGCTAAGTTACATTAGCAACTTTCTTACATTAGAGCAAGTGTTCTAAGGAGATCTTGGGCGACTTTTGCATGCCTACACACTCAGGATTGTGCAGAAGCACCTGTCCAAGCTACAAACATCAACTCTCCCTCTTAGCGAGGGAGGTACTTCTGCCACTTGGAATTGACTTCGATCTTGCGTTTGCTGCCTTGGTTGCTCTCTCTGAATTGGAAGGTTTTCCTACTCTTTAGTCTAGAAAATTCTTGAAATCGGACTACCTTGGCCTAGTTCCTAGAAGCCTTTTGCTCCTGAACCTCCTATAAGGTCATCTTGTGCCAAGAGACCTTATTGACAAATTTGGGGGAATCTGTTGTCTACTGCTCCCCTCCTAAACCTAATCGTTGACTGCCTCTGAGATGTTCAACCTTCGAAGCTACTTGCTCCTTGTTCTTTGTCACAACTTTGCTTCTCCTTGTGCTAAGTCTTTCTAACGCCCTTAGGAAACCTGCTAGGATCTCACTTTAGGTTCTGTCTCAGTCCTTTGAGACATCAATGAAATATACTACCATACCTTTGATTGGTACGATCTTGAGGGTTGACCTTTGCCAGTTTTGTTGGCAAACCTTGTTTGTGTTGTCCTTTGTACCTGTACCACAAAATCTAGCAGTATGTGGAGAGGGAAATCCTACAAGACAAATAGCTAAACTAAGTGCTAATAATGGGTAGAGGCCCAATGGCACCTCAACGAAAACACCTTGCTCTTTACGAACTTTCATCGATGGGAGGAGTCCTGGTAGGAAGGAGATCACTTAAAATAGATAGGCTAGGTATATGGCACAAAGTGATCAATCTAGAACTCATTCAAGAGAGAGACTCAATAATGTTTCAAGGCTTCAAAGAAGCAAAATGCTCTCAATGAAATGCCTTAGGAAAAGAAGGCTCAAGACTTAGGGTTTTGAGATTTTAGATGATGATACGTATTCACAAGGTGAAGCCTCGGGAGGAAAGTCTTCTTATGATACACTTCAATAAGTATTAAGCTCTTACAACCTTCAAGGAAGTCCTCAAGTTGACGGGAAAGGAACTAGGGTTTCCCTCTTGGAGCAACATCTAGGGCAAGAGATTTTGTGGATGACCACCAAACTTGGAGAATAGGTAGCCTAGACCCTAAGCTTGATGTTTAGGCTCTCAAATCACCAAAAAGCCTCCCTAAAATTTCATTGCAAGCCCTAAATTTTCACCCTAGCCTTAAAACGATCGATTTTAGGAGAGCTATGGAGAAAATCTAGGATGGATCACCAATGACTTGGATTAGTGCCTTGTCCTTTAGGCATATGGAGTCAAGGATGTGATAGATAAGCCAAATTTGTTGCGAAGGAGGCCAAAATTTGACACCCTAGGTATCAAAATTCCAACTTGTACCCACTCATTGATAAATGGAGTTTGATGGAGAGTTATAAGAATTCCTCCACTAGGAACATTCATTACATGTTATACAATGAGTAACATATGCAATTCTCAACTAGATAGCCTTTAAAATTTATTTTCAACAAATTAGGGCACAATCAAGCATAATCTAGAAGCAACAATTCCATACATTAGACAAATTCAAAATGAAAATCTTCAATAATAGGCACTTACAAGATAACATGTAGTATATCCATCCATTCACCAAATAAATAGCTCCAAAGACAATTCAAGATAGTTTCCAAACATCAAAATGCATTCCAAGAATCTCCAATAGCCAAGAAGGAACAACTGTGAATTCTCTTATGAGCTCTAAATTCCCCAAGTAATGATGATGAGAGACTCAAATGAGGTCTCCCTTATTTATACATGTCCAATGAAGTCTAATAATAGCCTAAAGCCCCTATTAATTGTCAAATGTGTGAAAATTCTGTCATTGTAGCAACTGATTTACTTTTCCTACTTATTTCATCATAAGTTATTCATGAAATTACTTCAACAAACATTAAAATAAATACTGCTGTAGATATCACACTGTAATACAGAAACAAACATATGCACACATTGACATAATTATTTTGGACTAATGTCCCCAGAAAAACCCAATGTGGGAAAACCGGTGTAGCAAGGGAGGATTTTATTATTCAACAATTTTCTAGTACAATAGGGTGCCAAACTGGCTTACCCACAGATAGACAAATTTCCAGCACTTCTTCTGAACCCAGCGTAGGCCCTACTGACCTCTGCGTCAGCCTGAAACCCTTTGTGTCAGCTTACTGAGGCTTTGCATAGCCTCTATGGCCTTCTAAGTCACTCCTGCAGCGTCTGCATGGATGACGCAGGCCCTTCTGGCTCTGTGCAGTCTCTGCTGCCTCTGCGTGGCTTCCTCTGGCTCTGCATCTGCCTCTTCTGCCTCTGCGCTGATCTCCCGTCTCTTTGTTCCGTACTTGCTGCCTCCTAAGTGCTCTCTAGGCCACTAGTTCAATTTCTCAGCAAACCCCGCTCCAGAAATTGAACTTACTGGTCTCTCTCAGTGTATTCTCCAAGTGACCCTCAAGCCTCCTCTTATACTTTCCTCGTTGACAAATCAACGACCGAGATTAAGTTTTTAATCAACGGCTAAGATTAGATCTAGCTTGATCCATGTCTTTTGGTCCATTCTAACATAGTTTCATATTAATACACATTAATATTATATTTTTTCTAAGTTTAGACTTACGGTCTCCATTAAAAATATTAATTATTTTAATATCTCCTGGACTGTTTAGAATCTGCCCAAATCCTTTCTGGGTATTGGAGATCTCATGTGCCCCAACCTCTCCACCAAATTTCGTGGCTAGAGCACATCTGTTGTTACCCCAAATCAACACTCCCTCTTAGCAAGGACTGTACTCTAGTAATACCCTGATCATCCGACATCGGTCCCTGTGCTGATGTTAAGCCTCCTTGCCCGACATCTTCTACACTGCTGCATCCTGTACTGCTACCCATGACTCTGTTACTGCCACTGCTGCATCTGTACGACAGCTCCCTTTGCATCCGTACTATTGCTGGTCCTTTCTCCCAACACTGCATCTACACTGCAACTCCCTTTGCATCTGTGCTACCGTTGGTCCTTTCTCCCAACACTGCGTCTGCACTGCAACTCCCTTTTCATTCGTGCTGCTAACACACTACTTCTGAAAGGGGTTCTTTACCATCCCCATCTTTTCCCTGAAGTAGTCAAATTTTGACTTTCCAAGGGCCTTGGTGAGGTTATTTGCCACTTGTTCCCTTGTAGGAGTGTAGTTCAACTGTACAGCTCCTCGTTGGACACAATCTCTGACAAAGTGACACCGAATATCAATATGCTTCGACCTATCATGGAATAATGGATTCTCAGAGAGTTTGATGCAACTCTGATTATCACACATGATCCTGGTCGCCTCCATATTTCTTCTGAATAGGTTTACCAGCAGTTTTCTAAGCCATATGGCCTCACACGAAGTTGTGCTTGCTGCCATATATTCTGCCTCAGATGAGCTTAGAGCGATGGACTATTGCTTTCTATTGCACCAAGAGGTCATTCCTGATCCAATGTTGAAACTGTACCCAGAGGTACTTTTCCGGTCCATTGAACTTCCTACCCAATCTGCATCAGTAAATCCACTCAACTTGATATCCTTCCCCTAGGTGTAAAGAGCCCATAATCAATTGTTCCCTGTAAATACTTGAGAACGTGTTTGGTTGCTGCCCAGTGACCGCTCTTTGGTTCCACCATGAATTGACTTAAGGTGTTGGCAATGTAGCAAATATCTGGCCTGGTATTGACTAGATACATCAGTGACCTTATGAGCTTTCGGTATAGGGTGGGATCGGCATCCTTGTCTTTTGATGCATCAATCTTCTTCCAGTTAGTGATCATTGGCGTAGCCATAGGTCTATAGTCTCCCATCCTGAACCTTTTCAGGATTTCTGTAGCATACCTCCCTTGCCCAAGGAAGATTTCTCCTTTCTGCTGCCAAACTTCCAACCCTAGGAAATAGTGCATTTGTCCCAGATCCTTCATATCGAACTCTGTGGCTAGATTCTTCTTGTAGTCCTCAATGAGTCTGGATGATCCTGTTAGGAAGAGATCATCCACATATAATACTAAGATAAGTGGTTCGTTCTCTACGACCAGATAGTAGAGATTTGGATCCACGTCACTCTTGACAAACACCATCTTCTGCAAGTAGCCATCTACTATTCGACCATAGCACACTCTCGGTGCCTGCTTCAGCCCATACGAGGCTTTCTTCAGTCTGCATACACGAGACTTCTTCTCATGAGTCTCAAAGCCCTCTTGTTGTTCAATGTATACTTCTTCTTCTATTACCCCGTTCAGAAATGCCGTCTTGACATCCATCTGATGGATCTCCCATCCCATCTGGGCTGCAAGAGATATCATGGTCCTAATAGATGTATACCTGGCTACTGGGGCGAAGGTTTCCTCATAGTCAATCCCTTCCATTTGAGCATACCCCTTAGCCACAAACCTGGCTTTGTATTTTCAACATTGTCGTCCGTAGCATATTTGATCTTGTAGATCCATTTTGAACCTACCACAGATCTGTCTTGAGGCCTTGACACCACCTCCCAGACATCGTTTACCATTATGGAGTTATACTCCTCCACCATCGCATCTAGCCAGACCTGATGCTAAGGTGCCTCCTTGAAGCTGGTAGGCTCCCCATCTTGAGCTACTAATGCCTGATACCTGTCTAGTTGTTTTCTCTCTCTTTTACTGTTCCTTGGCTCTTTGATGATGTTCTTTGCATCACGCAGATTCTGACGAAGTTCCCTGCTGGTTCTTGCTCTGCTAGCAGGTGCTTCTGTTCGCTCCTCCTCCTCATCATGAGAATCTTCCTGATCTGAGGAATAATTCTTCACTTCCGTTGGTTGAAGAGGCATGACCAACGGATCCTCTTTCGACTGCTCTTCGAAAGGCATTTCGCGATATCTTCTGAAAGCTTTGTCCACCATCAACTTTACATCTTGTCGTACTACTACCTTCCTGCTCCCCAGAAGATAGATTCTGTATGCCTTAGCATTCTCTCTATATCCTGCCAGATACCCCTTTTCTGTAGTCTGATCCAGCTTCTTCCTCTTTTCTTCGGGTATGCGACAATATGCTAAACTCCCAAATACGCTGAAATGACTGACTTCAGGCGTCTTCTCAGTGAAGACTTTCTTTGGAGTAATCTTGCCCAATGCCTAATGAGGAGTCCTATTCTGAACGTAGACAACTGTGTTGCATGCTTCCACCCACAGGAATTTTGGCATATCTTGATCATACAACATGGCCCTAGTTGCTTCTACAATAATCTTGTTTTTCCTTTCTGCCATCCCATTCTGCTCCGGATTGTAGGTAGTTGTCCACTCTCTTTTGATGCCCTCCTTAGCGCAATAATCAATGAAGTCCTTATCGACATACTCTCCACCATTATCTGAGCGCAAGACTTTGATTTTCTTACCTGTCAGATTCTCCACTAGAGCCCTGAACTCCTTGAATCGACAGAAAACCTCATCCTTGGTTTTCAGAAAATAGATCCAAGTTTTCCTCGAGTGGTCATCAATGAAGATAAGGAATTACTCGGCATCATTGAGAGCTTTGACGGACATAGGTCCGCAGATATCTGAGTGTATCAATCCTAGTACACTCTTGGCCCTGTGGTTGCTCCTAGGAAATGCCACCTTGGCATACTTTCCTAGGGCACATCCCTTGCATACATCATCTTGTTCCGTACTCAGATATGGAACTCCTGTTACAGTGCTCCTGAGAATTCTCAGAGCTCCATGGTGCAAGTGACCCATCCTTCTGTGCCATAGTTCGTTCAAGTCTTTGTCCCAATGACTGTGTGAAAATTCTATCACTGCAGCAAATGATTTACTTTTCCTACTTATTTCATCATAAATTATTCATGAAATTACTTCAACAAACATTAAAATAACGACTGTTGTAGATATCACATCGTAATGCAGAAACAAAAATATGCACACATTGACACAGTTATTTTGGACTAATGTCCCCAGAAAAACCCAATGTGGGAAAACTGGTGCAGCAAGGGAGGATTTTATTATTCAACGATTTTCTTGTACAACCGGGTGCAAAACTGGCTTACCCACAGATAGACAAACTTCCAACACTTTCCTAAACCCAACGTAGGCCCTACTGACCTCTGCTACAACCTGAAACCCTCTGCGTCAGCCTATTGAGGCTCTGCGCAACCTCTCTGGGCTTCTGCGTCACTCTTGCAGCCTCGGTGTGGATGACGCAGGCCCTTCTGGCTCTGCGCAGTTTCCGCTGCCTCTGCGTGGCTTCCTCTGGTTCTGCATCTACCTCTTTTGCACTGATCCCCCGTCTCTCTGTTCCGTACTTGCTGCCTCTTGACTGCTCTCCAGACCACTGGTTCAATTTCTCAACAAACCCTGCTCCAGAAATTGAACTGACTGGTCTCCCTCAGTGTGTTCTCCAAATGCCCCTCAAGCCTCCTCTTATACTTTTTCTGTTGACATCTCAACGACTGAGATTAAGTCCGTAATCAACGACTGAGATTAGATCTTGCTTAATCCATGGTTTTTGGACCATTCTAACATAGATTCATATTAATACACATTAATATTTTATTCTACCTAAGTTTAGACTTAGGGACTCCATTAAAAATATTAATTATTTTAATATCTCCTGATCTGTTTAGAATATGCCCAAACCCTTTCTGGGTATTGGAGATCTCGTGTGCCCCAACCTCCACCAAATTTTGTGGCTAGAGCACATCCGATGCTACCCCAAATCAACACTCCCTCTTAGCGAGGATTGTGCTCTAGCAATACTCCTCACTGAGTATTACTCTGATCATCTGACATCGGTACCTGTGCTGATGCTAGCCCTGCCTGCCCAACATCCTCTACACTGCTGCACCCTGTACTGCTTCCCATGGTTCTGCCATTGCCACTGCTGCATTTGTACGACAACTCCCTCTGCATCCGTGCTGCTGTTAGTCCTTTCTCCCAACACTGCATCCGCACTGCACCTTCCTTTGCATCTGTGCTGCTGTTGGTCCTTTCTCCCAACACTGCATCTGCACTGCAATCCCTCTGCATCTGTGTTGCTGTTGGTCCTTTTTCACAACACTGCATCTGCACTGCAACTCCCTCTGCATCTTTGTCGCTGTTGGTCCTTTCTCCCAACACTGCACTGCGCTACAACTCCCTCTTCATTCATGCTGCTAACACACTACTTGTGAAAGGGGTCCTTTACCATCCCCACCTTTTCCCTGAAGTAGTCAAATTTTGACTTTCCAAGGGCCTTGGTGAGGATATCTGCCACTTGTTCCCCTGTAGGAGTGTAGCTCAACTGTACAGCTCCACGCTGGACACAATCTCTGACAAAGTGACTGATCCGGATTTAAACAGGAACGCAATAGATTACAGAGATAACCATAAATACAGAGATGCGATAACCATATACACAAAGATGCAGCGGAAATAATACTTCATTTCATTACTGTAAAATACTGAAATATGCTTACAAATAGAAATGGAGAGAAACCAGCTAGGGCGATGGTAGCTTATCTCTGAGAAGAGATGTGGCGGCTACATGCCTCTGAACTGTTCCAAACTGTGTTACAATGAGGCTCGAAGGCCTATTTATTGTTGAGAAACAATGGAAAACCCTTCACATCCCGAAACCTAACCCTAGAAGATGAAACGCCAAATTGTGGGCCCCGTTTGGGTAAATTGGTACATCAATTTCCCGGGGTCGTAACTTTGGCATACGATCTCCGTTTGACGCGTACCATAGCTCGTTAGAAAGATCTATCCGAGCACTACCACTTTGGGAAGGGCAACATTGGTCTATAGACCCATGTTGCCCCCAAATTCCAAAAAAAACGTCGTTTAGGGCCTCAAAACGGCTCCGGAAGTTCAGGACCCGAAAAACTGCTAAAAATAGTAAGTTGTGCTACAATTAAGGAAACTGAAAAGACTGAAAGAGACAGTTGTGGGGGTCCAAATGGGTTGGTGGGTGGCCACCAACATCCACCTGGATCATTCCTCCCCCCTTAGGAAGCAATGGTCCCCATTGCGTTGAGTTCCTCCATCTGCTGAACTTGTCCTGCAATCTCTGATGTGTCCAGTGATGGTGGGAAGCATGGTCGACGATGGTCCACATTGAACATTTGGTGCAGGCGAAGGAATGGAGGAATTATGTGCTCCAAAGCATTGTTCCCCATAGCCTTGGTACTGCTATAAGGACCATGTCGGTGTGGTCTGAGCTTCTGATGGGTTCTGGTAAGGCGTTCTTTCTGTCGATGCAACCAGACTTTGTTGCCCACCTGAAACTTATGTGGTACCCCTGTGGGTGAGGAGAAGTTGTTCCTGTGTTCTGTCATGACCGTATCCTTTTGCTGCTGCTGCTGCATGGAGGAACCCTTTGCAGGGGTCATGGATGTAGCAACGATCTTCCCCTTACTTTGGGAGTGAACCAGACAAATGAATTTCCTGGTCTGTGATATGAGTTTGCTGCCTTTCTTGGTAGTGATCAAGGATGTGGCAGTAGGTGGGGCTACCTCTGGTATCCTGTATAATGAATTGTTCAAAGAAATAATGACAGCACGAGGCCTTGACTCATACACAGCATGTCGCCTCCATAAGTATGGCTGGCCTAATAATACATCACAAACATCTAGAGGTGTAACATCACACAATACCTCGTCTGTGAATGGTTTGATGCTGTATGGAAGGCGGCACTGCTGGCGAACTTTGAGATCTCGTCCTTCATGAAGCCACCCGATACTGTACGGCTGTGGGTGTGGTGTAGTTGGTAGGCCCAACCGCTTCACGACCTCTGCTGAAACCAGGTTCTTTTGGCTGCCACTGTCGACAATGAATTGCAGCGGCGAACCCTTCACCCACATCTGTGAGTGGAAAAGACGCTCCCCTTCCTCTGGATTTTCGGGCTCATCTTTCTGGATCTTGGCGGTGGCAACAGTGGCGCTGGGATCCGCATCAATGATCTGCTTCCCTTTGCCATTCCCCTTGTCGGGTTCTGGCTCAGGATCGGAACATGCATCTGATTCGGAAGCCTTCAACTCAGCCACCAGCGACTGCTTGGTCCGACACTCACTTGTGTTATGAGTGGGACTTTTGTGGAACTCACACCACTTTCCCGTGTCCTTCTTCGGCTTCGTGGTGTTGTTCTTTTCTTGCGGCTTCGACGGGTTGTCTTGTGTCACCCCGCCTTGGCTTTGTCCTTTGGGCTTCGGATTTGCAGATCCAAAGTCTCGCTTCTTCTGTTTGAACTTCTGCTCGATTTTAACAGCGTATCGGTAGGCTGTGCCGAGTGAGGAGATGTTCAAGAACACCATCTCTTCCTGGATGTATCTGTGCAGGCAGCCGCGGTATTTGAGTACCAGATGCAGCTCAGAATCTTTGATACCCAACTGTGTGCGAAGGGTATGAAAAATGTTTGTGAACTCTAGCACATCTTGGTCTCGTCCCTGTCGCAGTGTGGTCCATTTGATGTATTTGTCCTCATAGCTTCCGACAGGGTAATACTGCTCCTTGATGGCATCCCGAAAGTCATTCCAAGTGGGTGCGGCTGAAAATAGTGAGCCTGTACTTTCATCCTTCTGCTCGCAGTAGGTTTCCCACCAGTCCTTGACGTGGGGGGCTGCTTTGAGAAGAGCGAAAACAATCTTTTCCCGACTTGAAAATTCATGAACAGAAAAATACCCATCTAGCAGATTTAACCATTTATCTACAGCATCTGCGTCTATTTGACCCTCGAAGATGGGGATTTCAAAATTAACTTGTACCTTGAAGGGTGTGGCGTTTCCAGAGTCGCTTTTGGAAGCCGATGCGTCGCCTCTGGGTAGCCGCTGAAGAATCTGCGCAAAGCTATCCATCATCGCGTTCCTTTGCCGCTCGAGTGCTTCTTCGAGCAAGATTTTGATAGGATCTCCTGCCCCCTCGTCTTTCTTCTGATCCGCCATGGGAGGCCGTCGGGATTTGCGAGGCTGGTCTTGCAAAGGTTCGACCAGTTCAAGCCCTAACTCCTTATATCCCGACCTCGTTGGGGACATGCAAAGAAAAACAGAGAAAAAGCAGACCGCTCTGATACCACTGATCCGGATTTAAACAGGAACGCAATAGATTACAGAGATAACCATAAATACAGAGATGCGATAACCATATACACAAAGATGCAGCGGAAATAATACTTCATTTCATTACTGTAAAATACTGAAATATGCTTACAAATAGAAATGGAGAGAAACCAGCTAGGGCGATGGTAGCTTATCTCTGAGAAGAGATGTGGCGGCTACATGCCTCTGAACTGTTCCAAACTGTGTTACAATGAGGCTCGAAGGCCTATTTATTGTTGAGAAACAATGGAAAACCCTTCACATCCCGAAACCTAACCCTAGAAGATGAAACGCCAAATTGTGGGCCCCGTTTGGGTAAATTGGTACATCAATTTCCCGGGGTCGTAACTTTGGCATACGATCTCCGTTTGACGCGTACCATAGCTCGTTAGAAAGATCTATCCGAGCACTACCACTTTGGGAAGGCCAACATTGGTCTATAGACCCATGTTGCCCCCAAATTCCCAAAAAAACGTCGTTTAGGGCCTCAAAACGGCTCCGGAAGTTCAGGACCCGAAAAACTGCTAAAAATAGTAAGTTGTGCTACAATTAAGGAAACTGAAAAGACTGAAAGAGACAGTTGTGGGGGTCCAAATGGGTTGGTGGGTGGCCACCAACATCCACCTGGATCAGTGACCTATCATGAAATACTGGATTCTTAGAGAGTTTGATGCAACTCTGATTATCACACATGATCCTGGTTGCCTCCATATTTCTTTTGAATAGGTTTACCAACAATTTTCTAAGCCATATGGCCTCACACGACGCTGTGCTTGCTGCCATATATTCTGCCTCAGACGAGCTCAGAGCCACGGACTTCTATTTCCTACTGCACCAGGAGGTTATTCCTGATCCAATGTTGAAGCAGTACCCAAAGGTACTTTTCCAATCCATTGAACTTCCTACCCAATCTGCATCAGTAAATCCACTCAATTTGATATCCTTCCCCTTATTGTACAAGAACCCATAATCAACTGTTCCCTGTAAATACATGAGAACGTGCTTGGCTGCTGCCCAGTGAGCCCTCTTTAGTTCCACCAAGAACTGACTGAGGGTGTTGACAGCGTAGCAAATATCTGGCTTGGTATTGACTAGATACATCAGGGACCCTATGAGCTGTTGGTATAGGGTGGGATTGACATCCTTGTCTTCTGATGCATCAATCTTCTTCCAGTTGGTGATCATTGGCGTAGCCATAGGTCTATAGTCTCCCATTCCGAACCTTTTCAAAATTTCTGTAGCATACCTTTCTTGCCCAAGGAAGATTTATCCTTTCTGCTGCCAAACCTCCAACCCTAGAAAATAGTGCATTCATCCCAGATCCTTCATATCGAACTCTGTGGCTAGATTCTTCTTGCAGTCTTCAATGAGTCTAGATGATCCTGTCAGGAAGAGATCATCCACATATAATACTAAGATAAGTGGCTCGCTCTCTACGACCAGATAGTAGAGATTCGGATCCACGTCACTCTTGACAAA
The DNA here is from genome assembly GCA_031772625.1 of Pinus tabuliformis. Lineage (NCBI taxonomy): Eukaryota > Viridiplantae > Streptophyta > Pinopsida > Pinales > Pinaceae > Pinus > Pinus tabuliformis. Next base: position 1,712,362,372 of record CM062816.1, on the reverse strand, counting down.
CCCCATCTTTTGCAAGTAGCCATCTATTCGACCATACCACGCTCTTGGTGCTTGCTTCAGCCCATACAAGGCTTTCTTCAGTCTGCATACATGAGACTTCTTCTCATGAGTTTCAAAGCCCTCTGGTTGTTCAATGTATACTTCTTCTTCTATTACCCCGTTCAAAAATGTCGTCTTGACATCCATCTGATGGATCTCCCATCCCATCTGGGCTGCAAGAGATATCACGGTCCTAATAGATGTATACCTAGCTACCGGGGCGTATGTTTCCTCATAGTCAAATCCCTTCCTTTTGAGCATACCCCTTAGCCACAACTTGGCCTTGTATTTTTCAATACTGTCGTCCACAACATATTTGATCTTGTAGATCCATCTTGAACCTACCACAGATCTGTCTTGAGGCCTTGACACCACCTCCCAGATATCGTTTACCATTATGGAGTTATACTCCTCCACCATCGCATCTTACCAGACCTGATGCTGAACTGCCTCCTTGAAGCTTGTAGGCTCTCCATCCTGAGCTACTAACGCCTGATACCTATCTCCCTGCTGGTTCTTCCTCTGCCAACAGGTGCTTCTGTTTGCTCCTCTTCCTCATCCTGAGAATCTTCTAGATCTGAGGAAGGATTCTTCACTTCTATTGGTTGAAGAGGCATGACCAACGGATCCTCTTTTGATTGCTCCTTGGAAGGCATTTTGCGAGATCTTCTGATGGCTCTGTGCTCCATGAACTTTACATCTCGTCGTACTACTACTTCCTGCTCCCTGGAAGATAGATCTTATATGCCTTAGAGTTCTCGCTATACCCTGCCAGATACCCCTTTTCTGCAGTCTAATCCAGCTTCATCATCTTTTCTTCGGGGATGCGACAATATGCCAAACTCCCAAATATCCTGAAATCACTGACTTTAGGTGTCTTACCAGTGAAGACTTTCTCTGGAGTAATCTTGCCCAATGCCCGATGAGGAGTCTTGTTCTGAATGTAGACAACTGTGTTGCATGCTTCTGCTCACAGGAATTTTGGCATATCTTGATCATACAACATGGCCCTAGCTGCTTCTACAATAGTCCCGTTTTTCCTTTCTTTCACTCTCTTTTGATGCCCTCCTTAGCGCAATAATCAGTGAAGTCGTTATCGACATATTCTCCACCATTATCTGAGCGCAAGACTTTGATTTTCTTACTTGTCAGATTCTCCACTAGAACCTTGAACTCCTTGAATTGATAGAAAACCTCATCCTTGGTTTTCAAAAAATAGTTCCAAGTTTTCCTCGAGTGGTCATCAATGAAGGTAAGGAAATACTCGGCATCACTGAGAGCTTTGATGGACATAGGTCTGCAGATATCTGAGTGTATCAATCATAGTACACTCTTGGCCCTGTGGTTGCTCCTAGGAAATGCTGCCTTGGCATGCTTTCCTAGAGCACATCCCCTGCATACATCATCTCGTTTCGTACTTAGGTCCGGAACTCCTGTTAACAGTGCTCCTAAGAATTCTCAGAGCTCCATGGTGCAAGTGACCCATCCTTCTGTGCCATAGTTCGTTCAAGTCTTTGTCTCCATTGCCTATTAGTGCCATTGGAGATTTTAGTTGTAATTTGTACAACCGATTATTTTTGATCCCGATCTGCGCTTTCTTTTCCAGCTTGGGTGTTTGACGTGTACCTTTTCCTTGATGAAGTGACGTCATAGCCCTTGCTTTGTAGTTGTGACACGGAAGGTAACTTCATCCCCAATCCTGGCACATGCAACACATTTGTGGCACGAAACCGCTCTCCCGATTCTATCTGAAAAACTATGGTAACCTTTCCTACTGGAGTACATTTTGCCTTGTTCCCCATGGTGATCTGAAAGTTGATCTTCTCTTCTCGATATTCTAAGAACACTCCCTGATTCCCGTCATATGCCATGAGGCTCCATTGTCTATATACCATACTTATGATGATGCAGCACTAGTCATGCACGCCACTTCTTCTTCCAACCTGGAAGCCAACATAGAGAAATCGAAATCTCTCTCTCTTGTGCAATCTTCTGAAAATTTGCGTGAGTCCCCTAAGGTGGATGCCTCTGCATCGTGGTCTTGACCCATAACTGATTTTCCCTTTCTGTCTCTAATTACTTGCTCTGATACCATGTGAAAATTCTATCACTGCAGCAACTGATTTACTTTTCCTAGTTATTTCATCATAAATTATTCATGAAATTACTTGAACAAACATTAAACTAAATACTGCTGTACATACCACATTGTAATGCAGAAACAAAAATATGCACACATTGACACAGTTATTTTGGACTAATGTCCTCAGAAAATCCCAATGTGGGAAAACCAGTGCAACAAGGGAGGATTTTATTATTCAGCAATTTTCTTGTACAACCGGGTGCCAAACTGGCTTATTCACAGATAGACAAACTTCCAACGCTTTCCTAAACCTAGCGTAGGCCCTACTGACCTTTGCTACAGCCTGAAACCCTCTGCGTTAGCCTACTGAGGCTCTGCGTAGCCTCTCCGGGCTTCTGCGTCACTTCTGCAGCCTCTGCATGGATGACGCAGGCCCTTTTGGCTCTGCGCAGTTTCTGTTGCCTCTGCGTGGTTTCCTTTGGTTTTGCGTTTGCCTCTTCTGCGCTGGTCTCCTGTCTCTCTGTTCCATACTTACTGCCTCCTGACTGCTCTCCGGACCATTGATTCAATTTCTCAGCGAACCCCGCTCGAGAAATTGCACTCACTGGTCTCTCTCAGTGTGTTCTCCAAGTGCCTCTCAAGCCTCCTCTTATACTTTTTCTGTTGACATTCCAACGGCCGACATTAAGTCCCTAATCAACGACTAAGATTAGATCTGGCTTGATCCATTACTTTGGACCATTCTAACATAGATTCATATTAATACACATTAACATTTATTTTCCCTAAGTTTAGACATAGGGACTTCGTTCAAAATATTAATTATTTTAATATCTCCTGATCTGTTTAGAATCTGCCCAAACCCTTTCTGGGTATTGGAGATCTCATGTGCCCCAACCTCTCCACCAAATTTCTTGGCTAGAGCACATCCGATGCTACCCCAAATCAACAAATTGCCTATTAGTGCCATTGGAGATTCTAGTTGTAATATATACAACTGATTACTTTTGATCCAAATATGCACTTTCTTTTTCCAGCTCGGGTGTCTGACGTATACCTTTTCCTTGATGAAGTAGACGTCATAGTCCTTGCCTTGTAGTTGTGACATGAAAAGTAAGTTCATCCCCAATCTTGGTACATGCACCACATTTGTGGCACGAAACTGCTCTCCCGATTCTGTTTGAAAAACTAGGTACCCTTTCCTACTGCAGTACACTTTGTCTTGTTCCCCATTGTGATCTGAAAGTTCATCTTCTCTTCTCGATATTCTGAGAAACACTCCCTGATTCCCGTCATATGCCATGAGGCTCCACTGTCTATATACCATACTTCTGATGATGCAACACTAGTCATGCACGCCACTTCTTCTTCCAACCTGGAAGCCAACATAGAGAAATTGAAATCTCTCTCTCTTGTGCAATCTTCTGAAAATCTGCGCGAGTCCCCTGAGGTGGATGCCTCTGCATCGTGGTCTCGACCCATAACTGATTTTCCTTTTCTGTCTCTGATTACTTGCTCTGATACCATGTGAAAATTCTATCACTGCAGCAACTGATTTACTTTTCCTACTTATTTCATCATATGATATTCATGAAATTACTTCAACAAACATTAAAATAAATACTGCTGCAGATATCACATCGTAATACAAAAACAAACATATACACACATTGACACAATTATTTTGGACTAATGTCCCCGGAAAAACCCAATGTGGGAAAACCGGTGCAACAAGGGAGGATTTTATTATTCAATAATTTTCTAGTACAATAGGGTGTCAAACTGGCTTACCCACAGATAGACAAATTTCCAGCACTTCTTCTGAACCTAGCGTAGGCCCTATTGACCTCTGCGTTAGCTTGAAACCTTTTGCGTCAGCCTACTGAGGCTCTGCGCAACCTCTCTGGCCTTCTGAGTTACCCCTGCAGCCTTTGCGTGGATGATGCAAGCCCTTCTGGCCCTAAGTAGTCTCTGCTGCCTCTACGTGGCTTCCTCTGGCTCTATGTCTGCCTCTTCTGCCTTTCCGCTAATCTCCTGTCTCTGTTCCATACTTGCTGCCTCCTGACTGCTCTCCAGACCACTGGTTCAATTTCTCAGCGAACCCCGCCCCAGAAATTGAACTAACTAGTCTCCCTCTGTGTATTCTCCAAGTGACCCTCAAGCCTCCTCTTATACTTTCCTCGTTGACAAATCAACAATCGAGATTAAGTCCCTAATCAAAAGCTAAGATTAGATCTGGCTTGATCCATGTCTTTTGGACCATTCTAACACAGTTTCATATTAATACACATTAATATATTATTTTTCCTAAGTTTAGACTTAGGGTCTCATTAAAAATATTAATTATTTTAATATCTCTTGGACTGTTTAGAATCTGCCCAAATCCTTTTTGGGTATTGGAGATCTCATGTGCCCCAACCTCTCCACCAAATTTCGTGGCTAGAGCACATTCGATGCTACCCTAAATCAACAAAATGGTGGGAAAGACTAAGTGTGGTTACAAGCCAACCACATAGCCAATGTAAAATCATAAAGATTAACCCACAAGAGGGCCGAAATGTTGATGTCATCATTGCGTGGGCCTTTTGGAGGCATGCATTGAGCTCTCTCTTGGTGCCCAATTGAGTCAAGAGGGCTCCAAAAATCATCCTCTAGGGGTTGGACCCTAGATATCCATGCAAATCATCTTGTGGACCCTAGTTTTGTGTTTGCGTCACAAAATGGGTCTCATGGGTCTCTTTGTTGTAGAATAGCTTGGATCTGCTCCAACACTGAGGGCTTGGAGAATAGTGCTAGCCCTCGCGGTCTCAGGGGGTGAGACAAACCTCATTCGAGCCTCAGATCAACTGCCAAACTGTGTGCACACTGCTAAGCCGGTTTGGGGTAGACGGGTCTAAGTGCATCATCTCATGAATAGTGTGGGGCAAAGGACAAATTGTTGTAGTGCTGAAGGTGCCCATGGAATGATGGTATGCAAGTGATAGGAGTCCCATGGCTCTCAATGCTTCACCTATAGGGTGTCATATGCTCCTCTAGTGGACTTAGGCCGCAGTTAAGTTGCCCAACCCATGATGAAAACCACCCGCCACTCACACATAATGTCTAGTGTTGTATCGTCACCATTAGGTACAGTTAATCATTGGTGCATGTAAGTGAGCCAAGCTTGTTAGTCAAGGGAAAATTGAGACTTCATATGGGGCTCCTCTTTCAAATTTTTGGCTTTAATCTCATAATAGTGTTACCTCCCTAGGTAGGAGTGGCTAATAAAGGATCCTATTTGTTGTTCCTAGCCACTAAGGGGAAAGACATGTCCCTGGTACATCCTTCAGCCAATAGGTGGCATGTGAATAATGATGAAACGAATGGGGATAAATGGGTTCTTCGAGCCAAATGCCATGGGTACAAGGATAACAATAATGAGGAAGTCCACATATTGGGTGTATATGTGTGAGGAGGGAGCAATCGTGGATACATGAGTTACCCCAACCTTTGTTTTTTTACCCCTCTTTATTTGCCTTTTGCCTTTTCTTGATTTTTCCTTTGTATTACTACTCAAAGCTCTAGGAAATGAGCATGTTGTGAATGATGTATAGCAGTTATTACCCCTTTAAATGTGTGGTAGTTCATCTCCCACTAGGGCTTGGGATTTGTGTGGGTTGATATGATGGGGCACTCAATGGCCCTAGGAACCATGGTGATGGGCATAATGATATGAGATAGAGTTCATGCTTGGCTTTTGGCCACGTGCTATTATTAATGTCCTGACCATCTTTTGCATTTTATGGTTTTCTTTTTCTTTTGTTTCTTGCTTGTGGCCATAATATGATTCTTTTAACTTTCTTTTAGCTGCATCAACCTCTGGGGCAACATTTCTAGGCCCGACCCAGATACGTGGACATGGGGAGGGGGTGTGCCAGTGCCTTGTGGACCCAAAGACGGGAATGGTGGAATAGGGCTTGTAATGTGCGGAGGGGAATGAACAATATGGAATGGGAAAATGGGATCACGCTACCAAAATCAGGGTTTCCCAATTACTGTCCTTTCTAAAGCCATATTCCAATAGGGGAGATCCTATGAGACTAGGATTTAGGATTAATCTCCCATTTAAGGTGAGGCAACAAAACCACAGTTAAAGCCCTTCCTTCTTCCAAGTCACTCAATAATCCATGCCAAAAATGTCGAAATGAAAAACGAGCATAAGCACCCGATTGCACAATGAAAAACATACATTTTGGGTTGGATTTCACACCTTTTAACATATTCTCTTGACAAATTGGCGATGAAATATTACAATTGATGCAACTGGTGGAGATAAAATGGCACATCACATTGGCTACAAGGTGGTTGTTAGGGGCTGCTGGCTGGGAGAAGATGAATAGGAGAAAAATTCTCCTAGGGATACCTTCTTTTGGTGGGTCACAGTACCATGATTGGCTGACCACTATCGACTCATGCTTGTTGCAACAGATCCTCTGCCTAATGACTCTGCTCAATGACTTTGCCTGCAACTGCTTCTTGGCTACCGTGTCTCGAAACTACCTGATCATGCCTAGCACAACACTCAACTTGCGACACCATCCTTTGTAGCCCTATCAACTTTCCCATAGCGCTTTCTTGGCCTCGATGGTTGTTGAAGATTGGTAGCTTGGAAGGTATTTTTGGTTCGAAAGGTCCTTGGGGATTTTGGGTCTGTTTGTTGGGGTTTTGCACCCAAGGAAAAACACTTGATATTTAAATTTAATTATAAGTTGGCTTAAAGGTCATGTCAGCTCAAGTCGACCAGTAAGGCCAAGAGACAAACCCCTTGGAAAGGTATAAATACAAGGTGAAGGATCATTCTTCTTATGTGGTGAGCAAGAGGGCTAAAAGGGCCTAGCCGAAAGCATCAAAAGGAGTCACAAGAGATGATAGCAAGGAGGTCGAGTTTCCATGGATTAGGGTTGGCTTTCAAGGTCTAAAGGAGGCCACAACCAGGGGGGAGGCTACGGGCCTAAATAGCCTAGCTGCAACTAGATTAGAGGTTGCACGTGTGGAGAAAGAAGGCCATAAAGCAGCCACATCAAAGGAAAACAAGCCGCAACTGACCACAAACCTAAGTAGAACTGGCCATAGGGCTGAGGAATAGGTTTCAACCACAAGGAGGTTAGCCGTAGGGCCTAGAGAGGCATCTTCAGCCTAGTTAGGTGTCCCACAACCACAAGGAGGTTGGCCATAGGTGGATTAAAGCAACCTGCAACTAAGGAGAATAGGGCACAGGTCTATTGTGATTGGTAAAGGGTTGTTGTAGTAGTAAGCTAGGCTTCTAAAGGTTAAGAGTAGCTGACAAAGAACTAGTAAAAGGCTACATGAAGGAGAAAAGTGTTGGCTAAAAGGGACTGCAGGCCAACTATGAAGGAAAACAAGGGAGAACAATAGGCTTGAGGGCTAAAGGAGTATGCCCAGGTATGTAATTTGTTGGTTGATAATTTAAGGAGGGCTGGTTACGCCCTATCAGTGCTACAACAATGTAGTTAAGTGTTGTGGGTATTGATAATTGGGCAGGAAAGGCTTAGAGGACAAAGCCTCAGCCTTAGGAGATTTGTTCAAATGCTAGACTTGATATTTTGGCATTTGTACAAAGTTGTAAAGGGCCACTATCCTTGGTATGAGAGCCCTGTGCTTTTTCATATTAATGGAATGGTAAGAAACAAGTTTTGGGTCATAACTATTGTGTGCTATCATTAATCTAATTTTTGGTATATTCCACAATGCAAAAGTTTGATGTTGGGTTAGATTTGTGCACAGGTGGCAACTTTGAGAGTGAGTTGTGGGATTGTTGCAAGAAGCGACAATGTTGCCAAGTGAGTTGGCCATGTATGCTTTGTGAGACATGGAGCAAAATGTTCAAATAAGGAGCTATGGATTATTGCAGCTTGGGATGGTAGAATGGGAGCTTTGGTGGATTGGTAGAGAACTCGATGCACAACAATATGTTGAGTGGAGGGTTGTCAATACCATTGATGGACTTTTGTTCACTTGTCAAAGTAAGTTGTGACAACTCAAGTGCCTTGGCAAGGAATGCTTTGGGATGCATGAGGCAACGTCATATGGATTGCAACTTGATGAGTTTTGTGAGATAGTATCTTCATTGGGTTGCAAAGTTGCACATCAGGCAATGGAGCCATGTGCATATGAGGTGTTTAACCCAAGAGGATCAGGACACTTGTAGTGTTTGTTGATTTTCTAGTCCAATCAAGACTAATACAAGATTTCAAACTAATAACTACTTCCAATGATACAATTTAGAGCATTCCAATCATTAAGCAATTACACATGACAAGTTGCAACCATTAACTTCTTCAATAGAGCAATAGAGATCACAATAAACAATGAGACAAGAGACACCAAAATTTATTGGGACAGAACCCCACAAGGGGGAAAACTCGGCAATCTTTCCTTATAAGAGAGAATTCAATTCGTTAAAATGTACATCAAAATATTCTAGTAAAAATTGCAATCATTGACCTCAAAAAATGCCAAGTCAAACAAGTCAAATGAGAGAGAAAAGTCAACATTGTCCACATCAAAGTCTACAACAGAGGGTCGAATTTCAGCTTGAGGTAGTTGGTGAAAAGGGGCTGAAATCTGGCCTGCAATTCCATAATTAAAGTCTCAGTCAAATCAAAGAAGTTGACTTGCGGTCAACTCTCAGTCAACGAGCCAAACCAAAAGCAATTATGAGGTCAACCACAATCAGTGAACCATAGATAATTTCGGCCTCCAAGATCAGTGAAAAGCTTGGCCGAATAGGGGTAGATAATCCCAAGTCAATGTTGATCAAATAGAAGTCAAATAGTTGGTCAACATAGAGACAAATCTTCTTCTTCACATGTGAACACATCTTTTTATTTCAGATCGAATTGATGAGTGATATGGTACCAAATGAGGTCAACAAATGCCCAATATATATCTGTGCTAAGAGGTTCCTTATACCCAGTGAAGTGCCTTGAGGCACCACTATCAATCAACCAATTTCCCAAAGTGTCCGGAGGAGATGCAGTGGAGAGGGTAGATATAAGATAAATTTCTTTTTGCTTCTTATCAACAACATTAGATTCATCATACTTGGTGTTTCTTGATATCTTGGGAGGGTGACCATTTCCTTGATGAGGAACGGGAGCATTCCATTTTCCTTGGTTGTTGAATCTGCCATTCCTTTGATTGTTGTTGCCCTTGAAATTGTTGTTGTTGTGGTTGTCATCATCATGAGGTGTATTCCTTCTATTAGGACACTCCCTAGAATAGTGGCCAAACTTGTTGCAAATGAAACATCTTCCCTTCCTTCCATTTTTGAAACTGTCCTTCCTTGACATTGCTTCTTTGAACTTGCATTGTTCTTCTTTTTAGCATGAGCGGAGAATGCAGTAGGATTGTTCCTATTTGAAGGCATATCTAGTTCCATCATCCTTGTTTCTTCTTGAGAACATCTAGTCAACAATTCTTCAAAACCTGGAATCTTGTCGTTGTTAAGAATAGTGGTGTTGAACACGTTCCATTCACGAAGGAGTCCTCCAAGGGCAATGAGAGTAAGCTCCCTATCCGCAATAACTTCTCCAATCGAAAGAAGATCATTTTTGATGTCAGTAATCCTCATGAAGTAGGATTGGATGTCTTCATTTCTTCCCTTCTTTATATCCTTCAACTTGTTTTTGAGAAAGAGAACTTAGTTTGCATTGCTAGATTTGAACATGCCAACCAACCTGTCATATATCTCCTTTGATGTGTTCAAATCGGAGATGTAAGCAACTAAATGCTTATGAATAGGATCCCTGATGATCTTCTTTGCTTTGACTTCACCCTTCTTGAGCTTTGTCTTAGTAGCAGCTGGTGCATTAGAAGGAGGTTCCGAAATCTTTCCCTGCACATAATCCATAACATCTTTGCTCTTCTAAAGTCAAATCAAGATACATCTTCGGTGCATGATAATCAGACTTATCATGAAGCTTATCGTCAAACTTGAAGTAGGCTGTGGAGGCCATTGAATCTTGTCCTTGATCAATGATTGCTCCTCTTAGTGATTTCTCCTCACTCTTGCTTGGGCTTTGTCTTCACCTTAGCTTTGATACCATGTTAACTTTAGATAACAATGGTATGTTCTATGCTTAAGAGCAATTTCACTTCAATTTTCTTATTAGCTCAATATCAATATCCAGTTTAGCAATCACATCAACATGATAGTAAAATGTAGATAGAACATAAACAATAACAATAGAAGACAAGCCAAGACAAGACGACACAAGATATGGCACCAGCCAGGGACAAACCCCAATGTGGGGAAACCCTTGATCAATTCTTCTTATAATTCTTCAAAAATTCAGCAGAGAGAGAGTACAATATACAATTTTTACTTGCCCAATCAAAGTGAAATTTGACCAGTCAAACAACAGTAATAGAAATCCCTAACTAGAAAGTCAACGCTGGTCAACAGGGCAGATTTTGACCTCCAAAATGGCTCGGTCAAGCTTGGCCAACTCGTCCTCCAATAGCTAGTCAAATCAGCCCAAAAGTAGTCCGAAAAAGTCTAGTCAAATATGGTCAACAAAAGTCAATGTTGCAGCAAACCTTTTGCAGTCAACGCTGATCAAATAGTGGTCAAACAACCTCGATTTCTGTGTCCAAAAATGCGGCCTACCCAAACAGAGACCCCCCACACAAAACCACAGTCATAATAGGTCAACGCAAGTCAAAACAACCCTCCTGGAACTTCGATCAACATTGGTCAACGCAGGGACAAAAAACCCTTCTCTTCTTCGCACGTGTGGGGAGTTGCTTTTGAAATTCGTACCCAATCAACGAAGGAGAGAGAAGAATGAGTGTGAGATGAGATGACAAAATGAGGAGGCTCCTTATATTCATATGCAACGTTGTGGGCTTGAGGGTGCAAATTAGATGGTTGGCAGACCTTGACAATTTGTCCATAATCAAAAATAAATTCATAATTCCATTTGTACATATAAGAATGGGATGATATTTAGATCAATCCTACTCCTCTCGAAGGGAGGAATACAATAAAAATATTAGTTGCCTCATATGAAGTTTAGCCCTAGTTACCAAATTTAATAGGCCAACTTATGCAAATGAGGTCGACTTGGTCAATATAAAATAATACATAATTTCTTCTTTGTTTTGCCAATGCAAATACTGATCGAAGCTACCAATTTCCAACACCCCTAGGTACTTTTCATTCTCTCTCTCTCTCTCTCTCAGGATCAATCTCCTCTATCAATCCATTGGTATCTCAGTAATAACCCAAGGGAGAGATGTACAAGTCTCATCATAAGGAAAGATACATAGCATCAAACCCATCCTATAAGCTAAAACCTAACAGCATCAAGATCAACACCCAACTGACTATTGGGATCAATCAATGAGGCCAACCTCTCCAACCATATGAAATGATTTCTTAGTCAAACACAATGACCTAAGAAAGTACACAAAATCAATCTTCCTGACCAAGTCCACTTGGTTTCTCAGTCAAACTCAATGACTCAAAAAAGAGAACTCAATTTTAGTGTCCCCAACCAAACTTACTTGTCTCTCAGTGAAACACAATGACTTAAGCAATTAGTGCAAGCCTCAAAACCAAACTCCCCAACGACATTGGTTTCTCAATAAATCTCAATGACCCAAGGGAGTAACCAGGACAATCTTCCTAGCCATAAACCTTGGTCTCTCAGCTAATCCCAAGGAATATTGTCAATCACATGATGTTATACAATCAATGCTCCCTCTCTCCAAGAGAGGGATTCTCAACAACTCCAAGTTGTTCTCTGAAATAAGCAAACTTCATCTGGGACAATGGTTTCATCAAAACATCAACAACTTGCTCATCAGTAGGTACATATTCGAGCCTCACAACTCCTCTTTGGACAATATTCTGGATGTAATGATACTTGATCTCAATGTGCTTCGACCTGTCATGAAAAACTGGGTTCTCAGAAAGCTTTACACAACTTTGATTATCACAATATACAATGGTCGATTCCAACACCTGATCAAACAAACCAACAAACAACTTACGAAACCTCTGAACAAGCAACTATATACTCAACTTTAACCGTACTAAGAGCAACAGAAGTTTGCTTCTTACTTTACCATGAAATCATAGCAGAGTCCAAGCTAAATAGAAACCAGAAGTGCTCTTTCTATCATCAATGCATCCAACCCACTCAACATCAGTAAAATCATGCAAATGCCATTTTTCAGTTGAATCATAGCTCAAACCATAATAAATGGTGCCACATGGATATCTCAATATATGTTTTGTTGCAACTCAATGCAAATGTTGAGGCTCAACCAAGAATTGGCTCAACGTGTTCACATCATAGTAGATATTAGGTCTGGTGTTCACTAGATAGTTTAATGAGCCAATCAATTTGCAATACATAAAGGGATCAATCAGATCAGAATCACAATACCATAGCTTCTTCAAAATTGTCGCCATGGGAGTGTCCATGGACTTGCATTTCTTCATGCCAATTTTTTGAAGGATCTTGTGATGTACTTTCTTTGCCCAACAAAGATTTGACTAGGCTTTTGCCATATTTCCAATCCCAGATAGTAATGCATAAGAACAAGATCCTTCATCTCAAATTTAGAAATCAACTCCCTCTTACACAGAACAATGAGATTTGTCTGCCCTTGTCAGAAATAAATCATCTACATATAGAAGCAAAATCAAGGGCTCACCTTCAACAACTTTGAAGTACATACTGGATCTGCATCTCTCATTTTGAAACCAAGACTCAACAAATAACTATTAATATGGGAGTACCATGCACGAGGAGTCTGCTTAAGCCCACACAAGGCTTTTTCAATTTACAAATATGTGTCTCTCTATCATGAATCTCAAAGCCTTGAGGCTACTTAATATATACTTCTTCTTCAATGACTCCATTAAGAAAAACAACCTTAACATCCATTTGATGCAATTTCCAAATTGTAATAGAAAGCAAGAGCAATAATTGAAAATATTAGATAACAATGGTATGTTCTATGCTTGAGAGCAATTTACTTCAATTTTTCTTATTAGCCCAATATCAATTTCCAATTTAGGAATCACATTAACATGACAGTAAAGGCAGAAAGAACATAAAAAAAAGGCAGAAGACCAGCCAAGACAAGAGGACACAATATGTGGCGCATGCCAGGGACAAACACCAATGTGGGGAACCTCTTTGATCAATTCTTCTTATTATTCTTCAAAAGTTCAGCAGAGAGAGAGAGTACAATATACAAAATTCACTTGCTCAATCACAGTCAAATCTGTCCAGTCAAATTGCAGTCAACAGGATGCCCAAACCAGAAAGTCAACGCTAGTGAACTTAGCAGAACTCTTCCTCCAAATCTATTGAAGAAAGTGTAACTAGGTTCGGTCTTTATTCAAGAAAAGAGAAATTATTTTTATGATATTTATCAATGTGTTTCTTGCTCATTGAAGTAGGTCAAGCACATATTTAAGTGCTTCTAGGAAGTAAAGAGTCAATGTATTTAAGTAATTCCCTTAGAGGGAATGTTACACTGTATAAAAATTGTATAAGGTCAAAGGAATACCTCCAAGCCAAGTGCAAGTCCTCTCCATGCAACAACGTCCTCCAAAAGAAGCTAAACGATGAAAATAATGAAGAAACAGTGAAGTCGGCCTAAAGATAGCATGTCAGCCCAAAGGAGGGACAATCCTCTATATATAGAAGCTGTCAACTCCCTCTCAACGTCCAACAAGCATCTCTGAAATCAGAGAGGATAAAAGCCGAGAAGAAGTGGAGGGAAAACAAGTCTAAAGGGTCTCCAAAGTGAAACGAAGAAGGGAGAAGGTAAAGCAAAGATATAGGACTGTTTCTAGGGCTAGAAACAGTCACACATGCGAAGAGAGGGAGGGTAAACCTGCGGTATAACAGCAGCTAGAGAACAGTCCAAGAATCATCATTGTTTGGGTGAGATATTAGGCCTACTAGGCCTCCCAAGTCAAGCGAAGAAGTCTCTCTCTCTAGCGAAGGTGAAAGGACCCTAATTCTCTGAGGGTACCCTCCACATGTGGGAAAAACTAGGGCAGCAGAACAATATTACAGTCATACTTCAAGAAGGATCACGTTTGGTCAACAAAAGAAGTCTACTTGAGTAAAGGATAGAAGAAGAACATCTCTTCTAGAAGGCTCACTCAAGGAAGGTCTATCTCTAGACAAGCAACAGAGAAGGAGGACGAAGTGCTGGGGAGCAAAGTGCCAGAAGGAGGAAGTCTATGTGCCGGGAACAAAGTGCAGAATAGAGGAAGGACTTGACTTGTGCTTGGAGGACATCCTAGTCAAGGGTCTAGGGTTTGGCATTGATCAATAAGAAGCTTCAATAAGAGAAACTTACCAAAGGGTTTTCCTCTCTAAGAGAGAGAGGTTTTGGCCCTGGCAGAGAGCCAACATTTGTGTTCTTGTCTTTATGTTTTTGGTAGCAGTTTGATGAAACACACACACTAATAATAAGAAGAAGATCAAGCTAAGATAATTGTAAAAGTGCTTCACAAATTGTTATCAAGTCAAGAAGAATCCTAATATACATCATTGCCCTTGATTCTTCAACATGGTATCAGAGCTAAGGTGACACATCAAGGAAAGGGCAACTCAATAACACTCATCAAGGAAGGACATCTACAACAGTTGAAGCATCTAGCCAATAAGTCTCAATAACTTCAAGAAGGTCTACCATCTATCTTTCATCAAGGAAGACTACAAAACAAGAAGAGCCTTACATAAAGGCACCTACAAGAAGAGCAAATCAAAGAAGGACCTACATCAAGCTACAAGTCATCAAGAAACTCTCATCATCAAGTCAAGTCCACTTGGAGAAAGCAATTTGAAGAACATCAAGATCTAAGGAAGGCAAGCCATCAAGTCTTCAAGGAAAAAGCAAGTCTACTACATCTCAAAATCTATCAAGTAGGTATATGTCTCCTTCTGAATATACATCAATATCTTTTTGCAAGGAAAGCAATAAATTGGAAGGTACCAATAACTTTCTTGCATGGAAGAAGAGGACTAATTTACTTCTCAAGGAGAATGAATTCCTAGAACACATGAAAGGGAATGCTACTATTCCTGCCAAGGAACAAACTCAAGCCTTAGCCAAGTATAATAAGGATGAGAGAAGAGCTCAAAGGATTCTAATAGAATTCATCAAAGACTCTCTCATTCCTTATGACTCCAAGTTGGAGATATCAAAAGAAATCTATGACAAACTAGTAGAACTATTCTCAGTAACCATAGCCGGAGAAGTGATATCTCTACGAAATGAATTGTATAAGATGAAAATATCAAAGGAAGGAATAGCTCCTATTTCATGAAGATCTCTGAGATGAGGGATCAACATCAAGAGCTAGGGGAAGTCATGTCTGACAAAGAAATGACAACCGTAGTACTCAATGCTGTACTTGAGGATTGGGGCGACTTCACATCAAGCATATTTGCCAAGAAGAAAGCCACCCCACTAAGTGAAATGTGGTCTCTATGCAAGATAGAGGAAACAAGACTTAAAGCAAAGGAAGACGCGGCATCAAAGGAGCAAGCATTTGCTACCATGGCCAAGAGAAAGGGAAAATTTGAGAAATTTGGTCCACGAAGAACAAACAACAAAGATATGTCCAAAATCCAATGCTATGGATGCCAAGAAAATGGACACTACAAGAGGAATTGTCCTAAACTAAAGAAGGACAAAAACAACAAAAGAAAAAGGGAAGAAGCTCATGTGACTCAAGAAATGAAAGAAGAAGACAAGAAGCAAAAGAAGGAAGATCCTCCGGATCTCTACTATGACTAAGTCTACTTCTTTACTTAAGGTCTTCTTTCAAGGTTTTGAGTAGGATAGAAGCATGTAGGAATAGAATAAAATTGCATGGCTAGAAACATCTTCTAGAATCTAGAAGCATGATGTACATAGAGTTCAAAATACTCATGTAGAAGGAACATTTATAATAAAACAAAATCCATGGTTAGAAATATCTTCTAGAATATAGGAGCATGGTAGATATAGCTCAATATATTCATGTAGAAGGAGAATACCAAGAATAGGACCTCATCCATAATGAAAGAAAATTGATCATGATTAAGAATCTTAGAAGATCTCCATTGTCAAAAGGAAAGAAACATTTGTAGAGTAAGGGTTTTCAAGATCCTGTGATGGAATCTTCAAAAGAAGATTCATAAACAAAAGCAGGGGTCTCATTGGGAATCCCATTCATGGGATTCAAGAAAAAGATGATATGTAGGCGAGCTGAGATGGAGCAAGAAGGGCCACACCAAGGACAACCAAATGAAGCTAAGATGATCAAAGGAGAATTAAGATGAGGTATGTAAGCATCAAAGTTTAGTCATGTTATCATTTGTATATTATTGAGTCATGGGAATAGTTTTATGACATGATCAAGTAGGAAAGAATCTCTTTCACCAATAACATGCTCGAAGGCATGTACTACAATGCAATGAAGGTCAACAAAATAAATACTCACATAAGGAGTATAAGATTGTTCACTAAGAAGCAAGTGAAGAAGGAATGCTGACTAGTCCTAGAAGCAAGCAATGAAGAAGTGCTCTCACAGGGAGCATAAGGTGGTTGACCAATCTATCCAAGAAGAAGCACGCGAAGAAAGAGATCAAGCATGTGAAGAACACAATGATCACCGAGAATCATTATCTGACAAGATACTTTGAAGACATCTCTCGAAAGAAGGCATGACAACTCTGACAAAGGAAGAAAAAGATCAAAGGACCCTTGACATCTGTGAAGGCCTTGGAGATATGAAAGGTGTAGATAACTAATTCTGCTCTACGAAGATGTCATGATGAAGAAGCCAGCCAAAAAAAGTACCATTTAATGTTGAAGCAATATCAGGATGAAGTCATGAAGAGATACTAGATCAAAGCATGGGAACAAACAAGTACAAAGAAGCATCCTTGTGAAGAGGAGTCCGAAGCATAGACAAGATGACAAGAAATAACCAGATGACAAGAGAACTTGATATATGACAAGAAGGCCACTTTCCACGAAGGGAGCAATGACATGACAAAGAAGGAAGGAAAGTGATCGATGGATGGTTCCCTACCATGAAGAAGTTCGAACAAAGACTTCATGGAAGGAGATCAAGCAGCTGGATGACCCACGAAGAAGAAGTCGTTGATGAATGGACAAGTCCCTACCTAAGAGGGAGTTATAACAAGTTCCAAATTACAAAGGAACTTGGACAAGTACCTTGTCAGAGGATACTTGGGCATGTCTTTCTCAATCAAGAGGAAGAGATAGACACAACATTCTTATCTTCACTTGGGAAGAAAGAATGGGAGGATTGGGTAATCATCTGGCATCTGGTACTCTTTAAGGATGTGTAGGGCATCCAAGACAAGAGTAGGAAAGAGGATTGATATTTTTTGAGGGCTGGGAACCCAAGATAAGAATAGTCCTAGAAGGTCATACTCAGTGAACACTCGGGTGGGTATGTACCTTGAGAGACAATGATGAAGGTGTCTATAAATCATTGGTCTCGCCAACATTGTAGCTCATGGTCTCATGGAGAGATGGAGCTGTTAGTCAAGGCCTTGCATGATGACAATGTTGATCGATATGATGCTATAACAGATGGATTGCAAATCCGGTTTCTCTTATGTGGATTCTTCAAGGTTGAAAAATAGCCAAACACCTTGTAATGATTTATGAATACCTCCCTAGTTAAGGTAGAGTGTTGAGGAAAGTGTAACTAGGTTCGGTTTTCATAAATGTATCTTTGATATTTGTATTTATTCAAGAAAAGAGATTATTTATATGATATTTGCCAATGAGTTTCTTGCTCATTGAAGTAGGTCAAGCACACGTTTAAGTGCTTCTAGGAAATCAAAAGTCAATGTATTTAGGTAAGACCCTTAGAGGGCATGTTACACAATGTATAGAAACTAGATAAGGTCAAAGGAATACCTCCAAGTCAAGTGCAAGTCCTCTCCATGCAACAACGTCCTCCAAAAGAAGCTAAACGATGAAAATAATGAAGAAACAGTCAAGTCGGCCTAAATATAGCATGTCGGCCTAAAGGAGGGACAATCCTCTATATATAGAGGCTGTCCACTCCCTCTCAATGTCCAACAAGCATCTCTGAAATTAGCGAGGATAAAAGCCGAGAAGAAGTGAAGGGAAAACATGTCTAAAGGGTCTCCAAAGTGCAGCGAAGAAGGGAGAAGGTAAAGCAAAGATATAGGATTGTTTCTAGGGCTAGAAACAGTCACATGTGCGAAGGAAAGGAGGGTAAACTTGCGGTATAACAGCAACTAGAGAACAATCCAAGAATCATCATTGTTTGGGTGAGATATTAGGCATACTAGGCCTCCCAAGTCAAGCGAAGAAGTCTCTCTCTAGCGAAGGTGAAAGGACCCTAATTCTCTAAGGGTACCCTCCACATGTGGGAAAAACTAGGGCGGTAGAACAGTATTACAGTCATACTTCAAGAAGGATCTCGTTTGGTCAACAAAAAAAGAAGTCTACTTGAGTAAAGGATAGAAGAAGAAAATCTCTTCTAGAAGGCTCACTCAAGGAAGGTCTATCTCTAGGCAAGCAACAGAGAATTAGGACGAAGCGCTAGGGAGCAAAGTGCCGGAAGGAGGAAGTCTATGTGCCGGAACAAAGTGCAGAATAGAGGAAGGACTTGACTTTTGCTTGGAGGACATTCTAGTCAAGGTGTAAGGTTTGTCATTGATCAATAAGAAGCTTCAATAAGAGAAACTTACAAAAGGGTTTTCCTCTCTAAGAGAGAGAGGTTTTGGCCCTGGCAGAGAGCCAACATTTGTGTTCTTGTCTTTATGTTTTTGGTAACAGTTTGATGAAACACACACTCTAATAGTAAGAAGAAGATCAAGCTAAGATAACTGTAAAAGTGCTTCACAAATTGTTATCAAGTCAAGAAGAATCCTAATATACATCATTGCCTTGATTCTTCAACAAAATTAGCTCGGTCAAACCCAGTCAATTCGACCTCCAAGGATAGTCTGAGTCAGCTCAAAACAGTCCTGAAAATATCAGTCAAACTTGGTCAACTCAGAGTCAAGCATGCGGTCAATTTCTCTACTTTCAACTCTAGTCAAACAACTTAGAATGCCTCGATTTTTGTGTCGAGAAATGTGGCCCACTAAAATAGAATTTCTCTAAGAAAAATCGCAGTCAAACAAGGTCAACTACTACCCGGTCAAAGCTGGTCAACCCTTTTGCAATTCGGTCAACGCATAAAATAGAAAATCACAGACTGCCCTTCGCACGTGTGGAGGAGAGAGACTGCCCACAAATCCGTACACCCAATTAGATGAGGAGAGAGAGAGATATGTGAGTGATGAATGAGTGTCCAAATGAGGTAGATGCTCCTTCTATTTAAATGCAACATTGAGGATGAAAAGACACGACTTTTGGGCTTCTGAGCCTACATTAGTTTGCTGGCCGACCTTGACAATTTGTCCTTAAAAGAAATAAATTCATAATTCCATTTGTACATTAAAGAATGAGATGATCTTTAGATCAATCCTACACCTCTCAGAAAGAAGAATCCAATAAAGTATCAGATGCATGATATGAGTTGTCCAAGGTGGAGTTTGGCCCTAGTTGCCAAATTTAACAATAATAGATCTACTAGAAGAATACTTGGGAACATGAGCAAATGTGTTTTCATAATGTTCTCCCTATTTAAGTTTTTTGGGAGAATCCATGGGCCACAAATCTTGCCTTGTACTTCTCAATGCTTCCATCAGCTACATGTTTGATTTTGTAGATCCACTTGGAAGACACAACAAATTTTCCTTTAGGTTTGGGCACGTTTTCCCATACATCATTCTTCAATATGGATTGGTATTCTTCAATCATAGCATCTTTCCAAATTTGATGTTTCACTGCTTCTTCATAGGTGGATGGCTCAAACTCAATGTTCTTAGTCATCAATGCTACATAACTTGAGTACTTGTTTGGCCTCTTGCTTTCTCTGAAGCTTCCATGAGGTGTTGTATGTCCTTCAACTTCTTGCAAGCCAAGCTGGTCTCTTTCTATTCTCAGGTATAGTGACTCTAGGTGAATCAACAAATTCATGTGGATCATCAAACTCTTCCGGAGGATCTCGTTCCATAGGTTCAGGTTCTTTAGATTTCGATTCCACATTCTTATGAGCCACCTACATCTCATCATCAGAGTCTAAGAGTGATCCTTTAGACTTCCAGAAAGCAACATCCTAATAAAAAATGACATCCTTGAAAGTTTCAATAGATCATTGCCCTGGTACATAGATTCCAAAAGCCTTTGAATTTTCATTGTAGCCAACAAAAGTTCCCTTCTTCCCAGAAGGCTCCAACTTTGTTCTTTTCTCCTTGGGCACATGAACATAAACAAGACAACCAAAAATTCTCAAATGTTCAACATTGGGCTTCTCACCTGTGAAGACTTCTTCAGGAGTCTTGTAATCCAAGATTCGGCGTGGACATCTATTTTGGGCATAAACAATTGTCTTTAAAGATTCTCCCCATAGAAACATTGGCAACTGTTGATCATGAAGCATGGCTTTAGCAACTTCCATAATAGTTTTATTCTTCCTTTCGACAATTCCATTTTGTTGTGGATAGTAGGGAATTATTTGTTGAGAAATCTAGGGCATAGCAATTAAGTGATTTCTCTTCTATTAGTAACTGCTTGTGAGTGCTTTTTACTTCTTTAGATTAGGATCTTCTTTTACTTAGGTTATTAGTGTTCTTCTTCATCAAACAATTACCGATGCATAAACCATAAAGAGACAAGAGACACAAAATATAGGCTATCATCCAAGGCCAAAACCTCTCACTCTTTGGGAGGAAAACCCGAGCAAATTCTTCTTCTTATAGAGATTCCAATTGACGAATACCAAGACCAAGAACCTTGACTTGTTTCCCACTCCAAGACCAAGACACAAAGCTTCCTTGATGAAGTCCTTCTTTCTTGAGTCAATGATAGTCAACCTTCTGCTTCTTCCTTCTTCTCGGCTTCTCTTCAACTTTGGTTGCTTCAGAGCTTCACTAGTTTCGGCCTCCTTGAATTAGGCCTTCTTTGCATGGTGACTTCTTCTAGCTTCCCTTGACTTCTTCTTTATCTTGCCCTACTTCCAACTCGGCTGCTTAAGAGGACTATATTCTTTCTCGGTTCCTTCTGCTCCAACTGAACTCTTACTTCCTCACATGTGTAGAGGAAATCAACCCAAAAAGAGACTTGAAATGGAGTTCGGTTGATACTCTTCTTTCTTCGCTTGATAATAGGCTTTCTTAACAAACTTCACAACTCTTTATATTTCAGACCTTCACCAAAATCATCACCGAAATTCATTGCTTGAAATGATGCCGAACTAGCCTAAAAATAGTTGTTTCCCATCATAATGAGCCCACATGAGTATATGTGAGCTGACATGTCCGTTGGAGAGTTTACATTATTCCTTTTTAAAGCCAACTTGAAGGAGAGGTCTTGTGCTTGTCGTGGAGGGCTTTCACACTTATTTAGTGACTCATACAAAATGTAACATGCCCCAAGAAGGGTCCTTTATACATGACATTGACCCAAATTGACTTTTATGACTAGATGACAATTCCTAAAGGCTCACAATGGGAGCCATCATTAAAAGTAAAATAAAATTCCTTGCTTATGAAACCCATGAGACAAGTATTACAATAAGGGAAAGCGATGTGGCACACCCATTCTACAAGGAATTCCTCCCAACACTCATGGACCATCTTCCCGAAGAGAGCAACCCAAAACTAATAATTGCATGATGCTCATGTTAATTAATTTACATAACTTGTTTTGCTGTTGGAAGATTTATATATGTTGCAGAATATGATTTGTTTAGTGAATCTAAAAGTTTTAAATGAATGTCAATCTAAAAGTTTTAAATGAATGTGGCAATAACTACAATTTGGTTTTCTCCTATGGAAATTGTTGAAAACTTTCCTTAATGTTTGACATAATCTGTTCTCTGTTGTATTTTTAAATGGTGCTGAATAAAAATAGCAGAATAGTCTTACATTAGTATTGTAGAATCCAATGTTGCAAACATCGGCATCAAGATAAAATCAGCAAGGGTCCAGAAAATCAAAATATCATGAAATTGGGAAAGTATCGGTAAAAATCGGCAAACATCGGCTAGGCCAAAAAATCGTAATTTCGTGATTTTATCACTATAAAATCTGGATGTTTGCAACACTAGTAGAATCTAAATTGATGCCCGCATTGAAGGGGGAAAGTTAATACATATTGCCTAGATCTTTTGATTTTATTAAGGATTTTCTAGTTGTATTAAATTTTATTCTCTAACCTCAAGCTTTCCTTTACTTTGAAACAATGCCTTTTCTTGTTCCATGGATTACATATTTTCTTATTGGAAGTAATACAATGAATGAGTCATTCTGTATATTGACAAGTCTTTCAAGTAATTCTGTATTTCTAATGTAGATCAGGACTGATAACTTATGGAAATATTTCCTTATGCAGTATATCAACATCACAAGCTAAGGAATATGCTGAGAAAATTGATGCTCTTGCAGCAAGAATAGGTTCCGATTCTCTGGTGCTTAATAACTTTGACCTACAGATTAGAAATTGCTATACATGAGAATTGTCTTCTTTTAAATTTTATCTACGTATGGCCAATGGCTTTATTGAATTGGCATACATGGAGAATTGTTTGCTTTTAAATTTTATTTATGGTTTTATTCAATCGGCATGCTTCAATTTATAGTTGCATAGATTTGGTAATTTGGAAATCCTTCTGTAGCTCTATATGGTTTCTTGCTAGATTTGTAGCCCACTTAATTTAAAGACATTATCAGAATATTTTGCGCACAGACCAGTTTAAGTGGCTTGTGGATCTGATAGTTTGAAATCTTTTGTCATTTTTCTTAGTAAAGGTAGATTTCCACTAAAGGGAAAGTTCGTTCAATTCTTTTTTCTATTTCTTCATGCGATTTTTTTGGGGTGAATTTCTTCTTTTCAACGGTGACTTCACAATTTACTAATTTGCTCGACAGTTGAAGGCTGAAATGCAAGATCAAAGAAAAGAGAGCCGGCTATGGTGGCTAGCAAGCAATATCTGGCTATTCAATTAATTATGGGAATGCAATGCTCAAGTCATGGATTGACTGTTTAGTGGACAGCCCTTCTTCCGATATGGAAAGCTATAAGTATATGGCTAACTCAACTTCCCAGTGGAGATCCTCCTCCAAAGGTCAATACTATGTGGTCGTAACTATCCACTAAACATTGAAATATAGCTCATTCATGACACCATTCATATCATACATAAAGTCACAATTGGTGTGCCTAGATGATATACACTTCTGAACAAAGTAGATATTACTTTTCCTAATGAGGCATGCATGTGACTGGCATGGACCCCACCATGGTTATTATGTCCATAATGTATGCCAAATAAATATTTTACCCTATGACATTTTAGACTATGGCTCATGATGATGGTGTATGCTGGCAATACTGAAAATTACAGGAAATTGAGTGCTGCCTATGCTGTCATCATTTCACTATCCATATAGAAGACCTGGGAGATGAAGTACTGAAATGTGAATTAGAATTAGCCAACGCCTGTTTTTGGTCCTAGTCTTGGTTCCACATCAGCTTTTGCTTTTGAGATCATCATAAATGGCATAAATGGAAGGCCATACTAGATGTTTTCCATAAATTCAAGGTGCAGACATGCCTGTATGTAGCAGAGTGCTAACATCAATTTCCCTCACAACTGCATGCATGCAATGAAAAATGTGAGCAACATTCTATCAAATATAGGGCTGTTGACCATCCATAGCAAAATTATGTAGGCCACTAGTAATACTGATGCATGCTGTAGTAATACTAATTTAGTTCAGAGAAAAGGTAGTGAGAATCTCCAGAGAAAGCAGAGCGCACTAGGTAGCGAGAATCTCCCAAAAGCGAAGCTTGCCAATGAATCTGTCCCTGAAATGAAGTTGAGTCTGTTGATTTTCGGGTAGCTGTGGGAGGTATTCCCCAGCTACAAGTCGGTCCAAATTAAAAGATGGAAAATTAAAATTTTGAATTAGAATTAAATCTGCTCAACTCGGCCCAGCACAAGGAGACGTGCCCCTTGTGCACCACAAGACCACTATAAATACAAACTCGGCCTCCATCTCTTGGACACAATTCGGATCACAACATCATTTGATCTTTTGTTCACACATGTGAGATAGAGAGAAGTCTTCTGAAGTTTGACTGGTGTTGACCGAGATCTATCTGGGCAGTTTGACCGAGTTTCTGGGCAAGTCTGACCAGGCTCTGCCTGGGAAGTTTGACCGTGTTTCCTGGCAGTTGACTGAGTTTTTCTGGGCAGTTGCAGTAGGCCAAATTTCGGCCTGTTTAACTGGTTTGACTTATGCTCCATTGTTGTTCTGGGTTGATCAAATTTGACTTGAGAATATCCAAGTGTACTTTTGCTGAGTTGAACAATTTCTCCTAAGAAAAGGTTGCTGGGTTTTTTCCTGAGTTTGGGTTTTCCCAGGGTAAATTTGTGTCTCTTTTGTGCTTGGCTGTCTCTTTATGATCCTACTGTCATTATTGCATTACTGTTGACATTTTCTATGTATAATTGCTTAATGATATATGCGACATAAGCTAACTTGATTAACAAATCATTGGAAAATAATTATCAGATTAGAAGATCAATTTCTCTTATGAAAAATGAAGATGGTATTAGAGCCTAGGTGAAAGAGCAGCCATTAAAGGGACTTGAAGAAAGCCAAATTTTGAAAAAAGTCTGTCTTGAAGAGGTTATTCAATAGCTTAACTATTTCCCTGTGGAAGGTTTTCATCTAGGTCCTTCTGAGGCCTAATTTAGGTCATTTCTGAGCCTCAAGTCAGCCCTTGTCTAAATCTGAAGTTCGGCCTTTCTCTAAGGCATTTCTGTGGTGAATATTTGGTGCAACCTGTCTAAGTCTGAAGCAGATCCGGTATTCTTCTGAGGCCTCCTGTGACAGATTTCGACCCTATTTAGGGCAGACCTGAAGCAAGTTTCGGAGGCCAATCTGAGGCAGTCTTCTAAGACCTAATCTCGGCCACTTTTGTTTAGGATTTTTGGAGGTACAACTACAACATTCATTCATTGATCAAAAGGCAAGCTTCAAGAACCTAATTGTTTCTCTCTCTTGGATAAGTGATGGTTAATGACAGATCTGAGGCCGAGTTTATTTGAGGCCTATCTCATTCTTTTCAGAGACTACTTTTCAGACCCATTCTAAAGCATTCTGTAGAAACTTAGGCCCTTCCTAAGGCATACCTTTGACACCCTTTTAAGGGCATTTCTGAGGACACTTTCTTTGGCACAATTCAGGCTGATCTAAAGTCGAGTCAATGATAGAACTAAGGAAAAAACAGTATTTAGCTGAGGATGCATGGCTGCAATACTATGCTTGTGTAGTTGGAGGGTGAATTGAGAAGTTGTTGGAATCATGTCTCGATGTGTTAAAATTGGCAGCTATGGTCTGAATTTTATCTATAAAATTGATGGAGAAAATTTGATTTTTGGCACTTTGACCAAGTCGACCTATAAAGGTCAGGTTGGCCTCAAGGGAAATTTACCCCTCCTAAATCAACTATAAGTAGACCTTAGTTAACTCCTCATTTGGACATCACATCACTTCACAAACAAGTTTGTACATCTTTGGAATTGTAGGAGACATTCACACATGCGAAGGATGGAGAAGATTCTGATCTGCGTTGAGTTTTTCTGTTTTGGTACTGTGTTGACTCTGTTTGACTTGATTTGACCAGATTTATTTCTGTTTTGGGGGCCGAATTGAGGGAGACTTTGACCAAGATTTTCGGGGCACTTTGACCAAGGTTGACTGCAGGGTTGAATAGGGTTTGACTGCAGCTCTGACCTGAGATTCTCTCTCCTTTGACTAATATTTTTGCTGCTGTTTTGACTGAGTAAGGAAGGCCGAATTCATTGTTGGGTTGACCATTTTTTTGAGCAGTTTGACCGTTGTCTTTGACTGGTTAGGGCAGACCATTGACTGCTGTTGATTGCACCTCCACAGAGCCGAAAATTGCAGACTGGTACCTTTGACCAGTTTTGAATTTCTCTCTCATTGGATTGTTTAATTTAGAAATCAAAGGCTTGACTTTGATTGGTTGTTGGATGTACTATTTGGACTATGTATCTCATGTTGCACATTGATTGACTAATAGAAGAAGCAGAATTGATCAAGGAGTTCTCCCCCTTGTGGGGTTTTTCCCTGGTCTTTGACCCAATCTCTGTTTCTCATCGTGCTTGGCTATCTTCTATTGTGTATTTATTGTTTATTGTTCTATCTATAATTTTGCTTACTTGTAATTGCAGTGATTGAAATTGGAAGAAATTGTTTAAAGTGATTATAACAACATAGAACACTATGTAGAATTAACACTAATATTGTAGCATTGTATGACTCAATGAGGTTGTGTTTGGCTGAAGCTTCTATGTATTGTTGAGCCATAGTCTACACTCATTAGGGTCTATTACTGCTACCAATTGTCTTGTTGAAAAGTTCAAGCCTGTAATATATTGCTAGTACTGGTGATATAAGAGCAATAACAGATTATGTTTTTGAAGTCATAACTGAGGGTCTGCTGATCTATGACAAAATATCACGCTAGTATTGATCAAGGTTTTGCCAGTAAAGTTGTTGAGCAAAGCTGCGAGGGTTGTTATCTTGGTCCTAAGTGTTTGTGAAACCCTAGAATGGGATCTAAGCGTCGAATGCTAGTGGAGTTTGTACTTGATTCATATTCCTGTTAGTATGAAGATGTCTTAGCTTGTAGTTGAGCCTTTGGTACGGTTTGATAACTCGAGGATGAAGAAACCCTAAGCTCACACAATTCATGCGAGGAAGGAATGGAAAGCTACATGCATTAGTAGCCGATGATGAGGATGAGGATGAGCATTTCTAGCTTGATGAATTTGCAGATGGATTTAAATGTTTTCCGCAAGAAGGCAAGGGTCAACAGGGAGTTGACAATTCCCTACAGTCCTCAGATCAAAATATAAGTACTTCATATCTTTCTTCCTTGATTATTATTATTTTATTCAGCCTCTTCTCTTTGCATCTTTTGTCTGGTTATAATCGTTTCTTCCATGGCCTCCTAATGAGGTTTGCAAATACATCGTGAAGGTTGCCAAGGCAATGATTTTGGCAACATATGGAAGCATGGGAAGAATAGAGCAAAATTTGTGACAAGAGGAATCTCCTAGAATCGAGCATAAACTCAGCTAAAGTGATTTGTGTTCAAGAGGGAGAAATTGTGCTGACATCTAGGACCATGTCAAAAGACAGAAAGAGCTTCTAGTCTAGAGGCAATAGGTCGACAATTTTGAAGGATGCCATGATGGAGGAAATTATGCCGAGACCTAAGGGGAAGTTAGTGGTGACTTCCAAGTGGATCTACAAGATCGACCATATAGTAGATGGCAACAAGGAGAAGTACACAGTGAGATTCGTGGCAAGAGGGCTCTCCTAGAAAGAGGGAGAGGACTATGAAGAGATATTTGCTCCAGTTGCCAGGTACACTTCTATTAGAATTATTATTTCTGTTGCTTCTGTTATGGATTTGAGGTTACATCAAATGGATGTAAAGATTGCTTTCTGTTAGTTTTTGTAAGCATCGGATGTGTTCTAGCCACGAAATTTGGTGGAGAGGCTAGAATACATGTATTTTCCAAAACCCAGAAATCATTTATGGAAATTCCACCTAGAGACGACTTAATTAAAATAATTGATCATTTTTAATGTTTCCTAAGTCTAAACTTAGGGAATATGATCAATTAAAGGGTATTAATTAAGCCATGGTGAGAATATTCTAGAAGAAGACATGGATCGAGTTCTAGTTAATCTTAGCCATCGATTATGTTTTAATCTTGGTCATTGGTGTCTCAACGAGAGATTATAAGAAGAAATTCTATTGGTCTTGGAGAACACACATCAAACACCAGTAGTTCGAATTCATTGGTAGATCGAACTCTTGAGTAGCAATGCTGAGTTGTTAGAGAGAGAGCTAGTGAGTTCGAAGCAATGAGAGAGGGGCAGGGATAGTAAGGCCGGAGGAAGATTTTATTGTTCCGGTGAGTGCATCGCAGAGAGGCAGTGAGTGCCACAAAGAGGCAACACAGTGCTTCAGAGGGGATTTTTTATTCTGCTGGGGAGAAGCAGTGATTCAGTGCTAGAAGTTGGAGAGAGAGTCTAGAGGCCAGAAGGGTCCATCTTCCAGACAACAACTTATCAAATAGCGAGAGAGAAGCAATTCCGAGTTGTGGGATGCAGGGACTGTGTATAGGCAACATAGAGCAGCTCATCTTAAGCCAAGGTCAGTGTTAGATCGCCTGTGGGAGTGAGATTTTTCTCACTAGGCTTATTGTCAGTCATTTCTCTATATGGATTGCTAGATTTGAGCATCCATAGTTTTGTACTCAAATTTACTATTTCATAATAATAAAACCCTCAGCTGCTGTACCGGTTTCCCGAGTTGGGTTTTTCTGGGGACTTTGTCAAAAAAAAATGTGTAATATGTGTGTGTGCATTTATTCTTCCAACATTTTTTATTTCTTCTGCAGTGTTTATTTTATGAAGGTTGCAGTGTATTTGTTTCGATATTTTCCGTAGCACACAACAAATAATTTGTTTAAGTAAATTAACAAATAGAAGAAATAACGTCAATTGTTGTAATAGGATTTGAGGTTTGCCGAATTTTCACACATTCCTCAATGGAGTGATTGACGAAGAAGTGTACATAGAACAACCTTAGGGATTTGAGGTACATGATATGGAGTCTCGTGTCTACAGATTGAAGAAACCTTTGTATGGACCTCAGGCTTGGTATTATCGGATTGATGGATAATCGGTCAGTCTTGGTTTCACCAAGAGTAATGTTGATCCCAACCTTTACTACAAGGTTGTTAAAAGTGAGCTTGTGATCTTGTTATAATATGACTTGTTTCTGACGAGAACCGAAGGACTCACATGACAGAGGGAGTAGCAGTAGCAGGAGGATTTGCTTCCTTGATAGAGGAAGCAGTCAGGATTACCTCTGGATGACCTGCTTCAAAGGTAGTTGACCTCTGAGTTTGAGATGAAGGATCTAGATTTGATGCATTACTTTCTTGGTCAAGGGAAGTATACTATTGAGATCCTTCAGAGATTTGGGATGAGAGGTTGCAAGTCCATGGCCACTCCCATGGTGACCAATTTGAGGAAGTTGAGTGGCTCTAACTCAGATTCAGATTTGGTGGATTCCTCTATGTATCGACATACCTAGTTGATACTAGACCTGATATTTTCTTTGAAGTGAACACTATGATCTAGTTCATGCTAGAACCTAGGCATGTATATTGGATTGCGGAAAAGCATGTGTTATGGATTTGTTGATTTGGGGTAGCATCGAATGTGCTCTAGCCACGAAAATTGGTGGAGAGGCTAAATCACATGAGATCTCCAAAGACCCAGAAATGGTTTTGGCATAATCTAACCGGTTTGGGAGATATTAAAATAATTAATATTTTTAATGGAGTTCCTAAGTCTAAACTTAAGAAAAATAAAATATTAATGTGAATTAATATAAAACTGAGTTAGAATGGTCCAAAAGTCATGGATCAAGTCAGATCTAATCTTAGTCGTTGATTAGGGACTTAATCTCGGCCGTTGAATCGTCAACGAGAAAAGTATAAGAAGAGGCTTGAGGGTCAGTTGGAGAACACACCGAGTAGATCAAGAATTCGATTTTTTGGGGCAGGGCTTGTTGAGGAAATTGAAGGAGTGATCAAAATTGCAGCTAAGGGGCAGTGAATACACTAACAGAGAGGCAGAGATAGTACCGGGAGCATCAACGCAGAAGCCGGAGAGGGTTGACGCAGAGCCAGGTAGAGGCCACATAGAGGCAGCCAGAGGCCACACAGAGGCAACCAAGAGCTGAGCAGAGCTTGAGGAGGTCCAACGTGGGAGACGTAGAGGCTCCAGAGACTGACATAGAGCCCCGAGGGGCTGACGTTGGGCCAAATAGGCTGACGTTGGGCTAACCTTGGGCCAGAGACTGTTATGAAACCAGCTCAAGAAAAGATAGAAAAGAAAGATCAACGCCTTAGAATTTAGCCTCTTCGAGGGGGCAACCTCCTTTACATTACATAAATGAACAATTCTTGGATGATACAAATGAAAAGACCTCCCTTCTATATATAGGAGTCTAAGGGGTTATAACATAATCAGAGCCGACATAACAATAATAATGTAAGGGCATAATAATAACAATAGTGGGCTTCTATGGGACACAATAGTAACAATATGGGCACTACATGGGTACATCAATATAATAAGTGGGTTATACTAATAACAATAAGGGGTTACACTAGTAGTATAGGGGCCTAACATGCCCCTCTCCTTCAAAAAGCGTTGTCCTCAACGCTTGAGTAGTTCTTGATGCTTCTATATAAAATTCTTGTCCTCCCATGTGGAATATTCAGCGGGTAAGTTCTTCCACTTGATGAGATACTCTGAAATTGATCGATTTCGTAGCTGTCGGGTTCTTGTTTCTGTGACTGCTCCAGGTTCCAATATGATTTTTCCTTCCTCTTCAATTTCTGGCAATATTGCTTGAATTGGGATCTTTTGCAACTTTTGAATAAGTGGCCATACTTCTTTGTTCTTCTTCCATTCATCCGTTGCTTCGTTTATCCAATTTGGTTGGATAATATAAATAGCACAAAACAATGCTTCCACATCCTCATCCTTGAAGCGTCTTCCCATTCGGTAAGGTCGCCATTTTTTAAGTGCATGTAGTATTGCCAACATTTCCTTCTCATAAATAGCTTGCTTGAGATGTAGCAGTAAAAATACCCAATCACTTACATCAAAACATTTTTCACTACGATGTTGATCTACCTGTTGTTTCATTTGATTTTGCACCGAAGTGGCGTTATCCTTTAAAAGTTGGAGAACTTGCTGTTGATGCTCGATATGATCTTTCTCTGCTTGAACCTTTTTCTTCTTGATATGTCCTTCTATCTTTTGAGGAGTGGTAATTTCTTCCAGTCCTTTACAAGATATGGTCGGATTTATTTCTTGATGCTCGATGTGATCTTTCACTTCTTGAACATTTTTCTTCTTGATGTGTCCTTCTATCTTGATAGTTTGAGGAGTGGTAATTTCATCCATTGAATTACAAGATATGGTTGGATTCATTTCTTCTTTCTCGATGTGATCTTTCACTTCTTGCACCTTTTTCTTCTTGATATGTCCTTCTATCTTGAGAGTTTGAGGAGTGGTAATTCTTGCCAATGCTTTACAAGATATGGTCTGATTCATTTCTTCTTTCTCTGGGGTGGTGTCCTGACGTATATCCTCTTCTTTTGATGTTTCTTGATCCTTTTCTTCCTCCTCTTCATATTCTATGTAAAATAATTTCTTCTCGGCACACCTATGACCTTTAGTGCATTTGCTATCACAATTGTAACAAATCCCTTTTTCTCTTTTTTCTTCCAATTGTTGTGGTGTAACCCTTGTAGGTTGTGAAAGGCTGGGAGAAACAACACTTCCATCTTTATAGTTGTGAGGGGTATGCTTCCTGGTTTCCATAATTTTGCTTTCCATTATGTCACAAAGCCCTTTTACTCTTTCCAATTGTTGTGGTGTTGCTCTAAAGAAGGTGTTTCTCTTTGTATCCTCATAATGGGCTATCATTTCCTCCGTGAAAATTGACCACGTAACAAGTTTTTTACGAGAACAAAGCCCTTTGTACCATAAAAATTGATCTGGTTCTAAATATGAAGATGCAATACATACCTTTTGTAACAGTTGTACACCATGTATATCAAAATATTGCTCCATCTGAAGTATCCAATTTACCGGATCCTTGCCATCAAACTTCCTCATCTTGCTTTTTCTTGATTTTAGGAGCTCTACCTTGAAACGACTGTAACTATGTACTTTCGGATCTTTAAGTTCTGAAATTGTGACCTGTAGTAGCCCTCTGTGTCCTCTTTCCAATGCCACAAGTCTGATCCAAATTGGATTCTCCAAGAAAGAGTTATGCACAATCTCCCGCAGTGACCTGATTATAGACTAGTTCAGTAGAGCGAACTTGTATGAAGTGCCACGTGTCACTGTTTCAACCTTTGACTCTGAAAAATATATAAACAGAAACTACAGTCCGTCCTCTTTCTGTACCTTCTTACGAAATTTCAATCCGATGCTCAGAAAGAAAGTTATGACGATTTTCCCCAGGTCACCTGTTTTGAGTGTAATTCAGGAGTCTGCAAAAAGACCAACTTCCTCAGATCATATCTCCAAAAATATCGCGTAAAAATCTCTGAAATTTGGACCCAAGGTTCAGCGTCAATTCTTCTCAAATGGGTTTTTTTTGCGACTTCTGAAACGTCACAGAAAAAAAGTTATAGCGAAAATGCCACGATGACTTGTTTGGAGCAGCGAAACCCTAGAATCCAAAGCTCTGATACCAAATGTTATGAAACCAGCTCAAGAAAAGATAGAAAAGAAAGATCAACGCCTTAGAATTCAGCCTCTTCGAGGGGGCAACCTCCTTTACATTACATAAATGAACAATTCTTGGATGATACAAATGAAAAGACCTCCTTTCTATATATAGGAGTCTAAGGGGTTATAACATAATCAGAGCCGACATAACAATAATAATGTAAGGGCATAATAATAACAATAGTGGGCTTCTATGGGGCACAATAGTAACAATATGGGCACTACATGGGTACATCAATATAATAAGTGGGTTATACTAATAACAATAAGGGGTTACACTAGTAGTATAGGGGCCGCCTAACAAAGACGCTGACACAGACCCTAAAGGTTGATGCTGGGAAATTTCGTGGGATAGATTGGAGCTGGAGAGCTGGATAGGGTGACACAGTCCCTATCAGGGTGACAGAGAGCGGCAAAAGTGTTGCAGTGTTGTCATGGGATCGTTCCTCCAGTGATTTAGTCGGAATATCTGTCTCTGACTGAGAGGTACTATTGCCGAGGGCATTCTCTGTTGGGTGAGCCATTTTTGGCACCTAGATTGTTATCTAAAACTGCTTAATAATAAAACCCTCTGATAGATGCATCGTTTTCTCGCATTGGGTTTTTTCGGGGACATTAGTCCAAAAACAACGATGTCACTTGTGTGCTTGTTTCTTTCAGTTGATGATATGTATGTGTTGATACTGTACTTGTATCTATTTTCAGTATTTACATGGTAAATAACTTGTTAAGTAAATGAACAAGTAGGAAGAAATAAATTAGATAGTACAAGAAGAATTTATGACTGATAGACTTAGAAATTTCAACAGGATTGAGTTGTGTCTCAAATGGTGAATTACAATTGTAGGGATACACAAATTCTGATTGGGAAGGGAGTGCTGAAGACAGGAAGAGCACATCAAGATGTTGTTTCAGTTTCGGTTCTGCTATGAAATCCTGGATGAGTATGAAGTTGACATGTGTTGCACTCCACACTGTTAAGGCTAAGTATACTGTAGCTAGTTTGCCGAGTTGTGAAGCAGTATGGCCTCAGAAGCTACTTATAGGACTTTTTGATCAGGTGCTAGAGACGATTGTGATACATTGCGACAATCAAAGTTGTGTGAAGCTTTTAGAAAATCTAGTTTTCATGATAGGTTGAAACGCATTAAGATTAAGTACCTAGACATGGCACAAAAGCGAGTAGTGAGGCTCTAGCACATTTCCACAGACGAGCACGTTGTTGACATTCTTACAAAGCCTCTGTCCCAGATGAAGTTTGTCTACTCCAAGGACAAGCTTGGAGTGGTTGAAAATGCTTTCCTTGATTAGAGGGAGTGTTGATGTTGTAGCATCAAGGAAGACATTCTCCCTAGGTCAAGGTTATTGACTAGGTGCCATGTAATGTGGCTAGGGAGATTGGCCCAGAGAGCATCAAGGCCTGGAGTGCTTCCCCGATCAAAAGGTTTTGACCATATTGCCAAGGGTTACTTGGCTAGTAGGTAGAGTGAGTGCCCCAAAGCGTCGAGCAAGTATTTTTACCATTCAAGTAGTGTTGACACCTAATCCTTGTGATTGGGTGAATTTATGTAAATAGATAAATAAGAAATATGAACAGTCATCGGGAGATGAATTGAACAATCTCTCCCTCATGTATATAATGAAGACCTACCTGATGGAATAGAACACACAAATCATTTTTGCCTTATGGAGTTACTGCTTGGCCTGACATGGAATCAAAGCCAGCTCCTTTTTTTAGCTCTTATGTCCCTTGTAACTCCCTAGTCTGCTCTCCATATAGAAGCGCTGCTCCTTCATAGAATTAGTTGCCCATATAATTAGCTGCTCTTGACACTGCCTGCTCCTCCATATAATTAGCTGCTCCTGACACTGCCTGTGTTGCTCCTCCATACAATTAGCGCAACTCTGGACAAGAGAGGACGACTGCCAACGTCGGTCGCGCTTGCCAAGTTTTTCTCCACTGTCGCAGCCTTCGTTAAAGGGCTGACACCGCTAGGGTTTGTAGGTGACGGTTCGTTTTTTCACTGTCCTGCACAACGGTTCTCGCCAGGGGTTTCCTAGATGGGTTTTTTGGCTCAGGATTTCTAAGCGTGAGCGCTTCCTCCTTAGGGTTTGCCTGCTTAATTTTTGATGGTCCCCTCAACAGTGTTCCATAAATGCAGAGTTTGTTTCTGCTTGCCACTTGCATGTCCAAGGCCGTCGACCTTTCTTTTAGTTAAAGATCTCTGCAGCTTTAAAGAGCTCAGAAGTTGATTCACATCGAGCATTTCTGTGGTAGGAATCTGGTTCGAATCCCATTCAAACCGTAACCCCCACAACGGAAATGGCACTGTTTTCAGGAATTCGACGTGTGCTCGGAGGGACGTCGACTGTTGGTCTCCCAATCTCGAAGGGTTCGTTGTTTGTTGCGAGGTCTTCGCCCATTGGCCTGAAGAACGCTGCTGCGTGAATGATGCTTTGAAGTTCACGAGATTTGAACTGTTTTCAAGTGCTCCTCGTTGTTCTTTTTATTCTTTGCATCAGCGTATGGGATATTTTTCAAAACTGCATATGATATTGATATCAGATTTCATTTTGTCATATATATATGTATATATATGATGGTTGGCATCTAAGGGGGCGACATCAAAGGAGATGAATCCGACATGAATCTTGAGTGATAGGTGGAGCTGAGTGCTACTTCTAGTGTGGATATGTCATGTATTGTATTGAAGTTTTATAGTATATACGTTGAGATTAGATTGGTGAAGACCAAATTCAGATAGCTTTGTTGCCTTTTCATGTAAAACAATTCAAGAACGTTGCAGAAAAATGATGAGGATGAAATTTGAAATTTTTTTGAGAATGCATAGCTGATCTATGTTTTATATTTTCATTAAAGACAAAGACTGTACATGGAGAAAATGCCCTTTTGAAATGTAAAAAAAAAATTACCACCAGAAGTACAATTTTACTGTATATTGGCAGAAGTATTTTTCTATCAGAAGAAGTTTTTTTTTACAGAATGCATTCAATCATATCCATGGTGGGAATAGTTCTCATTGGCAAGGAGAACTATCCTGAATGGTCTCGGATGATAAAATACACCCTCATTTTCAATGAGTTGTGGAAAGGAGTGTGTGTCGGAGACAGAGACAATGAACCAGTACAGCCTACCCCAGACAAAGAGCTCGTCATTTGGGAAAACAAGAACAACAAAGCTTATGCATTAATTGTAGCATCTGTAAATGAAGAGGTGAGTCGCCATATTTCGTCATATTCAACTGCCTTTGAAGCCTTACAAAAGCTGAAAGAACTCTATGACTCACATTCTGCACTTGAAGTTGTTCAACTCATGATTAAACTCTTCACTCTTGAATTGCAAAATAATGATCCTCTTGCTCTTGCATCTGAAGTAAAGTCTATAATGCATGATATCAAATCCACTAAGGTTGAATTGGATATTCCTCTTATCGCTTTTCTCAAGGCACTTTATCCTACTTACTCCAATTACCTTGAGTCACTGCAAGCAAATGGAAATCTCAAAGATATAACCTTTGACTCTCTTGTGAAAAAGTTTGTTGAAAGAGAGAAAGCTTTTGGAAAGAAGACAGCCCCTGAATCTTCTGAAGAGGCTATGTACCTTGCTCATAAAGAAAAGCATCCTGCTCAAGATTCTACAAGAGGAAGAGGTGGTCGAAGAGGAAGAGGAAGATATTTCAGAGGCAGGGGGGGCAGACATTCTCAAGGAGAAAAGGCAGATTTGCACCGCATATGCTGCAAAAGAAATGGATCACATGATGCCTCTACATGCAAGCTACCATGGGACAAAATTGAGAAGAAAAGAAACCAACAGAAAGGTAAAATTGATGATACAGACAAAGGTAAAACACCTGAATCCGCTCACTATGTTGTGGCACAATGTAACATTGGAGTAAATGAAGATTTATTTAATGCTTCACTTGCTTCTTGGAAAAATGATTGGTTGCTTGATTCAGGAGCAACCTGCCACATGACTCATAGAAAAGATTTTTTTGAAGATTTCACTGACAATGTTGATGGAGCAGTATACTTTGTAGATCAATCAAAAATCAAGCCATCAGGGCTTGGCACAATTAGGCTTAAACTGCCTGGTCTTCCAGACTTTCTTCTGCATCATGTTCTATATCTCCCACAGCTCAAGAAACTTGCTGTCCTTGGTCCACATCCGCCAGCAAGGTCACTCTATTCATATGTTTGATGGCAAGTTTGAGGTAAGAAAAGCATCTGACCACTCACTTGTCATGAGGGGAATAGAAGAAGAAAGGCTTCTCAAGCTGCAAGGAACCTCTGCTTGTGCACAACATTTCTCATACAATTCTCATCATGAAGAAGGTACACTTCCATCAAGTTTATTATGGCATGCTAGATTTGGACATTTGAACTATGACAGTCTCCGCTTGTTGAAGAAAAATGGTGTTGCTGGTTTGCCTACAATTCCTAGAAAACTTAAGCAATGTGATGCTTGCATTCTAGGAAAGCATAGCAAATAGTCTTTTCATGATTCACATTCAAGAGCACATAGAAAACTTGAACTCATTCATTCAGATTTATGTTGTCCAATGCTTGTTCCTTCTGCAAATGGAAATAAATATATCATGACATTTATTGATGACTACACTAGAATGTGTTGGGTTTATTTATTGAAGAACAAATCTGATGCTTTTCAAACATTCAAGAATTTTCATAAATGGATTGAAAATGATGCACAATCTCATATTGGGTCTATTTGCACTGATAATGGAAAAGAATACACATCAAATGAATTTGAAAACTATCTTCGCCAACATGGGATCAAACATCAAACAACTGTGCCTTATAATCCCCAACAGAATGGTGTAGTTGAAAGAATGAATAGGAAAATCTTAAATATGGTACGATCCATGCTCTTCTTAAAAAATGTAAAGATAATGTTTTGGGCTGATGCTGTTCTATGTGCCGCATATATAAAGAATAGATGTCTATCTAATGCTATAAGAAACAAGACTCCATATGAAATGTGTTATGAACATGTTCCTTCGGTAAAGCATCTTAGGGTGTTTGGTTCCACTTGTTATGCCTTGATACCAAAGGTACATAGAAACAAACTTGGTGCTAGAAGTCGTAAGTGTATCTTTCTGGGGTATTCAAACACCACCAAAGCATACCGCCTCTATGATGAAGTAAATAAGAAGTTTGTTGTATCTAGAGATGTAGTTTTTCTTGAATCATCCAAAACTGACAATGTTGGTGAGTGGCAACTTGATCGCTTGGGATTGATTCGCAAAAGCAAAATCATTTCAAGAATTTGATAATCAGATTCCACATCTTGAAGGGGGGATTCCTATACTAGATCAACATGTGGAATCTTCTTCTGAAGAACACTCTCCCCCACATGAAAGTCCAACAACGGATGATGCTTTAAGTGATGTGATTGATAGAATTGGGAGACTCAATCTTGATTCAATCCCAACTCAATCAACGAAGCAACCTAGACCATCTGAAAAAGGTCCCCCAAAGTGGCTGACAAAGACACTTGAAAGTGTTCATCCTGATGAGGTTGGAAAAACAGGAACTAGAAATTCAAACCGGCAAAATGGAGGTGATGTGGATGACTCTAATTCACCTGTTGATATGGATGTTTCTTAAGATTGTGAATTGAACTTGTCTACAGATTTTAAACCAACTTCCTTCAAAGAAGCTGCTTCTTATGATGAATGGAAAGAAGCAATGCAAAAGGAGTATGATGCTCTCATAAAGAACGACACTTGGAAGCTGGTGGATCCTCCATTAGGAATCAAACCAATTGGCTGCAAATGGGTCTACAAGAACAAGTATAAAGTTGATGGCTCACTTGACAAGCGCAAAGCTAGGCTTGTGGCAAAAGGTTTTGCACAGAAGGAAGGGGTCGATTATGAGGAGACTTTTGCCCCCACAGCAAAATGGGCTACCATCCAGACACTCTTTGCACTAGTAGCTCAAAACGGTTGGCAAGTCCACCAAATGGATGTAAAAACTGCTTTCTTAAATGGAGATCTAAAAGAGAATGTTTTTATGTCCCAGCCTGAAGGATTTGCTATGAAAGGATATGAACATAAAATATGGAAACTGGTGAAGTCCTTGTATGGCCTCAAACAAGCACTGCGAGCCTGGTATGAAAAACTAACTGAGCATCTTCTGAAACTCAATTTCAAACATTATGATCTTGATGATGCAACTTTATTTGTCAAGAAAGTTGGGAAAACAATTGTATATCTTGTGGTATATGTAGATGATCTTTTGATGATAGGGAACAATGAAAGCTACATTGCATCCATAAAGAAGGAATTGGGAAAATTTTTGAAATGACTGATTTGGGCTATGTTCATTACTATTTTGGCATTGAAGTAACCCAACATCCAAAGTCCATATTTCTTTCTCAAAGGAAATACATTGGAGATCTGTTGAACAGGTTTGGCATGGTAGAGTGCAATCCTCTTACTACTCCAATGGAACAAAACTTAAAGCTCACATCTATTGAAGGAAAAGAATTTGAGGATGCAACAAAGTATAGACAGCTTGTAGGAAGTCTCAACTACCTAACTATTACCAGACCAGACATTTCGTTTGCCATTGGAATCCTCTCCAGGTTTATGCAATAGCCTTGTGAGGGACATTGGTCTGCTGCAAAAAGAGTTCTAAGGTACTTGAAGGGAACTCAAGACTTTGGAATCAAGTATACACAGGTGGTTGACTTCAGCTTGATTGGATGCTCTGATTCAGACTTCGATGGAGACAAAGAAACTGAGGTATCAACTTCAGGATATGCTATGAGTCTTGGATCAGGAGCTGTCTCCTGGAGATCACGCAAACAATCAGTTCCAGCAGATTCCACAACAGAAGCAGAATACGTGGCAGTAGCTGAAGCAACAAAAGAAATTGTGTGGCTCGGGAAAATTCTTGAAGATTTGCAGGTAAAACAAGTACAATCAACTCCACTCATGATTGACAATACCTCTACAATAAAGTTGGCCAAGAACCCAAAGTTCCATGATCGAATGAAGCACATCAATACTAAATATCATCTGATTTGACATCATGTTGAGGCCAAAACAATCCATCTCCGTCCTTGTTCCACAAATGAGAAAATTGCAGACATCTTCACCAAAGCGCTTGGAAGAGAAAAGCTTGAACGGTTCAAAATGATGCTTGGACTCACCAACATCCCTTCAGATTAAGGGCGGGAATGTTGACACCTAATCCTTCTGATTGGGTGAATTTATGTAAATAGATAAATAAGAAATATGAACAGTCATCGAGAGATGAACTGAACAGTCTCTCCCTCATGTATATAATGAAGACCTACCTGATGGAATAGAACACACGAATCATTTTTGCCTTATGGAGTTACTGCCTGGCTTGACAAGTAGCATGTGACGAAATGGGGAAATGGCAAATTAGCTAAGGGTTTCACCATTGGTCAAGGAGAATTGACCTGGTTCCAAGTGATGACTTGGATAGTTGGTGACCCAGGACTAGTTTTGCTTTTTTACCCATTGAGGGGGTACCTGACCATATCGCCAAAGGGTATTTGGCTAGTGGGTGACTAGATCCTTTGCAAAGGGTATTTGACTAGTGGGTAACTAGCTCCTTTGCATGATGTTGATGCAAGATCCTTTCCATATGGTTCTCGAATAGAGAATGAAGTGGATGGATACATAACATAGCGGGTTCATTCAATCTTTTCTTGGAATGGAGAAAATTTTCAGCAAAGTGGATATTTGAGAAAGTTAAGGTGAATACCTCCCTAGCTAGGATGGAGTGTTGATTTTTGGGTAGCTGCAGGTGGTATTTCCTAGCTACAAGTCAACCCATGTTAAAAGAGGGAAAATTAAAATTTTGAATTTGAATTAAATTTGCTCAAGTCGGCCACAAAGTATAGGTCGACCCAACACTAGGAGACATGCCCCTAAGGCACCACAAGACCACTATAAATACAAACTCGACCTCCATCTTTTGGACATAATTCAAATCAAAACACCATCTGATCTTCTGTTCACGCGAAAGATAGAGAGAAGAAGTCTTTTGAAGTTTGACCTGTGTTGACTGAGCTATGTTTGGGCAATTTAACCGAGTTTCTGGGCAAGTCTGACCGAGCTCTGTTTAGGCAGTTTGATCGTGTTTCCTAGGTAGTTGATCAAGATTTTTTGGGCAGAGTTGACTGAGTTTCTAGGTAGCTGCAGGAGGCTAAATTTTGGTCTGTTTAACTAGGTTTGGCTTATGTTGAATTATTGGTCTGGGTTGACCAAGTTTGACTTGAGAATATCAGATTGTACTTTTGTTGAATCGAACAATTTCTCCTAAGAAAAGGTTGTTGGGTTTTCTTGAGTTTGGGTTTTCCCAAGGTAAATTTGTGTATCTTTTGTGCTTGGCTGTCTCTTTATGATCCAACTATTGTTATTGCATTACTGTTGGGATATTCTATGTATTATTGCTTAATGATATATGTGACATAAGTTTACTTGATTAAAACATCATTGGAAAGTAATTATCAGATTAGAAGATCAATTTCTCTTATGAAAAATCAATAGAGAGTTCATCCGTAATATATTTCAAACATCTCTTAGTGAACATGCAGTCCCAAAAAATATGCTTCACCATTCCTAGACAAAACAAACCATTAGTGTCATCAACAATGTAGATGCCTCAAGTTTGTAACTAAGGGAATGGCCTATTACTTCTCAAACCCTCACTTTTTGAGATGAAGTCCTAACGCTCAAGTGAGACCTTGGAAGAGCTAAGAGGGATGCCAATGTTACCTCACAAACCTTCTTCACACTTTATGTCATCCCTTCTCTAATTCAAAGGGGCCTTCCCTAGAATAGGATTAGTAGAACTTATGTAGTAAAATCCAAGATAGTGTAAATAGAAAGTAATAGCAAAACAAGTTGATAAAGTTTTAGGAAATAATAAATTATTGGACCAAAGACTAGTGTCTTTCCATTGGCATATGGGGTCAAATCAAGGCTCATGGGAGGCTATCCTATTGAGGAAATGATTGCAATCAAGGATGAAACATACAAACTACAAAGGCCCTTTCCTTCTTGTCCCAAATTGTAGAAATGTAAATGGAGAGATCATAATAGTAGATGAACTCTGACACTTATGAAGATTATGATTACTTGGAATGAAATGTATGTGTGTTTAACCAAGCATAGAAAATAATGCATTTATAAACAACATTCCAAGGACAACATATATGAAGAAGGAATAGTGTTACCAAATTGAATGCCCCGTAAACATAGGCATATTTGCCAATGAGTTTTACCAAAAATATGATAAAAATTGTTGGACTCTGAATTTGTTTGTGCATTCAAAAATGCATTTGAAGCAATGAGAAATAGTGATCTCGTTGGGAATTTTACCACAAGATTTCAATGAACATGGAAAAAACATAGAACAGTTAGGCTTCGCCATAAACACATGTCAAGATAATTCCAACAATAAGAGAGAGCATTAAGATATATAAGACAACCTCATTCACAAAGCATTTTATTAATCATCCAAAAGCATCCAGTAGATATTCAACTAAACTCCAAGGTATTTCTTCCCATTTCCATCCATATCTCAAATGGAGAGAGTAGACCCTTATATAGGTTTAAGTTTTATCTCCCTTTGCAATAAATGATTGTTTATTTTCCTAGATTTGTTAGCTCTCCAAGGAATGGCAATAATTTGTTAAATTTCAAACTTCCTCAACAACTTCCCAATTAAAAATGCCAATGGGTTGTTGAGATACTCTTTCTTCTCCAAGTTCTTATAGATCCACTTGGAGCCCACTACTCACCTATTCACGGGCCTAGGCACTACCTCCCATACAGTGTTTGTCATGATGGAGCTATACTCCTCCACCATGGCATCTTGCCACACCTGATGATGTCTAACCTCCTAATAGTTCGAAGGTTCAACAACTTGTTCCACCAATGTTTGGTACCTGTCTAGTTGTCCGTGCCTCTTCTTGCTTGTCCTAGGAGCTCCTATAAACTCCTGTGCATTCTTGAACATCTGATCAACTTCTCTGTTGGTTCTACCGCTAGTGGTGGGTGGTTGTACTTGCTCCTCATCCTGCCTCTGCTGCGAACTCGTTGGATCCCCTGTACCTAAGCTGGTGCTCATATTGGTAATTATACTAGTACTCTGCTAACCTTGCGACTGTCCCTATTGTTGGACTAATGGAGCTTTTGTTGGCTTATTTTGATCACTTGCTGGCAACTTGCGAGATCTCCTGAAGGCCCTCCCCTCCATGAACTTCATGTCCTGTCTCATGATAATCCTCTTGCTACTAGGAATGTAGTTCTTCTATGCCTTTGAGGTTTTGCTATACCTAAGAAAGTACCCTTCTATGCATTCTGATCTAGCTTAGTGCATTTCTCATTTGGCACATGGAAATATGTTATACTACCAAAGATTCTTAAGTGACTGGTCTCTGGTTTCTTCCTT
Source organism: Pinus tabuliformis (assembly GCA_031772625.1). Taxonomy (NCBI): domain Eukaryota; kingdom Viridiplantae; phylum Streptophyta; class Pinopsida; order Pinales; family Pinaceae; genus Pinus; species Pinus tabuliformis. The sequence continues at coordinate 1,712,319,181 of CM062816.1, read as the reverse complement.
GAGAAAACCTTCTCTGGCGTTATCTTCCCCAACGCCCTATGAGGAACCTTGTTTTGTATGTACACCATTGTGCTACATGCCTCTGCCCATAAAAACTTGGGCATGTCTTGATCATATAGCATAGATTTTGCTACCACAACTATAGACTTGTTTTTCCGCTCCACTACTCCATTCTGTTGTGGATTGTATGGAGTTGTCCACTCCCTCCTGATGCCCTCCTTCGCACGTAATCCCGTGAAGTCACTATTTGTGTACTCTCCTTTGTTGTCCATCCGACGTACCTTGATCTTTTTCCCTAACATATTTTCCACTAGAGCCTTGAACTCTTGGAAATGACTAGACCTCATCCTTGGTCCTCAAAAAGTAGATCCGGGCCTTCCTGTAGTAGTCATCTATGAAGGCGACATAGTACTCGTACCCTCTGAGAGATTTGGTGGACACCAATCCACAAATATCTGAATGTACAAGTTGGAACACACTGTTTGATCTGTTGTCACTCCTTGGGAATGTTGCCTTAGTGAATTTCCCAAGTGCGCACCACCTGCACACATCGTCGTGATCCGTGGTCAATTCTAGAACTCCCATCACTGTCTCCTTGAGCATCTTTAGTGCTCCATGGTGTAAATGTTCCATTCTCCTTTACCACAATTCACCTAGTGTTGGAATTTCAAAGTCTAACTGTTATAAGTCCTTCATGTACTTTCTGATTTATTTCTTCATACTTGTTTTGTTAATTAACAAGTTATTTACCATGTAAATACTAAAAATAAATACAAGTACATGCTCAACACATACAGATCATCAACTGATGGAAAAACAAGAACACAAGTGACACCGTTATTTTTGGACTAGTGTCCCCAGAAAAACCCAATGCGGGAAAATTGGTGCAGCTATCTGAGGGTTTTATTATTAAGAAGTTTCAAAATACAATCTGGGTGCCAAACCTGCTCACCCAATAGAGAATGATCTTGGCAGTAGTACCTCTCAGTTGGAGACAGATATTCCGGCTAAAACCCCGAATGAATAATCCCACGACTCTCAGCTCCAATCTGCCCCAGGAAATCTCCAGCGTCTGCCTCTAGGGATTGCGTCAGCGTCTCTGGCCTAGTGTCAGCCAAACGTCAGCCCAACTCGCTGCGTCAGCCTCTGTAGACACTGTGTCAGCCTCTAGAGCCTCTGCGTCACCCATGCGGGCTCTCTCTGGCACTGCGCAACTCTTGGCTGCGTCTACGTGGGCCCTGATTGGCTCTGCGTGGCCTCTAGTTGGCTCTGCGTCCCTCTCTCCCGACTTTTGTGTCGATGTTCCTAGTACCCTCTTTGCCTCTCTGCTTCTGTATTCACTGCCCCTCATCTGCAACTCTGATCACTCCTTCGATTTCCTCAGCAAGCCCTGGCCTAGAAAATCAAATTCTTGATCAACTCGGCGTGTTCTCCAAGTGACCCTCAAGCCTCCTCTTATACTTTTTTCGTTGACAATTCAACGACCGAGATTAAGTCCCTAATCAACGGCTAAGATTAACTTTGGCTTGATCCATGACTTTTGGATCCTTCTAACACAATTTGATATTAATTCACATTAATATTTTATTTTCCCTAAGTTTAGACTTAGGGACTCCATTAAAAATATTAATTTTATTTTAATATCTCCCAAACTGTTTAGAATTCACCCAAACCATTTCTTTTTATTGTAGATCTCATGTGCCTTAGCCTCTCCACCAATTTTCGTGGCTAGAGCACATCTGATGCTACCCGAAATCAACAACTAGGTCTCTACCATTGTTACTACTACTACTGTTGCTGCTGCTAACTAGTTCCTTTGGAGAGTCAAGCTGCAAGTTGTATAACTTGTTGCTATGAAATCCAATTTGCTTCACCTTATTCAAGTTTTGGTGTTTGATGAATGCCTTCTTCCCATAGAAGTACACGTCTTATCCCTTCTCCAGGTTATTAGCACTGCCTCTGGGAAATGCGCATTGTTGCCTCCGGAAATTCGTTCAGCCTTTGGAATCTCCCTCCTGCAACTTGTCCTGCCTCCTGGACTGCTCTAGGCCTACTCGCTCTGCCTCCGAATGATAGATCTGGCATCTGGCTCATTGAACAAGCTCCTCTGCCACTCGCAGTGTCAACTACCTACTTGTACTGGCTGAATATGATGCCTTCTGCAGATAATTTAGCCTCCTCTCCCTGTCTCTCGGACACTGGAAAATATTGAGGAAATCTCCTTCGGACTCTTGCTCCCAAATCTTTGTTGATCCCTTTCCTTTGATGCTTCCCTAGCGTCAACTGCACCCTTGCCGAATACCTGCAACTAGGTAAGTTGAAATGCTTGAACTCACTCGATGTTCATTCTCCAAACCTGTTAACCTGCTCTTATAAACTCTTGTTGGAGTCTCAATGGCCATGATCACTTCCTAACCGATGGCTAAGATCATCTTGACTCCATCAATTAACTTTTCTAGATTCTCCAGAGCAAAATTGAACTTCCTTAATTAATTCACTTTAATTAACCAGTTTTCCTAAGTTAGACTTAGGAAATATTTAATTATTGGCTAATTAATTTAATGAGTTGTTTCCAAGTCTTTTCTTGCTAAACCTTTTATGGGCTTTGGAGATCTTGTGTTCCTTAGCCTCTTAGACACCATAGAGACTAGAACACCTATTCACTGCTACCCCAAACAAAAGCTTAACAAGAAGAGACTTAGCCTAGACAACCCTAGAGAAGCTGCAACTAGCTGAAGGAGGTTGAGTCAAGGCATTGCCTTAGCATGGAGGCCGAAAATAGCTCAAAGAAGACTGGTTCTATGGTTAAAGGGAGTTGATTAGGGCTAGAAGAGATTTGTTGTTGGAGATCAAGTCACAAAGCTGTACAGAGGGTCGTGCCCTAGATCTGAGAGTTGGTATGTGGTTCTAAGGTCTGATCAAGGGTTGTTTGGATAGCCAAGAACAGGGTTGCAAGTCTGTAGAAGTCCAGGCCTGTTTGAAGGTTTGTAATATGCCCAGGATTAACCAAGAGGAGGTCGCAGCAAGGGTTAAGTGCTCATTAAGGAGGACCAAGCCTGAGCTTAGGGCTGGCCATAGCTAAACAAGAGAGATTGAGTTTGGTGAGGTTTGTTATAGTAGTTCGTTAGTGCCAACAAGGAGGTCGTTAGCTATGAAAGTGGTCGCAAACCTAGGAAAGGGTGGTTGAGGAGCTGTTGTGTGATAATCAAGACAAACCATAGGGTTAGGAGGGCTAAGGGATACCTTTTAGGGCAGGCCGAAGCTTAGAACCCTAGGCCAAGGATAGAACAAAGGTGGTCAAGGTTGGAAAAAGAAGGTTTTAGCAACAAAGGGGAGCTAACAGAGGTTTGGATAGGGCTAGTAGAAGTTGGAACCAGTAGACCAAAGGATTGGTAGAGGGATAAACGAGGTTAGCAGTTGGTTGTAAAGGATAGCTGGTCAACTGTAGAGAACCATGGCTAAATGAGTAAGCCTAGGTGAGTTAAGTATCATGTTGGTTGTACATTTTGTAGGCAAAGGACAACTGTTATTATTGTATGTTTGGCAAATGAGGAACCAAAGGAATTGGCCTTAACCAATGTTGCACGAAGCGGGGACGTGGAAGCGTCATTTTCCAAAAATCTAGGAAGCAAAGCGTCCGCGGAAGCGTCTGCTATATATATATATATTTATTTTTTATATTTTTTTTCATTTATACTCAAAACAAACATCCCAAATACCAAATTAATTGTAGAAGACATGAAAACATGCATATTTTTGCATAAATCAAGATAGATATGGCATCCATGATTCGATTGTAGTTACTAGTATGTACAACAATCATCTATATTCTTGCTATTACAAACATACTTCAAATTTTTAAGCATATTATAAAACATAAAACATTTAAGCATATTATAAAACATAAAACATAGAGCATATTATGATTTATCTAGCAAGTGAGCAACTGTCAACATTTGTCATGTCCAAAATTCAAATAATAATGTTTACAAAATATGTCACTTGGTCACCGCCAAGACCAAAAAGGTTCAAAATTCAAATTCACAAGCCTACAAGTCTAATGAGTAATCTATGACAAAAGTAGTAGATTGTGAATATATCTACTAATCTCTCCTCCTTCCACCAGGAAGAGAACATGGCGGCGGGAAGAAGATGGTGCCTGTGGAAGTTGTGGCGGTGGCACTGAAATTGATGAAGAAGAACCCCTTGCTGTTGGTGTTGAACCATGGAACCTAGGAACCAAGGGACCAGATGGGGGTGGGGGTGGCATAACAACACGATCATCATCATCCTGGAATCGCTCAAAAAATTCATGCAAAAAAAAACACTAGTTAACAAAAAAATTAAAAACATGAATTAGAGAAATGCTTTATAAGGAAAAATTGGAAAATTCATACCGCAATGCACATACCTAGATAAGAGCATCCTCTAATTGCTCTAATCGCAACACTCCATCCTCCAAATTGGGCTCCTCTGGATTCTTGTCCCAAATCAACAAGTCTTTATTAGACTTTGCATCTTCACAGTAATGGGACAACAATCGCAAGTTGTAATAAACATAAACCAAGCTCTCTGCCCGGTCTAAACTCAACCTGTTCCTTTTAACACTGTGGATGAAAGAATAAGAGCTCCAACACCTCTCTGCAAAGAAGTGTTTACCACCTGTGATAGCACTGGCAATGCCAAAGTCTGTAGAAGTGGAGTACCCCCTCCATGCATGTTCCACCACTCAAGAGAAGAAAAAGTCTCTCGATCTTTAACTGCATGCATGCTCCCAAATGGACCAGTGTTAAGCGTATAGTTGCTCACCTGTCTCTGTACCAATGCAGCCTCCTCCTCATTAGGGATTAATTTACTCAATGCAGCCATATATTTTCTGTGAACCTCTTGATCTTAGTGTGGTTTTCTCTTGCTTCCCCCCCCAGGTGCTGGTGTTGAAAGCCATGATGGATGATAGTATTTAGGTGTCAAAACATATGCTAATGCATGCAATGGAACATTTAGCATTTCCCATCGGTTTTCCACCTCTGCACAAATATAATTGTACAAGGTGGTATCTCTAGGCTCAACAATGTCTTTAATCTGCCCCAACATGCTATCCATTTGCTCATACACCTCCCCAATTACTGGTCAATCTGAATCTGCAAACTTGATCATGTAATAAATTGGTTTGGTGAATTGCAAAACATATTTAACCTGTGCCCCAAAGTAATTGTCAAGAATAGTGTCCTTGACTGCATTAGCACCATCTATGTCAGTGTTAATTTCAAATTTTCATCCCATGATTCAGCACACACCAGATTAGTTTAAAGCTTGTCTCACCTTCACTGGCCGCCTAAAGGTGAGGTAATAACTAGCAAATCTTGTCTTTGCAATTTTAAGCAGCTGCAACTTGGAGTAAGTGCCATAGAAGTAGTTTACCCTTGTATGCCTTGTGATGAATTTAATGAGTTGCTTCCCTCTCTTGTAAAGCTCAGTAATCCACCCACATTCTTTGTGTTTCACAATATCATGCATCAAAAGGTTCAATGTGTGAACCAGACACCCAGACCAAAAGATTTGTGGATAAGTACGCTCAATAATTTTTCCTGCTGCCTTACAATTTGCTGCATTATCTATGATCACTTGAACCTCATTATTCAGACCAACATCTTTGATTGATTTCAGTAGGAGATCTGCAATGTTTTGTGCAGATGCAGTGATGGAGGAGGAGTCATGACATGTAATAAATACTGCACCACTAGAAGAAACACCAAGAACATTTATCAAATGTTGGTTTCTAATATTTGTCCACCCATCTGATACAATGGATACCCCAGAATCTACCCACTCATTTGTAAAACGAGTCAAAGCTCTTTGAACCTTAGCTTTTTCTCTTTCTAATAACACTGTTCTAGCTTTCTCATAGTTGGGGGCCTTGTACCCTTTTGGGACTTCATTGATGGCCTTTACCATTTCATGCCAATAGGGAGAGCGAAGCACATTGAATGGTACACCACACGCACAAAGAAAACGTACTATCTTTCCATCCACATCATCCCTCCTAGCAACATTAAGGAAATCCCCTATTTTTCTTCTACCTCCAGAGTTTGCAGAAGTACCATGAGGAGATGAGTAGCTACCAAATTTAGAGGTTGCACTTGATTCAGAATGAGTTTTTTGTTTCTTGTTTTTTTGTTGTGCAGTCTCCTCTATTTGGATGTATTTTCTTCTTTCTTCAGTTGAAATGTTTGGGCAAATTTGTACCCCCACAGGACCCTTTTTTTCATCACTGTCCAGCACCCCACAAAGATGCCTCCTCACACGGGTATATGAACCACATTATGGTTTTCCTCCATGAAAACCATGAGGGCACACAAATTTGTAAGTTCCACCACCCTTTCCCCCATCAAGTTTGGTCACATAGTTCCACAAGGGTGTTAATGCAACTTTCCCATGTTGTGTTTTAGTGTCCCCTTCAAGTTCATCCCCTTACTCTTCAAACCCTTCCGCCTCATCATACATTGGGTCACTCATATTGGGACAACTTTCCTCTTGTGTTTCTTCCCTTCTATTCCTATTCCCCTTTGCCATCATTAAAACCAAGAGTGGAATGATACATAGAAGCCAAAAGAACACCATCTTGGAATATGGATATAGGTGGTGGACAACCTGCAAGTAAAGGAGCAAGTAGAAACAATGGGAAAGAGTAGGAGAGGTGTTAGCTACCTATACCAATAGGTTTCATATTTCATGATTGGCAAGGAAAGGTCCAAATATGCTCTGCTTTGATGATGCAAAGATCCCATATTTCCAAGAGAAGACAAACTGTGCATATAGCTTGATATAGACTCAATTTTGATGGATGGTCCAACTGCCTAATCTGGATCATGCCATGTTTTAAATTTTCAGTTGTAGGATAGAGAAAGAAGTCTGTCCAAACTGTTTAATCTTGGCAGACAAGTAGCTTAGGTAGAGAATTAAGGTTCCCAACTGCTTAATCTGGGACCTTGGAAGCAATAAGGGCAGAATTAGATAGAAAATCAAAAGGAAAAAGCCAAAGAAAAGAAAAGGCAAATAAGGGTCTGCAAGTCCAAGTGCACCCTCCAAGAAGAAACAAAAAAATGCTAGGCAAGTAGATGGGTAGGCAGTTGGGGTTGCAGAAATATCATTCCTTACAAATAAATGTGTGCTGAAATGTCCACAAAGGAAAGTCAATGGATTGAGAAGCTTCTCTTCTCCATCAGGTTGCAGCAAAGCAAGGGAGCATGTCTAACTTCCCCGTTTCCCCTTTCACTCTTATTACTAACATCCCTTCATCTATTGAGATTGATGAAAAGATCTGAGGTTTTATGGTGGTTCTTATTCATTTAAAAGCCACATTTCTTGTCTAAAAATCTTTTCATTTTGATCTACTCCCTAAACTAAGTGACTTTCAAATACACTTGATGAAATCACTCCTCATTCACTTTCCTCACTCACATTAACCCCTAACTTCTATTATCTAAATCCCCTAAACTGCCCTTTCCCTACTATTATAACACCATGGTGTATAAACCCCAAACATGGTATAAATATCCCTCCCCTTGGCACTATAGCCAAATAAGTTGTTTAGGGAGACTTTGGTCCAACAGGGACTAGGGTCAACACTGTAATGGGATTGTTTCAACCTCTGGTCGGAGCAAGAACCTCCTCCTAAGCCCTCACCTTCCCTCTGCTCATAACTGCCATAGAAAACCCCTTTCCCCTTGCTAAACCCACTCTTAACCTCTTTTTTCTTGCAAAAACCCTTGAAAAACCCAAAAATCCCGAAAAAACACAGAAAAACCCTTAACCCTAAGGTTCTCCGCCTAAAAGTATTTAATTAAATATTTTAATAGGCCAGCGGGACCCCCCCAACCTGCACGATCCGTCGGAGGACCCGCCAGCCGTCCGATCTCCGCCGCCCAGATCTAACGGTGGGCGGTCATTTTCGCTCCCCGACCTACCGACCTTTAGCGTCCGGGGAAAGTGGTTTTCCGCCCCGTACAAGGGACGCGTGGCAGGCGGTGGGGTTGTTCGGAGCCCCCCTCCCCGATACCGCCTTTGCCCAAAGGTGGTGCGGGGAACCCGCTTACCACCATCCCGTTACCGCCTCCCCCTTGCGTCATCAATACGTCAGCATGACGTAGCGCCCTTCCCCGCCCCCGCGCCGTGTGGCCCTCCACGTAACCCTGCCACCTTATCCACCCGCCACCGTGTCCTGCCACCCTGGCCTACACCTCAGCAGCCACGTCATCCTCCGTACCCGGGCCCGCCATGACGTCATGCTGACGTCATCGGCGGAAAGGCGCCAAGTACCTATTTTTCCGAATTTTGTCGTTAAAATCACGCTTTGGGCAGTTTTTATGTCATTTTCGCGTAAAGGAAGAGATAGCCGTTGCAGCTGCCAAAGCGCCTCCAGACCTCCAAATTCAAATTCCAACCGTTCCAATTCATCAATTCAACCTCCAGAGTTCGGCCCGCAGGTTTTTCAAGCGTTTCATCCAGGTATTCACCGTAATTCCTCTGTTTGGCCCATGCATACCATTTCTCTGTAAATTGCCATTAAAATACCTGTTGAATTCCACATAAACTCTGCACCTACTACCTAAAGTAAGCCAAGCTAACCTGCTTGCCCCCAGAACCACAAATTCAGCATTGAAACAGTCAATTCGCGAGCCAAAATTGTGAAATTATCTTTGAGGTGCCCGGCATTGTTCCCTTTTGCCGGGTGCAGACCAACAACATTTTTTCCACCAAAGTAAATCTCACTCACCCTCTGCAATTCACCCCTAGCAATTCACAATCTCTGTGAACCTACCAAGACTGCAGAAGCAAGCCTGTTTTTTCACTATAAAAAAGCATTTCAGACTTTGTCCACAGTTGGCCTATCACTTAAGCTCTTAAAAAGCTTTGCAAACCAGTGCACTCATATCACCCAAAATCAAACCATACAATGGCTGCCCCTGCACCCACAGCTCTCAGTGTTGCTCCATTAAATCCACCCAACAAAGACTTGCAGTCCTTGCCTCTTGCTGACAAGGACTATCTTATTGAAGACTGTATGGTAGACAGGGACTTTCTGCAGACCTTCAGGCAGTTGAGAGAGGACTACCTGAATGGTCATGATACATATGGCATATGGGAGTCTAACCTGCCATACTATTGTCTCCCCTCTGTAAATGTGTTTCCAGAAATCATTCGCCTATGTGCTGAAAACTATGATGTGCAGCACAAAGCCATCAGCACCCCATCTGGGAGGATCCTCTTCTACATCAATCCTGAGTCCATCAACAAAATGCTACATTTTGATCAGACAGAGCTCCTAATCCCATTCTCCATGAACTATCTGCTGGACACTGGTGCCAAGATGACCAGTGAGGAGATTCAAAAGGTCACCAGGACATTCATGAGACCTGAGTGCCAGCCTGCAGGGTCACCTCCTTATTTGGATGTCTACTTCACTGAAGTAGGCAGATTGCTCCTGGACATGATTGCTTATGTGCTGGGATACAAAACCAGCGAACATGTGGATGAGACAATGCTAGTGTTACTAGCTGTTTACAGCCCAGGCCAACCCCCTGCCCGCAAATATAACTTTGCCAAGTTCATTGCTAACAAAATCCACGATCAGTTGGGTGCAGTGGATAGGCAGGGGGTCTTCAAATACTCGGCCTATATCTATCACCTCTTTATGTAATATCAGTCTGAGGCTTTTCCATGCTATATCAAAAAGCTGGATTATAGAGGGGAAAGAAGGTCTGTCATCTTCTGGACCTCTGTCTACCACAAAGTCACAAACTCACCCTATTCCTATTGTGAGTTTGTTGACCAATTTGTGTATCCAGTATCTTGCCTATTGATGAGGTCCCCTCCTCCCAGGATGTCAACTGAGATACAGAAGGCTCTGCAGCTTTCCAAGAAGTGTAAAATAGGTGATTGGTACCTATATGAGGATCACACAGTCATCAGAGTCTATGGCTGTGAGCTCTGTCCTTACAGACTCCCAAAGTATGTGCCCATGAGGATTTTTGCCTTGGAATATTATAGGCAGTTGATTCAGTCTGACCTCACCCATTTCCACAGCTCCAGAAAGAAGGCCCACCTCAAGTTCAAACACCAGTTGGGCCCCTTCATCATGAATAAAAAAGAAGGATGGGAAGATGCTGACCTCATCCTCAAGGACAAATATAAACTATCATATAGTTTTCGGTGGGTCCCTTATGACCCTGAGGGCTTCATCACTGCAAGAAGAAACAAATACAGGCTTCTAGGTTATAGGCATTGTCAATACCCACACATTGAAAAATATGCCAACCAGCAAGAATGGCAGCAGGGTACTTTAGTTGAAAAGCTAACTGAAGAAGAGATAATGCTAAAGAATATGAAGGAGCTTGAAAAGACCATTGACCTAGACTCTGTGCAGCAGGTACCCGTCAAACGGCCTCACTCAGCAGGAGAAGGGACCTCGGCCACAAGGACTGCACCAGTCATACAGGCACCTTCCACATCAGCACCAGTGACAGACAAAGGCAAAGGGATAATGGGTGCAGAGGAGGAAGCAGTGAAAGAAAAGCCTGCCCCTGTAAATGAGCAGCAAACAGGGCAGCAAACAGAGCCCCAACAGGGGCAACAAACAAAGCAGCAGCCAGAACAGCAGCAAGGGCAAACTGTCCTGCCACAAACTGGCTGCCAGCAGCTCCAATAATGCAAACACCACCACCTCAAACTGAGCCATTGACTGCCCCAATTTTGCAGACCCCAGCACATGAGGAAAGGGGTACAAAAAGAGATAGAGAAGAGTCCACTCCTCTTAGTGGATCCTCCCAGCAACCAGAAGCCAAAAGGCAAAGGCTAGACTCCCCAGAGGTGGAAGACATCACTGAAGAATTCCTTGACAGCTCAAGGAAAAACAGGGAGGGTAGCCAGCACACAGGAACAAGCTCCTTTCAGCAGGAGCAAGGTTTACAACTTGGCTTAGAGGTGTCCTCCTCTTCCCAGCAGAGCAAGAAGCCCAAGAGCACTAAGGCTTCTTTCAAACAAATAAAAGCTCAGAATGATCTGCTGAGGGTAGAGGTTTATAAACATTTTCTTGATGCAACCCCAGCCCAGCAAGAAAGGCTAATGTCGGTATATGACATTCAGGAGGAAAAATTGCTCCTCAGCCATTTTAAGCCCAAAGGGCCGCAGCCTAAGTCAGCTGCAGATTTTGTGAAGACAAGGGTGGAGGTCCTAGCCAGAGATATACATCCCATGGACCAGATTGAACTCCATAAACAGACTGGGGAGATGGTCTATGCAACCTTGGTGGAGAAGGCCACCATGGCACATGAACTGAATGAATCACTCAAAAATACCAACACTCAGTTGGATTTTGAGAGAATGTCCTCTCTGGCCAAAGACAATAGAATAAAGTCTCTTGAGGAGATCATCATTGATCTAGGACATGATCCTAGTGATCCAAAGGGTGTGAAGGCCCTTATGAAGAAGAAAGATGATGACCTGAATGCATTAAAGAAACGGTTGAAGCTGCAGCCCACAGAGCACCCTCAAACCGCAGAACTTCAAAAGCAAAAACAGGTTGATGACCAATTAGACCTCTTAATGCAGCAAGACCAGAGGATCAGGGATTTGGAGAAAGAGCTGGAAGGAGCATTACAAGATAAACAGGGAGAATCCACTTCCCAAGCTCCTCCAACTACTTCAACAACAACAACAACTTCAGGGGCAGCAGTGGCCCCCACAACAGAAGCAGCAGGAACAACAACAGCTCCAGAAGCCAGCAAAAGTGTAGAGGAATTGACCAAGGCCATCAAGGAAATGGAGCTCCAGGCCAATGAAATAAAGAAGGCCAAGGAAAAATTGGCAGAACTGGATGCCAAATATGACAAGTCGAAGGTAACTGTGGCAGAACAGGGCAGAGAGATAAAGGCCCTCAAGGACAAGATAAAGGCCTTAGAAAAAGAGCTGAATCTAGAAACAGCCATGGCCGACATAAAAAGAATTCTATGGGCCAAAATAGGCCAATCCATCACTCAACAATGGAGATCAATAAAAACAATGCATGAACAGATGGACTTGTTGGGCCAAGCACAAACAGAAATCAATAAGGCCAAAACACTGCTGCAAAACAGACCAGAGCAGGCCAACAGAATGATAGACTTCCTGAACAGGCAGGAAAAGGAGGAACTGGCAGCCATAGGCATTCCCAACAGAACAGAGGCTGTCCTCACTGCCAAGAAGGTGCTAACTCTCAGGAACTATGTACAAACTGTGGAGAGGAAGTGTTATGAGATCACAGCAGATGTGGAGGAATTTAAAATCAAGTTGGCAGTGCTGCAAGCAAAAGGCCTGCCCAGCTTCCTAACTGGTGCAGGAAAACTAGTCTCCCGGGATCAATTTGCCAACAGAATGGCAACATACATTGAGAATCAGATTACTGCATCTGGCAGTACATCTGAACAAACAGGACCTCCCTCAGGACAGAGCTTGTATGACAAATTGGAAGGCCTGTTCTTTATTGAGAATGAAGTGAATCATCTGTTCGAAACTCCTCCTAACTTCTACAGATATACAGAGGCCGATGAGACCTTGATAAAGATTAGGAGGCATCAAATGCCAAAAGAGGATTGGTGGCAAGCAATGCTTCAAATTCTGCCACGGTAGCTTCAGCTGTTCGGTCACTGCCAGCTCCAGGTCACTACAAGACAAACAGCATGATAAAGTCAGCATTAAAGGCAGTTGAAATGTGACTCAGCACATAGACAACGACGGCTAGCCCAAGAGATAAAGAAATGCACAAATTTTGACAGCGTCTCCTCAGCCGACTCCAACTGCCACCAAGTCAACAAGCTCTGACCATTTTTGACAGCTAAGGGAACAAAAGTTATTACAACATTAACTTTCTCAGCTACTACACTCCAGCGGTTGGCATGATATTAATGGAGCATTTACTCTTCATTTGAGATATTTTCTTATGTAAACTTTGTATATATACTCCCCTTAGTAACGCATAAGGGGTTGGTAATTTTTCACTCTGAGGCATGTATACTGTTTACCTTCAGAATTGTTTAATACAAAGAGCTAGATCAGCTCAGTGATTTCCTGGAACTATGGTGTCTTGCTGATGATTCATGTGTTGATGCAGAATTCCTGTGCTGTCTGATGAAATAACAAGTTTTTTCCTTAATCTCTGTTCTTGTCTTTCTTATGTTTATCAAATCATATTCAAGTTACACTAAACTAGCAGTAAAGAAAAAGAATAGTGCAGGATTTGTTTTACTACACCTTGTACTCAATTTTTGCTGCTATAAATGTTTGTCTTCAGAATTAACCATGGACATGAATTCTTAATTGCTCATGTAGCTGTTAATTCTATATGTATGAATGTTACCTAGAAATTCTTAATTGCTTCTAGGTCAATATTCTCACTGTCTTCCTCTAGCAGTTTACTGTAAGATTCTTGACTGCCTTGCATAAACTGGATACAACCCACCCAATCACTTTATGAACGTTTGTTCCTCAGACACTAACCTTGCTCTGCAGCATCACTACAGCATCACACAGCACCTCAAAACAGCTAAAGGACCACTGACTCCATTGCCCAATGACATATAACATTCTAGTGAGAGCATACATATCTTGACTGAAACATTCTCCAACCAAACACAAAAAACAAAAGTTTGAACAACATAGCTAGCCTAAAATACTATCAGAACAGAGACAAATTATAAAGAGAGAGCCCTCTCTGATTACAGTTTGGCTAGAAGCTGTAATCCAAAGATTGGTTAGTGGTTACCCCGACCGTATTCCCTTGGGAGTCATAGGGAACAACCTGGGTGTTAACATAAATGGCGACTCCACTGGGGAATTCTCAGGATTTTCTAATTTCTGTTTATCTCTTGAAAGCTGCTCATTCCCTTTGCTGCTAGCTTTGGAAAATACACAGTAAGTTCAAAATCTTGTCTGGCCTTTGTAGACACAAAATATCCTACAAAATACCAAAAAGAAGTTTAGAAGCTGGCTCCTAAAAGGAAAACCAGACATACTAGGTCAAACCCTGACCCAGAACCACCAGCTGTTTTTGAAAATCCTAATATAATCCCTAGGATCATTAGGAAGCATCAGGGACAACAAACTTTTGCTGATTCAAGTCCTGAGACAGTTCATCCAAACCCTGTTCCAACTCCAATCAAGGTTCTATTTCGATCTACCCTTGATTCCCCCAGTTCCCCTTCCACATCTCATAGCCCTCCTTCCACACCTTCATCCACTGCACATATTCCCTTGACCAACACTCTAGTGTCCACCTTTCCCACTACCCCTGTTGTACCAAACGTCCCTGTTATCCCATTTGTTCCTATCAATCCCTTAAACCTTGCAAATATGGCCAACAGGTATGCGCCCTTGCAGATACCAGCTAATGCTGCAGCTCTACCCCAAGACTACCAAACCAAAATCTCATATTTTGACTCCACTGGCCCTTTGACAGCTATTCAGCATGCCAAAAGGATGCAAGACCATTTTGAGACCTATGAAATAGATGATGACAGTGTGAGAATGAGGATGTTTGTTCAAAGTCTGACTGGGGATGTAAGAACTTGGTTTAGATCCCTGAATGCAAATTCCATCACAACTCCTGATGAGCTGTATCAAGCCTTTACTAACAGATGGGAGAAAAAGAAAGATCCTCTGCACATACTTGGGGAATATGACACTATCAAAAGAGGTCCCCAAGAGACTGTTTTGGAGTATTGTGCAAGATTCAACAATGTATATAACGCAATCCCACAAAATTTAAGACCCCCTCCTGATTTAGCTTTGTACAAATTCCCTGATGGTGTTGACCCTGACATGGCCTATCAGTTAAAGGAAAGAGACCCTCAAACCCTTGCAGAGGCCCAAAAGGTTGCTGTCACAGTGGAAGCTAACCTGATTGCCAAAAGAAACAGAGCAAGGTTGGAAAAGAGAACCACTTTCAAAGAGGAACCCTCAGCCTTTGATCAAAAACTGGATGCAATACTCACTAGTATGAAGAGATTGGGGGATAGAGTGGAATCGGTTGAGAGAAAATCATCATGGGAAGTACCACAAAACAACCCTCCTAGGAATCCAAATTTTAGAAGAACTCAAAACCCAAACGTTGGCAAGGCTAGTGCTGACCAAGACATAAGACCTCCTTTCCAAGAAAACTATGCTGAAACTTCCACATCAAGTGAACCCAATGAAGATTCTCAGATTAATTTAATGGGTCTAGATGGTGAAAGTCAAGTCTTTTTGACACAAGAAGACCATGAGGATGAGGTAATCAAGCTGTTCCCGATCAAATTAGGTGAGTCATTTGACTTCAAACAAGGCTATGACACAGCTGTTTATGAAGTCCATAAGCAATATAAGCTAAGGAGCAGAACTGTAAATATAACACAGCCTGAAAAGATAAAAGATAATCAGCAGCCCAAAGGAACCATAGTTACAGAGCCAAATGACCCAACAGATTCGCTTACAAAAGAAGTAACCATTGAAGAAGTCACTGAACCAGCTTCTTCAAAACAGCAGCCCATGGAGGCATCATCCTTGCACCCTAACCCAAGTGTCACTCCTCAAGAGATGAGCAAGAAGGGCAAGCCTCAAAGTCAGGATAACAATCAAGTTGAAGAGTCAGTGAACAAGGAAAGAAATGTCATCCACAGCCAAAAGACCCAATCCGAAAAATCCTTTGACCTAGAAACTGAAATTAGTAAAGTGAAGATAGCAATTCCTCTCTCAGAGTTGGCCAAACACAGCATTTACAAACAACAAATCAGGAAATCCCTCCAACTTACTAGCAACAAAGATGATGTTAATGTGTTGGATGATACCCCAGAGCTACTTTTTGGCCCTGAGGTGGATGGAAAGACAACAGGTGTAGGCATTTTACCTTTCTATGTCAGCCTGCATGTTCATGACAAAATACTACACAATGCAATGTTTGACTCGGGTGCCTCTCACAACCTGATGCCCAAATCAGTCATGGAAAGACTAAACCTGGATATTACCAGACCATACAAGGACCTGTTCTCCTTTGATTCTAGCCAAGTCAAGTGCTTAGGCCTAATAAAAGATCTATGTGTGTCTCTTGTTCAGTACCCAAACAAAACAATTCTAATGGATGTTGTAGTTGCTGACATCCCACCCAAGTATGGGATGCTGTTATCAAGGTCATGGGGGGCTAAACTTCAAGGTTCCCTGCAGTTAGATATGTCATATGCCACCATCACTGTTTTTGGGCAACCAAAGAGATTATACAGAGAAACATTAATGAAATACATGGTCAGCAGTGAAGAAAAGCCTCAAAACTTTCCCATATATGCTGTCCATTCAGACATAGACTCATACATTCTTTTCAATGATAATACAACTCTCTCAGATAATGAGGTTGAACCCAAGACACTCATACAAGAGGAAGACACCAATGAGCAAACTGCTACCCAAGAAACAATGATTAAGCAAACATTAAACACTGCTGCTGCTCAAGAAAGCGAACAGGTTCCATCAAGTGAGGACACTGCCCTAGAAAACAAACTAGATGGCAAACCAGAGCTTCAACTTACAATTCCAGCACAAAAGGAGGTCATTAAGTTCTCTCTGGAACAAGAGATCCTATGGTTCCTTGAGTTTGATGGGTCAGTCAACAAATTAGGGGCAGGAGCTGGAGTTTGGATACATAATAAACAAGACAGTCATGCAGAAGGCCGAGCCTATAGACTGAATTTCAAATGTACTAATAATATGGCAGAATATGAAGCCCTTTTACTAGGCCTCAAGCTAGTAAAGCTCTTACAAGCCACAAAAGTCTCAATTATGGGGGATTCAGATTTAGTCATCCAACAAGTGAAGGGAAATTTTGTCACCAATGACAAGAGACTGAGGTCCTATAGGTCTGCTGTGGCTGAAACACTAAGCTTCTTTACTGAATTTCAAATTACTAAGATTCCCAGAACCCATAACTTGCATGCCCACAGTTTAGCCACATTTGCAAGTACCTGCAAGCTGCCTTTTGAGCCCCACCACTCCTTTACAGCTGAGGTAAAACACAGACCTTCTGTTCCAAACAATGTCAAAGACTGGCAGGTATTTGAAGATGATGCACAAATAAACAACTTCTTGACCTTGCAACAAGAATTTGCAGGACTAAATATCGACACTGAAAGAGCAAGTCAATCACAAATACAGTTTGAACAGACCAACCACCCAATATCACCCAAAACAGCAAAACAAATGCTAAATCCAACTATTTTCAACAAGGAGAACATACAACAAATTCAACAAACCAATCATGAGGAAGCAGCTGTTATAGAGGATGAAATCATAGAGTTGAGAGACAATTTTCTCCCAACAGGCCTAACTCCATTAGAAGACATCTTTGACTCAAATGATATCCCTAGAAAACCAAAAATGCAGCCCCTAAATACGGCCATTGAAGAATGCAACATTGGCACTGTTGACAAGCCCAAGATAATAAAGCTATCTGCATCTCTGCCTCCTGATCAAAAGCCCAAATACATTGACCTTTTCAAAGAGTTTCAGGATGTCTTTGCATGGGGTTATGAGGATTTAAAATCCTATGACACCTCTGTTATCCAGCATACTATCCCTCTCAAGCCTAATCAGAAGCCATTCAAACAAAAATTGAGAAGGATTAATCCCATGCTCCTCCCTTCAATTGAAAAGGAATTACAAAAAATGTTTAAAGCAGGCATCATAGCACCAATCAGGTTTTCTGATTGGATTTCAAATTTGGTCCCTACAAGAAAGAAAACTGGTGAAATAAGGCTTTGTGTAGATCTAAGAAATCTGAATCAAGTGTCCCTCAAAGATAATTATCCCCTACCCAAGATGGATCACATTCTTCAACGAGTGGTAGGTGCCTCAAGAATCTCATTACTTGATGGATTCTCAGGTTTTAATCAAATCTTAGTTCATCCCGATGATCAGGACAAAACAGCATTTACAACCCCATGGGGAACTTTCAAATATGTAAAAATGCCTTTTGGATTGAAAAATGCAGGGGCAACATTTCAAAGAGCAATGGATATTGCTTTTGCCAAGGAGATTCATGACTTTCTTGTCATTTACTTAGATGACCTTACACCTTTCTCGAAATCAGACCAAGAACATTTGAAACATTTGAGACAGATCTTCCTAACATGTAGGAAATATGGAATCTCCTTGAATCCCAAGAAATCCTTATTTGGTTTGGAGGAAGGTAAGCTATTGGGACATATCATTTCAAAAGATGGCATTAGAATTGACCCAGATAGGATACAAGCTATCCTACAAATGCCCCACCCAAGAAATATCAAAGAATTGCAAGCATTCTTGGGAAAAATCAATTTCTTGAGAAGGTTTATCCCAAATTTAGCAGAACTGATCAGATTGCTAAACAACATGCTAAAGAAGGATTCAAAAGTGAAATGGACTGTTGAAGCAAATCAAGCCTTTGAAGGTATAAAATTGGCTCTTACCCAAACCCCAGTCTTAACCAATCCTCAATTTGACAGAGAATTCATTATCTTCTCTTTTGCCTCCCAGCATACTATTGCTGCTGTTTTATTACAGAAAGATGACCAAGGAAATGAGAAACCCATTGCTTTCTTTAGTAGAGCTCTTAGAGATGCTCCCCTAAAATACCAAATCATGGAGAAACAAGCTTATGCTTTGGTCAAGGCCATCAAAGACTTTAGGATCTACATCCTCTATTCACATGTTATAGCTTATGTACCAAGTCCCATTGTCGAAGACATTCTCACCCAAGAAAATTTAGAGGGCAGAGGAGGAAAGTGGATTGCCAACATTTTGGAATTTGATATTGAGATAAAACCTACAAAACTAATAAAAGGGCAAGGTTTGGCCAAACTAATGACCGAAGCAAACTTCCAAGCCTTAGACATCAACCAGCTGGACAGTGAACCGGAG
This sequence comes from Pinus tabuliformis, assembly GCA_031772625.1. NCBI lineage: Eukaryota > Viridiplantae > Streptophyta > Pinopsida > Pinales > Pinaceae > Pinus > Pinus tabuliformis. The sequence goes on along the minus strand of CM062816.1, from coordinate 1,712,300,227 downwards.
CTGGCGACTCCAAAGATCAATGTAGCCTTTGAACAATCCCCTTGGTACTCTGATATATGTTATGTATTGCAAAACCTGTGTGCTCCCCCAGGATTGTCCAGAACTAAATGTAGGTTCTTAAAAATGAAAGCTTCTAAATTCTGTGTTATGAATGGAAATTTATTTTGGAAAAACCATGAAGGGATATTGCTAAACTGCCTAATTGAGAATGAAACTGACAATATCATAAAAGAATTTCATGCAGGTGACTGTGGTGGACACTTGTACTGGAAGTCCACTGTGGATAAAATACTGAGGGCTGGTTACTATTGGCCCACTCTTTTCTCTGATGTCAAGAAATTTACCACATCATGTCATAAATGCCAAGTGTTTGAGGGAAAGAGAAAGTTGCTGCCACTTCCCTTAAGGCCTATTGCAACAGAGAGACCTTTTCAACAATGGGGCTTGGATTTCATTGGGGAAATTCATCCCTCATCCTCAGGACAACATAGATGGATCTTAACAACCACAGACTACTTCACTAAGTGGATTGAAGCTGTTCCATGCAGACAAGCAAATGATTCAACAATCATTCAGTTATCATTCAGTTTTTGGAGAATAACATATTGGCTAGATTTGGCTGCCCTGACAAAATAATAACAGACAATGCTGCTGCTTTCAGATCTAAAAAAATGGTGAATTTCTGCCACAAATTTCATATTACCTTGGGCCATTCTACTGCATATTATCCCCAAGGAAATGGCCTGGCTGAATCATCAAATAAGAGCCTAGTAAACATCATAAAGAAGGTGCTGGAAGAAAATAAGAAGAATTGGCATAAGAAGCTGGTCAATGCCTTATGGGCAGATAGACTAACAACCAAGAGATGAATTGGGACCAGCCCATATGAGTTAGTTTATGGATTAGAAGCCAAATTTCCTTCATCACTAGGGGTGCCTGTTATGAAACTTCTTCAAGAAAGCCAAGTTGAACCAAATGATATGCAAAGAAGGATAAATCAAATCATATGTTTACAGCAAACTAGGGATCAAGTCTACAGCAGAGTTCAAGTTTTACAAGAAAAATTAAAGAAGGCCTTTGACAGAAGGACTAAGGCTGAAGATTTTAACATTGGTGACAAGGTCCTCAAATGGAATTCAAGAAGGGAAGATAAAGGAAAACATGGAAAATTTGATTCCCTTTGGAGAGGACCATTTGCTGTCCAAGCAGTACAAGGAAACAATACTTATTTCCTTAAAAGTCTTAATGAAACCGACTTGGATGAAGGTCCTGTGAATGGCAAGATGCTGAAGCACTACTTTGACTACCACCCATAAGTGCAGCCTGAGTTTCCCTTGTACATATTCAGATGTATATATTATTTTCTATTAAGATGTAAAAATGCAGTTTCTCAAGTCTTCTTAACTATCAGCAAAAGGAAAATAGAATCAGAGATCTACCAAGATGGGAAGAGCACAATTTTGGCATTTTAAGGCAGCATACTGCAAGTATTGGTGAAAGCAGTCAAAGGCCAAGGCATTCTGACCTGCTGTTCTTGGTCTTTCTAATGAAAAACCATCCCCATGTGGAGCCACTGTTAGCTACCTATACCAATAGGTTTCATATTTCATGATTGGCAAGGAAAGGTCCAAATATGCTCTGCTTTGATGATGCAAAGATCCCATATTTCCAAGAGAAGACAAGCTGTGCATATAGCTTGATATAGACTCAATTTTGATGGATGGTCCAACTGCCTAATCTGGATCATGCCATGTTTTAAATTTTCAGTTGTAGAATAGAGAAAGAAGTCTGTCCAAACTGTTTAATCTTGGCAGACAAGTAGCTTAGGTAGAGAATTAAGGTTCCCAACTGCTTAATCTGGGACCTTGGAAGCAATAAGGGCAGAATTAGATAGAAAATCAAAAGGAAAAAGCCAAAGAAAAGAAAAGGCAAATAAGAGTCTGCAAGTCCAAGTGCACCCTCCAAGAAGAAACAAAAAAATGCTAGGCAAGTAGATGGGTAGGCAGTTGGGGTTGCAGAAATATCATTCCTTACAAATAAATGTGTGCTGAAATGTCCACAAAGGAAAGTCAATGGATTGAGAAGCTTCTCTTCTCCATCAGGTTGCAGCACAGCAAGGGAGCATGTCTAACTTCCTCGTTTCCCCTTTCACTCTTATTACTAACATCCCTTCATCTATTGAGATTGATGAAAAGATCTGAGGTTTTATGGTGGTTCTTATTCATTTAAAAGCCACATTTCTTGTCTAAAAATCTTTTCATTTTGATCTACTCCCTAAACTAAGTAACTTTCAAATACACTTGATGAAATCACTCCTCATTCACTTTCCTCACTCACATTAACCCCTAACTTCTATTATCTAAATCCCCTAAACTGCCCTTTCCCTACTATTATAACACCATGGTGTATAAACCCCAAACATGGTATAAATATCCCTCCACTTGGCACTATAGCCAAATAAGTTGTTTAGGGAGACTTTGGTCCAACAGGGACTAGGGTCAACCCTGTAATGGGATTGTTTCAACCTCTGGTCGGAGCAAGAACCTCCTCCTAAGCCCTCACCTTCCCTCTGCTCATAACTGCCATAGAAAACCCCTTTCCCCTTGCTAAACCCACTCTTAACCTCTTTTTTCTTGCAAAAACCCTTGAAAAACCCAAAAATCCCCAAAAAACACAGAAAAACCCTTAACCCTAAGGTTCTCCGCCTAAAAGTATTTAATTAAATATTTTAATAGGCCAGCGGGACCCCCCCAACCTGCACGATTCGTCGGAGGACCCGCCAGCCGTCTGATCTCCGCCGCCCAGATCTAACGGTGGGCGGTCATTTTCGCTCCCCGACCTACCGACCTTTAGCGTCCGGGGAAAGTGGTTTTCCGCCCCGTACAAGGGACGCGTGGCAGGCGGTGGGGTTGTTCGGAGCCCCCCTCCCCGATACCGCCTTTGCCCAAAGGTGGTGCGGGGAACCCGCTTACCACCATCCCGTTACCGCCTCCCCCTTGCGTCATCAATACGTCAGCATGACGTAGCGCCTTTCCCCGCCCCCGCGCCGTGTGGCCCTCCACGTAACCCTGCCACCTTATCCACCCGCCACCGTGTCCTGCCACCCTGGCCTACACCTCAGCAGCCACGTCATCCTCCGTACCCGGGCCCGCCATGACGTCATGCTGACGTCATCGGCGGAAAGGCGCCAAATACCTATTTTTTCCGAATTTTGTCGTTAAAATCACGTTTTGGGCAGTTTTTATGTCATTTTCGCGTAAAGGAAGAGATAGCCGTTGCAGCTGCCAAAGCGCCTCCAGACCTCCAAATTCAAATTCCAACCGTTCCAATTCATCAATTCAACCTCCAGAGTTCGGCCCGCAGGCTTTTCAAGCGTTTCATCCAGGTATTCACCGTAATTCCTCTGTTTGGCCCATGCATACCATTTCTCTGTAAATTGCCATTAAAATACCTGTTGAATTCCACATAAACTCTGCACCTACTACCTAAAGTAAGCCAAGCTAACCTGCTTGCCCCCAGAACCACAAATTCAACATTGAAACAGTCAATTCGCGAGCCAAAATTGTGAAATTATCTTTGAGGTGCCCGGCATTGTTCCCTTTTGCCGGGTGCAGACCAACAACATTTTTTTCCACCAAATTCACTCCTATCAATTCACAATCTCTGTGAACCGACCAAGACTGCAGAAGCAAGCCTGTTTTTTCACTATAAAAAAGCATTTCAGACTTTGTCCACAGTTGGCCTATCACTTAAGCTCTTAAAAAGCTTTGCAAACCAGTGCACTCATATCACCCAAAATCAAACCATACAATGGCTGCCCCTGCACCCACGGCTCTCAGTGTTGCTCCATTAAATCCACCTAACAAAGACTTGCAGTCCTTGCCTCTTGCTGACAAGGACTATCTTATTGAAGACTGTATGGTAGTCAGGGACTTTTTGCAGACCTTCAGGCAGTTGAGAGAGGACTACCTGAATGGTCATGATACATATGGCATATGGGAGTCTAACCTGCCATACTATTGTCTCCCCTCTGTAAATGTGTTTCCAGAAATCATTCGCCTATGTGCTGAAAACTATGATGTGCAGCACAGAGCCATCAGCACCCCATCTGGGAGGATCCTCTTCTACATCAATCCTGAGTCCATCAACAAAATGCTACATTTTGATCAGACAGAGCTCCTAATCCCATTCTCCATGAACTATCTGCTGGACACTGGTGCCAAGATGACCAGTGAGGAGATTCAAAAGGTCACCAGGACATTCATGAGACCTGAGTGCTAGCCTGCAGGGTCACCTCCTTATTTGGATGTCTACTTCACTGAAGTAGGCAGATTGCTCCTGGACATGATTGCTTATGTGCTGGGATACAAAACCAGCGAACATGTGGATGAGACAATGCTAGTGTTACTAGCTGTTTACAGCCCAGGCCAACCCCCTGCCCGCAAATATAACTTTGCCAAGTTCATTGCTAACAAAATCCACGATCAGCTGGGTGCAGTGGATAGGCAGGGGGTCTTCAAATACTCGGCCTATATCTATCACCTCTTCATGTATTATCAGTCTGAGGCTTTTCCATGCTATATCAAAAAGCTGGATTATAGAGGGGAAAGAAGGTCTGTCATCTTCTGGACCTCTGTCTATCACAAAGTCACAAACTCACCCTATTCCTATTGTGAGTTTGTTGACCAATTTGTGTATCCAGTCTCTTGCCTATTGATGAGGTCCCCTCCTCCCAGGATGTCAACTGAGATACAGAAGGCTCTGCAGCTTTCCAAGAAGTGTAAAATAGGTGATTGGTACCTATATGAGGATCACACAGTCATCAGAGTCTATGGCTGTGAGCTCTGTCCTTACAGACTCCCAAAGTATGTGCCCATGAGGATTTTTGCCTTGGAATATTATAGGCAGTTGATTCAGTCTGACCTCACCCATTTCCACAGCTCCAGAAAGAAGGCCCACCTCAAGTTCAAACACCAGTTGGGCCCCTTCATCATGAATAAAAAAGAAGGATGGGAAGATGCTGACCTCATCCTCAAGGACAAATATAAACTATCATATAGTTTTCGGTGGGTCCCTTATGACCCTGAGGGCTTCATCACTGCAAGAAGAAACAAATACAGGCTTCTAGGTTATAGGCATTGTCAATACCCACACATTGAAAAATATGCCAACCAGCAAGAATGGCAGCAGGGTACTTTAGTTGAAAAGCTAACTGAAGAAGAGATAATGCTAAAGAATATGAAGGAGCTTGAAAAGACCATTGACCTAGACTCTGTGCAGCAGGTACCCGTCAAACGGCCTCACTCAGCAGGAGAAGGGACCTCGGCCACAAGGACTGCACCAGTCATATAGGCACCTTCCACATCAGCACCAGTGACAGACAAAGGCAAAGGGATAATGGGTGCAGAGGAGGAAGCAGTGAAAGAAAAGCCTGCCCCTGTAAATGAGCAGCAAACAGGGCAGCAAACAGAGCCCCAACAAGGGCAGCAAACAGAGCAGCAGCCAGAACAGCAGCAAGGGCAAACTGTCCTGCCACAAACTGGGCTGCCAGCAGCTCCAATAATGCAAACACCACCACCTCAAACTGAGCCATTGACTGCCCCAATTTTGCAGACCCCAGCACATGAGGAAAGGGGTACAAAAAGAGATAGAGAAGAGTCCACTCCTCTTAGTGGATCCTCCCAGCAACCAGAAGCCAAAAGGCAAAGGCTAGACTCCCCAGAGGTGGAAGACATCACTGAAGAATTCCTTGACAGCTCAAGGAAAAACAGGGAGGGTAGCCAGCACACAGGAACAAGCTCCTTTCAGCAGGAGCAAGGTTTACAACTTGGCTTAGAGGTGTCCTCCTCTTCCCAGCAGAGCAAGAAGCCCAAGAGCACTAAGGCTTCTTTCAAACAAATAAAAGCTCAGAATGATCTGCTGAGAGTAGAGGTTTATAAACATTTTCTTGATGCAACCCCAGCCCAACAAGAAAGGCTAATGTTGGTATATGACATTCAGGAGCAAAAATTGCTCCTCAGCCATTTTAAGCCCAAAGGGCCGCAGCCTAAGTCAGCTGCAGATTTTGTGAAGACAAGGGTGGAGGTCCTAGCCAGAGATATACATCCAATGGACCAGATTGAACTCCATAAACAGACTGGGGAGATGGTCTATGCAACCTTGGTGGAGAAGGCCACCATGGCACATGAACTGAATGAATCACTCAAAAATACCAACACTCAGTTGGATTTTGAGAGAATGTCCTCCTTGGCCAAAGACAATAGAATAAAGTCTCTCGAGGAAATCATCATTGATCTAGGACATGATCCTAGTGATCCAAAGGGTGTGAAGGCCCTTATGAAGAAGAAAGATGATGACCTGAATGCATTAAAGAAACGGTTGAAGCTGCAGCCCACAGAGCACCCTCAAACCGCAGAACTGCAAAAGCAAAAACAGGTTGATGACCAATTAGACCTCTTAATGCAGCAAGACCAGAGGATCAGGGATTTGGAGAAAGAGCTGGAAGGAGCATTACAAGATAAACAGGGAGAATCCACTTCCCAAGCTCCTCCAACTACTTCAACAACAGCAACAACTTCAGGGGCAGCAGTGGCCCCCACAACAGAAGCAGCAGGAACAACAACAGCTCCAGAAGCCAGCAAAAGTGTAGAGGAATTGACCAAGGCCATCAAGGAAATGGAGCTCCAGGCCAATGAAATAAAGAAGGCCAAGGAAAAATTGGCAGAACTGGATGCCAAATATGACAAGTCGAAGGTAACTGTGGCAGAACAGGGCAGAGAGATAAAGGCCCTCAAGGACAAGATAAAGGCCTTAGAAAAAGAGCTGAATCTAGAAACAGCCATGGCCGACATAAAAAGAATTCTATGGGCCAAAATAGGCCAATCCATCACTCAACAATGGAGATCAATAAAAACAATGCATGAACAGATGGACTTGTTGGGCCAAGCACAAACAGAAATCAATAAGGCCAAAACACTGCTGCAAAACAGACCAGAGCAGGCCAACAGAATGATAGACTTCCTGAACAGGCAGGAAAAGGAGGAACTGGCAGCCATAGGCATTCCCAACAGAACAGAGGCTGTCCTCACTGCCAAGAAGGTGCTAACTCTCAGGAACTATGTACAAACTGTGGAGAGGAAGTGTTATGAGATCACAGCAGATGTGGAGGAATTTAAAGTCAAGTTGGCAGTGCTGCAAGCAAAAGGCCTGCCCAGCTTCCTAACTGGTGCAGGAAAACTAGTCTCCCGGGATCAATTTTCCAACAGAATGGCAACATACATTGAGAATCAAATTACTGCATCTGGCAGTACATCTGAACAAACATGACCTCCCTCAGGACAGAGCTTGTATGACAAATTGGAAGGCCTGTTCTTTATTGAGAATGAAGTGAATCATCTGTTCGAAACTCCTCCTAACTTCTACAGATATACAGAGGCCGATGAGACCTTGATAAAGATTAGGAGGCATCAAATGCCAAAAGAGGATTGGTGGCAAGCAATGCTTCAAATTCTGCCACGGTAGCTTCAGCTGTTCGGTCACTGCCAGCTCCAGGTCACTACAAGACAAACAGCATGATAAAGTCAGCATTAAAAGCAGTTGAAATGTGACTCAGCACATAGACAACGACGGCTAGCCCAAGAGATAAAGAAATGCACAAATTTTGACAGCGTCTCCTCAGCCGACTCCAACTGCCACCAAGTCAACAGGCTCTGACCATTTTTGACAGCTAAGGGAACAAAAGTTATTACAACATTAACTTTCTCAGCTACTACACTCCAGCGGTTGGCATGATATTAATGGAGCATTTACTCTTCATTTGAGATATTTTCTTATGTAAACTTTGTATATATACTCCCCTTAGTAACGCATAAGGGGTTGGTAATTTTTCACTCTGAGGCATGTATACTGTTTACCTTCAGAATTTTTTAATACAAAGAGCTAGATCAGCTCAGTGATTTCCTGGAACTATGGTGTCTTGCTGATGATTCATGTGTTGATGCAGAATTCCTGTGCTGTCTGATGAAATAACAAGTTTTTTCCTTAATCTCTGTTCTTGTCTTTCTTATGTTTATCAAATCATATTCAAGTTACACTAAACTAGCAGTAAAGAAAAAGAATAGTGCAGGATTTGTTTTACTACACCTTGTACTCAATTTTTGCTGCTGTAAATGTTTGTCTTCAGAATTAACCATGGACATGAATTCTTAATTGCTCATGTAGCTGTTAATTCTATATGTATGAATGTTACCTAGAAATTCTTAATTGCTTCTAGGTCAATATTCTCACTGTCTTCCTCTAGCAGTTTACTGTAAGATTCTTGACTGCCTTGCATAAACTGGATACAACCCACCCAATCACTTTATGAACGTTTGTTCCTCAGACACTAACCTTGCTCTGCAGCATCACTACAGCATCACACAGCACCTCAAAACAGCTAAAGGACCACTGACTCCATTGCCCAATGACATATAACATTCTAGTGAGAGCATACATATCTTGACTGAAACATTCTCCAACCAAACACAAAAAAAAAAAGTTTGAACAACATAGCTAGCCTAAAATACTATCAGAACAGAGACAAATTATAAAGAGAGAGCCCTCTCTGATTACAGTTTGGCTAGAAGCTGTAATCCAAAGATTGGTTAGTGGTTACCCCGGCCGTATTCCCTTGGGAGTCATAGGGAACAACCTGGGTGTTAACAAGAGGGTGGAGAAAAATACAAAAAAAATGTCAAAAAAATAAGGGAGTTTGGGGTTTGAACTTACCTCTTTAGCTCTTGTAGATGAAGTTCTCCAAGTTCTTGCTCCAAGCTCCTCCTCCTTCACTCCTCCAAGCTCTCCTCTCTTCTCCTCTCCTTTCCTCTCTTCTCTTCTCCTCTCCTCTCTTCTCTTCCCCAACTCTCATAAACTCATTGTGAGAAAATGAGGAATGAATGGGGGCTTTATTCCCTTCATTCCTCACCTTAACCTCACCCTAACCCACCCCCTTTATGCTAAGTCAACATAAATTAAAAAAAAAAAAAAAAAAAAAAATGAATTTTTGCCTTGTGCGGCGCCTCTTCTGGACGCGTACGGGAAGCATACGCTTCCTCGTCGGAAGTTCCACACTTCCTACGCCCGAAGCGCCGTACGAAGCGCGCTTCGGAGGCTTGGAAGCGGCGCTTCCGACCCATGCTTCTGAAATTCCAGGAAGTGGCAAAAAAAATTGGAAGTGCGCTTCCGGCGAAGCTTCCTAGGCGCTTTCGCATGGGATGTGCTTCTGGGTTTGGAACCGAGGGGGGGGGGCGCGCTTCGTGCAACGTTGGCCTTAACTTTAGTTGTATTTGTCGAAGGACAAACTTGTATATCTTTTATTATAACATTGTATTGGGGTTTGTAAAGGGCCATGATCCCTATTACAGGAGCCCTATGGTTTTCTTATTGAAGGACTAATAGGAAACATGTTTTGGGCCATAAACACTGTATACTATTATTGATGTCATTGTGTTATATTTTGTTGTGCAAATTTGTCATTGGTTGGGCATCTTCAGTGTGTTTATGTTCCTAGCTAGGGCATAGACTAGACGTGGGATGCATGGAAATTCCAACATGGAATCAGAGCTACTTTGAAGGGAAGCTAGATTAGAGTGTGCACAAGTGGCAACTCTAAGAGGGACCTATGAAACTGTTGCAAAAAGCAGCAGTGTTGTCAAGTGAGTTGGCTAGACATGGAGCAAAAGGTTCATCAGAGAACATGGAGATGTGGTCTTGACTAGTTTGGTGACAAGATAGAGTGGGAGTTCTAGTGGATTGGTGGAGAACTCGGTGCGCAACAATATTTTGAGTGGCAAATTGGCTGACACCGGTGATGGACTTCTGTTGGCTTGTCAAATAAAGTTGAGACAACTTAGATACCTTGGCAAGGAATGCTTTGGCATACGAGGTAGCTCTGTGTGGATGACAGGTTGATCGTGAGATAGTATATTCATTGGGTTGTAGAGTTGCACATTCGACAGTGGAGCCATGTGCATATGAAGTGTTTGACCAAGGAGGATGTGGACACTTCTAGAGTTGAGTTGCAATGGTCTAGAATGGACTAGGCCAAGTGTTTAACCGTAGCTCGGGACTGACCTTGAAAAGACACAATTCAATTGTAGCGCTTTCTGGGAGGGAAAGAAAAGTGCCAATGGGAGGTTGTGTAGGCTCAGAGGGAGTCTAGGTTTAGAGGCAGACTACAAAGGAGATTCAGTTGCCTAGTAGAAGTCTAACCTTCATGGTTCAAGTAAGAGAGTGGAGTCTCCCAGGCCATGCAAGGGAAAGTCATGGACCATGCAAAGATAGTTGTGGTGCATGCAAAGAAAGTCGTAGACCATGCAAGGAAGTCATGGTGCATGCAAGGAAAGTCATGGTACATGCAAGGATAGTCATCAACCATGCAAAGAAAGTCATGATCATGCAAGAGAAGACATGGCACATGCAAGGAAAGTCATGGAGTTGGAGATTTCAAGGTGTATGGTGTCTTCGAAGATCTAGGTCTTCCAGATGGACGTGGTTGCAGATCAAATTCAAAGGCACTTCCAGGTAGTGGTGGAAATGTGAAAATTCCGCTACTAGAATCGTTACTGTAGTAGCTAATGATATTACTCCTATTTGTTAAATTCATTTAAACAAATTACTTGCAGTTTCCTACGACAAATATCGTAATACATACACCACAGCCTTCAGTGAATTAAATATTATACGGAAACAAGAGACTAAGCATGAAAGAAAATACAACACAATGAACACTGTTATTTTTGGACAAATGTCCCCGGAAAAACCCAATGCGAGAAAACCTGTGCAACAATTTTGAGGGTTTATTATTATTAAGCAGTAGCAAATTCTAAATACATCTCTAAATACCTCTCCGGTTATTCAGTTACAAAGAGAAATACTAGCAGAAAGATTTGTGAGATTACCTCACACAATCATTGAGAAAATCCTCGTTGATCCAGACTCTGGATGAAGTGCCTCTGGTAGGCCCTACATTGCCTCTGCACAGTCCTCACAGTCCCTGCGTCAACCTCTCTAGGCACTGCGTCACCCAGTTTGTTGATCGATTTGCTGCCTGGAATCTCTGCTCTCGGTCTCCTAGTCTCACACCCCAACTCCTGGCTTTTGAAACAGACTCTCCCCAGCAAAATATCAGACTCTCCCTCACCCTCTGCGTTCTCTACGTGGCCCTTCGTTAGCCTCTGCGTCTGGGCTACTGGATCACTCTTTGCTAATGATTCTCCGACTGAGAAAATCTCTCTCTGTGGATCCTATCCCTGCCACTCAACTGCAAGAAATCTCCTCGATCGAAATTTCCTCCTGAGAACTTCTCACTCTAAAAATTCGATCTCTTGATCTCTCGGTGTGTTTTCCAAATGACCCTCAAGCCTCTTCTTATATCTTTGTGTTGGACAACCATTGACCTAGATTAACTCCTAATTAATGGCATAGATCATTTTGGCTTGACCTTTGTCTTCTTCTACAAGTTACACCCACAATTAGATTAATACCCATTAATATTTTTAATTTGCTAAGTTTAGACTTAGGGTCCCATTAAAAAATATTAATTATTTTAATAAATTTGTTTCTAGGTGGAATTTCCCAATACGCTTTTTGGGTTCTTTGGAATACATGTGCCCAAGCCTCCCTGCAAAATCTGAGGCCTAGAGCACATCCCATGCTACCCCAAATCAATAGGAAACACCTTCCTCACTAAAAGGGAGTGTTGAAAATTGGTAGCTTGGAAGGTATTTTTGAGTGGAGAAGTCTTGGGGGCTTTGTGGGCAAAGTACTCAAGTTTGGGGGTTTTGACCCAAAGGAGTGGGCTTAGAACCCAAGGAAAGTAATTTTATATTATAATTTGTTGCTCTATGGTGTAGTGGGGTCTCTTGAAGGACAAAGAGTGCTCCTAAGTCACCTAATGGATAGCTATAAATATAGGCCAAAGGAAAGGCTAGAAGACATATCAAGTGAGATGGACTTCGCTTGTGTGAGGAGGCTAGAAGAGACTTAGCCTAAACAAACCTAGAGAAGCTGCAACTAGCTAGAGAAGGCCGAGTCAAGTGGTTGCCCCAACAAGGAGGCCGAGGTCAATTCAAGGAAGACCAGTTTTTGCGGTTAAAAGGGGTCGAGTAGGGTTGGAAGAGATTTGTTGCTAGAGATTAGGTCGCAGAGTTGTACAGAGAGTCATGCCCTAGATTTGAGAGCTATGTTGCAGGAAACGTGGGGTAGGAGGGCGTTTCTGTACGGAAACGAGTACGAAACGCTGAAACGCGTTTGGTACGGCCCTGAAATGCGTTTCAGGCCATACTGCCACGTTTCACGAAACTGAAACGTGGCCAGTACGGCCTGAAACGCGTTTCAGGGCCATACGACCCACGTTTCAGCTTGTACTTGTGTTTTTTTTCATTTTTTTTTGTTTTTTTTGTTTTTGTTTTCTAATCTATTCTTACGTTAGCCTAGTGACTTCTAGTTGCTTCCAGATGCCTGTCTAAAGTTATAAAAGTGAACTTTTGCCCTAGTGTTGATATGCCCTCATTGGATTTCATATGGAGAAAGTATAATTTTAGATCTCACTCAAAATCCAGCAGACTTATCTGTTTTTCAGGATTTCAGGATTGGGGGGATTGCAATGTTTCCATTGGATTTTATCATGTACTAGGGTATGGAACTTGTATTTAATCGAGAGAACAAAGCCCTCTATGCAGGGGAGACTCCCAATAATCAAGAGAATGTAGGGTACTAGGGTATGAAACTTGTATTTAATTAAGAGCACTGAGGTCATTCGACTATGTAGGAGGAGACTCCCAATCAAGGACGAGACAAAAAATTAGAAATTTCTCATGGCTGATTTTGGTATTTCTATTTTCATTATGTGATTTTTCATGAGTAAATGTGATGTAAATTTAGATACTTATAGTTTATGCATTTACAATTGACAATTTTATCATAATGTAATAAATTAGAATGTATCATATATGCTTTATGATTGCACATATTTCTTAAATGTCCTAATATATATATTCGCGTTTCCCCGTTTCCAAAATTTGGGGAGGTCGCGTTTCGTATCGCTTCCCGTTTCGGAAACTCGTACCCGTTTCCCCGTTTCGTGCAACCTTGTTTGAGAGTTGGTATGTGGTTCTAAGGTCTAATCAAGGGTTGTTTGGAATCTAGATAGCCAAGAGTAGGGTTGTAGGCCTGTGTAAGTCTAGGCCTATTGAAGGTCTATAATAGGCCAAGGATTAGCGAAGAGGAGGCCACAACAATGGCTAAGTGCTCATAAAGGAGGATTGGCCTGGTTAGGGTTGGAACTAGAGGGTCGAGTTTGAGTTTAGGGTTGGCTATATCTAAATGGAAGAGGTTGAGTCTAGTTGAGGTTTGTCATTGCAGCTCACTGGTGCCAACAGGGAGACCGTGAGCTAGGATAGTGGGCCGCAGTGTGTGAACATTTCTAATCTGAAATTCTACTGCAGTGACTAATTTATATCACCTACTTATTTCTCACAATACGTTATTTACAAAATCCCTTCAACAAACATTAAAATAAATTCTACTGCAATTATCACATAATTACATAGAGAAAATAACAAGCACAAGAACCGATCACATCAACATAGTTTTTTTTGGACAATTGTCCCCAGAAAAACCCAACGTGGGGAAACCGGTGCAGCAGATGAGGGTTTCATTAATCTTTAGCAACAATCGCTTTACAAGGAATGATTTTACAGAGAAACTGAGACACTACTGAGAGAAAAACACTTGAGACAAAGTTCATCCCTTTCTTGGAAACTTTTTGACACCCTAGAGACCCTTCTCCCACTTCTGCGTCACTTTTGCGTCACTTCTACGTCACTCTGTGTGGTTCTACGTCACTCTGCGTCAGCCTGCGTGAGGACTGTGTCTCCTGGACTACGTCTTCCCTTTGCGTTGTTTCTTAATACCCCTGCGTCACCTCTTCCGCAGTCACTGACTGTTGCTAATGCACTCCTCTTCGTCCACCCTGCAGCTCTTCCTCTGAAATCAATCTCCTTCTCTTTGAGAATCGATTTTCCTTGTGACACTGAGTATCCACTGGTGTGTCTCCAAATGATCCTCAAGCCTTCGCTTATATTTTTCCTGTTGATGAATCAACGACCAAGATTAAGTCTCTAATCAATGGCTAAGATTAAAACAGACTTGTTCTTCGTCTCTTAGAAACTTCTCACCCTTATCTTTATTAATACCCATTAATATTTTTATTTTTTTAAGTTTAGACTTAGTAACCCATTAAAAATATTTATTATTTTAATAATTCCTCATCTAGGTGGAATCTCTCCAAACAATTTCCGGGTTTTGGAGATGTCATGTATTCTAGCCCCTCCACAAAATTTTGGAGCTAGAGCACATTCCATGCTACCCAAAATCAACACTTCCTCTTAGCGAGAATGCGCTCTAGCAGTGTTTCACAATAGAAGCACCACACTGATCCATGGCATCGGTCCTCTGCCCCTCATCTGCTGCGTTGCTGCAACCTATACTGCTGCCCATGATACTACAACTGTCACTGCTACATTTGTGCTACAACTCCCTCTGAATATGCTACATCATGTTGCCCATAGCACTGCCATTGCTAACTACTGCACTATAACTCCCGATACTTATCCATTTCTGCTACTGAAATTGATTCTTCACCATCCCCATCTTCTCCCTGAAATAAACAAACTTTGTTCTTCCTAGAGCCTTGGTGAGGATGTTTGCCACCTGTTCTCCTGTAGGAGTGTACCTCAACTATACTGCCCTTGTTGGACACAATCTCTGACAAAGTGGCAACTGATATCAATGTGTTTCAATCGATCATGAAAAACTGGATTCTCAGAGAGCATGATGTAACTCTGATTATCACACAAAATCCTGGTCGGTTCCATCCTTCTCCTGAATAGATTCACAAGCAATTTTCTAAGCCATATGGCTTCACACGAACTTGTGCTAACTTCCATATATTCTTCTTCAGCTGAGCTCAGAGCCACGAATTTCTATTTTCTACTACACCAGGAGGTCATTCTTGATCCAATGTTGAAATAGTGCCCAATTGTACTTTTTCGATCCATTGAACTTCCAACCCAATTTGCGTCAGTGAACCCACTTAGCCTGATGTCATTGCCTTGGGTGTACAATAGTCCATGCTCGACTGTTCCTTGAATATACCTGAGAACATGTTTGGTTGCTTTCTGGTGTGCCCTCTTGGGTTCCACCATGAACTGAATGAGGGTGTTGACCGCATAACAAATGTCTGGCTTGGTATTGACCAGATACATTAGGGACCCTATAAGCTGCTTGTATAAGGTGGGATCAATGTCTTTATCTTCTAATGCATCATTCTTCTTCCAGTTGGTGATCATTGGAGTAGCCATAGGTCTATAGTCCTGCATCTTGAATGTCTTCAAGATCTCTGTAGCATATCTCCCTTGTCCAAGGAAGATCTCACCCTTCCATTGCCAAACTTCCAACGCCAGGAAATAATGGATCTGTCCCAAATCCTTCATGTCAAATTCTGTGGCTAGGTTCTTGCAGTCTTTGATGAGCCTGGATGATCTTGTTAGGAAAAGATCATCCACATATAATGCCAGGATTAGAGGCTCATTCTCTACGACAAGATAGTAGAGATTAGGATTTGCATTACTCTTGACGAACTCCATCTTTTGCAAGTAGCCATCAATTCGACTATACCATGCTCTAAGTGCCTGTTTAAGCCCATACAAGGCTTTCTTTAATCTGCATACATGATATTTCTTCTCATTGTTGATTTGGGGTAGCATCAGATGTGCTCTAGCCATGAAAATTGGTGGAGAGGCTAAAGCACATGAGATCTCCAAGACCCAGAAATGGTTTGGATAGATTGTACCCGGTTTGGGAGATATTAAAATAATTAATATTTTTAATGGAGTTCCTAAGTCTAAACTTAGGAAAAATAAAATATTAATCGGTATTAATATAAAACTGGGTTAGAAGGTTCCAAAAGTCATGGATCAAGCCAAATCTAATCTTAGTTGTTGATTAGAGATTTAATCTTAGCCGTTGATGGACCAACGAGAAAGGTATAAGAAGAGGCTTGAGGGTCAGTTGGAGGACACACCAGAGTGATCAGTCATTCATTTTGCTAGAGCGGGGTTGCTAAGCAAAAGTGAATTAGTGATCAGCAGCGAGGGGCAGTGAGTACGAGACAGAGAGGCAGAGACAATACTGGGAGACCATCATAGAAGTAGAGAGAGCGAGAGCAACAACCAGTCCAGGCTACGCAGAGCCCAACATAGGCAGCGCAGAAGCCAGAGGGACCGCGTCATCCACGCAAAGGCTGTTGGAGTAACAAAGAGGGTTCCAGAGGCTGCACAATGCCTCAAAAAGCTGACGCAGAGGGTCCTAGGGTTGACGTAGCTCAGCAGGAGGTTGATGCAGAGGCTAGAAGGGCCAGCGCTGAGCTTCAGTTGTGCCAGAGAGGGTTTCGTGGGACAGGTTTTCTGAATACCTGTTTTCGAATATAGAGGTATTGTTGTCGTGTATTTTTTCTTTGTCAGGTGAGTCGGTTAGGCACCCAGTTGTACTCAGACAGACTGCATAATAATATAACCCTCTGAGTAGCTGCACCGATTTTTTGCATTGGGTTTTTCCGGGGACATTTGTCCAAAAATAATGGTGTCACTTGCGTGCTTGTTTTCATTCAGTTGATGATCTGTAGATGTTGAGACTGTATTGTGTTTATTTCGGTATTTAATGTATTAATAACTTGTTCGATTATAAACAAGTAGAATAAATAAACCAGCAGAATACAAATTAATTTTCTAACAGCTAGACTTAGAAAACTCAACATGATATCAGAGCGTGGTTGCAGATCACAAGAAAACTGAAGGCATCAACTTAGCAGAGCATTTGTAGTAGATTCAGCGGTCCCGAGTGACAAAGCTGATCCTTGCAGAAAGCAACAGAGGAAGGAGTGACGCAGAGGGACGGCGTCATTAGTCTGGGCCAGAGAGAGGCAGCGTAGAGGTTGAGGAGGGAAGAAACAGTTTCACGCAGAGGCCAGGAGGGCTGAGGCAGTTGCTTTGTCGGTGTTGGGATTGCGCAGAGCCAAGAGGCTCAATCCTTTAGTTGCTGGGGCATAGGAGGCTGAGCGTAATTTGCAGAGCGAAGTTGGCGGGGTACTGTGGTTAGAACAATACCTAACAGGGCAAGACCAAGGTGGAGGGAGTTGCTGTCGAAGCGGATTTCTAGCCAAGGAATCTGGATCAGTGTTGCAGTTGCACAGACGATCGGAGTGGGGCAACTTGATGTTGGCAGAAGGGTTTCCAGGAGGGAAATCGGGACTCAAAGGTAGTCTAGAATAGAACTTCCAGATGGGAAGTAGAGAGACTCGGAGGATTCGAATCGAGAACTTCCAGACGGGAAGTAGAGAGACTCAGTAGGAGTCGAACCGAGAACTTCCAGACGAGTAGAGAGACTCAATAGGAGTCGAACCGAGAACTTCCAGGCGGGAAGTAGAGAAGACTCGGAGGAGTCGACAGAGAAGAGTAGAGAGATGGCCTTGAATGGGTTGAGAGATCAGGATAGGCCAGACAAAGTGTCCAACTTTGTGGTTTGGAAGGCCAGGATCTTGTCCATTCTAGACAGACATCGCATCAAGGGCTTCGCCTTGAGAACGATGGCTATCCCAGTTGACTCGGTAGCAAATGATAGGTACGAGGAGGCAATGGCTAAGGCAAAGTGCATCATCCTTGATGGGGTCAAGGATCATGTGGTACCACATATTGCCGAGAAGGAAACAACAAAGGAGATGTGGGACACTTTGAAGACATTGTACTAGCATACTTCCATGCAGAGGAAGATGCTCCTGGAGAATCAGCTAAGGGCATACCAGATGCAGAAGGGAGAGCAGATAGATGTCTTCCTCGGTCGGTTGAAGGAGATCCGTGACCAGCTAACTTCCATAGGGGCCACGCCAGATGAGGAATTAATGGTGAGGACCACACTTAACGCATTTTCCGAGGATTGGGAGGTATTTGTCTAGAGCATACTGGGCAGGACAAGTCTTCCGGATTGGGAAGAACTGTGGGCGACTCTTTGTCAAGAAGAGATCAGACGACTGACCAAGGCGGGGAGTGGTGGCAAGTGGTCAGGATCAAGAAGGAGGAAGAAGAGGATGTGACTCTAGCATCTGCGGGAAAGCAAGAGAAGAGGAAGAAGGACCTCTCCAAGGTTAAGTGCTTCCATTGTGGGGAACTGGGTCATTTTGCGAACCAGTGTCCGAGGAAGAAGAGTAAGGGAGAGGCTTTTGACTCGAAGGTAGCGCTAGCGAGGGCGGAGAAAGAATTCGAGGAGGATGACAATTGTGCCATGAGTGCTCATCATAGTTTTCAAAACCGTTCCGGTCTGACCGGTTACCGGCCTAACCGGCTGGTTAGGAGGCTCACCGGTCAGAAACGGTGGTGAAAAACCCGGTCAGCACCCTCACTTGCCCAGATTTTAGACCTACCTAACCGGTCAAAACCGGCCGGTTTAGGTCCTAACCGGCGGTTTTTTGCTAACCGGCCGGTTCCGTCCTAAACCGGCCGGTTTAGGGACAGGCCGCCGGTAAAGGTAAAAAGCGGACGGTTTTTTTGCAGCTGAGGGCGGTTTAGGGTTTTTGGGGGTGAGGGAAAAGGGATTTTCCCTCCAAAAAGACCTCACAATTGCTATAAGACACCCCTCTCACCTCATTTGTCTCACACAACTGATTTGGAGTGTTTGTGAGTGTTTGTGAGTTTGTTTGTGAGCTTGGAGAGTGTGGAGTTTTTGCTGAAGTAGTCATCTTGGAGTTGGAGTTGGAGCTATTTTGGAGATAGTGTGTAGCTGTCAGTGGAGTTGCCATCATCAAGAGGAGGCTAGGGAGCTACTTTGCATTTCCAGGTAAGGATTTGCACTTGATAATTCCTCATTTGGGTCTGCTGTCCATGAATTCATTTTTTTGTGCTATAAACTTCTCATTTCAATGATCTATCATCTATGCTAAGCCTATGAACTCTCTAGCTCTATGCTATCAAATTTTTTAGCTTGCATGTGCATTTTTTTTCCTACATTTATCATTGGTTTTCCATGTTCCTTAGCTGCAATTTTTTTTTTAAATGGCAGATTTATTTGCAAATTGTTATTATTTCAAGCAAACATGGCTCCAAAAGGAAAGGACAGTGCATGGGCTCATTGTGATGTAGTTGAGGGAAAAATGATATGCAAATTATGCCATAAATCTATTGGAGGTGGGGGTATTCTTAGGTTGAAACAACACTTGGCTGGGGTAAGAGGCCAAGTAAAGCCATGTGATGCACCAAATGCACTGTTAGGTCCTATTAGGGTAGAATACATTGCCAAGCTTGAAAAATTTTATGAGGATAAGGCTAGGGAGAAGGCCATCCAAGATGAAATTGCAAGGAAGAGGGAATTAATGGAAGCCATGAATCTTATGAAAGACAGTGGGTATGATGATTATGAGATTCAAGACTCCACTTCTATCCCTTCCACCAATGACCCCTTTCACTATGTTCATCCTTCTGTTGGAGTTGGCCAACCATCAAAAGGAACAAAGAGACCAAACATCCAAAGTTATTTCTCATCTTCTGCCAACATTGCCTCTTCTAAATCTAATCCCACTTCCTCCCAACCAAGTTCTCAACCCACTTTGGATCAACATTGGAAAAAACAATGCAAAGAAACTTCTCACCAATACATTGCTAGATGGTGGTATGATTCAGATATCCCATTTTGATGCTGCTCGCTCACCTTATTACCAAGCTATGTGGGACTCTGTTATAGCTGCAGGAAAGGGCTTCAAAGGCCCTAGTATGCATGACTTGAGGGGAGCTCTTTTGCAAAAAGAGATATCTTCCATTGATGAGTATTTGACTGAGTTTAGAGAGTCATGGGTCAAAACAGGTTGTTCCATTATGTCAGATGGATGGACGATGGAAAGAACCGCACTATCATTAATTTCCTTGTTTCTTGCCTCAAGGAACCATGTTTTTGAAATCAGTTGATGCATCTGATAGGGTAAAGGATGCAAGCCTTCTATTTGAGCTTTTGGATAACATTATTCAGGAAGTTGGGGAGCAGCATGTTGTGCAGGTCATCACTGATAATGCCTCAAACTATGTTCTTGCTGGAAAGATGCTTGAGGCCAAATATAAGACCATATTTTGGACTCCATGTGCTGCACATTGCATAGACCTCATGCTTGAGGATATAGGCAAGGTGGAGTGGGTAAAAAACACTGTAGAGCATGCCAAGTGCATTACAAAATACATTTACAACCACTCATGGGTATTGAGCCTAATGAGGAAACACACTGGAGGCAAAGAGCTTGTTAGGCCTGCAATTACGAGATTTGCAACTCACTTCCTCACGTTGCAATGTCTCAATGGTCAACATAGAAACTTGCAGAAAATGTTTTCCTCTGATAATGGTCTGAATCTCGGTGGGCTCGTAGACCAGATGGAAAAGACACCAAAAAGAAAGTGTTAGACACTTATTTTTGGAAAAGGTCTGTAGAGCTTGTGAAAATTACCGAGCCCCTTGTTAAGGTGCTAAGGTTGGTGGATGGGGAAAGATTGGCCATGGGCTACATTTATGAAGCTATGGATCAGGCAAAGGAGCAGATACGGGCAGCTTACAATGACAGGTTAGCTAAATATGGCCGTATATGGGAGATCATTGATAACAGATGGAACAATCAACTCCATCGTCCTATACATGCAGCCGGGTATTTTTTGAACCCAAGGTATCACTATAAAAATCGGCTAGGAGATCAGCATGATGGGAGGTCAGAGCTGGATTGATTGATTGCTTGGAGCGCATGGTCCCTAACCATGTAGACCAGTTGGATATACATAGACAGCTTACTATTTTCAATCAAAGCAGTGGTACTTTTGGCAAAACTTGGCAAAGAT